>JASGCC010000028.1:1400472-2771510 GCA_030067915.1 Hydractinia echinata
TTGCTTTTCCAAACCCTGAAAAATGTACTATTGTTAATTTGATTAATCGAGGCAAAGTTGATGTTCATCTGCATATAAGGTAAGAGATTACCTCACTGGCGTTTTTTATGGATCAATAAAATTTAAAAAAGAAGAAAAAAACTTTTTGATCTGAGGCGTTCACGATTTCTTGCTTTTAACAAACTTTTTCTGCTAGCCTTGCTCGCCCACTTTGTCTAAAATGGCTTCTTCCACTTTACTGTGACACTGAAATTTCAGATTTTCTCAAAGAGTGTTGGATAGTGTAAAATAAAAGGTTGTAAACACCTGAACAGGCAAACTCAAAGTGAATTAAATTTCTAGAATTGTAACATCTGCATTTTGTTCTACAATCTTTCTTTAACAATAATTTTATTCCGTAATGCACACATTTATTCTGTCTTCTTGTGCTTAAGGCTTCTTTATTGAATGAACTTGCTTTTCTCACCATGTTCATATTTTGGGTTAGATATTTTTAGGTATTAAACAGGTACAGTGTATTCATGGTCTAAAAAAACAGGAAAATCAGGGATTTTTCGAACAAAAGATGAAACGTTTTTGGAAGAAATATAATTTGTAAATTTGTAACATAATCAGTCTCAATATCCTTGAGAATTTTTTATAACAAGGCATAAATTTTTTTTGAATTTTCTCTTTTTTTATGTCTAAATTTGGTTTCTCAGTCGCAGCCATTATCGAACAAAAGCCAACCTGGTTCGTACATATTTTTGTTGATTTTTGACGTCACACAACGTTCATAGTTCAAGATTTGTAAGACGATGGATAAAGTCTTGCTGACATTGAGTAAAGAGTTCACAGATTCTTCCGCCCAGTATATCCGAGTTTGTACTGTTGCAAATGTTAAAATTGTGTTGTTATTCAGACCAACTGCGAGTGTGTTAATGTTGCAAGAAATTCGAAAACTTCCTTGGTACATTTTTTAATTCCTCCTTAGAAGATTTTTTTACATTACATTTAAACAAGATGACGTGTTAGAAACTACATTTGTTCATCAACGTCATAGCAAAAATAATTTTGTAGAATTTAATAACATGGTAAAAAAAACTGTGAGACTTCGTTTTGTTTCCACAAAATCACTTCCAGTGTTTTTTTAGGAATCGGCACATTTCATTGTGTATAAGTATTTGACCTTTTAAACTTTTCTGATTGCCCAAAATTCTAGCAAATTAAATGAAAACAACATTGTCTTAAAATATGTTTCATAAACAAAAATAAAGAAAAAGTTTCATACACGTAAAACATTTTTTATCAATTTATCACCATATTTATAACAATGAAACTAAACGAAGTGTATTTATTCCAAAAATTAATTAAAATTAATCTCAGTCAATCGTAAGAGACGTACTAGTTTATTCGTTCAGCATTCCCTCGCTTCGTTCATTTAGAATTTGTCTGTTTACTTCCCTGCGGAATTACACAGTTCTTATTCACACTATAATATACAATTTAAACCCAACATGTTATCAATCGTTACTTTATGGTTTATTGTTCCTTGATCAAGTTAAAAGATGAAGTTTTTTAGTTTCCTGATAAAAAAGGATAACGGGTATACTCTATTTTAGCACCCCCATTCGAATTAATGCCCCTATCTATACTCTACTTTAATTAACCCTTCACTAACTCCCTGTAAACTTTACTTCACGAAGGATTTGTGCTATTTATATAAGTGGTGTTTTTAAGTTTTGTTTTTATCTTTAGACGTATACCAATGAGTGATATTCCAACATCCAGTATAGAAGAGACTTCAGCGTATTGTCAACTCTTGTACCAACAAAAGGTAACTGTCGTGTTTTTGTCATCTCTTTGAACAGATTTGCAATATTAAGCATTGTCTCTGTACTATCGTAGACCAACAGATATTTGCCGGAACTGGATTGCTTCAAAGTATGTGCGTTTAAGTGGAAATTCACCCTAAAGAGGAACACCCTTATCTAGTTAGTTGCCTTAAAACCTGAATAATAACTTCTAAAACCAAGTAATAAGTCGTTAGATCTGAAATAAATTTGTGGAGCAACAGTTGAAATTGTCTTACAGCTGTTTGTGTGCGTGTACAGGTCACAAAATAGATCTCTAGCTACTGTGAAGCTAAATAAACCATTTTCTTTTTTTAATATATATTCTTGTGAATACTTATACAGGATGAACTGTATGAGCACTTTGTAAAGCATGGCGAATTTCCAGGAAAAAAAGTTGCACTTGAACGTGGCATATGGAACTTTGTAACACTTTCTTGTCATAATGTTATTGTCTTTGTGGTATTGTTGACCTTGTTGAAGCACTGTGTGTATTTGTTTGGCCCTGTCTACACTACGTCGTTTTTGGTGTTACTTGGAATATCTGGTATGTGTTTTTTCCTTTAATTTGCACTGTTTTAGTGCTTTTTGCTTCTGTGTGTTCTAGCCGTAATTTTGTAAAAAAAAACGGTTTTTAAATGTATTTGGTAGGTCTGGGCAAAAAAAAATAATGGCTGCTAATTTATGGTTTGATTGAACTTCCAAACGTTTCGTTTCTCAATTTTTTTAAGTGCATTTATACGAAAGGACTGTCCTCTGAGCCTCTGAGCTTAATATGACAAGAGAAGAGGAAAATGCAGTAGAGTTGACCTCAAAAAACCTAATGCAGTGGCTCAAAAATAGGTAGACGGGCAGTCCATTTTTTTGGCTAAATTGTATGTTATTGAGTCCTGCAAGAATTTGGCTTGAGTTACCTTGTTTGGGTTCTCTGCAGAACAATATCATCAAAGGGAAGGACAATTCGACGTAAATTCAAACTCGATGTAAATTCGAACTAAATGCAAATTCGAACTAAATGTAAATTCGAACTAAATGTAAATTCAAATCAAATGTAAATTCGAACTAAATGTAAAATCAAATCAAATGTAAATTCGAACTAAATGTAAATTCGAACTAAATGTAAATTCAAATCAAATGTAAATTCGAACTAAATGTAAAATCGAATCAAATGTAAATTCGAGCTAAATGTAAAGTGGATACTTTTCACTGCACTTTTCATCTATATCAATTAACTCAGTTGGGGCATACTTAAGTGATGTATAAAAGTGAATGTGAAAATACTACAAAGAGTAGATAGTAAGGGCAATGTCAATATCATTAGACCTCTTGTGTCTCTGTTATAACTAAAGTGACTTGTTGATAACTTCTTTTCTAGTCTTCGCACTTGTGAAGATGTTGTTACGTGTCACGCAAACACACAAAGGAAGCTCATTTGGGCTGAAACACGAAAAGAAAGAAAAGTAAAAATCCTTGTACATCACACAAACATGGTTTTATTACTTGTCGCATGCTTCTTTTAAAAAGCAATTTCTTTCAATGTTTGTTGTTGCATGTGCGAATTATTTATAGTATATTTATTATGCACATACAATGGCATTCGCTAAAGCTATATTTACATGTACGTCTTCTTTTACGTAAGGACTTACGTAAAATTTTAGGAACGTAAGGAAATTTTATCTTGCGTACAGTTTTGTTCATGTACACGTACGATTTTGCTTATATATGTGATAGCGTATATCAATTAGTTCAAATCATTTTTTGATATGGTGGTGGCGTTTAAAAAGCGACATTGTTGAATAAGAATAAAAAAGAGTGTGGATAAGAATTACAAACTTAGACAGGCTCTGATTCGTTTGTTTCAATTTTTATCCCTACCAAGATGTCTGATTGAATATAATTTTTCAGGTAATCGATTTTAAATTGTCTTCTCATGCATGTTTTAATGTAGTTTAGGTTACGTAATCAAATTCGAATCCTAAATCGAAGTTTCTTTCTTTTTTTGACTTACGTACCTTTACATGCGTTTCTTACGACTAAAAATGGTGTAGAAGCTTAAGTTGCACGTAAGATATGACGTATAAGTGCTTTTAATTTTTACGTAAGTAAGATGAACATGCTCCCTTACGTACGCTCTCACGTAAAAATATACGTACATGTGTATGTAGCTTAACAAACAAACAAACAACAAAACTATTAAAACTTTTTCGTTTCTTTTTTTTTTCTTTTTCTTTTTGTTATAAATAATTAATAGAATTTTAAATGTACTTATGAATGAATATTCGTCTCAATCTAGTGAACTTCGTAAACTCTTAAAATCAAAGATAAAAAGAAAAGAATCAACTTCTGGTAGGACACTCATAACTAACTGTTTAAACTTCGCTACTATTTTTTTCTGAATCATGCCTATTTAAAATCCTATATATTGATTTGTTTTCAATTTTTATATCATATATTATATGTCACATTTTAACATACATATATTTACAAAAAGCGACGTTTTTAACATTTTACTGATAAACGTGGAAAAATGTTTTTATAATCTTGCATTATTATTTTTTCAAATGAGAGAAGCAGTAAGCTCATTTGTAGCTTTGATTTCTCATATTCTTAATCAATTTCCTCTCGTAAAGAAAAGTCAAAATTAAAAGTTCATGTTCCATTTGCAGCCAGTATATATGGTAGCGAGTATATAAGAACATCAAGCCAGTATATATGGTAGCGAGTATATAAGAACATCAAGCCAGTATATATGGTAGCGAGTATATAAGAACATCAAGCCAGTATATATGGTAGCGAGTATATAAGAACATCAAGCCACTTTGGTTTATCCATTTTTATTATTGTATTAAATAGATTTAGCAGTCTCCAAAATATTTGTGTACTATGTGTGTGGAATTTAATATTAGATTTGTCGATAATATACATACTTCTTTGGTTACTCCATTGATTTACTGGTAAGTATAGTGCTGAAATATGACACGTTGATATATGCATGCCAATATATATATATATATATATATATATATATATACCTCTTATCATATCATATATACACTCATTTATGCACTCATATATACACTCTTTCAATTGCTCTGATGCAAAAATACTTTAGGTTTTGCTTTTTCTATATGTACTTTACAACTATACTTTTTGTTGTTGAATATTTTACAGAGATCATATATACAGATTCTTTTAATTAATTTTACTCCTCAATATAATTCAAGTATAATATATATATGCTTTATATAGACCGTTTATCATATGCTTATCATGTGTTTTATGTTTTATAAACGTACAAAATACTGTCTAGTTGTTTTACTCAACAATTTGGTTGGTTTTGTATCAAAAACTTGTTGTTATTTTTTAACTATGTGTGCATATTTGCAGGGTTGTCGACATAACACTTTAAAGTGGAGGGGCCACCGTCGTTGGGTCCGACGCGACAGGAAATTTTTAAAAATTCGCATTTAGTACGTCAAAAAATTTACTTTTTCACCTTATTTTATGTAACTTGAAGTGTTCATTTTTAGGCTTAAGAGTTTTGCTATATCAAAAAACATGTCTAAGTATAGTGAGGGAACAATAATTATGATAACAAAATTGATGGCAATGTTGACAAAATATATGGCACGCATCATGAGGGATTATAGATCATTTTAATGACATAAAAATTATTCACTTCAAATTTGAGAGTATCATTAGTTAGTATTACTGATTTTTTAAAAAAAAACAAATTGGGCAGAAAGTCGCCCATTGTCGACGGCCCTGCTTTAGCATGTAATTTCATTCTACAGCCTGTAAGCATTGAAGATGATGTGTGAAATTGTAAGGCTGGCCTGGTGTGGATAATCTTTTATAGATGATTCTTGTATAGAGTTTGTGTATAAATATTTATATTCAATTCTATGCATATGCAGATAAGAGCTATTTTATTAAAATGTTGCAGTTTAGAGTCGTAAAAGCGTTTGAAATGTTCGTTTCTATATGCTGTATTTTAAAGTACGATTTTGCCTGATTACCACATCTAGTTTTTAATTTTTGTAGTAGAAACCAGGTGACGATGTTTTCACAATTGCTCCTCTCGTGGTTTGTCGTGGTGTTTTTTATTAGTGGCTTGTTGATCAACTTGGTTCAACTTTGTGTTCTACCGCTATACTGGATCCACCGAAAGTTATACCACGTGCTTATATCAAAGTTATGCTATTGTTTATACTCAGGTAAACGTGAAGTCTGTCATTACATTTTATGATTTTATGATAGCATCTATTTTAAAAATATATTTCTATAGACACAGTTCGTTTAATTTCAGGTTAACGTTTACACGACAATGCTTCTAATTTTTGTACAAACGCAATAAGTTGGCACTGCAGACTAAAAACGTAAAGATAAAGTGTCAACGAATGATTGGACATCATACTCTAAACTTCATTTAGCAGACTTTACCACACAGACTGTTCTTTAAACTTATTTTTATATTTCATAAAGAGATCGCCAATTAGAACACGAAAATTCATGCCTTTTTTTATTTGTGACAACTAATAATTTCAGTTTTGAGGCTGGCCACTTTGTATTACTAGGTGGTCAGACTGGGCCTGTTCTTAGCATAGCTATAATAGCAACACGTGTTCTAAAAAAGTTCTTATAAAAGTGTAAAATCAAAAAAAGTTTGCTACCCTATCAAAATACACTTGTTTTATGCTGCGTTTACATCTTTCTTCTAACCTCGTAGTACGTCATTGTTTTGGGTGTCGTATACAATAAAACGATAAAAATGCTTTTCTCCACTCTTTGTAGAAATCACATTCCTGGCTGAATGGTGGAGCGAAATAGACTTACATGTTTATGGAGCAAAACATGATGTCGAAATGATGGCTAAAGAAAATTGGCTGGCAGTTGCGAATCATTTCAGCGATATAGATTGGCTAATTGCATGGGTGTTCAGTGAAAGGACTGGTATATTAGGTGTAAGTAAACAGTCTGTTACATATCATGTTACGCAGTAAGTGCTTTATTAAATTGAGAAAGAAGAGGATCTCCCGTGTAGGTAGATTACTATCACTGAATTTTTTTCAAAATAGAATGTACTCTTGGAAAAATTCCTCGAAAGTTGCAAAAACTATCTATGTTGTAATCGTCGAGTTACAAAAACTATCTATTTTGTAATCGTCGAGTTACAAAAACTATCTATTTTGTAATCGTCGAGTTATGAAAACTATTTTACATATCGTTCGTTTTTTGTTGTTTTTTTGTTTTTGTTTAATTGAATTTCGTGTTTTGGTCAAACTTTAGGAAAAAGAGAATGTGATTTCTCTGGCTTATATTTGGTTAGTTACTCGTGAAAAATGTCTTATAATAAAACGATAGCCGAAGTCCTAGTTATGTAAGCAATACAGAAATATATACGGAAGCTGAACATTTGTAAAGTTATATGAGGGTTTTTCGGATATGATTCTATACATTATTTTAATAAGCAGTGACATGCAAGAGGTCGTTCAATAATTACGTCACGCTAGGGGGTAGGTGGGTCTTTCCGTTTTTCATGACACAGCGTAACGGTAAATAAGGGAGTGAATAGTACCTAATTCAAACGCGTAACGTCACGGTATAAAAATTATCGATAAAGTATTTTGAATTGTGTCAAAATAAAGACGTTGTCTCAGTTTTGACACAATTCTTTTTATATACTTTGCAATGTAAATAGTGTTTTAGTTTCGAATTCGAATGTTTGTAAAATGGCGTTTCAAGAGCTTGAATGGCATGCAGTTGATGACGTTGATTTTGACGACAATGAGTACGATATTTCAGAGATTGTCTCAACCGACCGTAACGTCACGCAAAGGGGGCGGTCTTCTATGAAAACGTGATGGAGCGTGACGAGGGGGATGGGTGGTTCTAAAAAGGCAAATTTAGCGTGACGTAAATTATTGAACAGCCCCTAAGGACGTTAAATTATTATAACCGGCAGCCGAAAATGTGTAAAAATAGATGAGTTCTTCAAATGGATATGAACCTGTACACTATTTTGATCAGCATTTATGTAATTTAAGGTGCAGCAGCCTTGTTTTTATATTGTTTGTTATTTTTGTCCTGATGACAGATCTGTTTGTAGGGAACGACTTGTTTTATAAAAGACTCTGTTAAATACGTTCCAACGGTTGGGTGGGCGTACTGGTTTGCTGAGTGGGGTTTTTTGAAAAGAGATTGGAAGAAAGATGAACAACGAATGATCAACACTTTGAACACACTGAAGAATGATAAGCCAGCTTACTATGTAAGTGTACATCTAAAAGTAGCTACAGTTAAACCTGCTATACCGACCACCTGTACACGACCACATAACTTGGAAATCACAGCACTTACATAATTTCAAATAGTTCCTTGCATTCCACAAGTTGTGGTAAAGACTAATAGAGAAAATCGTTTAGCCGTCTTACAGAGATGTTTTATAAGGCGACCAGTTTTTAAGTGTCCTGTTTGGCCGCCTTATGCAGGTTTAACTGTATATTTACCGCCTCCAACCAACTAGCCATTGAAAAATTTAAAGACGACGATACCATGCGTAAGATAAAGACAAATTTTACTATTAATTACGTCCAGCTTGTTTGAGATTAAGAAACTCACAATATATACGGTAGTTTTTGTCTCTTCTGTTGTGCTATTAACTATGAATAGGTTGGTGAGTTTTTGAAGCTACGATTTTTTGCTGCCTGTTTCTGCATAGGCGAAGTTTTGCACCAAAAAGAGCAAAAGATTATTTAAAAACCAAAGAGTGCTGTGTAAAAATATTTAAAACCAAAATTAAAGGATCTTCTCAAAAGATTTGCTTACAGTAAAGTGTTTTATTAACAGGACTCTAGAGACTATCGCACTTTTTGTGAAATTGTTATACGCATGCGCAATACGTATACCTTCAGTTTATTAAGATTGCAGTCATCAATTTAAAATGTAAAGTGTGCTTTGAAAGAAAATATTTTTTTATATTTTAGATGATGTTATATTGTGAGGGGACTCGAAGAACTGCTGCGAAAATACAAGCCAGTCGTGAATACGCACAACGCAACAACATCGAACCCTTACAACATCATTTACTTCCACGGACGAAAGGTTTTGCCCTCTCTGTCCAACAGCTTCGTGATCACGGTATGCTTCTAACAAAAATAACCCCAACTTTCTGATACACATCCGTATGAAAAAACACGATGGCGGACTTCCTAATTCCAAACTGGAGACGACTCTGAATTTACTGGCATTTTAAAGGAGAGAAATAAAAAGCTCAAGCGTCCCTCGATACGAAACAGTTGACAATCACCGTAGTTTCTTTTAATTTGAAACCTTGTCCATGTTTGAAGCATTTTTGTCTTATTATGCCGTTTCTTTTCATAATTTCAACTCAGTCTTAACTTTTTGTTTATGTTTCGAGTAACTTAGGCAGAAGTTTTATCACAAGTGCAACACGATTTATAGCACATTTACTATATATAAACCTATTTTTCTGTTGTTTACAGTGCCAGCGGTATATGATGTTGAGATGGCTTTTCCAGATGTCGAATCAGCAACCATCACAAATCTTTTAAAACGGTCAAAAATCGAAGTTCATTTACACATCAGGTAAGATATTTTGGATAGCACTACAATCCCCTCACATTTGTTCCGCCTTTGGAAAACCTTGAAAAAATACGATTCCTATTTTTTTACTACACGATAAATTTTAAAAGTCGGATTGGCATTTAGCGTACACTGAAGTTCTCAGGTTTTGATTTTGATATGGTTTAGACGTATACCTGCTGCTTCTGTTTCATGTTCAAACACAGAAGAAGCTTCAAATTATTGTATGCAATTGTATCGAAACAAGGTAAGTGTGAACATGTATACGTATTTAAAGGTTTTTCCTGAATGTCAAAACAGAATTTTCCTTTTAGATATTTACGACTATCGGGTAACCAAGTACACCTGTCTAAATTGTATCACAACGACGTATCCAACAACGTTCCCCCAGAGCATTTTAGGTTTTCGATACCGTCGTCGATACCGTAAAAATGTAATTTTCGAACCTAATCTTTTTCGCGTTAATTTCGCGATTATGCCGGTAATCGCGGACATATAGGTGGATAGGACGACGTCTGTAATAATAGTATAATAAAGTACTACTTTTCTAAAAAATTTGTTCATAGATTTGTGTATTTTATTTTAGGACCAATTAATGGAACAATATGTTAAAACTGGTAAATTTCCAGACTGTGAAGTTCAAATTCGTCGTGGTTACTCAAATCTTGTCACCTTTGCTATCCATAACATCATTGTAGCTTTCATATTCGCTCATCTGGCGAAGTTATATGGTGTTGTTATTGTTGCTACTATTTTGTTATTGTTAGGAATTAGCGGTAAGTTAATCGAAAATGAAAAGCCAATCAGAGAATAGTGAATTTAATTGCATAATTAGATGTTTGAACGGACGTTTAATTATGCGTGTTAATTCACCGTTCTGATTGGCAGTGGATTAAGTTATTCCTCACCAAAAAAACTTATTTCGAATTTTTTCCGGATTAATTTCTAGAAGAAGCAACCAAATTTCGAAACTTTTGAAAGCGTGCACACATTTTTTGATGATATTTATGCAAGTTAAGCCTGTCCTCGGAATTAACATTACGGGAGAAAAGAACATCCAGGAAAAAGTGTTTAATAGTGGGATACCCATGGTGATAATTTGTTGCCTGCGTAAATTTTAAGTTTGCACAATATGGATGTACATTTTGTTAATCTTGCGATTCTCTTTTATAGCTTTTAGTCTTTTGGAATTATTAAATCGAGTCACACAAACAAGAAAAGGTAGCAAATTTGGTTTGAAAACAAAGAAAGCTGAATGACTGAGACATGTTGATAGTGTTACTATTAGAACGTAGCTGCAAAAGACGAGACTTCATGATCCAGCTATTTACGACGAAAAATTTTTAGCTTCTCCATTTTTTAAATTCGTGTTTTTCTTCCATGTGTTTTTATAATGATGTGTATATAATCAGTAGCTGTACATGTCGATAGTTCTAAAGATGTAATTTATTTACCGTAAGACGATGAGAGCTTACTCGATAAGAAGCTCCCATTTTAATGAATTACGGTGTAGATATTTCTAAATTATTTCTGCTTTGCATGCAGATGTTAGATCACGTTTTTTTGAGTTTCTTTTCTTTCCACCATTTGACAATATTATTAATTTGTCAGTTACACTTATTTCACATAATCGGAGCATGCGCAGAGGCTACATCTTAAATAATTCAAATTCAGTTTTTTTATTTGATTCAAAACATGTAAATTCGATTTTATTGTTCCTCTTTTTCTTTGTTATTGTTTCGTTATTACATTTTAAGAATTTATTTTTACATTAAATTTTTAATTATTTTTGTAATTTTATATTTTATATTATCTTGGAATACCGATTTTTGATTTGATTTTTATTCTTTAAATTTCTCAGTCAGGCAGTGTGGGAACAACAAGACAAAGAATGTAGTCAATTGGTTTATTGTTCAGAGTAGAAAAAATTTATGTCTTGTTATTTTTGTGTTATTTCTTTTAATCTTCGTGTTCTTCAGAAAAACACATCCTACATAACTATGTTTTTTCTCGTGTTTCTCAAAACAAGTAAAGCTGTTATTACGAACCACTTTTATGCAAAATGGAGTTAAGAGGTAGCAACTTAGCTTTCATATACATCAGAGCTTTGTGAGATTTTCAAAGGATGCACTGATAAGATAAAAGACTAATCTTCGCTGGAGTAAAATGCTTTCAAATCTACAATGCGCGGGTTTTCACTTGCATATTAAGAGTTTAGTTTTTGATTTCCGCCAGCGAAGGCGGAATCTTTAAAATCGCCTGAGGAGATAGAGAGATAGAGAGATGGATAGATAGATAGAGACAGCGCAGCTAGGCTGGACGCCCGAAACTTATCCAGGCTAAAGCCTAAATCCTCGTTTTGACAGATTTTTTTCTGAGAACGAGGCTAAAATTAGTTTTAAGCCAATAAGAATCCTAACAGTGCAACAAATTGTTTTATTATCCAATGAAAAAGTTTATATGGTATCGAAAGTTAAAGCACGTGCAGTGTAGCATAATGAAGATCGTCTTCTTCTGGTGAAAGATAATGTATTATATAAAATCGTGACAAGTGTGTTATAAAAGAAAAAATATGAATATGTAGTCTGAAAATAACCTTTCGTAACTGATTATGCCACCTTAAAATATATTTTTCAAGTTGTTTTTCAGAGAAAAAGAGAAAATCGATAAATTTTCAGCCTTGCCGTTGTTTTTATTTTGTTTTTATTGTTCATCAATTATTTTTCTTTTAAAATTGTTCTTATAGAGAAATTAAGTTTATATAAGTTAAGTTAGCTATGATTTACAGTTACAATAATAATCAAAAATTGAATTTTAAAATTTTAGAATATTCAATGATTTTGTTCCCCCATGTTACTCAGTCCTCTTCAAAGTTCAGTACTTTTTCAGATTATTGCTAATGGCGGAAATCTTTAAGCCGCAGGGCTTCTTGTTTGATTTCATTTAAATACGCACGAAAATTTTATAATCACCCTTAGTTACGTGCTCGTCTCCTTCAGTGATATTATCTCAAGAAAGCAAATGCGTATAACACAGTGGTGCCTTAAGAGCACAAACTTTCGCGGGCAGAAAGTTTTGCGAAAACAAATCGCGAAATTGTGGGCTTTTACTTTTGCAAATGCACGATCTTGACGTAATTTCGCGGTAAAAACTTTGCGACTTGTGTGTATAAAAAGGGTTTGATGCTAAAACTTTCGCGAGTGGGGAAAGTATAACAATTTTGAAGCACAAAAATACCATAATTTTAAAATATTCAGACGTTTGTCTTGAAAAACTTCCCTCAGTTACTTGTTGTAATTGATTGATTAAATATATTTTCTTTTCTGTGATTTCATTGCTCTATTGCTTCTCTTTCGCTTTTCAATTTAGGGATAAATGAATCATGGAAACACCCAGTGTTAAATCTTATTATCAGGCAGTGTGACCATAGCCTATCCGGGCAGACGTTCCAAAGGCTGTATAGAAATTTTTTTTTTTAGCTTAAAAAAATTTCCCGAATAGACGAATTTACGATTTTAAATCTTTCGCGGCACAAACTGTCTCAATTTTTTTTGGTTCTTGTATCAGTAACAAGTTCTATGCAAATTTCTTCGTACTTGATTTTCTGCGGGCACCTAATCCATTGAGTTCTTCGTTGCTCATCCGAAAATACCCTGAAAATACTATGTTGATTTAGATTCTGCTGAATTTTTGGTATCAGCAAATGTTATTTGCCTAAATTCCGGGAAAATATAATCATCCACAAAGATTTCGGGAAAATGTAGTCATCCACAAAGATTTCGGGAAAATGTAGTCATCCACAAAGATTTCGGGAAAATGTAGTCATCCACAAAGATTTCGGGAAAATGTAGTCATCCACAAAGATTTCGGGAAAATGTAGTCATCCACAAAGATTTTTACTCTGCAGAACAACAAAGATGTCAATCAATTTATTTTCAGAACACAAAACCCTTCGGTCGAATAATTTTCTAAAGTTTTGAAGAGAAATAACGAATTATTCTAATAAGCATGTATTATAACAAAAACGCATTACAAAAATATTTTGTCGTAATTTATTGAAACACTCACTTTAATCCTTTTCCTTTCGGACATATCACAATTCTCAAGTCCTTTTTTTTATGAAATTAAAATTGTTTCAGTTGGACAAAGTACATAATGATGACAACATGGCATGTGACAAAAACGACACGTGAATATACAAATTATAAAAATATGAAAATGGATATAAATATACAATACCCACAAATTCTTTTAACATTTTTATCAAAGAAACTGCGGGTTAGTGTTTTATTAACAAAAACAAAATAGACCTACATAGAAAAAATAGGCTAAGAAATCTTAATCCACTGGAAAAGCGTGCTCAATTTGAGTTGTAACCTGGTGTATATCAATAGCATTTTCAGCTGAGTACGGAGTGCTCGACATGCCGCGTCTGTACAGTTCAGGGGAGCCATGGTACGACGATGACGGCGTCAAAGCCGGCGTTACTCTCGACGGTGATGGTGGTGACTGAACGTTTCCAACGGAACGATCGCGTTCAGATGGAGGCTAAGAAAATAGGGTTGCAATTAAATTATGTACTTACAAAAAGTTAATAAAAAATAAATAAATAAATAAATAGAAAACTAACCTGTTCAAGTAGCTGTCTAAGCCGTTGTAGCTGTGCTTCGAGTTGTCTGTTGTGATCTTCGAGTATTTGCATCCTCGCTTCGAGTTTTCCTTTATGCTGACGAAGTATTTTTGCTTCAGCTATTAGTTCGGCATCGCGCACACCGTCGGTTCCGTTACATTGGCTACCATTTTCGGAACCATTAGTGCGAATCTCTTTTAATCGGCTATATTCTGATTGAAGCGCTCTAAAATAAAGACACAATATGCACGATGCGAGCAATAAGAAAGAATAAACAGTCTTTGTAATTCACAAATTTATGATAAATGTAATTTCTTTCGCTCGCATTTGGAGGCATCGAACTGTATATTATTACAGGCATGGAGAAAAAATGTTCAGTTATTTAAAGCGCTTTTCAAGTTTGAGTGGCCAACATGTAACAAGTTTGAGTGGCCAACTCGATAACTACCCTTGCTCGTAACACAAGAAAGCTGGGTAAGAAGTTGCTTACTGGTGTTCTTCTTCTAAGCCACGTATTCTTTCGTCAATATCTTGTTGTTGATCAATATCTAATGCTGCAAGAATCTGCGATGGACTCTTTGGCTGGAATAACAACAGCACGTAATAAATTAAATAGATGTTTATTAAAAAAACGAACTAGGTCTCAGAGGTGCAAAAGTACAGAACATGGAAATGTAAGTCTTTGTTCATGCCAAAACTTACTGAAATGCTCCTTTATACTTTAAATGACAAAATAAGATGTAAATTAAGAACAACTTAAGAACATTTTAAAGCCTTAAGTTGAAAAAATTAAGAACACTTGAAAAAAAAGTTCAGTGTTCTCATATGAAAAATATAGATGAGAGTGGCCGTTCATTCTCCAAGAGTTTTCTGACATTTTTACAGGAGTTAACTGATTCGAAAAAAACCCGGAAATGTTATTGAAAAAATAATTCCCATATCCTGATGGCTCAGAAGTATATTCCATTTCCTGTAATTTTAGAGAGTTTCAAGGAGTCCTGGCCACACTGACATGCCAATAAAAGAGCAGAAGAAAGAAAGAAGCAAACATTAAAAATAAAGAAAAACCCGATCAAAAACGTCAGAGTTTTCGTTGCAAGTGTAAAACAGGACTTAAGTAAATCAACAAACTAACCGTGTTGGTGACAGTGTTTAAGTCTCCGTTTAAACTGTTGCACATTTGTTGAATTAGTCTATGCTCTTCAGCCCTTTAAAAGTAGAAAAAACAAAAACAAACAGATCAGTATGTACAACTCTTGAGATAGGGAAAGAAAAGATGACAAACGATGACAAACGATGACAAACTTACAGTTCTTCCATGTGTTGTCTGGTAGAGTCAGGTGAAGCTGAACCGTTCATACTGTAAAAGTATAAAATATATGTCATGAAATACGAAGGTAAAAATGATTTTTAATGGCAAAGCATGAAGGAAAAATTTACCTTTGAAATGAAAAATTATTCATATCTGGAGTTGAAGGAATTGATGGTCTAAAATAATTAAACAAGAAAATATTACTTTGGAATGAGTGAACTCGTGTAACAGAAATTATTTTAAAAACCAAGAACATATACCGATCAAATATGTGATATCAGAAATACTAGTATGGCCGTTATCCAACTTAGTGTAATCGTCCACTGTGTACCACTCCATTTTTATTATCATCCTTATGATTACAAAGCGAAGTTCTTAACTACACAAGCACATACGCTATTCCATGCAAGTGCAGTTATTACTACTGTTCTCACCAGTGACGGAGTAAAATATGGATGAAATATGTTGTGGAGTAACACAGTATAAACTCACCTTAGATGACAATGTGAGGGTGAAACGTACCGAAATTCTTATTACAGCTTTCTTACAGGAAAATAATTCATCCATACTTACGTTTCAATGGTGCTTCCCTCCATAATAGTCTGCACAGGTAAATAACCGAGTTTTTTGGGAGGTCGACTTCTATAACGTCGTGATTTGAATTTATTTTTCATGAGTTTCACAAAATCTGACATGTCTTCTCCCGTGGTCGTCTATAAAAAACAATAGCAAGCATAAGATGACCATAAAAATTAATTCAGACAACACAGGTAAACAAAATATAGTCTCTTTGCTACGAGCATAAAGAAGAAAGATGAAGCAGAAACTTACAGCTAAACTATACTGGTGCATTGGGTGAGTAATTCTGTGGCTCTTTGAAACACGACCAGACCAAAAACAACTCTGTGAAAAAAATGATAAATCATATGAGTCAGAATACATCATTAAATAAATAAATAATAGTTCCAATAATTTCGGGTGAGGATAGCTAAGCTATGTATACAAAGATTAATCAAGGAAGTATTTTTTCGCATTAGGTTCTCAAGAACATCAGTTAATAATTTGTTGACGTTGATAAATAATAAGTCATCAAAATAAACAAACAAACAAACAAACAAATCAAAACTTACTTGACACAGATCGTAGTTGAAACATTTTAGACAACGATAACGGAAGCCGACAATGGGATATTCTTTACATATACTGCACTTCGCATCGTGTTTCGCAGTTTCTGCTGCAGCGAGTCGGTGCAACACTGGCATCCATACTAAGGACTGTGGTTCGGCTGCCGTCCAATCAACAAAATTACTAGCGTCAATATAAGCTGGATTTTTAGCCTATTATTGAAAGAAATTAATTATTTTTTTACACATTTTCGGAATAGTTTTAAGCTAAGAAAACTTTGTAAACAATAGAACTTCAACAGCCAGGCCTGATGAATTTACGAAATAACGACTCACCTTTTCGAAACAGCTTCTGACGCTCGGTTCGATGTTACTACCACCAAATGCCGCAATTTCACCAAGTTGTCGGGGAATCTAAAATATCAAAAAGCATAAAACGTAGTAACGAGCAATGTTTAAGAAATTGTTTAAACCGCGTGTAAACCAAACTTACCTGAACACAATCGTGGAGAAGTAATCCTAATTTCTTTGAGTCAGTATGGCCAGTTCCATCAGAAATTTGGCGGAACAAATCTATAAAGAAAACATTAAGATCGCAGTGATACTAACCGAAGAAACACGTTGATCACATGACAAACAAAGAGACAACTCACATTTCCATTTATCTTCCAATTTAGCACGTGATAATAAAATAATACCAATCTTGAATGACAGCACACGAATTTTACCAATGCGGCCACTAAACGAAAAAGCAGTTTATAATGATAACACGTTGAGTGAAATTGATTTCAATCTCAATGGAAAATTAGGATTTATACCATATGATGGAATAACATGCACGATGGCGTCCGTTATAAAGTTTATACCGTATGCATATATTTCACTTTTGATTGTTTCAGATTTATACTTTTAGCTAGTGAAAATCGTAAGGGGTGACGTTATGTCGTGAAAACACTACACACCTGTCGTAAGCATTAAGCAGCCAGTTTAGCGTCATGTCGACACATTGTGGGACGATGATGGCATCCTTTCGCGCTTTTTCGACGCTTTCAAATATCGTCAAAAGCACGTCAATCATTTCACCAACGTCAATAAGGTTTTCGTTTCCAGTCAATTGGTGACGATCAAATGCGTTAGTTACACAACTGTTCATGTCCACCAAATCCACTGAAATGGCAAGTTAAATTTGTAAATTAATTATAAGTGTAAGAATTTTACCGTGGAATCTCCATTACACAGAGGAAGTCGAAAAAAGGGGAAAAATTTAAAGGTTCTTATTTTAAGTCCATGATACAACAGCTACATAAACCGCCATGCACATAACACTTACAACAACATGCTTTTTGAATACATCGCAGCTTCATCGAAGTTCTGTACGCAGCAAATTTTACATCATTTAGTTCCGCTAAAAGAAAATATGAAGATTTTAACTTATTTTTTGATAAAATTTCGATAACTTTTCGTTAAAATACACCCAACATGTAAGAGACTGAACAGTACAAAAGGTTCGAACTGACGAAGGTACATAGGGACGAAATTAAGTTGCAACACAAATACTTTATACATAAAAAAGTAACCTACATAACGTCTGATAGAGATCGTTCATTTTAGGATGGTCCCACTGTGTTGTTTTTGTGTCATGGCTATTAACAAACAAGTAAACAAATAAATAAATAAATAAGTAACAAGACAATATTTCGTTCAAGACATATAAACGTACTTTATGAAATACGGTACTTTATTTATAGCTTGGCCTCGTTCCCATGGCGCCAAAACGCTACCTAAAAGTGAAGAAATAAACAAATTAACAGAGTAGTAGAACTTGATCACTTTGCGCATGATTAAAAACTGCTTGATATATCAATAGCGCAGCCTAGTTAACTAGCAAATCCCTAAAATTAAAATCCATCGATAAACACAAAATAATTTCTCAGAGAAATCAGAATCAAATAATGAACGTAAGGCCATCGCGACCACATGTTACACTCTTAAAAAAATTAATAAGTTTTTTTAGGGTGGGTGAAATAATTTACACCCAAAATTTTTAGAAAAATCGTTGATCACGTGAGTAAAGAACGATAAAAGTGACCAATCAAAAAGCGCGGTCAAAAGCGCAGACAATTCGTTTGCGACCCAGCGTTTTCCACCATTCTGATTTTCCAATGGTAATAAATATTACGTTGGGTCTACTGGCTACAAAACAGTAGGTAGTCGAAGCAAAACCACAACAAAAATGTTGCAGTAGATTGTTTTAACACAGGCGTCAAATTTCAATTCTCGCGTAAAAACCAAAAAACTTCTGGATAAGGCAGGACGATAATCTTCAATTGAAGTGTGCGATATTTTTACAGTTGCCGTTTTTAAAGAGCCATTCATAAGATAAGCATATATGTGATTCTAGTAACATGTGTCTAGCTGTTTAGCACTCCCCACAAAAACAAGAAAGTATCGCAATTACTACCGCAGTCTGACGTAACGAAAAAAAATCATCACGAATACTAGCGAAACTTCTTCACCAATTACGCTTACCTTGAAGAGAGGAGGAGGTACCATTTTGAATATCCCCATCCGCCATTAAGTTTTGCAGGTTTTGCTGACGTGTTTGGGTGTCGCCTAGCAACTGCTTCCAGCGTTCCTGGAGCTGGTCCATAATATGTTCCGTTCGGTTGGCTAACGAAACACCGTGGATATGTCGAATTTCTTTCGCTGTGCCGTTCATATTGTCAAACTGGGGTTCAAGGTTTGCTAACTGTTCATGAAGGTTCTGAAATTAGGAAACACATTAATTTAAAGAAAACAAGATACACGTGAGTGCTGCAGGGACATTTCGCCGCCTCGGGCAAGAATTTTAAAATGTCGTTCTTAAAAACAATAATTAAAACTTTATACTTCACATACCTGCATAAGCAAGGGAATACTGAGATAAATACTTAGATTTCACGTAACACGTAACATGTCAGAGGACATTAAAAACAAGACAACAACACAACGACGGAGCGTCCTAAATTAATACACAACACAATGAGGCAGCACACGAACCTTGACTTCGTCCAACTGCATGTGAATATTATCAGCAACAATTTCTGACGTAGGTGACCAGTGATTCACTTGTTGTTCTGCTTGAGTTAACCGTGCGTTGAGAGTCTCGATGTCGTGTAGCAACTGATTCATGAGCTAAAAATAATATAACAAAACAATGTAGCCTGCTGACGAGTACGCAACGTATTTGGACTAATTTTCTTAAACTTCGTGCGCAAACTACCTTGTCATGCTTCTCCTTAGACGGTGAATCAGTGGTAATTTCAACTAAAACCTTTGGAGTATTACCATTGTTCTTATTCTCCTTTTCAGTGTTTACGTCCTTCACCTGAACACTGGCTAGCACCTGGACTTTTTTTCGTACAACCGGATTAAAATTAACGTCCCCTAGACGTGGGTTGTCGCCATCACTGGCAGGACGCGTCGTCCTCTCCACAGAGAGTGTATTGTCAAATTGTTTTTCTTTTGTAAAAACGCACTCTGCGGAAGTCTCTATGTTCTCCTTCGCCTGTCTTAAATTGTTTCTTAAAAGAAGTATATCTGAACACACTCCATGGCTTTTAGAACGTAGAACTTTTAAAGTAGGGCTCCCATCATCAATAGATCGAAAGTTAGCTGAACTAAAACTTCTCAACTTGCTGTGAATACCATGCTCCTGAAGCCACTTTTTAATGTTATCCTGATTAACACGAAGGCCGTTTGAGCTATCGCTATTTTCATTTTTAATTTCATTCTTATTTTGTTCATATCTTTTGACTTGGAAAATAATACCGTTGTTATTACTATCTAGAGAGTCCTCGTAATAAGGTTCAACTTCTGACACACATGGCTCAGTCGACAGTTCTCTGTTTTCTGCTATGTCACTTAGCAACGTCTGTATATCTAAACTTCCCGATCGTTTTCTGCGTACTTCTTTACAATTTCTTTTATCGATCTCCTTCTGGAACTTATCTAAATCGGTAAATGCTCTTGATCTACCCCTTGTCCTTACCATTAGTTCAGTGGATCCAGTAACAAAATGTTCAATTTTTAACCCACATGATTTGATGACTACATTTGGACTATCAATTAGCTTGATACCCACATTTAACTTATTGCTAGGTTTTACGGTTGCTTCTGAAGTTTCATTTGAGGGGACGATGTCTTTAAAGCTGCTCAGTTTCTTTAAAGAAACCGCTGACACAGCCACTGTCATATTTTCTTAATTTCTAATGAGAACACATAAATCCAGTTCACAAATCCAGCAACCCGAAAAACGATACGGGAGGTTTAATTTTAATTCCAAGTCACAATAGATGAGGTGGTATAATTAGATGTTTCCATAGATCAGCTGAACATGTAAATACTTTTGATTGCCAGTATATGATATTAACCATGGATTAATATCGATTAAAACGGCTTAAGATATCCACGTTAACGAACATTCAGTACATCATCGGCATATGTAAAATGCAGAACAGATTTGCGAAATTTGCAGAACAGCAATAATAAGGCTCTTTGTTATTTTTTGCGTATAAAAAAGAAAGCATATGAAATTTGCAGAACAGATGCAATATTTTATGAATGGTTTCAGTTTCGTGCTATATACAATACAAAGCAGATCTGACAAAGTGTCATGGAAATGACGTTATAATGGTTGACGAAGGATATGGTTGACGAAGGATATGGCCGAGTGAACATTTGGACATTAAATACAAGACAAGCTCACCACCAGAAAAGAAGAAAAATAAAACAAAGTCTTCGTAAGACAACAAAAAAACAATACAACAGAAATTTTCTGCAGAGCGAAACTGAACTAAACGAAGCATCATATTGAAATGATTATTTTTAAGTTCAAGACACCACTTAAACACAGATGTCAACACAACTTTCAATTAACAGCTTTCGTTAAAAAGCTACAACTAATATTGATGTATCAAATCTTAGTGTACCCTGTAACACGACACCAGCGTACAGATAAAACCTTCATACATTCACAATAAACCCAAGTCAAACAAACTTTTAACAAATTAGTCGTATATCTTCTCTCGTCGCTTTTTTTTCTCTCCATCACGTAGTTTGTTTGTTCGCGGCTTGACATGCTGCGCCGAGACGAGAATTAACGATCAACACAAGTTCTAAGTGTACACAAAAAGCCTCTTGTTTATTTATTATGATGCGCAATTAAACATAATTAAAGTAGAGAGTTAATTAAAATCCTCCACATTCAACTGATAGCCCGACAACGAAAGATCTTTCACTTGATCTGCTCCACGACACAACAAAAAAGAGATTTTCTCGTGCGTGAAAGCGTTTGTGCTTAGCCTGCGTCAGTGTGAACATGACTCAATTCTAACCTTCTGTAAATAAACAGTTTCAGGCATAGATTATTCCTTAATCCAGTTTTTATCCATCTTTATCCTCTAATCCATTTTATCATGGTGGAATTATAATTAGCCGGCAAAATGAAACAAGGACAAGTGTGAGAAGATCATTTAGCAATTTAACCATGTCTTGGATACACGGCGTTCGCGATATTCAACATGACAACGAGATGTTAACTGATATATGTCTTCAAGAGATCATTCTGATGTAGCAATATCTTTTTAATAGCAACTGATTTAGATTGCAGCTTAACAAATAAGCTGAAGTGATTTGCGTGGTAAAACCTGCACGTATTACCTGGCAGTATGTTGCCTATTATACTTAACGTGTTTATGCATTGGAGAGAGAACCCTTAGCTCAGATTAAATAAGGCGAATACACCAGTGGTTATCAAAATTGCAGACAATTTTGATCGAATTCAAGCTTTGATCGGGACAAAACAACATTAAATCAACATTAACGATAAAAACCGTACACATAAAGGGCTGTAACAACGCATTCAAACTTCACAAAAGATGTATATAACAACCTATAGTAAGTTCGTACTCACCTCAAGTACAGCATTGATCGCGTGTTGCCACTTATCAGAAGTCAGTCTCAAATCTTGCCACTGCGACTCGATGCGTTCGAGCTGGGTTTGCAGGTTTCCGGCCACGCGCAAGGCCAAATTGTGATCGTTTCGCGCCAAATAATTCGGGTCTTGCGATTGGGCTTGATGTTTGAGTAAAAAGCTGTGCCCTTGATCCAAAGCTTGTTCAATAACTACTCTTCTCACGTTCAGTTTACTCTTAAAATCCTGGTGAGAGAAATAAGAAAATAATGATGCTCCAGCGGCTCAAATCTGGAGACAGAACGAATAGCTTGATCAGAAACAAGATTCTACAATTGATTTCATTTTATGGTAAACTTTTCCCTGTGTACAATTTTTTATAATCAAATCCTAATTTTCCAAAAAAATAAATAGTGCAAAAAGGAAACATTTATATTTGGCTCCTTGTCAATCTTTTAAACAGCAACCCTTGATCCAGTCTCGTGACTAAATTTGCAAGTGGATTAAAACAATCATATAAAAAATTCGAAATATTCTGTATCTTGCAAAAAAATCTTGCAGTAGTAGAATTGTTGTCTTGGTAACGACAGTAAACAAACTTTACCTCGTGTTTTTCGTTTTGTTGCTGTACCGTCGTAATGTCGGAGCCAATTGGTTGCTGAGACATTAGTTCCTGATCAGCTCGTGATAACCAATCGACAATCTCCTGCATATCGAGCAATAATTGTCTCCACTCTCCATTACCGTCCGACATTCTAAAAAAAAGAAAACTCCTACAGATTTGAAATACAAGCAAAAGAAATATTCTTGGATGGAAAAACATATACAACGTAAATTCTAAAACTCGTTCTTAATTTTATTCCTCCAAAAATAAAGACAAATAAAAATGACCTGTTCATGAGTGAATAATTCAAACAACTTCTAACCTGTCTCTGATGTCAAGGACACGTACACCTAAACTATTCCAGCGATCGTTCATATCATCTAGTTTTGATTGGAGAGCAGTTCGGACTTCGCCTGCTTCTAAGTCTACCATGATCTGATTTCCTGTTTCGTTTAAGCTCCGGAACATGACTTGATGTGAAGCTATATCTTCTTCAAGCTCCTTAAAATATAAATATCACGTAAAAATAACATGAAACAAAAAATATAAAATAAAAATAATATACAAATGATGATGAGTGACAAAACAGCAGGTTGTAGTGGCAATAGGTTATGGTTGGACCCTATTCTTCACGAAACTATTCATTGATGACCCTCATTAGGATTTATCACAGACAGCCTAAGGAAAACAAACACTCGATATCGATACGTTTAAACGTCTTACCAACATTTCTCTTTGTAACTCTTCCATGTCGTTTGAATCTTCTGCTTGACTCGCCTCGACAAGGGAGTCGAGTTCGGCGACTTTTGATTCAGCCGACGACAGCCACGTAAGGGCGGAAATCATGTTTTTGTGGAAAACTAAGAGACGGTCTAACGCGTCTTGTAGAGATTGCTGGCGTGTGTTTGAACTAGAAAAAAATGATATAGTGTTAGAAGTGTAAATCTTGCTATAAATAAAACATGATGTTTTTACCAAATATTCCCAACTGAATATAAAAGAAAAACATATATATTTCTTTAAAAAACAACAAGTAAAAAATATGTTATATAATAAAAATAATGTTATATAGTGAGTTTGACCACACATGTTAGAGGCACCCAAAGTTAAAAATGGAAAGATATTTGGAAATGATGTAAAAGATTTGTTTAAAATAGTTCACTTGTTCTAATTATTATGCAAACGCTGAATATACTAACGAATAAACTCACGTGACTAACACTTTCCTCGATTTAAATAACAACCTCGCTAATGAGCGAGCGTAAAACCGAACGTTCAAACTCATAGTTAATATCCAAATCTTCTGCGCTCAACAACTTACTTGCTTCACTTCGCAAGTTCATATACACAACGTTAGACTGACAGTTATTTTAACAAAACACAGCCAGCACAGTTATCAAACAAAATACCGCAGACTAGGAAACCAATTCAAATATAGGAAGGCTCACGAGCAGCATATCTGAATGCTTATCCGTGCGAACAAGTGAGTTTCCTTAGCCGGTTTTTTGTTTGTTTGTTTGTTCATCTGTTTCTTTACATAAATACAGCAGTCAATGAAAAAGGATGTAATAAACAGAAGTATAAAATGGTTAGTGCGGTTTTCAGTGAGTTACAAAACTTTTGTTTCAGATAATACATAATTTACACGTCGCGCCGCCATTTTTTAACAGTCGTCATATGATGTGCCTGTTAAAGAAATTCTATTATTTATTTATTTTGGCCATAAATTTATTCTGACGTCATCTACTACTGCTGACATCGCAAATATCAAAACGCGCCAATTAATTTTTACATATAGCAAATGAAAAATACATTTAGCTTATTTAACGATATTGGAGAGAATGACAACATCACTTCCGGTTGACATGGTCGACTATATAAAAACGATGATATCATCAAATAGACTGGTGACAAAGTGGCTTTTAATTTTATTCAGAAGACGACGACGTGAGTAGAGAAACATATTTACATTGTCTTTCAAACCATGTCTCAGTCCGTGCAAGGTAGAAGCCGGAAACGCTCCATTTTAAAAGTTTTATCGCACGTTTCCTTTCAAAAACCTGACTCTCTCAAAAAAAAAGAGAATATTTCTCATTGCAAGATCACATTAATCTTTTCAGATGAGACAATTGCTAAAAAAAATTACAATGAGATTAAGTTGAAAACCGATTAAGAAGCCAGTAAACAAACAAACAAACGAATTAAATAAGAAAACTAAATGCGCAAACGAGTTACAACCGAAAAAAAACGAAAACAAAAACGAATTCAGATTAGGTCGAACAAAACCGAAAACATAATCGAAAATATAATTGTAAACGAGAACATAAACGAGCTTTAAGCAAACAAACGAGGTTTTACCGAGCAAGTATAGTAGAAATTTTCACCGAGTTCTAATCGAACGAGAGTACTCGTTTAGCAAAATGTTAATTTTTGTACTCACTTATCAAACAAAAACATCACAAACTGTTTCCCTCCCATCAAAGACTTTCTTTTCTCTTCTTCTCCAGAAGAAACGTCCAACAAATAATTCGTCTCTTCCAGTCCCATCTTTCTTTTGATATTATTTTTTTCTTCTTCTACGTTCGTCGGCTCAGATACGAGTAAAGATTTTTTTTCACAATTTTTTTATTTATTTAATACGACTTTCGAAATTAAAGTCTGCCGAATGATGTTAATTGACAACTGTCAAATTAATGATGACAATGTTGAGCGCGAATACGAGATCAAGTTCTCAATGCGGTGTTAAAATAACAAATAATTTTCACACGAACAACAATCACTTTATTCTTAACCGGACATAATTATCATTGGTGCGCCATTTACACAAACAAATTCCACGGTAACCGACATTGAATACAATAGGAAGTACATTTATGAAACATAGAAATAACATAAAGAATAATAAATAGAACAAATATAAGGCTTGTGTTACACTTCCATTACTTATGTGTTGTGATCTAGTGAAATTAGACTGATGTTACACTGTCATAAGATTTGTATTCCACTACTAACAGACGTTTTACTAACTTCAGGGTTGCATTCTGCTTTCACTAAGCTAGTATTTTACTATGATTAGACAAGTGTTCTACTACCATTAGGGTTGCATTTTACTGCCAATAGGCTAGTTTTTACCACCAATTAGGCTAGTGTTCCACTAGCCCGAAGTTAGTATTATATTGTCATTAAACTTGCTTTAAACCACCATTAGCATGTGTTACATCACCATTAGGCTTGTGTTTCATTCCCACAGACTTGATTATCTTTACCGTTAGGTTATGTTTATACTTAAGTTACCCCATCTTTAGGTTTGTGTTACACTTTCATTTTACATAGCCATTAGGCATGTGTTACACTATTAACTATTATTAACTATTATTCTACTGTTAACCTTAATTTTTTATATTTAGATAACAAACAGCTTAGATTTTACATGAAATTAAACAAACGTAGTGAACCGTGGGAAGGAAATAGCTAACATACAATGCTTCCTCAAAATATATATTGAAGTATGTGAAGCCATTCATATGACATCAGCGTTTCTGACATGCGCAGGAAGCATCAAGGTGTCATAAAACTAGACTGGGCACAAGATGGTGTTCAATGAGAAGCGTCATTTGTATTGAAAACAAACACGCAGAATGATTGCATGATGTAAAAAAAGAACATCGTTGATGACAGAAGTTGTTATGGAACAAATAATAAATGCAAAATATAAAAACCCTGCGAAATATAAAAAAAAGATGAAATAAGTATATAAACAAATATATTATCTAAAACGGTATCTAGACGGCCCAGATATTTAAATAAAGATTTGAAAACTTTTTAATCGAGTAAAGAAAAAAAATATTCTTGTACAAACTATGTACCTCTGTTCAACTTCGTTCCAACGTGTGTTGATTTCGTCCCAAGTTGCTTTAAATCGATTGAGATTGTGTTGCGTGTGTTCATGCAGCAAGTTTTCACAAAGTAAACGTAGGCTATTATAGTTGCCTGACCACGTGTTCAATTCTTGATGGAATTTCTAGAAATTCATAGAAAAATATATAACATAGCAGTTTCGAAGAGAAAGACTTTTACATGACGCAACAACAAATGATATTCCAAAGTTCAGAGATGAAACCTTTAGCGTACACATTCAGTCACACCACTATCTGTTTATGGTCCTTGCACACACAAACTGGGAAAATCTTTCTGTAAAAGCCCTCTCTCCAATCTTTAGTTAATGTAACCCCAAGAAACAACAAACATGATATATTCTTCTTCAAACTTTTTAAGAGCCACTGCACTGCAGGGTAGTTCACACTTTAGAAGTTTTTTTTAATAAAATAAGTCCTAATCGCTTGTCAAAGTTTATACCAGTGAGTGAGTGAGTGAGTTTTTTTTTCAAACT
The DNA here is from genome assembly GCA_030067915.1 of Hydractinia echinata. Taxonomy (NCBI): domain Eukaryota; kingdom Metazoa; phylum Cnidaria; class Hydrozoa; order Anthoathecata; family Hydractiniidae; genus Hydractinia; species Hydractinia echinata. The sequence continues at coordinate 1,427,923 of JASGCC010000028.1, forward strand.
TTCAAGCAACATAAATAGTTGTTTTATTTTGAAACAGATACAAGGATGATGTCACTATTCTTATTCATCATTAGTTTTTCTAACCATGCGTAGGTTGACATGTTTCATTGCGCTGCACGTTCACTTTACAATCTCAGTTTTGCACTTCTCTCAGAGATTCCAAAAGGCGATATTTTCAGCCTTGCACCATTCCAAACAGTGTTATTTTCCACCAGAGCAGTGCTACTTCGCTCTTTCGCCTAATTTTAATGCTTCGCCTATTTTGCTCCCATGTTGTAGTGCTGCTACACTTTCAACTCACCCCCTCCCCTCTTAAAGCTTGTTCAATATTTTTTTCGTAAAATATTTCCAGTTGTACTGTTTTTTTCTTAGCTTTCTTTAAATCACAAAACCTGACACTTTAAACAACAAATTAGAACGGTTTCCCAGTGTATATAAAGAAAGGTTAGCCTATTCAAAATATAGTAATATGCAACAATAACTTAAAACAAAAATACAGTAATGTTTTATAACAATATTTGAAGATAGTCGTACTTATCCAACTAGAATATGGACACAGCTAATTACACGAGCAACACACGCTGTTCTTACCTGCTAGCGAGTTGCAACACAACACCTTCTACAAGACCTCAAACAAGACATTTCAAACACCTACTTAACCACCTCTTCTAAATACTGTCATTTTGTTTTCGTTTACTTGTTGCTTTTCACCAAACTATTTTAAGTATGCTGAAGTGTGTATAGTTTAAGACAACAGGGATCAGTGGGAGTTGTTTTTAGTTTTGTTGACCAACTTGGTACAGTAGTCCTCGTCGATAAATGTCTCTCTTTGTTGAAAATTATTTTTTTATTTGCAAGAAAGTAAATAAAAGTACAGAAAACACACACGAAAAACAACAAATTAAAAAAACAACAGCAAAAACAGCAAAAAAAAAAGATCAATATTGCTAAAATATTAAGAAAACAAACAAAACAAACAAACAAACAAATTTTACCTTATGTTTAACTTGTTGTTCTTCAAGTTCAGTAACAGTGGTCCCAACCTTTTTATTCTCACTCAGCTGCACTTCTGCTTTGTACAACCAATTGTCAAGCTGCAGTCTCAGCTCGTTGTATCGTCTCCAATCACCTACATTACAAAAAAGTTGATTCGTTGTTGAAATAATTTATAAGAATCTTTACGATGTAATTAAGGATATTAACAAACCACATACAAATACAAAAATTATATAATTAAGCAAAAGGTTATTTAAAAACTGAAAATGAAGTGTGTTTCAATAACAAGAATATATCAGTTTTTCTTTTAAATAACAAAATCCCCAAATCTATTTAGCACAGCTTTATGTTTATCCTAAATCTTAACAAAATTTCATCACAATTTTTTCTTGGCCATTAAAAAGCTTACGTTTACGAAAAACATTTCCCTGGGTTAGTAACATAGAAAATTTACTAAAAGTGAAGTAGTTCAGGCTATTCAAATTTTCATGTTTAATAATGCGAATTTGAGATAATATATAAGACCAAATAAAAAACTATTTAAATTAAGATATGTCAAACCGGATTAAAAAATATGTATGCTTGGACCAATACGTTAACACAATTTCCCATCACTCACTCATTCATTCATTCACTCGACCATCCATTCATTCATTCATTTATCCATATACCTTTTTATTATTTTCTGTGTAAATTAAAACTCACATACCAATCAATTTTTCAAGTGAATGTCTTTGTCCTATCACTTTCTCCCATACGGTTTCCCAGTGCTCCTTCAGTTTGGAGATTTTATCATCAACTGCATAATTCACACTTTCGTTGTCACATTCCATATTTAATGCAGCAGCCATTTCTATTATGTCCTCAAGATCGCTTTTTCTGTTTTCCATCTCCATTTGAATCGACTAAAAATAGCAAACATATTATTTAGGCCAGTGAACTAATAATTACCTTCTTAGGAATAAATAAGGGTTGACACACTTTGTAAAGGTAGAAATACACTATCATTTTTCAATGATCAATTCCAATTAAAAAAGATGAAAACGTGTGCAAATATAAAAAATAACACACTCGAACTAACTAAATTCGAACAAATAATCGTTATTTACGATAGGTGTAAACACAAAACAACACTATTTTAGTCCTGGTAAATAGCTAACCACGTTGATCACATGACTTTCATTATTCAAGTATTCATAACTTTGAAGGATGTTATCACTTACTGCTTGTTTCTGCAGTGACGAATCCATGTCATCATCATCACCAACCACCGTTGTCAAACCTTTCAGCTTGTGGTCGATCAATTTCAACCAATCGTGGAGTTGAGCAACGTTTTTATCAAACGGACTCGTTGGAGATTGGTCAGTTGCTAGAAAACAAAATTCAAAAGGTGGTAGTACATTAAACGTTTAAATAGAGCCCTAAAGAACCATAAAATCAACTCCAGATAAAATATTGCTTCAACTCCGGTGATCTGTGGCAAATATGAAGAAGCCATGATGATTCCACGTTTCCTGGGTTACTGGCCAATTAAGCGTACTCTGTTCGTTTGCAAACCAAAAATTACAAAGAACACGAGACAAAACAAGAGATATTAAGAATCATGGCGTAAGGTTTTCACAAAAGCTATGTTTTAAAATAACATTGTATTCTAACATTTGTTCATAGATCTCACTTCTGGTTTCATTCTATATTTAAAGTGTGGTGGAGTGGGGATCGAACCTGTGAAGTTGAGATCACAAATCAAACGCTTTAATCACTAAGCCACCGTCGTTAGTGAATTTTTGTGTTATTCACAACTGAACAAGCACTCACCATCCATGCTGAAGTCGTCATTAGCTGATTCAAACATGGGTGCGGCTGATTCACGTTCTTGTAGCGATTCTGCAACCACCATCTCTTCACTAACAGGTCGATCTTTTAGCACAATCGCTAATCTGATGATCACCTGCCAATCCGCATTTAAACGAGCGATCTTTGCTGCGACATCTGGAGGGAATTGGCCACTCGCTAGTTCGCCTTCAGCTTTGAATTCAGTCAACAACCTGTTGATGGATTCCACGTTGGCTTTTCTTGTCTCTAACGCCAATTTGATTGTCTATGAAAACGAAATAGCAATTAATCAGAAAACAATAAGCTTGCCTTCCAAAATCTTGAGATTGCTTTCTAGATTCGCGCGACAATGTAAAATGATTGACTAATAATCCAATCTTAAGTTATAGTAAAGAACTCGTTTCAAACTCTATCTAGCCTGGGTTGTACTTAATCAATACTTTACACAGTTTTGTTTTAATTTTCAAGTTTCAGTTACTCAGGAACGCATTAGATTTTTGGAAGGACTTTCTCACCTCTGGATCGACGTGGAAACCAGGCTTGCCCTCTTGTTGTCCATGCAGCAATTCTCTTGTAGCTGACATCCACACAGATAGTTCTTCCAACTCTTCAAGAAACTTAGAAGCTCTCGATAATTTATCTTCTACTACGCCTCTGCGTTTACCTACAAACCAAGAAATCATAAATTTTAGGTAATGTTTATTCTTTTTATCTATTTTTTACAATCGTAAAGTTATTAAACTATATATTAAGTCATTGGCGTAAAGCGACAAATTACAGTAAAATACAGAAAAACATTTTTTGCTAAGGAAAAGTTTAAAGCGTTCCCAGTAAGTACAGGTAATATTTATCAGTTATTTTTTTCATTTCATTTTTCTTCTATCTTTTTAAATGGCATTTTAAATGGAAAATATCAAATACATTGACTAACTGAAGTACTCATTCATTTATTCTATCACACTCTTTTTGGCATTCATTCATTCATTCATTCATTCTTTCGTTCATTCTTTCGTAAATAACTCACCTTGCCCTAAGCAAACATCCTGCCACTGTCGTTGTTGGCTGTCAGCACGTGATTTGATTTCATTAAGTTGAGATGAAGAAAGATCTGTTCGAGAAAGAATCTTCTTTGCATCCTTCTTTAAATTAAACATAACCTCTTGCAAGTCTGAAATGTCTTCTTCCCCATTCTACAAAACAACATAAATCAAAATAGTTTTACATCATGACATCAGGCAAATATCAATGGAAAATACTGATCTAGGGTTCTTTTTGATGCTTTTTAGCCATGGAGTATTGAAAAAGATAACATTGCAATATTAAGATTTTTTCGTTGTTTTAGCTGACTTTTGAATCACTATTATAATCGAAAGCAAACAGTTTATCATGGAGCCTCTACAAAAAAAGAGTTCAGACAGAATCTTTAAGAAAGTTTCCTAAGTTTCTTTTAAAATATGTTGAGAAAAAAGTTTCCCGGGCTTGCCCTGAGTTTAGTCCCTTTTTCCTGATTACAAAAAACACAAATTTTCAGGTTTTCCTTAATTGGCTAAACAGGGTTGACAAGGTATGATTAAAATGCTATAAAAAAAAAACTTAAAACCAAACAGATAGTTCAAAGAAGCATTACCTTCAGTTTTTTCAAGTATGATTCCAGTTCATCTTCATCCACAGGGTGTGGTTTTTCATGGAACACAACATCGTATAGCTTGTCAAGCTTCAATTTTAACTCGTCTGATCCCTGGATGTACTTCTTCAGTTGTACATCATCCAAGATGAAACTGAAACATTAAACACACACACAGATGTTAAAACCAACCACAAAACATTCCATCTCAAATCAAATACTGAAAATCCACATGCTACATTAACTGGGCAGAGAAGATATTTACAAAGCTAGACATACTTTAGTTTTGGCTGTCCAATATGCAAATGTTTACGTGGGTAAAAAACAACAGATGAATGGTATATTTTGCTTCCTATCATCTTTGCCTCGATTAATTAAAACTCTTGGTTAGAATGACCTCTGGTTTCAACAGACCCACTGAGCATATGCACTCGAAAAATCATAACAAATCCAAACACCTTACTGCAACACAACACTACTACATTATACCGAGGACTTCACATGAATGTCATTATATTTGCACTGGTTTTGAATTAGGTGTGTAAGCTGTTTTATTATATCAATACAATGCTATATTTATGAAAAGAGATTACTAGAAGAGAGATTTATCTTTTAAAGAGTTAATAGGTGAAGTCATCTTTCTCTCTGTATTTAATAGTTCAAACAACTAATTAAATTAGCAATTTCCTTTAATTTACTCATTAATTGTTTAGCAGTGCCAATTAACACTAATTATACAAGAACAAATCTAAAACTTATACAAACTCTTTTTTTTTTAACACAAAATACTTTTTATTTTTCTTGACTGCAAGATTTCAGAAATATAATTTTTAGGTAGGCTAAAGGTATACTAAAAATGAGTAAATTAATTTTTTACTGATTCATCTAGTAACTAACGTATATGTACTAGTTATCGCACAGTGCCGAGAAAAATATCGGCAATATTTTTTGAGTGTTTTTATGTTCTTGTTACATATTTCACGAGCCTTTAGGCGAGTGAAATATACGAGAACATAAAAAACGAAAAAAATATCAGCCGATATTTTTCGAGAGCATGTGCGATAACTTGTTTATCATATACTCGGTCTTATATCATGTTAATTTCACATAGTCGGTTGCACACTGCTTAATTATGTTCACGATATTAACAAGCATTGTTATGGGGGCCATTAAAATCACTGCAAGGTAATTTATTTCATTTATATTCATGAACTTATGAATTATTTGAATTTATGAAGTCACATGCGATTTAGATCATTATAACAAATTATGTTCATGTCACGCTTGAAAGAATTTGAATGGAAATAAAAACTACGAATTTTCAAAAGAATAAATTATCATTGTGAAGCCAAATAACACAGAACTCCATCGTCGTGCTATTATATAATTCTTTCGAGATAATTCAATTTTTTTCATCCCCGGTGGAGAGCGCGTGCTCTATGATTAATGACTATTGAAACAAAAGAAAATTTTCGAATCATAAAATGTATATTTGTGAAAATAAATTCACCGACAAGTTTTCGTTTTTAAGAACATAGGCTTTTCCTACGAATTTTCAACCAATGAAGGAAAAAATATAAGCTTTTTGCACGCTAAATCAGCCAATCAAAGGAAGAATATAAGCTTTTTGCACTCTGTATAAGTAAAAATTGCACTCGTTTCTCGGTTGAAAAACAAAATACAGCATATATTTCGTGCAGATTAGCCAATCAAGTTGCGAGAAAAACTCAAAGTATATGATAACATATAGTATGGAATATAGTATATCATATCGTATGGAATATAGTATATCATATCGTATGGAATATAGTATATCATATCGTATGGAATATAGTATATCATATCGTATGGAATGAAACTATTCAAATCATTTTTATTGTAAAACTTGTGTTTCATCTCTCCCACCTTTCAAAAAGAAAATCACTGAAAAAAAGAGTATTTACCATACAACATTATCTTGACCAACAAAATGCACAAACACAAAAAAACAAGCTAAACCAGTGACTCCTGAACCAAGGTTAACAAAAAACATAAATATGCTAAAGGTTTTCAAAATTATATTTCATTCACTTGCTCGTCAGGGCTAACTATAAATTTCTTGGTGTGAGGTTTAAAATTTTGACACATTCAACTTATATTCAGTCCTGTCACATATTCGTCTCAGGTTAACAAAAACAGTGTACAAGGTACAGTATGAGATCTGAAATGTAATATCACAACACTTTTTTGAGCTACTCAAACAAAAATCATATAAGAAACTGGTGTCGGTGATTTTTTAAGTTAAAAAATGTTTCAGGAGGAAACAAGCAGGTGTTAGTCTCAGATTTCCCTACCTCATTTTTTGGTCATTCACACTGGATGAAACTTTATTCCATCTTGTGTTGAGTACATCCAATTTCTCCTGCAATATTTGTCTTTCTTGCTCTGAAGACTGTGAGATGATATCATCAGCTTGTAGGTTCAGTGAATTTAATCTATCTTCGTGCAAATTTAAGCCATTTTGAATTTCCTAAAATGTTGGTTATGTTTTATTTTTTTTTAAATAAAAATGAGTTAGACAGAAAATATTTTCTTTGTAAATTTTGAAAACTGTCAAACATAGGAAACCACACTGACAGAAAATAAACCTCTGTTCTCCTCCTGATCAGACATTCCATAATACACCATCCTTCAGTTGTTAAACGATGGAGGAAGCAAGTAATATCTACGTGTTGACTAATATATTGATTATTATTTAAGCCGACACCTAGTTTAACAGTACATACTCTGTAACTAATCTCAGTATAAATATTTCCTAATGTTTCTTGATGGTCATTTGAGTTTACAGGTTCAATTCAGCAGAACAGCAAACGTCATAGTCATTACAAGAAAAACAAATTCTGTACCTTCGCCTCTTCATAGTTCTGCCTGCCAGACGATAACTGACTCTCAACTCCACACAAGAACAATGAAATGGTGTCCAGATCTCCATGGAAAGTTTTCCACAAATCAACGTTTTTATCGTACGCAACATGGCGGTTTTTAAACTCCTTGTTCACAGTATTCCATCTTGTTCTCATTGCTGTCAGATTTACATCAATTTCCACCATTTCTTCTTGTTTACATTTGGGCAAATATTGCTCGCGTATTATCATCAAGTGAGTTACAGTTGGATCCAACTTGTTAATAGATGTTTCTACATCCTGAAATATATTAAAAAATCAAATCATAAATATAGAAATGTAAAGCTTATGAATATTACTTTTACACAGAGTTTTTGATCAAAAAGAATCATTAACAAGTGTTTACAAACACATTAGAATCCTTTACTGGTTACGGTAGCCATATGGTAACCAAAGTTCTCACATGGGAGAAACACAGTGTTGTGCCAATCAAATAAAAGGGGAGGGAATCGGATTTTGAATTGTGGGTTATTTTCTGTCTGTAATTTAATTTTGTTTAAAAAATGGCAACCAATAAAGGAAAAACATTTTTGGTTGAATAATACTAAATATTACCCAGGTCATTCTATTTTTAATGTTCTCAACAAAGAAAATGCAGTAAAAAATTTAAATCCATATAATTTAAAAGCCTATCCAAAAACTAGCATCACTCAGTATACGTTCGCCCCTTACTTGTAAAATAAGGGTAAACAAATTCAAGTGTCCATACCTGCAATAATTCCTCTTGTTTACTGAACTCATCGAAAGGTTTACCGGTGAAACAAGGTTGGTTCAATTTGCTCTCTATGTCTTCAATGGTTTCAATCGTTTTCTTAATATCTGATACAATTTCGTTGTGCGGTTTCAGTTTAGAGTCAGGTGCAGTAACACTGAATTTATCAAAAAGCCACCGAACATCATTTGTTCTATGCTTTTTTATCATCAAGTCTGGTGCTAAAATGTAAAGCAAAGACTATAATTTTTATTTCTAAAGCTATGTACTGCCTACTTTTCTGGTGAAACCCCCCCCCCCCCCCCCCCCCCCCCCCCCCGAGAATTTAAAGATTTCATTTTTGGTGAAAGGAGGAAAGGTTAGTGGGAAAACCAGAAATAACGAAAAAAGCTTACATGTCTCTTGAAACAATGCCATGCCATTTACTGGTATCTCTTTTAATACAGCTCCAGCCTCTTTACTTAACCACGAGTTGAACACAAAACAAAACAAACGACCAGAGAGCTCATCAAGAACATATATTGTTGCTAAATACCACGCAGGATTTGCTCCTTCGTTATCATGCCAAACTCTTAGTTTAGAAAGTTTTCCTAACCATGGTTGATTCTTAAACGTAAACAAATCAACCTGTCCAGGTTGAAACTTTTTTCGTTTTGTTTCCGATTGACGCAATTGTAATTGGTCGCTGTTACCGTACTCACCAAACAGTTTGATGTGTACATTAGAACGTGTTTCAGCGTCTGCAAGATCACCAGTCTCAACGCTTACCTTATATGTTGTAACTACAACAACAAAAAAACAAAGTTAGAAGGTTTTGACATTAAGTATAAAACCAGAGGGAAAAAGAGAAGATCTTTTGCCGGAGTCATGAATGGTTTCTGTAGGCATAATTTTATAGTAACAGCCCACAAGTAAAGTATAAGCTCAAATTAAAAGTAAACTAGATTAAATGTGAACCTGTCCGACCAACTGACTGTAACATAAAGAGGGCAAAATACTGCTGTTAAAAAAACAATGGAAATTTTTGACGTTAAGGTATAGACAAGACTAGTTGATTACAAATTCACATTTTACCTTTTTCTTCAGCACTTTGATATTTTTCAAATTTGTAAGCAACTGTATTGAACCTTTTATTTAAAGTAGCAATATGTTTCTTAGGAATAAGGGAGTCAGCGCAAACACCAGATAACTGCTCAGCTCTGATGTTGACTGCTTCCAATTCAGCTGCATGCTGTTCAATGGTATCTTCGATTTCCTGTAGGAATAAACAGTTTAAATATTAAAATTTTAAACCCTTTTATGATGGGTCACAGAAATATCCAGACCATAACTCCTAAGGACTAAAAGTGCTCCCCTTGTTTTAAAAAGAGGATAAGTTTGATTACCCCCTCCCCCCTCTCACAATTGCGACTGAAGTTTTAGAAAGCTAATTATATTTTGACCAGAAAAAAAAAAGCTGACGCTGAAATAAATAAAGACAAACTTTACAGGACACAGTTTTAAAATTAATGCTGGCAGTCAGCAGGAGACAAAGATGACAATAGCATAATATTTGCTATACACTATAAATGCTTCTCAATAACATAGATTCAATACTTTAAGTTTTTCTGCATTTTTTTCTTTTTGCAGCAGTTTTTCAGTACGATCCAGCCACAATTCCACATTAGAAATATGGTTCTTCATTTGAGAAAACTTAAAGTCTGCATCTTTTAAACTTTGTCTGCGATGTGCTAAGTCTGCATGTAATGTGCTAATTTTACGTGAAAGTTTAAGAATGGGTTCCTTTTTCGCATCATCACCATCAAGTCCCTTTAACACATCATTCGCCTCGTCCATCATACTTTCAAAGTCAGGTTGCAACTCACTTAATTGGTCCTCCAATTTCTAAACAAACATAAATTCAGGGATTACACATAATTAAGTAAGAAATCCATTGTGTTGCCAGAACATGATTTCAGTAATAAAGCAAAAGACATGAGGACCCTGTAAGCATACCTAAGTTCAAATTACCTCTCTAATAATAGCTATATTCTGTTCAAAATGGTTACCCTGCAGCTTTTTTTGGACACCTCATACAGAGTAATTTAATGACTTTGTGCTAACAGGCACACAAAAATGCTGGGAACAATGATGCAGGAAATATGTATGACATGCGACAATCTGAGTAACGGGGCAGACATTTAAATCCTTCCATGGGCTTACAACTAGTACAGGTAGATTGCTTCCCTTGCTAACTTTATGCGACTTAGTTTAAAAGTTGATTTTATCGGCACAACTTATAAATAAAAAACTTATAACAATGAACTCTACCTCAACGTTCATTTCTAAGCTCATGATTCCATCTTCACTGCTCGTCTTAAGGTCTGGTAGTGAAGCCTCAAGTGCTTCGATCTCGAGTATCATTTCTTCAACACTTTGTTGGAAGTTGACTACAAGACATAAAAATTTAAGTAATTTTATTAAAACTGTTTTAAAGGACAGATTATGCAGTCCAATAAAGTTTCCAAAGAAAGATTGATACAACAAAACTTGATGTATGTGGGCACGTTATGCCAACTTACCATTTGGGAGAAAAATCTCATCATAAAAATCCAACATGGTATAATCTGATAAAACCATCACTTTATCTACTTTATTTAAAGAGCACTCAAGAAAAGCAAATTTGCTGCTTTAGATGTGAGTAGATTGAAATAAAGTTTGCAACAAAATCAGTGCATAGCCTCTGATTAATTATTTATGTTAAAAAACACTAGAATAATTCTGATTAAATTTGGAAATTTTTATTGAGTAAAAAAATTATTAAATCTAAACGCAGAAAATAATAAAAAAACTGATAAAGTGTTTTTAAACGCACTGATTTATAAATACAACAATTTCAAATGAAACATTCTAATAAAAACCATCAACAGTTTGAACTAGAAATGAAATAATTGTATAGTTTAATATACACATATAATTAAACATCTTTCCTCAATTACTTCCTGAAAGTGAAAACTTGAAACCTGGTTTCTGTATGTGAAATTCTTAAACTAAAAAATACTGTAATAGATTTAAAGATTTTTCAAGATTTATGTCGTGTAGGTCCAACATAATCTTTTTATACTTTTGTTTAATTTTCTTTTCTTTTTCTTTTTCTTTTTGAAAAATAAAGCTGAAAAGAAGCTAAAACACAAGAATATCACATTAGGGTTCTATCTTTATTATTAAATCATTGTTATTTTAAAATAACTTTCATATATTCAAATCACACAAACAACTTATTTTACCAACCTTTCTTTTCTGCTCGATATTTTTTTGTTGTTGGTCTTGACGAGAAGCTTAGCTGTACTCTATTTTTAGTTGGCTTGGATGTAATGTTAATTTTTATTCCATGTGATGTTGCCACGGTGGGAGTTGATGATTCTATCGGTTCAGGGATTGACTCCACATTAGCAGAACTTACTGGTATAATTACCTCATCGTCGTCAGGAATTAATTCTGCTTCGGTAATTGGAGCAGACTCAACTTCTACTATTTCAACAGGTTCGTCAATAATAACCTTTAAAGAAAAAAAAGAAGGTGAGATGAGCAAATGATAAAAGATAAAAATATAATATAAAGAAGAAAATTGTCTTTCACAAATGTGTACTCATGACTGAATATTTTGTTAAAAAGATAAAACATCAGTGGCCTTTTTTTACTTGTTGCTACTTCTTTGAAAGCAAAAACAAAAATACAAAACAAAATACACACACTTAAATTAGGAATTTTTCTGGATAACTATATAACAAGAATCTATTCTACCCAATACCTCTTCTTCTGCTAACACCCTACGTTGTTTCACTGGTGGTTGCTGCTCTGCATTTTGAATTTCTTTCAATTTGGAAAGAAGTGATGCTTCAACATCGTTGCATTTTTTCTCCATATCATCCCATCGTTTATAAATTTTTTTCTCATAAGGCTCGACAATACTTGAATTTCCCTTATTTGCAATCTCGTCCCCCCGATTCTTTAATAAATCCAAATCTGACTCTTTAGAGGTTATAAGTGACATAAGACCCTATAATAAATGACAAATATTTCTGTTTTGGTTATTTGAGATTGCCACGAAAACAGGTGTGTAGACACTCTCTGTACAAAAAATTATCATGTGAATTAATCTCACATACAAAACATGGTATTCTAATATTTATCTTACAACTAATAAATAAAAAACACACACAAACCTTCAGTTTATTAAGTTCCATCTCAAGGTCAAACTTAGCTGACATCCCACCGATAGTGTCTAACATGCTTAATCTACTATCGATCCAAACATTTAACTCGTCAACTTTCTTTTCGTAATCATCAAGCTCTTGAACCCAATTTTGCAGTATGTTTAGCTTGTCACTGGACTCCTGTTTGATGTCAAAGTATACCTCACGTATGTCACGAACTCGAGTCTCCATGGCTACAAATGCAGGCTCTTCAGACATTTTTGCCAAATGTGATGCATTGCTACATAGTTGTTGTGTATCATTTGCTTTTTCATTTACCGATTTAACAATCCCCTTATAAAGAAAAACATACATTTGTTGCTTTGCCGGTTTTGAATATCAATAGGTCTGCTTTTACTGGCTAATAATAAGTGTGAAATAAATCTTCTAAACAATGTCAGAAATGGCAACGTGAACCAACTGTGAAACTTACTTGTACAAGGTTAATGCTTTCTTCTGGCGTAACAGGGAGAGGCTGCAAAACGACACCTTGAAGACTCTCACTGGTTTTCTTTAACCAAACATCTAGACTTTCAAGATTGGCAAACACTGATTCTGATAATGGAAGTGCATCTGCAAATACCTAAATTTGTTAGATTTTCATTAATTCCGTTTATTTATGAATAAAAACTGCAAGAAAAACAAAGTTGAACACCATGCAAAAAGTATATTTGACATACCTTTTCTTTGTTCTTCAACATTTCCTTAGCTTTTTCGAAGTCTTGCTCCACTTGTTTTACTTGTTGTTCAATCCCACTGCTGTTTTTTGTGGATAAATCTTTTGCATAATTTTTAATTGTCTGAATATCATTGTTGATAGCATCACACCCCTTAGCAAGTTCCTCCAAATTTTCGACAGCGATATGGATTTCGTTCACTTCAGGTGAAACTAGTTTAATCTTTTTTGATTTCCTTTTCAAATTATCGATGTCTGAAAGAACACTACCTTCTAACGCTGTAAATTTCATTTCCAATTCTTTTTGCCTGGGCCTTGTTTTTATTACTTCAAATGTCTCGAGTAATTTCGTCCACCTTGATTTTACGCCATCTAGTTTGTTCAAAAGATCTTGGTGATTGGCAGGTTTTCCTGTATTTAGAAGTTCCTTTATCGATCTCTCCGCAGATGAGACTAATGCTTCATTCAGAGAAATCTCCTCTTTAAATGCCTGAACACAATATATACATGCATTAACCGTTTGTTAGTGTGTTAGAATGAGTGATGATAACAGTGTACAAATAAAAATGAGGTACAATAATAGCAGAAATTAACTAAAGAAGGCTATAGGCTTGACTACAGGTTTTGGCTATAGGTACAGATTTTTTTTCAAATCTTGAACATATCATTAGCAACAAATAAAAATACAGAATTTAAACTTCATGTTAATTTAGACAACAAAAATTCAATTAGGAAAATGAATAAGTATTTGGTGTTGCCCGTGAGTGTATCGTTAAAAGGAAGAAAATGAACTGTTAATACACATAAATAAAAATATTGTCACGCTGACATACATCAATATATTCATCTGAAGTATCAATGTTTCCATTTATATGATCATCAGCATCTTTTTCCACTTTAGTTAGCCAATCATTGATGTTCACAAGATCTTTTCGAAGCTGTTGGCGCTTCATCAGTTCACCTTCAAGTATATGTTGCACCTACAAGTTAGACATTGTTTTATTAAATACATTCAATGATTGCAAATTTTTTTTGTAAAACTATATGTATATATTTTTTAAATTAAATTTAACTGAATAAATTCAGTTAAAATTTGTCATAAAGTATCATCTAACAAATGTTAAAATGAAAAGACATGCAAACATGAATAGACAAGGGAAGAGCTTTGGCCATTGTTAAATTATTGGCAGAAAAAATGTTATGCCCAAAAGGTCTATTGATTTACAATGATTAAACACATTAGTCATTTATCATCAAAGCGAATAAACATCCCATTGATACCTTTTTACATCTTTCTTTAGTGTCATCCAAGCGAGATTTATAATCACCCAACATATTGTGAACTATGGAAGTGCAAATATCACTTTTTATTATGGTAGCACCCAGCTCATCGACCTTCCTAGTTTCCTCAGGTTTTAGCTTCTTAGAAACCTCATCTAATACCTATCAAATTAAGAAATATACATAGTTGGCACACTTGCTTTTAAGTAAATTTTACGTCAATATTTGGCAGCATTTATTTGCAAAACAGCAGTGAAATCTGGCTTATAATTATAGGTTTTAAGTAACTTTGAAACTTACAGCTAAACATTTTTGCAATTCGTTATCATCCCCATCAAGTTTCTCAGAAGATTTTGCAATGGCTGCATCTAGTAATTCCATTGATCTGTATAGCGTTGCCAATAAGCCATCAAAATCATCCATACTCTTTTTTCCTTTCACAAGTTTAACATTGATATCCCTAGATAGATGTAAAGAAAGCAAATAACAGTTAAAGTGCCAATTGCATGCAACAAATTTTCAACAACAAAAAGTTTTCTGGATTGTCCAGATTTTCCAGAGCACAAGAACAGTGGAAAAAGTGTTCCAGGTGTTCCATAAGTTCTCCAATTAGCTTGGTACACTGGTGATGGCACAAATGCTGCAAAATGTAATAACACCAGATTTTACTTACTTAGTACTAGCAGAGACATTGGCAAACATTTTGCTTGCTAATTCCAAATCTTTAACAACAGGAGGAGTTTCTGTGTCACTAGGTGCTGATGAGATTAATTGCTGGACAATGTTGGTGTAGTCTTTAATTATAACACCCTTAGCTTTTAACTGAGCATCAATAACCTGTAAATAATTCATTAAATGCATCATTATATTTGAAAAAAGGACAAAAAAGAGGCTTATTCTTGGGTAGATTTCATTAGTCCAGAAAAATGTGTTTATAAAACGAGCGACACTTACTTTTCTCATTTATATGAAAAAGTTGTTAGCGATAAAACAAGATATACTTTATGGTAGAGAAAAATCTGTTTTAATTATTTCTGTTACCTCATATTGTTTTAGCTTTGATTTTAAGGAAATTTTGTCCAGCTTGCTCAAATTTTCATTCTGAAAACTATTTTCCAATCCTTTCAAATATTGCAGAATTTCTTTAACACCTGCGTCAACTTCCTGGAATTTTAAACCAGCATTTCGTAAGTTTTCCTTCTGCTTCTCAGTGGTTGCAATGATACCAGACCATCTTTCACTTAAACTAGTCAGCTTCACCTTTAACGCAGAAGAGTACTCTGGCTCAGATCGGTTAATAATCAAGTTACAGGTTTCGATCAATGAATCAACTTTCTTCTGCACTGTGGCAATGTCTTGTTGTAAAGCCTAAAGTAGCCGAAGACAAATTTTACATTAGTATTATATAACGCAGCAATTTGTGTCTATAAACAAAATTTCTGTCTAGTGATCAAAAGCATGCAAAAATCAAGTTCTACATATTTTTGCTAATCTTTTCTTAAATTATCATATATGTAATATAATAGTAATTACACTTGCCTCTACTTCTTGAACTTGAGATTCAATTGTTTCAGCATCTCCTTCAGCAATCGTCCCAGTGATTTCTTCCAAAAATTTGTCAACATCATCCATCCAGTTAAAGGTTTCTCCCATTGCAGTTTCCAATTCCTTTGTTTGTGTCACAGCCTCGTTTACACGTTGCAGGCGAGCTTCTGTAATATTTTTACAATCTGTCCATTGTCTTCCAAGGTCAGTCAACTGTTTTTGAAACTTTTGTATCTTATCAGGAGATAAGTTTCGCAACATTTCTTTTTGTTGCTTAGTTAGTGTTTTCAAATTGATTTCTTGATCATGAAGCTTCTGCAATTTTGTCTAAAAAAACAAAGAGCAGTTTCTAGAACATCATATGTCAAGTACATGAGGACACAAAATCAAGAAAAATAAGCATGTCCAAAGTACTCTAGCCCAATGTAAAAAATAAAGAAAATTTATTGATTTCACAAAATCAATCATTATTTCACTAACCTGTAGTTTTTTAATAAAATTGGAAATAAATTCAAGATGACACTGTTTTGTCTTTCCTTAATTTATTTTCCTCCTAACACAGTTCTAATTAAAGAAGAATGGAAATATTACACGCACTTAAAAAAAGGTAAGATCTAAAAATACCTTAAGATTTTCTGCTAATTCCTGCATTCTTCTAATTTCATTATACTTGAACTCTTTACTGACAAATGGAAAAACCTCGTCAACTACGGTACGAATAGCTTCCATGTGATCCAAAAATTCAGGTGGAGGTGTACTTTGAATGACTTCTACAGAAGCCTTTTGTTTTTTTTGTAAAGAAATTTCAACATCTTGCAGCTTTTGTGTAACAGTTTTTACTTCCATTTCAATAGCTGACTTTAATGCAGGATCAGGGATGTGTTTACTTTCCATTAACATTTTTTCTAATGAGGTACGACACTGTGCAAGTTCTTTTAACTTGATCTACAGAAAATAGAGTAAAATGCGAAACAGGTTTACACAAAAGCCTTTTTCACTAATATTGCAATATAACTTGAAATAATCAAGGAAGAGCATTACCTCAATTCTTATCAATCTTTCCTTTGGATTATTTTTCAATTCTATGTATAGTGTTTCCACATAGGTCACAATTTCAGTTATCATTATGAGTATTTTCTGGGTTTCCTCAATAAATACTTTCTTTTTCTCAGATGAGTCAATTACATTTTTTTGATTGCTTAAATTGCGACTAAGTGCATCCCATCTCTCATTGAAGCTGTTGATGTATTGTTGTAGCCCTACGACAGATTGACCCGCAGTTTGGGTCTGTTTCAACAATTCTTCTCCTTTGGTACACAAGATCAGGATGCTAGTTCGTCTTTTCTGCACAGCTTGCTCAAGTGACTACAAAAAAAAGTACAGGAATACAAATACAACACAGTAAAAATTTGTTTCATTTAAGGAAACTTTTCTTATAACAAACGTGGTTCTTTCAGACTACAAATACCTCAACAAGTTCCTTTTGGGGGTTCATTTGAGGATTTAATAGTAGTTCTGTATCTGAAATCCACAACAAGTTTTCTTCTAACTCTTTCAAAAATGACTGCAGTTGATCTTCCATTCCCTTAAACTACAAAAATAGACATATAACATTTAAAAAGTATTTAGAGGATCAACTATCCTGGAAGAATTAAAGCTAAACCATACATGTTTTGTTTTTGCATTTAGCATGCTTGCAATAGTATTCCATCGTTGATTAAAATCCTCCATTGTGTCTTGTATTCCCTGTATTGCAGGTGAATCTTCTTCCATTGTTTGTGCAACACTTTGCGCAGCAAGGTTAAAATCTCCAAATGAATTCTGCTGTTGTGTCAACTCAAATTCGAGCTCCTAAAATATATATATTGAATTACCTAAGATGCCTAACAAAGCATAAACACATTTTTATAAATTTTTAGATATTTCAGCTTTTCAAAACAAAGTTTTATTATAAGTTATTGCAAAGCCATGAACTTAGACCTCTGTTAAAAACTATTTAAATTATCTACCTTGAGCTTATCCAATTGCTTTGCAATTTCGTTCTTGTCACCCATGTCTATTACTGAAATATCTTTCAAAGCTTTTTCTTTCTGGAACAACCAGTCACTCAAACGCTGCTCTTCATTTCGATACTTTTGCCAACTGGTTAGAATCTCTTGGAGATGAGCCCATCTAAAAATTAGGTAAAAGAATTAATTTATTTGAAAGTACTTTTTAAATGTCGATTTGTATTACCTCTAAAAACAGTGCGTAACGTATATTTGAGAGAAGCTAACAACAAATTTTTATAACTAAATCATGACGTTGAGAAACTATTTACGTCATCCGATTTGACTATTAGAATTGATGAGGAATATACCTATGTTCTGTCCATTTACAAACAGCTGACCATCTTTCACCCAAAGTTGCAAGTTGTTCCTCCAAATCCGCTGTGGCGTTTTCTGACTCCGATTCATCAACAACAACAACCATGTGACTCAAGGAGTTGACGTGTTGTTGTTGACTCTCCAGATCTTCTTGAAATCTTTTGTGTTCTTCAACCTGTTGTTTTACAGTTTCCAAATCTGAACCAATAGGACCAGCTGATGACATTTTACTTTCAGCCTTCGTTAACCAATCAGCTAACTCTTTTAACTGCTTCTGTTGTAGTTTCATTAAATGCTGGTGCAGTCTACATTGTTGTTCAAATATTATATTATTGTGTTTTTATATTACCCAAATGCAAACACAGTACAACATAATTTGCTAACATGGAAGTCATTCTTTGTTACATTGAACAGAACCTGCAAAGGACACAATATGCAACAAAATTTTTGTCTAGATGAGCATAGTTCATACCTTTGTTAACTTATCTTTTTCCTACAATGCTACATTAATTGGATCAAATAATGCCTTACAAAGCAAATGTGCAGTTGGTTACACAGATATAAGCCATCTGGCCCCAAAAAACAGAAGTTGGAAAAAGTATTACATGTAAAAAACTATTTGAAACAGTAAAAACTTACTCTGACTGTCTCTGCATTGCTGATACACGTAAATTCTCCCACCTATCACTTAGCACTGCCATTTGTTCTCGTATATCCTTCTCTTCCTTTCCAACAACAATTCCCTCATTAATTAGCTGACTTCCAAACTCAAGGACACTTCCCACGCTTGTTTGATGTGACGTCAATACCATCATAAATTCCTAAATTTATGATGCAAGAAAACACAAGCATTACATAGGTCAAGATAAGGTAAGTCGTCATAAAAGGTTTTTCCATAAATTTGCTACTATAGAAAAACTATAGGCTAAATTTTGAGTTCCAAAGAATTATACCAAACCACAATTCTGTTAAAACTTATAAGTGCAAGAGTTGTCACAGAATATAATAAAAATGTCTGCAAGGATTGCTTCTATCTTGGTTGCAATATAGTTTTATTGATTTCTTTTAAGTTTGCCTATTTATGATATAAGGGATTGTGTGATTTTGCAAATTTGGAAACCTAAATCAATCATGCATAACAAAAATTGAAATAATATTGTTTATTTTTCCATGTAAGAAGGATCTTTCTTCCTACCTCATGTTCTCGAAACTGCTCCTTCACTTGGTCGACATTAACAGAAACTGGTTCTTGCTGATTTAACTGTGTTTCTGCATGAAGTAGCCATGTCAAGACTTGGGTAAGTGTTTCGTTATAATCATCCCACTCTGACATGTTTGAGACAGAAGATGGTGTCGGACTACCCGACCTTGCAGCCTAATAAATATCAAATTGAAACAACTATAAACACACCACGATAATCTTTTCTAAATAGAATTTTATGCTGTTAAAAAAAGACAATAACTCAACAACCAACTAGAAAGGTGTATTCTTTCATAATATTATGCCCACATTTAAAAACAAAAGGCACAGAGTATCAACAATGTATATGTTATTTTTTCTCTAGAATTAAGATGTAAAAAGAACTTTTTCACACAGCAACAATAACAAAAAACACTTTAAGTGAAATAATACATAATCGGAATTATATATATCCAATTAAAGTTTGTGGTTTATCAGTGCCCAACAAAAGCATATAATTGCATAGATCAGGTAAAGGAAAAAATCAACAAAATGTTATAGTTACTTTCTCAAAAATCACAAAACTATGGAAATACACAAATTTGTTCATGTTTACAAAATCAGTTTACTGTAACAAGTTATGTTTTTTCATCATCCAACTCAACTGCTTAGCTTTTACTATAATTACAAAACAACTAAAAATAGGCGACTCCTAGGTATTTGTAGATAAACCTTAAAACTATTTATGTTTTATAATCCATACAAAGTGAATCATTTTTTTAAGATGCATACTCCCAGCCTCACCTTTATGTTTAAATGCTAAACAAATGAATTAATTTTTATTTATCCATGGACAACCTTTCAAATCTGTATTGTCATGGCCACATTATTTTCAGGAGCTTAAAGCAAGACTTGACAGTCTCTTAAAATTAAATTTCTAAAGTGCTTTAAAAATGTTTTGAAATCTTTTTTATTTATTTTTAGACATTTTTAAAGAGTTGAGCTTCAAATTTGCTTCATTAAAAATATTTTAGATTAATAAAAAAATCAAAAACAGATAAAGAAGAAACTATTAGAATGTCATGGAAAATTGTGTTCTAACTATTTTGATGTCCAAGAAATACTTATGCTCACCTTTCACGAATAAGCGTCCCTGTTGAAAAAGTATATTTATAATCAGTGTTCTTCTACTCCCGAACAATGGTGCTCATTTCAGATCTCAGTTCACCAAAATACCACAAAGTTTCCTGAATCACTATTTAGTGTGATAAGGTATAGTGTTTTATGATTGTTTTCATATGTAGTTAGGGTTTTTATAATCATATGTTTGTACTATTCGAAAATAGTTAAAATTCTTTCTTCAAAAAATTTAAGGTTTTTGTAATGTTCTTTATAAAATTAGATATATACAGTAAGAGCTCTACTACAATGCAGCAATCGGGTGAAGTGCTCAGTCAAGTAGCATTTTACATAATAGCAATGTACATTTTGAGAAGACAATAAGTTGGAGAAGTACGATAAGTTGAAGTAAAAATATTTCGACTATTGCTGCGGGCCACTTTTTGAGACAGTTTCCTTTACATGAAAAAAACTAATAGCTTAACTTTGCCCCTCTCTCTAACAAAAAAAAATTCTTTCTCTCCTTCCCACTTATAATATGGCAAAACATGATTACATACCATATCACTATTAACCACAAACGATCCAATAATAATGATGGAAGGAAGCAAATGCTATTTTAACTTATATCTAAAATTTCTGTGGAAAATAATAAATTTCTTTCAATAAGACATGAACTCATCTTGCTCAGTCAACAAAGTATTACAAAGACAAACGACACAAAACATAACAAAGTTCATATCAAAATATTGACTTAACAATAATACAGGGACGGTAGATTCTATTTAAAATCATAAAAGGATTTGTTTAAAACTTAGTAAAAGGTTTAAGACAAAAACGCATAAGATGGATGATACAAAAAGTAAACATTCTATAAGAACAGCTGAATATTAAAACCATGCCAGGGTTTATAGGAAAACATTAAAGGTAGCTACAAAATAAAATGTAGAAAACAAACACCTATTAAAATATTCAATGCATTAAAATATAATAACACATGTTATTTAAATCAACAAGTATTTCAAACTGAAACAAACTTTACATGGTGTAATATTATAGAAAACGATGTAGCTTTCAATTGATTCTAACATGGCCAGGAATAACAAACAGCATAGGATCACCATCACTAATTTTTTTTATTAAAGCCAAGGTTGCACTGTTTATACCAATTTAAACAATGAGAATTGAGATTAAGTCAGTTTTTTAAAAAATAAACACAATTAACTGAAGTCTTATTAATGCTTTGGGATCCACAGCAATTAATCATATTCAACCTCAAGCTTTTTATTACAAATAATTAAGTTAATTTGTAATAAACAATCATTTCCGACCATAGAAGACTCTTATAGGGAGGTCTGAAGAACTTAAATAAAAAATAAAAAATATAGTAAAAGAAAAGAAGATAAACAAAAAAAAACCTGACAACTTTCTCTCAGTTTTGTTTTATTCACTGAAAATATACCCTCCTTAAAATTTAATTACTGGAATAATCAGTAAACCTATGTCATGGGACAAACAATTATAATAACTTAAATACATATTGACAAAAACATTAGTTGACTTCTTTAACATAATTCCTCAGCTGAACACAAATGTTTCTTTAAAGATTGTTATGATAAATAAGCATGGTCTAAACTAGGCTTTAAACAGTAACATTATCACATTGTTTTGCTTTACAAGGTGGAGATGTTTGCATCAGAAGTGAGTAAAGGTAAAACTATGAAACAGCAGCTAATAAAAACGAAAGAGTTGAAGTTCTGTGGTTATTATTATTGATTCATGTATCTGCTTTATTAAAAAGCTGTTAAATGATTACTAAACCACAGAAAAGTATATAACATATGTTTAACATATTTCTGTCATCCTGTTTAACTTGAATAATTACTTTTACTAAATTGTTAGATTTAGTACACTATTTTTTTATAAGAACCTATTTTAAGAACATAAAGCCTAAAATTCTTTATTAACTATAAGAGCAACATGTAGAATTTATAAGAAACAATTATTTAGTCCTTTGTCCAATTATACATGTATTCTTCAACATTTGAAAAGCATCTAACCTCAGCTAATAACTAATAGTTCTTGTAAAAGAAGGTGTATAACACAGACTGCCAATTTGATTTGCCCTATAGACTTTTAAAGACACTCTCACTGCACAACTTCTGTAAAACAATGAGCAACTAAACTCATTAATTATGCAGTTTCTACTCTTGGACTAACATCCTGACAGTATACATGTAGAGAGGTCCCAGCTTGCTAAGATTTCAGAAGTATTTATCTCATTCTTTAAATAAGCACAGCCGTAAAACTCTAAATTATTTTTTAATGTGTCCTATCAATTATGCAAACTTCTCAACAACTATGGACTGAATCAAGTAATTATAAATATTATTTTCTGGTACACAGAACCCTTTGGTGCGCAGGTCTCTCATGTCATAGTCTACTTAAAAACATAACTAAAATTAAATCTACATATCAAACAATAGCACTCCAGAAAGGTAATCAATTCCATTATTTTTTTCACTCACTGAGGTTTAGTAATAATAAAACTTACTAATTGTCTTGGTGCTGTATTTTATATTGACTATATTATGTTGTTGTTTTTTCTCTATTTCTCTCTCTATTTTTTTCTCTATTTTGTTTATTATATTTTAAGATATACACATTCATTCACTTTCACAAATATTTATTATGGGCTAAATTAATAAAACGTATACTGACATTTTATCTTTTACCATAAAATTACAGAAATATCACTAACCGAATTATTGGATTTAGGCAATTAACCTAGAATTTGCAGTCCCAGGTGAACTGTGAACATTGACAGGTGAAAGTTGAAATTCAAATACTCGTATTCAAATACCCAAGAAATAACCTATGTAATTACTAGTCACAACGAACTTAAAACTAAAATTAGCTGTCTTGTTTCAATATTTTGACTCCATGTTGACACATAGAAATAAACAAAACGTAGTGAGAGAGAAAGCATCGCTAAAAGCAGGTAAATTGTTATAAAAAATAATTTAGAATGTTTGAGCCGAAACACACACATTCGATAAGGCATCAACGGATGCCTTATCGAATGTGTGTAACACTAACTAATTTTCACGCAAAAAATCTTTTACAACATTCAAAAAAAATTACCCTGTTAATGGGAACATAAAACACATTCAACACTAAGTTCTTCACCATTAAAAAAATAAAAACTAATCAAAGTCATCACATACCTATTTAAAAAAATCTGTTTTATTTTACTTCTTTAATCCTCACTAAAATTACTCCATAACATTTAAAAGAGTTGTTTTAAGTAAAGATTTATCATGCTGTATTATGAAAACAGTTATCACAGTTATTAACAACACCCAATAATAACGAAAAGTTGATATTTGTTTACACACAACAGTCCATCTATTGAGTCCATCTATTGCAGGTTAATGAACAATCAGATTAGATCTTAAGTAGCTTGAAAAATTACGAAGCTCAAGAAAGCCTTAAAATCCTGTCTATAGTTGACTAGATAAACATCATAAAACGCTCAGGATACAAGGAGCCCAAGAATGTTAAGAATGAGTTCTTTATATTGATGCAGTTGATGATAGCCTTTGTTTGATGCATAATTTGTTTTGTGCAAACAAATTATGCATAAACTCAAACGTGCATGCTTTGCATGAAACGATAGTAAGTATTAAAATTTTTAACAAAGATGACCAGTTGTTATAGCAACATGTGTAGCCTTTAAACCTGTAATTAATTACCTGTTGTTCTAGTTCTGAACCTTCGCTTTCTGTTTCTTTTTGTTTGGATAATGCTTCATACATAGCAGAGACATACATTATTATTGATTTTTTGTCAGGATGGTCAATGTTCACATCTAGAAATGAAAGTTTTAGTATTTTTTGCTTTACTACTAAAAGACTAAAGACATATACAGTTCAACACCTCTTTCAATCCATGCTAGCATAGAAAATGCATGTTAAGCAGAGAATGATGTTGTTGTTGAGATCTTTTTATATGTGCCAAAACCTTCTGAACAAAAGACAATAAGTAACAGAACTGTGTTGCAATATATCTTTCCTCGTTTAAATTTCGAAAATTAATGTTACAACCCCTGCACATTTTAAAATCATAACATATTTCATCAAGAACTTTTCTTTTCACACAACACTAAAAAGAAAAAAATATTTTGACTATAAAATTTACCTTCAGGATCAAGTAAAGAAGGAACACCTAATGAAGTCCTAGCCTTCTCAAATGCATGTGCAAGATTTATATTTGGCGGTCTTCCCAGGATCTTTTGATAATCAAACAAGTCTGGTCTAAAAACAGTAAGAACAATAAGATCAGTAAAATACTTGGCAAGAACAACATTGTCACTATAATTATTGCACATTAAAAAGAAATCTAGCAAAGGGGAGAATTTTAATTCTGTGCTCTCTGCAGTTTTTTATAAGAGAATCCATGTTTCCTTATTTTTTAGTTCTATCGTTTTTCAAGCCTAAAAAACTACAGTAAATAAATTGTTTATGAAAAAAAATGTCATGAGTCTTGCAGATAGCTGAAAACAGCGATTGTGCTAATGAAGTCGAAAATGATTTAGTCAGTAAACCACAAACACAAGAGACCTACTAAAACTTATTTTTGACTTCAATTAATCAGTTGTTTGAAAGTGCTTAACTACAATTACGAAATTATTTTTTTTGCCTAATTTTGTTTGTTTAAAAATTAATAAAGATTTTCAATAGCCATCAATGTTGTAGAATTATGATGCATTCAACATAATCCTGTATCATACAGAGTATACAAACATAAAGAAATTATTTTCTTTGTTTCAAATTTCTGAAAAGTGAGGGCATTTAAAGCTGTTTATTCGGTAAACATTTTTTTCAATGTTACTCTTCGTCTTGGGGGTAGAAGATAGATTTAGTATATAATTATTCTCCTGTAGGATTTGTACAAATAAGATGTTACAGTGTGATAAAATTCATAGTCATAAAACCAATACATATATATATATTTTTAGAATAAACTGCAGGTACCCTTTTTTCTATGCTCATGGAGAATTGCTTTTAATGATTTTTTTTACACTAAAAATAAAACGCTTGTACGTAGGTACAAGTATGAGGACTTTATAAAATGTTTGTTAATTTTCTATGCCTTTACATTCTTCGCGAATAATAATAGGCAATAACTGACTAGAAATTTACAAGGCTTTTAGAATATGTGATGCTCTCTAGGAAAATTGACCGCTTCTATTTTTAATTCGTATTTTAAAAAAATAGAATTCCGTATTTCGTATTTTTAAAAATACGAATTGCGTATTTAAAAATATGCGTATTTTTTTAAAAACCGTATTTCATATTTTCAAAAAATACGGAATTCGTATTTTTAAATACGAATTTTGTATTTTTAAAAATACGAAATGAGTATTAAAAAATACGCTTATTTCTAAAAATAATTTCTAAAAATACGCTGTAGATTTAAAATACAAAGACATAAAAAAGTAATGTCTGGTAAGGGATCGTCTCCGAGATCGTTTCATTTTTGATACAATTGAAACTATTCTGAAACGATTTTGAAACAATTTTGAAATGATTTTGAAACGTGGTGTTTGCCGTATTTCATTCTAAAATGATGAGAAAACGTCTCTGCGAAGCTCTAAAGATGCCGTATTTCATTCTAAAATGACGAGAAAACGTCTCTGCGAAGCTTTAAAGTTGCCGTATTTCATTCTAAAATGATGAGAAAACGTCCCTGCGAACCTCTAAGGTTGCCGTATTTCATTCTAAAATGACGAGAAAACGTCAATGTGAAGCTCTAAAGTTGCAGTATTTCATTCTAAAATGATGAGGAAACGTCTCTGCGAAGCTTTAAAGTTGCCGTATTTCATTCTAAAATGACGAGAAAACGTCTCTGCGAAGCTCTAAAGTTGCCGTATTTCATTCTAAAATGACGAGAAAACGTCCCTGCGAAGCTTTAGAGTTGCCGTATTTCTGTGATGAAAAAACGTCACTGTGAAATCATTAGGTTAATTAAAAACCTATTAAAAACAAACTTGTAAAATTGAGTGATACTTTTACAGAACTTTATAGTTTAAGAAATACGCATTATTATCAACATGGGTAAAAAGGGATTGGTGTATCCTTGGTAAGCTTGCAATTACTTGTAGCGGGTACTCATCATGTAAGACTAAAATTATGCTAATAACCAAAAGCTGGACCAGACATTTCATTTCAGAATCATCAGGTTGCTAATAACATCAAAAACCTTTAAACCCTAATATATCCTTAACGGTTTGTGAAAAGCACATGATTCTATACATTATTTTGATCAGTGTTTCAAGTTCTCTTTCACAGGTCTTTCAACTAGTTTTAGTGTCAGTATCCAAACTTTTTACGAGCATGTTGTTTGGATCTTAATAAAAAATATAGTGATAATTCAGCTGTTTCATATCAGTCCTGTTTTGACATTTTTTTTACAAAATACACAGGTTGTTTTTTGGATTTAGAAAAAGCATAGTATTTATCCCTGGAAATAAATTAATAGACCAAGTTATTATAAGTACAACAAACACAGTAAATAAATTTGCAACAGAACTCAAAGGCGAAAATATAAAATCAATTCAAAAAGTTGGAGCTTAAAAAACATACCGGTGGTAGTGAATAATTGCATTAAATGATAGACCATCCCGCCATGATGTTGTAAAGTTGTGGATATCAACTTCTCTATACCTGTAACAGATAAGCTGTTAAAGCTAAATGGTTGAAAACATTTTTTTCTTCGCCATCTATATTATACAACATAGTTTCTCTGTTAGCCAAAACGGCATCTAATTAGCACAACCAACCCTTATAATATACACCAAATATAGGAAACAAAAGTATGGGTGGAGATATTTTTATGAACAACATTTTGTTGAACAGGTCATAACGTAATGACTAAATTACAATATACAGAGCTTTAAATTTTTCATAGCAATAAGATCAATAAGCAATTGCTCTAGCAAATAATGCAGACCTATGCTGGTGTCTACAGTAAAACCATAATACTTTAATTTCTTAGTGATACAATGACATTAAAGTGAAAATCTTTCTCTTCAATTTGGTAAAAAATGAAGAAATGATGTCAATGGTATTATCACTAGATTTTTTTTCTTTGTAATAATAAATTTCTGTTAACGATATTCCGGTTTATTACTAAGCAACTATAACAAACAGCATGTGGCTTTTGGTTTTAAAGTTGGTCTATCAATATTTTATAACATGAAATAGCTATAAATGGCAATTTTTCTATCATTGCTTTGGAAATAATTCAGAATTTTTGTTGACATCTGCTTATTGACAGGATTGATGGTCAATAATAGCATGTCATAATAGCAGAGCAATACTGTGTTCAATACCTTCAAGATGCAAGTGTCCTAACTTTATACTGAAATCTAAAGACTCAAAAAAGCCTACCTTTGAGTACACTGTCTGCACCAGTTAAGGAGTGATTTTTCCAACTCACTGTTTGTTTCAGCACCACCCATTGTTTGGTGTATTACAGCTTTAAACTATTATTAAAAATCAGTGATAACAAAAATACGGAAAACAGCAATATTCAAAAGATTTCTGAAACTACAAAGCAGTGTAAAATAAAACTGGAAATGATCCTGGCACTCGTAATCCATACTATTTTTTGTTTTATTTTTATTTTGTGTTTTATTTTTACTTTATGTAAGCCTACTATTTTGCAACTGACTTAATGAATCAATCAGACATACAGCCCTTCAAAACAATTTTTAGCTGTTCTACAAGAATTTTTATGTTAAAAATCCCTTTGTTCCATTCATTCATTCCTCAATGGACAGCTATACTTATATATTAATATATCAACTAACAACACTTACCAACAATACAAACGTCTGTAAACATGCAGTATGTAATACAGTAATGCTTGTTAATCAGAAGAAAGATATAATGTTTACACAGGATATTGTTAGTAGCACAGGCATATAAAATTTTGCTTAAACAGTACTGATTAGTATTTTATAAAAAGATAATCAAAAACCAATACTAAAAAAATGTTAAGAGTGTTATGATTCGGAACCGATAGAATTTGGTTATGTTTTGTATTGTTTCGATATAAAGGGGGATTAAAACACCCAGCAGTTGTTAGTAACAGTGATCATCTTAATGCTTTGAAATCTACCTGCATCAGATAAACAACAGCAGGGGATATTAGGAAAACATTAAAAATGATATAACAGATTACTAAATAATTCTTTTTTTATGTTACTAACAGTAAAATTTAACAGATGATCATGAAAATTTTTATACAGAATACAAATGCTACAAAACCTGATCTGTCAAAAGAAACCAATTGGTTGAAAAAAAATAATTGTAGAAAATTATGTGATCTTAGATGAGATTGGTCAAAATTACCTAAAAAAAATCTGGATTTAAACTTAAATATACGTTATGCTTTCAAACATAGATGATAAAATGCTTCAGTATTTTTAAACATCTATCTCGAGCATACATTAAGTTTTAAAAAACTTAATTTGCTTTCACAACTCTGGTTTTCACATGGCCTTCCACATTTTTGTTGGCTTTTAGTGAATTATATTATTGCCTTGGACACAAAATCTAGGGCATTTATATCTTACCATTTAATTTTATCAATTGTAATTTTGTATATTCTTAAAACACCACAACTCTACAAGTCAAAACAAGTGTTGGAAAGACTGCAATGGTTCTTTTGTTATGTGTTGAGAAAAAATTTATTCATATAAAGGAAATATAAAATTAAATAGCTGCAAAACAGTGGAAAGAACAAGAGATGATTAAACTTTCTTTTATCATACATATGCTACTATGTTTTTTTTGTTTTTTGATGAACAGGATTCCATAGCATTCAAGCAAGTGTTAACTACTTATGTGACAACAACAACAGGAAAGTAAATACAGTTATTATTTTGCAGCTTCCTCCAGCAGAAATTAAGACAGAAATTTTACTTACATGCTGAATCTAAAAACATGTAGTTCAATCAACCACATATGTTTCAACCCTTTTTTTAAATTAAAAACACAGGTTTTTAAAAGTTTAACTAACTTAAAAAAGAATCCTAAAAATGGAATTAATGAGATTCCATCTTTATCTGTGGTTAATCTGTCATTGATAGATAAAAAGGTTTGTTGTCTTAAAAGTGTATTATGATGTTGAGTTATGAACATAAAAGAGCAGATTCGACTCAAAGGACTGTTGCAATTATATGATTATACATCTAGATATTAAGATTACTTTGAGAACTTTTTATACTTTAATATTTGAAAGAGAATGTATTAACAAAAGCAAATGGTTACTTAAACTGCAGCTTTAAACATGTGGAGATACATCACATATAGTTTTAATTATTTTAAATTATTTGTTTATTATTCATTATACTAGATTTTTGTGACATATTATGTTTAATGCTTTAGATAAACATACAGATAATACTGGTTGCCATTATACACTAGTTTTTTTTAAACAACATAATTTTATATGCCGTCAACAGGATGGTTTATACAGTGATGCTTCAGAAGATAACCAGTCAACAGGAAAATGAGAAGAATTGTATTTCATTATGCCTGACTCTTTCAATACGTCTACCCATAACCTTTTACCCTCTCATGCCAGGTGTTTACACAGGGTCTAAGCTAGTTTTTCTTTTGTCCGTTAGACAGACAATTACCAATTGAAAAATACTAGTTGAATTTCTCAATCAAGCATTTATTTTATTTTATAACTTCATAAATTCCCTGTTTCTTGGCTGATATAGTCGCTTCTTAAAACGTCTTGGCAAAGTCAGCTTAACATTATTTCTTTTTTTTTTATTCGCTGAAGCATGCAACAATGAAATGATCTGAATTAAATGATTTGAAATCTTTGATCAATTTTGTATGTTTTGCCATCACCTCCTCTTTATTTTCTATATCAGTTGGTGGGCATTTGCAGATAAAAATATGATAGTAAGACAGCTTTCTTGTTTGCTGGTTTGTTTTCTTAATTTTTTCGTTTACTTTATTGTCAACTTTATTCAACACTTAATTTTTAATGGACACTTAATTTAACAGGTTCTTTTGTTAACCTAGGAGTTTATAAGAAGAGGTGCTTTATCAACATGTTCTATTTTTGTTAACCTAAGAGTTTATTAGAAGAGGTGCTTTATCAACATGTTCTATTTTTGTTAACCTAGGAGTTTATTAGAAGAGGTGCTTTATCAACATGTTCTATTTTTGTTAACCTAGGAGTTTATTAGAAGAGGTGCTTTATCAACATGTTCTATTTTTGTTAACCTAGGAGTTTATTAGAAGAGGTGCTTTATCAACATGTTCTATTTTGTTAACCTAGGTTATTAAAGGTGCTTATCAATTTTTTGTTAACCTAGGAGTTTATTAGAAGAGGTGCTTTATCAACATGTTCTATTTTTGTTAACCTAGGAGTTTATTAGAAGAGGTGCTTTATCAACATGTTCTATTTTTGTTAACCTAGGAGTTTATTAGAAGAGGTGCTTTATCAACATGTTCTATTTTTGTTAACCTAGGAGTTTATTAGAAGAGGTGCTTTATCAACATGTTCTATTTTTGTTAACCTAGGAGTTTATTAGAAGAGGTGCTTATCAACATGTTCTATTTTTGTTAACCTAGGAGTTTATTAGAAGAGGTGCTTTATCAACATGTTCTATTTTTGTTAACCTAGGAGTTTATTAGAAGAGGTGCTTTATCAACATGTTCTATTTTTGTTAACCTAGGAGTTTATTAGAAGAGGTACTTTATCAACATGTTCTATTTTTCTAAACTTGGGAGTTTATTAGAAGAGGTGCTTTATCAACATGTTCTATTTTTGTTAACCTGGGAGTTTATTAGAAGAGATGCTTTATCAACATGTTCTATTTTTGTTAACCTAGGAGTTTATTAGAAGAGGTGCTTTATCAACATGTTCTATTTTTGTTAACCTAGGAGTTTATTAGAAGAGATGCTTTATCAACATGTTCTATTTAAGGCAAATTGCAAAGGATTTTGGTACTGTCCACGTTTCAATAGAACAATACAGTGCTTTGACTGCTGTTTTAGTGGTCCCAAAATACTGGTAGTTTGCTTCTGATGCAGCAAAAAAGACGTGGTTCCCCGATTGATACTTGTGACAAGTATACAGTAGTCATAAAAAATATAATAAAATAAAATAAAATAGTTCAATATCTCTGGATTTTTGTTCAAAAATGAAACTTTTCAGGTGGTTAGGACACCATGACATTTTACATAAAAAAGATAATTCCATCTCACTAATATTTACAAATATAAATAAACTAGTCGTTAGCCTGTGGAAAAATCCACGAGTTCACTGGTCCTAATCTGTATTTCCCGCATCTGTATTACGAGTATTTTTTCCACCTGTTAACATGAAGTAATGAAAGTACTCAGACAGGGGTGTGAAATAAGGCTGCTGGGCAGCCATTTTGACACGAACAAACAGACAACAGCTATTATTATAGGAAAAAGGTATTTTACTAGAAGAGATGTTTATTACATTGGATGATAATGATAAAAACAAATCTTTTAGTAAGAGTTGCCTTTGAAGAAGAAAAAGTTATAACTTAAAGTTGTAAAATGTCATGAAAAATATATATTATTTCAAAATAGATTTATTAACAAAACATTCATACCTGGAAATGCATTATTATGTTCCATACCAGACCTAACATAAGTCTGCTATTTCCATCCACAACTTCTTCACTACGTATGTTGACAAGTTTTGTCTAAAAAGAGTTTCTAAGCACACTAACAAGCAAAAGGGAACAAGATAATTGGTACACAGTATGTATTTTTTAATACTGAGAAGGTTCTATCACAAGAAGCTGCTTACTTACATCATATCCCTGAAGCAATTCTAATGCCCTATTTACATTGTTGATTTTATGCACACGCATTTTGCCCTTTTCTTGTCGCTAAAAGAAAAGTTTTATTTTTATGTGAAAGGTAAAATATTGGAAATATGATTTTATGAAAAACTTATCAATTCGTGGATCAATTAAGACTCTTCAAACATTCTTACTTTCTAGAAATTCTTTCGATTTATTTACCCTTATTATCTTTGCAAATATCTATAAAACTAGCAAAGTTTCTTATATATACATGTAAAAATATTTGATTGTTAGACCATGTTAATGTGATTTTATGTTCAGCATGAAATAAACTAGTTTAACACAAAATCATCTGAACATGGCTTGTGCCTTAAAAGTCAAAAGTCAAAAACAGTAACAATTTATAACAGTATTAGTCATTCATTAATTAATAGCAGGATTAACTTGCATATTTTTTTTGTCTGAGCAAAGATTTAGACAATTTTTCTTAAAATTTAAAATTCTGCCAAACTTCCAACTTTTTCAAATTAGTGGAAATTCCAATTTCTTTGGTTACAATTAAACTTTATACCAATTTTTTCTCTGTAAAAACTTCCAGTAGTGCAAGCAACACACTTCCATCTTGAAGGTCCTGAATGACATCTTTCACCTCAAGCGCCTTTCCACCCTGTAATGTTAAATAGAAAGTTAAAATGATGTTAAAAGGATGATGTTAAATGGCAAAACCACTACTTCAAGCCATTTTGTTATTACAATAACAGCTTCTACCGCTGTAGAAAAAATTGAAATTTTACCTTTTTGAGTATAAAGTTTATCCACTTTCCAAATGCCTTTTTCTGTGTTTCAGCTCTCTCATCTAAATATAATTCGAACACTAGCATTACATATTACATACAATTTTAAAACTATCCTTAATACTTAACTAATAAAAATTTATCAATGGCTAAACTACCAATAACAAGACAAAAACATTTACTAAGTTTAAGTTTTATAGGTTTAAGTTATATAGGTTTGCCTTATGGTTAGGACATAAGGAAACAACTATCATTCTTCTAAATTTCATGTAAATTGTGTGAAAATCAATGGACCGTACAATTTAGTTTGACATAACAATTTTTTTGGATTTTTTATTTAAATATAAAACTATTAGTAAGTAAAATAAGTTGGTCGAAAAAAGAATATGAGATTACTGCTGTGCAACAAATGGGGGAGCTGTCAAATACAAGAGTTTGCTACTAAGCAGAAAAATATTTTAAAACATAACAATAAATTTTCCATTCTTTATTGGCTTGTTGATTTGTTTGAATTTATTCTTGCATTAGGAGAAGAAATGCATTATCTAATGTATTATCATAATTATCTGACTAATTTGAAATTATCCTGCATGAGAAACTTTGATTTAATTTAATAATATAAATCCAATATTTAAATTGAAAAAATAACAAAAATATATAACCTCTTCTGTAGCAAACATTAAGTAAGAATATAGGTTACACTAACCTTTTTTAAGAATTGTATTTCACAAAATTCACCTCAAGAATTCTCTTAGTCTTTTTGGGCAATGCAAATAATGTTCTATCTATCTGCAGTTAGTTTATCAATGGGTTTTAATAGAAAGACAATAGTACTATTGCTTTATCAATACACAATGTATTTTTAGAAATGAATGTGTTACAAAATATTTGTAAAACGATATTGTTGTTACAGTTTCTTTTGTTTCCTTAAAGCTTGTTTCTCAATAAATAAATTCATTTTTTTGCTTTACCATTATAAGTTTTTAGTTCCTGTGTGCTATTAAATTACTGCTACTTCCCTTAATTAATTAATTGGCAATTTAAAACATATTACTAAATTTGCATATTTAAAAAAAAAGCTGAAGAAGACACTTTCTTTTTTAAAAAAAATAAATATATAACATTATTTATTTAGCTAATGAAATAATCTGTGTGAATTCTGTGGGGGGTTGAAATAGGGGGGCATTTTTAAAAATAATTTGGTACAACAGTTTTAAAAATCTATGCCGTAGCATAAATGACATTTGTTGGACTATAAAGAGGTAAAACTAAGTAGGTAAACCCTTCTTTACCTTGTTCTGAATTTGACATCAACCAACTTTTTATGTGCTTCATTATTGTTAACAGACTTTTGGTTTTACTCTTGTAAGATTAGTGTAGTAAATTATCCATGAACAGCAATTAAAAAACTTCAAGAGAGCTTCTTTAATTTGTACAATTTTTAAAGTGAAACTTCCTAATCCTAAATCCATATATGCCAAATCAAAAACATAAGTAAAAAAAAATTCTGCATAACATTAACAAAGTTAAGATATATCTTCATAATGCCCACTTTCAATGTGTATACAATTCAAACATATTTTTGAGAAGTCTTTAAAAGATCTACAACTTAAAATAAATATACAAAAAGATCATCTATAGAGATATTGAAGTAAGTACTTCTGCCATAACTGCAAACCTTTGTGTACAAAAGTGTGTCTGACTAAGTATCTGTTTATTTTTATGAAGATCATTTCGATATGTTTTTTTTTATCTTATTCTATTTCAATGTTGCATGTGTCTAATAAGTAAGCTAGAGAATATATATGCTCTTCTGTTAAAAAAGTTTCACCTGCGTTAAAATATGTTTTAAAATAAATAAAAAATTAACAACTTTCTTAAAGGATGTAAGATGTTATGAGAATCATATGTAGTCAAGCTTGCTTTTTAAATTATTTTATAGGTTTATTATCACATAGTATAGTATTGTAACAAACTGTTAGTACATCTTGAGCAAAGAATGAAATTTTAACTTGAAGACACAAAAGTGTGAAGAAGAAAAAATAAACAAGAAGATGAGGAGTGAAGATCACATTAAACATGATTTACGTTTTCTCTTCAACCCAACACTGTGTGAGTACAAAATTTGTTTTTCATTTTTGATAGACATATTTTAAAGTATTCCCAAACAGTAACAACTACAACAACTACAGTTTCAACTATGTTTACTATGCACAACTCAATTTTAACCCTGTGTCTGTCAATGAGTACAATCATTGAGAGATCAAAAAAAAGAGTTGTTTCACATGCCCTTTTCACCCTGTTAAATCAACAGTTAATAATAATTACCAAAAAATATTTAATACATAAGAAAAATGAAGGAGTATAATATAAAATTTAAACAGTGGCCTTTAAAACTTAATTTGAAATACTAACTACAATCCCAAAGCAAATATTCTCAGATGCCTTAAAACAGCTAGCATTCACGGAACAACTTTGCGTGCAAAAAAGCACAACTAAAGTCATTATTCTTTTCAATGTCTCAATATGTTTTTTTAGAAAGAGTATTCTAAATGCTATTTTAGGCGTGGTTTGAGTTGTGAATGGAATTTTATTCCTTCACAAAATCTAAATTTTGTATAAGCCACATTCAGAAGCTGTATAATAACTAGCTTTATTATTTTGATGAATTTGGATACTCTGGTTAAATTCCAATTGGTAAATGGCTGTTCAACAGAAAATGCACCCCGTAAATACTGATATAAAGTCAACACCTAGATACTTTGCTGCTTTTATAGAAGTTGCTTATACTTACAATCTTGCGATTTGCGGAACATCCTCTGAAAAATTAAAAAAGAGGTTAACATAAGCTAAGTATACTAAAAATGCTAATAATCGTAAGATATATAGGCTGTTGTTAATAAGTCATTTTGAAGGATCCCTATTATTAATTTATCACCAACTATTCGAGAAATAATTATAAATGTAAATGCTTATTTAAAACATTTTCATTGTGATACTGCAGGAGTTTACCTGCCCAAACTGGTGCAAAATGGTCCTAATACAAACTGATGTATATCAGACTCTGAAATCAAGTTGATACATCACTGAAATCTGTTATGCAGACTTTTCAATCTTTCATAAAAAAGTTCAGTGTCATTTCCAATAAATTGTTTGTCTTGACAGCAAAAAAAGGAAAAAACATCAGTAGCATAAACTGTACAATACAAAACACAATAAAAGTTATTTGAATTAAAAGTACTTTCATTTCATTATCTTTCCAGTTTTCATGTGTGTGCACATGCACTGTCTTGCAACAGTAGCTCACAGTTATTTACGTATAATCATCTTTATAGTATAACTATTTTTATAGAA
Source organism: Hydractinia echinata (assembly GCA_030067915.1). Classification (NCBI taxonomy): domain Eukaryota; kingdom Metazoa; phylum Cnidaria; class Hydrozoa; order Anthoathecata; family Hydractiniidae; genus Hydractinia; species Hydractinia echinata. The sequence continues at coordinate 1,464,461 of JASGCC010000028.1, forward strand.
TTTTCTTGGCAGTTAAACCATGATCTTTAAGGTCTTTTCAGCAAAGATCTGTTTTAATGATTTAATTTTAATTTATAACCCTTTGGTGACATTTTGTGGTATTCTATACAACAAGAATCAAAATTTCAAAGACAATTAAAAGTTTTTTTTTTAAACAGTGTTTCAATTTTTTCAAGTATTAATTACAACAAACTTCTGTGATTACAAAATAATAATAAATATTCATCATAATAATAGATTTTGTTCATTAATCAATTGCAGCAAATAATATATGTTAGCTCAAAATAATAACTTTTACTTTGCATTTGAGAAAATGTTACATGTAACAAAGCTTTAACAAATCAATGATTATGCACTTTTTTCCATTGTTTTTTCATTAAAATTGAACCAATCTATTGTCAAATTAATGTAAAGGAAATGTTATAGAAGAATGTTTAGTTTTGAACTTTTTTTCGTAAAAGTTTACAAAGAAAATTAAAACATATTATATAATTAGAAAAGAACGAATAAATAATAAAACTGATATGACAGATATGTTACAGCAAGCAAACAGCATCACTTGGTCAATACTCTGCAACTGGTAGGCTGCAAAGGTTTTACTTTGGCATGTGCCAGATGCACTTTTCACAATGTCCGTATTAAGGAACAATCCACTCCACCGCCTGGAAATGCGTAAAATATGGTGCAGTTGGGTATGCTGATATCAACAATGATTATTACCCTTTAAGATTTTAAAACCCTAACCAATCACCTAAGATCGTAAGTCCTAAGTCTGCTGTGAACATTGATAAGTTCACTTAATGTAACCTTCTACTAACTAGGAATTTCAAAAAGAATTAATTAGTGTATTTTGACACATCATATTTGTACACAGTGTGGGAATTATTAGTTTTTTTTCTTAAAAATGACGAAAGTGTACATTTTTTTTGGAACAACATACCTATGGACAGTTCAACTCTTCTGCAATATGCAAAATTTACTAGTGCAAATGTCAGAATACTAACAACTTTTTAGTAGAATTTTTTTGACTGCATAATAATTAAGTCAGTTTCATGCAATTCATTATTATGCATTTATATTATTACATGGTGTCATGATGAAAATACATTAAAGGAGTTGACTTGTTTAGATATTTGGTACACATTGAAATACACACTGTATCTCTATACAGTGTGTATTTCACTTCTTGCACATGCACAAATTCTATCCGTATAACATAAAGAGGGTAAAATACGGGCAATCATAATGAGTTTTGACATTTGAGGACAAAAGTCCTGACACTGCTTACATATAGTACAATATTATTTCATTAAAAGAACATCTATATAATAATACGGACAGTTTGTCTGTGTGTATGTCTGTAACAGCAAAGTGGATGTGTTCATTTTCCTTTAACCCTATTCGGTCCGGGGTTTTTCGAACATATTATGACCGGGGGGCGGAATCCCTCTATAACTTTTCATAGGCTTGTCCAAATTGAATCAAACTTGGCACACTTATAGTACGTCGCAAAAGGAATAAAATGGCAGCAATAAATTTTTGCTTGCGTCAGCACATTTTATGTGACGTCATCAAAAGCTTGAAATTTGTTCAAAATGCCACTATCTGCTTAAAATTCAATCACTTTAGTTCTAGAGCGAATTTTCACATGCTGTTTGAAGTTTCTGGCTAAATAAAAGTTATTTAACATATTTTCCGGTTTTTACATAAATCGCATGAAAAATTCCCAAAAATTCCCTGAAAATCCGATATTTTCCAATTTTCGGGTAAAATCCGCAAAAAATCGGGAAATCGGATTAATCACGTGCCCAAAACATGCACAATAATTCCTCTTGATGAAACAAAGTTGTGATGTAAGTTTCAAGTTCTAAGGATAATCCTAACAAGAGTTATTATATTTTCGCAATTATAAGGGCTTCATAGAGATTTTTAGGGGTAGTTTTGAGTAATAGCCAATATTAAGGCCTCTGAAAGGTATGGGACCTAAAAATTTGGCACGCAGGTGTCTAATAGATAAATATTGAAACTCATAAGTATCATAGCCATGCAACATAGCATTAAGGACTTATTAAAAAAAAAACGTCAGCCCCCCCCCGGACCTAATAAGGTTAATCTAGCTGAAAAAGTTGTCTCAATTGTTAAATTTTTCTACGGCGCGACGTTAATAACATTAATATAACATAATTAATTTAAATTAATGAAGCCATTACAATGCACTTAAAACTTTCAGGCCAAATAACTTGGAAACGAGGTGGTGACGTCAGTCACTTTTTACCGTGTGGGTAACTAGGGACCACCAGGGACCAATTTGGGTAAGTTTCCCAAACCTGGGTCCCCAAATCCGTTTTGGAATGAACAGGTGGATGACGTCATCAAAGAACCTTTAAACATCAATATCTCTGCAACCATTTGTCAACCATTTGTCTGTTCCGACGCTGACGTCAGCAAAATTTAAACCCTTGGGCGTACGTCAAAAGCACATGATTCTATCATTTTGATCAGTGTTTCAAGCTCTACACAATAGAGGCAACGATTAAACACATTTCCGAAATAATTTTCGTTTATGCACTGCTAACGTCAGCAAAACATCTAAAATTTCTATTTTTCCATTGTTCTTCTGCCTAAGTGGATTTTTCCACAGGCCTTATCGACTAGTCAATCATAAATTGAAAACCTTTCTCTTATTTCCGATAACCTTAGTTATTTAATAAACCACCATTGGAAATGTTTGGTTAGCATCACTAAACTGGCTATGAATTAATAATTCGGTAAAATTCCAGAAAAAAAAATTAAATAAATGATAGAATTTTTGATAAAGCATACCGAAATTCATCAACTAACAATTGTTAAGATGGTCCATATCTACGATGGTCCCTATGGCTCACTTCTCTACTTAGCAGACTTGGCGCTTTTTTCCATGATAACTTTTCTTCTGTTCCAAAGCACTCTGGTTCTTTATTTTTGATAACTCACATTTTGAATACACGACATCAGCTCAAGCCATGAAAAAAAACATTCAATGTTCTTAGAAAATATATACAAAAAATATTATGTGCATATTAGCGGACCATAAACTTTAGATAAAAATACATTGTGGAATTGTTTTATCCTTTTAGGCATGCACAAAGTGCCTGACCGGCATAACCTTTGTTTGGTATGTTATATTGTGACTTTTCCTAACTTTTATCTGGGCTTTCAGTGAAAAAATATTTTTATGGAAAATTTTTACCTTGCGGGGGGGTGTATTACATTTTTCGAGCGGAAGTATTTTTTGTAAATTTAAAAATGTGATGAATTGCATGTATGGGTGTGTAGGATGTTGTATTAGTAATATAATGAGTTATTACATGTATGTCCGTTACTATGTGGTTACTAAGGTGTTGCTAAGGAAATATGTGGGTCATAGGACTAAATTACAGATTTGAAGGAAATACCGTTCCACCATCATCATTTCTGATCCCAATGATATCATAATATTGTATTAATACAAATTAATACAAAAGATGATAGACAGAGACATGGGACATATGTAAACATGGTAACACTAGATGTATGATGAAATAATAACATATAATAACATAGACATATAGGCATATATATCTAAGATATATGTAACATCTCTCTCACTATATAGACATTTATATATTATAAATTATAAATATCTTCCTGGCATCTTTACTGTTCAACTAGAACGTGTTTTCTTCATCTGATCTGTGTTTTCTTCTCACATATTTGTATCACTGTTGTTTTGACTTTATCATTTTGTATGCTTTGTTGGTGGTTATGTAGCAGCTCTTTGTGTTGAAGATCGTTTTTAGGTTAATTTGATTGAATATTGTCCTTTGTTCTAATCAGGTGTCGACAATTACATCATATATTTGTACCTTGATTTGTTTTCAAGTTGTACAATCTCAGGTTTTCATTTTTATTCCTTACTTTTGCTTCTCCAGACCAACGATTGTTCATGCAGTATCAAACAGTGTGTAACTCTGGTAGTGAATGTCCATTTGGTTTGGTTTTCGTGTTGTTTTGACTGCTTGGCACTGATGGAATTAAAGTTTCTATATCTCTACCCATGAGAGCAGATTCCAGTGAGGTGATTTGCTCTTTGAATGCTGTTAGATGGAAAGACTGCCGAGTATGGATCTGAATTGTCATGTTTTGCTTTCTTTAATAATTTTTCAACTGTTTGGATTATTCGTTCGACCATACCATTGCTTTGTGGGTATTCAAGACTAGATGTAATGTGATTAAATTTCCATTTTTAGCGAATTCTTTGTACAGATGGCTAGTGAATTGGGGTCCATTGTCACTTATCATTGTTAATGGTACTCCATGTCTAGTCCAGTATACTTTTAGTATGTGTAATTACTGTTGCAGCAATTGTGTTTGTGTTTTGAAAGTTCAAAATATTTTGATGTATAGTCTACAATAATCAGATATTCACAGTTGTTAAAATGTATTAGATCAGTACCTAATTTAGACCATACCTTGTTGGGAATGTTGTGTGATATCAATGGGTCCTTTCGCAACTTATTCCTGTGTTCAATGCAGGTTGCAGCAAAAACTATTGACAACATTTTTTTTTCCAATTGACAAAAGTTCTTTGTCAGCCATTTTTTAATGCATCATTGGTGATTTTTGTTGGCAACACAGGTTCAAAATATTTTAACGTACTTTCTGCACTAATTTTTAATTTAATATTGTTAAACGAGTTAGAATGGTTAGTTAGCAGGATATGTAAACAAATATGGTAACACTAGATGTATGATGACATGATAACATATAGATATAGGCATATATATTCGAGCTAACATATAAAACAGACTTGAGAGCTGGCAACTTGAAAAAGGTTTGATAATTTTTTCATCTTCCCAGTTTATTTTTTGATGACAAAAATAGCATTATTTAATAGGAAAATTATCTGGCTTCAGAAGATATATACTTTTGTATAATTTTATTTTGAACTACCATTATACCTGACAAACAAAACAGCAAACAAAATGTTAGCTGAAGATATAAAAATCAAAATGTTTTTTCTACTCTTGTTCACATAATTTTGATAGTTAGCTAAGCTATACATATTAGTAACTTTTTAATAGAAGACTGGTACAGTAGTTGACTAGCTAACTGTCATGATTATATTCCTAGCTAAGACAAGGATGCTGACTAACCGAAAACGCTTGTATATATGAGGCCCCAAGCTCGGATGACTGATAGATAGATAGATGGATGTGCATATTTTACATGGCTAGCCTCACAAATATCGAGGGATATACCCTGTCTATTATTTCCAGGAGGGGCCATGGCTTAGATGGAGAGTCCTAGAGTATTTAATGCTCATTTTGAGCAACGCAGACCCAATTAGTAGGGCCCACACTCTACTAGACAACTCCCGGCAACATCCAACGGCCCACACAGTGTGCCATCTCCCCAATTTCCCTCACATGGCTTGGGTTAACCCGGGGCTATGGTAACATTCACTCGCCCATGTTGAATCGCCGTCAAGAGGAATCGAACCCCGGTCTCCCGCACAGAGTACAAAAGCTATAACCACTAATCTACGGCGCCGACTTTTTTAATAAAATTCACTTTTTACGCCCATAATTCCTGACCTCACCCGAATTATTCCTGAAATGCAAAACACCGCTTTCAATTTCGTTGAGTCAGCCAGAAAAAGACAACCTTCGAAGTATTACAGAATTGTGTTAATTTATTAACTAATGAGTATATTAACTATCACTTCTGAATTTATTAACTATATATTTATTGATCAAATTGCATCAAATGAAGCCTTTTTAAAAACTCTATGCCAACAAACTTTCTTAAAAAAGTTTGTCAATACCAAGTCAATGCCGACAACCATGGACGTGTATATACTACATATACGTCCATGGCATTCATAGGGTTAACCAAAATTAATCATGAATTTGGCTTCATGAATAACAGAGGTAATAAGATAACAAATTAAAATTCTCCAAGGCTGCTTTCTGCTCGGCCTATTTTAAATTATATTTCTTGTTTTTTCTACTATGAATAATCAATCGTTGTTTTGGACAGAGAAGATTAGGAAAACAAAGGATAGAAATACCTCGCAGCACACGTTTTCAACTCAACTTATTTTTTTAGAGGTCGACTGATGTTCACACTTCCATCATGGGTTTGTTTTGAAAATTGGCTACCATGATTGTTTCCGGCAATATCACGTGCGAGGAATCACCCTTCTCCCTAGGTGTTAAAGTTTTTTAAAAAAAAGTTTGCCGTAAATTTTTTTAAAAGAAAATATTTCTCCGGAGAATTTGGCCAGACCGCCGCAAAGAGTGTAGAGAAGTAAGCATTTATTAGTTTTTGTTTACCTCGATTCTCTTTAACGTTTTTATTTACAATGAAGCAACATCCGAATGAGATTTTTGCAGGTAATTTTTTCGTGTAAGTTCTGTAAATCCTTGTTTGTCGATATATTCAACAACCTCGTTTCTAGGACCTCTTTTTGCTCTATGATATCAGAAATGACTTTCGTCGTGTTTCCCAAAATCAAAAAAGAGATCTAATCTATCTCAAGAGATTGGATATCCAATGCCCGCAAGAACCTAACAGGGACGTAAGTCGCTGGGGGGAAGGGGGGCGACTGTTCAACCCAAAAAAACACATATGTTTTTCATAACGTAATTAATTGTTTTATTTTCGTCTTGGATAAAAAGAACTGCCTTTCCATATTAAGCAAGTATCTAATCTCAGTATAAAAATATTCGAAAACAAAAATATCAACACGAATAGTCGTGTGCATGCAGTGTGGCATACTAAATTACCAACCGTTGAACACGCTGGACACGATCGATCAATTTAAAAGTAAGAGAACTTAAAACAACGCCCTATTGGGCGGGATGGAATGTATAGTAATGAATGCGCTCTAGATCTGCCTATTTCAATGTCTTTTTGGTCATGGTACTTTCTTTCTGCTGACACAAACACCGGGTTCTAAAAATGGAGGAGGTGATCTTGGGTGAGGAGGTAAAAACGTTTTTAATGAAAACGGAAAGAAGCATTGTTACTTCGAAAATAAGTACGTAAAAAGGCCCCTGGCTCTTATCACCGCGCCCCTCTATCTATAGGAATGTTTTTTTTATTATTTTGTTAACGGGTTTGAGCATGCTTGATGTACTGCGTTTGATAACAACATTACATTGAGCATTTTTTTACATATTTTTGAACCATTGCATAAACACAAATATGTCTTATAGGGTATCTTTGCGGAAGAGCTTAGTAAGGACTCAAGCGATGAAAAGAACGATGATTTTTTATTCCGATCCTTGTTCTTTAAACAACGAATTAGTAAGTTAAGTATAATATCCCACAGTACTTTACCCCTCCATAATAAATGACGCACTTTTTGAGCAGACATGTGTTGTCAATGCAAAACTTAAAATTTTATTTGTTGATGCACCGTGTATAAGACCTGTGCGTTTGCACATTCGACAGATGAAGAAAGATGCCAGTGATTTTACAGCTATCGTGCCCTTTTTAATAGAGGACTCGAAAGTTTAAACTAAGGTATTTCTGGAATCTCTTTCCCAGGGCTTCTTTTTCGTTTTCTGATTTCGCACGAGCACGTATATCAGAAAGCGAAAAGGAGGGAAGCTCTGGAGACAAGATTGGGTACTTCAGTTTGTTTTTGTTGGAAGGAGAGTTTATATGTAAATCTTTTTATTGTTATTTTTAGGGTATTTATGATTGTGACCTGGAAGCACTCAACGAAATTAAAGAACTCGTAAATAAAAAGAAGGAAGAGTGCTCAGCTTCCTTGAATCCTTTCTTTGTTAAAGTTGAAAAACTGGTCGAAAGTTATCATCAAAAACGGCGGCAAGAACTTCAAAGCAAACCTACTCAAAACAGTTTTGATTTTTTAAAAATGTAATGAGATCTTGTTGATAAATAAAAAATAATACAGAAAAGTTGAAAGTCGTTGTAGCTTTTTTTCGATGCCACCTTGCAAAAAATAAGGTTTTTTAAGCATTAAAATCTTAATTCTTAAGAAATATCCTCGTTCCCAGGGTCTCTTGCCTAGTGTAGTTATCACGGATACCAAAATTTCCTGGAGCAACATTCCCTCCCGCCTCCTTAAACTTGTTTTTAAAAGTTTTTATATTTTAACAGTCGATAGTTATCGAGCGTTCTGGTTCATTTGAAAACCATATCGTCGCGTAGAATTTAACCACATGTTTTGCTACCATTATTGAAAAAAATTCAAAAAACAGGGGGTTTTCTTACAGTAGAACGACTTCGCATGCGAAAATATATGGTGCACAAAAAAGCTGATTTTTATTTTTTTTTGAGGTGCATTTTCTTAAAAATACTTCACATTTTTCACTGACAGTCAATGATTCCATAAATATAGCACGTAAGCTCTGTAGAAAACCTAAACCTATTGAAAACTAAAAAAAAAATGGCCCTGGCAAATGCGCTATCAAAACATGGTTAAAACGGGCTAAAATACCCTATTTTTGACAAATTGACCTCCCAAAAAAATATTTAACAACCAAAAATGCGTTTGACAGTCGTTGAATATTAAAATACTACCCTTTGCGAAGTGGAAACAACAAAAATTAGAAAAAATAGAAAAACCTTATAGCGCATTTATGCAGTCAGGGGGTTAGGGTATAAATAAACGCGGAAAAAACGAAAAACAAAATGTCGCTCCCCGTGAAAACATTCTACGCGACGATGTGGGTTATAGTTCGTTCCTAGGTTGCAATCCAAAGATCTCTTTATTCATTTATTCAGAGTTGGCTCTCCGTATTATAAAATGTTAAATACTCAACTTGGTAAGATAGTTGGGAACACGATCTCTGGCCCTAATATTGCGTTTTATCCAACCTCGTTCCCTGGGTTTCTTACATTGAGTCGAGTTGGGGTAAAATGCCCTGGGAACAAGGCTGGTACCTCATATGAAAGGAAAGGAGCAGGAGATGTATAAATTTATTACAAAGCCCTGAGGACGAGGTTGTGTTATGTTTGAGGTTATCGAGACATGAAGTTCAGTTGAAAATATATAGAGTAGCGTTCGCACGTGTTTTTACTGCTTCTAAATACAACAATGGCGACGAGTACCTTTTTACCAGATTTTCCTAAATTTTCTCTCGACGAAAGTGAAATGCACAGTGTTGGTATACGTTGGAAGAAATATGTTAGTAGATTTAATAACTTTATAACAGCAATGAACATCGAAGACCAAACAAGAAAGAGAGCTTTGTTATTACATTACGGAGGATTTGAATTACAAGATATTTTTGAAGTACTTGACTATACTGGAACTACGATCGAAGATTTAACTAATGCATTTAGTCGATATTTTGAGCCGAAAACGAACGAATGTTTTGAAGTTTGGAATTTTTAAAAAACAATACAGAATGATGGCGAAACTTTACAATCTTATTATGTACGACTTAAAACTATTGCTTCACGTTGTAATTTCGACAGTATCAACCAACAGATCAAAACACAGCTAATTTTAGGAACAACGTCAAACAAGCTTAGAAAATACTGCTTCAGTAATAAAGAAGCATCTCTACAGGACATTCTCACACGAGGTAAATTATACGAAGACGTGGAGCATCAATCTCAAAAAAATGAAGCTGGAGCCACAAACAATATAGGTGAAGCGTCACAAGCAGAGGAAGTTCAAGTTTTACGTAAACAAATTGCTGATCTACAAATGCAAGTCCACAAAAAAGAATCACCAAGTAAGTCATGTTTTAACTGCGGAAATGCTTGGCCCCATGCAAAACAGTGCCCTGCTAAAAATCAAGTATGTCGATCGTGTGGAAATTTGAATCACTTCGCACGTGTATGTCGCTCATCTCGTAAACATAGTATGAACCCACCACCTTCTCGTTACCCCGTTCGTTTCGTTCAACCAGGCACCGAACAGTCGGTCGACCCTTCGGCAGAAAATTGCTTCTCCATTAATCGTGTCAACTCGCTTCATCCTAAGGACAAACTCAGGACATTCAAAACCAGCATTAAGGTATCCGGACATTCTATTCCAGTTCTAATAGACACAGGCTGTAGTACAAACATATTGAATATAGAAACGTTTCAACGTTTACAAAAAACGAAACAACATAAGCTAAGAAAATCGCAAGTGTGTTTAGTACCTTACGGATCGTCAACAGAAACTTCACAGCTGAAAGTATTGGGCGTGGTTCAGTGTCTCGCTGAGTCAAAACGGAAACTCATTCTTGATGAGTTTTTTGTTCTTAACACAAAAGCACCGAATCTGATTGGCGGAAATGTCGCAATTGAATTAGGACTATTGAGCACAACGTTTCAAGATCAATAACAACATTTTCGACACACCAGGGTTTGCATCGATACAAACGGCTTAACTTTGGTACCTCATCGGCCTCTGAAGAGCTACAAATAAAACCAGAGAATATTTTGAGAGACATCCCAGGCTGCAAGAATATAGCTGACGACATCATCCTCTTTGCGCAAAGTCTAAAAGAACTGGACACCATCTTGGAAAAAGTCTTACAACGTTTCGGGACATACGGACTAACATTGAATCTTGAAAAATGTGAGTTCGATAAATCCTCAGTAGAATTTTTTGGCTTCATCTTTTCAGCCGCAGGAATAAGCCCAAGTACAGAGAAAGTCAGAGCGATACAGCTGTTAGCACCACCGACCAATCCAACCGAAATGCGATCTTTCCTAGGAATGACGAATTTCTTAGATCGATTTATACCCCATTACGCTGACATAGCTACACCGCTGCGAAATCTCACCAAACAAGATACAACATGGTCCTGGGGACCAGTCGAGCAATCTGCGTTCAATCAACTGAAACAATCGCTATCATCAAATACTGTTATGAGTTATTTCTCACCACAGAAGTCCACCACGATTGTAACTGATGCTGGTCCACATGGCATCAGTGCTATACTACTGCAACACCCACCACAAACGGAAGACTATCGCGTTATAGCATACTCGAGCCGAGCATTATCAGATACAGAATCTCGTTATAGCCAATTAGAAAAGGAATGTTTAGCAATTGTCCACGGATGTGAAAAATTCTCCTTATATATACTTGGCTCAGACTTTGAAATTCTTACAGACCACAAACCATTGGTATATCATTACTCAGTAATCCTAAGTCAACTTTACCTTTACGTATAGAACGATGGTGTTTACGCCTACAAGGGTTTAGCTTCAATATTCGTCACATCAATGGCTCTTTCAACCCGGCAGACTATTGTTCCCGACACACCGTTCCCGACAGTAATACAAACTCTACCAGAATCATCGAATAATACGTAAATTTTACAACAAAGCATGCAGAACCGATAGCCATTACCCTAGACGAGATAAAAGTACACACGAAAAATGACCCGATCCTGCAATGTCTGAAAGAACTTATTCGCTCTACTAAATGGTATTCAATAGACACAATATCCACAAAATATCCCGACTGTAACGTTAAAGAGCTTCACCTTTATAACAAAATACGCAACGAGTTCACTTGCAACAACAACGAATCCTTGATACTTAGAAGAAATCGAATTGTAGCACCGACCAGTTTACGCCACAGAATGCTTAAACTAGCTCATGAAACACACCTTGGAATGACAAAAACGAAATCCATATTGCGTGATAAAATTTATTTTCCGGATATTAACCAACAAGTCGAAACACTTTGCAAGAACTGTTCACTGTGTATCGCAAATTCAAGAATGAACCCACCGCCACCACTGAAACCATCTCCCCTACCACCATCGCCGTGGCACCCATTGAACATAGACTTTCCGGGACCCTTACCAAATCGCTCACACTTACTGGTAGTAATAGACCAACGTACACGCTTTCCCGAAGTATAAATCGTTGGCTCAACAGCTGCTTTACCGACTTTGGAAGCTCTCAGTAAAATTTTTGCAACGTATGGACTCCCTCATAAAATCATTTCTGATAACGGCAGTCCATTTCACAGCAACGAATTTAAACGCTACATGCATGCTAAAGGAATAGATCATCACAGAATCACACCGCTACATCCGAAAGCAAATTCAACTGCCGAAAATTTTATGCGCAACCTTAACAAAACCCTACGGATTGCTACAATAGAAGGGAAGCCTTGGAAAATCGCACTGTATAATTTCCTGTTAAATTATCGCATATCGACACATTCAACAACCGGAGTCAGTCCAGCTGAAGCGCTATTTCAACGACAAGTTAGAGGAAAATTGCCCAGTCTTAACAACCAACCGAACAGGGATGCCATCAAGGAGGCACCACACCGAGATGCACAACAAAAACTTAAAATGAAAAAGTATGTCGACGCCCGATTTCATGCTCGCCAACCAGCTATAAACAAAGGCGACTACGTGCTGGTAAAACAACCGAAACGCAACAAGCTTTCAAGCCCTTTTGATCCAAAACCATACTGTGTCACACGAGTTCAAGGTACAAAATTGACGGCAAGCCGACCGGGACACACTATCACACGCAACGTTCAACACTTTAAGTTCTTATCCAAGCTTAAGCCAACCAACTTTGATCAAGAGGGGGAGGAAGAGGACGATATTGATACTCCAGGAGAATACGAAACTACCACCAGACCTACGGAGTTATATGTACGAAAATATCCTCAAAGAATTAGAAGAAGACCAGACTATTTTCATGAAAATGTACCTACCTGAACAACAGTAACGGATTTATTGTAAATCTATGTAAAAAAAGACAATCTGCAAACTTGTTATGTTTAGTAAAGTGACAATGGACACATTGAACTAAAGAGGGGGGAAATGTTATGTTTGAGTTATCGAGACATGAAGTTCAGTTGAAAATATATAGAGTAGCGTTCGCACGTGTTTTTACTGCTTCTAAATACAACAGGTTGGAATAATTTAAAGCGTTTTTAAGCTTATTGATATATCTCTATATCTACATATATTTTATGAAGAAACCTAAAGGAGGCTGGTGAAGAGGTTGGTCTTCAAAACAAATGCAAGTATCTGCTTAAAAAACGACATTTTATGTTACTGGAGTAACATAAGAAGTAACAAAAGCAGGTAACAAAAAAAAGAGTACAGTTAAATACCTTGTAATACCCCCAGATAAGACGGACTGGTATTCTACTCTCTTTAAGGTTACTGTAAAGGAAACAATTTTTTTTTTGAGTTTTTTTGCAAAAAATTCATGACATATAGAAAAAAAATTCTCTTTCGAATGACAAATTTTATATTCCATGAAAATATTTGAAACATCCCTTTTTTCTAGAAAAAGCCTTTTCAGAGGTGTTATATCCTTCGCGCCTTCGAGGAAATATGTGCAAATTGAGTTTAGCATATTTTTTGTAAACATTATGTATGATATGGAACTCCCGTATAAAAATATATGCATAATAATATTTTTAGATTGTTTACTTTCACCATCGATATAAAAAATCATTAAAAAAATCAAAGTTAAGGAGTATGCATATGAGCTGTCTCTTGTAACCCTGACTTCTGTCTATTAATAATTCTGAACGCGTGCACGCATATTCAGCATAAAGAAAAAGTTTGCACTTCTATCATCTTTCTGCATACTCAGTTCACACATTTTCATAACACCTACGAAAATCTTTAAAAACAAATATCTCGTTAGTAAATTTTCGCATACATGCCTTTACGTTTGTGGTTTCTTTTTCCGAAAGCTTCCTATTGGCTCATTAAAATTTTCGGTAATGGAAAGCTGAATAAATTATGCACAAAAGGTTCCCGGATTTTTTTGTATAAATTACTGATTAGCGAATTATGCATTTTTTTGAATGATTATATATAATTACAAATAATTTCATAACGACGTTATTAGAAGAAAAAAACCGGGAACCTTTTTGAATTTAATTTATGCTGAATATAATGGTGCAAAAATGAGAAGTCTGCGACCACGCGTTCGGAAAAAGAAGCCATTTTAAAACGTACGGTGAAAAAAAATGGTGTGTGTTTATTTAATAAGATTTTCTTTTTGGAAAATTAACATCTCACGAAAATAACACCATCAAATAAGTCTTTCATCGAGCATTCAGAAACAAAAAAAATAAGATAAAATATAAAAGTATTGATAAATTATAACGGTTTTTCTAACACTACTCATCAAGTGAGTTTTTTCCTTTACAGTAACCTTAAAACTACAAAATTGAAGCAAGGAAAATTTGTGATCTGACTCGGATCTATTTTAAAATTTGAATTTTTTATCTTAACCTAGGATTTCTAAAAAAACAGACACGCCCACTTCCCTCATATTTTATCAATTTAATTAGTTTTTAGGCCAATCAAAGTTTTTACATGATGTCACGCCTGTTGTCATGGTTACTCATCCGATATTGTGGAGGATTCGGAACCGATATTGTGGAGGATTCGGAAAAAAATTGTGATTATGGCCCTGTCACACGTTTTTGTCAATTTTTAACATGTGTCTCGCTCGCAAAGCTTTACCATATTTCACAATAGTTTTTTAATTATTTACCCCATTTGCCACAATCCTTGCCACAATGTACCGAAAATCATTCGGCTGATTTTGCCAAAGTACTATGTCTCTTATTGAGGGACAGGGATGCGGTTTTTTACTCCGCTCCTTGGTTGGCCGAAGAAAAATCGTTTGTGCTCTTGTATCTCTTTTATATTGTGCAAAATTATACAAAATAAAATGACTATGCAACGTTTAAATAAATAAATTTATTCTAAACAAGATGTTATCGGATTATCACTACTTCGTCAAATGTAACCACGACATGTATGTACACAGGATTTTTTTAATAAAACCAATGTAGTACTTAGATTCCTTTAAATTTTGAAAGGATTACTATTAAGTCCGAGGTTTGTGATAACATTCCAACTTGTTTTTAACTCGGTAAACGTTTTATCATCCTTCAACAAACAGAACATAAATACAAAACATTATGCTTCAAATCAACCTCGTACTCAAACTGTTTAGTTATGTCACTTGATAAATACACATGTAAGAGTCCAGAAACTAAGTGCGCGGTTGCTTTTTATTTATAAATATTGAATGTGAACACAATCGTCAAGTACATTCACTACTACAAACATAATATTTCGCGAACATGAGGGTGTTCTGGCTTATAATTTCAATTTTTCTAGTACTTAACACTTTCGTGAATTGCAGAAGGATAGAGAGCGAGATATATAGAGATGCATTGCAACGTTGGCATGCCGACGAACAGGCAAAAAAGGTAATTACACTAGGCGGGATTTACAAAATTAATTGATTCATGTCATTTTTGTGTGGTCGGATTCATGAAAAATATGATAAATAGAGTTGTAGTTCTGTTAAGAAGTAAGCACTCTGGAAAAAGCCACGTCAGGCTTTAGAAGCATTCAAATCTTACTAACGACAATTTAATAAGAATTTTTTTTGCCCATTGCCTGTTGTATAGCACTTAAAACGCTGATCAAAATAATGTATAGGATCGTGTTCTTCGGACGAACGGCTAAGGAGGTTTAATATTTTTTGATAGCTGTTAGCTGTTGTTTCAAGAAGGTATCTAGTCCATCCAGATGGTAATTATAAGTAGCTTTTAACAACCTAAACCTGCTTTTATATCTTTTAGGTATTGGAGGCAGATCAATTTGATGTCGCGAAATTGTACGAATGCTTAAAAACGTGTGATGGTTCGGCGTCATATTATATACCACATTGTTACGCGAACTGTAAACGAATTTACGTTCCCAATGCCAACTAGTTGTGAATATATTATATATTATTGTGAAAATATTATATATTATTGTGAAAATATTATAATCTACAAACTTGTACTTTATAGTTTATTGCATTTAAGATATACTGCCTGCTCCACAAAATCAATATTCGCTCCACTGCAAAAATATGCTTTTTTGCATATAATTGCATCCTGTTGGATATGCTTTTCTTGTTCACTGAATCAAAATTTATTGTCAAAATTTTCCGGACCAAATTTTGACTAAAATGACACTATATGTCAAAAATCAAATTTTAAAACCGCCATTAAGTCTAAAGTTCTTTAATAAAGATAAAAAGCGTACATTAAAAAAACGCTACAAACCCTTGTTCCAGATCGCACTATATCGTCTGTGGGTTGAATCCAGAAGGATCATTCTGACGTCATCAACACATAGCTTTTTTGACATTTTGTATGTAACCAAAAAACCTCAGCAGTATTTCGTTCGCATACGTGTATAATTACTTCTTCGGGACAAACTTGGATGATTGCAGAGTTGTCTCAGCGTTTTTTAAAAAAACGTATGTAGTTTTAGTAACCCTCCTTATCCCTAGAGCTTGTCGCCTGATGCCAAAATCACTATTGCTTACTTCGCCATCGCCTTAATATCAAAAAGACAAGAATGCCTGGGAACGAGGATGTCTAGTGAGAAATAAATAAATTGGGGGGGGGGGGGGGGCAATGTAGAAACTAAGATAAAAGATAGTGTTGTTATATATCAAAACTTATTTACATAAAGTGTCATATTATAAAGGAAGCATTCGTATAAATTACATTGAAATGACCGTCCTGTAAACAGGCTTGGGAAAGCTTTGAAACGATTTTGAGATCCACAAGTTTAACCGATGTAAAATTGACGTAAAAGAAATTAGAAAAAATCTGTCGGTATAAAAGAAGATGAATTTTAAGTTAACAGTGAGGAATAAAGGACAGCTTTGAGGGGTCCGATCCGTCTTTCTAACGCTAGGCCCATCCGGGTGATTTACAAATATCACTGTTAAACCGTTCCAGCCAAACACCTTAAATACGATCCTTTTAAAATCGCGTTGCAAATTAAACGCTATTTGAAGCCAGCATAAAAATACGTAATTTGGGATTTATATTAAAAATTTCGTGACGAAACAACCGGTAGAAGTTTACAAAATTAAATTGAACGATTTTGTTAGACTACTTCCTGTATAGAGTCACTTAATCCACTTCAACGAATGAGAACAAATTTATTCTACATAGTGCAATTGATACGATATGCGATAAAAATACTAATACAAAATTATAAACTAAAACATCTAAAAAAGTAGAAATTTCCTCTAATTACAAACCTGCACGTTCCTATTACGTCATCTACGGAGAAGAGTGCAAAAAATAAGGGAACACGTATTACATGAAAAAAATGTGCGTAAGAATCATTTAGATTTGTACGAAAAAAGTGCGAATGTAAATATACATATACTAGGTTAGAAACATGGAACAAGGTGGTTTATAACGCATACTGGTTGACGCGTCAGAAAAACTAAGGCGTGAGAGAGTTAAAACTTGCTTTGCCCTAATTTGTTTTCCTCGCCAACACGTGTTTTTCCTGTGTCCATGTCGCATGATTATTCGAATTCAACATTCGAATCCAACTGTACATTCCTACACGTTTTCTTTTCGGTATGAATCCATTTTTAACCTGATCATTCAATACCTTTCTTTATGAGCATTTCTCGCACATCAGTTTTATTTTTCCATTCTCTTGCGCGAATGACTGCTGTACGAGAACTTCTTTGCAGCTTTCACATCGGAAGCAGTCTTTATGCCAGTTGTCAGTATCAACTGTGTAGAATTCGCCATTTACGATGTAATCGCCACACGCTGAGCACACTTTCGCGTACATATCTTTGTAGCAAGGAGTACAGTAACGCTTGCCGTCTTTCTGCTGGAAAGCTTGATTAGCAATCGATGTGTTGCAGTTTTCACAAGCAAAACAATTGCGATGATAAAATGCTCCACCGCAGGCCACTCCACCCTCGCGTAGGATTTCTTTACATTTCTCACAACGTTTCGCGAAATTTGCATCGAAGCAAGGACAGCAGACCTGTTGCCCTTCATGATGGATGAAACGTTTTGATGTGATTGGATCCTTGCAAACGTCGCAAACGAAACAAGAGTCGTGCCAGTATTCACCTTTCAACTCCAATCTGAAAGTGAACGCGAACGTTTAAAACACTCCATTCAAAGCACTGCGTATATCGACTTCGAGAGAGGCACGAGATAAGAAATACGGCATTGAAATTATTTATTGATACAGTTGAATCTCTCAAAGCAGACACCATCAGTACAAAAAAATTGTCTGCTTTATAAAAACATCCCCTTTTTTTTCAAACATATTGTGTTAGGCAGAATCTTGACAGAAAAAAGTTTTTTAATAAACAAAAAATACACGATGAAAGATTTACTTCTCTTTGTTCGACGACTGTTTCGATGGTGCTGAAAAAGCTGTTGAATGGGCAAAAAAATATATATATAAAGTTTCCATAATGTAAATGAAAGTTGCAAAAATTTCATAAATAAAAAATTGTAAAACTATTGACTATTTTATAAGAGTTTACCCTAAGATTTATCCGTTCCAAGCTCTATTGTCCGCCTGATAAAGCTGTCCGCTTTAGACGGTGATCGCTTCAGCAGGATTTCACTGTATTATAATAGGGTAATCCGTCAATTTCCCAAATTAAATTTTCGAATTTTTTCAAATACTTTTTCCTGTTTTCAAACACTATTAATTTGATGCTAATAAGTTCTTAAATATAGATTTTCTGCGCTTTAAGTGAAATAATCAAGCTATGACGTTAATTAAGGTTTTCATGCATAAGAACTTTGCTAGAAAAGCCATACAAGGGTTAATTATATGGGAATTCTCCCCCTGTGTCGTGTCAAGGTTTTACAACCATAACGTTTGTAAGCATATTCAGATAATGGAATTTTTGAAGTATGTGCTAAGCATATTATTTAGACACAGTTCCTTTCTTCTTATACACAGTGAGGCTTTTGTGGATGTTCTTCTAAAGCTTAAAAACAAGACCTTTTTCATCTATCGATATGACTTGCAAGGTAACACATAAGTTTTAAATTTATTTCCACAATAAACATAATGTAAGCATACTCTAAACCTGACTGTTCTAAGTATATTCCGCACAAGCATATCCCAGCTCGACTTTTTACTTGCTTATGAATTACACATGAACCTTTTCAAGCCGATAACAAAAATTCATTCTACACAAATCGAGTCACAAATTTTTTATATCACTTTATTCCTTTTACCTTTTAGCGCCAGGTTCGAATCCCTTGCCACATTTACCGCACCTTTTGTCGTCTGTTTTTTGATAGCAATCAGAACAAAGAAACTTGTCGTCCTTGATGACAAAACTTGTACCGCTGAGTCGACAATTACACAGATTGCAGATCAAACAATGATCATGCCAATGTTCGTCATCGTAAATCACGTCCTCTTCATCAACACCTAAAAACAAAGGAAAAATCAAATCAATGACTTCATGATCATTCAGTATTAAGAAATAAGAAGATACAAACAAAACGTGTTCGACATCTCCCTTTTTTATTTGTGTAAATTTGCAAAAGCTATCGACAAATGTTTTCACACACGAGACAACACGTATCTTGAAACATTTGCGTACATATCTCCACACGTAAGGTGGCGGAGTAGTGAAGTTCCAGAAAACATAATGGCTGTTAAATTAGGAAGGGAAATCGTGAGTGTAATAAAACGCAATTACAACCAATTTTAACGGTCATACAAAACGCTTTATTTTCACAATTTTACTGCTTTAAAAGGACGAAGCAGGAGTATCTGAAAGAAAAGCGAAAAATGGAATATTCGCCTCGCTTACCTATGGTTTTATGACACATGTGGCAGATACTAGCGTACTTGTTATCATAACAAGATATACAAATAGGCAAGCCTTGATCAACCAGATGTTGCTCTCCGCTTAACTCTCTCTCGCATTGACAGCAAACAAAGTGTTGCGAGTGGTAAGACTTTTCGTCAGTGCGGATGTACTCGCCACCAAAAATGAGCTGAAAAGAGATTAAAGGGTCAATATTTTTCCCCGAAAAACGTTACGTAACAATAGATCAGAATTTCTCCCGCCATACTTGTTGTGCCGCCTTACCTCGTCACACATACAACATCTTGGCTTGATCTGCTCCGCGTGATGACGTAAGCAAAAGATCTGCCCATCACGAAAGCAGTAAATCAAATCAGCCAGCATTTCTTCACAAGTCGCGCATGAGAAACAAGACGGATGCCAGACGGCAGAATCTCCCAGCTTGACGGCGTTTACGCACACGTCACCGGCATTGATAGATCTTCGACAGCTTGAACATTTCTACAGAGTTATTAAAGAAAAGAATACATAACCACAATTCTTTTTTTTCAACCTTAAAAAAGGTTATCCGTGCGAGGCCGTTGAGAAAAGAACTCTAAACTCATACGTGGTAATCCGTAGATCGTATAACTTTAGCTGTCGCCATTTCTGCGTCTCGCTCGCGTTTGAACGCGTCTAACAAGTATTTTTCTTTCGATGAGAGCGTGGTAATATTTTCAAAGTTGGAATCTTGAAGCGGAATTTGTCGCATGAGTTGTTTATTGTGGTATTTAATTCCGTCATGATTTTTGAAGCTAGGTACTTTGTCAGGGTGAAGGCTACACATAAACGCTTCAACCTAAAAAATAAATAAATAAATAATTTTAAATAATGGTATTTTCCATTTTTTTTTCAGTATTCTTTTTTGGCGGTAAAATAAGATATAGTCTGCGAAATAATACACAACAATAAAATCGAAAGTTTGTTTTGATGAGAAAGCAAGACAACACGAGGGACTTTAATTGTTTAAAATGCTATATTAAATAGCCTTAAGAAGGTAATTAACACCTCTAAAAAAGATTTTAAAGTCATTTTTGTTGCTTCAACTGACTTTATATTGCAATAATTTTGTGTGTTTCTGTGCAGAATTTAAGAAAATAGTCAGCGAATTAGTCAGGGAAATTAATTAATAGCGATTAGTCAGGGAAACCCGGCAATAACACATACCAAGTCATCATCAATACCAGGTGGAACCCACAGATATTCATCACTGTCTGGCTCCTCAGTTGTGATATTCTCGTTCATGTCGTGGAGGCTAAGTCGGTTCATTTTATAATCATTAATGATGTCAGACAGTGCAACTTCATGCTCATCTCGATCACAGCTGCAGTTCGTACACGTTTTCCTAAATGCAAATAAAAAATAAGAGCGAGGGCCACTTATTCGCGACCTAAGAGAATTTTGAGTTTTATTTTCTTGATTTTTCCCTGGCTAATCTTGACACAGGTAATTTTTCATGATTGATTGTAATGTGACTCTGTAGAAACGATTTCGTTCCCTTCTCGTCTTCTCAATATAAAATTAACCATGGGTTGTTTTTAATTTACAACACATTAAAAGGTTTGGATGAGTTTTTAAAATCCATAGGCAGTTAAAACAGAAAGCTAGAAATACAGCTCTTCTCCGCATGTCTTCTACTTATATACTTCATGGTTTCACGAAAGTTTATACACAGACGATGAAAACAGAGATTGTGGCATTGTTTCTATACGTAAGACAATAAGACAATGTAACATCTAAAAATAGTATATATATATATAAAACAAACATCTAACGGAAAATATATTTTACCATATAAAATCATCGACTTATAAGGCAAAAAAGTGTCATATTGACAGTAGAAAACTGTGGTGAGATTTGAAATTATAGCCACAAGCATGTTGTAGCAGGTCCAAATATGCGTCTGTGATAAACCATTTAAAAAGATTTAAAACCACATTTCCACTCGATAACAAGGAGGTGGAACAGTCATAAATGATGTTGCAATTCAATAGGCTACTCTGCTATATTATGTTATTGTGTTTTTCTTAAACAGCACAAAATGATGCCAAAATCTTCCTCTCAAAATTGAAAAAAAATTTGCTGAAAATATAATTTTTCGTTCTATAAAGTAAAAAAAAACAGATAAAACAGCAAATAGTATAATTATTTGATAAACAAAATACTAAAGAACAAATTGCTAATAAGAAAATCGCATGCTACAAAAATTAGCTTTTAAGAAAGCTAATATTTACACATTATACAATAAGAATTCTGCAAACCAAATTTTTTTACCTTGTACAGGCACCGCTACCACTGTTTTCAGATGTGCTACTTATGCTACTTGCACTAGAATCAGACCGACTGCTTCTAGGTGGTTTAGGTGGAGCTTTGCGTCGGCTGCCTCCCCTTTTATTAAAAGTAACGGGTCCATTTTGCGGCATAGTATTTACAATGTGCTTTTCTGTACTGCTGGTTGTATTCATAATTACAGATTCTGGCGGAATAGTAACAATTTCAAAATATCCATCTTCTGGTATTTTATAAATATCTATATGTTTGCTTGAGCTGCAAGCATTTGGAAAGATATCAGTTACAAACATGTCAGCCATCTTTCTGCTCCTTTTATATATTTTCATGATGAAGCAAATAGAATTAGATGACCCCTTTTTTCGTGTAATCATAAAAACAGTAAAGTGTAAAATAGTCGATCAACCAACCAAAACTTTTCACACTGATCTTTATCTTTTTCTTTCTGATAAGGCACTGATTTGTCGAACTATGTAATAACTATCAAATATATAATGAACTCACCTTTCTATTTACACAGTAATATATCAAAAACATGACCTCATTAATGCCTATTGTTACAACCTAACTCTCATTAATTAGCAACCAGTTGGAAACATTTCTCCTTTTAATGACAACTAATCGTATCCATGCCAAATAGTTATGACAAATTTATAACTAATAAACTAACAAATTATCAACACTTCCTGTACTTCTTTTATCAACTGGTTTTGTTTGCTCATTTTGTCCCACCTTTTATTTCTAACTAACGTAAACAAACTATTGACTAGAACAATGCCATTAACTAAAACTAATGTGGACGATTAACAAAAAACAGAACTACATGTAATACTCAATGCTTAGTTCGAATCTATAACATAACCAATTGAACCAATTGACCCAGAAAATAAACAAGACGTCTGGTATGATAATTCCGCTGTAAGTCACTCAAAATCAATTGGTAAAAGACAAAAGTCAAAAGCCACAAATATTTAACCACATATAACAACACTTTCCATAACCTTAGAAAACTTAATTTCCAACCAGAATATACAGTTATTTTTTTGTAACCTTATGAAGCATGTAAAATCTGGTTTCTTTTATTTGCAAAAACTGTGAACTATAAACAAATTTCTCAGTT
This sequence comes from Hydractinia echinata, assembly GCA_030067915.1. NCBI lineage: Eukaryota > Metazoa > Cnidaria > Hydrozoa > Anthoathecata > Hydractiniidae > Hydractinia > Hydractinia echinata. The sequence continues at coordinate 1,487,544 of JASGCC010000028.1, forward strand.
AGCTTAAATAACTCGCCCACTCAACAAAAATATTTCACAACTAGATCAATGTCATATGAAATGAGACGTGTTCGTATGTGAAACTTTATCTTGATAAGTATTTGAACAAATAGCTTCCGAATTACAAGAAAAACACATGGATGGAGTGCTAATCAGTCGTTTTTATCACACTTCCTATTCTTTTATAAGTTTATGATAAAAAAAAAAAATAACTATTAAACTTTTAAATATTCATTCAAAAGATAAGCAAAAACAGAAGTTGCTTGTTTACACATCCTCAGTACAAACCAACAAGAAGAAGTGAAGTAAAGGCAGAAATCTTTAACTTAAAATTTTTACGGCCTGGCACACACCTGATAGTAGATGTGTGATAGTAACAACTCAAACTTATTGGAATGTGTATAGAAATATCTGTTACTCCAAAAATAACTATTGAGATCCAATCACATGAAGGTTAAATTACTCAGTATTTTGTTACAAAATTATAAAAAATGCATTTGTACGATGGTTAATTATCACCCTGTTTATTCCAACCTATGAAGATTGATCATATGTAAAGTCTAAATTATGCATTTCCATATCGTAACTAGGTATACAAACTATACATAAAAGTATTTGTGTGTGAGTCTGTGCATGTGTGACGTAATGTGCTCTTGGCTGAACTGTTGACTGAGCAAACTACTGCCATTTTAAGATATTTTCCATGTTATTCAATTCAACTCGATAAAGTATAAAAACAAATATCCAGCTTTGGGATTTCTGTAAGGTTTTTTATTCCAGTCAATTACAACACATGAGAAGAACTAACAGTCCTTAAAGCCTTTTTTATTTTACATTCATCCATAAATAAAATTTTCAGTAAAAACGTAAAACAAAAAGTGACTGAAACTTTTACTACAGCTAAACTGATGGTAAAATATTTCATCCTTTCACAGTGAAAATGTAAATAGTAGTTTGATTCCTTGGAATTTTGTATTCCATAGTTCCACAGAAGTCCATATCATCAAAATTTTTGTTAAGAATATATATAGCAAAGCAATATTCATGTAACTATGCACTGATTGGTTGATCTGCTGGGTGTAACTGCAATTAAAGAAAACAAGTTATAACAACACCTATCAAATCCACTTTAGCTGTAGTAATCAGTATTTTTTTAATGTCACAAACGTTTTTGTTTATACTTTGGGTTTTGTAGTATGTATAAAGAAGTCTAACTGGACATTATATATTACAATCATCAAAAATAAAAATAAAAATTTAAAAGTATCTCTTTAATAATAGCCGTATTCTGCCTGTTTGTGCGCGGAAAAACAGTTGTGTTATGGGAGCACGAAATGTGATATATAAAGGATGTGGATTTTTCCACAGATTATAATAATTACTGAAATAAGGAGGCAAGTTATAAGTTAGATCGTGATTTTCAATTCTTTCCCTGGAAAAACAAATCCGGCCTCGTAATCTCATCTTTAAAAAACCTTCTAAAAAAATTGATGCGAATTTGTGCACATTTTGCAAGAAATTATTTACTATGAGTTTTCATGCAATTTTAGTCAGTATTATATCTCAATTATAAATAACAAGATGAACAATAACATCAAGCTATCAGTGTACCTGCATATAGTATGCTGCAAAAACTATTTTTTTTCGAACTAATTTAAAATAAAATCCATCAAGCTTGGTACGCATCAGTGGTTTAAGTGAGTTCAAATGTGCTTAATAGGTTGTTTTTAATGAGTCCAAATTTGTGGCATAAACTTACATTAAACCACAAAACAGTTACACTCAAATATTAAAAAATTTTGTTCTTTAAGTTTCAAGCTCAAAGACACCAGCCATGTCTCAAGTGATTCAATAAAAGTTAAAAAATTGTTAAAAACAACAACAGATGATTCTCAACATTTGTAAGTATCAAAGATTTACCTGCAACACTTGACTTTGTAAAAAAAATGGTTGAAAGATTAGAGAACCTGTTCTTGCTGGCTGAAAATTGGCCTAACCCAAAACTAGGTTTTTGCTCTATTTTGCTCTAAATATTCAGCTGGCGTAAGGTCACCGAAAGGTCTAACGCTTAACAAAAGCATTAATAATTTTTATAAAACTTCTATTTTGCATATGTGTTTTTTTAACTGACTTAAAACATTTTTATTGAACTTATAGTGCGCACATCTATAAAGTTACAGTTTGATTTTAAACTCACATACAATTATACCTGTTAAACTCACATAAACCCTGGTGTGAACCAAGCTAAGGTGTCAAGCAATAAGACTTTTGCTTCTGCTATAAATATCCAAAAATAATTTAATATTTCTAAATTAAGACGGAATAGACGTTCATGTTAGGAAAAATGGCAACATAAATAAACTTTAATTAGAAAAATTGATTGTTCTACTTTAAATAAAAACAGCATATCTGCACACCAAATCTTCTGCAACTAATCAACAACCTTAAACTAAATATGACAAAAAAACCAAACCAATAAATTTTAGAGCTAAACACATGGTTCATCATTAACATAAAAAACACAGGAAAATCTAGATGGCTGACAAGTAGACCTGATATCTTTCCACAAAAGTTTTAGTAAAACACTTTTTAAAGCAAACCGAACTGCTTCTTTGAAAAGAACATTTTATAGTTTTGTATATAATTTGCTCATAACAAACAGGTATTTTTTACACACAATATAAATAAATCAACACAGACACCACTATGTGCATTCACTCTACATTCAAATTATTCTTTAGCATTGTTACCAATCAGTTGAAAACTTCTTCAAAGGTGTGCAAATGAATAATAGATGATTTGAAAAGCATACTGGCTAATATTAATTATGTATTTGAGTTTATACTTAGCAAAGACAAACCTTAATTATAATTCTATGAAAAGACAACACTGAAAACCAGCAAAGTAAATATTAAAACTTGGCTATAATTAAATTTTAAATGTTCTTTCTGAAACCAAAAACCTTTTTTTAGCAAGAGTGCAGTCTGAATATAAACAGATTACTTCTTAAGCATTTTATGTTCCATTTATAACTATGCTTGTTTATGAAAACACAAAGAGCATAGTTTTTTTATGGTGTGAATTTATTCAAGCAAAAACATAAAAGTGATAAGAATAGCAGATTCGTATAATAAGCAAATATTTCTTTGAAGCATGTTTCACACTTTCCTCAAACACATGCTCTTTCACCCATAACAAAAAATGAAATACAAAGAAATAATAAACAGTAAACTTTTTCTATTGGTAACATGTGGTGTACCATTTTCTATTTTCTTCCCTTAGCAAAAAAAGAATGACTTAAGCCAGAAAAACAGTTGGTATCCTTTGGTATTAATTCTTAAACAAAGAGAGCTTTGTATTAATTTTGATTAATACAAAGCTCTCTTTTTTTTTTGGCATGGCCTCATACGCTTAAAAATTCATACACCTCCTCTATTCATGTTTTTAACATGACCCTCTCCCTTATGACAAACATACTTTTTCAACCTTTTCCTAGCTATTTAGCAGCATAACCTGAATCAAATGTGTCTAATCGCTTATTTAGGAGTGAAAATGCAACCTTTGAACGAGTACATCTTTCCGGCCTTTTGATATCAGGCTACAGAGTGTACTAAGAGTTATAGTAAACCTGAGTTTACACATCTGCTTACCCCACACTTCGAGACATATTAATTAACTTTATGCATGTAAAGAAGCCGTTCTTTACAGGGAAATCTGTAGTAGGGTTGATCCTAGCAATTTAAAAGAGCTTTATGCATGTAAAGAGGCCGTTCTTTACAGGGAAATCTGTAGTAGGGTTGATCCTAGCAATTTAAAAGAATATGAGTTTAACCTTTAGAAAGGCCATACATGAAATAAAAGGAGAACATTCTAACTTGTGTTTAATTGTTCAAATAATTGTATGTTGTTTTACTTGTCCCCTAGTTTGTGAAAGTTTGTTTTATAGACTAGGCTTTGTTGGGTGAGAATGCTTGGCAAAAGTCTAAAAGGACTCTTGTAGGTAGGCTTAAGAAGGCAAGTAAAAAAAAAGAAAGCATTTTGTGCTTGTGAAGTACTAAAGAAAGCTAATGACATTTTTGAAAACACACTACAAACAAATGGATTGTCCTCAAACATTTGTTTAGGTTTAATTTATTAAGGTTTGTCTAATAGATAATTGTCCATAATGTCTGGGTATTTCTCTCTTACAAATGTAAAATTTATCATTGTTCATTCATTTAGATATTTTGAATGAAAAATGGTTCACCCAGAGCAAAATTATCATGACAGGCAAGGGCAATTAAATTGAAACATATTAAAACAATTGTTCTCTGTACATACTGCTTGGCAGTTAGCAATATTTCATACTGCAGACTGCAGCCATGGGAATCACAGGCGGCATTCAGCAATCGTAAGTGCCTTCGTACGTAAAAAATTTTCTAGTTATTTTCCAATGAATGAGTGAACAAGGAAAATTATTATTTTTATTATGACATGAAATTGTTGTTAAAAACATTTTTTATAACGCTCAGCCCACTCTATAAACTGTATAAGAATATTTGCATGTTAAGTTAATTTAAGACCAAGAGTTGTCTAAAATATTTAAGTCAAAATAATTGCCTTCTGAAATTTTACAAATCAATATCGGAAAATACTTCATCTTTTATTAATAACTTCTTGTGAAGAATTAAAATTATAATAGAACACCTGGCTTCTTTGAAAGTTAATGCAAATTAAATGTTCTGAAAGATCAAAAGATACATTATTATGCAGCAATAATTCATAACATACGTAAGACGTAAAATGTTCCTTAGCTGTTGATACTTTTATTAAATGTTCAATATGTATTTTTATCATGGGACTTTGTTTAGAAGGAATATTCATGGTCTCTTAAAAACTGTCGTCCTACTTCATTTTAGCGATGGTATTTTTTTTGCTGTCATAGTGCCGTCGTATTACATCACAATGAGGGCAAAAATTAAATTAAAATTGCTGTCGCCCTATTTTTTTGATTCCCATGGCTGGACTGTAAACGAACTCACTACACATGTGTGATAAATATAAAACTAATGTATATATTTGATGCGTTTAATTTTATTTTTGTCCATAAAATGCACACAGTTCTGTATTTTTTGTATAATAAAATAAAGCATAGTGTTACATTTTGGAAGTTAGTTAATAAAATGGACAAACAAATTTCCTTAACCTTTGCTAGCATTACTATTGCCAGATATATAGTAAACAATGTGTGAGATTTATAAGGCTGAACCAAAATACTATTATTTTATAAAATCTCTCATGAAACGATACTAAATTCTTCCAATCCTATCTTGTATGCCAAACAGAGAATATTTCAGACATAGTAAACAAAATTCCAAATTTTTCTAAAATAATATTATGATAAAATATAATTTAAAACTGCTAAATCCTTTTATTTTAGTTTAAAACATCAATAAACAGCACAGTTCTCAATTAAAATTGGATGAGATGGAAGTTCCAGGGTGGGTGCTTTTCCAATGGTGCCCTCATAAAGCAGGGAACAGAAAGATCTTATCAATTCATGTATTACCTAGATAGAAGATGGTATTTAGTTTTAGTTCAAAAAATGGCTAAATTACTTTTATAAGATTATATTTTGCCTATTATATGCTTATTTTGTGGTTACTATTGACAGAAGTTCGAAAAAATAATTGAAATAAATTACATCAAATCATTACTGAAGATTCAATCCGTTACAGTCAATTTGCAGTTTGAATTTACAGAGACATAAGATACTTTATGAAAATAAGAAAACATATTGCTAAAAAATTAGATTTTGCTAAATGTGCTTGTTTTGTGGTTATCATCAACAACAGCGCTATTGAAAAGGCACATCATTAATCGCATTGGTTTATCAAAAGCATTGGTTCATCAAATGCATCGGTTGGAAAAAACATTGCAAAATGATAACAACTTCTTGTGTTCAATAACCACATTTTTGCCACTATTAAAAGAGGGATACAAATTTAATTTAATTTCTACTTCCTCTATTGCATAAATATTAGATTGTTATAAGTGTTTATATTATATTGTGTTAAGCATTTCATGTTCTGAATCTTTGGTATAAAGTACCATTAAAATAATAAAAAATGCTAAACTTTGATTTTTGTTTTCCATTTAACTTAAAGGAGAACTAACGAAAAAACGTGCATGTTTTTTGTAATAAAAGCATTCTTCACAAAAACAACATGGCATAAGTGGCATAACTTTTTTTTAAATTTTTTCTTTTTTGTCCAAATCTTGTCCCCCTGAAAAAAATAATTACATTACGATCCCCGCCATTATTAAGCAAAAGCCAACTTGGTTTGTACATATTTTGTTGATTTGTGATGTCACATGTACACAGCTTAACAGGATTTGTAAGAGGATGAATGAAGATTCACCCACTTCTCGTCTTCTCACAGTGATTTAAATTCATTGATAGAACAACATCCTTGTAAAAAAATAATTTCAAAGAATTGACCAACATGCGAATGTAGGTAAAGAAATAAAAAATTGAGACTGTTTTGTTTTGTTTTGTTTCACTCTTACAAAATCACTTCCAGTCTTGTTTTCAAAACTAGCAAATTAAATAAAGCACCTGTTATCTTTCAAGATGTTTTAATACAAAAATAACACTCTTCATAATACAATACACGTATACACATAATACTAATTTTTTAATGATAACTCATGTCTAAAATTATATTTAAAACAGTGAAACATTTTATTATGTGAAAGATATAATAGCCGTATTCTGTGTGTTCAAAATGGCTGCGCGCAGCTTTTTCGGAAAATTATTGCGGGCCCGATTTTTACGGACTTTGCGTTTTGGTTTTACTTAGCTTAATTTCGGAATAATTTCGGAATCACGCCAGAACCGGACAAGCAACGAAAACATGCTACGGAGGCCATTTTAGTTTGGAAGTGATGGTGTCAGGTTTGCAGATCTGTTTGACCTTTTTGTCTTCTATAAGCCTTTTAATTTTGTAGTATTAGTTTTCTTTCTGTTTTCACATGTTAAGGTACATATATTTTTACGTTTTTTTTACCCACGTACAAATCTTAAATCACCAATTTTAAGATTTTGGCAAGGAACGTAGATGTTGAACCAGATACTTAGCTTTATTTATTCCTATTCTTTTGAAGTTTTTATTCAGTTTGGTATACTCTTATTCATTTGTATTTGGTGTTGTGGTTATCTAGCTAGCTCTAGCTACCTCTAACTAAAAAGTGAAAGTAGCCAAATACAGTTTGGCTACCAACAAAATTCCTATAATTATGCTAAATACAGTCAGGTCAGGTGGCTGCAGCTTTTATTACTGTTATGAAAATTTATTCTGCAAGATAAAATTGCTGAGTAATTTTTTCAACTGGACTGGGTTTCCTGATTTCTTTTAAAACTGAAGCGATAAAGATTTTTAGAAAATGGTATTACCCCTATGCTCATGTATGACATGGTTTACCTGTTAAGCGCTCAGCCTGATGTTAACGACAGGCTGTTTCCTTTGTTTTTATTTAAACCGTTGTGATAAAGTTTTTTTGGAAAATGGTATTATATACGCCTATTACTCATGTGCGACACGGTTTACCTGTAATAAACGTTCAACCTTGTGTTAACAACAGGCTGTTTTGTGTGTTTTTTTATTTAAATTGAAGTTGTGGTAAGTTTTTTAGAAAAGGCTATTATGCCTATTACTCATGTTTGACACGGTTTACCTGTACTAAGTACCCAGTCCAGTGTCACAATTAATTTGTTAACGTTTAATGAAACTTATTCCGCAAAATAAAATAATATTGACTAATTATTTTTGCTACGACGGGGTAACAACGGGTCATAAACTGTGTTTTTATTTTGGCTAAAGTTGCAGTAAAGTTATATTTTAAAAAATACATTACAACCGTAACACTATAATGTTGTGTGCGCTTTTCTCGATTCACGACATACTGCATACCCGTACTAAAGCACTCCGCCTGACCGTGTCACACAGTTTTACATCACACAAGTTGGTAATTTACCAATCAAAAATTAACACTGTCATGGCGGTGACCGTAGTACTACTTTGACCTTAAATATCTGGAGAACCAAGCTCACAAATATAAAAAAATTAACACAGTTCATATCAACCCTATAATGAACATCTTAAGCACAACTTGTTATCAATCGTTAGTTCTCCTTTATATTGTAACTTTAATTTCTCAAAGAGCTGTAAAGTGCTTTAGTTAAAGGTGCGCAATCGACCCTTATCGAAAAAAGGTAACATATACCTTTTTTGATTAAATAACGGTACTTAAATTTCTTAACTTTCTTGTTGTTTTTTTCCTTGATCACTCATTCCTGGCCAAGAAGCAGGCCATAGCAAAATAATCGTTTTCAGTCGTAGGTAAATAGACAACCTTGGCTTTTATTTTTTCAAATTCGATTTTGGCAACTTACCTTAGCTTGATCCTATACGTTACAGGGTGTCTCGGAGATACGCTATTGTTTCTCTGATTTCTAATGTTGTGAAGTTTGAATCCTAAACTCAATTTTTTCTAATTCCCATTTTTGCTAATTTTCTGTTCATAGTCTGCTATTTGATTCTTATTTTCTTTTCTTTCTTTTTTTTCTAACATTCTCATAATTTTATATATATTATTTAAAAACAAAAAACAATTTTTGGCTCTTTGTTTATTTTTGTTTTAACAGGTCACTCGTTGATAACAGTGCAGATATATTATATCATACTGAAGATGTAAACCTGTATAAATATGATTAATAATAATAATAATAAAAATAATAATATGAGCACTGAGGGGAGTTTACTAAATTACTTTTTGAAAAATCAATAAATCAGAGGCAAAACAAAACAACAAAAAGAAATCGTAGGTCGATCTCTTTGCCTAAGACACTAATTATGATAATTAATGTCTATCACATGCTCTTCCATTTAATAAAATGTATGGTCAGATTTATAACAGATAACAGCATTAAATTAAATAAAAAAAATTTGCGATGATTTAATTTAACCACATGTAGTATAAACTGTTTTTAATGATGTAGTTGAAGCACAAAAATATGTTACTTTTTTTTGCTCAGAGCTTTTAATGTTCTGGCATTGCTGCAGGAGCCACCAGAACTAGAAAAAACAATTTATTTTTGTTGTTTTTGGCTTCTTTTCGCACATGCAATATCTCTTGTAAATTTTGCCATTGTGATTTTTGTTTTGCCATCGAAGCTGACATTAACAGCGGCAAAATTTTTCTGTTGAACGTTTTTGTTAATTCAGACGCTGATTCAGTTCAGGTACTACTTGCTGTAACCATATTAGATACAGTCTTACTTGACCAAAAGATTTATTAATAGGCCATAGTAAAAAAAAACATAAGGGCATAATGCTTAGGTGAACACATATACATGGAGATGTGCACTATTAACTCTCACAGATACCAAAACAACAATTTCCCCACCCACCCAACACAAAGGCAACAATATTAATATGTTTTTTTCCTCTTTAATGATCACACTGACACAACATTTGGTAGAACTACAAGAAATGCGTTGTGTATTAGCACAGTAAACAGGATCCACTTATTTTTGATGGGTGCAACCTAGGGATTTGAAAATGTTACAAAAAATTAAATCAAATAAGAAGGGGCAGGCCCTGTTTGATTTTAATAACCTTCATTATCGTCTACCATCAGAGGAAGTCTTGTAAAAAACTGTGATAGCAAACATTTTTTTAATACTTGCTGCATATTTTAGATTTTGCTCAGTTGTTTTCTTTTAGGGCATCACAATCTTTTAATAAAAAAACATGCAATTCCGCACATTTGAGGGTGTATTCAAAATCAATTTTGGTGTTTTGCATTTGACAAAAAGAAGCAAAACTATGTGTCGACTGTGTCGAAAAAGTGGTGAACAGCATTAACTGAGTGGCAGATCCACAACATGAATTTTTAATCATAGGATTATTTGAAAAATGTGCCAAAACATTACATTGCAAATCATCGCATTTTTTGCTACCATCAGAGAAAAATAAATTTTTCTCATTCATGTATACTTAGTTGGAACACCTGAAAACAAATGAAAAATTAGACATTTACTAAGGAGTTAGTGGATGGAGAATGGTCCTACTCTCTAATTTTTTTTAGGGTACAAAATTGTAATTTTATTTGAATTTAGTCTTCTTTTTGCAATACGGTCAAGTATCACTTGGGCAAAGGTTCTAAGGGAACCATTTCAAATATTTTAAACGGATGGAGATAAGACCAGCTAAAACAATGACAAAGAATGTTTCTTTGTCAATAAAAGGGATGCTGTGATTCTTTTCATTGTTGGATAAAAATTTTAATGATGAACAGTTAAGAACTGTAAGTACTTCTAAACCTGCTAAATCCAACTGTAATTAGATTTGCTATGAAATTGTAAGCTTACTATTAAAAGACACTAGGTTCATATCACATTTAAAAAGATTGAATGATTATTCTATTTTTTGACTTATGCAAATGTTTTTTGCATAAGTCAAAAATGCAAGCTTTTTAACTCTACAATTTTAGTTATCTTGATTTATAAATGTTTGCTGTCTCTGAAAAAATTAAAACGTTTTTTATCCAAATTTTTCAGAAATGTTTAGTAACTAATTGATACGAGGTAGAAACCAGGCAAACAATTTCAAATTAAGCATATATAATTTATTCATAAATTTTAATAAAAGATATTGAATTATCCCAGAGGCTATTTTAAAATATTAAATTTTACAAAGTTATGTTTCTTGCAGGCTCAAATGTGTAGCTTTCACACTGAGAAAAATAAAAAAATATATACTTTCTTTACATGATCATACACAAAATATAAGACATCAGGAAAGAGTTTTTATACAACATTGTGTTCAACAAAAGAACTTCTCAGTTATCTTCTTTGTGTCAATTTAAACATCAAATATTTGTAATTTTTTTGAATAATAGAAAAAACAAACAAATAGGTAAGGCGATCAACTTTTTTAACCAAAAAAGCAGAAAACATGTTGGCATATTACAATTAAATATTATAATCTGTTTGATCTTGTTCAATATTCACACATGTTTTTAATTTTTCAGAGATCGACATGTTTGTTGATACAACTTTAAACACAGTTTTTAAAAATAGATACCTCCATTTATGATAACTTAATCCAGAACATTCCTTGCACTTCAGACATGCAGATCCAGGTTTTACAGAGAATGGTGTCTAAAGTAAATAACACAAATAGTAGCTAGATATTTTTTTAAATATAAAAGTGCAACATCAAATTATTGAACTCACATATCTGCAAAAGGTCAAAAAGTGTTGCTATTCTTGTCTTATTTATTTATAAATGGTATGAATATAATACATTAAAACTTTGAAAAAATATATATATAAAGATAAAAAATATAATACTACAGTTCATCAGTGTAATTTACTATACTTTAGCTATATATTTTCTGTTTATATATTTTTTGTCATTTTTTTTATTATCATAACCATAATGTTTAAAAACATTTCAGTTATGAAAATTCTGTCAGAGACTGACATCTTAAACTTAAAATATGTATGTAAAAAAGCAGTATTCATGACATCTGAAAATGAAGATTGTCGACATGCTAGTTTGAGATGCAATGTCAATTATATCGATGTCTCTGTATTTTTTAAAAATTTCCATACTTGAAAGTAATGTTATTTCTAGCTAGGGCAGCAGCTAGCTAGCTGGATAGTTGTTGACTAGCTTGCCGTGCTACAACTTTTAAAGCCTTTAGCACCTCTACGAAATTAAACAGGAGAGTTAAAATTGTTAGCTAGCTAGATACAAAAAAAATGTGTTCTGTTGAATATTCAGCTAGCTAAAGTTTTGTGTTTTGATTTAAAAAATGGTTCTCTATAAACTATAATATATAGTCTTACTGTGGCTGGAATAGATTCATCTTGTGGTGCTGTTTTTACAGCTATCGGTCCTACACTTAACGAAGGTGGCTCTGGGAATTCTTCATCTTCATCACTAATACTAGAAGAATTTTTTCTCAGAGTATTTACGCTGAGCTTCCACTCCGCCATGTTTCTTCGCCAAACCCTCTGCGAAAGCGACTCTCCTTCGTCGTCTGTTCCTAATTGGAATGATCAAATATGGATCAAGTAAGTTGGTGTCATGTGATCATAGACCTGGTTTCTATATAATTAGTACTCAAAATTTGAAATGTTTATTTTGCAATCTGAGACGTTTTAAAAATTTCAAAATTTTAAAAGATAGAAACAAAAATTGCAAACAGCCCCTGAGTTGCACTGCTGACCCAATTCTACAATTTTCTATCATACTTGCCGTCTCTTTAAAACGCTTTTGCCAAAAGTTTTAACATTTTGTACGGGTTAGGTTATCAATGGATTGCACGCGAAGGGTTTGCTCTAAGCAGTGAACACGTTGATTCATCAAGAGAATACATTCCATTACTAAAACCTTCATTTTAAAGAACTTCTACCGACGTGAAGCTAAGCGCAAACCGATTCAACATTTCATCCCGTCCAGATGTTGGATAAAATGTTGGATGAACTTATTCACTATTTGCGCATGTCATCCAACAAGCTTTAAGTAAATGTCAATTTATTCGTTTCTTCTCATTCGAACAAAGATGGCCATTGACATGAGGCTACCGATATTGCTCTTAGAGCTAATTGACCCTTCTTCCGATTCCTCCTGTCCAGGATCTTCACCTTGAAAACGCTTCTTTCGAAGATAGGATTCAAAGGCTTTGACTTGGAACTCTGCTTGTTCATCCGCAGATCATTTTGTTTTTTTAATGCAAAAAAAAACGGCGGTCAAAAACAACATGAATACCTCCCGTTTGTGTTCTATTTCGTTGGAAAAATTTTGCGAAAAAGTTTGGTTAAAAACATTTTCAGAAATTTTAACCTACAAGATATGTAGAAACGTTTTTTTGATATCTACACCAAAAATTATGCAGAAACGAGATATTACTTAAATATTACTTTAGATTTTGGATAACCTTTGCTAAAGATATGCTAAATCTCGTAACAGGGGCAGAATGTAGAGCGTAGTGTATTTTTCCCCTAAAAAAAGAAATCCACGTGCTCGAATATTCAAAACGCTAACTAGACTACTCCGTTTGTTTTAAAATTTGGACTGAAATTTGTTTGTGAAAAAATAATAACTGTCAATTTACAACATGGTACCTTTTAGCCGCCCTCAATGAGCAAAAAGTGAACTCCGGGGGTAAACTTCAAGACCACGGATGTCGCTGGCTTTACAAAACTTAAACTGGTGAATACGAACTGGATTTTTCTATTCCGTACTTCTTTTACTTAATAGGAGAGTATTGGATAAAGTGATTGTGAAAAGAAAGGAAAAGTTGTTTTCTGAATTGAAAGACAAGAAGACAACCTCGTTCCCAGCGCCTGTTGTCTCTTTTTTTATCTCGGGCGGCGAGACGAACATGGCCTTGGAGGAGGCCTCGTCACGTGACCCTCCAATACACAGTTTTAGTGTGTGTAATATTTAATGAGATTTGTCTCAATGAACCAAAGTTTTATATATAACCTTGCAGAGCTCAGCGAGCTCAGCGTTTACGTCACAGATATGTGCGGCGAGTTTGTTTTCATTCCTCTCCATACGCAGCAGACAAACTGCTTGCATATGGCCCTTGATTGTTTTTCAAATGTACAAATATACAATCGTGTTATTTAGGCTGCTGTTTACTTGAAATTTAGGCGATTCAGTTATGTGTATCTTACTGAATTGGTTGGCTAGCAAGTACTGGGTTGTAGAACTTGTAGCTAGGGGAAACTTGGAAATTGGTAATGATTTGCCCACCTGACTATTAACACTTTGTTGGTTCTCTAAAGTGCAAAAATGGCTACATAAACTTCAAATAGTCATGTGACTCTAGGTGCCTGACTGAAGGTAGCTAGGCAGAAATTTAACTTCATATTAACATTTTTTATATTTTTCATTCATTTTTGGTTGAACTTTAGAATTCTCATTTTCTGTAAGTTCATATCTGTGTCTGCATTGCAGCTTTTATATATGTTTGAATGCTAGAAAAGATACAAGATGCCCTGGGGACGAGGTTGACAAGAAGATAAACATACAGCACCCTACCCAACCCCTTTTTTTATGGCGGACAATCTTTTTTCAGCGGGAAATTCTGAGCAAATTAGTGGTTATTCATTAATCACGAAATGTGAAACTTGCTTTCTAATTAGCAAACAAAAGTATGTGACTATATCTCAACACGGCGGACATGCAAAATATAGCGATCAGGCCTTTTCTGATCGATTTTGTTTTTGGCCGTTTCAAAGTTTTTTTTTAAATATAGTAGTTTTTGTCTAATTCCCTTGCCTAACGACACATATGTTCCCTCCATCTAACGACACATATGTTCCCTCCATCTAACGACACATATGTTCCCTCCATCTAACGACACATATGTTCCCTCCATCTACTCTAGTTTAAAACTACTTAATTGTAACTTTAGAAAACTTCACTGCTTAAAGGGAACTTGTTACGTCTGAAAGTGAAATCAGTATGCAGTAGCTTATGTTGTTTTTTCTTCTTTAATGAAAAAATAGTTAGACCAACTGTTGAAAGTTAGTAAATGGCCGAATGTAAATCATCTTGTTTTACTTATTGAGTGTTATTTCCTTTTCAGGGCAGTAGGACCACGATTTCGGTTTTGGGAACACGTCCAATACTGACAGAAAAAACAAAGGTACACAAATAAGATAATTCGCTCAGCTGTCCACCTAGCAATGAATCAGTGGATGCATCTGGATGTTAAGGGCAGTGCTTTTAATAGAAAAAATATTTTATTTCTATTAAAAGCAGCCTCGTTTCCAGGGTATTTTGCCTTTGTCATAACCTTTCTCCATGCAAAATTTAATAAAAAGTTCGAGTTATCGTGTATTCCAGTGTACATTCTCCAGCAAGAGAGATAAAAAGCTCTTAAAACTCGTATTCCACTTGTCTATCGGGGGAAAAACGTCGTGCTACTGACGCGCGAAATAGTGATATACTATTATTTGTTAGAACGGACAAATTCGCGTAGATTTTCCACGGGTTAACGCCTATTTTACTTGAGAATCTGAGTACTATAACCATACACAAAATGTGATGAAACAACACGTCAACCTGGTGCTCAGACTAAGCGCAGAATATCGACATGTTGTTTACATCTGTTTCTTGAACCTTCCCCAACAGTTCCTTATAAAAAATATCCGTTAACGTCGACCTCTCGTTTCCCCAATTTCATGAATAAAACAAATAATTAAGGACGGATTTTTAAAAAAGTTGAGAAAAGAAACTTCTTTAGTTGGATGTATATAAAGTATCTATAACAATATAACAAATCACCTCAGCTCGAATAAATACCTTAATTTAACCTGTAAAAAAAAGGAGACAAAAAATATAATTTAGAGGTCAAGAGATAGAAAAACTAAGTTTATGATGTATATAAAATATATAAAATAAAACAATGAAAAATACAGTAAGACAGATTCACGTGACACATTCAGAGTAAAAATTAATTTATATACAACAAAAAATTTTGCAATAAAATAAACGAAGTTTCTCATCACAAGTGACTCTTTTTCATTCATTCATTCATTCATCGAAAAAACGTTTTTCTTAGGAAGGAATGCTTACGCGAAGTTTATGGTTTCAGTAGTGCAGCTAAAATATCCGTCAACAAACAAAATTCTTCAAAAGGTTAGCAACACAAAACACACGTACACAGATCAAGTAAAAAATTCAAATTTTAATATCTGCGTTACTATAGACAAACGAGTACACAGCAAGCAAAAGATAGCGAATTGATAAAAAATAGTTGATTTGTAAATAAGATTACTTAAACACAAAACCTTCGCACAGTGAATGAATAAATTCTATGTAAAGTTACAACGAAGAGAGATAAGTAAGTTTTCAAGTTAACAAAAACCACAGGCATCCAAAAAAAGTTCAGTCTTCAAGCACCATCCTGAGGTTAAAGACTGGAATCAACACTCAATCCGGTGATGATGAAAAATATCTATCTAAATTTGTTAAGAAAAAAACAGTAAATGTTGTAAACGAAAGTTGTTTAAAAAAAGTATAGATTTTAAAATTTTATAATTTGACAAATAACTATGTATATATAATTCTCGACATTCGAAAAATTACAAATTAAGATAAAAAAAGCGAAAATGTAGTTACAAAGACAGTCAATTTTACAATTATATTTTGTACACAATACGTTTATACTTCAGCGATGTGTCCATTGGGTTGCGTTGTTGCATTCTCTGTAGTGTTACTACTTTTGCTAATATTAAGTTCGATATTTATTTCGTCAGTCAAACTTGAATCTCCCATATCAAGCGAAGGAATATCCAAATCCTCTCCTAGGTCTACAGATTTCTTCTTTTCTTCCGTCGATAACTCAGCGTTAATATCTCCGCTATTCGTAACAGGATTTACTACAACTATTTCTGCCGAAGCAGATTCCGTTACGGTGCGTTCGGAGGAATCGTTTGCGCTCGTTTCGGTAACTATCGTTACATCTTCTTGAGTTACGTTATCGTCGTCATCTTCCTCTTTCGTAGCTAACGGAGCGACAACTTCGTTTTTACCTTCATTCGCACTGGCTTCCACCACTTCTGGAGTTGTTACCTCTGTCTCAACCTTTTTGGTAGCTGCAACGAGTTCTTCCTTTTCTTCTTCTGCCTTTACTTCTCCTTCCTCCACTGCTTTGGCAACTTCATCTGTGTCGACTATTACTTGTTCAATAGTTGTTGTTGTATCTTCGGAACCTTTTGTACCATCTTCTGCGTCTTTTGCCGCCTCATCTGCAATAGCTACAGGTTCTTTCGTGTTGATTGAAGTTTCTTCAGCGTTATTAGTCACTTCTTTCGTGCCTACTACTACCGTTACATCCTTTGTTTCTTCCACACCAGATGAACTTTCGTTAACACTCTCCGAAATCTTCACTGACTCGGAAGACACGACTTCAAGTGATTCTTTGTTTTGCGTTTCGGGTTCAGTGACATCCCTTACCACACTTTTATTATCGTCTTTGCTCGATGATACTTCCTGCACAATGCTATCCACGGTTTGTTCCACTGCACTAACTGACTCACTTGTCACCACAGTTGACTCTAGGACCTCTTCGTTTTTGTTCTCCTCCTTTGACGATTCTTCTTTCCTTTCTGATGTTTCTACACTTGCTTCTTCCTCGTCCTGCTTTGGTTCTTCTTTTTTCTTTTCTTCTTCCAACCGTGTGATGACAGTCTCAGCATCAATTTCAGTGGATTCGCGAGTAACTGGTGCTCCGTCAACAGGTCCATCGTTTTCTTCTTTTACCTCGGTTATAATTACTTCAGTTGTAATTTCCACATTTTTGGGAGCCTCGGAGGTCTTCTCCACCGGCGATTCATCAACTGACAGTTCTATTGGTTTCTTTTCATCCACACTGGCAGTCACGTTTAAAACTGGCTCGTTTGTTTCTTCCGCCTTTACCTCTGCTTGTGATTCAGACGGGGTTTCGTTAGCCTTTATTTCTAAATCGTTAAATAACTGACTAGTTGTTTTTTTGTCACCGGAATCATCCTTGACTTCAAGTTGAACAGAATCCTCTGCTACCAAATCTTTTTCTTCACGTTTAACATCAACAGTCACAGGTTCCTCCACCTCAGATGTTGGTATCGAAGCCTTCCTTACTGGCTCAGGCGTGGTCTCGCTTCCATCTTTACGCTCTCCGTTTTTGTCTAACACCAACATGTCTGTATTCAATTTTTCGATTTCTGCGTTTAGTTTATCTAAATCTTCTTGTTTCTTTCGATCGGTTTCAGGGGTGTCCGAAGGAGTGACGGTGACTTCTTTATACAGTAAATCCTTTAACTGGACGTCTTCTTTTGTCGGAGTCTCTCCATCTGTGGGCTCTTCTAGTGGTTTAAACATGGAGCCAACTAAACAGATTAAGAAAAACGTTGTTCACAAGGAGGACGATGTCGAAGGCTTAGTGGATTTTGTTAGTATATAGACAATGGTAGAAAGTATTTATATAGAACATTCGACTATCAAAATCATTCCCTGCTTGCTGATGTTGTTTTATTCATCATACTAAGTGATTATTAAGAAGATTAGCGAGTAAAAACTTCTCACTAGCTAGACACGAAACAGGAGGTGCGCCACCAGCACTCGTCTTTCGGACACGTGGCTGTGATGTGCTTGACGTACGAGTTCCAAAACCAGCTGGCATGCCAGTTGTTTCAGTTTCTGTAACAATAAAAAAGTAAATTATCAATTAGAATGATTAAATAATATTATTGCAGAAGTGTTATCAATTCTCGATAAGATTTTCTAACTGGCTAACACTAACAATTGTGAAAAGTCGTGGACAAAGCATATGCGATGTGCGAGCAGGTAAAATACACTCTGCAAGAATAGGCTGTCGCCGCAGGGCATAATCACAGAGCGTGAAATTTGACCACAGAACTCAGACACACTACAAACTGTGTGAAAATACAGAACATATGCTTCCGTTAAACCACAATGAACTTCGAAATTTATCGATCCAGAAAAAGTTGATCAGTTGAATAAAAAACATGCTATGTGTTATTAAATCTCAAATACTAATATCTATAAAATTACTGTATCTTCAACAAATAAATATAAAAATTGAAAGTTATACTCCTCAAAAAGTATAATGAACATAACTTAAGAAGCGACTATTCGCAGTTTGATCTCCACTGGACGATCTTTAAAAGTGCGCAAGGAGAGAAGGAAATCTGCGTTAGTGTTTAGGGGCTGTTCATATGAGGCGAGCTGGCCCGGTTAAGCGAGCTGAAAAAAGTCACGAAAGTTTATTTATATATTTTACAGCGCATTCTAAAGTAAATTTAAATTACAAGGATTCTTCGAAAAAATGTAATCCGTGCTGGGAGGATTGAAAGAGAGTCAGTGATAGTCAGAAATAGAAGTTAAACCTTCAATATTTTTGGCATTTTCGTACATAAAATACAACTAAAATAATTTTTATCATGCACAAACATGAAAGAGTCAGCTCGGCGTGGTGTGTTCATATGGAAAAATTCCATCCCTCCTTGCCGAGGTCTCGGTAGAAACAACCGAGATCTAGGCAAGGCTTGCTTCTCATATGAACACATGCATTATAAGGTTTTCTGAAACATGGCGAGATCTCGCTTAAGTGAGGCAGCCCGGTCAATCGGGCCAGCTCGCCTTCATATAGCCAATCACTTGCGTTGCAACATATGTGGAGATCAATCTGTGAAGTGTCAGCCTTCTTGTCGTTGCGGCAACTTTTTTTTATAAGCTATTGACTCTTTACCCTAATAATCGCTTTGAACTATTGTAGATCGAAGGACTTCCTCCAAAACAAATGGTTTAAAGGGTTTCACGGGTTTTTTTTTGGTTTTTTTAATTACTGAAATTATCAATTGTTTATAAAAAAAGGTATTACACAACCAACTTTTAATATTAGTGACAGTGTAAATAGACCTTTAGTAATCGATCAAAACATGTTAGTTGTGTCCGTATACTTACCAGTTGGGAAAGCAGAGGATTGTCTTTTTCGACCAGGATGATCTTCAGGTTTGGTAGCAGAGCTATACATACGCTTGCGATCCTCATATTCTGGTATTTCGTTATCTGTTAGGACAGTTAGATAAACACAAATACACAACAGGTTAGGATGTACACGCTAAACGTTTTTTATAAGAACAATTTTATAAGAACACAAGCCTCAGATCGTTTCTTTTCTCTGGCTTCATTGTTTATGATCACAATTATAGAGCTCCATATTAGTAACAAAGGTGCCTAGAACAGCCAGTCAATTTTAGTTGTTCTTATAAAAAAACGTGTAAATAAATTAAATTACAAAACTATTCACACAAAAACACACGAGTTATATAGTACGGGGTTAAAGACGCAAAGTTATAAGGTTTCCTTGATTACAAACTCGTTTGTCTGTTCAATCAGGGCCGTAGCGACTTTGGGACGGAAAAAATCAATGGAATATACTGACAACATTTCTAGACTTCTCCAAATTAGTGAGAAGGCATAAGCAGGGGGTATATTGGCTAAATTTACCTGTATAGAATCTAAGATTACTAGCAAAGTATGGTTTACACTAGTGCAATAATTTACACAAATAAAAACAGTGACTCCTGTCACTAGCATTTTTGATGATTTCGTGTTATTAAAATTTTTTGGCAAACACTAAAAGACAATTTAAGTAAAAGTTCGTAATATCTCACTAGTGTGAACCACCCTTAAAATCACTCATCTAAACAGTGTGAACCACGAAAAATTATCTCTACCATTTCCCCGAAATTGTAAATAGTTCAACAGCTCGAACACAATTTGCAGTGGAGATCTCTTACACATCACATATTTTTGAGTGCAATAAAAATACACATTAATAAAAATGATTTGGTTAGAAAATATTATTCTTGTATCTATCATCGTATTTATTTTCTTAGCATAGTGGAAAGAAAGTAAATAAAATTATTATAGTATATTCATGAGTGGAAATATTCATGAGTGGAAATATTCATGAGTGGAAATATTCATGAGTGGAAATATTCATGAGTGGAAATATTCATGAGTGGAAATATTCATGAGTGGAAATATTCATGAGTGGAAATATTCATGAGTGGAAATATTCATGAGTGGAAATATTCATGAGTGGAAGCAATTAGCCAAATTAAAAACACGAAGTTAAATTTTAAAAATAAATAACCAAAGTTTGTTATTCTAACATTACTATTATTCTCATTACATTACACCCTTTTTCTTCCTTAAGAATGTGTTTTATAAGAATACCAGGCCTTTTGTTTAGAATAATAGGAAAATACGAATAACGACCAGCCTGGTTATAATTTTGGTATTTTTATAAAAATAAAGCGTGTATTTACATGTTTAACTTAAATTTTGTCCCTTATATGCCCCTAAAGAATACTTTCAGTGCAGAAAATTTCGCAGGACATCTGCACGACCTCGTTTTCACATTAACGTAATGTACATACCATCTTTGTGTGATATGTCAACGCCTGACAAAACTTTGTTCAAAGTCTCCATCCAGTTGTTCACTTCGTCTTCAGATTCTCCTGCAAATACAGCAAGCTTGGAGTCCTCGTTTTTTGGTTTTAAACGGAACGCTCTAAAATAAAAGTTTTGTGCTCATCGTAACAAATTATGTCACAGTAAAGACAAGTCATTTTAAAGCCAACAATCAAATATTTCAAACAAACACATGATTTAACTTTATCAAGCATATTCACGTCTCGTCGCGATTGGGAGATATACCCTTTCGAATAGCTGCTTTGGTTTACCCATAAATTTTTTCAGTATTTAGGAAGGGAGGGCTGCATCTATATTAAATTTCTTCACTTCAACGTTGCAGAACTTATTCGTTTAAAAGAGCATCATCACAAATTACATACATTTTCTTTTTTTCAGTTGCATTTTCAACAGTATAATTCTGAATAGCAATCGCATAGTCAGCCGCAATATCAAATGATGTTTTATAACAGTATATTTTTTGTACTTTCACAACACACCAATATCTCTTCCAACCAACTGGTACTAAACCATGTCCACCAGCTGAAAAAAAAGAACAACAGTTGGATTAAAATCTTCTACATAATGATGATACATCTCCATCTCCATTTTCTTTGCTTTTATTTCTGAAGATGCACAACATATTTTCTTTATTATTTTTACGAATCTTTATACAGGATAAAATATTTACATCTGAAAAACGCTGTTATCAATGTTTGTTCGTTTACATTTATTTACGTGCAGAAAACACACAAGTCAATGATTTTAACTACTAATTTGAATAGGCTTTCAATTCCTTATTAAACGTTTAGCTGATTTGCAGAAAAAATGCCAGATTTACCTTTGATGACAACGGTATAATCCAAAGAAGCTTAAAACTAAAAATTAAATTTCAAATTTTAAATCATATCATTACAAAAGTCCAATCTTACATTTCTTTAGAAGCCAGCCTTCATGGTCTGCTCTTCCAAGATCTCTGCATGGTACATTTAGTTCAGCATGATCGAGCGACTTTTTGCGAACTAACTTTTTTTGTTTTTTCATATCTATTGGTTCTGGTGATTTTTCACCAGTTACTTCAACCTCTTTGATTTCTAAACAAAACAAAAAAACATTACAAAAAACTATGTTCACATGACTTTACATAGGAAATAATTAAAACTCTACTATCTAAATCTTTACAACACATAATCCTTTACTGTTATTTATGCTACTTAACTTGAAAAAGTTCAACAATATTGTGGTTTTTTAATAATAAAATAACTCAATGGCTATTTAAATAATGCAGTAACATATTTCACTTTTTTATCAGCAACACTAACAGAATAGATTACGTATGCTTTCTCGAAGGAGAAAAGCATCCAAATCCAGTAATATGTAAAAAACACAGCATGTAACACAAAAAGAGTGTGGAGAAAGGAATTATTTGTAATTCAAAAAGAGAAACAAAAAATGTTTTCATTTCCTGCTGTTGTTTATATTTATTGTAAACATCAACAATAACATGAACTCTCAGTTTACACACTTTTCTATAGTTCGATCAAACACTTTCTTTAAAAGATACTAACATCAAAAGTCTAATGATAAGAGATACCATGTATTGGAAGGCGATTTAAAACATGAAGTAGGAGATACAATAGCAATTACAGGATATAATTTTATTAATAACAATACATAATGTAAAACAACTCAATGTGTTTATGAAGCATTATATTATGCACTTACTTTTACCATCAATTTCAATCTGTTTTTCAGTGCTAAAAAAAGTTTGACTGACTTTCCTTTGTTTTGGTTTGTCTACATCTCCATTTGACTCTAAAAATCAAAAGTTCAAGACATTGATTTTGAAAAATCATAATTTGAAACATGTGTATAA
Organism: Hydractinia echinata; assembly: GCA_030067915.1. Taxonomy (NCBI): domain Eukaryota; kingdom Metazoa; phylum Cnidaria; class Hydrozoa; order Anthoathecata; family Hydractiniidae; genus Hydractinia; species Hydractinia echinata. Next base: position 1,510,476 of record JASGCC010000028.1, read on the forward strand.
TCGGCAATTTTCTTGTTCAATGAGTTAATTACCTATAATTAGTTTAACATTTGAAACAAATAATTTAAAGTTTAAAAATGTAGGTAAAAGCAGATTTTCGTTCTTTCGTTCTTTAAAACAAATATAAAATCAGGTTTAAGGAAAATGGGCATACTAAATTTCATTAAAATTTTTGTTACCACAATTTAGTCAAGATGACCTGGTCAACAAAAACTAAAAAAATTAAAAACCTCTGTATATCGCAAAAAAACTTTTACTGGTGTTCTTATAAACTGTTTAAAGTTTTATCTCTTTCTCATACAAATGCAGTCTTATTAAATGTTTTATAGATAGGACATTTAAAATAAATAACACAAATGAAATTAAGACAATACTTATAAGCGGAACTTGTATCCTGACTGTTTAGTTATAACAAAATAATTCATAAATACCTGGATAATAAACATAGCATCAACAATAATAAGAATAAAAATGACAGAAATAATACACATGTTTACTTTTACAGGATGTAAGGCCTGGGTAATTCCATGTCAGTTCACCTAGTCCATTACACCCATGTCTTTGGATTTTGCTAATTTTTTCAAATCTGGTAGTTATCATCAAGAAAAGGTCACATACAAAATTTTAGCCTATAATATTGTGTGGTTCTCTCGTTATACGCGTTTTAGTTAAGGCCCGGTTTCCGATTTTAAGGGTCTATTTACATGACATGAAGCAATTTACGCCATTTATTTTTAGTCATAGCTCTGATTTTCATGGCCCAGGGACAATGAAAATATCAGTTTTAACATATTTTGGATGTAGATTTCAAAAATATAGGTTAGGAGATGTGAAAATAAAGCAATCTCTCAGTGTAAACAAATTTTAGATTTAATGTTTTTTTAAGGTGGCCGCGAAACAATAGCCGATTCCTCAAAACGCCACATAAATATTTTGCAAAAAAATTTTTTTTAACAAATGGACTTTAACTAGACTATGTGCACAAGAAGTTTCATCAAAAGTTTTGGATCCATATTAAAGTTATAAGTAATTGATAGTGAGGTGTATTTTTCATAGTTTTCATAGTCCTTTCTAGCATTTTAGGGACTCTAGGATGAGATTAGCTTGTTAAATAATAACATGTTGGTTCATTGTATAAATATAGACAAATAAATATACAGTATACATATTTTATATTTTCATTATGGCAGTACCTCACAACAATACATATTACATAATTTTTTCATAATCTGTCCAAGTTAAACTTTGACCATAAGTTGCTAATTAGTGCAATATTGTTAGAGTCAATATGGTATTGACGTAAGGAACTTGATTAAGGTTGTGGTGATTTGACATGGAATTGCCCGCCTGTTATATTGGTGAATCCAGATAGCGTATCGAGAAACATTTAAAAAAAGACATAAATTCTCATATCTATAAACAAATACACGAGAATGAGGAATGTTGAAATAAAGCTATAGCTTGAAATCCTTTTCTATTTTAGACAACGCACAGACTAAATGGCAACTCAAACTAAAGAAAGGGTTGTACATTAGCTCAACTAACCCTGACTTAAATAAACAGGTAAAGTATGTAAACAAAACATGTGATCTTCATTGATAATTTTTATTCTTATTTTATTTTTTTTCTCACCTTATCTTTCATTTCTACTTTTATTTTTATCTGTTAATGAGCAAATTAAGACAATTTATTTGTGTGACATTAAAAAACAATGTATAATTATTGTAATAACGTTACTTGTAAGTATAGCTTTTAATAATTGCTTAATGTATTTTATATATATATTTTACAACCAGCTTTATGTAGTATGTTTCGACTGATAATGACATAAGATATGTTAATTGATTCACTTAAAAATTTTTTTAAATTATTAAAAAAACAAGTCGATAAGGCCCATAGAAAAATTCACGTTTTAGGTATTTTGATGACGTCAGCAGCGCATATGCAAAAAATTGTTAACCCTATCCATCTGTTGTTAAGAGCTTGGAACTCTGTTCAAAATACGTATACGACTATCTGCTTTCAATGGTTAAAGAGTACCAAAATTTGTATATATACTCGTTGCATCTATTCTATAGAGTTTGAAATGTTGATCAAGAAAATGTGTTCAACGTGTATTTTTGACGAATGGTTACAGATATATTGGGGGTTAAAGGTTTTTTGATGACGTCATCAACCTGTATGTTCCAGAGTAGGTGGGTTGACCCAGCTTTAAAAAATTGGTCCTATTTTGGTCCCAGGTTATGCGGCCTCAAACTTATAAGTGCTTCCACATATACACAGATCTGTTAGACCTGTCATGATATGTGTTGTCTATGTGTATACCAGGCTGAAAATCGAGTGCAGGCTCTTGCTAATTGTTGTAACAAAAGTTATTATTATTATTTCAATTGAAATATCAAATAGAATAACAGTAACCACAAGCCTAGCATTTAAATTACCAAAATTGTGACAGATAGTTAATTGAAAAGGGGAGTTAATTTGTTAAAAAAAGTGCATTCGGAATAAAACCGTTCCTAATAAAATAATGAAAAAATAAAGTGCATGCAGCAGCAAACTTCTTCCGACACGTTTTGGGATAAACAAACTAATTACTGACTGTGTGCTAACGTTAAACAAACAACAGGAAACTTCTTCAAACTTCTCAGCTGCCATTATTAAACTGATTTTTCCCAATTAAAATTTATTTTTGTTTAATAAATTAAGTTTATTACACGAAAAATAGGCATCCATTTTTACAACTAATAAAAGTTCAAAGTTTTGAACCTTTGGATTGAAAATGAAAATTTACTGCTTTATTTAAAAGTGTACAGCAATTCATTCAGACCAATTTTACCTATTTCTTATTTGAACCATGATATTTTTAGCGATATATACAACTCTAATGTGGTAGAATCTAACTGTGATCTCCAAATGTGTAATTTACAAAATATATAGCCAAACATTAGTTTATTAAACTTGTGTTAGTGGAGGATAACAATTTGATCTATCATTATCTTTGTAATCAATAAAATCAACTTTTCAATGCTATCAAATTGGTCATACATTAAAACTATATATCTGACAGAAAGTAGATTGAATTTGAAGCATCTACTTTCAAACTCAAAACTAAACCACGCTAAAGTTAAGCTTTTTGGTATCCTTATGGCATTGAGGTATATATTAATTATGATTGATTTGAATGATAGTCTCTTAGAAGTTTAGAATATCATCATTAAGGTTTACAAACTCTTATAGCAACTTATAGAGAGAATAACAACAATAAAACATTTTTAAGATGTGATGCCTCAGATTGTTTTTTCCTCCAGATACTTTTCTTCTTCTTTAGTCCTCTCTTTTAGACACTTAGCCTAGTTAACTAAGCTTTCTTCGACGATATTAAGATTCAGTTTCTATCATACTTAAGCTTAGATGCAAACCAATATGTCAGAGCAAATCCCTAAAATTTAAATCCACCAATTAACACAAAAAAATTCTCAGAGCAAATTAAATTTAACCAATGAGCACCAAGCTAGTGTGGTTACATTTTACCTTCTTTAAGCAGTAGCTACAAGAATTAATTACATTTGTTCAGGTAAGTAAGGCCATTTTCACGATCAAAACAAAGGATTTCCCAATAATGATCCTGTGAGTAAAGAACAATAGAAGTAACCAATCAGTAAGCACAATTAGTACTCTGATTGTAGTAAATTTGTTTGCGACCTAGCGAAGTTTTAAAAATTATGCTGGTTTTCCTGGCTACTAGACACTTAGCATTTTTTCCACAGTTGAGCCTGACCTGCCTTCAATTTTTTTAAAATTCTGAACGTTGTTCAAAACTTGTAACGTTTTAACTTTCTGGGATTCCTTAGACTGGCCCATTACATGACAGTTAAAAATTTCAGGATCATGCGTGCCAATAGTTGGACCTGTCCACACATTTTTTAACAGTTGGGCCTGTCCCATCTTATGACAAGTTATAAAGTGTGAGTGTTTACTATCTACCTGCAAACTTTCCTTTACCTTGTTAAAAATAGAGTTATAGTTATAGCTGGTTTGCTGCTAAGATCCGATCAGTAATTTTGCACAAACGAATCAACAAGAAGAAATTAGGTACTCCCGTGAAGATTAATTAGCAGGTTAGTGGGTTGTTTAAAAAAATTACTTACCTAGCTACTTCTCCAATTCCTGGCTTTCGATTCGTGTATTACCCGTGTTGTTTCTTGTGTTTACGGTAGTGTGGTTACTTTAACCACGATTAAACAACACATAGCAACATGTTCTCCTTGTTTCGGTCAGTGTGTCCGAACAGAAAACAAATTTTACTCGATGTCGGTACAACAAACAACAACCCTCTTACCAGGGCATTTCACTTTCGACTTAGAAGCTGCAACCCCAGGCCTCTAGGCGAAGAAAATCTTTGCCCCTATCCTTACCCTTTGAGCTGTAGGTCCGGTTTGGCTATGGGGGATCTGCCAGGCTCCGACATGAAACATGGAGAATTTATTATCGCGTTTCGAAAGTAAGATTACATTCTTAGTTACCTTTTCTGCTTGCCTTCTTCAGAATTGAATTTTCTGGAATATTCCTCATCGTGTCAGTTTTTTGTCCCACAAAGCAAGAAATATCACAAATGTTTCTTTGTTACGTTTTATATCTATGGACTACGATTCCACACTCCCTTTTTTTAATTTGAAAAGCTATTTATATAATGTAGATATGTGGTACTCTGTCGTGGAGACTTGGCAATGGAAGCGATATAATTTTACCGTTTACCAAGGTAAACGCGATAACAATATTTGAACCCGGCGAACGAGAGCAGCCAAACTTCCTTTAATCAAAACAACAACTTCCTTAATTGAGAAGGAGAAAAGTTTAAAAAATTCCCTATAGAAATGACATAGTTTTAAAACTATTTATTAGAACAACCACTTCCGGCTATGTAACATATGACGAGAAAATTTCGCAGAGCTTTAAACCTTGGAAACGCAGTTGTGCCTTACTTTCAATTGTACATTTCAAAATTAACGCACTAAGTTTTTTTAACGGCCTAATGGATGTTTATATCGTACAGAGGATGGATGTTTATATCGTACAGAGGATAGCCACATTGACTATAACGCGTGGGTGGAAAATATTTTGTCCGCAAACGAAGAACACAAATTCATACCCATTCTTCTGTAAGTAGGTGATGCCGCGGCCATGTTGTAAAATTGTCTATTTGAAGTGCCTTTGGTGTGTAATTTTTTTTAAGTTTAAAGGTTGTTAATATTAACCAAAATCGATCTCCCAAACTTTAAATTTTATTTTTCACTCAAGGTTTAGTTTTATATTTGTCATTCAAAGTTTGGACACACTCCTTATTATAAAACAACATCCATTTCATTAAACAAACATCGTTTCACATCTGAACACGACGATTTCACAGTCATGTACCGTGTGTTGATAGCAATGACAAGTTTTATGTTTCACAGAGGAAACACACAATGGAGATAAAACATTTTCAATCTCTGCAAATCAAAACAACACCCAGCGGTAAACCATACATAACTTCCAACCTCGTATCCACGGCCTGTTAACAGAAAGTTTGTAAGCGATGTAAAAGCCATCAATATGCCGTTCGGGTGAAGTTAACATGATTCTTTTATTCAAAATGATTTTTCTTTATACTTATTGATAGGTGCAAATTTAAAAAACAAAAACAGATACTGAAACCTGGTATTGAAGTTGACTTTGTACTGCATCGTGTCACCAACCCATTTTTGTTATTGACACCCAAATTCTCTCGAAATAAAATCAAACACATATTTATTTGGTTCTCAGTCAACCTTGTATCGAGAGCATTTTGCTTTTTTGATTATTTTGATGGAGGTGAAAACTAGCCGCTCCGTAATAATGGCTCAGGGGCCAAGAGAACCTGGGATGAGTATCAGTTGCAGTATAAACTATTACATCTGGTATTTTTTACAATGTTTACAACAAAACGCACTGAAATGTTTTTTCACAATATTTGTAAGCACCAGTGAGAGAACAAGAAGAAGTTTTAATGACGATGGCTACAGTGAAGTGTAGTTAAATAGCATAGTATAAAATTTGATTCAATTACTTCCGTTCCAACAAAAGGTGAACAAAAATAAACAACAATAACAACAACAAAAAATCAAAGAAACAGAGAATATGTTATGAAGCAAAGTGAACTTTCGCCAACTATTCGTCCATATATACTCTCGTCCACAAAGGTCTTTGGAATATACCTGGTTGATTCACATAGTAAATAAAAAAGAAGAATGATAAAGGATTCACAGATAAAAAAAACATAAAGCTGGCTACGAAAATGAAACTAATGTTTTGATAAACATAATATATCGTGTCGAAAAGCGCTACCCCTGGTGGTTCTGTGCCGATGTAAAAAAAGCTAGAAAATCCTAAAGACAGGGTTATTGTCAAATCTCTGTATCGCTGTGTATCGTCCGGTGGGATTGCTGTGCACAGAGAATGCGGATTCAATGAGTGCGTCTTATACACGGATTTCACTAGACGGAAGCTCGTTAATGAGAGCAATCGTCCACAAGCAAGATTTTTTAAAGTAATGCAGATTTCTGTTGTTTCCAGTCTTGTTTTTAAGTCACATATGGAAACGAGGCTTGATATGACAGAACATAATTAAAATGTTTTCGGAAAGTGAAAAGACTTTTCACTTCATATAAAAAAAAACGTTACAGGCTCCGGGTTCGATGTTTGTATCTTCCACGTTATGTCGGACCTATTTCAACATGGTTCAGCGTGGTTTACGTACTAATATATCTAGTGCACTAACCATGTTAAAGAAGATAATTAAGTTCAAAGTGGCACAGGCGGTTAAAAGACAATTTTACTGTTCATTCTAAGGGGTCATCGTTAAAAGGCGAGCTAAAGATAGCCAGTTTTCCACTTTCGTTGTTGCACTCTTGGTAAAAACTTTTTTTCAATTCGATCAACCAGATGTACGAGAAAAGAGTTATTAACGTTTAAAAGGCGAGCTTCATTAATTTTAATGAATAGGGAAGGTTTATTGAATATTGGATGTGGTTTCACAGTAGATAGGTGGGAAGCATTTTCTATACATACATTTGACCTTCTAAAAATTTAATTTTTTGAATATCTTTTTTGCACGAAGGTAACTGATAAATAATAAGCGATGTTTTACCTGTTATTTCAATACGTGGTGCATCCGTGGTCTCACTTTCTTGGATTGTACTGTCAGGTGCCACATTTTCTTTGTCTAAGCTCTCGTTTTTACTTTGCTGTCGTTTTCTACCGCTCCTAAAAGTTGAGAATTTTTTTTTTCAAAAGCTAAAAAAAATATTAAAAAGTTGTAAGAAGTTGTTTATTATATTATTCTCCTGGTAAAACTGTTGCTTGTAACTCGCTTTATTTTTAGTGAGTGTGGACGTACTAAATCTGTGCTTTAACTTACATTAATCTCTTGCTTCTTCTCAGTGCATTACCAAATTTCTTCGAAAAATTATTTTGACCAGCTTTCAATTCTCCATCTTCCTTCACTTCTTCTTCGATGATAACATGTTCTTCCGAAGACATTTTCTTTATTATGCTTCTTCTTCTTGACAATTATTTTTGAATGTATATTTAACCTTAATTTTGAGAGAGTTGAAGTTAATGTATACCTAACCCAAGACATGAACATATATTTTCTCTAACTCACATTCTTTTTCTCTCCCGCTGTGATACAACTGAGACTAAGTGTTACCAGTAGCAACCACATGTTTCAAATTGCATCTTCGCGGTAGAATAGTTTCCAAGACAAAAAATCTGCATTTTTTTTACACTTTCTAGTTCGATTTAACGTTTTTTAAATAACATATTATAAGCAACAATGTGATTGAGTTATTCTTCTCTTTTCATTTTCATTAAGTTAAAAATACACAAAAACGAATAACCAAGCAAGAGGATGAGTTTTGTTTAACTTACTTAACCTCTCTGTGCTCAAATGTGAAAAAGATATGTATTGTTTTAGGTGGCTTCCGACCTCTGTACATTGATATAATAACGTCATATACATTCCACAACTTCCATCTATTTTCATGTAAGTCATTAAATTGATGGTGCATTCCTCGTCCTTTTAAAATCAAGGCATCTGTTGATAGACGTCGATTGATTCGACGGTTTTGTTAACGTGGAGAGAAGAGAATTAACAGACCTGAGGATATGTAAAAAAAAATTTTCCAATAAACGCTACATCAAGACCACGTCTTGCTAAATTATATCAATACTTATAATTTGAATTTCCCACTCCTGACTATACACTCTGCCTTTTATTAATTCTGCATAGGTCTGTCATGTACATTTCTGAACATATATTTCCTAATATGCTTTCATCCAGCCTAGATGAAACTACATAGACCCTATTACAAGGATTTAACAACAAGCATGTTTGCCGTACTTATTCCAAAGGTAAGTATGGAGGTGTACCAACGAGTTTAGTTCAAACGGAAACTCATAGGACGAATCTTATATTCATCGAAGTACTCAAAGAATCTCTTCTTGAAGAATCATGTATTTAAAAAATGACCTGGACATTATTGGCCATAACCAAATAAGATATACCTGTTCTTGTGTTTCACAAAACTCTTCGAATTTAATTTTTTTACTTCGCCTTGACACGAGAAATATCTACCAAAACATTTTTGACAAGTTCAGAAAAAATCAGTTACGTAAGTTTCCACGAGAGAAAATTAGGTCATTAGGTTTATAAAGCCATCGAAGTTATTGCGCAAATAATGATATGTTAATTATACGTGTGTTTCGTTTTAATGAGTAGCTGGGGTAGTTGATCAAACGAAATGTATTGTGGTGTAATCAGAAGAAAATATTCGTGACTCATTCAATAGAACAATTTGGTTACAAGCCAAAAACATGCATTGATTTAATCAAGTAAAGAAATTGAAAAAATGTTTGCCTCTCTTAAATCAAACATGAATCTCATTTTAAAAACACGCTTTTACGGCAACATTTATTAACAAAAGAAATAAAATAGTGTAAAAATAGGAATAACTTTGACACCATAATGCAAGATACATCAGCTACAACATATCATCCACCAATCCATCAGATTTCCTTTATTAATTTTGCTTTAGGCGGGAATTAAAAAATGGGATTTTTGACAAAAATAGAGTTGTAAATTATCGTTTGTGATGTGACGGGGGAAAAACAACAACAATAAAACGCTGCCATAAACACCATGACGATAAAACAATAACAACAATAACAACAACAAAAACAAAAACAACAACATCAACATATCAACACATGATCAACACCACCACCCGCAACCAGCGACAACCACTGGTGTATTAACGAAATAGTTTTGTTTTCTTAACACTTTCCAATTACTGCAATCTTCCCGCCCTCAAGATGGCTACCGGAAATTACAATCCACATTATTTCTCGATGAAATAAACATTAAAAACGTCAGTTGTCGCGTAAAATATTTGATTAAAACAGATTTTTTGAGAAACAGAGAGATTCCTACTTCTTTATCTATTTTTTTAAACTCTAGTTCGCGGGCAATTTTTATGTTCTTTATATCAGAAATGGATATAATTAATACCATTAAAAAGGAAAAGAAAAATACTGGTAAAAATAACTACTTTACAATGTCTTTCTTGACTAACTTTCTTCTTCTGTGCATACGCTTTTGTTTTCCTTCTTAATCGTTTTGTGGTTTTGTGGACTATTCAAAGATTAATCATAGTCATAATAGCTATGTATGTATTGTTATTAAACACAAGATGAAAAAGATTTTTTTTAAATTCAATATTTTCATGTGCTTGAATTTGTTTTAGAGTTTCGTGCAAAACAAAATATATATATATTTGTACAAAGCGAGACGAAAATTACTACATATTTACAAAGCACTTTAGTTTAACTTTGTTTAGCCTTCGTTCGGCAATGTAGTTTTAAAAATCTCTCCGTGTTTCTAGTAGACGCTAAGAACTATTTCTTGCGAGCTGAAATTTACAATCAGGAAAAAAAATAACCGCGGGTGTAATATACTAAGAATATAGCGAAAAAAACTTACTGGAAAATTTAGCTTCGTAAACACGCACATCAAACATAAACTCTAACGATATCTGAAGTTGTAAACCTCCAAGAAATAGTTTTTCTTTTTAAATTAAATGCGATCACATACAATCCATTTTTAATACATGCAACATTAATTTATTCTTTATTTTTTTCACAAAAATCTCATATGAATGTGTCCATTTTCTTTTCTACAAAACATTCTACATTCAGTATAATTAAAAAGTTTTTTAAAGCTGTTTTCAGACGAATATTTTTCTAAATTATTAAACACCAATGACATAATGAGATAAAAGAGGAAATTGTGTAAGCCTAATGACATCCTGAATTGACGGAAGCCGATTAGATCTTAATGCTTAATTAAAAAAGTTTAAATCATGTTACTGTTGCTCTAATAAGCCCTCCAATGAAATGCTAATGTGATATAGTTTAACATAAGCATTCTGTGTGTTGCTAATGCCACGCTTTTCAATACCCTCCTACAGTAAAAAGAATCCTGGTAACTAGTTTGGTTTTGATTTTATTAAAATCAGATGCAGATTTATGTAAGATTTGATTTTCACAAATGCAGTGAATTTAATAGGTGGAATATTTTCGGTTACTCAGGCCGTCTACATGGTCCAGTTTGCCTCTCTTTTCCATGTCTTTCCTCTTTGAAGAGAAGACGACGCCGATTTTTCTCATATCAAAAAGGCATAAAAACCCTGGGAAAGAGTTTGGCAAAGAAGAGATATCGTAACAGAATACTTGAAAAGCTTAATTGGTTAAGAAGGAAGATTGCTTTCAGAAACACTTTGTCTCATCCAACCAGAAAATTTTTCAGAATGTCTGCTCAAGGCAAAGCGACACGAGGAAGCTTAAAACGTGAACGTCGGGCTGTAATTGTGCTTCTGGTTAGTAAAAAAAAGTATCTACACAGATTACCATGATGAGATTTCAATCTACACTGATTCATTCTTTTCTGTGCTATGAGCCGAAACAACAATATTAAAATAACAATATAAATGCTAAACATAGACAAATTTAACCCATTCCAATTCTTCTTTTCTTCATCGCGCTTGTATTTTAATCACTATTTTTTTAATTTGAAAAAAATAAACAGTAGGATCAACTTTCATATAGAACAAACGCGATTAATAACGATGTTCGTAAACAGCGAGTCAAAAACGTGTAAACACGTGTATTCATGTTTTATTTCAGTTTATTGTTGATGAACCCCATTGATAGACAAGTGATGTTTTTATGAAGTGATTCGACTGACTTCGTTTGTTTTGACAGATTGTTCAGAAAGTAATTGAAAAAAACATAGCTACAATGTATAAATTATATATTTTTTTAGTAACACTTTATAGGAACGGATAGCAACAAGGATGAGAATGACTAGACAATAAGACCAAATAAAAGATTTTGCAGGTTTAATTTCACGAAATAATAAAAAGATAGATAGATAAGATATATTTCGCCGTTGAAATAAGAATACAATTAAAATGCTAGTTAAAAGTTAAAAATACATTGGCCGGAGCAAATTGTCTTATTATCAAGCCCCGTTATTAGTTGAGCTATTTACAGTTTGCGTATTTTGTTAAAAACCTAAAAATGTAAAATCAGACTGACACAAGGTTTCAAATGAGAGCAAAAAATGAGAACAATTTTTAGGTGTAAACACTCCCTGTTTGAAAAGTAAAAACTACACGTGTTTTTTATTGTGATCGAGGAGCTGCTCTCAGTAACCTTGGAACTTCTGTTTGTAATTTTAGTGCTAAAAAAACACAGACTAAGTACAGTATGGAAACAGCTTCAAAAATATACACCTCATTTCCAGGACCTGTATTTATTTGACTTTAGACTTTAAGGACCACATTTGTGTTGTTGTTCTTAATCCCCTCCCACTGAAAAAAAGGGAAGACAAGGTACCTTAGGAGCTAGGTAGGACAACACCATTAACAACAGCAACCGTAAGAGTGTTCCAAATCGATTGAAAAAATCGTAGAGAGCAATTTTATTTTTGCAATCACTTGACTTCGACAGCCTTTAAGATTTCGTATTAAAATTTTATATCTGAATTCGTGTGCAAACACAACTCATGCAAACATACCAATTTATTGTGCAATATACTTATCATTATCACCAGGTTTACTTAGTTTCGCACAGTTACATATTAATAAGATAAACTTCGACCAATCAACCGCCAGTAACCGCCTAGGTGTACACATTATGAATTGGCTTTTGTTTTTTGTTTTGTTGTTGTTTTTTTTCTTGTTTTTTATATATTAACCTTTATGCACATACGAATATCATATATTATTTCAGGAGAAGAGCCATTTTTGTACAATTATGGAGCTGAAATATAACCGTTATTATTATTATTATTATTATTATTATTATTATTATTATTAGCAGTTTTGTCTTTATAAACGATGTTTCTCATAATTATTTTGCATTTTTTTATAGGTCTATTGTTGCATGTGCTATGAAGTTACCTGGTTTTCTATATACGCATATTTGTATGTCGTCAAAGTAAGACATAGATCGGTCTGGAATTTATATATATTTTTTAATATTCATCTAAATCAAAAAATTTCTAAAATTCCATAAAAATGTTTTTCTGACCAGGAAATTGCTGACGTCTGCTCACGTGACCGAGATTTTTGGCACCCTAATCTTTTTCTAATTATTTGACCCAAAGAGTCCATTGAAACAGAAAAATAGCTTCTAACAAGTCTGTGCTCACGGGACCTGTTTTTGTGCCGTAAGGACTTGCACTGTATAGTCTGGCTTTCTTATAGTTGAGGTAAATCAAAGAAGGCAAGTTATAATTAACGTAAAGAAAAAGAACATTGAATATTTTGTAGACTAATAAAATAATGCAAAGTTGCAGTAGAATGCGATGTTAAAGTATGACGAATAAGCTAATCTGAATATCAAAGAATGTTTAGTGGTTTTCTTAAATTGCGTTAATGAGTTTATAGACTTTTTGTTTTGATCTAAGTGTGTTCCACAACAATGGACCGCGGTGTCTGAGTAAGATCTTTGAAATGTTAAAATTGTTTTTTGATTGGATATTCGCCAAACTAAATCCAATCCAAATTAAGAACAAAATTCATTTACTTCGCCAAAAACAACTTCCATTTATTGCTTTCGGTAAAAATAATCGATGATAAACGAACACGATAGGTATATTGTCTGAATTTATACATAAACAGGACCTGGTGAGCCTTTGACAAGCATAGTTTTGATTCTTTGAAAACTATAAACACCATTTTGGCTCAAAAATGGTCAGAAAATAAAATCTGTCTTGTTTTTACGAAAAAATTGCATAGTGAAAAAAAGTATGCAGAACATGATAGTGAAACTTGCAGGATTTTTGCCCCAAATTTGCCTAAAAATTGATACGGCGAAAAAGCAAGGTGGTGACAAGAACAGTTTTTTTTACAGAAGTATCTTTGAGTGAAAATAGGATGCAAGAACATAACAGTGTCATCAAAAAGTTTTAGAACTCAAAACATGTTATTTAAAGATTGCCCAAAAATTAACATGTACTTGACATTTTCACACTAAGTACGATGTTTGATCCAAATTGGGCCAGGAGTTGAAAACCTGACTCTTATAAAAATCTGAATACTTCAAAAAACCTGCAAGGCTATTCTATTAACAATCATTCCCTAAGAACTTGGAACAAACTAAAAATACTATTAATAATCCATCATTTGCGTTTTTTTTTTGTAAAAAACCTACATCAATTAAAGCGTTATATTTACGTTAATGAAATTATCATACGATACATAAAAACAAAACACAATACCTTTCTCGACCAAAACCACACAACTACGACAGATGGAGTAAAGAGGATCACGAGTGTATAGGATTGTGAAACCCTGAATAAAATATTATGGCTCTACAGGAGGTACTTTTAGGGTTCATGTGTTTGTTTATTACACCCGAAAAAAGACTGTAAAAGTTCTGAAGTTACAAAAATATTGATTTACGTTCTGAGACAAAAAGACAAATAAATAAAAAACATAAGTAAAAAAAACATATATAAAAAATGAATTTCTAATTTAGCCTCAGGTTCTGAGATTAGCACAAAAAGCTCCTGTGGCAATTCACAAGAGCTTGATGTCAGATGCTCTGAGAATGTCTGCAGGTAGAACGAAACAAACTTTTTTTTAGGTACTAGACTAAATAAATAACATATTCTAATAAACAGCAAAGAAAAAAAAATTTATCCAATTAGAAATTATTTTTTTTACAAAAACAAGAATGTGAAAATTGAACACGCAAAAAACAATCTTACAAATAATTTGGAAAACAATTTTGTTGGATTACTATACGTTAAAAAAAACTACGAGGAATCTCTGAAATAGAAATTGGGTTTAGTACCAAGCGCTCGATACTCTTTTACAACAACCACTAGTATTCCGAATTGGGCGTAGGTTTGAAAAATGACCAAAAGTCAAATTACTAAGACAAGGTCAGAGGCGCAAAGCTAAAATTAAGTGATACCTAAAAAATTCAACTTTAAATATTTCTCATAACATTCATAAAAATAAAAAAAATTACTGCAAATATTATTAATTGAAATTTCCGTTAGATTTCTGGATGCAAGAAAAGGGGTCCGGTAACAGAAAAAGAAAGATACGCATGTAGCGACTACGAATTCCAAATATCTACAAAAAACAGCAACGGAACAAACCAACCTTTCATAAAACTGATATTGAATTTGAATAAAAACAATGAATACAAAGATGCACACGTCACTTGTATATCCGTCGCGACATGTCGTACGTCTCGACGACGTCACACACATAATCATCTTTCAAGCTGTAAATTATTTTCCAAAAATGATCTACCTCATAAATAATCTATTTTTTACTTCCCCAAGGAATGAATTTCCCTTTACCAGCGCGTCTTTGGTGTAGACCGGAGGCAGTGACGCCGGACAGCGGTTTGCTGTCCGGCGATTTGTGTACGGCACTGAACGTATTTTTCACGGCTTCTTTAATTCTTGACGCAGTGTCGGTCAATGTCAGCTTGCGATCAGGTATGGATGATTTGTTTCGTAACCAAGGATGTTGTAATGCCTATGTGAAAAGAATAACCCACAATGCAATTAAAAAAAATGATTGCATTTTATTTATTTTTATCCGGAATAACTTGCTTTTGCAAATTACGTAGTAGAAAACACTTTTTCAACAGAATTTTTACAATTTTTTAGCAGTCTTTTTCCGAATCCTGCGAACAACGTACGTATAATTTTTTAACGGACTTACCTGACCAGCAGATAATCTTTGTGCCGGGTCAACATGCAGAAGTCTGCGCAATAAATCCTACCAAAAAATCGTTATATAATTAGAAAATATTTCATGTGTACATATGTAAAACACACCTTCCTTATTTCAAAATAAGGCGTGGTTGAAATAATGCTACAATAGGAATTCTAGTGGTACAACTAGTTTTGTGACAAGAAGTAGAGTCAAAATAAAAATACTTAGCTTCATAATTCGAAAGTTAAATGATAATATTAACACAAGTCGGAAACATTTTTGAATGGACAAATGTGTTGTAAAATAATAACAAGGAAGCACCACGCACGAGATAAAACAAAGCACTAGCTAGCAAAATACATGACGTAGATTTGATGGCTCAGTTTACTTTGTTTTTATTGTTGAATTTTGTCTACAGTTCACACGATGTTAATGGCAGCTTCAAAAATTTGCACATGCAAACATAAAGTAACAATCACTCACCTTCGCCAAGTCAGTAACATTATCCCACGTTCCTCCCGTCATGATGATGCTACCTTCACCAATACGGCTTAGTATCATTGTTGGGGTGTCCTCAGGACCAGTTGCAAATGGTGTGCGCCTGCATAAAATAGTAATTATTTACCAATCACGCCTCGTATTTACTGCAATCAATTCCACACCTAGCAAACGTGACTATTTAAAGTAATAGTACTTTTAAGGACTAAATGTACTTTTAGGAACAAAATAACACAAACTGCACAACAACAACAACAACAACAACAACAAAATTTAATATGTTCATCCTACCCAGCCAGCATGGTGTACATAAGAACACCTAGTGACCAAATATCACAAGCTGCATCATAACCCTGCTTCTTCAGAACCTGTAAAATAAGGAGGCGCGAATAAGAAGTAAAAACAAACATATTGATGCTTCACTCTGGCTAGATACAGAAATTCTTTCGGAGATCAGAGATTTATACGATATCTTAAGTTTAGGTCAGATACAGCACGACGTGTCTTTCCGAGCATTTCAATGAAATGTGAAATTCAGTTGTTTGCGTTGGTAATATAAAACAGAAAAGGTCTCCCAGAAATTGAGGTTAAATACCCCTAAATCTTCCCAGTCTTTTTACCCTTATTCCCTGATAATCTTTTCGGATTTCTGAGTAAACCGGGAGTTGGGAATCAGGTCAGATATGATAAGATATTTGCCTATTCACTTGTGTTTCACACCGGCAAATTACATTTTGTTTTGCGATCGCATCCTTCCTGCATATTTATGTAGAAAGAGCAAGAAAAAACAGCAGCTTACTTCAGGAGCAACAAAGTTTGCAGTGTAACAAGGTGTCATCAATAAACCATTCTCTGCTCTCATTTGCTTGGCAAATCCAAAATCCACAATTCGTATGGAATCTGGTGTGCAATTCTCGCTTGCAAATAAAATATTGCTGGGCTGTAAGTCACGATGAACAACCTATAAAAAAATTATTGTGTTCACGTGTGTTTTTTCTTTCTGATTACATCCTGAAACGAAATAAACTCTAGTTTTTATATAAAGGTTATTCTTCCCAACCCTGTCCAGACCAGGATGAGATTTTATCCCGGTTGAACGTTATGTTTAAACGTTATGAGGAACTTGAGAATTGTCCCAAGCCTGAGGACTAATAGATGTGAAAAAAGTAGACAATACAGTTAAACAAAAAAAATCTGAATCTGAGGTAATGTTATACATCAACGTCAATAAACTAAAAGCCTAAACAGTAAAGATGGATATCATAGCATAAAGCTGCGTTAAATGTTTTAGATTTGTTTTTAGTCTAAAGATAGTGTAAAAGATCTCGAAATATATTACAAAATAGAACACTTATTCATTGCTGGTCGATTCTTTTTAATAATTTCTGAGGTAACCATAATTTTTTGGATATACCAGATTGTTCATGTACTTGGAGACACGAAAAAAGAACATACCCCCTGCTGGTGCAAATAATCAATCGTCTTTGTTAATATATCCATAATATAAGCAGTCTCTTTCTCAGACAGATATTTCTGCTTGTAAATTTTATCAAGCAGCTCGCCACCTAACATTCGCTCCATCACTAAATACGTCGATTTTCCGTCGTCGTACACATCGCGTAACGTACAGATGTTCGGATGTTGGCCATACCGTAGCAGAATCTAAATACAAGACAGAGATCAGCGTTCGAACAAATCCGAAGAGCAATATTTCTGCCAGTGTTTCGAAATCACCGGCTTATTAAGCTATTGTTTGAAACATTGACAACGTCATTTTTCTTGAAAATGTTTTCACAAAAGTTGTTTAGCAAAATAAACAAAAACAAAGGGAATTGAATGACACGATTCTTTTTATAAGCAACTTAGGATTTTGGTAAGATCTTAAGTTGTTAATTTTTAGTCAATATATGGATCTGAAGTTTATTAATGGTTGCTTAATTTTACTCAACTAATTTTCTAATTTATGTAAAGTCATAATTTTGGTAAAAGGAAGTGCTAGAAAATAAATTGAAGTGTGCAACAAAGAAATTATTTTAGTTTTTTTTGAAGTTTTCTTTTGTTTTGACAAAAAAATAGTTTTTTTTGTTGCTTGGCTTATATTTGTACAGAATTTCAGTTCAGTTGCTTTTATAAAAAAAGGGTAGGATGGAGTCTATTTATTTCCCCTACTGACCTCAACTTCTTCAGCTGGATCTCTTTTGCTTTGATCAATTATTTTCACAGCATATTCTTTGCCGCTAGTTTTGTGTACGCATCGTCTGCAAACTGAGAATGCACCTACACCGAGTTCCTGTGAAAAAAGGAGTTTGAAAAAATGTAATAAAAACCCACTATATAGAGAAATGTTCAGGGACGGTGCTAGACGATAGACGAGCTGATAGCACCAAGCATAATATTCAAAATAGTTTTAAAACAAGACACCGAGCAAAAAACAATGTTACTATACCTCACGTAAATCATACTCATCAGTGACCTCCTTTACTCCTTTCGCAGTCGGTACATAATCATTTGAACTTTTGAAAGAAGAGGAGCCATTCTGAGAGGTAAATTCCATACCTTCCTCTAACCCTTGGAAGGCGTCCTAAAATCAGATTTCCTCTATAGATTAAGTCGTATCTGGACAGACAAAAATAGGTCTAAAAAATTCCTAACAGCAAGCTTCAGCCTTCCCCCATCTCTAAGACAGCCAACTCAGGTTATAGAAAACGCTACCACTTTTACTTACGGTGTAAGCAGACGTATCCACGTAACTAAAGCCACGAAACAATTGATTTGCTCCAGCACTTGGTGGAACAGCTGGAGAATCTAAATATACAGGTTATGTCAATCATTAAGCAAGCACAGTAGCACTCTCCCTTGTAGATCTTCTGTAGTTTTGTAAAAGAGATTTGAAATGTAATAGATGGTATACGAAAAAAACAACACTACGAAAAAGTGTTTTAAGGTGACGGTATACCTTTATTGTATCAAGAAATCGATATTTTTTTTATTAGCCATTTATACTAAAGAAACGACGATCTTTCCAATGGTGAAACTATTTATTTATTTTTCGAAGGGGAATATTGACTTTATCCAAATAACTAACTTTTTTTCTGATCGGTCTTTCACACATCAAATTGAATAAGAGTTAAGAGTGAATGTTTTTATCATCGTCTTGAGTATAACTTTTAAAAATAAATTATATTTCCTTTCCGAAAAGAAATGACCATCTGAAAAAAAACACTTTCAGTTCTAAAAATGTATGCCATCCTGTTCTGTTTCTGCAAGTCACAGAAAAATGTTAAACGACTTAGAAAGTTCTATTTCTATGGTATTCTCAGTCACGTCTTTGCGAATAATAAAATTTAAAAGGACAACTTTCTGAATATTCATCGCCTCGGAAGTGTGAAAGTATGCTTGAAAGGTGTGATATTTTAAAAAATCTTTAAAACACTTTTTCGTAGTGTTGTTTTTTTCGTATACCATCTATTACATTTCAAATCTCTTTTACAAAACTACAGAAGATCTACGAGGGAGAGTGCTACTGTGCTGAAGCCAACGTGTTTATCTAAAAGCGATTTTTTTTTTATTTTCAAAAAATCAACGATTCTCTAGATATTACATCTTAAAGACGAAAGTTTACGTTAAAAAATGGTTTTTTTAGAAAAAGTAAAATAAATAAAAAACGGACTTTGTGGAAAATAATTAAAATATCGTTTTTACATACATCTATCACGATTCTAAAGAACATCCATAATTTGGTTAGGCGAAAATCCAAACTGTTAGGCACCTATGCTATCGTTCAACACTTCCCACCTACCTTTAGCCTCCCTGGAAGTAAACTCTTTATCAAAGTAGTACGTATCGTCCATTCGGGAAACCGCAGGTTTGAAAGGTGGGGTCAGTTCTTTGCGGTACAATTTCTAAACACCAAAATGATCACGAATGACACTGGTGTTTCATATTTTTCTTTCTATACGTATTTATAATTTCAATTGTCTCAGCCATATGAGTTGGCTTACATTTATGTGTATTTTTACCTTAGAGGTAATTTTAATTTTTTTAGGTTTATATTGGCTGCTCTTTATGACTAAAAAATCTTAAGACTATGTTTCTGAAAGAAACAAAATAGATTTACAAATTTTTTGCTTCTATATTAAATTATTCAAATAGACTTACCTCAAAGTCTATATTTTTAAAGAAAGCTTGCTGCTTCATTTCTTCCAGACCATGTTTGTAACCTAACAAAAAATATGTTTACTACTAACAAGTAAAGAGAGGAGACAACAAGCAGAAATAATACTAAAAACAGAGTGACTTACCAAGTCTGTTTTGAGGGTTTCTTTTGAAAAGAGCTCGCAAAAGAAGTTGCGCATTGTGACTTAAAAATTGTGGCATTCCAAGTTTAGCTCTAAACAGAAGTGTTAAAAGATTACAAACATATCTTCGAGTCATCACTGATCACCATCATCATAAACATCACCATCGTCATAATCAACAACATGTCAACATAAGCATAAACCTTTATTGGACCTTTTACTTTTATTTTTTGCTATTATGTGCTATCAATTCTTTATCGTAGCTACTACAACGAAGTTTGCAACAATATCTTTGCTCAAAAAAGTGATTTCGCACCATTATACTCATAAACCGACTAACAGATTCAAAGTTATACAGTAGTCAAAGAATATATATAATGACTCTAGGAGTAAATTAGCGTGTTTTTTTTGCGTTTTCTAATTGTTTCTGTAAACCTATATTTTTAAAAAGGAATGCATATCCCTTAACAGGTCAAATACTTTGATGCCTAAGTTGGTGAAAAAGCCCACAGTTATTTCCGACCGTTGTACATTTTGTGCATAATTACATTACTGCGCCATTTTAACAACCTTTTAGTTCAAATGGCTAGACAAGGAGGGTTTGCACAAATAATACAGATAAAAAACTGTTTCTTCATACTTTTATTAATTTATTCATACCCAGTTTTGTTTTCGCCACGAGAGAATTTTAATAGAGGAAAAGTGAACTTACTTAAGAATCATTGTCATAGTATCTTTTCTGTTAGCACCTTGGAATGGTAACGAGCCAGTGAGCATTTCATACTGAAATAAAAGTGTGTAAAAGTAATAATATAGATGCATTGTCTATATTTTTCTCTACTGATTAAAACTTAAACTAAAGCTAGAAGAAAGTAAGTTTTGATCATATTAGAGATTGGTCTGTTGTGTTAGTAGTATTAATATATCATCAAGTGGCACTTTCAGTTTCTTCTACTAACGCAACACGAGTCACAGAAACTTCCTTTAAAATGGTGCAAGCATACCATCAAAACACCAAATGACCACCAATCTGATGCAGTACCATGTCCTCTTCTATTGACGACTTCTGGCGCCATGTATTCCACCGTGCCACAAAAGGAGTACGTTTTCTTATCAACATCAAAAATACTTTCTTTACTTAATCCAAAATCTATAAAACAGTTGAAATGATCGAAGAGTAAGTTTCCAAAGAAAACTTTAATGCAGGTTTTTTAGTAATTCAAAATGACATTGTGATTACTATTCTTAGATAGGAGAATAGTATAGAATTTTATGCACTTCAGTAATAATGAAAAAAATGTTTTTTAATAATATCACAACAGTATCAAGCCTTCTGAAAAAACCCAGAGAATCCACCCTTTTCCATGTCACCACGTGGTATTTGACCATTTGTGTCTTAGGTTGACATTGGCTATCCTTTTTGCAAACGTAAATAAATTGGAAAAAAATGGCTGGAATTAATGGTACTTGCCTGTCAGTTTAATATGACCATCAACATCAAGTAATATACTAAAAATAAACATATTACATTGCAATTCAGAACAAAAAATACAGTTAATGAAAATGCATCCTAAATACACCTACTTTTCAGGCTTTAAATCGCGATAGACAATCCCTAAACGATGTAGATGGTCCAATGCCATAGCAAGTTCAGCAAGATAAATTTTGACATCTTCTTCCGTAAACATGACCTAGAAGATTTTATTTACGAAACTATCTAGATAAATGGTAACGAGACGAGATCCTATCACAGAAAAATATAAAAATAATATTACCTCTTTCGAGAGTCTGGTAAATAAGTCACCTCCACGTAGAAAACCCAGTACTAAGTAAAGCTTTCCCTCAGTTTGAAATGCTGAAAATTCAGAAAAAAGTGTTCTATTAATACACAATAATTATTTATATAGAATAATATAAAAATATTTTTAAAAAATTGATTGAAATAATTGTTTTTTAAATATATACACCATTCCAACTTTTGGAAATTTTAATTCCAACCTAAATTTTGAGTGGCTAGACACAACATGTTTTGTTAGACCATGTCTGAGTTTAAGCACATTATTTACATTCATTCAAAACATACCATAGTGTAATTTGACAATAAACGGATGCTCAACATCAGCTAAAATGTCTCGTTCCATTTTCGTTCGTACACGGTCACGAACTAAAAAGAAAGACAAACCCATTACAGAAGGGCACAGAAACTTAAGGAAAAGAAAGAGCAATGCAAAAAAACTTTATTTATACCTTTTAATGTAGCCTTCTTTAAAACTTTCATGGCATATATATGTCCTTTATCTTGGCCAACTATTTTACGGACCATAAAAACCTAAAATATTCATCACTTGTTATTTTCTTTCATTAAAAATATAGCTGTTTGAGAATTGTTTTGAAAGGGAAACTATAATTATGTACCTTTCCAAAGGATCCTTGACCTAAGACTTTCATCAATTCAAAATGGGAAGGTTCTGCTTTCATAACACGGCTTGATGATTTCACCATGGTGCTGATATCAAACTCAGAGTGCTGGGATGCTTCAGTTGCAGTTGGCTATAAAACAACAAATACAAAAATTAAATGCCTTAATTCTGGTAAAAAATTTTAAGAAGGCCAAAAACTTGCCTCCAATTAAAATTCTGGCTATCGTCAGCAGCACACAATATGCAGTTAAATAATCACCACATTTGATTTGAATAAACAACTCCTCATTTAATATTTTTTACACCTTTTTATTGATTTCACAAAAGGTTGACAAGATATTGTAAGGCCTTGTTTTAAATCCCCCCTCCCTCCCCTGCCCAGCTTTTTGAAGACCCTAAGAAAGTATGTCTTTATCCAACATACAGTTCCGTGCTTTTGCATTATTGATATTTAGGGGTATACTAAGCAACCAATGGTAGCTTCTGGATAATCACTAAATTAAAAGCACTGATATTTTGGATATAGTCTTTTCTATCTGTGAAGTCTGTGTAGCTAATTTGAAGGTCTATTCAACTTTTTATGTTCATTTTTTTGGCTATAAACAAATCTTAATCAGATTTATTTTGTTGTTTATAGCTATAGCTATAGCTAGGCACTGGCGAGCTACCTTCGTTTTATTTTCTTGAATTATTCTCCACTTGTGTAACTAAAAACCTACCTACTATAATTTTATATTACAGTTATAGTGAAAGTATAGCTAACTAGAAAACAAGCCACAGAATCCTCAGACGTGTGATTCTAATGCCTTTTACTGAATATGTCTAGGCAGACTTTTAGTGTATAATTGTAAACTTGCAGTTAAGGATACACAGCCTGTGTTTTTATTCCAATCGAAGCCATAAATAGTTGTTCAGTAAAAACTAATATTAATAAGCTTTATTTATAACAGATTATTGTATATATGTAATGTTTAATAAGCTGTATGTTGAAGTATTTAGTGAGAAAATTTGATATCCCTTAAACAGTAATAGTCAAAATGAATTAAATGGTACTCTATAATTCCAGGTCCAATAACCCAATTTATATCCTGTCATGGAATATGAAAACATGCCAGGTCAAGCTTAATCGACATTTAGCCTAAAAATATTATGACAAGCTCATTTGGTCTGAAATTTTCATAGCAAATGCACGGTAAAGTAATAATTTTCCTAGATAAATTGTATCCATTTTGCGTTATTCGGTCACAATCCATTCTTTTCTTCCAAAAGTCTTTTGGAATGCAGGAAGTATAGCTAATACAAAACTATTCTTCTAATTCCTTTACATTGCCCTAAAAGCATACAATAACAACTTTCAAGACAATAATCTTCTTTGTAATTAAATTATTGCATTTTTGATATTCACAAAATGAGCTCGGGACGCTCAATCATGATGCTATGGTTGGACTAAAGGAATTTTTTTATCATGTGTTATATAGATGTCATGGAAAAGAAAATAACAAATCAAAATGGTGGAAAGACATTTATTCTGTGGTGCCACATCTGATGTGCGACAGGTTCTGGACTAGTTAATTATAATAACTCCTTTTGAATTATGTTTATGAACACTTGAGTATACCTAGTGGTTAAAAAATATCAAACGTTTTTTTTTGGCAGAGAGAGGAGTAAAAAATTTCTCAAATGCATTTTAATACAAATCAAACGGATATTTAGCTCCATCAGAACAATAATAGACATTTTAATTTGAACAGCAATAACAACTAAGCACAGAGATAAAAATTTTGTCCTTTTTTATGTCCATAATTTATTGTGGGATCAAATAATTGATAGCAAAAATTTACTTGGCTTTTACTAAAATCATTTTTCAATTTATGTTAATTACAAGACTATTCAAAATTTGTGTGACAAGGTAGTTTTTTAATGCAAGTTGGTTATGTAAGATTTGTTAATCTATCATCACAGAATACCTATATGTTAACGACACTTTAATTGACCTTACCACAAACTAATGAAGTGCAGAACACATAATTAACAAAACTACAGCCATGGCAGCAAAAGAATGATCTAAATTCATTGATTCACTAATGGTTTTGTTTCTACACACGCAGCCTACTAAATGTTTTAGCCAGGATATAAAAGAAACAAATCATAGGTGTAATTTAATTACTCATCTCTCTGCGTCAGAACGTCAGAACAACCTTCTAGTCAAAAGCAAGAAGGAAGGAATAGTAGTCATAGCGAGCTTAAAAAAACACAAAACCTACGAAACGCAGTTTCTTTTAACTGCTTAATAAGAAATCCTAAAGCCACAACAGTCACTGCCCATTCATTAACCCACAAGGTGTGAAGACATTAAAATCGTGTTGAGTCTGTTTGTGTTAAAGTTTTACAATTAATAAAATGGATCGGTAAATCTTTAAAAAAAAAATTACATAAAAGTTAAAATTAGAAACAAAATTGTTGACGTTGGATACCTTACCGAATAAAAGTCACATTGCATGTATTCTATGGATTGCTTTTTCCGTTTACATTTAGCTTTGTTACCCAATACAACACAGTCTTTGCAGAAGCAAAATTGATGCTCCACACAGGGCACAATTTGTTTAGTATGTTTTGTTACACGTGGTTTAAATTTCATTCTGCTGAGCATATATGTTTAAAAGGAACTATTTTGGTCAAACCATAATAAACATCCACATATAAAATCAGATAATCCCTTTGTCTTCTGTAAGCTTTTTTTTTTAATGTTACCTCTCCATGGTATTGTTATGTAAGAAATATACACTATTCTTCATCAAAACATAGCGATTGTCAGCATTAGTCATAGTACTATGAAGTAAAGAAATACTGCTTTTCTGTAAGCCATCACTTAAAATTAATCAATTTAAAAACTCATGTGCTGTAACATTAAGTATGTTTTGAAGAGCTTCCAATTAAAAACAACATTCATTGTTATGTTAATGAGCTAAAACAATACCACATGAAGTAACTGTGTGGTTAGTAGATCTGTCTGATGTCAACAGATTAATCAACTGATATTTTCCACCACGTTTTAACACTTTTATTTCCTGATCATTTGTTAAGTCAGTTGGTAGAAACACTGTTTTTAATAATAAACATGAAAAGAGACTTAGTGGGGTGTAAAGTTAAAGTATTAAATTTGTCAATCATTATCTAGGCCTGATCACAGGTACTTTACCCAGAGTAAAGAAAAATAATTTTTATTAAGTATACTACAAAGACCTCAACACAATGTGATGGACTTTATACAGGATTACAAGAAAACATAAGAAAAAAAATAAATCTATGAGTTTTTAAACAAGAATTAATCAATAGAAAATCCACTGCACAGTATAAAAGAATATATAATAAAAAGTCACTTTCTCCACAAGAAATGTTGAAACGTCTAAGAAGTCGTATTATTCCTTACTCTCAAATAAATAAAGCCAGATGATATTAAAAATTGACTTTTCTGAATACAACCCATTTACAAGATATTAGCCCTAAAAGTTTAATGATTTGCTAATTTTAAAAATGTTATTGACACTAGTTCAAAATGCATTTACGTTGTGATGTAACATCCATAAATTTAACAAATTAGACATCAGTTTTTTGGCTACATCAAGGGAAAATAAAGATATCCCTTTTGCTGCCACGGACGCACAGACACAGTTAGAGCATTAGTATATGCTAGTTGATGAGTCTGTGGAGAAAACCACGTCAGCAATGACTTGTTAAGCCTAAAAATTTATAGTAATTTGGTACCTGTTGCTTCTATTGTGTACAGCTTAAAACTGTGATCAGAATAATGTATGGGATCATGTGCTTTTGATGATGTCAGCAAAGAGTCACTGAAGTACAACTTTTATTAAAAAAATTGTTTTACAGCTACACCAATTGCACAAAGCTCGAAATAGTGATCAAGAAAATGTATATAATCATGTACTTTTGACAAACGGTTAAAGGGATATTGGTGTTTAAAATATTTTTGATGACATTTCTAAACAGTTGGGTTGACCCAGGTGTAATAAATTGGTCCTATTTCCGTCTTAGGTGGTTCCTAGTTACCCACGCATGGGATGACGTCAGTTATTTCCACCTGTTTCCAAGTTATTTGGCCTCAAACTTAAAAGTGCAATGCAATGGCTTCACTCATTTAATTAAAAACATTGACATTAATCTGATTTATCAACAATGTGAGGTAACATCAAAATAAATGTTTTAGCAGTTAGCAATTGAGAGATAGTTGATCTCTTTTTTAAAGGGAAAAAGTGAACTTCACCATTAGCCTTCACAAACACAGACTTAGCGTATGAATATAATAATTAGTCGTCAAGCCCGTGGAAAAATCCACTTAGACAGAGGAACATGAAAACGATTCTTCATTTAAATTTTGATGACATAAGCAATGATTTAAAAAAAAATTACTTGTTGTCTGTATTGTATAGAACCTGAAATGCTAATCAAAATATGTATAAGATCATGTGCTTCCAATGATTAATTAAGGAGATATAAGGGTTTACAAATTTTGCTGCTGCAAGCAAGGAACCACCAATAAACAATTTTTTTTTAGAAATTCCTCAACCGATGTTGCTATTGTGTAGAGCTTGAAACACTGATCAAGAAAACATATAAGATCTTTATATAAGATGTACTTTTGATGAACGGTTACAAAGATATTGGCGTTTAAAGGTTTTTTGACGACATCATCAATTCATCCATTCCGAAATGGATTTAGAGACCTAGGTTTGGGAAACTTACGCAATTTGGCTCCAGGTTGTCCCTAATTACCAATGAACTGGTGAAAAATGAAAGTGACGTCACCAACTCGTTTCCAAGTTAGTTAGCCCTGCATTATAATGGCTTCATTAATTTAAATTAAGCTATTGATGTTAAATCAGTGTTATTGTCATTGTGACGTTTAATTTGTCTATTAACATTTGAGACATGTTTTTTCAGCGACACCAAAGAAAAATGAACACCGCCTTTTTGCCTGTTACAGACACATGGGCACACTTAGCTTATTAGTATAAGGGATAGATAATGAATAGATAAAGAAATGAATCGATATTTGCACAATCATGTTTTGATGACATTTGATGTTTTGATAATTCAGCTTTGTTGTATCACCATTTTAATATTTTACGCTTCAAGTAAATATTTTGACATTTAAGTTTATGACTCCAATAATAAAGATGCAAAAATGCAAAAGGTACATTCTTTTTTTATTGTAAAGTTATCCAGAATACTCATGAAAAAATATTTATACTTACGGCACTGGGCAGCAGTGATATCTTGTAAGTGTTTCATGCTTCTTTGTCACACAACATCCCACATACGACACTTATTTCGGTGCCTAGGTTTTCTTCCTAGACATACCACCTCCCAAATGTTTTGTCAGCAATTTACAGACCACAGGCCTTGTTGGTATTTTTTGTGTTACTTATCTCTGTAGGAATTTCAGCGCCTAGGATCCACAGTTTAAACAAACCTTTAAACGTATGTATAGGTACTCCGTTATACTAACAAAACAAATTTTGTTTCTCCAGATTTAAACAGGAAAGAATGAGTGGTTTCCTTCCTAGTTTCAATTGGCATATGTTACCTGCATGTATAATCTGAAAATTAGTCAACTAATTAACTAAGAGTGGTTTTAACTGACAAATTTTGGAAGTAAACAAAACAAAATAAAAACATCCTGTTTCAACAGCTTTGATATCCAATTAATATTAAACATAAAAGATTAAACAAACCAGCTAAATTATTAATTATAACGAGTTATCAATTTTTGCAGAGCACTGCAAAGTCCATTTTCTGATGTCAATAGTGCAGGCGTAAATAAAATTTCCTTAATTTCCTTCACATATAGGCAAAATTTCTATCTGCACCCCAACTTGTGAGCTTTTGACTCAAGATACCCAAACTAAAGCTGCAGTTAAATCTTGTTTATACAGCTGAAACACAGAGGCAAAGGTCTGGGACGAAGTGGTAAATGCAATCCATTGGAGGTAATTAGCACATAACAGTCTCATTTTCTCCAGGTAGTTTTGACAGATAACAAGGGAGATCCTCAAAATTAGCTAGACAAAAACAAAAAACAAATTTTGTGGTGACTTTGTAAACTCTGAACAAAGTTTAAAAGCGATTTAATAATTTTGTTGCCAGTCCCCCAATCAAACTAGTTAGCACTGGAATCTGCCAATTTCTAAAACTTTCATTCTTGTTGCTGTATTAGAAGGAGCCTTCAAAAAATAAATGTTTTTGTGTGCTGTTAACAGGGGGATAACCGTTAAGGGTAACCTCTTTTTTTAAACGGATCCTCCGAAAAGAATTTAAACAAACCTACATATTGTTTCGCATGGTCTCTTCGATTGAAAAGAAGTGTAAAATATTGAGCTTTATTGCGAGTAAAATTTTGCCAGCATTTTAGTGATTCACAAAAAAGATGTGTGAAAAAAAGTATAAAATAAAAAATGTGTTTACTGGACAATAAATAGTGTAATCAAATAATGAGAAAAAGTGGATTTATTTTTGGTAATCATCAAATCCTTGACATTGAATTATTTTTGCGAATATCACTAAAAATTACAAAACATTAATTAACACAAAAATAAATCCCAATAAGGAAGAAATGCTTTCCATAAAATAAAAATGTGGGTCATATTTACAAGATATGGATCATATTAGGTGATTTATTTCATGTCAAATTATGAAAATACACATTTCGATTTGTTTTTTGTTAATGTGGTAAATATCAGGTTACTCAATAAAACAAATGCATAATAATTTCCCAGACTTTTTAGGATTGTAAGATGTGGCCACACTGCCTTGTACTTACTGGAAAATAGTTAGTTTGCATTGGTTGTTTAGAATTCTAGGCTTGCTCTGAGACTTCTGTATATGAAAACTGAGTTTTGGTATCCTTGAATAACTTAGCTAGACTATATATACTGTAAACCACTGGGTAAAAGGGCAACTGCAAAATCCAGTATTCATGCCCTGTTGTCTAATGACTATGACACTCATGCAAATGAGAGATCTAGGTTCAAATCCAGAACAGGGTTTAAAAAAACCATTGTTATCTTGCACCTACAATGACCAGGTAATGACATATGATATATAGCTATATTGAGAAGAATATAGGTAATCCTTGATTTGTAAAGGGGAGAGTTGCATACAGTCAACACTTTTAGTCATAGAATATAAAAGTGCCATGTCAAACAAAGTGTTTTATTCAATCACAAGAGAATGTAGCTATTTATCTAATTAAGCGAAAATGATTGAATAAGTGACCACTTCTGAATAAGCACCCTTTCAATTAAGAATCCCCCTTATTTTAAATTTTTAAGTTTATAAAATAGAAAACAACGAACATTTATAAGTACACAGCTCTCTTTCTGTTTAAACCACACACATTGCTAAAAATTGATTCCAGTTTGTTAACATTTGGTAAAATCCAGGATATTTCAGGACTTTTAGAGACGAAAGGTCACATATTTTAGAACCAAAGTTGCCATGTATTAAAGTTCACACTTTATTTTTCAAAAGAATACCAAAATTCTAACCAGGGTGGTCATTATTTGTATTTCTCTATTGTTCTAAGCAATAGGCCTATTGTTCCGAACTCTCAGCATTCTTATTAAAGAAAAAAGGTGTATGTACATTGTCATCAATCTTACATAATATCACAAAATTTGAAAACACTGTATATGACAGTGGTATGGCAAAGTTATGTCAGTCTGAATAACACTTATCTCTCTCGATAGAGCTCACATGATAAGATAAACAAATATGTCAAGGCTTAACTTTAATTAGATCTATTAATTATCATCCAGAATGACCCTACCTTCCCATCCAGGATTTTATTATCCTTCAAACAGATTGGGTACATGGTATGAAATTTACAAATACAACTTACTAATTTCATACTCCTTTCAGCAAAGAACTGTGCTATTAGCTTTTTATTATTATAAGTTATTCTTTAGTAACTGTTCCACAAGTAATTATTATTATTATTATTATTTTTAATGAATTGTGACAATAAATAAATACAATTCACCACATAATCCATTCACCAATTAAAAATACAACTTAATCTAAGCCAAGTGTAAAAACACTTTCTTTATGAAAAGTGTGACATAAATGGGGATAA
The DNA here is from genome assembly GCA_030067915.1 of Hydractinia echinata. Taxonomy (NCBI): domain Eukaryota; kingdom Metazoa; phylum Cnidaria; class Hydrozoa; order Anthoathecata; family Hydractiniidae; genus Hydractinia; species Hydractinia echinata. The sequence goes on from JASGCC010000028.1 coordinate 1,541,167, forward strand.
TGAAAGCCTTACTAAAGAAAATGTTGACAATTTCTTAATATCAAATAACAAGCCATTGTGAAGTCACATGAAAGTGATTAATAAGGTTTCAGGCTTATTGTTCCTTGTTGATTAACCATCAAATAAAAACAATGACAAAAATTCTAAATTGAAAAACAATGGTTAGAAAGTGCAATTTAATGATGTCATTGTTTTGAGGTTGCTGCTATTTTTGAAGGTTTTAAAAAAAAAAAAAAAGTTTTTTTTTTAAAATCCAGAAAATTTGATACGATCAAGTGAAATGTAAAAAAGATAAATACTTGAGTATGGCATCATAATTGATGCAGCATAAAATCTTTACTTATCATTTTTCAATTCAGCATCTCTTTAACCCTCCATAACTTGTGATAGGCTTGTCCAAATTGAATCAAACTTGGCACACTTAAAGTAAGTCGTGAAAAGAACAAAATGGCAGCAAAAAATATTTGCTCATTCAGCACTTTTTTTGTGATGTCATCGAAAGCTTGAAATTTTTCCAAAATACCACTATCTGCTTAAAATTCAATTATTTTAGTTCCAGAGTAAAGTTTCTGAGAACCAAATAAATGGTACTTGACATAGTTTCTGGTTTTTACATAGTTCGCATGAAAAAACTTCAAAAATTGCCCAAAAATCCCACTTTTTCCCAATTTTTTTGGGTAAAATTCAAAAAAATCGGGAAATCAGATTTCGAAAATGACTCCCCTTGATGAAAAAGAGTTGTGTTGTAAGTTTCAAGTTCTAAAGATAATCCTAACGAAAGTTATTATATTTACCCGATTATAAGGATTGCATAGAGATTTTTAGGGGTAGTTTTGAGTAATAGCCAATATCAAAGGCTCTGAGAGATACGGGACCTAAAAATTTGGCATGCGCGTGTCTAACAGATGAATATTAAAATTCAGTATATTATAACCATGCACCCCATACCGAATAGGGTTAAAGAAAATCAAAGATGATAAAACTGTTAAAATTATGTTGAAGAGCCATTATCATTATTTATTGGTAAGATTTGAATGCATACCTAATGACAAACAACATATATGTAATGTAATTTCAACTCAGTAATTGTTTATTCCTATGAAACTAAAATTGTTGAACTTGCATCTGTTGTGGACACCATCTTTTACCTCTTAGTATATGTTATCATGTCTTGTGTTGTCCAACGTTCCCATTAATATTGTAGCTGTAACTATGTATGCAAAATGGTTGCATAACAATTTACCTCACATGCAAAATAAGCTCGAGATTCATACATGGTTGTAAAACGTTTTTATGAAATAATGACAAAATGGGTAAGTTAAGAGGACCAGTTTTCTTTTAAAATTACAATTTACATGGATAAATTGGAATTACATGTGATCAAAAACAACATTTAAAAGGATAAGTTATCAACAAAGAGATTTATTCCTTTCACTTGTCATCAACCACAACTATTCAATTTAGTGCTTCAAATTTTTTTGGAAATCTTCAGTGTGTGATAGAAGCATGCTGTATAGACATTGCAGAGGAATTTTTAAATTATGCATTTTTAGAAAAATACACATCTGGCCACAAGAAAGTTAAGCTTAATCAAAAGTACATTTAGTCAAGTCCTTAAAAAGGTCCCTTCTTTCAAATAAGCCTGACCCCCCCTTTAAAAGTCCCTACTTAAAACACTTTTTATAAAAAAAAAAAGAAACACGGCTATTTAACATAAACACTAGTCCTGACCATGTGGAAAATGCATGTTAATTTACCCATCCCATACTTGCAGCTACTATCCTTGTCTCAAAGATGGAGAGTTATGTATAACAATATATCTTTTTTAACAGCCAGCCAGCCCTTCACTTACTCAATTACACAAAATTTGATATTTATTAAAAGTATTGATAATACTTTTGATTTTTTCTTAAATGAATGACTTTCATCATATTTTTTAGATCTAATATATTCCAATATATTGTGTTGAGTAGCAACAAGTAAAAAAAAGTTAAGAAAAGCTGACAATGCTATCATACAAAAAATGAACTTACCTCATGTGTCTGAGTTAAGTCCTCTTGTGATGCACACATCTAAATATGAAAAAACAACCTGCTTACATAATTGAAAAAATGAGTCAAAAATAGGTGTAAAAAACTGTACCTCTATAGAAAAATAGGTTTGCAAAGTTTTTAGTATAAACATAATAAACACTATTATAAATATTCGCTTATGTGCAACAACAGGTGGTCAAAATATGTTGCATAAAACTGTATTGTAGTACTATAATCAATACAATAAAAAAGTTTCATAAAAAAACAATTTTTTGGTGAGAGTTTTAGTTTGTGAGAGTTTGTTTTTAAATAAGCTGTAAGCTCTTTTATGATCAGTAAAAATAGTGTTTGAGGTTAACATTTTAGTTTTAAAATGTTAAAACCACATAAAGAGTGAAGAATTGTCATGGGATTTTAGGAGTGGGTAACGATTTACATGCACAGATTTTTTATTGAAATGTTCCTCAGAGCTTTGAAGATGTACTTGTTGTTTTTCAATCAGACATTCTTTTCTAGGTATGAACAGATTTTTATTTTTATTTTGAGTTATATTAACTAGTGCACTTTATGAGAGAAGTATTATAACAAGTTTTCTTAACCTTTGAAGACATAAAACCAATCTTTTATTTTTGCAAAATATTGACATTTAAATAAACGTTGATTATGAAATTATATAAGTTACGATTTTTTTGAGCCCTCAATATATGATTATTTTATTCGTATAATCCTCAATTTATGCTTAAGATCTGTTTACATATTTTCATTATTTATTTATTTTTCCTTCAATTTCATTCTGATTTATTTTTTGTTTTTACTTTTTTTATGTGTGACCTGTACAACATTTTCACAGGGAAAATTTTTTCGCTCTTCAAAAACATTTCTATTTACTTTAATCCAGCCATGATATGGATTAAATTTTAAGGAATCCAGTCTGATGTGCAGATCTCTACTACTATGTTATTTGTATTTATTTGTACAGTCCTCTAATTTCATATTTTTTAGAAATTTTATGAATTTGTTTTTTTGAAAAATAGAAATTTGAATTTCATAAACAACAAGTTCACGTGCTCACTTTTTGTGATTCATTTTTGTTTTGATAACATTTTAATTTTTATTTTCATCGCCTTGCATAAGTTTTTTGTTTGTAACAAAAGTAGTAAGCATGGTTAAAAAAGGAAACTTCAGATGACTATTGGGGCATCATGGAAGGGATTTAAAAAAAGACTAACCCTTAATTACAAGCAGGCAAATATAAAGAGAAAGACTTGTTTGCTAAGAGTATTTTGGGAGATTTTTTGCCAAGTTGTATCTGTGCACAAAATGTGTTCACAATTATAGAAAACAGTCGCAGAAAGCCTTCCCTTGCAAGTAAAAAATGTGAAAAAATCAGCTCAAGTTTGTAAACACTGCCTTCAAGGAATACATACGAATATAAACAACATGAAAAAAGAACGATAAAACAGTGAAGGCTTAGAAATTACCATATTTGTTCTAAAATGATGACAGTCGTACAAAATTTAAACATTGCTGAATTTTTTGCTCAGATGATGAATACATAGCCGTATGCTCAGAAAACAACATATTTGTTCTAAAACCACAAAAACACTTATATGTAATTTATCAGCTAAGAATAAAATGCGGCTAGTTTCATACAGCTGTGTTTTCGTTATTTCAGAATGAAATACAGCAACTTTAAGCTTCATACAGCCATCTTATCCTCATTTTAGAGCAAAATACAGATTAAAATGAAATACAGCGAAGTCTCAGCTTCATCAGCTGTGCGTTCATCATCCAAGAACAAAATGCAGCAAGTTGCCTTAGATTGTTTAAAAACCATCGAAAAGGTATCAAAGAAAGCGATAACATAGCCGTAGATCGGTTAAACACCTTCAAAACGGGATTGTAGAAAGGATAACATCGCCATAGAAAAATATAAAATTGGTTTTTGAAACAATTGTGGAGACGATTTAAAATTGTGTACCTAGCATGCAGGTCTATCAATAAGGGGCAGTTGATCGCTCTCGCACACACAAACATGTGCCCTAATTCAGAAAAATGAGATAATAGCTGAGCTATTAACTGCTCCCCCAGTTCCACAAAAAGTTTGGCTAGCTGAGCGATTTTGATTTCTGAACGTGGTACTCTGATTTTGTTTTTCTAATAATTTGTTTTTTCATTTAGATTAAAGGGATTCCGAGGTACTTGTACAAGTTAGACATATGTAAAAGATTTGCATTAGAAATTTCCTTTGACATATCCACTTTTTGTTGAAAGTTCATATAACTCCATATATTGCTTTTTAAATATTTATTTGTCTTGTCGCTTGACCACCGCTTTGACCTTCTTCTTTGTCATTTTTGTGGCCCTATTACCGTAAGATTTACGGCTCAACTCAAAATAATGAGTTTCATCCACTAGAATTAATGACTTTCTAAGCCAAAAAACAATTGACGTTAACATTGAAATGATTTTTGTTTTAAAAAAAAAGTTCAACATTGTGAAATTTACAGATCTATAACATGCGCTGGATATTAACGATTTCAATAAAAAATAATTTTAAATAGATTAATGCCAACGATATATTGCCTGTTCCGCATGGAAGTGCAATTATGCAGACTTGTTTCATATGTCTCATTGGCATTCACCTCCGCACCAGTGAAGGATCATATGGCTGTGTATCAGCTGTAATCTGCAGTCAACTAGGGCGGATGTATTGATAATATCTCAGTCTATGTAATTCTTTATCTGGGTCAGATTTCGGTAGATTAGCTATGTACAAATTGGCTTTGAATAGGTTTTTGTTAGTTAATTTCTTCACAATAGAACAAAAATGATTATTATTCCTGGGGTGCATGATTTGTTTCTTAGGAAAATATAATCGCCAGGATTTTGAAAATAACAATCTTACAATCATCAGGTTTGAAATCGTTATTTAAAGCGCTGGTATGTTCGTCTTTTGGAGAAATTAAATAAGTAAAAAAAAATATTTGACAATAACAGAATATTATTTTAAGTAATGATTTTCATGATTCATCGATAACATTGTCATTATTAGCCACCATTCAACTTTCCATAATTAGTTTACTTACCTACTTTTACTTTTCTTTGGCTTTAGGTATGAATTACTAACGTGATGCTGGAGCACCCTGATTAAGATACAAAGATACATTGTCTCTTTTTTCAGCAGTATCATGTGCAACAGGCTATTTAATTCTACCCTTGTCTGTGTGTTGTACACAGGAATTCCTGGCATATCTTCTATTTCACACAAGTATTTATTGAAAGTTTTTTTTGAAGACTTCAACACTACTTGATAGTTCTCTTACGTAGCAAGGTAGTATGTTGAACAGTCTGACACCATGAAATGAGAGACTCGACTCTCTCATGTGTATAATTGATGTTGGTAAATTTGATTTAATAGCATACTGAACTCAAAAGACTTATTCACAATGTCTTCCTGTGACCGTGGTATACTGAATGTTTGTGCATATTGGTTTGAAAGTATCTCTGCCATTGCAGGTGATGATTGTCCATCAGTGGGTCCATAGCAGCTTTAACTTTACTGTATTTTTAAGCATAGTGGTAAAAAAATTTAGGATTGTCTTTATGGCTTCAATAGCTTTTTTTCTTCTTTTGACACAGAGTTATTTATTGAGCATTGCAATAAGTTTTTTTTAAATTTTGTTTTTTGATGCCCGGTACTAGTTTTCTCAAGCTTTATTTGTAGCTTTTAGCATTTGCACCTTAAGATTTTTCTATCTTTTGGTATCTTGGATGCTTGAGTGTCTGTAAAAGCAGATTTAGCTGGGATATATTTTTCACATACCTCATACTTTTATTTCAATTTTGGAGATCATTTCTTCTGGTGTGAGGTCAATAAATTCCTCATTCCAGTTTGTATCATGGATCTCCCTGTTACCATATCCAAGTCAATGTTTTCACTATAAAAATCAAGTTTGTGGAAAGGCGATAGAGGGGTTGGTTTTTCTTCAGTATTATTATTACTTGCAGAAAATAGTGTTGATCGACATTCAATGCTATAATGATCAGATACTGATCTCAGTGGTAACAGATGTACACTATGTACTAGATGCTCATTATTTGTGAAGAGCAAGTCTGAAGTGTTATCAAAATGTGATGGTTGATCAATGTATTAAGTTAAAAAAATTATCATCACACAATTTTTTGATTATATTCATCATTTTCTTTTCTTGGGATTGGGCTTATTTTGTTGGTTCACAATATGGCTAACTAACATTTGGCGTGTTGAAGTCTCCAAATATAATAATATTAGGCATTGGACCTTTCAATTTTATTAGATTGTTTAGTAGCTTGTCCATGGCAATTTCAAACTCCACCGCTTTTGACTTGTTTTCACTAGTATTATTGTCTGCTTGTCGATAAACAACAGTTAGGCAGAGATTATGGTACCTTGAATAGATGCTTAATATTTCAATAACATCTTCGAAAACTAGAGAATGAATTAAAATAATTAAAACACAAGTCGATTTTACGTGACAGTGACTGTTTCCACGGTTGTGAAGTTGTGGCATAAAGCTAGTATTCTGGTCATTCTGTTTCATTAGTTGCTGACCTATTCCCTGATAAGCTAGGTAGTGTGGGTTGGTTTTGAGCAGTGCCGGGTGCATATACCCCTGTAGTTGTACAATCAGGTGAAAGTTTGATTTGACTGGTGGTAAATTAATATGTTTATATAAGGACTGGGTACCATTGTTTCCAATTTTAAGTTTACCTTGTTACACAAGTCTACTTTCATCCGTTGGAATAGTTCTAAAAATGTTTTCGGTTGAATCTTTTGGCATGGTTTCATTTTTATTATGTGGGTAACTATCCACTTTAATGTTTTTTTATGGCCATGTTCTCCTTATTTTTTTTGTCAGAGTCATTGTTTGCAGTATCAGAACCATCAACTGCATAAGTGCCTATAGTAGACAGAGACTTGTTCAGTTCATTTTCGTTCTTAATTTTCTTTTTCATAAATCCAGTTCTATGAGACAATTGAATATTTGACATAAAATCTTGACCATATTCGTTCTCATGATCAGTCATAATAATGTGTGGTTTAACGTGATTACAACTGTTGTGGATATAGTGCTTTCCTGCATTTTCAGATATTAGTTTTGTTTCTCTGCTAACTGAAATTGTTTTTGATGCATATATACAACTCAAGTAATGAAAGCCTGGGATCTTGAAAATACTGTTGTCTTGGGTACCATCATCTTTTATGTTACAAACTTCCTTCAGTTTTTCCATGCAACACTGCCTGTGGACTTCTTGTCGACACGATTCACAAGCTAAGAAAGGTATCGTCAAATACTATGAAGGTGTACTCATTTTTACATATTTGACATATATCTTGAAAACAACTTTTCACTTTCATAATTCGGGAGTCTGATTTTTGACTATTTAAACTTGTGATATGGTCAGCCATATTAAAAACAAATAAGCTGGTGGGTCTGTGTACCACGGGTTGGCTTTCACCACTATTTCAGCCAGTGGCAAACTGGAAGGGTGTTAGTGGGTTTAAACAGCCAGTATCCGCTTTTTTCACTGTCTCAGCAAGAGGCAAGCTAATGGGGTTGTTTACACTTATACTCAGGGACTGAATAGTACAGTACTGTGAAAAGGTTTGTTAACATCGTGGTTCGTGTTTATTTCATGTTACGCACGAACCACGATAGCCCACGATGCGTATTTTTTTTAACAATCGTGGACCTCACGATCATGTTTCGTGGACTACACGAACAAAAATTAAACATTACACCGTGGTGTCCACGATAGATAACTTATATTGTAAAACAACAAAGACCGTATTAGTTTATCAATTAAATAAAAAACCGACGGCAAAAAAATAAATTAACACTTGTTGTTTTAATTCGTTGTCATAAAGCTAGCTATATAATAGATTTTAATCGTTCGTGAATCAAAATCTAAAAGAGCATTTCTATCGCCGCTATTCGTTTTTAAACTTTTAAAATTCGATCTAAAAAAACATTTCTATCGCCGCTTTTTGTTTTTAAACTTTTAAAATGCGATCTAAAAAAACATTTCTATCGCCGCTTTTCGTTTTTAAACTTTTAAAATGCGATCTAAAAAAACATTTCTATCGCCGCTTTTCGTTTTTAAACTTTTAAAATGCGATCTAAAAAAATATTTCTATCGCCGTTTTTCGTTTTTAAACTTTTAAAATGCGATCTTAAAAACCATTTCTATCGCCGCTTTTCGTTTATAAACTTTTAAAATGCGATCTAAAAAACATTTTTATCGCCGCTTTTCGCTTATAAACTTTTAAAATGCGATCTAAAAGAGCATTTCTATCGCCGCTATTCGTTTTTAAACTTTTAAAATTCGATCTAAAAAAACATTTCTATCGCCGCTTTTTGTTTTTAAACTTTTAAAATGCGATCTAAAAAAACATTTCTATCGCCGCTTTTCGTTTTTAAACTTTTAAAATGCGATCTAAAAAAATATTTCTATCGCCGTTTTTCGTTTTTAAACTTTTAAAATGCGATCTTAAAAAACATTTCTATCGCCGCTTTTCGTTTTTAAACTTTTAAAATGCGATCTAAAAAAACATTTCTATCGCCGCTTTTCGTTTTTAAACTTTTAAAATGCGATCTAAAAAAATATTTCTATCGCCGTATTTCGTTTTTAAACTTTTAAAATGCGATCTTAAAAAACATTTCTATCGCCGCTTTTCGTTTATAAACTTTTAAAATGCGATCTAAAAAACATTTTTATCGCCACTTTTCGCTTATAAACTTTTAAAATGCGATCTAAAAGAGCATTTCTATCGCCGCTATTCGTTTTTAAACTTTTAAAATTCGATCTAAAAAAACATTTCTATCGCCGCTTTTCGTTTTTAAACTTTTAAAATGCGATCTAAAAAAACATTTCTATCGCCGCTTTTCGCTTATAAACTTTTAAAATGCGATCTAAAAGAGCATTTCTATCGCCGCTATTCGTTTTTAAACTTTTAAAATGCGATCTAAAAAAACATTTCTATCGCCGCTTTTCGTTTTTAAACTTTTAAAATGCGATCTAAAAAACATTTTTATCGCCGCTTTTCGTTTTTAAACTTTTAAAATGCGATCTAAAAAACATTTCTATATTGCCGCTTTTCGTTTTTAAACTTTTAAAATGCGATCTAAAAAACATTTCTATATTGCCGCTTTTCGTTTTTAAACTTTTAAAATGCGATCTTAAAAAACATTTCTATCGCCGCTTTTCGTTTATAAACTTTTAAAATGCGATCTAAAAAATATTTTTATCGCCGCTTTTCGCTTATAAACTTTTAAAATGCGATCTAAAAGAGCATTTCTATCGCCCCTTTTCGTTTATAAACTTTTCAAATGCGATCTAAAAAACATTTCTATCGCCGCTTTTCGTTTATAAACTTTTAAAATGCGATCTAAAAAACATTTCTATCGCCGCAGACAAATTTAACTTTTCTAGACAAATGACATTTCGTAAAAATACAATCGCGTCCATGACGAAAAAGTATACACCAAGCAAAAACTACGAATATGCTTTTTTAACTTGATAAAACCTGAAACAAACAAATTAACTTAGACTTTTTTGAAAAGAAAAAAAATTAAATTATACTGGCTATAAAAATCGTGGAGCTCGCGAAAATAATCGTGGGACACACGATCCTTCGAGGAGATAATAATATTAGCGTGGTGGACACGATAGAATGTTTGAATGTTTGTTATACATAAAGACCACGATTTTATCGTGGTTCGTGTGCACCACGCTCGTTACACGAACACGATGTTAACAAACCTTTTCACGGTACTGTATAGTTTGAAATTTTTTTTATACATATATTGTTTGTTCCACAAGTAGTCACAAAGTTTAATTAATGACTTGACTTTTTGATATCTAGGTTGAAATTCCCAGCTATGAGCATTGAAGAAACTTGTACCAACTTTGTTCCCCACGCCAAAACAGCAATCCCTTTGTGGTGTAACGGGGAAAAAGAATCTTAATTACTTCGCTGTTTTTAATTGTTTTTAATTTTTATATTTTGGGATCGTTTATGCAAAAAAAATTATTAAAGGTTACGTAATGATGCTACTAGACAGAGTAGAAAAGTGTTAACCATAATTTAAATTTCTTCATCTAAAGTCTGAATTTTAGTGCCTTAACATTGAAACTAATCTATGCTGTTTTGTTTATTGAACTGTTGATGTTCCTTTTTTCTTTATTATAATATTTTTGTTTGTCAGGGATATCTCGTAATCGATGGATCCCTAACTAACAGTTTTTTGACTGCACAGTCTTAGTTTTGATGAGTGGTCACTAAATACCACAGGAGACAACAGTGAGAGATATTCCTTAAACTTCTAATCAGACCAAACGAGACATTGTCCTGTCTTGTTTTCTATGATTTCAGCATCTTCCCTGTCAAAATCTTAAGGCTATACTTGTTAATATAAGAACTGTGCATAAAGTCTCAAAGACAAGATGATGGTCATTTAAATAATAGTTTTGAAAGGATTGTTGCATGGTAAAGTAACAAACATTCAAAAAAATTACTTTAAACCTGATCGATTTGCTTATCGTGTAAACAGCATGTAACAGGCTATAAGGGGCTGCTTATATGGAGGTGGGCTGAATCGAGAAACCAAGCAGGCTCACTTGCCAGTTGGTTTTAGCTTGTGTTTATTTATATGCCGACTCGCTTCTCATATAGTAAGTTTTAGGTTTAAAGTTTACCTCCCACTCAGAAAAAAGTAATCAAAAAACATCTCTAAGTATTGTAACTATAAATATAATATTACTTTATACTTGTTTTGATTTATTTGTAAGATATTCAACATTAGATTGGCAAAGTATTAGCTAGGGAAGAAGCTTTTTCTCTCACCATCTTGTTTCCCAGATGTAAATAAATTCCTTCCTGGGAAGGCTTGGGAAGTCAACTCGCAGATGATAATTTCGCTAACTTAGTCGCAGCCCAGGTTTTTATATATACAAAGCAGTTGCTTTGTTTTGTTTTTTAACAGATTTTTTTTATTTGTAACAGATACTGTAGCTTGTATAAGGTACTGAATATGAGCAATAACTTGTTTTGCTACTTCTCTCGCAGAAAAGTCTGCAAAGGTGTAAAAAACGTACAACAGTGCCCACATAGACAGAGTTTTTGTTGTTTACAGTTTGACTCAGCAAATGTTTTTGATTCAGTAAGTCAGTAAAGCGTTTTTCCCTTGTCGCTAGACCATCGGCAGCATTGATCATTACGACCACATGAGTAAACACACAAAGGACGAGTGCGCAAGCTAAAATACTTACTGCTGGTCAAAGTTGTAGAATGGGCCATGGGGATCATAAAACGCGTTTGTGACACAAACAAGTAAAAAGTCGAATATAATCGACAACAGTCGAAAAAATCGTTACCAAAACTAAAACTATATACTATAAAAAACCGTGCCATAAAACTATATACATCACATTTGAAAACATTCAAAAAAAGAACACTTTCGATCGATTGCGACATCAATCGAAATTAGGCAATAGCTTTTTCGAAATAGGATGCATTGAGTATATTTCATTTCTTTCTTTGTGGAACTGTGATGAATATGTTCATCATTTATGTATATTGAATTTTTAATTATTTTTTTATTTATTTATTTTATTATTATATGTTTTACTATAGTTCAGTAATTTTTTCATGTGGCTCAGGGGCGACTTAAAATCGGAGGGTCAGGAAATAAAGCATTAAATGTTAAATTACTAATTCTCAACATATAAATTAGTTCTTAACATTATATACAACATTAAATAAGGATAAAATGTGCTTTTTTAAAGTGGGAGGTAGCTAGCAAAGCTTTAAGGGAGTAGCCGAGATATTGGCTGGCCTGGCTAGCCAAGATCTTGACCAACCTAAGCAACCAGGGCAGCTCCACTAACATAAACAACCCCTCGGTTTCAAAATGACAGGATAATACAAAAACATGCAGCAAATTCAAATGTCAACTTCAGGCTCACATTGCCAAAAGGCCATGAAATTATAATTATAGGAATCTTACTTCGGCATCTTGAGCTACATTTAGGTTTTGCCATGGATCAGCAAACTGGGCCAACGGCATTGCTACTAATAAAACCAAAACAAAATTATAATAGGTACAAACGAAGTCAAGGGCACAGCTATATTCTGCTGCCTCAACCAACCAACGGTGCTCACTTGCCCATCATAGTTCTTGGGGGGCTGGGTTCGAGTATTTTTATCAAAAGTTTTTATCTCGAAAAACGCGAAAAGGTTATAAAAAGTTTTTAAAAAAAGTTGAAACAGTGAGGCATGCCGATTGGTAGAAAGCCGGTGTCGGCGTTTCTTTTTCTCGACTGACGTTCTAATACGTTTTTTGCTGTTGGGTTTAATTTTCGGTTTCTATATTTTTACCGCGACATTGTTTACTCCGACGATTTATCGGTTTTCTTTTTCGTGTGGTGACGGAAGTGAATAATATTTGTATTTATTTGTTTATGTCTCCGGAAAAGGTACACTGGGAACAAGACTGGGAAAGTCTGCCGATGACGAAAATATAAAACTTCTGACGAAAGCCAAGGCTGTTAACCTTGTTATTATGTTATAAAGACTGCTTGTAATGGGATTATCATGAACAAAATGGATAGGGATTACGAAACCCTTATCATTCATCAAAATTACTTTTTATTAGTTTGTTTTGTCATTATTGTCATCCTTAAAATCTAGCAGTCTAGCATCCAGACCTTCTTGTTAGCTATCATCATATCGTATATAAACAAGAATCAACGTGCAAAATCTAGGCGGATTGTTTTATGTACGTGAAGTAAGAAACGTGATTTAGGATGGCAACCTTGTACCCATAGCTCCTTGTCACTTTTTATGTAGACGTTTTCCCATCCCGATAGGTGACATAGGAATGAAGTTGTTTAGCGCAGCTTTCGTTTGATTATCTCGAAAGTATAATCCCGTGTATTTGAAAATGTGAACTTGTTAGGCCAGTTGAGAAAAGAGTTTCTATTGTTTATCGTCAATGATTTTGAGTTTGACCTAAAAAACTGGTTAAAAAATTAGTTAAAAAATACTAAATAAAAGATGATGTGTATATGATGAGGGTGAGAGCTCGATAACCCAAAATCCTACTTTGAAGACAAACGTGCTAAGCGCAAATGCATAGAGAAGGGTAGGGTGGGCAGGCAACCCTTATGCTTACGCAGAAGATTTTGAAAATAAAATCTGGATCTGGATGGACTTGATGGTAAAGAGATATCGTGGTTCATGGACTATCTGTTCTGTCGTTCACAAATCGTAGAAGTTGACAACACCTTGGCATCACCATATCCACTACTGTCAGGGGTAGCTCAAGGATCAATACTAGGTCCCTTATTATTTATTGTGTACTTTAATGATATTCCAGATTGCCTGAGTTGTGCAAAAATTATCATGTACGCAGATGATACCGTAGTATATTTTGCTGACTCAAATATACGCCATATCGAATCCACACTAAATGCAGAGTTTTCAAATATTGCTACATATTTACATGACTCGGAGCTCGTGATTAACTTGAAAAAAGGTAAAACCGGATCAATGCTTTTCGGTACAGCTCAAAAACTCTCGAAAATTCCAAAATAATTTGAAGTGAAATATAACAGTCATCCAATTAATGTTGCAAAAGACTACAATTACTTGGGCAACATTATTACTCCAACTCTGAATTTCAACCAAAATTTTCAAGCACGTTACAAGAAAGTGTCTGGAAGAATTAATCTTCTAAACTTTTGTACTAAACAAAAGTACGCCAGTATCTAACAACTGAAGCAGCAGAAAACGTTTATACAAGGATGATTGAACCACTTCTCCTGTATTGTTGCCTGTTGAACCTGAAGATGACAGCGACTCAGTTAAACTCTTTGGAGAATGTAGAAAGACGAGCATCTTCAATCATCTACGATAACGATAAGAAGGTTGCATCTATCTACAATGCAATGAAGATAAAGAGCAGCTTAATGGTAAAGAAATGTTTAATGAAAGAAGTATCAACACCACTAAAGAACTATTTCAGCATCAATGAAACAAACATTAGTACAAGAAATAAAGGACTGCTCCTAAAACTTCCAAAAATGAAATTAGAACTAGGAAGAAAGCTTTTTCTTTATTGGAGCAAAATTATATAATGATATACCGATTGAAGTAAGAGAGGAAAAAGGTTTCAGTTCTTTTAAGGCAAAATTAAAGGCCCTCTGATATTTTTAACATTTTTAGATTTTTATATGTGCATAAAAGATAATTTAGTTAATGCTAAGCAGTATTTTTTAGATATGCTACTCACTGTCTTTATCTTCCTTAGCGTGTCGTAATCTGAAAACATATCGTGTTTTTCAACTAACAATTTTAATTTTAATTTAGTTAAACATTTTTTATTTCATTTTTTGGTCCAATTAGGATAGCAGTATATTTTGACTGCAGTTGTGAACCAAAGAAAACATTCCTAAATAATAATAATAATAATAATAATAATAATAATAATAATAATAACAATCCTTCAATTTTATTTCCTAATCTTTTGCGCAAGCAGAGTATGAGACTTCAAAGTATAAACGCAGCCAGCGAGTGTGGTGGAAAAACGGTGTTAAGGATAAGATAAAGAAAATTTGAATAACTGATCAAATTTCTTTAAACAATATACTGTTGCAATCAGTATGTAATGTTAAAAACGCAAACCAAGATTCATGACTTGTCGCTTCCATAACTGAGTCCAAGAGGGAGGTACCAAGATCATGAAGACTTGTCACACTACCAATAACATCTCTACAATAATAACAAGTGCCATACTTTAAAATGCCATCTAGAGGTACCCCTGTAATTTTTGCTTTACTCCCAGAGGCTGAACGACAGCTACCTTGGGAAATAACACCGGTATCAATACCAGCTGAGGTCATAGCTGATTTTATTCATCTTGATGTATCCTTAGAGTCAGCATGATGGGGTTTCCCAAAAGTTACAAAAAGCGCAGCAATTTCCTTAGATAGCAACTGGTCTCTTTTCAACAGGTAGGTTTTGGTACATTGGAGTGAGCATAAATCTGGGTCAGAAAGGAATGCCCTGTACATCAAGGTCCTATCAGTCATTTTAGGCCGTGTTGTTTTAAGCAAGCCAGTTAAGTGACATAACATCACATCGTCTGTCAAATCTATATACGGAACAGATATTTTATGGACACTGTGAACTCTTTGACCTGCTAAAATAGTAAGGAGACAAGTCAGCTTCATGTTAATATCCTTAAAATCTTTATTAGGACTAAGAGACTTTAATAAGTCAAAAGAACGTTCGTATCCCATATTAAAGAGTATTTGAGGGTACTTGGTCTTATATTAAAAACTCCTTTTATAAAACGGCTTATCAATGGATGCTCTGAAAGTGAACCATAACCACTGATCGAAACAACTGAAGCAAGAGCACTTTTAGTTGTACATAAAACACTGTATCCAGACCCACCTTTGAATAATTCAAGGTATATTAACACATCTTTCACATTTGAATAGTAGGGATCAATTGACCTCCCAGTGCAATATTGTATCCATCGTCTGATTGGATCCGAGTATTGTTTCTGGGTGCCTTCTCTCCATGATGCTGCAATGATATCGACAGTGTCTGCTGGAATCTTTTTACCTTGTAACGATTCCCGGAGACAGACAGCATGAGCAGCGACAAGGTTTGGTGTAGAGGATGTAGCCTTTTTGTTCCCGGCAGAAACAACAATCTATACGAAGGAGGAAATAACACAAGTGTCCTGTATAACATATTAATCGCTTGAGGAAACCAAGGTTGCGATGACCAGAAAGGTACTACAAGAAGGCCTGTGACTTGATCCATATTAATCTTTGCGAGAACTTTCCCAATCAAATTAATTAGTGGGAAAGCATAAAAGTTTAAATTCGACCGGGTCTGAGCAAAAGCATTTACAGCTTTAGCATGCATTCGGATCATGTCTTAAAGAAAAATAATCCACACATTTTTCATTGAGTCTGGATGCAAAAGGATCAATATCAAATTTCCAAAAAATGTCGGAAATTATGTTAAATTGTTCTATATTCAAGGACCATTCAATGTTATCTTAAAATTGTCTTGATTTATAATCAGCTACAGTATTTAATACACCAGGTATATGACAAGCTGATAACCAAACATCACGTGTTCTAGCGAATTCCCATCTTTTAACAGCTAATTTATTACAAGCAATGGAGTGAAGGCCCCCCATCTTTGTTATGTAGGCCACAGCTGTGGTGTTAACTGAACATGTCTATATTGTCTTATTTTCAAGAATGCAGCCAACAACTCTAAAGTATTGATATGTCCTGGTAATTCTCCCTCAGACCAACGTCCCCCTATTTGAGATCTGTAAATCCTTAATAGAAAACTCTGACACCTAGGTTCTTATCTGTTTCCAAAGACCTATAATGTAACTTGCCATACATCCCTGCATCAAAGGCAGAAATTAATGTTCCAATAACCCTAGAAACAAACCGAACTGTGGGGTTAGGTATGCACAACAAGTCCTTACATAGTCTCTTTAATTTTATGACCCTTTTCTCGGTTAAGGATATTGTCATCTGAGCAGAGTTTAACACAAACCCTAAAAAACTATACATTGGGTAGGCACTAGAACTGACTTGTTTGGATGTACAGTAAATCCTAAGCTGCTCAAAAGTGAGACAGTTGCAGTAATGTTTCTTTGGCATGATTCATAAATATCACCTTTCAAATAAGAATCGTCTATATAAACAACAAATACATGACCCGCCCCTCTTAGTACTTTAAAAGGCGCTTTAAGAACTTTGGTGCAGATCCTAACAGCTGGACCAAATCCAAAGGGTAAAGCTAGAAATTGGTAAAACTGTCCATCTTAAGAAAAAACTAAAAACTTTTGAAAGTCAATATGGAAAGAGAGGCTGTAGTATGCGTCCTTTAAGTCAATACCGCTGGGGCGGATCTAGAATTTTTTTTATGTAAGTCACAATTTTTGCGAAGCAAAAAAGCGCAGATGTTTGCGGAAGGTTTTACTTTTTACGGCATCCTAAAGCGTTAACAGGCTAAATTAAAGTCCAATCTTCTCTTGCTCTTTGACGTGTAAAACCACTCTTTTGCGTTGTAAAATGTATCTGTTGTAAAAAGTTAGGAGATAATAAAAACAACGGTATGAATTATATATTATCAGACTGTTTCGCCCAATACCAGGACTCATCAGCTTGCCTAGGCAAAATTCAATAACATTATATATTATTTAGTGTCCCAGACAAGTACAGTCAGCTAGCGCTCCAATAAACCGGGTACTATTAGCAGGAGCAAGCTAAACCTAGTACACAGACCACGTAAATTCGATAAAACGCCACACGCGCGTCAAGGTCCGGGCGCGAAACAAGATGCCGTAATACTGGTTGCTGGTTCTACTGACCGGCGTTTTGTTCTATTTTTCATTAATCTACATTTTTAAGGTTTGAAAAGATGTCAGTCGCTTGCCGGTTCTGACGTACGCTAGATCCGCCCCTGTAACCTCCCATCCAAACACCTGGTTTGATAAGCGTAGAACATCTTGCAGTGTTTCCATTTTAAAATGGCGGTATCTGAAAAATCTATTTAAATTTTTAAGGTTGATAATCACTTTTGAGCTACCATCTTTTTTAGGGACAGTAAATATGCCTGAAAGAAAACAGTTATTTGTTGCTTGTATCTGGAACCCTATAGGTTTATTGCAGCTCTTCACAGATAAAATACGAAAGGTGGAGCTACTTCAGTGCCAAAGGAATATTCATCGTTGTATTCCTTAATGAGGTCAGACCAGACCTCTTGGTCTAACTCCTCCAACTGGTTTTTCTATTGCCCCAGCATTTCATTCATTAAGCCATCACACAATTGGTTGGATGCTGATGTACTCACGAAATCATCATCTTTTTTACTAGGCCTCTTAGTAGAAAAGTGACTGAAGTTAAAAGTTTCTGCTGATGAAGATCTGGATCTTTTCCTTCCCCGAGACCTGGTGTGATCTACAGATATGAAAGCATTTGCTTCATTTTGCTTATCTGCACCATGACCGGGTCCAGGAGAATTGTCTCCACTGTGGTCCACATGGAAATTATCACCATTGTTCAGCCAAAACATCTGCTCGGAGGCCATTTAATGAAGTGGAAAATTTCTCTCCTAGGGCTATGATTGCTTAGTTAAAAATAATAAAGACCCCAAAGAATGTCCAATCTCATGGTATATCTCAATATAGTCCACACTCCGCTTCAACAATGTCATTTAATTTTATTTTCTACCCTGAATGGTTGACTGAGTATTCACAAGAGCTTTATATAGCACCTAAATTGAAAGAATGGAATGGTAAAATCACAACCAACCATAGTGAAGAGGATAGAAAAGAAGTACCCTAAGGGTCATGTTAATGCAGAGCAATTATTAAGCTTGCAAATGTATATAAACAAGAACCTACTTAGAATAATGTAAATACAAGGAGGTATACAATACATAGGATTAATCACCTTAATGCCTCTGATGAGGAGGAGAAGAGTGTGGTATAGTATGGTTCCCTAATCGACATATATAACACAATTTATCAGGTTAGAGTTAACCTGATAAATAAATGCGAAGAGAAAAAGGTTGTGTAACTTTAATAAGAAAGGAGTCGACGAGGTTCAATATAAAAGGTAGATCAAGTATGTCTATAGAAAAGCTTAAGGAAGCAGCTAGAAAGGTAAAGTTGATCAATATATAAGTGCAGACCATGGATGGATCCATACTGCGCAGCCTGTGTAGCTTCCACGCAAAGGAGAAATCTACAGGTATACATGAAGGAATTAACAGAAAAGAAAGACGCCTTATACGTGATCAAGACCTACTGGCTGATACTTTCACAGGAGTATTCTGGTGGATCTCTAAGTATTGGTTGCATACTTGTTGCCCTTTCGCTACTAGTTCTACACGTTCCTTCTCATCGATGTTGTTGACAATACGCTTCACTCTCTGAAACATCTGCTCCTTTAGCACTATATAGCGCTGCTTTTTTTTCATAATTAATCCACCTGATGAAGGATTATGGTGTAGATAGAGCATGGAAAAGTCACAAGATTCTTACGCGTGTAGGTGAAGAACGATTATCACGAAGCGTGATATTTTACGCTTATCTTATCTTAGAAAGTTAAACCAACGCAAAGTTACGTATAACGTGTGATCAAGGTAGTGCTATCGATGATCAGCGTCCATTCCCCGCCTCGTTCAAAGATCTTATCATCAGACACAGTAATCGACCTTGCTGTACACTTGTAGCCATCGGTGTGTACATGTACATGATCCCTAGTGATATGACTTATTATTATCATTATTCCGAATATTTATTCAGGATATAGCCACTTCAGTGTTGAAACACGGTTATCAATGCAGCTCCTGTGTTCTGATTGTATACATCAGGTATACACCGGCATTGCTTACCCAATTTTCCTCAAATGGCATGTATTGACCCGTAGCTATGGTAAAGGCGCTTGCTAAACAAGCCCGCGCTGACTGAACCACAGATCTTGTGATGACAAAGCAAACTCCATAATCATTAGGTCAGGCGCCACGAGAATCTACCTAATGAAAAAATTCTACATTTCAACAAAATCTTGATCAGCCAGGAGCATTTGGTAAAAACTTTATGGTCAATACCACACATGGCCGGACGAGGCAGTCGCTATATCACATACAGCAAGAACGTTACCAGCTCACGATTGGAGGCAAGCGGAATACCACGAGAAACAAAGCTGTATTAGGTTCAACAGAAGTATGACTTTTTCTTAAAGATTTTCCTGTGATTATCCATCATACGAAAGCGAGTTATTTACGATCTTTTAGTCTCCCTTACATACCCCACACCGAGGGCCACAACACCAGCAAGGGCAAGATAAATATGCCTAGCTGTAAAACTTGTAAAAGCTCTGTGCCCAGTTTTGCTACAGTACAATGATTGTTCTAAATTCCCCGTACCTTTTTGTGACTTCTATACTATGATAGAGAAGCCGGTTCCCTCTTAGTTCAAAATCATCATAGTTCTGAGCATTTGGATGTCCTAGCTCATCTTCTAGATGCTTGTAGAGATCACCGATCTTCGACCTCTTAAGCTCCTTCCGAGGACCACGCTCTCAAATAAGTTCATCCTGAATACGTTCTTTCTCCGGTGTTATAGTAAGATTTGTACCAGACCTGCTTAATTCTCCCTTATCTGGCTGATCGTGCGTGTCATCTATATCTTCATCAGTCTCCTTTAATGATTGGATTAATTGGCATTTATTCTATCGTATTTGATATAAACAAACATGATCAACATATTCGTGAAAAAACTTGATTCTTATACGGAGAGGCAGCCTGTCAAGGTTAGCCATGTGCCTTCTACCATTAACCAGAACGAAGATCCCTACGTGGACGTCGCTAACATGGGGCAAAACGATGTCATTTTTCTAGCTCTACTGTTTAATCTAGAATTGACTGGTACCAGCACGAACAGAACCATCCTAAACAATATTGGTAAAAGTATCGTGCAAAACCTGCGCATTATCTTGAATGGCAACGAGGTGAAGAGTATGAGCTTGAGAATAAACTAATACTGGAAGGTATTAACCCTAATGATGGTACAATACGAGCGCTGCAGGTTAAAGCTAGTGATCATGTAGGTACGGACGAAAAAAGGCGATAGTCTAGGCTTACGGCAATACCTTTTTGCGTCCTTCTTGGGAAGATGTTGGAACTCGCAAAATATCTACATTTCTATCAGCCATAGATTACAGTTTGTTCTCCACTTTGCACCATATAGCGATGTGATCAAAAATGCTGGTACACCAGCATCAGGTTCCACAGCTGCAAAACCAGCCGATGCAACTTACAAAATCATCAACATTTCACTGGAATTTGATTAGTGCTATGGGGTCGCGGTATGACCGTACCATTAGAGTACTTCCCAGCAAGGTGATTACCATGAAGACGGAAGATACGAACAACTTGCAGATGGACACTCCTTCCAAGAGTGTGAAAGGCGTCCTTCTCCTTTTCGTAGATCCTGCGAAGCGTAAACCTTACAGTGGAATGAACTAAGTATTCCATAATCCTAAGATCGAGAAAATTGCTATAACCTTGGAAGGTGAGCCGAATGAGCTTTACTCTCATTCAATGCAAGATGATATATACAAGATAATGAACAAACTATTAAGGAGAATATCAGGTTTATACGGAGTAGTGTGAAGCCTGATGTAACCAACTATTATTATTAGCAGTGTGAAAAGCCTCGTTATAGGTCTTCAGCTTTTTGGATACCTATATGATTAGCCTCACCACTCTTTTACATACACTGGAGGTACTTCAACATCCTCCGGAATCTGCATCCATTCTTCAGAAACAAAACTACGATACGGACCATTTGCAAGGTGGTAGAGCACACGAATGTTAGGTTCTGCTATGATATGATATAGTCTATTAGTTTTCTTGCTCCAGTAAGCGTCTATTGCACGTCTTTTCTGTTCCCCATGCTCTTCCCTGGGTTTCAACAGAAAGAGCAAAAGACCATCTTCTGGTAGAGGTTTTTCATCAGGGCACTGTTCACTCTTAGCAAGCGGTACCTTATCAAGCTTGCTTGGTTTCATCCCGATCATCTGAGTCTTGGTGTTGATAAAGTGTTTCACCAAGGGGGGGGGGGGGTGAAAGGTTTTACACGCCCTTCTCCACCTTGTTGTGTACTGTTGCTCATGCTTTATCTTATCTTATAAGCATGGGCAACATGAGGAGTCTCTGATAATAGGGTCTTCCTCAACATTTTTCCTGAGTCCTTCTGTTTCACGAAATTATCTATGACATTTGCATACATGCTGACCACATGCGCAGAGAGTGCATTAGCTGTTTTCTCCCCATTGAAAATACCAACATATGTCTTTTCTATAGTTTCATCAGGTGCTTTGTCTACAAACGCTTCGCTACACTTCTTCAGTAGAAAATGTCCCTTTTCTTTTCGCAAGGCTTCCTTCAAAATTTGGCGCTTGTCTACTAGCTTTTACCTTTTTCTAGGGCCTCTACTGGTGCATTGGGTATCTATCTCATGAAATATTTGTGCAAAATTAGACATTTTCTTTACCTTAAAAACCCAGGTAACAGAGTAATAAAATGACACAGGGTAATGCTACGATAATACCTAGACAATTATCGTTCATTTCTTTCAAGCATAGTGACCTCGGGCTAGTGTTATGATCTGATTTTCTTGCAAGAGCAAACTTGTTAACCTTTTGTGTGAAGACTTGGTGCTTTCTGTACTGGATTAAGACCTGGCTTTTAAAGATATCAATCCCTCATCTAGAAACCTCTTATAATAATCGAAAATGATGGATTTTTACACGACACATTTCTTCACACCTCTACATCGCTTGTCCTCCTTATCTATAGATTTATAAGCGTATAGGCATATAGCTTCTCTGTTAGCGCTACAAACTTCATTAGACCTACTACTTTCTTATTCTTACCAATAAGAAGTGGTCTATCGTCATTTTTACTATAAGCACTAGTATCAAATCTAGTTTTCATATCACCTGCGATATCCTTGTAGAAATCATGCGTCTTGATATGATAGACAAAGCTATCTCTAATCTCTATCCATGTAGCACAACTGCAGTTTGCGATGAGCTTCGAGAGATCGAGAATCGCCTGATCTAGATAGACTGGTTTCGCTTGTTACCGGCTTTATTATGTCGTAATGGTTTTATCGTCTTACCAAACCCTGAACAGTTCATCAGCTTAAAGAAGGCCTTCTTGAACTCATTCTTGGCTGCTGTTTTTTAACCTTGTATTAAGGTCAACATGGGGTTTAAGTCATTAGCTCTGGCCATACTGAATCTATGAACCATTTTTAATATAAGACCATGCTTGAGGGCCTCCTTTAGTGTTTTAATGTACACCACATAGTCTTTAAGGTTTGGTACAAGCTTCTCTACCCTATCAAATGTCATTCTTTCAGCTAGGAAATGTAATTCATTATTTTGATTATAAAGCGACTCAGGGTATTCTATATCTAGCTCCAGCAGGTACACGTGTCTGCCCTTTTTTTACCGGGTTTCCATCTGCTTTGGAGTAAATTTTTTCGTCTTGTTGAACCATGTGTTGGTAGATCTAGTATCATAGTCAAACCGTATGTTGGCATCGAGGTATTGGAGTCAGGATTATACTTTTATATACT
Organism: Hydractinia echinata; assembly: GCA_030067915.1. Taxonomy (NCBI): domain Eukaryota; kingdom Metazoa; phylum Cnidaria; class Hydrozoa; order Anthoathecata; family Hydractiniidae; genus Hydractinia; species Hydractinia echinata. The sequence continues at coordinate 1,564,448 of JASGCC010000028.1, forward strand.
TATTGTTGGCTTATTGTTATACTACCATATACTTATTGTTGGCCGTTGCATAATGATATACAGCTTGTGTAATACTTTCTCTGATACCTTTTTCATACATCAAGAACTTATTAGGATCTGTCAATAATTCTAATTTTACTTCAATATACTTTAATGCAGCTTTCCATGCTAATCCTGAAGAAGTATAGAAATGTGCAGGATCTAGCTTAGAATTACTTAAAAAGACATCTCTAAAATTCTTAAAATCCTTCTCCAAGTAATAATATATCTGTTCTTAGATATATATCATGATTACATCCTAATGTCTTTTCATCCATAATATTCCAGACTTTTGTGCATGTATCACTAATACCCTCTATATTCAATCTACTATAGGTGGTAATATTTGTTCATCAAAACGTTTCCATCCGTCCATATATTTATATGGATGTTCACACGTAACAATTTGAAGTAATTTCCTTTCCGCACTGCTTGTCGCTCAGATTGCTTAATAGTTTATCCAGGCTTGATGGCATAAATCTGCAGCTGTCGATAAACCTTAACTCTATCTTTTTAGTGACCTGCTCCCCATTCGAGTTGGTTACACCTCCTAATGGTACCCCAACCTTTACATTAAAGCTGATGTACTTTTCCATATTATCCGCTATACATCATATGTCTTCCGTGTTGAACTTCTCACCTAATTCCCTAATGAAAAGATGTACATCATGCCCAGTTAAATTATGGAATATGATAGATAATGCTTTGGGATCTTGTATTTCAAGTTGCAATCGTTATGCGCTGCAACTCGGTAGAGATCTGTATAGTGGCAATGATCCCGGACTTTACGATAGATGCAGGATCGCTGCCTCGCTATGCTCTCGCTGTGAGCTCTGTCATAGGGTGTTGAGTGAACGTAACGTACAATTTCTCCATCTCATTTTCTAGGTGGTCCACGAACCGTTTGACACAATCTTTTCCACGGCAAATTGCTATATGTACACCAGCCTGGGACTAAGTGCTTATTCACCTTCTTTGTGTTCGTCTATCTATTATCATCATCCACAGGTACCAGGAGAAACTCTCAACGTCCGCGTGAAATGTTACCTTGAATTGCATCTGACCATCTGTATATTTTAGCCATTTTTCACTCTCCTTTGGCATGATGACTTTGACGTTTCAATACTATGTTCAATATTCATAGTGTGATCCGCCTGTATTGAAGGCCTGTAGGCAGTTTAGTTAGTAGTGCTGCTCAGCACCTTTTAATTGATTCTCCCGGCTCAGCAATCTTGGATCGACGTAAGATGTTGATCTTTTTTCCTCGATGCATAACACGTTTACGGCAATATCAGGGTTGTTCTTTTCAAACTTAACTATTTTATTTCCATCATCCCAATTTTATTGATTCTCGAATATCTTTATAGTGTAGGACTGCGATGATGCACCCCTTAAAACACTCTTCATCATTAGGTAGCTCCATATATGATTAACCTCTCGTCAATTAAAGCTTATGGAAGTCAACATTTAGGTGCATGATCCTATCGATAGTAAACCCACTATCTGTAGTGCGGGATTCTTCACATGCTTTAATTTGTGCGAACATGTTATCTAGAAACTCATCTAGGTTACTTCCTTGGAATACTTATGTAAGGTTGCTGTTAAACACATTATCTATCCGAATATACTCATCACCACTATTAGGTAAGTTTTCCGCATCCTCAATCTCATCCTTATCAGGTTAAAATGCCATCGCTATCTTGTTCTTTCCTTTGATCCACATAGACACTGCGTAGCTCATGTCTCACTTGGTTTTCAATCAATGTCTTGACGTTAGGTTTTACCATCGCTATGTACCCATCCACATCAGCTTTTTCAATACCAGGGTTACGAAAACTTCGGAAGGCCTTACGTAGTGCATGTTCATGTTCTTCAGGTGTAAAGTCCTGCTCCTCATATAAGCGATGTATATCATCAACCTAGCCCTCATCTGCTTCTTCGGCATCTCAGCGGTTATGTGTAAACTCTTTATAAACACCCTTGACTCGCTCCTGTATTAGTGGCGGTACCTGATCGATTAACCAATTATACAAACCTGTAGCTTGTCCCTGACCGCTTTTGTAATCTCTTTCGTGTTTGTTGTTGTATCTAATGCAACCTTACGCGGCGTGTAGTATTCTGAAATATTTCGTATATCTAATAAAGATATGAGATCAGCTTTTTGCTGTAGTATCCTCCAACTCCACGACTCTTGGCGATCTCACGCTATTCTTTGACGGTTTTAGAATTCATTCTTTTATTATGTTTGAGAATGATGAAAATTCATTTCTATATTTATTAATTTCAAACCTCCATCTTGCATCGTATAACGTGGGTGGTGATTATTAATTTTATCAGTTGGTGTGTTACATCAACACTCATCAATGCTTTGCTTGTATATGGAGAAATCATCGATGTTCACGAATGTGCATAGAGACTTATCAGACTCTCTGTCCAGCGGGTCTGATGAGGGATGTGTGTAAATATGTATCGAGGTATACCCTCGATAGTTGATGAGTAACGGGGTAAGGGTTGATGTCCCTGAATGTGAGGGTCGATGTCCTAGAATTGACACAGTCTCAGACTGTCCCAAAATTAACACTGTCTCACAGTTGTTCTGGGACAGGTCGACTGTGGGACAGGCCGACTGCTCCAGCACTCACATTTCTCGTCTCTTTACCATATTAACCGTTTTAAAAGTTCAATATATCGATGTCTTTAGAGACTTGCCAGTGATAGCTGATAAAATGCGGGATGGATTTGTGTTAGCGAAGTTTTGGTATTACGCTAGATGTCATTTTTTTACTTCATCATCTTCAGTATCGTCATCATCTAAATACAAATGCAATGAACACGAAGGGTTGAAAATGTTTTGTAATATGTTAGTAATGTTTTGTGGTAGTGAAAGATATAATAACACGTATAAACATCGACCTCGTCTCCAGGGTTTTTTACCTCGTCAGCGCTGCGCTCATTGACAGATCTGACGAAACTCTCCGTCAGATATATAAAAAGAGACAACAGAGCCTGGATGATGTTTTCACTACGTGAGAGTTGTTCTGTGTTCATTTGGTAAACTGTAGTTAAAATCCATATTCGCTAAAATTAGGATACCAAAAAGTCAGTTAGCAGGGTAGAAGGATCTCCAACTAGTATGCGACTTTCAACTACAACTTCCCGAGCAGTGACACATGCCATCCTTTCGCACAAATTATAAACAAATTTCTGTTGACTAATGACGTGTTGCAAATAAAACGGACAGGATTGTGTCAAAGTATCAGTGCTGTTTATTATTATCAGGACAGCATTTAGTAATGAGTGCTTTTTGCCACAACCGTTTTTGATAATTTTTTACATTCCAGCCATACATTCCTACAAAAATCAATTAGCTACCCCCTTCCGATGCATGTTTCACTGCCTTCTTTCACATATGAATTCTTTGTTCAATCATGATTTGGTGCAAATAGAACGGACAGCGTTGTAGGGGTAGCACGGCTGTTTCAAACTGTGATATTGCGGAAACCCAGCGCATTTTAGGGGATTGGGTCGAGTTGCGAAGTTTGTAGAAAAAATTATGTCTTGAAATATAGTAACTTTCTGCTACCGCTTGCTCTTAATTTCACGCGTTAATGACCGCTTATATCATGTATTAGCCCAAACAAGGGTCTTCACAGGAGGTGTATTTCTTAAAAAGTTAAAATCACTGGCGCAAAACGGTATAAACAAGGGTTTAAACAGACAAGCTAAATTACTGGAAAATTAGTAGTGCGCGCCTTCGGCCTAATATCTCGGTTTGTGGAGTTTTTTGGATGTTGGTCTTCATGCTGATGTACAGACAAAGGATTAATTTAAATTTAAAGGAAACCTTATTTCCCTGGTATTTTTTTAACAAAAGTTATAGCTTTTTAAAAATGAACGATTTTTGTCACAAATAATGGAAAACACTCATCACTGCATAAAAAAACTTTGTCGAATTTGTGGCAAAAACTTAAATAAAACATTCCATTTTCTTTCCATTTAGCCCTTTGTTATATCCTTAAAAACTCCAGGTCTCTTACTTATGCCAACTTTCAGTAATCAGAGCGTTGACGTACTACGCCTTTGACAGAAACTAACTGCTGTAATTTGTTCTTTTGTTAGTATATTTTCCTTTGGGCGCTTTATTTTCAATCCAGTGAATAGATTTACTGAGATTAAAGTGGATAAATCAGACCTATTTATTTGTTTTGATTTGCGCCCGCCATTATGACTTAAAATGCCGTTAGATTTCCGCGCCCGGACAAGCTTAAGTTTCCTAGATGAAACAGCTGTGGTAGAGAACCTCGTTTTAGATCACAATAGATAACACTTTACAACTAAAGGGCAGTAATTAGCGATAACCTAACGACATCCACAGTGATAGAAATTGGGATGATCGATGTTTATGAGATGCCATCATATAAAGTAGGTAGTTTCGCCATTTGGATGTTATACTTAATAAAATGTGGTTCTCAACTAAATGGAGCATGCACTTTAAATATTTAATAAGAACTTCTTTTACAAAATTCTGATGAAATAGTAATCCGACACGCAAGTCATTTTATTTAAATATTTTATACAAATGAAACGTCCTCAGCGGAAACCTTTTACAGCCGACTCCTCTCTACAACGGACATTTTTACCGGGCAGGGATGAAATAATAGTCATGTAGCGGACACTTTATAGCGGATACTTTTTTACAGCGGACGTCATTTAAAGGCCCAGATGCGTACTTTGCCCTGGAACTGACCTCTTTACAGCGGACATGGTCATAAAAAACATGTTTTTGTAAGAAATCTATATTATAATACCCGTATACGTCTGTCTGTCACGCAAAATGGTACCGCAAGTATCGAGACACACGCGAGCCGTATAAAAAGGACGGGCAAACCCGTGGATTCTTCCACGGGCCACCGACTAGTGTTTCTATATTAACACAAATTCAAAATACTGAATTGTTATTGCGTATGAAACAAATGGAAACCTCGAAGGTTTCAAAACTTTAGTTTCATTCATTGTCTGAATAAAAGATATCTTGCTTACAAAACATCCTTCAAAAACAATCTCTCAACACACTTGACTTGAAACAACTGCGTAGGTTTTTTTGAAGCTATATCGGCTAACTTAGGGGAGGAAGTAACCTCAAAAATGTGAATTTTTTTTTTCGACTACGTATTTGTATTTGAACTTATAAAATCAGAAAAATAACACATAAACACAAGAATTTATTTCTAAATACCTATATTCCCTGTTCATATCTCCGTAAAAACTTCGTTTTTGAAAAAAGCGCGTCAAAATAAAAAAGACTGGGTTCTAATTTGAATATGACGTTTTATAGTTCAAAACATTGCGCTAGCTAGACGAGGCCCTATGTTGGTGCTTATAATGCAACAGACTTTCGAATAAGAAACAAAAAAATGCATTATAGTTTCTTGTCCAGTGACGAAGAAAACACTGTTCCAGACATTTCGGCTCTAAAGCCATTTAGTTTTGAGCCTGAAATGTCGTTGGAAGAGCAAGATAAATTTTTAAGTTCAAACCATATGAAGACGAAGTTATACAAAAAGAAGGCAATCGAATTGGAAACAATAATTGGTGTAAATGAGGTGGTCACTGTAGACCGATGAGTTTATTCTCTGAACGTTTGTGCTGCAAAGATATAGAACTTGCGCAAACTCATATTTGACGGATGACGGTACCTTTACAGATTGGGAATAGCGAATTGCTTTGGAAATAACCACCCTGCATAACTTCCCCGCGCCGTATCCTTTTCTTGCCCACGTGAAAACCATACGTAGGCACGTAAGATACAGTGGTTGTGACCTATAAGACTGTTTATACAATCATTTCTTCAGACACAAGTGCTTAGGGTGAAAAAACTGTGCGGCAAATAAATGGTAAAGCAAAAATGAAACTGACAAGCATAAACAAAGTCAGAGAGAAAACTTCATAAGCATAGCAGGATGAAAAGAATTGTCATAAACAAAGATATACTGCAAAAATTATGCAAATCTCTACCGTCACCTGGCGAAAGTTCTAGAGACAACACAGGACAAAGTTTTTTTAAAACAAATTCAACTCCACAGATTTTATAGTACATGGGAGTGATGGCAAAAAAGCTGTGGAAGAGTGGGATAAATTATGTGCGAGGTAGCTAGCTATAGCGTAGTTGAATAGTGAGCCTTTTTATTATAGTATAGTTGAATAGTCTTTTTATTTAGCTAGGTAGCTATTATATAGTAAAAAAGAAGTGAGAAAGAAGCAACTGAGAGTAAAAAAGAAAATACAGAACATGACCGCGAAAAAGCTATAAATATAAGGAAAAGGTGTATCGAAAGAATGGGAGATCCAGGAAAAAGAAAAAAAAACAAGGATAATGACAGGATGGATTTTTTTAGAGAAAGGAATGAATCTATGATGAGAGATAGAGAGGAGGAAAGGAAGCTGAGAAAGGCGGAATTGGACTTAAGAAAGGAAGAGACTGGTTTAATGAAAGCAGAAACTTTTTCAAGATTCATTACTGCAAATGCAAGCTCAACAGAGCCAAATGATGCAGTTGCTGTTACAGAAACTTGAAAAATAAAACGTTTATGTATTTTATTTTGCGAATTGAGCTCTCAGCAAGAAAATATACATTTGCCTCAATATTGTTTCTTAGAAGATTTGTGGCTATAAAAATAGCCGTTTTAATTTCAATCATCCAGATAAATACGCTTCTAATGTTGGGGGCTGGCAGTTAAAAAATGTTGATGTGCAAGAGCCATAAATACAGGTCCTTGCATTACTTAAGAGAGCAGATGCAATATACTGTTTTGAAACAGCACTTAAACCTATCTTTTCCATCTTTGAATAGTCTGTAAATTTGAATCTTTCGATAACATCACCAAACACCCATTCAACTGACACCCTGACTGATGACATGCGCTCATTATAAACACGTTCTTCTTCCAATAGGGGATTTTTGAAACCTGTTTGTAGCTGCTCCCTATGAGGATATGCAGGGTCACCATAAACACATAAAACTGTGCCATCAGGAGCAATTGAATATCTTTGGAGAATATCCATAAAGCCAGATTGTGCAAGAAGGTAACAATCATGTCTCGAGCCTTCAATTGGACCAAACAAATTCGCAATGAGACCATTGGGAGTGGAAACAGATTGCATTTTGTAGCCATGGTGTCTTTTATGGCCACTGTACATGGCTTTCTGATCTGTACCTGGTCGAGCAATCCCCCTTAAAGTGCCATCAATAAAACCCCAACAGTTATCAAGTGGGGCACCTTTTGCGTATATACAGTCTGCAAAATCTTTCAAAGCATCCTTTGACAACCACGCCTGATTGAATGATGTGAGAAATCGTCCAAATCTATTGTGTATGATATCCAAAGTTCTGTTAAATATGTAGGACATATCAGGTACAGACTGCCCAAACCGCGGAATAAGATCTGAAAACCTACATGGAAAGGCTAGGCGACGCAAAGTCAAACATAAGGCCTCCATTGGGTCTATGGTCAACCGATTTTCTGTTTTAACTCTTTCACCTGACAACCCTAGGGCGTCACACAAACGTAACAAATCTGTCTTTCTAAATCTAAAATCTGCCCAACATTCATCATCTGACCAATTATCAAGAGAAAACTTATCTTGCTTCCAATAGGGAAACACAGGATTTTTCTTTTTATTTCGTGTTTCGTCAAGAAAAAAAAAATATTCTTCTTCATCAATGAAACCATTCTCAAGTTGGAACATTAACATATCCTCCATGTTTGTTTACAAGTTTTAAAAAATGTTTCGCGCCACCGTTCGCCACCTTTTGACTTTTGTGCAAGTTCGATTGTAAACATCAAAACGGACCGACGATCGGGACCGATTTCCGCGCCTCAGATATGGTTGTTTATTTGTAGCAAAATTCAACGGTTCAATATTCAACGAATTATTTGGGTATGCAACAAACTATTTGGCTATTCAACGAGATTTTTTCGGTATTCAACGACTTATTTGGCTATTCAACGAAATTATTTCGGTATTCAACGACTTATTTGGCTATTCAACGGTATATGCAACGAAATTATTTTGATATTCAACGACTTGTTTACGGGATTTAACAGTAATACTAAACGAGATTATCAATTTCAAATAAGTGAACAACCGCGTCTTCCCAGGTCATCCTTTTTACCCATGGGCGCTAGAAAGAAACCCGGCAAAAAACCCGGCAAATAAGAGATCGCTTCCAAGCTACCATTAAGAACTACTTTTCGGGAAGTTGGCAAGTCCTTTTGCGATAACTGATTTCAGCGAAATTAAAGATTTAATTAATTAGGTTCAGAATAAGTATTTTACACCAAGGGGCAACGAAGGAGTAAGAATGAATCAGAGCAGTTTGCTTTTAAAAAAATATTTTCATAAAAAACGATATCTACAACATCTGTAAGAAAAAGTACAATATGAACATAAAACAAATAAACAAACAATCAAACAAAAGAATATACAGTGGCTGGAGGGTACTTAATGTCTATAAAAACTTCACAAAATTCAAGACTTGCAACATTGACAAGCAGTAAATGTATCTAAGGTTACTCAGTATGTCAGTAAAAGATCAAAAGTTTTAAAAGTAACTATGAAAATGTAAATAAACAAAACAGGTTAAACAATATCAAAAGAAAAAACTGCTTTATGACTGCCCAATATGTTCGTAAATTCTTCAGACAGTTCACTGTAGCAGGTGTACGTGTTTGGCAGTTCTAAACATGGACCACAAACCAAATAGAGAAACACAGAGCTATTTCTCTGAGAAAGAACACACGCCTGAAATACGCACCAAATTAAATTGAATAGATACAATAAATAAATAAATAAATAAATAAAGTTAGCATTCGGCAAATTAGTCATTGAACATTGAAATTTGCGGTGAACAAAGTTCGTTGAATGCCCAAATAAATCGTTGAATACTGAAGTCGTTGAATACCAAAATAGTAGTTTCATTGAATATATCGTTGAACACCTAAATAAGTCGTTGAGTACCGAAATAATTTCGTTGAATATTGAGTCGTTGGATTTTGCTACAAATAAACAACTATATTTTTCGTTGAATATATTGTTGAATAGCCAAATAGTTCGTTGCATACCCAAATAATTCGTTGAATATTGAACCGTTGAATTTTGCTACAAATAAACAACCATACTCAGACGCTCGTACACGTTCGTAAAATAGGGGTTTGCGCAAGTTCCCTGAAATTCCTGACGACTACTTCGAAAGTACAAATAATTTCGCCAAATTTAAAGTCTTTCATATTTATAATCATAACTGAAGTGATATCCATTTTATATCTTTAACATCCTTCTGTCTTCAATTAATTGAAATTGTTAAATTGAATCGTGTTAAAAATAAAAAGTCCGATAAAAAAGGAAATACATTTTCCATACGCACAACATGATAAAAAGTTTCTCACCAAGCTCTTTACAATAAACTTTTCAATACAATCTTTTGTGAAAAAAAACATCTTGCTCTTCATCCTTCATCTTCATATTTTATGCAACTGCATCTTTGAAATTCAATGAAGAAGGCCCGGAAAGCAACAATGATGAAGAGATTAAAAAAAATAGAATACCGAAGATGCGTTCTAATGAAGAAATACAATAGTGAGATGTGCTCTCAATGAGTGTATGTGAACAGGGGGTAAATTTTAAATTTCTTATTTTAGGAAAAACATGTATTACAGATTTGATGGGTACATAATCGATTAGAAAAAGATGTTCAGAAAGACATACCATCGTGTGCTTTATGGGCAATCCGCAATTAATACTCTAAAGCCGATAGATATTTCCGAATTGTTGTCATTACCCCCGTCTATCAAGACATGCATGCGACGAAGAAAACATTTACTTGTTGTGAGGTGCATAATTTTTGAAATTGAAAGTCAAAGTAAGTTTGAAAAAAAATGAATCAACCAGACGAAGTTATTAGGAAATCAGTAATGTTAAAAGAAAGAATTATCATTGTGTAAAATATAATTTTTGTTGGCTTGGCATGTAATTGTTGGTTACGAGGAACACGAAGTTTATACCGAGCTTGTATCTTTTTATTTTGATAAACAAATACGACAGAAGCATGTGTTTGGTTGATACATACAAAATCAAATGATTTACGTAAATCAGGTAATTGCCTGAAGATCTCTTTCAAAGCAGTCTGGCTCAAAGTGCGTGGAACATATATAAGATCCTGAATCCTTAGGCAAGGGACCAGTTCTTCTAATGTTATGTAACCATCTTTTCCGAAGCTCGTTTTTTTTCTCTGCGCTGGGAATTTTGAAAAAAACTACAACATCGTCAACATTTTCTTTTGATTTATTATTACCAGTTCTGTTAGTGCAGTTGATGGCGGCGCAATATGGCATGTTTTCAAGCAGTTAAACGCGAATGTTTAAGTAAATAACAACTAATACTACTACCACCGCCAGCACACTACTTTCTGAACTAAAAAACGTCATAATTTCAACTCGACCCAATCCTTTTACAAGTAAACAACTACCAATTACAAAATAAGTTTTGAATCAGTGAAAAGGTAACGAAAGGAAGCATAAATGTTTGCATTTAATCACAAGAGTTAAGTTCCTAATAGGCATAAATAATAAAACTGTTGACGACTTTTAAATTTGTCCAAAAAATCGACTAGAAAAGGCTAAGTCATATAAACCGAACAGAGTGTTTTCGTCTGGAAGGGAAATAGCATTACTTTCCATTGGTAATTGCAATTGATTAATGCAAGTGTTACTTGTCGGAAGAAATCGACCTTCTTTCCATCACTTGAACAAATTTTATCGAAGGGGCCAGTGCAAATCCTAACAAAGGCTCTTCTTCGCTTCCAGTGACAAACCTTAGTACATCGGGAAGCGAAACACCCAAACGTTTTCCACCAAAACAGTAACAAAAATAGAAAGTTTATATATAGATATTTCTTCCGCACATAATTTCTTCCCTTAAGGTAGCAGAAGCCAGCTTCCTTTGTGAAACTCTGCTCATACAAAATTTGACATTTCTGTAAAGTTATGCTTATTAAGTCCATACTCTTCCATTCTTCTATAAATTGTTCTTTCTGAAACGCATAAGATATTGCTGATCTCCGAAATAAGACAGCCGTCATCGAGTAGGTTTTGTAGGATGGACTTCTTTAGGTATTAGGAATTTTGGAGCTCCTCCATTTTCCCACTTTAACTTTTGTGGTTTAATTCCACAAAAGCTGCAAAATTTTACCCTCAAGTTCATTATAACTCCATTATCTGTAACCCTCAAGTTCATTAAACTCCATTATCTGTTACACCTAAGCTTTCGAAATGCTTTAGAGAAAGCTTTGGTATAAAATCAGCGGTTATATTTTCTTCACTAAACTTCAAAATAAGGTGTTTCAATCCAAGTTTCTCTAATATAGCGGGCCTGGGCATTTTTATTTCTTCTATTCTTTGTTTCTTTCTTTTTATGTCTCTCTTGGCATATCCTTCTAACTTAGGTAGCCACATTTTTTAGTTTATCTATTAGTGGTTAACCTCGTGTGACTCCCTAACGGTAATTTAAAATAGGTATATAACTTATGTATATATATATATTTATATATTTATTTTTCATTTTATCAGTTTTTTTGTAAGAGTTGTTAACATGAAATAAACTTGATTGATTGATTGATTGATTGATTCTTTCGTCAGCCATATTAATTTTGTAATCCTTGAATTTTGATTGAGGCGCCAAAACTATCGAATAATTTAGCGCATGCAAACAGCGCATCATCGAATAATTTATCGCATGCAAACAGCGCACCGAATAACTTAGCGCATGCAAACAGTGCATCGAATAATTTAACGCATGAATTCAGCGCATCGAATAATTTAGCGCATGAATTCAGTGCATCGAATAATTTATCACATGCAAACAGCGCATAATCGAATGAATTCATCGCATAATCGAATGAATTCATCGCATAATCGAATGAATTCAGCGCATAATCGAATGAACTTAGCGCATAATCGAATGAATTTAGCGCATAATCGAATGAATTTTTACAAAATCAAATGAATTATAACAAAATCGAATACAATTAGCGACAAATAGTATTTTATGACCGAATGAAATCATCGAATAAGGCAGCCTTGGCGTTCCATACAGAATAACGAAGAGATTTCACGCGTAGTAAACACAACTTTTTACTAAGTTAGTGAAACTTTTATATGAAAAGAAATAGGTATTTCAAGTTTTTTTTGTTGCCGCTACTGTTTTTTTAAATAAAAAATTAGAGCTTACTTCCCCTAAGAAAAACCTCTAAGTAGCTCTTCATGAAGTTAGATTGTGGACAAATTGTCAATGTCGATTTTTAATGTCCATTCAAGAACGCAACGTTGAAACTGACTAGCTGACCCCGCAAGTAAACAAATCGATCAATTGATCCAACTTTTAGAAGAGATATTTTGTACGAAAAGCTCGTCTGTAATTTGAATTTAGAAAAACATTAGCATTCACATTCTCGAACGCTTGAACATAAATAAAATTTTCTCACTGCATAAATAAACAATTTTAGCACTGTTTTTGCTTTGTTTTTGGCCTTCTTACGTCAGTATTTCGAAATTGTTAATTAAGCTTTCTTCTTCGAGTTGATAAAATGAGTTTCTCTCAAACAAAAGCTTAGACGCGAACGAATGACTCAGCGGAAACCCCGAGTTTAAATTGGACAATGTGACTAATCGCTTCGGAGGCCATTTTAATTTATCTGTTGTTTACCAAGCTTGGCCACATCTTACTCTGGTAAAAACTTTATAGTTTACTAATGTTTGTTAGGGTGAGTGAAACCACTCGCTGGAAGTGAGGATATCATCATCATCATCATTCTCGGCTTAACGTCCGTTTTCCATGCTAGCATGGGTTGGACGGGGTATATTAATGACCCTCTTCCAATCTGATCTAGACTGTGTTAGATCAAAACTCAACTTCCGCTGTATCAAGAACAATAGAATTAGCCAATCAAAAAGCGCGGCCAGATTTGACCGCAGAAAAATCGTTTGAGACCCAGCGTAATTTTTCCCACCTTAACTACTCCGATTTCCCGGTGGTAAGAAAAATTACGCTGGGTCTCCTGGCTAGAGTATTCCTTGCACTAACACCAATTAATTCACTTATTTCTTTTTTACGAGAATCCATTTCAGCATTTCGGAAAATATTTTGTAGGAATGTGCCAGACATCTCCAGATTTATTGCCCGAAAATAGATTAAGTCTAATTTCATAACAGTCACTAAGGTATCTAGAAGGTCGCCACCAACATTGTAAACTATACATCCCTGCGAAACTACTGTAATTAATTGCTCCAAACGGTACATAACATAATCAACAGAGCCTTCATTATAACCCGCTTCAGATAACTGCTGTATAATGTTGTCAAAAGACCTCATTTTGGGTGGACTAACTTTAGTAGCAGCAGCCATGTTTTAGCAGAAAACAAGAAGCCCTGCGGCTTTAAGATTTCCGTCATTAGCCTGAAAGATTTTGAAATTTAAAGTAGACCTTGAAAACGGAGAATTATGGGGTAAACAAATCACGAGTATCACGATTCTCAACTATTTTTGTGACTAACCTGCAATGTTAAAATACAACTCAATAAATAAAAAATAAAATTTTAACATAGCTATATGAAGTATTCTAAAATAACAGTTAAAACTTTAACTGGATATTTTTAAAAGTGATCAGGAAAATTCTGGAAATTCCAGAATACAAATCTTGCTATGTAGAAACTTGACGATTCGAATATAATAACTTCTGAACGAGCTCAATTTGAATGATGAAGTAGTTCATTGTTTATTAATTCAGCAATAAATACATATTAGCATTTCAGTATTTAGGCCTTCAAAATTTACTCTCTTGTTGAAAATTTTTTGAAAATGCTGATGGTGCATGGTTTGATAACAGCTGATCTGAAAAAGAAAGTACGTTTTAAAAATAAGAAACAAGAATACAATTTTACCATAAACTGCATTAAAACCAGGTTGTTTAAATATTGTCTCTTTTTTAACCTCTCTTTGCCTCTTTGATTTAAAAAAGGGAATTTAATACAAAGATACAAATCCATGCGATGTGATGCACAGGTATATTTCGTGAGATTTTTAAAAATCAAGTCATTTCTAAGAAATCTTAGAAAAATATTTTGTGATACTTTGGGTTGATCTCAAGAAAGATTTTCAAGCAAATTAGGCACAAGGAGAACTGATAATTAGCCAGTAACAGAATAGTTAGCCGTTTTCAATGGCGCCATAGCTTGGTGGTTATAACTCTGGCACTTTGTGCGGGAGAACGGGGTTCGATTCCCCTTGGCGGCAATTCAATATTGGTGAGTGAATGCTACCATAGCCCCGGACTAGGACTCCCTATCTAAGCTATGACCTTTCCTGGAAATAATAGACAGGATTTGTAAGGCTAGCCATATAAAATATACAGACATTCTATTTATCTATGCAGAATAATTATATATACGGTGCGTACAGTATAATTAGCCGCTTATACGGCTACTTATACGATATATATCTTTTTACTTAAATTTTCACTTTTCTTCGTTATCGATCTCCCCATAGCCATCTATATTTATATAGATCAACATAAAGTTGTGCTTCAATTAAAACCAAGAAAAAGAACAAGAAACGATTTTGCAAAAAATATATAATTTTACTGTAGCTAGCAGTACATATGTCGTCTATATTATTAAACAACAAAAACTATTCTGATTTCAAGAAAAAACATGGAAAAGACGCAGTTAGCTGTAAAGAACACAAAGAAGCTTTTAACAGCTAATTTTACTAGGCGTAGCATCTAATTATCCTGCATCGGCTAACTATATATTGTTACAGGTTAATTATCAGTTCACTGACTGCTCAGTGCAAGCAACAATAAACTTTTGTCATGTTTCGACAACTTTTCTGCAAAAAATATAAAAAAATCCTGTGTGAAAATATATATCTTTTTATCTGATAGAAGTGGTCCCACAAAGTGTCATTTGGAAGTTATTTTTAGCCCCCCTTCTTTTCCCCATAAGAACAGGAGTTGAATGTCCAGTCATGGAAGAACTACGCAAGGCAGGATAAAGGTTTTTTGTTGCTTCTTCTTTAAGAAAAAAAGGCACTCTAGTCAAAGCACTATTTTGTGTAGCTAGCTCCATAGCTAGCTAGCAAGTAAGTAATTTCATGAAGGGGTATGTCAGCACCAATATCAAAAGGATAGATAGATAGATAGATAGATAGATGTGCATATTTTACATGGCTAGCCTCACAAATATCAAGGGATATACCCTGTCTATTATTTCCTGGAGGGGCCATGGCTTAGATGGAGAGTCCTAGAGTATTTAATGCTCATTTTGAGCTACGCAGACCCAATTAGTAGGGCCCACGCTCTACTAGACAACTCCCGGCAACATCCAACGGCCCACACAGTGTGCCATCTCCCCAATTTCCCTCACATGGCTTGGGTTAACCCGGGGCTATGGTAACATTCACTCGCCCATGTTGAATCGCCGTCAAGAGGAATCGAACCCCGGTCTCCCGTACAGAGTACGAAAGCTATAACCACTAATCTACGGCGCCAAGATCCAAGGAGATCCAAGTCAGCACCAAGCACTTTTAGTCATGGCCGCACACGGAATGTTCTGGCCACACGAAGAGTACACTCTCTGTTCAGATTGGTCATTTAATTGACAGGGATTAAAATAAAGCATCTTCATTGGCCTTCGAAAAAATGGAATTTTCCGAGCGTTTAGCCTGGACAAAAACTTAACAGCGCCCGGGCTCTGTGCTGTCTCTCTCTATCTATCTCCCATCAGGCGATTTTAAAGATTCCGCCCCGCATAGCGGCGACGGAAATCAATAAGTTTTTAGCGTTTTTTTTTACTTAACATAAAATAACAGACTCGTCAGCTTTTTTAAATATTTTTATGTTTTTAACTATCAATTTGGAGTTTGACATTGCGGTTTGACTTAAGTAGTATATAAAGGGCGATACAAACAGGATTTTCCTCCTTTCACACCCCTACCCCCCAAAACACCGCCTACCCCACCTCCCCCTCCCTCACCAAAACCAACCTGCTCGCCAACCACCCCACCACCAAAAACCCCTAAAAGCCCTGCCTCTTCCACCTCCACCCCCGCTTTTTACCAACTTGCCCACCTCCCGATCGACACGATGAAGTCCAACGGATCACCATCCAAGACGAATATCAGGGCATAGCAGACCTCAAACACATGTTCGGGAAGGAGGAGAAGGAGCAAGCTACGAACCCGGAGGGAATCGAGGACATCCAGCACATATTCGATGAGAACGACATTCAAATGTTGGAAGACGGAAACCGTATCAAGACCTGGCAGTTCAACAAGAACCTTAACCAACCTCTGACAGAGGCTATCATGCAAAAAATCACCCCTCACGTAGACATGCGCGTCAAGGTAGTCTATAGTTTCAGCTGTGATATTTACCGAGGTGGTGGCGACGTGTCGGCTTATCACAAGACCAAGAGCTCACAGTCACTATCGAGCATGGTGGAAATCGAGGCCTTCATGGAAGAATGCGAGATGAAGCGCCTCGATCTGGAAGATGCAGAGTTCTGGACCAAAGCCTACCTACCACCTGACAGAACCATCGAGACCCCCGGAGCGTACGAAGGTAAGATAGTCTTTAAGCATATGCGGGTTAAGATCATCTCTACGAGGGAGCCTTTACTTGGATGCGGCCCTCTTCCAGATTGGCTGCGAAATAGGAGGTGCATCTACGCAATGGACGGTGAAGATGCCAGAACCGACAACCTGTGCTTGTGGAGATGCTTGGCTGTAAGGGAGAGGGCCGACGTAAAAAGGGGGACAGAGTTCCTAACAAGGCCGGCCCTCAAACTAGCACGCGAGTACTACGAGGACCCCAAGCTAAAGCGACAAGATATACGTGCAACGAAGCTCGTCGACCTTGAAGGGATCGCCAAGCACTTCAAGATTAACATCAGGGTCTTTGAGCCTAAAAAGAACTCCGACAAGGCACCAGGGCAGAATCAGTACAAGAAGGGGTTAGACACGATTGATCTCGGCATGCTGGATGGCCACTTCTTTTACATCAAGAAGATGGATGTTTTGACTCAGAGCTGGGAATGCGAGGCTTGTACCCAAATGTTTACAAAATCCTGCCACCTCACGCGACATAAGAATAACGAGTGCGAAGGTGTCAAAACGACGATCATTTGCAAGGGTGAAAAAGTCAAGCGCATGCCTAGTAAATCAGAAAAGGTCGCATCCAGCTATGCGGCATGCCGATGGATTGAGGCATTGTCGGAGGAGGCTGAAATGCACATTCATCACGCACTCTGCGGGCATGGAGGGGAGCGTGTGATTCGCGATGGCGAGAAGGAGGTATATAGAGTAGATGGTTATGAACCTCAGACCAAGACAGTCTATGAATATCACGGCTGCAAGTGGCATGGATGCCCCTGTCAACCCAACAGAACCAACGCGGACAAAAATCAGTACTATCTCACTAAATTCAAGGAGGATCACATCCAAAAACTCGGGTACAACCTAGTCACCACTTGGGAGTGCGATAACCCCCCAAATGTTAAGAGGCAATTCAAGAAAGAATTTCGGCCCTATCCCCACTTCATCGTCTTCGACTTTGAGGCTCTCCTGGCACCTTTAAATTACCAGCAAACAGCCGACCTAACATACCTTTCGGAGCATATCCCAGTGAGTGTGGCCATTCACGATAGTCTCCAAGAACATCCCACGTTCATCATGCACGAATATCCCAAAACCTTGGTGCGGAAATTCGTTGAGCAGCTCGAGCATCCGCATCGTCAAAGAGGTTGAAAGGCTGCACCCCAAGCCCGATGATTTTGACATGCTCCCTGTTAAAAAGCAAGAAGCTTGGAACGAGTGGGTGAACCAAGTGACAGTGATCGGTTTCAATAGCGGAAAGTACGACATCAACCTAATCAAGCGGTATTTTGTCGAACGAATTGCGGATGACGATGAGGATAAGATCAAAGTAGCAAAGAAGGACAACGACTACATGTTCCTCACGACATCAAAGTTCAAATTCATAGATATTAAAAACTTTCTCGCGCCTGGAATGAGTTATGCCGGATGGTGCAAGTCATTGGATTGCAATCTTGAAAAGCTCGTATTCCCCTACGAGTGGCTGTCAAGCTACGACAAGCTGAATCATGCCGGCCCCGTCGATCATGAGGACTTTTTATAGCACCCTCAATGCTAAAAACACCCTCTCGCCCGAAGGTTACCAGGCGTTCCGAGATGAGTTCTACAAGCGAGGTTGCGTCACAATGATGGATTGGTTAGCCGAGTACAACTTGGCAGACGTAGTACCCTTTGTAGAAGCAGTCGACAAGACTCGCAACACGTACTATGAGGATGAGATTGACATTTTGAAGGATGCCGTGTGTATACCAGGCGTATCGATGAGCTATGTCCTGAACAAGTCCCTGCGCCTGGACCCAGATCTCGAACTATATGCGCCAGGAGAACCTTGCAGGCACAAATGTGAAGAGGACTGCTTCAAAGCCCGATGCAAGCCTTGCATCGAAGTCCGAAAAACCTGCGGCGAGTGTACGAGGAACGAGGCCTACGAGCTCTTACAGACCGGCATGGTTGGCGGCCTCGCGATCGTCTTTTGCAGGTACCACGAGAGGGATGTGACAGCCATAAGATCTCACATTTATGATAAACCCTGCGAATGCAAGACCATTCTAGGGTATGACGCCAACATGCTCTACCCAAGTACCTTGCTGCAGGACTTCCCTTGCGGGAAGGAGAAGCTGATCAAAATCGCCGATCCCGTTGAGGAATTGGAAGCTCTCGAGCAAGGCGTTCTAGACGGCTCGCTCTTTGGTTTTGCGCAAGTGGATATTGAAGTCCCCCAAGAGCTGCACGACAAGTTCAGCGAAATGTCTCCTCTATTCGTGGTCAAGGAGATACCCGATAGTCAAATCCCTCAGCACATGCACGAGTCTTACGGAGGACGGGGCGCAAACGTGTTCCGGGAACCAAGAAGCTCTTAGGCTTGATGAAAGCTGAGAGTATCCTGTTGTACACTCCTGTACTCAAATGGTACCTAGAGCATGGGCTAAAAGTCACCGCTTTTTATCAATTCCTGAAGTACTCTAGAGGCAAGCCATTCGCGTGGTTCCCGGAAGAGATTGCGGATGCGCGACGACAGGCAGATAAAGACCCTGATAAGCGCATCGCAGGCGATACAGCCAAGTTGAAAGGGAACTCGTTCTATGGAAAGATGATCGAAGACCTCGCGAGGCATGCCAACACTAGCTTTACCAGGGACGAGAAGGTGGTAGATGCGGCAATGAGGAGCCCGTACCTTGAAGACCTTGAAGAGATTGGAGATGCGTATGAATTAAGAAGGGGTAAACAGGGGGTAAGCATCGATAGAGCCTATCAGCACGGCATAGCCGTCTATCAGCTGGCAAAGTTGCGCATGCTCGAGTTCTACTATGATTTCCTGGACAAGTACGTGGATCGTCGAGACTTTGAGTATGTGTACATGGACACAGATAGCGCGTACTTTGCCATCTCCGGAGACGAGCTGCGAGGCGTGGTCCCTCTGGAAATGCTTGAGGAGTACGACGCTGATGCCCCGAAATGGCTAGTCACCGATAAGCACTCGAGCCGGACGGGAGGGTTGCTCAAGCCTGAATTCATCGGGTCTAGGATGATTGCATTGACGGCAAAGTGCTACTTCGTTGAAGGGTTAGAAGGCACAAAATTCTCGTGCAAAGGCATGTCAAAAAGGCAGAATGAAGTAACATGGTCAAGGTACCTGGGAGCTTTAAAGGGTGAGCTAGATACAGCTAAAAACGTAGGCTTCCGGGTGCACGAGCAGGGCATGGTGACGTACCAGCAGAACAAGCTAGGGTTATCGGCTTTCTATGATAAGCGAGTTGTACATGACGATGGGGTACATACATCCCCTCTTGTTTTGTAAACCCCGTCCAGAGGGGTTTACAAAACTTTGTGTGCTTGATCAAGCACACAAGACAAATGCTATATCTATATATTGCCGTGCTACTACCCTATATCTTGATTATACTCATCTTCTTGCGTTATCGACATGTAATAAATATGGTTCAAGATATTGCCGAGATTTTTGATGTAGTTGATACCCCCGCCCCACAAGAACATCAAGACAAACCCATTGATAAGCGCCAAGCATTGAAGGATGCCATACGTCGTGGGCAGAAGCACTTACTACCGAAAAAGTGTACCGAAGCATCACTCGATAAAGCTTCATCTGAAACAATCGAGAAAATCCACAACGAGTTTCTTCAACGTGAACTCCAAGAGAAGGGCGAGAGGACAGCAAAAGCCCTATCGTCACAAGCCATTAGCATGTATGCCAAAGTCGTAGGGCGTGTGGTGCAGCTCGATAGCGCCGAGGCTTTGTCTAAGGATATTAAAGAGGACCCCATCATCAAGGACTCTGTGACCGATTTAGGCCTACTCGTCTACTCCGCTTTTGGAAAGTTTCTAACACCTCTTCTGCTGGCTGCACATACTATTAATCACTGCCAACTACCAATGTCTAAGGTGGGTGAGGGGCAGGAGGATGAACAGCGAGATAAAGATGGGGAGCAGTCTATCGAAGATACGATTGGATAATTATGAAGTGTTTGAAATGGGGAATATCATAGCGGATTCATTAGATAAAAGCAGAATAAAATCGCGATATACGGATTGGTGCGGTATATATGGTGCTTACTACTCGCGCGCTTTAAAAATCCTGACACCTGCAGCCGATCGATTTCCACCACAGGCGTGTAATTTAGTGAGGACCCTACATAAGAATGCGATAAGAGCGACAGCCCGATATCGACATTTGATGTTTTAGACCTATAAGAAAATGAGTGAAGAACCTAACCAAGTAATTACCAAGAAGAACGAGGGACGTGTTGCTGCGGGCAAGAGACTTGTGGAATGGAATCGCAAGGATAAGCTGGAGAAGAAGAAGAACTTGGGCAAAAGTACTTCCCAAGAGGGCCAGGAACTTACCGCAGGTCCCCCCAAGTCCACAGGCAGTGTATATCTCTATGGTGCTGGCGGTCTCGCAGTCATACTCACCACCTGTATAGGAGTTGGGTTCTATATTTTCCGTAAACAGCCGGCTCGCCAGCCTGAGGAAACCCCAGAGCTATTACCTCTAAACAAGCAAAAACAAAAGCGACAGCCCGATATCGACATTTTCAAGATGTCTTAGACCCTATAATATAAATGTCTACAAACGTAACACCTCAGCAGAAAGAGATTATCGATATGCTCTATGAAACAGTCGTGGATCTTGGGTTCACGTTTGCCTACGCAATGGCCGGCAAAAAGTTCCTTGGCATTACGCGCCCCTCCACCAAGATGGACTCGAGCGATGCCCTCAAAATGGTGGCCTATTTTACAGCAGGTAGAGGTTCGCGGGAAATGGCTATTTCAAAGGGATGGATACCTGCATCTATCGTCCCAAAACCAAAATAGAGGAGGCACCGGTACTACCGGTACCCTATCGAAGGTCAAAATAGCCATGAGGCCTTTGATATATCTCCAACTAAATGTGGAAGATTCTATCTGTTACCGGCAGACAGAATAAATGGTTCTTGACGTTGTAAAAGACCCGCATACGGCGATCTTCACAGGGCCCACATCATGCGGTAAGGCCCAGCTAGTCCTGGACCTCCTGGAGAGCGAGTACAGAGGACACTTTTACAATATCGTGATCCTGTGCCCCACTCTCCGCTGGAATAAGACCTACCTTGGGAGGGCTTCACTATGGAAAGACGACTACGTTTTCCTCGTGGATCCCAAAGGTCAACTCTTCGACTGGATCGAGCAATTATCAAAGCTTCTAGCGGGTGAAGAGACCCTCTTCATCATTGACGACATGATAGCCGACGAGAGCCTGGATAAGAAGCGTCAACCCTTACTAGAGCTCGCTATCAGTGGGAGACATAAACGTCATAGCTTGTGGTTATTAACGCAGAGTTATACAGCCCTGCCAAAGAACTTGCGTCGTCAAAAGAAACAACTCTTCCTCTGGTACCCCTCGGAAAGGAGTGATATGAAATTGATTGACGAGGAAACGAACATGATCGACGACTGGGCGACTATCAAAACAGGGTTGAAAAGATCGAAACATGCTTGCTTATACGTAAGGCTGGAGCATCCAAGGAGCTGGAGCATTTTGCAGTGATTCTCAACTAAATAAATATGTCTCATTCAGATGCGGTAGTAAAAAATCTTATCGAACAGATCAGGGAAATGAAGGATGAAATAAGGTGGGAGGATGAGAAAAATTCATACCTGGAACGCTCCCTTGAAGCGAGCGAGGAGGAATTGTACGACCTGCGAGGGTACGCAAGAAAAGTCACTGCACTCGCCACCGCGGGGTCCTTCATTCTTATTGCGTGCTCAATATATAAGATGTATGGAATATCGCCCGCGTTCAGCCCCCCCCCACGCTAAATAAAGCATGACAGAGGATACAATTAAGCAGATTATGGAACGGATTAACAAAATTGAGACAGAGCTAGCCTATGATAACATTTCTAACCCGGAAGACACCGATACGGATGAACTACTATGCAGCATGCTGTGGGAATTGCGCCAAGTGCGTGACTGTGCGAAAAAGGTCGCGACATTAGCCACTGTAGGATCCATTATCATGGTAGCACGCATGATATATAGAGGACTGTGATAGGGTTGGTAGTTAACGTGAACCTGTGGTTCACGTTAACTATCATAAAGACTAGAAATTTACCATTCCTTGACCACTCCCTCAGAGGATTAGAAGCGGAAGAATCGTGAAAGAAAAAGATGGAAGCCTACGTACAGAGCCGACAACTTAGAAACCTTTACGATGTTCGGGTTCCTGTGCTGCGATGCTGCATCAAGGCAGGATCTAGCGTTGGCTATTGCTCTACTTGCCTGGAAAATTTTAGATTTAGAAATGGTGAGTACTATGAGGGGTTTGAATATCCAGATGATGACGAGCTTCTAGACAGAGTAGCATCAGGCGAAAAGCCGCGGGCAACAATTCCCTGTGAGGAAGAAGATGAGGGGCTCGAAGTTGATATTGAAGACCTGGGTCTACATATCGTCTCGACTGAAGTGAACAAGTGGGGCATGCTCTGCTACGAGATCATCAAGGATAAGGATCTGAAGCTATCTGATTTGGCCGACATAGAAACAATTGGCGACATACTCAAATTCCCTATAGAGGATAGACGCCTAGTTGACATCATCAACCTTGATGTTGAACCTGATGTCATTAAAGGTATCGTCTATGGGTACCCGTTCTATACCATGCCTCCTTTACTGTATGTATGGGATCCGAGTAAGTCACTGGAGGATGAACCCCTGGAGGTGCTCTTGAAATTGCTCTTTGCCAAACCTTAACCTCCTCCAGGGATACACGAACTTTTTTTTTTTTTTTTGCATAGGGAGGGTAAGTATTAACGTGAACCACAGGTTCACGTTAACTATCACACAAACAGCACATGCAATTAAGAGCACAGTCCATGCAAAAGATTTTCGGATTCCAAAGACATTACAAGTAAAAAAATGTCTTTACAACAAATTACTCTATTCAATGCAGTGCCCGCAGGAGCCATCGAGACTCTGTTCGATGAACAAAATCAGCCTATGTTCAAGCGTGCTGATCTCGGTAGATATTTGGGGATTGCCGATATTCGAACCTCCTATAGAGCGCTTAGCATGGTGGAGAACACACGCTTTGAGCTACGTGGTCAGGGCCCGGCATGCCATGCCGGGGTAAAGGAAGGTCAAAATTGGCATGACCTGTTCGTGACAATGGATGGTGCTATAGAAATTACCGTCAGGTCAAGAAAGCCCAAAGCCGTAGAGCTCATGAAGTGGCTTGCGAATAAAGGGGTGGAAAAAATACAAGACGAGCTCGGGGAACATCGTCAAGCCCTTGAGGATAAGGATATGGCCCTGGCATTCCTTAATGATGAGGTTGAAGACAGGGACAACCAGCTCCTGGCACTCGGGGACGACCTTGAGGATAAGGATCGACAGCTTACGGAACTCGAGGATGAAATTGAGGAGCTGCGACAACGTGCCGTACCCCATCTTGAAGACCCTGGAAAAGACAATAGTATGGCCATTATCCAGAAGAACAACGATGATCCCTGGCCCTACCTTGCCATCTGTGGTCAACAGGGATACGTAGCGCAAGAGATTAAGAACAAGCTTGTTGGTTACCCCAAGAGCGAGATTGTGGTACTGGCGGAGACCCCTAATTCCATCGTTCACTATAATTGGCTCAGGGAGCGTGGGTGTGTTGAGGTAAACCCTGAGCGCGTAAGACATTTTAGGCTAGGCCCTAGATATACGCATGAACGTCTCTTGGAACTCGCGGAATGAAAGACCAAGTCACAGTTTTGTAGCTTGATCGAGCTACAAAAACAACCCATTTACCACTCTTTGACATGCTCCGGAGGTACTTCAACATCCTCCGGTATTAGCATGAGCTCCTCTGCTACAAAACTTCGATCAGGCCCACCCGCCAGATAGTATAACAACCTCGACCCCGCCACGATACGGTCCAGTCTATACGTTTTCTTGCTCCACCAAGCGTCGGTCGCGCGTCTTTTAGCATCACCATGCTCCTCTCCAGGTTGCAGCAAGTACAAGTATAAGCCGTCATCGGGTAGGGGTTTCTCTTCAGCATGCCGTTCACTTTTCGTAAGCGGGACTTCATCCAGCTTGATGGCTTTCGAGGGTTTCATATCGATCATAGCCGTTTTGCTATTGTTCATGCTTTTGACGATGCTGTACAGATGCTTGACCCATGTGGTACTTTGTTCGTCAGAGGCAAACTCTTGCGCATCTTGGGGCTTGAACAATCTCTGCGCGAGCACCTTGTTGTAGCTCTCGACAAAAGCCGTAAAAGTGTGGTGGTACTTGGTAGTTGCGCGCTTGATTTCGACCCCCTTGCCCTCTAGCAGTTTCGTCACATCTGATTTGAACTCGCTACCGTTATCGCACTGGAAGGTCTTGGGATATCGGAGAGGTCCAGCTTTGTAAATATCCTTGATCATGTCGGCAACTTCACTGGCTTTCTTGGTTCTCAAGGGTCTGGCTACTTTATAGCGAGAGGCTACGTCGATGCCCGTGAGTATGTATTTATAGGTGCTTCCATAGAGTTCGTCATGCGGCATGTAGAGCAAGTCAAACTGATGCATCTCATTGGGTTTCGTAATGGTGAAATGAAGGTAGTCGATGCGCTTGGGGCCTTTGATATGTCTAAGCCAGAGTAGTTGGCGAGTCAGCCAATGAGTCACCCTCTTTTTGGAGAGACTACTCCCCTCGGAGAGCAATTTAATAGCCTTGCGTCCAGTCCAGAGATGTTCCGGAGTGTAATAGATTTGGCTGAGTTTCTCAGCCTCCTCCTTGGTAATTAATTTTGACATGTCTTTATATTATACATGTCAAAACCTTGTCTGGATGTAGATACTCAGATCTGAGTACCTTACGAATATTTGTACGCGATCACCCCTAGAACAGCCAGGGAGCCAACGATGAACGTCAGCTCACCGTCTTGTTGTTGCTTGGAAGGTATATAATAGTCCGAGAGCTTAGGAGCTTTCTCGATCGTTGCAATATAGTACTCTCGCATACCTTCATCAAGTTCTTTCAAACTCTCACCCGCTTGACGCTGGAGCTCACGCTGCTTGTTGTACCAATCCAATTTGGCCTGTCTGTCCCGGACCCATTGTGCCTGGGCAGTATTGAGCTTTTCGATCGCTTTATCATGCCTCTTACGTTCTGCCCCGCCATGCCCCGAGAGTTTGGAAAACAAAAAGTTGGTACCACTGAAAGCTAACGCGTTGATAGCGGCACCTGCAGCCATAATTGCCAGAGTTGTCATGTTTATTGTTTGACCTTCTTGCAGTCTTTGCACTTGGATTTCCTTTTTTGATGTGCACAGATTTGACTGCCCTTGCACTCCTTGCAGAAAGCTCTCAACCTTTCATGAGGGCAGATTTGACTACCCTTGCAGTCCTTGCACTGGGCTTTCTGTTTTTCATGGGGGCATATTTGACTACCCTTGCAGTCCTTGCACTGGGCTTTCTGTTTTTCATGGGGGCATATTTGACTGCCCTTGCAGTCTTTGCACTTGGACCTCACCCTTTTACGAGGGCAGATTTGACTACCCTTGCAGTCTTTGCAGAAAGCTCTCACCCTTTCATGAGGGCAGATTTGACTACCCTTGCAGTCCTTGCACTGGGCTTTCTGTTTTTCATGGGGGCATATTTGACTACTTTTACAATCCTTACACTGTTCCATCACCCTTTCATGGGGGCATTTGTTTTTGGCACGCCATTGTTTCTTTTTATTCAGGCATTTGATGCACTGTTTTGCTTGCCTACCATTTTTCATCACCTTGAATGCATCTGGTGAAAGGCTCTTTTTACATCTTGAACAGCTCTTGCTTTCCATATTATTTTTGTATTTTATCCCATGGGGTACATACAAAATTGTGGTCACTACCATTTACTTTCAATACTCCACCCCATGGAATCGCCCGTCTAAAATATTCAGCTGCGCATCTTGCAGCAAGTACACGTAGCACTTGATATCCCCGGTACTTCCGTCAGCTTTCTTGGTCATGTGGAGGGTTATACCATCACTCAACCTCTGCAATGGTCTACCCGATCCATGCAGGGTATTATCTGGAGAGCTACGAAAATCGACGAAGAGCGCGTATCTCTCAGTCATGAACTGCCCGATCGTGACCTCAGAGTCATGGCTACCAAACAATTCAAAGATTTGTTCAAAATGATCTTTACCAAGCATGGCATGACTATACAGTTCATTAGGTTCACCTTCGACAGTGATCGAGATTCTTTCGATCTTGGGGTTATAGAACGTCTCGTTTACACCCGAGTAAGCTTTGACTCTCCCAGGGTCTACGAATAGTAGTAGCACTCCCTTGAGGCTCTTTGCGGGTGTATCGATATGGAGGTTATATGAGGTATCAGACTTTTTAATAGTGACCACTTTGCTACGGAGTACCAGTTCGTATGGCAGCGCGAGTCTCGAATATCGTGACATCATAGCACTGCTAAGCCCCTCGTGGTGCACTTTGTCAAACTCTAGGGCAATGTTGGTAATCTTGTACTGAGCATCCGCTGGCTTGGCTGCCGTGCTTCCTGATGCCGCTGTGCCCCCATCTTTGATGACATCACCATACCCTGCAAAATGCAGGACGAACTGTAGTTTGTCATGCAGTCCTCCCTGGTAAAAAGGCAGGTCTCTCGTTAACTCAAACATTTTACCCAACGGTATACAAAAGGTGTTGCCATACGCCGCCACGATCGCTTTTTCCTCATCTGTCCCAACATGGTCCGTTGCTTTTACCTGGAGGGCCCTGATTGTACCGTCATTAGGGTTGATGCCTTCTAGAATGAGGTTGTTCTCTCTCTCAAACTTGGGGAGCCAGAGATCTCTATAGGTAGCGAGCACATTGTAGTCACTAATGTTCTGCACCTCGTTGCCGTTCAAAGTGATACGCAAATTCTGCACCAGAGCCTTGCCAATATTGCTCACGATGGTTCTCTTCGTATTCGTACCCTCAAGCTCCAGAGGGGAGATCTACTAACCTCAAAGATCGACTCTCTCTATGAACACCTTGGTGAGGTGCTGGGGGTTCCAAATGCTAAGCATTATGACAGGCTTAAGGCTGATGGGAACCAGCTTTTTTTCGATGATGTAAGGCTAACGAAAATTAATGGTGAATTGAGGAGCGTTGGCGAAATACGAAGGTTGTTGGGTAAGGAGCGTATGATAGCCCTGGGGTTTACCGACTATACTACACCAAACAAGGGGAGTAAGGCAGCGGCCCAGAAAATTATGAATGAGATCGTTCATATTGAGGAAAGGGCTGATGATATCGAGATGATGCCGCTGCTCGGGAATGTTCTAGACGAGACGGAGAGCCTTATCGAAGATAATTCCTTTGGCAGGGATGGAACCTTCACGGAGCGTGAAAGAAGAGGGCTCAACCTCGAGCTTCAAACACTAAGGGGCAACCTTAGATACCTCAAAAGCAAGATGATATCTTACGATAGCGAGATCAATAAAGCGGAAGCCAAGGTGAAGAGGCTCAAGAGCAAGAAGGCCACACCTGGAGTATCTGAAGGGCAGCTAACCATCTGGAATGAAGACATCGCGAAGGCCAGGGAAGAGATAGAACAGCTAAAGGATAAGAAGGAAGAAGCACTAAAAGCGCACGGTTTACTTTCCTCAGACACCCAGAGCCAACTGAAAGGGATCAAGGAGACTCTCATGAAGATTGCTGGAGAAGACACGTCACTGCGGGAAAAGCTCGGGATCTTGTTCAAGGAACAAGGCCTGACCATAGCGAGCATCGTCTCGGCTATCGGTCTACTGATTTCCACCATCGTGCTCGCAGTTACGGGTGGTGGAGGTGCTGCTGCTTCTGGAGGAAGTGCCGCAGGTGGGAAAGGTTTTGCACGGAAACAGCTTGAAAGACTCGGAAAGTTCCTGAAATATCTAGCAGGTAAGGCAGGTGCTGCTCTGCCAGGGCTTATTGGCAGTGTGGTCTCCTTCTTCTTCCGAGTAGCGGCGAAGATTGTCGAATATGTGGCGAGGCATCTATACATGGCCATCGCTGCTGTCGTCGCTTTCGTTGTGACGTATATTGGGAAGGGTAGCAGCGCGAAACATAGTTCCAAAAAATCATAAGACACCTAGTGTGTTGGGTGTGGACTCCGGAGTCCACACCCAACAAAACAAATTAGACCTAGTTTTTCAGCCAGATGTAGGCAAGGATGAGGCCTACCCTTGTTGTAACCAAGGCGGCTTTGTTGTCCTCGTGCGGATTTTTCCCTCTTCCACGGGGGTAATTACTAATTACCGCTATTTCATGCTGATTTTGGTCGGCATTTGGGGTATGGATGGTACCCTCCCCTGCTATTGCGCGTATTTCAGGCCTTGGAAGTTTGCCCTTCCGCTGGGCCCCTTGCATACTCGAGGTGGTTGGTTTCAAACCAACCCTTATTTCTCGCCTTGGGGGTTCCCTCTGTTCAGGTTTATCTACCGCATGTTTGACGACCTGCTCGAGATGCCCAGAACCCGGCATGCCATGCTGG
This sequence comes from Hydractinia echinata, assembly GCA_030067915.1. Taxonomy (NCBI): domain Eukaryota; kingdom Metazoa; phylum Cnidaria; class Hydrozoa; order Anthoathecata; family Hydractiniidae; genus Hydractinia; species Hydractinia echinata. The sequence continues at coordinate 1,593,685 of JASGCC010000028.1, forward strand.
GTAGGCTTGATAGCTGCCGCATGCTGGATAGCTCGCTCTGTAGGCTTGTTATTCACATCAACACGTACCCCCACATTGACATTGGCAGGTGCTATGAGGATGTTGTTGTTATACCCCACAATTTTACCAATACGCAATTCCAGGCCCGAGGGTAGCATGTACACGCTGGGCATGACGGCAAAATTCACCGGTGTTCGAGCATATTGCAAGACCTTCTGAAATTCCGTGATGTCATGTCCTACGTTCTCATGACGCTTTACCATGGCTTCAAATTTTTGCATCAATATTTGCCTCGCTGTATAGCTGTCCGCACCTGAGCCTAGTAGGGATGCCTTTGCCCCTGCCTGGGATCCAAGCAACAGGACCACGTAGACGCGAATACTTTCGCTTAGCTTGGTTAGACCATCCGATGTCAACCCCTGACTTGTAGGGGTGATGAATTTGGCCCAATCCCCATCAACTTGGGGCCACCATCTTCCATTGGTGAGTGACGCTGATACCGACTTGGTCTTGTAGAGACTATTGGGGTCAGCACCATACTCACGACATATTTGAACATATCCAGATGTGGAGTAGGGATTCTTATAGCGTGAGAACCCATCGTTGAAAGACATGGTTACTTTCATCCTTGATAGTATGCGTCGCATGTGATAGTACACGTGAAATTTGAAGATCGAGTTGACGAGCGGTACGGAGCCAGTTAGATGCTTGGCGGAGATGCCCAAGGCTGTGCTTGCACAATGACATGCGAGGTTCACTTGGATGTTCCAGTAGTCAAGGGCTTGACCTCTCGTCCAACCCTGTATGACAGGGTCGTTCAAGTACGTACTTGTCACCTTGATGGGATATTGGGTGAACTCGGGGAATACAACCGGTATATGCGAGTCTGTAGATACGTACAGGTCCTGATGCTCCAAGTTGGTTATAGCAAGTGGCCATTCGCCCCTGTTGGAGTGGTACTTTGCTTTCGGGTTGTAGGAGTAGATATTCATGTTTCTTTTAAAGAAACATGAGACAGCTGTACGTTACAGATATAGAGAAGCCGGTAGTTTTCAAACCTCATCTGGGGGAGGGCACGAGGATCGCTCTGAAATCCATTAGTATTAGGGGGACTTGGCTCAATGTATTTGACGTCATGAGCCTGAGGATATTTAAACAGGTAGCGGGCGCAATATTGAAGGTGCATATCAAGATCGAAAAAGGATTATATCGGGTTGAGGATCTCGCGGCTATAATTAATAATCAAGCCGGGGATAAACTAAAAGTGTCTATCCTTAGAAACGGTATATCAAGGATTAGTGTTAGCACGGGCTATAAGGCAATAATGGATCGAAAGCTGGGAGATATATTTGGTTTGGATAATGATATTGCCCTAGTATTACCCGCGGGGGACTATGACGGATCATACAGAACGGACGTGTACCAGCGACTACGACTCAAGTGTACGCACATTGATCAGGAGCACAGCTTGTTTAATGGTGAGAAATCGGATATGTTGGTCTTGCTCCCGACCAAAGAGCTAAATGATTGGGGGAACATGTTGACGTGGAGTTTTGATAGCCCTGTGTACCTCCCTTTGAAGGGTTCCACAGATCGTTTGGAGTTCATGCTAGCGGATGAATATCACGATAGGAACATTTTGTTTACAGGCCTAACGATGCACTTGCTCATAGAATAAATGACAGAGATTACAAAGCTTTATCCGAGCTTATCACCAAGTGCACCTGATGAGCTTGATGAAAGCCAGGTGTACAGACTGCGCAAAATCGAGGAGGTAGAGCAGTCCTCCGCAATGAATCAAAGGAGCGGGACAAGCTCGCTAAAAAGTTCAAAATGCATGGTACGTGGGTTAGATTCACTGACCATGGATTATTGGCTGTAAGTGTTATCACTTCGGGTGTTGGTATTGGTAGTATGTTATCCGGAATAGGGGTGCCACTGGCTGTCGCCATGGGTGGCATCACGATCGCCGTAGGACTAGGGCAAGCAGGTCTGCGGAATGCGGGGAAGAGGCTAGATGTCAAGTCAAAGAAGCACGAGAGTATCAGGCTATTGGCAGAGACCAAACTCAACTCTGTTGTTGACCTCATTAGCAAAGCTGGGAGAATGGGGTGATCAGCGACTATGAGTTCAGCTTGATTATGCAGGAGAAGCAAAAATACATGCTGCTGAAGGAACAAGTCCGCCAAAGAACGAAACGGGCCGTGGGTGCCCTTAATGAGCGGGAGCGACAGCAGCTTGTCGCGAAGGTGCGTGAGGAGGCGAAGGAGGAGATTATGAAAAAAATTCAATCTGTACAGCATGTAAGCGGTATTTAGATGAGCCACCCGCATATTCGTAGTCTAGTATATTGTTCAACATACTAGAAGGCGATTACTCCCCCGCTATCTACATCGAAGGGAAGTACTTCTCCACTATCTTGATCGAAGGTCATGAAGCCATCATACACTACACGTTTCTTCCTCTCGGATTGCTGTCGCACATACTGCTCTAGGTTCTTCTCCCAGGCTATGGTAACACATGTTTCGCAATAGGGACCGTCCGTTTGCATTGAGGCGTCCTTATACTTCACCTTTCGGATCGCTTCGATAAGGGCGGCCTTGTTCATGGCTGAAATATTACGGATCTTTAGCGCTTTGGCTTCCTTTTTTAATTCGGTAACGAACATGTTTTTATATGGTTGAAGACCAACTATATAAAAACATTTTTTTAAGCTATTCCAAAATAGGAGTCCTTGTTGTCACTCTCGTCATCCGAATCGCAAAGGTAGCGGGTAGTATGTAATGTTAGGGTTTGATACTTGCACTCATCCAGATAGATCTGCATATGATAGTTTGAGCCTTGTTTGTATATGCCGGATAGTTTTAGAATGGCTTGGCACTCGCAGCTTTCCCCTAACGGGACTTCTCCGGAGTGGAAGTCTGTTTTAACTTTGCCATCCCGTTCCCTCACCTTTGCCGTGATGTACTTGCCTCTTTTCACGGGCGGGGTGGCAAAGGTTTGTAATTTCAAAGCTTGTACCGTGGTCATGATACTATTAAACTTCTCCAGCCATTCGGGGTGATTATAGATATCGAATGACATGGTGAGTGCTGATGTTTCGTTATAGCGGGAGGCACCGTTTGAATAGAGCTTCTTGGGTGTTATGATTGTTAAAGACCGGATCTTACCACCATTTTTATAACCAAGTACGGTGCGCTCATCTTTACCTCTGTTGGTCGGAACGGGATCGCTTAGCACGATATTATCATTGTTGACATCTTTGATATTTAATGGAGCCGCCGTGGCATAAAAGTCTCGCGTATTAACATTCTCGGTACCAAATTTAAACATCCTTTATTATGTTAATATTGGGATTCAACTAGAGTTTGGCACATGGACAGTAGCCGCCATTGTACGTAATGTATAAGTAATAGCAGGACCAGCACAGCATTTTACCCTGTATAAGGAGCCTCCGTTGGCATTGCAGGCATCGGTCGTACTCATCTAGGGTCACTTCGCATTCGTCACATTGTTCCTTCATCGTTTATTTGGCCCCCTCACTCACCCCTATTCAACTGCGCATGCTCTGGTTTTTGTTGATGTCAGCATTATTACTATCGGCGTGTGCGCATGCGTTAGATTTATCGGTTTCGGGGTGGGGTGGAGGGGGCGGAGGTGGGGTTTTGTCGATCGGGAGGTGGGCAAGTTGGTAAAAAGCGGGGGTGGAGGTGGAAGAGGCGGGGCTTTTAGGGGTTTTTGGTGGTGGGGTGGTTGGCGAGCAGGTTGGTTTTGGTGAGGGAGGGGGAGGTGGGGTAGGCGGTGTTTTGGGGGGTAGGGGTGTGAAAGGAGGAAAATCCTGTTTGTATCGCCCTTTACATACTACTACTTACAGGTTTGGCTTGTCGATTTGACAACTAGGCTTGGTATATCGAGTTGGTGACTCGATTACCACTTGTCTTTTTGGCAGACCGACTTGTTGATATTTGCAGGACCAGGTTACCAAATTGAAGAACCAACTTGTCAATTTCACCATTGAGTTATCGAATTGGCGTTAAATATCGACAATTTGTCCACAATCTAACTTCAAAGCTTTTACCTCTACACTTCTTTAATATATGTATATATATAGGTGTATTAAGCTATAGAGGCTTCACTGTAGTTTCAACTACATGGCAAAAAAGATCCTAAGGACAAAGTTGTTATATTGTGTCAATTCTGAAATGTGAGTTTGGGTGTGGGGGTAAAGATGTTTAATTCTATAAAGTATTTAAAAAATTCAACTTTGATGCCAGAGCTAAGTGAAAAAGAAACCCTGGAAACGAGATCACAAAAATACATTTTGGATTAAAAAAGTCGTATTCTTGATCTGCTTTTCTTTTTGTCGTCGTAACTGCCATACTTTTAGGGCCAAATTTATTTAAATAGTAGATGGTTATGTTACTCCAATAGTTATCCTAGGCCTTTTTAGAAAGATGCTTATTGAACACAAAAACATCTGCGGAGGAGACCACAAACAATATATTATATTGACAAAAAGAAAGCGTACATTATCTCGTTATTTTTAAAGAGAAGGCGACGTATACGAGTAGCAGGAAAGCAGGACATTTAAATGAAAGTTTTAAAAAGCCAAAATAATAATAACAATTATAATAATGAAATTGTGTATATTTACTGTTAACTTTGTGGTTTGTGTTCTTCAGTTTGTTGTGGCTGATCCGTTCGCAACCTGTCGAAAAACTGCGAAATTCTCCACGAAAACCGGATATGACATGCTACCTGCAGTAAGAGCAGATGTTACCAAACCGACTGGTTACACCGCTGTTCAGATAAACATGGTATTTAGACATGGTGAACGTTTCCCTGGTAACGACGATGTCGAAGAAATGAAGGAGTTTGCAAAGAAAATAAATAAATTCAAGTCAACCATATCTCCTGACGTAAATTTATCTTTACCATGGCAACCAAAATTAAAAGGGATTGAAGACAAAATGCTAGCTAAACAAGGAGAAACAGTTTTGTATAATTTGGGGAAAAGAATTAGAAAATGGTTCCCAGAAGTCTTTGCGAAAACATATACCACTTACAATTACAAATTCATGAGCACGTGCGTTCTTCGCGCAGTAGGAAGTGCAGATGCCATTGCCATGGGAATATTTGAAAATCATGGTCACTTAGGGCCCGATAAGTTACAACCAATACATTTGCTTGTTAACCCCTGCGACAAAGACACCATTTTGAAGGCGCAGGACAATTGTAGATTATATAATTTGCGAGTGAAAGACAACGACACAGCTCTTGAACAAGTGAAAAAATTTGAAGAAGGACCAGAAGTTAAAAGCGTTATTAAGAGCATCAAGACAAAGTTTGGGCAGTTGGGTATGAGTCTCAGCTATGATGAAGTAAAAATGATGTACAAGGTCTGTTCTTGGGATATCATAATGTTTAACGGTAGCTTACAGAGCGGAATATGTTCAATGTTTACCCAAGATGAGTTGTCAGTCATCGAGTATAATGAAGACATGGATGATTACTATAAACGAAGCAACGCGTACGAATTGTCATACAAAAGTAGCTGCCCTTTGCTCCGCGACATATATAACAGCATGAAAACAAAAATCGGAAACTCGGATTCATTCAGTGGGATATTCCGAGCTGGTCATTCGGATACAATGTTGCCGTTTTTTGCATTGCTCGGCGTGTATACAAACCAAATAAAAATGACGTCGTCGAATTACATTGCAAACAAGAACCGTACATTTAGAGGAGGTTGTTTGGCACCGTTTTCCTCCAATCTCTACTTTGTTCTTTATAAGAAGAATAATGGCGGCAATTCAACAAAGGATTACAAAATTCAACTATATGTGAATGAGAGATTGACAAAAATTCCCGGTTGCTCATCAATTACCGACTGTACCTTTCAGGAATTCGATCGGCAATACAAAAGCATAGTGGATAATTGTGATTACAAGAAAATGTGTGACGTTTCAACACCAACTCCTCAACCTCAGAGCGATGCTGCATATATATCTTCAACTACCTATTTTTCGCTAGCACTTGTTACCTTGGTATTTGCTTTGTGAGGATCAAAAACAAAAAAAAGGTGTACATACCAGTGTTGTAGGAAGCAAATGTTTTTTTTTGGATTTTTTATTTCTTAATCTTAGAGAGCAGAGCAAGGTTTCGCCCAGGGAAAAAATTTGAAAGGTAGTGTAATGTGTCTGTTTAAAAGTTGTATTTGCATCTGTGTCAATTTTAAAAGTTGAAAAATTCCTAATAAAGAAAACAACTGCACAGTAAAATACATGTAATGACTTATTCCCGTTCTCTGGATTTTTTTACGATTTTCTAATATTAGGGAAAGCGCGACAAGATTTCAAAGAAGCAAAAAAAAAAAAAAGGTTGACAAGAACATTAGATTTGGAAAAAATTTACCACCACCGCACATATGCACTAACAAATTGTTTTTCTTCTGGAGAAAAAAGCGGTTGTTTGTTTTCGTTTTTGATTATATAAACAATCTACAACGTGGTTATAATTCATTAAAAAAAATCATAATACTAGAATATAAATCCTCCATCACATTAATTAATTAATGGCGGTTACGGTTTCATGAAATTTTTTTGTTTTTACCCGCCTTTCTTTTAAACTCAGTGTCATTCTCCATGAGTAAAACTAGAAAATGACAAATTTTTCTATGCGTGTCCAAGCGAGCTACAAACCCTGTCCACTAACCTGAAGAAGCTTGAAAACAGAAAATTTATTGAAATAAACGAATGTTAAAATAAAGCAGAAGATAGAAAACCTAGGACGTTTCTATAAAATATAGTTTTATAAAAAAATACTAGTTCTTTCATGCAGGATGCTGAACGACTGGTTAGAGTATGCAAATTAGATTAGGGTGTCCACTCAACTTTTTATTTTCATGACATTTTCGACACTTTTTGTCCACAATTCCCGACATTTTCACTTTTCCAGCTATTTTCGACGGGAATTTCACACTATTAGAACTTTAGATTATCTTGAAAACGTAAATTTTTATATAATTTAATTCTTGTCAATAGTTTGGAAAATTAAGATAGTTCCGATTGACCATATAAAATTAAAATCCCTGACCTTTTCCTAACATTTCATAAAATGAAAAATTTTTACTGACATTTTTCTGCATTTTTGCTTATATTTTCAAAATTCCTGTTGATAAAATTATAAAATTAATAGAAAAGTTCGAACTTCAAAATTAAACAAGTACATACATGTTTACTTTGCATACTTTCAGAAAATTTCGGACTGCTAGCTATTATGCATCTAGAACCTCAAACTTTGATGCATTGACCCTTACACGGTACGATTTTTATACCTGGCATCAAGAAACGAGATAGGGAAGTACTAATGCGACGTCCATTTACCGTCAATGTCTTCGCTGTATGAATCAGATTTCGGTGATGATTTCCAAAGTTAAACAAAACCTGATGTACAACGAAGAAAATAAATCAAGCCAAGGTGTGTTCGCTGCAGCCTCTGGAGGGACTTTATTCGCATTAATTCAGTTGCAAAAATGGTTAAACACACTGTGTCAAATTAAATAGACCTATGTAAATCGTTGTAAAAAACTGCGAATTGATATTACTTTGTATCTTGCGACATTATGCAAAGTAAACATGTAAAACAGAGTAAAAAAGAATATTTTTTTCGCGTCCAGTAAAATCATAAATATACGTGCGTTAATATGATCGTACCTACACACACCTACCTATATATATATACCGGCGTTTTCATGGAGTTTATTGAAAATTTATATCAGCATAAACACACACCCTAAAGTTTTGTACAATTCGTATCAGGAAAATGTCCACACAAAGTAATTGCGTCAATATTCATAGTTGTACTACGTACATCTCACACATCACAAACGTCGAATATTCGAATTTCTCAGTTCACTTTGATTGGTTTGTATAAGATAGTTGTCACGTACTTTCGTTTGTATCGATGTGTTGCGCTCAATGTCATCACAGAATCCTGAAACCAGAACAAAAAATAAAAGAGAGTGGTATAGAAAGAAAAAAGTGTAACGCAAAATCTTACTTCACATAACGGACTTTGCCCAAAGCGAGAGATCGTATCCATGTAAACAATTCGTGAATTTTTGTATTTCTTTCATATTAAATCAACATGGAATTTTCTCTCCACCGATGGTCACATGACAGTTAAATAAACCGATGCATGTCAGTATAATACTAAATACAGGCTGTATTACTTACTTTAATAGATAATGCGTATAAATGGTTAAGTGCAACGTGGTTTGGGACCGGTAATAAAGTAGGATCTTCCTATAAAATAAATTTAGATCAATAGCTTTGTGGTGTGTACAAGTGCAATACATTCATAAGTTCCGCTTAAACATTTTAATAAAAAAGCACCTATTTAATTTGCTTCGGAAAGTAGTCGTGATAGTACATGTCAAATTATGTAAGACAGGTTATTGTTTGCTTACTAAAATAGCACATTCATTGAAACAGTAGCAATTGCAGCAATTTAATTGGTCAATAATAAGATCGGCAAGAAATGAAAGAAGTTGAGGTACAACTAATTTTTTTTCACAGAAAAATAAAAATTTTATCTGATAAAAAGACAAACTTAACGATGTATTTTGCACGAATATTTCATAAAAAAATATAAGTAGAAACCACACAGGCCTTTTTTAAATTAAAGCACTTTCAGAATTATAATATTATCAGATATGCTCCACAACGTAAAATGACACAAGAAAAACTCTATACATATCCTAAGAAAATAAAATCTACACACAAAGACAATACTTTATGAAAAGTGAAAAAGTATTCCAAAACATTGCAGCTGAGTAAAAACCAAACAAAAAGAAACGAGTTCAACATTTACTTACACCATCAACAGAATCTTTATTTAATATAACATTTAACAGATGGGGCGGTAGTGAAGGTGGGATGACAGCAGCATTGAAATTATCGTGAATGAGTGTAACATTAGGTGGAGGAATTAACTGTCCATATGAACCAGGAGGTGAATGCCCTAAAGTAAAATTCTTGAAAATAAGAACCAAGTCAGATCTGACACCTAGTCTGCATGTTTGACATAAAATCTAAACATTTGTTCGCATAACACATTATTAAAGCCTTTCGTATTTCAAAACACCAAAGCATTTTGTCTATCTTTAAACAACAAGTTTGCTGGTATCCCTTAAAATGTTAAAACCATTACTGTGTAGTAGTAAGATGGGAAGAAATAATTATACCAGTATCACAAGAAAGGACAAAACATTGTTATACCATACATATGTACAAAAGAAAAAATTGTTTATTCTTCTGATTGTTTACATGACTGAAAAGATAAACATACTTAAGGATGAAGTACTAGCAACCGACTGCAAATTGCTTCCACATTCGTCTTTTAATAAAGCCTCTGTTGCATCAAAATCGGATTCTTTTACAACTATCACGTTATTTCTGCCCCCGAATGTGTCGTCTATCGTCTTCTGAAAAAATAAATGTTGCTGACCCTTCTTTTAAACACAACAAAGTTAGTGGTTATTGTTGAAGAATACACCACAGACCTCAGAAAACAAACAAGAATTAAAAAAAACACAGGAGTTTGAACTTTAAATCAACAATAACTACCTGATTTGGATCATGAATCCAATTTCCATCAACCAAATATTTAAATTGATGAGTACCTCTTGGAAGTTCAATAATAGCTGCAAATTCTCCTCCACTAACAAAAGCAAACATAATGCTTTTAACAGAACTCAAACTTTCACGCAATAGTACTTTCAACTTTTATGCATTTCGGAACCTAAAGCTTCTCTAAATCCATAAAAAACAGTATTGGAAACTAACATTTTTGTATAACTTTTTAATTTTCCTTAATGTGATGTTTTTCTTATGTAATTGTCATGAAATTTCTTAACACTGTGTCATATATGTGGAACTTTGGGTTAGCATTAAGTAGTGCTGGCCTGAAAACAGACCTAAACGAACTTAGGCTTGACACAAACATGCTTGATATGACTACTTGTAGTATCTGTTAAAGACTGCACAGTTAGTCTTCTATTTGGTTATTATACTTCCACTAACAGCATTATGTTTACCCTATGTAAAAAATTCTAATTTTACAAACTTGTAAAGCTCTTACAAAAAAGGCATTGTATTCATCACACAATGGAGAAAGAATAAAAATGAAAGTGCATGAAAGTTACTTATACCTAAAAGTCATTGGGATTCTTGTTTTCCAATCATTAAAACTACCAGACAGATACACTTCTTTTCCACCATATTCCCAATGAAACACAACAGGCACAGTAGTCTCCATTTTATGACAGGCATCTTCTGTTGGAACATAACCCTCCCCACCGTCATCTACAACACGTTGAGTGACATGATGCGAGTCTAAATTTAAATAGTAACTTTACATTTCCTCACACTGTTAAAAGGTTGCATAGGTTATGGGCATGGATTGGTTCAGTGCAATACATGAATCCAAAGAACATTTCACTAAAGAAACACATCACATAGAATTTATACCTAAGTCATCATGCCACAACAAGAATATGTGATGTTCAAATCCTGAAGTCCTTGCAAATATAAATCAGTTTGTCGATCGACTGGATTTTTTGATTAGTAAAACATAAAACAACCTAAGGTTGTTTTCCATTTTTTTTAATAAATTTTTGGCAGAACAGAATGGAACAGAAAAGCTTCAGAGCATGCATATGTTTACATCATGTGAGTGGAAATTTTCTGTCTGCTCAATTTCAGGGAAAGTAGAATCAAATTCAACTTTTTCTCTTCGTTATATATATATGAAAAGAACAGGTAGAAAAATAGCCAATCAGGTTATTTTATTTTGTAAAAATTGCAGTGTGTATACTTTCTGTATTAAAATGTGCCCAGCAGAAGATTTTCTGTTCTATTCTGTTCATGTCTGTTCTTTTACACAGATAATTTATTTTAAGTGGAGAACATTCTTTAGTGACATTTATCCTGTTCCCAGGTTTACCAGATTTTTTTTGCATAAGATATGACAACAGATAGTTCTTTTTGACTAACCAACCTGTTTTCTTTATTTTAAATGAGTTGGTAGGAGGACACAAACATATATCATATTTTCATGGTAACATTGTGACCTAGGACATTTCAGTCAATTTGCTTTTTGCTTGATCCTACACAATTGCCTGTCTTGTTTACTAGCATTTTCTTAAAGGGAACATATTTAAGTAATAGCAAATTTTGACATTTTCTGTCATCAGTAATTTTAGGCCTGTTAGATAGATAGATGTGCATATTTTACATGGCTAGCCTCCAAATATCGAGGGATATACCCTGTCTATTATTTCCAGGAGGGGCCATGGCTTAGATGGGGAGCCCTAGAGTATTTAATGCTCATTTTAAGCTACGCAGACCCAATTAGGGTCCGCGCTCTACCAGACAACTCCCTGCAACATCCAACGGCCCATACAGTGTGCCATCTCCCCAATTTCCCTCACATGGCTTGGGTTAACCCGGGGCTATGGTAACATTCACTCGCCCATATTGAATCGCCGCCAAGAGGAATCGAACCCTGGTCTCCCGCACAAAGTGCGAGAGTTATAACCACCAAACTACGGCGCCTGTTAAGGGATGTGCATTCAAATTTTATCAATGCATAGATATTATGGGAAAAGGGAAATTTATTAACATAAATTTTTTTTGCCAAAATGACATTTGTTTGCTTGATCCAGGCCTCTGAATTTTTTTCCGATGATCCAATAACTCAAGATCTGCAACTTAGTCTGCAATAAAATTTTCTGGGTAAGCTTTTATAGGCCCTATATGTTTACTCATAAAATTTGATTGCAAACCGACATGCAGATCTCAAGTTAGCTAAAAATAAAGAGGCCCAGGAGGAGCAAACTAGTGTCATTTTGACAAAAATATTTATGTTAATCAATTGACCTTTATAATATCTATGCTATGATAAAGTTTGAATGCACATCCCTTAACAGGTCTTTCTAAAATTACTGATGACAGAAAATGTCAAAATTTGCTATTACTTAAATATGACTGTAAAGTATAAATAAACCAAGGATAAACACAAACACGTCTTCGATCAACATCAACTATATTCTCTGTCTAGATCATAGACCCTAAAGTATCGCGGAACAAATATGGTATATCCTACAAGTCCCTTTTTTTTTTTTTTTAGGGACAAAATAAAACAGACAAAGGTTATATACTAAGAACAAAATATAAGCAAACAATGAAAGAACGTCAGTTTGTGTTCAGTTTAAGTTAGTAGATAGTCCTTGAATTTTGAAGGAAGTCTCCAAGGTCTGGCTGATCGGCGTGGTGGTGACTGCGGTACAGCAGTGTTTCTCGCTTCCGGAAGATACAATGGGGCTCGATCACCATCACAGGTTGAGGATGTGGTCTTGTTACAGCGTTTGCACTGTGCCCGTCGTAGGCTAAGTTGAGCTCCCATGCCAGGCCAGAAGAATCGTTGCCTGATATTAGCGCGCATGATGTTCGTCCCCTGATGACCAATGTGGAGCTCATCAATCACAGTACGTCTCAATGATTGTGGGACCAGGACTCTGCCTTTGAGGTAAACAAGACCGTTGACAGTATACAGTTGATCTCGTAAATTCCAGTAGCTCCTAAGCGATTCATCAACGTCAATCTTTGACTGGGGGAAACTGTATGCGATTACATCAATGAGTGTTTGGTAACCTTTGTCGTGCGATGCAGCCTTCTGATTGTCCCTTATACTGACTGACCCTGCTACGTCTGGATTCCTGGATTCCTCGACGTCTAGGTCTGCTGAAACTGATGCAATGGTTGGTGGAGGCGGAATCCTCGAAAGGTGTCTGCTCCGTGATTGTTGCTACTGGGAATAGATATGATATGGAATTTGAATGCCAGCGTCTTTTCCTTGATTTTCAGAAGGCGGGGGTTCGTAATGTTGCTAAGTCACGATTGTTGAATATTCGTATCAGTGGTTTATGGTCTACTGCAACGATTAAGTTCTGGCAGCCAACGACAAACATCCTACAACTGTTCAGTCCGAATAATAATGCCAGGGCTTCTCCTTCGATTGGGGCGTATCGTTGTTCTGCAGCTGTTGTGAATCTGGATCCAGCATATACTATTCGCCAATGTCCGGGGCCGCAAAGCGGATCAACAATTGGGCAAGAACAGTGTTTCTGTGTCAATGTAAATCCGAGGCCGGTCTTGCTCCAGTCAGTAGTAAGGCATGTCTGTCGATAGACTTGGAATGTTTTCATGCCGTCACAGATCTATTGAATGACCTCCTGTTTTGTCTCTTTGAATAGGTGGTCGAGGGTGTCGTCCCAGTAGAACAAGGATTTGTGTTTTAATAGTTCATGAGCGAATGCATATGCTGCTTGGTTGACGAGGCCGAACCATGATCTGATCCCGGTTAAATTGGTCGGGGTGGGAAACTCCTTGATAGCCTTCAGTAGTTTGGAGGTAGGCTTGTATCCATCAGTTGTGAGGTCGAATCCCACAAACTCTACATTATCTTCAGCAAACACAATTTTTTGAGGATTGAAGACCACGCCATTATCACCACATAGCTTCACATATTGTACGGTGTGCCAAAAAGACGACGCAATATCATCATCCCACAGCAGAGAATCGTCAACACAGCGCGAAGCACGTGGGAAGTCCTGGGTAATGTCATCAAATCGTTTGGTATATCCGTCGTTTGACGCATGAAAACCTTGTGGAGCGCGGAGGTATCTGTACCGCCCCCACTCAGTGATGAACGTGGTTGCGTCCCTAGCATCTGCGGATAATGACACGCTGTGATAACCGTTCCATGCGTCAATAATCGTCTTTTTCTTGCCAGGGGGAATAACACTGACGATGTTAAATGGTGAAGGTGTGTGGTGAGTTTCACGTCTGGTGGCTGCATTGAGGTTTTGGAGATCAACTGTCCTCCTGGGTGATCCGTCCTTCTTGGCGACAGTTACCATACGGGAACACCATGTTGTTGGTGTACCTGTCGGAACTGGCCTGATTATGCCTAGCGCTACATCGGCGTCAAGTTGGCTTTTGACTGCATATTTCCAATGGTGCGGCACCGGTATCGGTTTATGTATAGTAACTGGATTGATATTTGGTAGAAATGTCACCTTTAGGGGTTCACCGGACATTGTCTGCAGGGGTTGGTGTTCACAGATGTTGAATGCACTGGCACGGAAGTAGTGCTTGATCCATTCTTCTAGATCGGCTCTATGGTCGGTGGTGGCAGGGAATGGCATGGTAGGTGGAATCTCGGGACATGTGGTTTGCAGCGGGCAACCGCAGGGGGCTGTTGGGCACAACGATGATGACAAATTGGAGATTTGAGAATGTTGGCGTGGAAAATCTGGCTCAATAATGTTTAAGTTTTTAGGGCAGTTTGTGACAGATAAAGGCTCTTAACATATTCGCAGATATATACAATTTTGGTTGATTTGTAGGTATGTCAATGATTATAGCCCCAAGCACAGAAAGGTTGTCGTTATTGACTGCTCGAAGACGATGTCTGGATTTCAAAAGTTTGCTCCTGGGTATGTTAAGTGTTGTCAACAGCTCCTTGCCAGCTGCGCATGTTTGAGCAGCGGTATCAGTGACAGCAGGTTGTTGGGTTTGTTTCCACGTAAAATCATCAATGCGGTGGGAAAGTTTTTTATAAGCAGTTCTGGCCAAAGATACTATGATGTCCGCGACAGGGTGTGGTTCCGGTGGCTGAAGCGTGAATTGGTCGTTATCCCAGCGTCCATGTGGAAGGCCATTGTCTAGTCATAATGATGGGGTTGTGAAGCTTGAGAGAAAGGATACCTCTTCTTGGTAATCCTCTGCAATGACATTTGTGGATGAGCTCTTGCAGACGTCTGCGAAGTGGTTTAGCCTACCACACTTGTTGGATTTTTTGCCTTGGGCTGGGCACTGCCTTCGTCCTTTCTGGTGGCGGTCGTGTCCAGATCCTGCAAATTTCGGCAGCTGAACATCTGGTGTCGTCTTACGTTGTTCCTGTCTGCCGGTGAATTTGCTCCTCTGGTAGTCCGATTTGATGTGCGCGATTTCAGCAGATGGGTCTGTAGGTCGGAAGTGGGATGCGGCCTGGACAGTTGATTTGAGGTTCAAGAGACGTTCTACTAATTGGGGCAGTGTCTTCAGGATCGATACTTCACTGAGAACCTTTGTCTGATGCGATTGGTTGTATAAGCCGGCTATAAGCTGTGATGTTATCATGTTTTCACTAGAGGAGGTCTGGCATTGGCCTCCATCACAGTTTTGGACAAAAGCACATAACATCGCTTGAGACTTCAGACGTGACACGAAATGGGTAATAGTCTCACCATCACTCTGCTTGAGACAAAAGAACTGTTGGCGATATACCTTGGGGTGGACGGTTTTGACTGCTACCGAGCGTATGTGAGTAAGGAGTTCCTCTTCAGTGGCTGTGTTCAACAGGTCTGGGCCAACAAAATTAAAGAGGAGTTCGTTGACGACACTACTGCATGCAGTTCATTTCTGATTTCGGCAGGGTCAACCAATTTCGCCATTTGCTTATATCTTTGCCAAGTGTCCCTAAAGATGACCGACTTGTTATCTGTGCAGACAGTTTCGATCGTGGGGCGGCTAGGTTTGCTCCTATGGGTGGGCTGGTGTAGTTGTCGAGTCTCAGGTAGACGTGCAGCAGGTGTGAGTTGGGTGAGCAATTGGGTGATATGTTGCTACATGGTGATCTGCTGCTGTTGCATTTGAAGCATCGGGGATACTGTCGGATCAACGGCGGTGGCGGCAGGAACAGGGGCGTCCGGTGGCGTGGATTCTGTATCTGACATGGTGCGGACAGGGAAGCTCTAGTCGGTACGATCTGGTGAGGCTTTGAAAGGTGAGTGTGCCCACGGAACTAGAATGCGTAAATCCAAGATGGCGGTGTGGCCACTGACAACAGACGGTGCTGCACGTAGAAATACGAGGCGGTGCTGGGGTTTGAATGTGTTGAAACAGAAGCAGTACAATCACGTCTGTTGGTGGGTTGTGGTGTCGAGGAAGCTCGGGACACTGATTTTCAGGAAATGTTCATTCACAAGTACGTGTGAGAAGCTGTGCTGAGTGTCTGTTATGTGGACTCTCAGGATATATCGACTTCGAGATAGAAATAACAAACTGGGTGTAACTGTACAACGACACCTACAGCCAACAAGCGTCTGTGAATATAGCGGTAAACCTTGGTGTGGAAATGTTCGTAGGAGTGTTTAGTTCCGAACTCGCAGCAGCATGTAAAGTATAAATAAACCAAGGATAAACACAAACACGTCAACAATCAACATCAACTATATTCTCTGTCTAGATTATAGACCCTAAAGTATCGCGGAACAAATATGGTGTATCCTACAATGACAACATAATTTATGCAGCATAATTAAATCTGAAATTCTTTAAATGTGAATATCTTATGAACAAAAAGAGCTTTTTAAAAAATTTAAAGAGACTTGTTAACCAACTTTTTAAGTTCTGTAATATAAGTCCAACATAATTTTATACCTCGGTTTCCCTTTAAGGGGTGCCTTCCATACTCATATTGCCACACATAACGTTGTTTGGACGTTATTTTAAAAACCCCAAATAATGTCTGTCATGTCACAAGTCAAAGTTGTTTATTTCAAGGCCATTAATCATTATTATGTGGTAATTAAAGCCATCACAATTTCTCTTTGTCACGCTCGCTGAAATGTCACCGTGTTTTCTCTTTACATATTTTTTACTCAGCCAATATAATCAAAACAGGACCCATGACCTTGGACTTATTGTATTACTTGTTATAAAACATAGGTGCAGGTGCAGGAGTGCAACCAGCCAGTATTTTATTGACAACTTTAATAAAATATGGCAGGAAAATAGAGTAGAAATATCCTCTACTAAATATCCTCACCTTAGTCGTCAAATCCTCTGAGGTGTATCTTTTTGACACGATCATAACATCAACAATAAATCCCAACCCCATAATCATCCATACAGCGTTATGCATGGCACTGTTCTGCCCAATCTTAGGACACTACCCGATCTTTGGACATAAAAATGCCCAGTCTTAAGACCGGCCGGCCAGTCGTAAGACTGGGCAGAGCGTCACAAGATTGGTCAGGAGATCATGTTAGGCCCATCTTTAGACGCTTTTTAGATTTTAAAGAAGGGATGTGCCACACAAGCTCTGTTGTTTGCAAGACCCAACAAACATTCTCAGGCACATTAAAAAATCATATTCGGGGTATCTACACAAAAAACGAATTTGAAGGTATTGTTAAAATGACCAGGCCAGTTTTTGGACACAGTAAAAATCGTAGCTAAGCTGTAGCTGGCACATATATTATACATTTAGCATTTATATACAGTTTGCAAATTTTAAAAATAAAATGTTTATATATGAAGAATCAGATAAATTGTATTCAACCATATTGTTAGTTAGCTAGGTAGCTAGCTGGTAACTTCATAACTTCATTGGATGAGAAGTTTAGCTAGCTAGCATAGCCAGTCAATATGCTTAAATAGTTTACATGGTATAATTTTTTAGCCTTCTGATTTGCCAAGAAAAGTTTCGATTTAAAGTTCCTCTTAAGAGGTATATAGCTACAGTCTAAAATTTTCATTGTTCTCTTTGTCTTTCACAATTGTTCTAAGATTGGACATGTACGTCCATAGATTGGGCAGTCCAGTCTTAAGACTGGCCACCTATTTGTCACTGTCAGAAGATTGGCCTGGCCAGTCTTAAGACGGGACACGTTCCAAGATTGGGCAGAACAGCACCATGAGTATGGAAGACACCCCTAAGAGCTGATGGAAAGCTAGCTGTTTAAAACCGCAGGTTGCCAAAAACAGCATCAGAGCCATTTGCATAAAAGAAATATGGGCAATTCTCGGATCTGGGTTAACAACATCAAATTTTCAAGAAGGAAACAAGAAACTTTTGAGGAAAATGAGTGGCATACATATTTGAATTCATCAGCTAAATTCTGAAAGAGTTTGACCGTAATATTTGACCCTAATATTCAACTGCAGTGAAAATGTTTCATAGTCATTTGCATGGTCATTTCTTCATAGAACATCAAAATTTTGGCTACTAATAAAGGCTTGTTTCCATAAATTTTAGTGCTGAATTTAAATATGTTGGTCATTTTTCCATTTTTCTTGAAATATAGATCAGAAAGTTTTAAGCATGTTAACCTGGATCTGGCAATCGTATAACAGCTAGCTAGGAATACATTGCTTTCTTACAGTTTAAGACACTAACCTTCAGAAGTAGGAGCACCATAAGCAGTGAACGCAATATCATCAGTCTTTGTTTTTTTTCCAGATTCAAAATCAAGTGTTGATTCTGATGTGGAGAGTTGTCGTTGCCTCTGGGGAGTGCTTTGTGTCTGCCCCATTTTATATAATAATATAAAAACAAGGCTTTTTAGTTAGTTATACATTCATTTGTAACTTCATCTATAAGTAAGTACCAAAACTATCATGAAACAAGACAGTTGGCCAACCAAACAGAACGGACCCTGCAAGAAACAGAAGCCAGTTGCGGACAACACAGCTCGGAAACTGTTACGCTGCCGGTTGTTCAGTCAAGAAAAATGGCGGAAATAATGTAAACAAAAAAACATAAATGTGAACTGAAATTGACGGTGTCAAAGATATTTGCCATTATATTTTCCTTACCCAGATCAACATATCAACACACTATCTTTGCGTCCAATAAAAAATATTATAATACATCCATTTTGCAATTTGAAAATAAGATTTGTAAATTAATAGATGAAACCAGACGCAAACGTTTCACAGCGATCTGGCATCTCCAGGATATATTTATGCTTATAGTTAACATAAAGAAACTCTTCTGTTCCTTCTCCACTAGTATAGTCAGGGTCAAGAAAGATAAACACACTTTGCAGAGCGTTTATATTACAGAAGAACTTATATATTACAGAAGAAACGCGGAAGAATATATCAAAACAGTCTGGGGACGAGAATGTCTGTTTTCCATGCCCGATATCTTTAAAAAGCTGTATTGATAAAGCATGCACGTATTGTTTAGTTATTCAAAAACAAATATATCAAAAACAAACAATTAAAATAAATTTTTAGGTAAAGTCCTAAACAAGTCCTAGTACAATATGTTGTAAATATACAATAACATGGTACGACCGTACCATAAATCATAAACTTATCCCAAGGTAGGGGAAGTCAATTATCAGAAAATAGAAATAGTGGCATAGATGCAATATTTCTATTGAGAATAGGCTTGTCCCTACGGATCAACAGACTCTCCTTCAATTCCAAATCAAAAGGTTCTCAAAAGTAGGTTTATTTTTGCAGAAAACTACATGCTCCAGAACCGCACTATGATTTTGAGCTTTGATGTTTTTTCCAGTCAAGACAGAAACACCCAAATGTTCGCATATGTTACTTTCAAATGTCGCATAGTCTTACCGTAATAGATAGCATTGCAGCAATCGCACTTATATTTATTCCATTTAGGTAAAAATGACCGCTGTGATTTACTTTGGTTAAGAATATACCCACATTAAACCTTTATTCGCAATATTCTTGCAAAGTCACCCGCCCTGTAAATTGAGTGAAGAAAGGTACGACGAAACATTTTCCAAAATTTTCACTTGCACTTTAAGAATTCAGGACTTTTAAAATAAAAATTTTAAAGGTGATCTTTATCCAGGAAGTGTTCGATAGAACCTAAAAATCATTTTTAAAAAGTATTTCGCACTATATAATTTGATATGAATTTGGTATGAATGATAATCAGGTTAACTAAGTATTAATATTTATGTAAATATGTTCAAAATATCAAAATGAATAGGTCAAAAAATATTTACATACCTTGAAAAACCTCATTTTTCTAAAACATGGCGTCATGCATTGATTAGCATAATTATCAAAACTGCAAGATTTTTTAAAAAGCTTTCATGATTTTTCTTAATATTTAGTTTGCAAATTAGTACAATTTTTGCAAATTTAGTGCACCATAAACATTTGTGTAATCTGATATTATTTATTTTGGAACTGCGTCGACTTTTTAGTTATAAGTGTGGTAGGACTATAGATAGATTACTGCATATTTCCACACCCAAAAGAAAATGCTGACAGTACTTTAAAAACACAGGAGGTGTTAAGCTATGAAAGTTTTTATGAAAGGCCGGAATTAAAGTTTTCCTAATCAGATAAAAGAAAACACAAAGTTTTATACTAAATATTTAATGTATTTAAATTTTTACAAGAAAAACACCATTATAAGATTGTCCTAACTAAGATGCGTCAGGTAAGAACAAAGCTAAAGCTGTTCGAAAACAATTTAACCTTGCCTGGATATGTTACCAGGATTAAAATAATTGATTAAATTAAGAATAAAATATAAAAAATTACATGTACTTGCTTTCGTTTTTATAAGTAACGTTTGATACGTAGGTTCGTGGTCATGGTAGGACCCACACTAGTTGTTACGTGTTTACGGATCAATACTAGCGTGTTGGTGATGCTATGTGTTATATAGGGCAGATAAATACAATAAAAAGAATCTAAGAGGTCTATAGTTCATCATTCTACTGCAATGACATTATTACTTCCTCCGTAGTCGTCATTCACGGTTTTCTAAACAAAAAACGAAACAATATGGTTACTTGCAATTAATAAGGACAGCACAGAAGTATGTGCAAAAACATAACTTATGCATCATTTTAATCTAAAATTGTATGAAACAAAGCTTTAGTTTACAATATTCATTTAAAATATCTTTACGCTAGTCTTAAATGGCGTTCCATTTTGTTACGTGATGTAAGAAGGGCCAAAACTTTCACAAAAATTTTGTAACAACTAGTTTTGGTAGCGTTAATTGTGGTGTTTATAAAATCGGGAAATATGGAAAGAAGGGAAAGGAGAAAAGGAAAATCTGGTTCAACATGATCTTACTGACGCCAAAAACTAATGCACTTGCTGATTTGTTACAACTAACGCCGAGGCCTACTTTTGTCACGTCGTACGAAAGATAAGACTAAAAAGATCGAGTAGAGTGTACTCTTACCTGTTTATCATTATGTTTCCATTTTCCATCGATGTGATATTTGTATTCGTGAGTTCCAAGTGGTAAATCCAGGGTTACTTCATGTACCCCTTTCCTAAAATCATACCAACAACAAGGCAGTGTAAAGATGAAGTAAAAAATTATCAGATGTTTTTTCTGCACTGGGTCTGCAGTGACGTTTAAAGTGTATCACTTTGTAATCCCGTCGCAATTTGTAATCCCATCGCAATTTGTAACATATTTTGCCTCACTTTATAATCCCAAACCTGACGCAAATTGGATTACAAAGTGCGACGGGATTACAAAGTGCGACGGGATTACAAGTGCGACGGGATTACAAAGTGCGACGGGATTACAAAGTGATACACTACAACGTTAACCTATCATTGAGCTCAAATGATAATCCCATCTAACTAAAAGCGAACAAAAATGCCATGCGCGAAATTACTGTGTCTCTGCCATTGGCAAAACAGCAATGGGGATTTTAATAACTAAATATTTATAATGTGGGGAAAAAAACAGGGCTATGTTTTCTCTTTCTGATACCAGATACCTTTTTCTTGTTATACGCCGACGTCCGAAAAAAAAAAGAATTCATGGCAACAAGGTAGACATTGTCACTTACTTTTTCTTAAGCTTGATGTCCAGTTTCCATTCGTTAAAACTACCAGCAACAAACACTTCCTTTCCACCGTGTTCCCATTTGAGCGTGACTGGCTTGAGTTTGCTTCCACCACCATCTGAGATAATGAAAAACTCATCAGAGTCATTAAAGAGATCTTTGGATTCTATGCTGGGGTCTTTGCAGTCTACAGTAGAAACAAGTACACAGACTGGTTTTCACTTTAGATAGTTTTAGATGACTTTCCGTCTTTGTCATGGCAAAGCAGTAAATGCTCAGATTATTGTAGCGCACCTATTATACACTCAAACGCAGACGCAGGATTGTATATGAATTATTGCTTAGTAAAACCATGTCTGATGTTAATGGCGGATGTGTTGAGAATAGGCCAAAAGTTTGTACCTGGTTGCGTAGGCGGCTTTTTCGTGGTTCCATCTTCATGACTTTTTTCCTCTGTCGTCGTTTTGTCTTTACTCGCACCTTTCCCCATGGCACTCAAAATATGTGTTTTTTTCTGTCTAATATACACAAGAAAGAAAAACCGTTTGGCTATTATTTAACTCATTTTAAACAGGTACAAATGTTTTTAACTTTTATCACAAAGCTCCTTATGTTTTTCCTTGCAAACACGGAAGAGTCCAATTAAAAGGTTTTAACTTTGCTCCACTGTTTTGATACACATTAGATTTGAAGCATACTTGAATTGCGCAAAAAATACACAACTACTGAGTAACAAATTTTTCTTTTAGTGGAAGTGTGAAAGCTTCAAGCTTTGATCGCCTTATTACAATGCAACCCTTACCAATCTCGTCCCCAGGAATTTTTATGCGCCTATAATTTAAACGCCATCTTTTTCTGCCTATTATATAAAATTTTTTATCGCCATCTGTAAATCTGGCGACATGGTTACGCATGCTCCGGATAAATACAAATAAGGACATTCAATGATGAAAATATTGTGTACGATAGATGCTAGCCCTAATACAAAACTGACTTTATGTTTCTTCGGCAGTACTCTTTAGTAACTAAATTAGTCCACAGGCTATCCGCCACTTTTAAGCTTTGCAGCAACTCGAACCATTAGGGCATATGGACAATTAATTAGAGCGCATGATAGACAAAATATTTTGTACTCCAGTTTACCAGCTAACCCAGGGTAACTTCAGGTTATTATTTCATTAAGTGTTTACATTATTGATGTTGTTAAACCGACAAATATGACAGGTAATAAAAAAAGACAGACAATGACATTTATTTCAATCGATTTAAAACCGAACTTAACGAGATTAAATCGACTGATAAGTAATATGAACGTCTTTTAAACTCTGCAAAACGTCGTTTTTGCATTTTGCAAAAGCTTGTATACGTCCAAATCATGTAATCAGCTAATAATGTTTAAGGGACAAAAAAATGCAAGAAGAGGTCAAATTTAGGTAGTGAAAATGGTACTGACAACAGGCGAATTATAATAAAATAGTAACTACTCCAGTGAAAACTTATTGACAAGGCGTTATTTACCTCACCTATAAGCAACTGTACTAAAAAATTCACAAAATTTGGGTGGGGGCAGTTACTTCTATTCTTGTGGCAATGATGACATCACATCTGGGTGCAAACAATACACTCACCTGAATTTATTATATGACTTGCAAAGAATAATGTTTTAGGAACATTTGACCACAGTGTTTGTTTACCCCCAAACATGCAATGATCCTATTGGTTAAAAACCTAGCCACATGACTTTTTTGCCAGAAGAATGACTTAGAAAGTTAGATTAATTCTATCCCAAACAAGACTAAAATTAGTATGCCTAGTGTAAGAGAGCCACAGAGAGAGTTTGCTACTTATCCAACACAAAAGTAAACGCAGCCTTACAATTTTGAAAGCTGTAACAAAAAAATAGGTATCTAAATTAATTATCACAGGGGCCATGGAATAGAGACTATGTAACCCTAAATAATAATAGAAGCAAACCACATCCAAGATTTGAACCATAAAATGGGGATATTTGCGTAGGCTAACCAAAATTGCCTTTAAAAGCAAAGGTCAACGTATTGCATAATAAAAATGGCATAATAATTGTATAATAATAATTATAAATAATTACTGTTATTGGCACTTAGCTAACTAAACTAGCTTGGCAGGTCTTGTGTTACTTGTTATATCACACAACATCCTGGCGATTGCATTCTTCTTTCATCTAATACACCTTCAACGAGTGCAGCTACAAATAATTTCGTAAATAATTAATATAAGAGGTAATTATGACTTCACGCATTGTATCCAAGGAAAATAAACTAAGTTTGTCGACCTGTACGTGTTTACGTAAAACGCGTGAAACTTTAAACCAACTTCTTATGTCTTACAAAAACAAGATGCTCGAATAACAAGGCGTTGAAAAGCGTGCAAAATGACACGCTATTACATGCTACTGTGGGTTTTTTATAGCGAATAATAAATAACACGTGCACTTTTGTTTTGATCGACTAATGTATACTTGACCCTTAATAGCAATTTAGATATATAACGCGCGCTTAAGTGTGTGTTTCATTTTAGAGTGGTAATAAATAAATAAATAAATTGGTTTTACAAAATCTAATCAGGCATAAAGAATACGCAGAAATATCGACGTGTTTCATTTTCTTTATATAAAAGAACGTCCGGCGTGAACATCAAGAAAAGTCGTACAAAATGTGAACCTGTTAGGTCGATAGTATGCCGTGGATAGGACTAAATCGAGTTTAAGCTTAAAAGATCCAGTTCCTTCGTCTTGCAGCCAAATCTAAAAGTAAAACGCTACAAAGTGCCCTAAAGACAAGGTTGCACGAGAACAAAGAGTTTACCAAAGTGGTAATTAATAATATTTTGGCTCACAGCGGAAACATGTTGTTCGGATTTGATTTGCCCTATTTAAATTATTTTCTATTACCTTAGTGATAGCACTTACTGGAGTTTACTCAACCTCGTCCCCAAGGTATCATGTATCTTTTCTGACATTAGGACGGCAGTAAATGCTAGAGTTGTGGGCAACCTCATCCCCATTTTTTTCTTTTTAAAAATATAGGGCGGAAGAAAACATTTCTTATTGCCGTTCGAGACTATTAGAAAAAGAAAAAAGCCCTGGGGATGAGGTTGCATTATGAGGAAGAGACGTCCAAGTTCGATATTTCATGTCGTCGCAACAATTTTGTCATATCTTTGCTCCGTTTTATGTTGGGTATTCCGTTATCTTACATCTAATTTCTGCCAGCCTCGTTTCCAGGGTTCTTTTTCATTTTTTAATGAAAAATCTTGAGCGCCTTTAACGAATTTTTGGTTTATCTGACGGAATTTGGTGTTTCACTGCTAATGGTAAAAAAATTTCCTAGCCGAAAACATATCCCAGGAATTTCAACTGAACAAAACAATGGAACAGTGTTGATAACATTCACGTAAAATATCGCCATATAATGTAGAAGGCATCTTTTCGGCGTTAAATACGTGTTGTTGTTTTTATAAACATAACGTTTATGAGTATACACAGCCTCTGTTTTGTGAAAAAAAAAGCATGTACAAAGCATATTCACGAGCCTGTGCTAAGCATATCTAAGCTAATGTAACTACACTACCAAATGTTTTTATCAAGAATTTCATGTTTGGCCTAGGTCATATTTTTTGCATTAAACTAAAGTGAATTAAACAATCAGCGAGTCATGTATTTAATCCCTTTCCATGAGATGAAATTAGGGCTTTTAAGGAGGCCATACAAGTAAAAAAGTAGTAACAGGTTTATGCTATATCTTTCACATTCTCAGGAATACTAGATTTTATTGTAATAAGCATACCGCAAGCATAACCCAGCCTCATCTAAAATTTTAATATGCTTATATAAAAAACATGTATTCTGTCATATAAACCTTCACTGTTGAGGAGATTAGCTAACCGTCTACGAAATACAATCGCAACACAGTGTTATGTAATGAGAAACCTGGAAACAGGTTAAGCTGGGCGAGAGAACCTGTTACCTCATTAAACTACGAATCATCATTTACAAAATCAAAAATTGAATGCAGGACTTAGGAAGTTTAGATAGAAAACAATAAAAAATAAGGGAAGTAGTTTACAAAGGTAAAGTAAACTGCCAAATTATAGAGTCCGAGCAAATTATCCTTCGTTAGAGCATGTTAATATTTTTTCAAACCGGGATTTACCCTATGCTATATATAGTCTTGAAGTTCAACTTGCCCGCCTGCGCTCCACTTGCGCGAGTATTGAGCAAAAGAAAGCATAATGACATGATACGTGCCATTTTCCTCTTAACCGCTCAGGGGCTGATCATTTTTTTCAAAATTTAGCAGCAAAAAGGGGCGTTCATGAAATTATTTTCAAATCACTACAAATTGTAAAAACGATGTTCGTTTTATAATTTTATGTCGCGACATTTGCTTAGAAAAACTGTGTACAGTACATTTAAATTCTATTAGGGGGTGGTGAGGGTGCTAAAAAAAGAGTAAAAACGGTACTTCCCGAGTTTTGGGTCTTCGGTCTCGAGTTTCTGGTCCCTCTTTTCCCGTCCACTTTTTCCGATACGCCAGACTCGGAAATATTCTCCCCCGCGGTGGATAACCTGTGTTTCATTTGAAAATGGCGGGCAACACAATGTTATTTGCATGTACAAAATGTCACAGTCGCCATCCATTTGAAGAACTTAGTCGTGAAGAGCAACTTTGCAAGGTGAGTTTTGTTATAAATTAACTTAAATGAATATGATGGAAAATTATTTATTTTTATGAAAAGTCCTGTTATTCTTGTGGATTGAAATTGACATCTTCAAATTTTTAAAATAGAAACAGAAAATGTTCAAGGAAAATCAGCAGTTCTGCAAAGAAAACTTTTCTCTGAAAAAAATCCATTTCATCTGACAAATCAATGTTCACGTGTTTTTGTAGGTTAGAATTTTTTGAATAAAATTTGCGCTTTACGTCCAATAACTTGACTGAATTATTCCCAAACTCACCCAAATTATTCCCAAACTCATCCGAATTATTCCTGAAATGCTAAACAGCGCTTTCAATTTCGTTGACTTGGCCACAAAAAATGCAACCTTCAAAGTATTAGGGAAGAGTCAAAAATCGATTTTTTCAAAAAAAACGTCATTTCGACGTTCTATCTTCAACACCCCCTCCCTAGCAGAAACGTCACACTAATTTTCGATATTTCCCAAATGCAAATATACCATTTTTCAGCATCTTTTGCGTTCCATATGTTTCTCTGTGCGAAGTGTAAAGCCTCCATCACGGCTGTTTCGAAGCGGACAAAAATGTTACGAAAAAATAATTCGAATTACCCTCTCAGTTAAAACAGGATATCTCAAGAACGAATTAAAATTTTTATATTCTGTAAAAAGAATAATAATCTCAGATAAATTGTCCATATTATTAAAAGAAAAAAAATTTTGGACACCTGTCCGAAATTGGTAAATTTAGGCCAAAATGTCTAAAAATGACTTAAAAATTATCATTTAGATGAATGTCTTCCACAATATCTCTGGAATAAAGTTAAGGAAACATGTTTTTTATGGTCCACAGGTTAGGTTAAATATCTGGAATGAAAATTACTTAATTTTATTACTGTCCGAAATTGTCCAACGGGTAATTTTTGGGCCAAATGTGAGACCTATGTGAAAAACGGCCTTTAGAGCCTCAAAGTTTGTTTATTAACTGAATAAAAGACATTACTTTGGATTCTAAGGCCATTAAAGATGATGCAGATGAAATATTAGTCTGTCCGAAATTGTACAAAGGGTTATTTTTGGGCCAAATGTGAGAAATTATGTGAAAACGGCCTTTAGAGCCTCAACGTATGCTTAAAGTTTGTTTATTAACTGAATAAAAAACATTACTTTGGATTCTGAGGCCATTAAAGATGATGTAGATGAAATATTTAACTGTCCGAAATTGTCCAAAGGGTCACTTTTGGTCCTAAGGGTTTTCGGGCAAAATATGTGACATCTATACATTAAATAAAACGTCATTCAGAGTCGACGGTTTCAACATTCTAGTTTATCATGCTAGTAGAAAATATCTCAAGTTGTACATAAATAGTTTATTTATTATATACATTAAATATAAACAAAGCAATCATTTTGTTTTTCTTTATAAATTGTATAAAATACCACTCAATCTTGTCATAAAGCCAAGATTTAGCTAGCTAGCTAGCTATAAACATCTTTGATTTCAACAATTTCATCTTGAGAAAGCCCACCAAAGTCTTAACTAAATATAAAAAAGAAGTATTAAGTCACTTAGCTACAGAACACGATGCAAAATGCAAAACTGTAGGACCAAAAAATAGCTACTCTTTAGAGAAAAATACAAAACAGAAGAAAAAAGATTAAAAAAGATAACAATTAGCCACGCTTGAAGTTTTAAAAGCTATAAAACAATTTCTTAAAATCAAGGGTGCTCTTATAGCAAAAAAATAATATTAAAATCCCTGCAAAATAAAGTAGTTTACTGTTTTGTCCCTTACCTCGTGGTCTGCCAACCTTTAGCTAGCTTCAAAATTGCTAAGACACCGTTGTCTCGCTTATTCCAACATTTTCGAAAAATTCCGGTTTTAAACTTAGGATTCCCGGGTCGAGCAATCAAGTCCAAAGTAAACACCGGGTAGCCGTAATTTTTTTGGGAAAAACCATACCTACCAAAACATTAACCGCCATCGCTGTGACTTGCTTAGAAGTTTAGATACTTATTTAATTAGACAGAAAAGGGATCACACTACATCAAATTGCTGTGTACCACTTTGGCAACTTTCCCCCCTCTTTTTTAGTGCCTAAAGAAGACTCTAACTTGAAATTTAAGTAGTTTATGGTTTGCGAGACGAACGGTCGGGCCGATAGAACCATGTTTCCAGGCCCCCCATACCAATTTTCAAGTCCGTAGCTAGTAGCACGGCGTTGGCACAAGGTTGGAAAGGTGGTATACTTTCGCCAAAAATAATGTTTTTTTTAATTTTGTGTGTTTTGTTTGACGAAATAACTCGAAATCCATACCACACATGTATAACATATATATATGTTTAAAAAGTAGAAAAGTAGATCGTTTTAATACTTTTTATTTCAATAAAATTAAAACAATACAAAAAAAGTTTCAACAACTTAAAAAATGATAAAAATACAAAATTTCAAAAAAAATTGTGGAAGCCATTTTAATTTTGTCCGCGGTTTGACCGTAGCGAAACAGCCGTGCCATGCGGCCTGGAAAAATAATCAAAGCAAATGAGATACCCTATCCTATACAAAGTTGGCATGTATTGGCCACTTCACAAAACTGACCGCGTTGTTACGATTATATCCTTTTGTTTCGTTTTTTTTATAAAGACCATTGACCAACCTCAACCCCAGGCACTCTTTGTTTTTTACATAATATGGAGTCGGAGGTACCACAGAGTCTATCGTGCTTCAAAGTATATTCTGCAAATTATCTTCTTCGTAGTACCGACCTGGTAGGCTGTGTTGTGAGCAGTTTGTTTATGTAGCTATATCTAGCTATTTTATAATGCTGATTGTATATGTTCCAAGAAACAAGTGTTTTATTGATATTTGTTTACTTCTTTTTGAAAAGGAAAATCGATATTTTGATAAACGTCATGGTCAAAACCCCCTCCCCCCCAAATGTTGAAATGACTTTTTTTTTGAAAAAATCGATTTTTGACTCTTCCCTTACAGAATTGTATGACTTTATTAACTATATATACATTTATTGATCAAATTGCAGTGCTGCATTACAACTCCTGTCACAAGGCATGTTTAGCCTATGCAATTCTAGTTTTGATAGACAAAATAACGTTAACATAAACTCTTTGGTTTTCTGACATAGTAAGTTCCTGTAGGGTTCCAAGATAAAGCATTGATGGTTTACTACAACCAAAAAGTGTTTTTTTTTAATGCAGGATGCAGGCTTTTTCTGACGAAATTTTGTTATGTCCAAAAGGAACCGGAACTATATTCTTCTCTTCACTAATTTTAAGCGGATATTTCTTTTTTTGATGGATTTCTTTGATCTGTGGTCTGTTGTTTATATTTTCTCCATACAAAAATGGCGTTGCATGTGCAAAAAACAGTCAAAAGTCATCTATAAGCTAGACAAATAACACTTTTGTTGTCTTTTACAGACTTTTTCCTCGAGAAAAGTGGTAACAAAATTTTAAAAAGGTTGTTAATATAAATACTTCCCTAAGGGCTCTTCTATTTAAATAAATTTTAATCATTTTGCTATCAAACAGTGTGATGAGGCCACCACCAAAATATGTCATGTTTTCATCCAGAACTTCGCAGAAAAAGGGGTCGGTCAGTGGGGTGGATTTTCCAAGGGATTTTTCGATTGACAAAAGTAAATTAGGACCATTAAACAACTTAGTGCCATTTAATCCTGTTCTGAAGGCTTTTTTATCCTTAAAGGGAACCCAAGAGCTTAAAAAGTTGGTTAGCAAGTCTTTTATAAATTTTTAAGAAGCTCTTTTCGTTCTCAAGATATTCACATTTAAAGAATTTCAGATTTAATTATGCTGCATAAATTATGATGTCATATTTAAGGATTAGCAAATTTTGACATTTTCTGTCATCAGGAATTTTAGACCTGTTAAGGGATGTGCATTTATACTTTATCAATGCATAGATATTATAAAGGTGACTATTGGTAGAAGGCTTCATCTGTGTGACCAGGGTGGTTGAGGACAAGACATGCTGACACAACTTTCATCTGCTTCTCCTAAATTATCTTATTATCACCATTTTTTTATTTTATTTTTGATTTGTGTTAGACATGCAGAAGAAAGTATCCACTTGTGACATGTTCATATTGTCAGCTTGAATTCCATCTGTTAAAGTAAGTCGATATTTATAAATGCAAATCCATGTATATGTAAATGTATAAATATAGTACCTCATAACATTGCTTGGAAGTATCCAATATGTTTTATGTTTACAATATATACCATTGTGTTAATTTAGAAAAGCTGAGGGCAATCCCATTTGTGCAAAATGTAGTCACAATCTCTCAACCTATGGACAGGTTAGTTGTATGTTCTAACATCTAATTTCTAAGCAGTGTTAAAGTTTAATGTATTTTAAAACCATTTTTTCCTAGCCGAAAAACTGCAAGTATTGCCAGATTAAGGCAGCATTTAAACAATCATGTTGCTCAAGATGTATCAGCTCAGAAAAGCGATATGGACCACCTATGCAATGTCAGAGATGTAGGAAGCAGTGTGCATTCAACAAAAGTGGAGAATCCAAAGCAAAGGTACGTTTAATAAAGGTTAAAAAAAATAATTTTTGCAAAAATAAGTGTTGTTAATAACTTTAAAAGTGTAACACTCCTCTACAAAATATTTTAAACCCAACACGAGTCTGCAAATCTTACTCATTGACTGATATGTGCTGTGGCCACACAAGTCTATTTTGCTTTAAAAGTTTAAATTTGCTTGCGCAAAAAAATAAAAAAGGAAAAGAATTGTTTTTCTGGAGCATAGTTAAATTGCCTCTTACAGCAATAGACAAAGCATTTATCTATTAAAAGCTCTAGTGAAAATGCAATCAGCAAATATTTTAAGCTTCACTTATAAATAAAATTTTAATACTAGAATCAAAGTCATTGTACATTTTTGGTGTTATAAAATATATACATTTGTATTACTCACATAACATAATTGAGGAGTCTCAAAAGACTCAGCAAAAAACGATCAGAATTTAAACCCTGCTCTCCTTATCCCATGCTTTTAAAGTTTTGATTGCAAAAATAGTTGTCTTTTTTAGGTGGGAGGAGAGGTACTCTGTTTACAGTGTACGCTTGAATACAAACGTAACCGGCACAGGCTGCAAAAGGGCCTGTCAAAGGAAAAGATGACTGAACGTTATTCTGGGTAGGTGCATGTCTTAAATTCTATTTCATAGTGATGCCTGTGATTAAAGTAATGTCCTTTTTGTCGGTCTTCCCAACTATATTTGATTTAATGCGTGTAACGTATTTGTGATATGGAATTTTCTGCAATGTCTTGGAATTTTAAATCATGTCACCACTCCTAATATTTTAATTTCATTTTCTAGTGGTCATGTTGATAGTACTGTCGTTATGCCATTGAAGGCTGAGAATCTTCCAACTGCTTCTTTTAAATCGCGTTTTGATGCACTTGAAAAAAGTAGTCGGCAAAATAGCAGATCAAATAGTCCCTTCAGACAAGAAAGGTAAACGCTATTTCATTCATCGCATCTTTTTTTAAAGCTTTCAGTGATTTTAATTTCTGTTTCTGCACAGTGCCAGTGAGAATGCTGTTGATTCTACTTTTGGAGATCCTATGTCTGAAATGACCAAACTGCGAGATCAGGTAAGGTATATAAGAAATATGTCACATTAATATTCGATGGATCGTTTAATCTTCTTATTTGTTTAAGTATATTTTATTTGTAGATTGCGATGCTTAAAAAAGTCATCTCTCAAAAAGAAAAAGTAATATTAGAAAAAGACAAAAAGGTCAGTACTGTTCGGGGTTGTCACACCTGAAAACTCCTCAATTTTGAAAAGTTCATTCAAAAGTCCCTTAAACTCCTCCAAAATTTGTACTTTTAGAAAGTTTTTCCTCAGATCTTCTTAATTAGTTTTGAGAATAGGGGAAAAGATTTGATTACACTGACACTGTAAAGTTGTGTTGTGCATGCAATTCATTGAATGGTTTCAGCTAATAATAAAATCGTGTGGTGTTGAGTTTCATATGTATGATGTATGATCTTAATTAAATCATCTATCTGCTCTTAATTGAACTGAAACTTCATTGGTATAAGTAACCCTGCACATTATCTTCCCAAGTGATGCAAAGATAATAGATCGAGTAGGACTTGAACTCACAAGCTCTCGTTTGCCAGGCGATTGCTCTACTAAATGTGCTATCGATCCGATGCTATCTCCCTATCCATTCAATAGTCGAAACAAGGTTAGAACCTCCTTGCGACGTACCAATCTACTAACACATACCAACGAGATATCACCAAATGAGGCCCAACCAGAGTTCAACCAACCAATCAAATTTGCAGCACTTGTTAAGCTCTTTTAGTGCAGGGTAACTTGTACCAATATATCTCACATATACACCGTTGTACCTAAAACTTCATTATTTTATAACATATGTCTTCTGCAGTGGAAATAATGAGAAAAGCTAAATATAAATCCAGTTTTCAAGATATGTTTGCAGAACAAAGATTTTAAACCTTGCTTGCAAAAGGCATCAACAAATGTTTAGAAGGAGATTTCATCTATGTCAATTCATGAGAGATTCTTTCAATGTGGTTTAAAACCAGTTCATTCGTGCTGCAACTGAGCAAAAGCTGCAAATTTTGTTTATATTTGTTAGTTATTACACCACGTTTCTGTTCAACTGACTGCTTTTTATTATATTATTTTCCTTTGTCATTGAATGTTAATGAAAGGTCGCAACAATTTTCAGCTATTATTTCGTGAGTGGGTGAGTTTTTTTATGAAGCGGATTTGCAAAGTAAGCAATGATTGCTATCATTAAACAAACCTATCATCTGCCCAAACTAGGTGAAATATTATCAAGTCTGATTTAATCATCGAGATATTTTTGCTTGGTTTATTTTTGAACTAGCATTTTGTTACTTTAAAGAGATTGATTTTGTAGATAATTACAAACATTCATAGCATTGGTTAAATCATCTTATATTCTATCTGAATGCACGTCTCGTTTGTTTGATTATAAAGCATCATGAGATAGTACTGAGTATTCATACGACATTCAGGAAAGATATTAGCTTAATCGTTTAATTAAGGACCTTGCTCAGCAACGTACCAAGTAAAATACTTATTTTTTATACATTCATTGTTTGAAGTAATAAGTGTTTGTATGGTCTAGGTATAAAGTCTCCTGTGATCTCAATTTTTTCCTTAAAAATATCGCTGTCTCCTCAAAAATGGGTGAAATTCCTCCTCACAGCTACTCAAATCTCAAAGAGTGACAACCCTGCTGTTGTGAAGTCACAGCAGTGATGTTCTTTGTATTGTTTCATGGTTCTTACACTAAGATTTCTATTTGTTTATTCTCAAAACACATTTCATACATTAAATTTACGAAATTGTCCAGGGTATGAGAATATTGGTAAACTTTAAGCATAAAAAAGTTCAGAAGAAAAATATGTCAATGCCATGGAATCATGAGTTATTATTGTTTTGTGGTGTAGATCAACGAATTTCAAGCTGAACAATGGGAAAAGGAGAAATTGCTTCGTCAGAAAATTCAGGCGATACAGAAGGAAAGTAACGACAGGGTAGAACAGTTGCAGGTATGTAAAACGTCATGCGAAGTTATGTTTTCAAATCTCTACTAAGGTTTGACGTGTTCTTGAGAAGCTACTTTCGACAATATTATTCTATCTCTTGACTTTTTTCTCTTTGTGGACAATTATTTACGCGGATTACGTTTGGTAATGTTTAATGTTTATTTTCCCAAATTAATTCAAGCGAAGTTTAATACCCTCTTAAAAAAGAATACAGAGAAAGCTGATTAACTTCCTCTTGCAAGCATTGTAATTATATATTTTATTTGAGTTAAATGCTTTTTTTATAGTTGGAAAACCAAGCTCTAAGGAAGCAGGTCTCAGGTTTGTCGAAAACGCGCAGAACTTCTAAACCGATTTTTACACCAAAGAAGATTCATTTGGAAGCGCACAAAATACCTTCGCCAATGACAACGTCTGATAAGAGGGAAGCACCAATTTCGTACGATAGCACGGAGGAGGGTGGAAGCGCCACTACAGAGAGTGATCGCGCCGAGATCACTGATCGCGAAAAAAAAGACGCTGCTCTAACAAAAGTTGAACAAGTTACTGAAGATAAAATAGAAGAAAAGGATAAAGGTGTCGATTGCGATAATAATACGGCAACCGAAGGAGATGATTCTGAGGAGAGCGATGAGGGTTTAAGCAGTGCTAAGAGTAATACGGACAAACAGATCAGTTTTGATGAGGTATCCTGATTTTATCTTCATTTAAACATTCTTTAAATAGAAATAATTATGAATAAATTCTCAGTGTATTCTTGGTGTATAAATTGTATGTATGTTGCTATCGTTTCCAGGCGCAAGAAGCTGAGATTAAAAAGTTACTAAAAAACGACGATGGAAATACTAGCAGTGGTGTGGAGGAGAACGAAGTAAATTTGCGTCGTTCGAAGAAACGTCAGAAGAAGAGGTCACAGCTAACAATCGAAGATGACGGAGATGTTAGTACTGGTGTTGAAGATGATCACGAGTCGAATATTGGACCAAAAAAGAAACGGAAGAAAAAGCGGCACTTGCGTATCGACGAATACGATGGTGAAGAAGAGCAAAGCGTGGACTCGTCCACAGAGCTCCAGGAGGAAAACAATAATCGAGACAAAAAGAGACAAACTGGTGAAGAAGGCGATGAAGTGGATACCGATTTAGCAATTACAAACAAGCCAAATGAGCAAGCCGAGGAACCGGAAGACGAACCTATGAGAGAAGGTAACAAAGAAGTACACCATAACCCGTCGGACGCAGAAATGGCAGAACAAGCTTCATCTCCAAGCGATTCTGATGAGTTACACGTCGACGAGGATTAAATTGGCAAACAAACAAAAAAAGTAAAACATTTTCAAATCATAAAAAGTGGGCACTAAGCTATATTCTAAGTTTTATTTTCGACCGCCTAACTTCTATTTCTTAATCAATTAATAAAATAGTCTTACAATTAACTAAAAATTCATTCAAAGTCTTGTAAGCTGTAGTAAGAGCGTCCCGATTTATTTGAAGCAAAGCTGACATTTTAACACACGCACGGCACAAATTTTCATTTTTTTATGTATTTAATCTTTACTCGGTGAAAGGCATATAATACTGATTATAATATTGATTGGAAATTCCTAATTCTTTGTATAAATTTAGAATTGTAAATTTTGCCTTTTGATTGATTTCTACAAAAGAATCAGACGGGGGGTCACTAGTTTTAAACATACGAATAGGTAACAAGAAAAAAACCCTGGGATCATGTTTTAGGAAAAGGAAAATTATGTCATAAATCCTTTTTTCTATAAACAATACTCTTGTAATTTTTTGAAGCTCAATTACTTAAAGTCACGAAATACATATATCCATTGCACATCTTTCATTCTTCAGTCGTAGCTGCCATCCTTTTTAGCTTTCATTTGCATAAAGGTTTTACACAAACTTATTTCCATGACTTTGCGAAGAAGCTTCAGAAAAAAGAGCGGAGGTTTTTGTCTAACCGTTTATAAATACTTCTTTGTGTTTAAGATCTTACATAAATATCAGTAATTACGTCCAATTATTTGTGTACGACGGACAAGAAGTATAGGTATGCTCTAATTATTATAAATTCTCGATATCTGTGTATCGCAGGAATAGTTCATCTTTCTTTTAATAAGGCTGGTTTCCATTTAAAGCCTTAATAACAGCATCTCCCATCATTTGGACGGTTGGCGCTTAATTATTATACTTCAGGGGTTCACTCACCTAAACTTTAACGTTACTAAAATAATAGACAAATTTTTTTAGTTCGCACACCCGGATACTGAACGTTGGAAGCTGCGTCAGAGAAGGTTTCCAGACTTATAGTATGGTATGTTAGGCCATACTACAACAAGCAAGCGCATCAGTGATACAATACTTCTTGCTTTGCTATTCCTTTGCTATTCACAACCTCGTTCCTAGGTCTTTTTAGTCCTGCGACAGGAAAATGTCAGAACAGGCAACAGGTCATGGAAAGGAGTTTGAAAAAGTTGTGTTTTCCAGTTTGAAAATAGTTCCAATTTGATTTGGTCTACATTGAACTTTGCTCTATAAAAAAAGGGAGCGATGTGAGAAATCACGAAAATATGTAAAGAAGCGCAAATTTAATGATTTTAAAGCGAATTGTTAAAACACGTCTCCCGTTTCATGACAAAGTTGTTAACGTGCGTAATCCTATGAAGAATGTTTCAAACATGTCAATTGTGGTCGCTCATGTCATACAAGAAACATTCCATCGCGGGGGGGGAATTACAATTGAAGCTAACTGGCTACACTGTGATGGGGGATAAAACAGCCTGCGATGAAGACCAATGTTTAAGAAACTTACATAAAGGATACGCTTTTTTGACCATGTGGTTTTGAAAACAATTTTTTTAATTTTCAAAGCGTGTTGAACAAACAAGAATGAAACGTTTTAAAAGTTTTATAGAATCATATAGCATGCTGAGATCATCATTTAAGTGGTAGGTGGAGATTCCACTGGATTTATTATTTAATCAAAACACAATTGAGTGGATGCGATCTAACAAATGTAAGCAAATAACTTCTATTTGAGTTGAAGCTCTCTGTTGTTGTTTTTTACTTCAATGTGAAAGAATTATAAACAAGAAGTGAACACAATAAAGTTTTATAGTTTCATTACTGAACATTAATTGCTTGTAATGTGTGTTATAAATCGTTTATTATGTAGTTCTCATGTAAAACGATTTCGATAAAAAAACTTGATATGCTGCATATTAGAGTCTCTGCGGAGAATATATTTTAAGCGAAGTAATTGTGTATATATTTACAAATAATTTTTTTTTATGTCGGGATAATTTTATAACAATTTATCACTGGAAGAAGTAAAGGTTTTAACATGATTTCGATATACGTGTGTTTGGTATAATTATACAACATGGGTTTTTTATTGTCATATGGAGTTAGGAATGATCGCAATTCATAGTTAAATTGTCATTTCTTTTTTAAACGAGATAACATAATTTGTATTTTTAGTTAAGCGTTTAGAAAAAGTTTCAACTTGTGTACACATACACTTACGCTGGAAAAAAGACGTTGTTGAAATAGTAGTTATGTAGCTGGGCTGTTTATTTAAGGTAGGTGCGGCCATGTGTTGAAATATATTCATTCTTAAAAAGATTATACAAGGTCGTGTTTTTGCTTTTACTTACATACATCGTAGTTGGTTGTGTCTATCAACTATGCTTACACAGAAAATGTGGATAAGATAAACATATGTATATCATTGATAACAACACAGTAATGTGTTAGCCGACAGA
The DNA here is from genome assembly GCA_030067915.1 of Hydractinia echinata. NCBI lineage: Eukaryota > Metazoa > Cnidaria > Hydrozoa > Anthoathecata > Hydractiniidae > Hydractinia > Hydractinia echinata. The sequence continues at coordinate 1,631,488 of JASGCC010000028.1, forward strand.
ATGATGCGTCACGCATAATAACGCTAAAGAAATTTATTTATAGAAATAAGAAACACGAATGAGAAACATCTGTTTTCATTTAATGTAGCTAATTCATAAAATCGTGTTTGTTATATTCCCTCTTCACATTTTGATATTTTGATGATAACGATTATTAAAGTCAACAAAGGGATAGGATAAACTAACTTTATTTGCTTTAAACCATTTTACTCGAAGTTTTATCGAGAAAAACATACAATTACTGTTTTTATATTGTGTTTTTAACGACATATCTTTGTGGTGCCTAAATTAACTACTAGTTTTTTTATGTGAGGCTCAACCTTGTACCCAGGACTCTTCTACACCTATATGTTGATACCGGCCCATTAGCATATGTGTAATCCTCTTGAAAATCCTCTTACAGATAAACAAACTTTATTGTTTTTGGATAGCTACTTTTTAATGCAAAAAAAATCATTCATGCTTTTTTATTGTCATTTCAAGTTATATAAGATATTCGCCATATTTTTATTGTTATTAAACTCAACTTCTTTTCCAGGCCTTTTCGTCTCTAATCGGCGCTGCATATTGCATTGCATGCATTGAACTAAAAAAATTTGAGTCTTTTTTTTTAAAACAAATTAAAATGGTAAAACAATTGTCTACTAGAGAAACCCATAAAGAATAATTTTTACATAATTCATCTGTTTTTATATCAGTGTTGGATAAGTGTCACTGAAACACACCCATATTCTATTTGTTTACATTAGATGATCGACTTTAGATCCTTGTGGCAATTAATTTTTTTCTTAAAACATATTTAACTGCGATTAAAAAGTCATTTAAATTCCTTTAAATCCCACAGACCAAATTGTGACATTTCATCAATGGAAGGCATCAATCGCGTTTGATATACTCGCTCTTGCTTCGAGCTATTAGAGATCGTGGTGCCGTTGATAAGTAAATAGGCCTAAGGAAGAGGTTGCTCTGCTGCGCAAACCTTTAAAAATAAAGGTTTTTTATTAAACTTTAGGTAGTCTAGTAACAAGTTGCTTATAAACTGATGTGCCTGCAAAAGCGTGTAGTTATCTAACAATCCTTTCAACATAAGAACCGAACATTGACTACTTCGCTCAATAAAAAAATTATTCGTGTTATCACCAATATGTTGTTTACTCGAGAGTATAAATAAGTTTGTCAATAACAGAACAAGATGTCTTTGAACAAACGTAAACAAAACTTTGATTCACACACGCGTATACGTCATTGGCTATTATTAAACTACATTACAATAATGTCCGACTTGACTTTTGTCATTCGGTAACATATGTCTTAAAATTCGAAACTGGAAACGGATTCCCGCCAAAACAAATATTTTCGTAAAAAAAAACGTAAGAGTCTGAAAAAAAATTTAAATGTGAGACTGTGGTAATATTTTTATAAACATTTTTACATAGCCGTCTGTGAGGAGACAAGAAGAAATCTTTGTAATTAACCAAAGTAATATATTTGAACTTTATTGATTGGTCATAATATGGAATATGGAGAGTGACAACCTTGTCTCTAGGGCTTTTTAGGCCTGTGCTCTGGAGCAGTCCTGTCAGTATATCACAGGCGAAGTAAATATCTGGGACGAGGTTGGGACAGTGATTCATACTTTGTACTTATTTAACGGTCAAAATTAGTCTCGTTAAGCTGTATATATTGTGAGGATCAGACACGAAAAGCGCGGAAGTTGTTGTGATAATCCACGGGTGTAATAATAAAAATTCTCTCTTTAACAGATATCACCGACAGCGCTGGAATTTGATTCATTTAACTTCTTAACTTAGGAGAGCTTGAACGCTAGCCACTTTTCTTTTCTTTCTAAGCTAGGTGGATAAACAGACTTCTAAATTAATAAGTACTTTTTTTTACTTCTACTATTTTTGCATTTATTATAGAAGGAGCTGCCCTATAACATCCAGCATGAACACTCTCCCTCGTGATGTTTTTACTGTCTCTAAACGTGAATTGGAACAGTTCAAACAAGGGAGGAGAGTTGGTTGCTATCTTCTCGGTAAAACGGTTGGAGAAGGTTCTTTCGCTAAAGTTAAAGAAGCAATACATATTGTAACTGGTGAAAAGGTGAAAAATAATTCCCGTCAAGAATATTTTTTCTCTAAAAGATATATTTTCAAGCCTCATTCCACTTGTTGCAGTATACTACATGCAGCAGCCTACAAACGAACCACGTTTTGTTTGTTTTTTCCAAAAATGGTGAAAATGTTTACGTACTTATTGAAAAAATAATCCGTGAAAGTTAGTTTATTTCAGAAATACAGATAAAACCTTGCAAAAATTGAACCGTAGTAGAACTACAAATTTTTGACAAAGTGACGCTGGTAAAAAGGTAATTAAAATGAGCATAATTTATTTATTAAGGTTGCAGTTAAAATCATCGATAAAAAACGAGCACGAGAGGATCGATACATTTGTAAGAATCTTCGAAGAGAAGCGAGAATACTTCAACTTGTTCGACATGCAAACATCATACAACTTCTGGAGGTGCTTGAGACAGACAACTATTATTACTTGGTGATGGAGTTTTGCGCGGGAGGTGAATTACTTGATTATATCTGTTCAAAGAAAAGGTTGGATGAAAGCACTGCCAAAAGAATAGTGGCTCAGCTTGTGTCGGCCGTTGACACAATGCACAAAGCGGGCATTGTGCACAGGTATGTTACCGAAACACACTAGGGAAAGTTTCGCCACTTTTGTCCGACATTTTTGTTTGTCCGATAGGATAATACAGACAAAAGTTTGGAAAAATTTCGTCTTTCGAATGTTATATTACTTCCGCCGAACTTTTTCTATTAACTTGATTATTATGTTGCCTCGCTAACACGTTGCAGAATGCTTGCTTAAAATAATTTCGCCATTAAGGTTTTACTTACTTTACTGTAGTATAAGCAGTGTTCTTGAATATGCAAGTAGACGTCTTCAGTATAGCTCATTAATCAGGTTATAATCCGAATGTAATCCGATCTAACGCTATGCTTGCGGAAGGATTTGTTTTAATGTAGAACTTTGATCTTCTCGAATACTGCGATTAAAATAAGCAGTTTAATGACTCTTAGATGGCGATAAAATTCTTCACGAGACTAAAGAAAGCAACAAACAAGTAACTTTGTTTCCAGATCACTCTAAGATTTTTATTAACGATCTATCGAGATTAAAAGGTGCATATGCTAGGTTTTATAGCAAGTATAAGTAAACCTGAATATGTTAACTTCTCAAGTGCTGCAAAGATGATGGATGGAGTGGGACCTCTTCCTTGTCGGGAGATTGCTCTACAAACTTTGCTATCGATCCAATGCTATTTCATTAGCACATGCAGTAGACAATACGAGAAGACTACTCTTGCAGTATAGAACCACAAGGGAGCAGAACTCAAGAAGCTAATGTGCACGTTTACTTATGATTTTTTGAGACCTTGAAAACATGGAAATGAGTTCACGGGAGCCATTAAAATGTTTGATGGTCTGATCACTATTTTTTTCATCAACTCTGCCAAAATTTCTTTTCACTCTGAAGTTCTGAGTAATGACTTTCTTTATTTATTATTGCCTTTTTTATTTTTAGAGATTTAAAAATTGAAAACTTTTTACTGAATGAAAACGAAGACCTAAAGATTATAGGTAATACATTACACTAACTTCGTTTCTTACATTACACAAAATTTCTGCTACAACTGTAAACTGTAGAACTGTCCGTTTCCACTTCAACTACACGTGCATGCAACTAATACGCCCAACAGCAAACCACTCCAAAAGAAAAATGCCTACCAAGTTTCTTTGGAATTTAGATTTTGGTTTGAGTAACACAATGCCATCTCCGTGCATGACCACGTATGAAAAGACCGGCGTATTTCCGCAGTCTTTAAACACACATTGTGGAAGTCCGGCGTATGCAGCACCGGAATTACTGGCGCAAAAGCAATACGGACCACAAGTCGATGTTTGGAGCATGTGAGTCTGTACTATCTGTCTCGATAGCCTACAATTTCTTTGTATTTCTCGCTTACCCTAAGTAGATTAAATTGTGTTGGGAAGCGACCAAAATACACAATCTTTTTTTCTTAGGAGGATTCTATCCTTCTAGCTTTTTCTCATACCAATTGTATTGTCGGTAGCCAATATATCTTTTTTAACACAAGTTTTTCTGCGATTATCTTTCAACACATTACCAACTCCAGGCCCTAAAACTGCTACAATTCATAAGGAGTTGTTTCGATGCATTATTTTTAGTGGTATCAACATGTATGCTATGTTGACTGGATTTTTGCCTTACATGATGGAACCTTTTAACGTTATGGAGATGTATGAGAAGATGATGCAAAGAAAAATGACTCCAGTACCAGGATTCCTTTCAAAAGGTATACTTATTAACTATTCGCACCAAACTATGAAGATATTGGACAATGCCGAGGACAGTTATTGGAGATGTTTCCATTTTAAAGGGTCTCAATTTGGAAATAATAACAAATATATCTACATTCTGCATGTTTTTTTTAATAAGAAACCACTTTATAAGAAACTAACTAGTCATTTTCTCCAAAAAAGCTATTACTAGTTGTAAAAATGTAGAATTTGGAAATAAGAAACGTACTAACACATACCTCCCATTAATCAATGGCATTCGAATGGCATTCCGGGTAATATTTATAGATTTAAAAAGACATTGAACGAATATCGAGTAGGTTACCCTAACAAATCGGAAGTCTAAATAAAAATTGACCATTTCAACAGGACTGACATCATTTAAGATGTAAAAAATTATTTCATCTTTTCTTGTATATATGCTGATCTGTTGTTGTGTCGAAATCTTCTTCTTGATTAAATATCCCTCGTACATCAAAATTAAGAAAACTTTTTAGTAAAATAACCTCTATAAAAAATGTGTATTATGCTTATGTAAAGCAACACTACTTCGTTCTTAATCTTTTCATCTTACTGGTGATGATAAAGGTGTTTCTCCCATTTTATTTTCAGAATGTCGCGATTTGCTCATGAGACTGTTGGAGCCTGTTCCCGAATGGAGGATCACACTAAGACAAGTAATAAAACATAAATGGTTCACTGGTACAGATTATATCCCTAGATGCACATCACTTGGTGACATGATGTACGACAAGAAAGAATTGTGTGAAAGTGTGCTTAGTTACATGAAATATAATTTGAAAATTAAAACGAAAGACACCATCAACGCAGTTGTTACAAACAGGTGCGCGTATATTTATTTCTTTGTTTATTATTTTGATAAATTTTTTATCTGTTTGGGCGGTAGGGCTGAGGCAATGACCTCAAGTGTAATTTGTTGCTGTGGTCTATACGAAACATTATCGTATCTGAAAAAAGCCGAGCTGAATATAATAACCAGACAATCAATTCCAAGCCAGAGGGAGATAATATGACGTTGGCGTATCGTTCTAACTGTATTTCATATTTAGTAAATTAACGAGTTTCGAAATGCAATACAGTTTCCTAATTATCGGATCCCCCTCATTAGCGGACACTATTTTTTTCACTGGCTGTTTTCTAGCCAAACTCTCATAAAAATGCTTTATAAAAGGCGGACACTTAATTAGCGGACACTCTAATTAGCGGACGATATTTTTTGCACGAAATGGTAAATGTGGCCTGTTTTTTCTCCCAATCAGCAGACAGCCCAAAAATTAACACTACCTGATAAATTTGTAAAAACGTGAAGAAGCTCACAAAAGATACAAAAAAACCCAAAAAACAAAGCAACAGTCGTTAAAGGACTTCTTCAAACAAGATTATTATTTCGTTGAAAATTTCGTTCACGTTAGTTGTTGATATTTTTCTATCTTAAAATGTTTGTTAAAAAAGTTATTTTGTGTGAATTCAAGTACTTCTATCTGTTTTCATTTTCTGAAATACAATTATAAAAAACGGCGTAATTTTCGAATTTTTGACTAACATTGAAAATCTTTCCAAAAGACGGACACTCCAATTAGCAGACATATTTTTTGCATCGATGGTGTCCGCCAATTAGAGAGAAAACTGTATCATCGTGTTCGCTTATCAATTATTTTGTCAATATCGTTTTGGTCTGTTTTTTATATATTTTGCGTGTATATTTGCGTGTGCATGCCCATTATTTTAAATGGAAAATCACAACATTACGTCACACCACAATTCATCTATTTTACTGTGTATTATACGTTAATATCTAGAGCAGTACATAGCTCGGCCATCTACCATCTTTTGGTAAGAAGACTCGACCGTTACTTGAAAGAAAAGAAACTTACTGACAATAAAAACAAACAGTTTCCGAAAGTCGAAGTGATTAAGAAAGCTATTTTAACAAACGATAATACCACGAGCAAAACAAAGAAGTTTTCCTTTCATGGACGGAAAATCGAACCAGGAAGTAGGTCGCAACCCGCGTTAGCGCACGAAATTACGAATAACTTAGAAGACGAAACGACTATAAACGAATCGAAAAACTGTAGTAATGTACATTACGACGAAAATAATAACCATTACACGAGAATTCAGGAACGGGAAACGCAAAAAGCGAAAGACTCTCAAAATAAGGTTGTTAAAAGACACGTACGTTCTTCGAGTTCGGCCGATTCCAATACGTTATTGGGTACGATACGGAACAGTCTAACGTGTAGTACGGAAGATCTTTCGAAATATTCACCAGAACCTCACTTACCCAAACAAACGTTTAATCGTAAAGAAGAAAGTTTTGTAACATCCAGAAAAAAATCTTTTGATGGAATACTCGACGAAACATTAGATTCTCCCAACGGTGACGATAAAGAAATTGACGTGACGATATATCTATTACCTGACGAATCACAACGAAATAAAGTGTGTCTGGATTCTTCGGAAGAGAAAAAACCATTGCGTAGAAGCAAATCCTCATCTATAGATCTGCCGATTGACGACAACGAGGTAATTTTTACACTTTTTTTGACTTCGTTGTTCAGTTGATCACAAACGTAATCAATCAAGGTCACAACGTCAGCCATTCTCGTCCCCAGAGCTCTTTGAGATTAAAACCTCGAACTCAAAGAGCTCTGGGGTCGAGAATGAGCGTCAGCCGCATAACTCCCTAAGTATATTTATCACAAAGCCACCTCGTTTCCATTTTTTTAAAAAGTTAGGAGTAGGAATTCAGTTGGAAAATGTTGTTTCCATCACGACGAACTTTATCTGTTACATAAGCTTTACAAATAAAATAAATAATAATAAAATAAAATAATTTTCATAATTACAAAAAAAATAAGTTTATTGGAATACGTCTGATTTACGCTTAAGGCCGGGGCAAACGATTCCAACATTCCATCCAACATCAAAAATGAATTGTTGGACAAATGTTGGATGAATGTTGGATGAATGTTGGATGCCCTTAAAAGCGTTTAATCGTAACATCCAACATTAGCTTTATCCAACAATGTCGTTCATTCATTTATTAGCACATGCTCTACTCATTCATTTCAAACTAAACATGGCGGCGGCAGAAGACATGCTCCTCCCGATTATTTTATCAGAATTCGCTGATTCTGATGACGAAAAGCCTCGAAGGGGTAAAACAAGAGAGTGGGTCAAAAGGAGAGGCCAGTTTGGAATATATGAGACTTTGGTCAAAGAGTTGATAGTGGAGGATCGGATGTCGTTCAAGCAGATGTTTAGAATGAGCGTGGAAGATTTTGAGATTGTTTTGAGTCACATTGACGATCTCATTTCCCCCCAAGAAAGAGCACGTGGAGGAAATCGTCCTATACTATCAAATGAACGACTTGCATTAACGCTACGGTTTCTTGCAACAGGCGAATCTTTTCACTCGTTGTCCTTCCAATTTCGAATATCACTAGGGGCTGTGTCTTACATTATCAAAGGCTGCTGTGATGCAATTGTTGAAAGGATGTTGCACATCTTTGTACCTTTGCCATCCACTGATGAATGGGGACACATTGCAGAGAGGTTCGAACATCGCTGGAATTATCCGCACGCGTTAGGAGCAATTGATGGAAAACATGTTACAATTAAAAAACCCGATAATGGTGGATCATTTTATTTCAATTACAAGAAAACCCATTCAATTATCTTAATGGCAATAGCAGGTCCGGATTACCAGTGTTTATGGGCGGATGTAGGTTCAAACGGCAGCACAAATGACGGGGGAGTTTGGAACAAATCGCAGCTACAGTCATCTATTGAGGATGGAGTTGTTGAACTTCCAAAAAACAAGTCAATTTCAGATGCATATCCTAATATGCCATTCGTTTTTTTGGGAGATGACGCCTTTGCGCTTAAAACATATATGATGAAACCATATCCCCAAAACAATCTGACTGTCGATAGAAGAATTTACAACTACAGACATAGCCGTGCAAGACGAATTTCTGAGAATCTTTTTGGAATATTGGCAAACAAATGGCGAATATATCACACCACAATTCCACTTTCTCCAAAACGAGTCGAAAATATCATTCTGACAACGCTAGCCCTTCACAATATGCTATGTAAGAGCCAAACATCGCAGAATACCTATCGCCCGAACGTCTTAGTGGATTCATTTGACGACGAGGGAAATTTAATAGAAGGAGAATGGTGAGAAGAAAATGATTTGGAACACTTTCATCCTTTGCAAGTTCCTAAAACTGGTCACAATTCTACAGTTTCGGCCAAAACAACAAGAGAAAATTTTAAGGACTTTTTCATGGCAGAAGGTGCGGTTCAATGGCAGTGGAAGTATACATAACTTTTTTGATGGAAAACTTTTTTTAAACAACAAGAGTAATATGTACTAGTATATATTCCTAATCATAAACAAAGTAAAATGTATATTCTACATGGTTTCATAACGTTTTGGTTTGAGTGAAATAAAGCTAAATATAAACAAATAAAGTAGGTGTTTTTCCTTCCTTTTCCCTTACTTAGTTCCTCAGCATAGCACTGTAAGGTCCGTGACTACTTGGACTACTAAAGAATGGAACGTTTCCTGTAGAATTTCCAGGTGTTCCATGTTGCAAATTCAGAACATTGCCACTTCCGGAATATATACTGTTGTTGTTAATTTCATCCATAAACTCAAGCTCAAAAATAACGTCAGTAATTCTTTTTTCAGCGAACGCTCTCTTTCGGTCATCCAAACCTCGTAACTTTTCATCGATATACAACGCAAATGTCGACATTTTGATCTCTTTGCTTTCTTTTTCCTTTTTTGGCTCATCTTTCTTCTTCGTAATAGCTTCGGTGCATTTTGCCAGCAATTCTAATTTTCCGTTCAGCTACTGATCTTTTCTTCGACTTTGGTGGTATTGACGCCCCGCCATCATCATGATCATCAGCTTCAATATTGACTACTTCAAAGTCCAGCTCAACTCCTGATCCTCGTTTCCGAAAAGTTTCTTTGCTCTTTGAAGCACCCATCACGGGAAGCAAGAAGCCTAATCGATTATAATGAATCCACGAACTTTCATATAGTTCATCAGCCGCTTGACCACTTTTGGTTGTAGTTTCTTTGGTCTCTTCTCGCCCCAGCTGAGCTCGTAAACCGTTGATTTTCGCTTTTATAGATTTGATGTTTGTGTCGAATGTTTCTGCCATAACAGAGTAGTCAATCTCTTTCAGGTCACGTTTGCTGTAATCTTTGTGAAAAATGTCCCAGAGACAAACTCGCTGTTCCAACATGTCAATGAAATCAAAAATTTCATTGTCTGTCCAATCTTTCTTGTCCTTCTCATCTGCCTTTGATGCTTTTTTACGCTGACCTTTCTCTGGTTGCTTTAGATTCTTCTCTTCTATATTCTTCTTCCCTTCCACTCCGGTGTTTTCAGCTTTAATTTCAGAAAGTGTTTGCTCGTCTTCACTGTCCATGTTTGTTTTTTGTTTACACACTGTTTATACACAGCTTTTCTACCATCTTTATTTATACACAATTTCTTTGAGAACTTTTCGAATAAAAACGTTCGATTTTCTTTCGATTGACGTCATCATCATTCGAATGTTGGACGAAAAGTGTTCAAACGATTCCAACAGGAAAATCGAGCGAGAAAAAGAGGCAAAAGTTGGATGAAAAGTTTGATGGCGAACAAACTTTCATCCAACTTCATCCAACTATTTTTTTCTTCTTTTGACGTCGTTTTTTCTTCTTTTATAAATTTTACTTTCGTTCAAACGATTCCAACATTTATCCAACATGGGTGTTGGATGTGTGTTGGATGGAATGTTGGAATCGTTTGCCCCGGCCTTTAGACTTTTGTTTTAGGCTTATAAAATTTAATTTAGGAACTTGTTTTGATCAAATTTCTCTGGCTGTGCGAACGTTCAACAATCTGGGAATCATTTTAGTAATTTCAATGATGTCATTTACAAATAATTCAACCACAAAAATATTTCAACAAGATGGCTGCTGTCAGTAAACTTTTATTTGATCAGGTTGTCAAAACTATTTTTCAATATAAACATAGTTAAAATGTTTTAATAATTCTAAAACGATATCAAATTTGGGATGAAATATGTTCTGAAATTTTACCCAAGCATTAGTATGATTTTACAGAGCTCTTTTCTCAGAATTTTAAATGTTAATCAATGTTAGCAATCACACGGAAAAGTTCCACTTTTGATTTAAATTAGCATAAAAGAAGGTATTAACGAACTTTAAAAGTGTTACAAGAATTTACATAGCTATAAAGAATATTCGTTGAGCAAAGTTTAAGCCTGACCAATATTCTTAATATAAATTCTTCAATTTTAGAGTCGAAACATGCTATAAATTAGCTATATTTATGTAAAACGGATTTTACCTTTAGCAGTAAACAGTGGCGAAGAAATCCTATGGTATTTTATCCTCCAAGACTTTCTTAAGTTTTTACCCTTCAAAACTTTTACACACTTATTCAAGACCCTTTTCAGTCTTAAAGAATAAAAAAGTTCCGCCATTTAGTAAAGAGGTATAATATATTTAGTGTACACCACGAAATATTAATTCGTTAACCTGAGAATAAATAATAAAATCGTTGACAAACTTTTACACGTAGGGTGAATATGGTCTCATTTTCCGTGGCAACAACAACTTTAAATTGACACCGATGATAGGAGTGATGTTTTCTTTTGTAGATCGGTCAATTAATGTGGCTTCTTTTAACGCTTTTGGTATATTAATTAATGCTAAAAACAACCAAATGTTGAGAAAAAAATTAGTTTATTTCAGGGGTGAAAGCTTCAAAAATTTACATAAAAAAAACAAGCTATTAATTCATAATTCAGTCCCCCGTAAACCAAATTCTGTAAAATATAACATATTAAATAATAAAATATAACATAAAAAAAGATCTTAGTAAAAAGCGAAAAAAAGTCAGAAAGAATTCGGATAACAACTATGTAAGTAATATTTCCCTACATTTTTTATTTAACTTCAACATTTCCACGTTCTCAACATGTTAGAGGAACTGAAAAATGCCGAAAGTGGAGTTAGGGGCTGATTATATGAGGTGGGTTGACCCAGTGCTGGCTCGTTTTAAGGAAAATCTATTTTTAAACACAATACAGCTGATAAGGCGGGTTGAGAACGGGTTGGCTCGCTTGCCGAGTCAGCTTGTTTTCTCAACCCATGTAATAGCTTATCCCGAGACAAAAACGAGTTGGTGCATGCGAAGTAGTTTAAAAATAATAAACAATAATAATAGACAAGATAAGAAGCCAGTGAGCTTGTATAGAACGCCATACACACACTAGCTAGCTGAAGTACTTTTTCTTTTAAAAAGATCACTGAAAGTAAATTTAAATTGACCAACGAACTTGCATGTACAAAAGTAAAATTGTTCAAGAAAACCAACATTTGTTGATATATTGCCGTTGTTTACTAAAATGTTTCCAAATAATAGCGATAGTTGGTGCCGGGCTGTAAAGGAGCCAGCACCGGGTCAACTCGCCTCATATAATAACCCCCCAAGTTTGCTACTATTTGCCAACCTGTTTGTTGTCTGCAGACAACGGTCAACTGTACGTGTTTGTTTTGCATTTATACACATAAAGATTGTAATATCGGAAAAGTGGAATTCGGGAACCGGGACTTGGAGCATTAGGGAATTTAAAATCTATAACATGATCCTTAACTTTCGGTGTTTGGTCTTGTTTTGGCACATATGAAAATATTAAGTTGTATGTTTTGAGTTCCATGTCCTGGCTAGTTTCCCTGGGTCCCGACTCTCGAGTTTTCCGATATTCTGGTAAAAATTGTTGTCCCAAACAAAGCTTTATCCGATGCTTATATCTGCAAAAAATTCCCGCTGTGCATAAACTTTATTAAGTCCGGAAGTTTCCTAGGGTAGCCATGTTTACCTTTCTCGTAACCATGGCGTTGTTAGATAGCGAGTAGGTAACAGCACGTACCGTGAAAATTAGGTAATAAGTGACTTCACTGATAATATTCTCGATATCTTGTCCCAGCATGACAATTTGGATTGGTCAATTAACATGTGGCACGTACCACATAAAAATTAAAAATAAAAACACGACCTCGTTACATTACCTTTAAAAAAAAGATTAAGGCGTAGACTACAAAGACCATTATCACCAACCTCGTGTAAGACATGTCCATATAAAAAAAACCGCCCTGGAAACGCGGCTACATGTATTTAAAGTTGCTTATAAAAATTTCAGTACAACTATAACCTCAAGTTTAGTTGCCCTTATGTTTGCGAAGAAGTGTGACTGCAAAAAAAGTATTAGAGATGCTAACTTCATCACCACGTGCAATGCATTACAGAAAGTAACCTAGCACTAATGTTTTATTGTGGAAGTGATTAAAATACTGTTTTTGAAGAAAAAGATTTGTTTAAAATATCAAACAAAACATAGTGGAAGATGGTGTGGTGTAAAGTACCACAACGTTGGGTTAGTAACTAAGCTCCAGTATCAAACTGAAAATTTATGAACGAATTAGTTTTATTTAGAAGTAAAAAGCTCCTATTTTTTGTAGACAACATTATGCTGGCTGATCCAAAAAAATCATCATTGACTCTTTGCAGAGCTGATTTACCATGTTTGACACTTCTTTTTTTTTTGCAGGAAAACGTCAAAGAACAGAAAGAACCGTCCTCAGGTTGGTCAATCACGAAAATTGTAAAGCAGCCACCTTTAAAAACCGAACATATCATAAGAGACAACGCTCATAAAGATTCGCCAGGAAACTCTGTCAATCAGATTAATTTACGCGAAGGCTCTCCATCTCCTATAACCAGCACGTGCGAGGGCTCTACATCTCCTATCATCAGCACGCATAAAAAGATTTCTACAAAAACACTTAGCGATCCCGGCATTGACAAAACCGTAAAAAAGTTTGAACCAACGAGAAGAAACTCGGAAAAACTAAAAACGGTACGACCTGATTCGCCAGAAAAATCCCGAACAATACGAAGACCGGAGACTCCGGAAAAATTACGTACTATACGACGGCCCGAAACACCGGATTTTAATCATAATTTTACGGTAATTGCTAATAACGAGACTGACTGTAATTCTAGAACAAAACACACAAACTTTAAGAAAGACAAAATACGTGAGAAAGCGGTTAATGAACAATCGTTTAGTGCTGAACCATTAAACAGAGTGTTATCACGTGACACTGCAACATCAGAATTAGAAGATATTTTACAAAACGTTCGGTATATTAATAAAAACCATCTAAATCAAAACGTAACTGACATAGACCGACTTTTATCCACACCTGAATCTGAAAATTCTTGGAAACCACCCGATAAAGAAACAATGAGGACGATACACGATTCAAAGATGCGTGTGAGACGCGTATTTTCTGCGGACAACACAGATTCAAATAGTCCGTCTCCAGTAAATATATCACCGTGGATATTAAAGCAACCCGAAACGGGAAAAACGGATGAAAACAACAATGGCGACAGTACTAAAACACAACTCGAACTTAATGATGCCCCGCCGAAAGGAATGGTGAAAAGCCGAATGGCAAAACTCGAAAGTTTAGATAAGGAAAATGAACAGCCTAATCAAAAAGAAGAGAATTCGTCACAGATAAGACCTTTCATAAACAAGATCATGACAGGGAAGAAAACTTTAGAACTAAACGTTAAACAATTTGCTCAATTCAAATTTGACGACAAACCGAAGAATGGCGAGAATGCGCACACCTTCGAGAGCATGCGTTACAGCCAGCAGAAAGGTCTAGTCGTGTTAAAACCGCTTGAAATTAACTTTAATTTCAAATTACTCCGCAAGAAGAAGCCTTATCAGAAGCAACAAACACGTTCTTTGACTGATCTCACTACTGCTGGAACTAATGACACAACACCCTGTGCCACGCAGATACTGTCTCCAAAAGTCAAACATGGCAGCGAAGACGTGAAAAGTCCAGGTAAGACATTGAATACAAAAACTAAACGCATCGTCAAATATCCAGGAATGTGTCACTACGCCTCCATGTCCTTTTTTGGAGATTCCATTCCGGAAAGTAATGTTTAGTCTATGTCGCACCTTACCTATTTATGTCTGCAGGGGGTCGGATTAAATTATCTTTAAACAAAAAAACCTTAGTGTTTATAGCTTTTTCATAGCTGTTTCATAGTTGACTCACAAAATGAGTGTTTTTCTATGGTTCCTTCAACGCAACATACTTCTGTTCTAAACCTTCAGTAGAAGAATTTTTTATCAAGAATTCTCATCAACTATTTTAATCCAAACAATCTTAGCAAAGTCAATAAAAACCTTAAAAGCTTATTAATGATTGCCTGCGAATAAAAATCATATTTCGTAACAGAAACTCCTCCTCTGGAACTAAGAAGGATTTTATAGTTGTATGTTTGCACGATCCCGAAACCTGTGGCGGAGCTGTCTTTTATTTTAAAAACAAAAACCTTGAGAAATTTCTGTCTCATTTATTTACTGATATGCAATGAAAGCTTGAATCTAGGTACGTTTTTTTTTACCTTTTTAACGAGAATTTACTTAATGTTGATGAACCAATCGGAATGGTTAAAGGTAAAATGATTGACGCATTGTTACGGTAATAAACTTCTCGTAACTTTTTGCCGCACAACTTTTTTAGCGAAATTTCGAGGGTTATATGCAATGCTAGTGTATAAATATGTTTTAATGTGTGCAAAATATAAGATGCAATAATTTTTTATACTTTTATATTATTTATACAAATGAAAAAAAAACTAAAATTTTATTATACAAAGTCAAAGTTGATATATTCTGTATGTTTAAAATGTGGCGCACTATGAATCAAAATAGCTACAAGCTCAATCCACACTCCTTTTATTTTGAAAGCCTTATATAGACTTTTTCAAAATGCAAAAGGAGTTGGGAACGAGACTGTAAAATAATATTTATTAGAGATATATTATAACAAGAATTATTATCTCTGTAAATAATTTTAAAATGAAAAAATGATAAAAACACAACAAAACTGATTTTTTTTATCAAACTGCTTTTCCTAAACGCACAAGTATACTTGCATATATCCCTCGACTTCCTGGTTCCCAGCCCCCAAGTAATTTGGGAACTAGGCCTAATTCTGCAAGTAAATCGCCTTGGTACAAAAACACAGTTGCGTTATTTCTTGCTGTAACAATTAGACATTTTTATGAAAATCAACTTCTTCATACAGAAACATTTTTGTTTCCGGATTCAAAACTTCGTGCGAAGTCTTTACAAACGACGCCGTAACTTTCAGGGGAATGGGAATGAGGTTGTTTAAGTAATGTTTTTGTTATGAAAAAGTCAGGAGTGTTCTATTCAGACCAAGGTTGCTTGAATTTTTTTTATAAGACAAATCATCAGTCTTGTCCACATATAGCTCTGTCCCTCTCTGACATTTTGGACAGGAAGGAAAGCCATGGAAATGAAGTTGGCCGAGAATAGCATATTAAAGATAAGATTAAAATCGCGAAATGAAAAAATTAAAGCTGTGCAATGTTGTACATAACTGTGCAATGTTATACATAACCTTGTTAGTCTTACTTAACCAATTCTACTCCAATGTATTGCTTGATTTTCCAGTTTGCCACTTTCATTTATTCATCAACTACAACTGGAAAGCACAAGAAACTTTGTGATTTATTGTTTCTAAATAGAATACCCCAATGCTTCGATTAAACGCCAACGACGCTTATTATGTTTGTAAGAAAATTGGAAGGGCGTTTATTGGGTGGAGGCGTTTATTTAAGAGGCCAGTATTTAAAAATCAACTCTTTATACAGCACAGCTGTTTACTATCAAATATTCCAAAATTTGAGTCACGTGTAAACAAACACACTAAAACAGGTATATTTTGTAATTTTGAAATGTTGACAATGTGAAGTTATTTACTTGTGAGGAACTATAGATTTAAATAAACACTTACAAGGAAACACATTTAAGGCGGGGGCGTGAGTATTGCGGTATAAGATAGACCTAATAATAAGTAGATCCGACTTGCATAACGTCGTCAAAAATGCCAGTCGGATTTAGTGGTGGCTAATCTCGTCTCTAGGGGCTTCTTAATTTTTATGTGGTTAGTGCCATCCAAACATACTAGAAAGTGAGAAAGTTCTGGGAACAAGGTTGATTTAGCAGCCAATAATTATGTCCTTCTACTGCGAAGTATTAATCGCTCTTTCATTTCACACGTTGACCACAAAAATATTTCATTGACGGCTTCCATGTATAAGTAATTGAAAAAAAGAAAATATTATGTCATCACACTTAATCTTTTTCAATGTGTGACGTCACAAAGGCTATAGAATTTTACATGTACTTGCCCGGGAGTCCAATGCAAACATTGAATATATAAATCACTGACTAACACTCTCCAGCACAGGTGTTTAGTAAATGTATATTCATGTATATGCAACGATGCACTGTTCATGAAAATACACAGTCCTTTGTTTACTAAAAATAATAGCGTGTGTTAACTTTGCTGTGCAGACATATATGATTGACAGCATTACGAAGTCGCATAATCTCCTTCAGAGAGATGAATTTGATGTAATCCATGAAAGCACACCTCCACGCAGGCTAATAAAATATTTAATCAATTTTTTAGTATAGAGTAAGCGCTGACAATAAATAAAAAGATCCGCGATGTGTACGAATCAACATGATTTAAAATATTTTAAAATCCCATGTTAAGTAATCGTGTCAACATTAAAGTTTCAATGTTATAAAACCTTCTCTTTATTTTCGACTTCCAGGTTCAACGAAGCAATCAGAGGAGGATTCACTTCACACGAATACCATGGCGAGCAAGAATGAAGGTGGATCGAAGATTTTTAAAACTGTTGTGAAAATCACAAGTTTTGGAAGCAAAAGCACAAAATCAAATAAAACTAAGATATTCATTTCTGGCAAAAAAGATGGAAAGGATGAATCAATAAAACACGATAACAAAAAGACGATACAAACGAAGAAAACTACGACGATCAAGAAAACATCACATGGCGGCGAAGAGTTTACGACCGACGAATTAACCGATCATCGTAAAAAACTCGACTCGTCGTCAGACAGCGGTTATTTTGGGAACAATTATTCATCATCGACCGACGAGGAAAATCAAGCTTCAAGTCCACGTGTCGGAACGCCGCCAAAGAAATCCGAAAAAATGATGTTACATGAAGTTCAACAAGCAAAGTATCGTTGCAATCCAGTTCATAAACCTGAAATTACAACGACACCACGAGTTTATACCCACGATTCGTCAGGAGATTTAGACGTCATACGAGAAGAAAGTAACGATCCAAGAAATGCAGCCAGAGTGAAACGGTCCGGCAGTTTAAACGTGGAACGAACGCAGGAGAGACTAGGTTTTATACCTCGGTCAGCAGAATTTAAAAGAAACATTTTGAAACAACACAGGGACGAACAAAATAAGCGAGAGCAACACCATGACAACAACCAAGTAACAAACAGCGTAGCCATTAAGAAAAAGATTAGAACTCAGTCATGCAAGCAATATCCGATTGAAAGAACAGTGATTGGATCAGCGAGTCCAAAATTTCACAGAACAGCGTCATTTGGCATGACAAGGTCAACATCGCGATCGTTGCCTGTTTCGCCTTGCCCCTCTCCAACGCTATTTGATGCCAGTTTTGAGAAAAACAAAATTATGGCGTTTACACATGCCTTAGAAAAAGCTGCTTGGCGAAAACGAGGCTCTTGTAGTTCTATGAGTGCGCATTGAAAAGTTGATGAAGTCAACGAATGGTTCGGTAGAATACACGCACATTTAGAAGTCGTAATAATATTTCACTTTTACTCAGTTATCTCAGAGTAGCAACTTACACAAAAGCCATATCTATTTTGGATAACTAAGAAAAATGTATAACCAAAACACAAATTTTGTAAATAAGATTACCATCTTGGCTTGAAGATCAAGTCTTGATTTCAAATAGTTTATTAAAAATATTATTTTTTTAAAAATGTAACTTTATTTTTTCATACTTTGTTATATACATCTAGTCGTTCTTCACTTTTGTAAAAAGAAAAAAAGTACGTAAAAAAGTAAATAAAGAAAAACCAAGCACTGCCTAAACTGTTGCAAAATAAGCAAGAGCTAGCCAGCATGTGGTATCATGCTACCATTAAGATAAAGGAAGCTTTGTTATCGATGTACATTATTTACATAACAACCAGCAAATTTGGCTTTGAAAAGCGTCCTTTTATTTTTAAGTTCAAATATTCTGAAATTACTTTTAGTTTATCCCAAAAACATTTCAAATCCACAATTTTGTAAAACATTGTTTGTTTATGCTAACCATTCACAAATTCATCTTCATTATTAGTCTTGCTTTGTTCTTAGATGCTTTCAAATTTTAGCCAACATTGAGACTCGAGTGCATAAAAATAACATCCTCATTATAAAAAAAAAAATTAAAAACGGTTCCTTCAAGTTAAACCAGAACCAGTAGAACTTAAAAATTAAATTAAAAAACAACGTGTTTTTCAAATGTTACCGTATTCAGAAATACCTCTGAACACTCAAATTAATTGTTCCTCGACAAACCTAAATGACATCTAGCAGTAAAATGTATGTTGAAATTATCTAAAAATCGTATGTAGATTTATATATAAAATTATAAACATAAAATTTTCACATATATCTTCGTTTAAATATTAGCTCCAGCGTAAAATATTAATGTGTGTTGCGTTTAAATTAGATGACGCATCAGACGACAAGACAAAACTTATCTTAACACACATATCTAGCACTGCATATAGATATATAAAGCAGCAAAAATATTAAGTTAGAAAATTAAAAATATATACAATGTAAAATTGTTCTCAGTTCAAAATGACACGCAAAGTTTTTTGCGCGCACACCACTGTGCTTTTCAAGTTTCTCTACTCGGATTTTGTTTACCACAAGACACTTCTTCAACGAAATACACATCCTTTCATGAACGTCTGGATGAGGTATCTGTTATATCCCATTTATCAAGCATTGAGTCCTCCACACATCCCAGCGGACGATAAAACGGTGACGTTACTTAAAACATAGGAAACCTTTCACATTTTGTAAAAATATCTCCAAATTCTTACGGAATTGTTTCAAGCTTTGTCGATTTGGAGTTAGCTGTAATCCACTAGGTGTGAGCACCTATAGTAGAAAAACATAGTATATGTACTTATATGACAAGAAACAAAGGCAAAAGAAAACCTAATTTTCTTTCACCGAGACATCAAAAGAGCGTAGAATTCTGTTACAATTACAATTTAGTGAGAAAAAAAGTGGTGGCATGGATTTGATAGGCTGGTGTAAAAAAAGTAGGTTTGATGGTTACATTTCGATAGTTTTATACGTGATACAGTTTTAGCGGTATTGCAGTAGCTACAAAGCTGCTGCTATGTACGGGTGACAAAATGGCCGCTTCTTCGATACCGTATTACCTAGCAACATCGCTATCAAATATAATGTACAAGCATGCGCGAACGGTCGACTATCACTCGACAATTCGGCTGTTTTGGCACATGGATTATCATTTGACAATTCGGCTGTTTTGGCACATTGGAATAAAAGCTTTGACCTTGAATTAAATGAAAACTGATTAATTATCCCTGATATACGTATTTTAAGCAGAAATTTGAAATCTGTGCCACTTCTTTTCTTCGACAAATCTTAATTGTGACTGAAACATAGTTCTGCGCTGTGTTACCTTTTCTTTGCTTTTTTATCTTTGCATTATACGCATTTCTCTTGAATACCATTTTCTCGGTCATTCATTTAAACAAACCGCTATTTGGATTAAAATACAAAGGTTAAAAGAAAATAAATCAAGTTTTTATTTTCCCCGTATTTTGGTTTGTTGTATAAACAGTGGAGATCTAATATTTGAATTTTTAGTTTCGCAAGAATTAAATGTCTCTAATTTGCCGTTTCCGAAAAAGAAACCTTTTTCCAAATTCGCGAAAAAAACACTTATTGTTTTATAAGAATACGCTTTGTAGCAATGTTAAGCTGGGATTAGGGAAATAAGAATATTGTCCAGCCTCCTGTAACAGCGTAAAAGCTCGCGGAAGTCAGGATTATGCAACCAATTACAGGAATGGTTAGTAAAAGCTAACACAGAAACTAAAGAAATTTAATACCTGAAACGCCTCGATAAGTTTCTGCTTGAAACTCTCGTCGGTCACGTGTTGCTGTGCAATTAAATTATTGGCTAACTTCAAATACTCCTCTTGATGACAACAAATTAGAAGAAAAAGAGCTTCGGCCGACGGTTCAATGAGGTCCATGTTAAACTGACCCAAAACGATGTGTTGAAAAACAATCTAAGTGCAAAATAGTTATTAGGAACACGAAGGCGTTTTAAGGTTAGTTAAAATGTACATAATGAACAAAGCAACTTACATTGAGAAACTCTCGAAGTGCTTCGAATAAAATTTTTCCAGACTCGTCATTTTTGTCACATTCATTGCAGTAATATTTCGCGAGCGAACTTAGCGCATCCAAAGAGCACTTTGCCGAGTCGGCGCCGTAACTTTATTATAGGTTAAGATAAATACACGTTAGATCACACGGACAAACACAAGATGTTGTAACCCATTTCGTGGCCCAGTCTGCAAATACACTGCTCGGGAGAAAATTCGAATCACAGTTCGAAATAAATATTTTTTTCTAAACTTTTCTAATTGCTGGGCTGTAGAGGGTGGATGTCAATTGTCGTAAGACTACGGGAATAAAACAGGATATGCGCCCAGGTGGAATAAATGCCGGAAAGTTGAAAAAAATGGGAGTCAACTTATTTATATAACGCATTGACAAAATAATGTATGGATGCAGCAAATGACAGCAGTAAGAGTAAATTTAAAGGATACTCAGATATAGCCATTTGGATGGAAGCCATGAAATTTTGAAAGAGACCTAGAGGCAAGCATTTGATCTTTTCAGGATAGACTTCACACACAAACGTCACCAACTTGAAATATTCCCCGCTCAACTTGGGATACTAAAACGACATTTCATTTCATTACTACATCAAGTGTCGAACCGAGATTACAGTTTTTTATCAAACCAAAAATTTACAATTTTTCATATTGAACAACACTTCTTTAAACAAATGTTTTTTTTTGATATTTTGACTTACACAAAATTCGGCGTTAACAGGGTTCGTAGCCACTTTTTCATAAAAAAAAATATTTTAGTATTCAAAAAAAATATGCATTTTTCTTGAAATCTCGAGCTAATTAAATATATTAGAGCTTTGAACCCCTAGTTTATACAGAACGAAGAAAAGTAATAAAAATCTTTACATACCTTCATGAGTTCTTGATTTATCAAAGGTATGATCAAATGAAAACCAAACAAGACAACGTCAACTGGAGATACCGCAGGCTGACCATTACTTAATGTTGAAGATTCTGTCATAAAGAAAACAGAAAGTTAATAAGAAACCATTAAAACATGAGCGTGAAACTTATGCAGACACTCGACCAGTTCTCGAAAGAATTACAACTTTCAAATTTCGTAGCACATTTTTGAGGAAAAATTTGGTGTAATATTTATGATAAAAAACAATGCACAAAAATAGGATTAAATGAATTTTTCTCATCACTTTCTCATCATTTCCTCATCCTTTTAGGACTCGTAAATCAGGAGAAGTTCGAGGAATACCTTATGGGTTATAATAATATACGAATTACAGATAAAAAAAGTGTACGCTAGTCAATACGTTTAGATATCACGCCCTGCCTAAAATCCCAAATCACCTTAGTGGAATGATCAAATTTTCCTGATATTTTGCCTATATTTTTAAAATTCTTGACAATTTCTGACATTCCGGACAGAGTGGGCACCCTGACTGACAAACTCACCTGAAAAATCGAGGTAGTCTTTTGATAAAATGTGAGTCAAAAGTTGTATAAGCAAGAGCAGATCGTAATACTTTTCTTCTTCCTCCGAACTACCAAGTACAGTTTTCCCTAAAAAAACATGTGATGTATGGCCTTTTGATATGAATCAGCACCAGAATGTAACAAAACCAAACAAAAATCCAAAACGTTTTGGTGGAAGTAACATCAGGTATTATTACTTGCATCCCTTCTTAAAACACTTATGCTTTAGTGTCAAAGTAAACTCACCTAGATTAAATTTTGAATAGTTTTCCATCATCCGTAGACACATATTGCACATTGCAGTTGAGTTTTCCTGGAATAAAAACGATTCAATGTAAACATCGTACCCACTTCAAAAATTTAAAGAATATTAAATAATGTAAGTTGGTTACTACTGAAAATGAGATTGATCAAAGTTCATTTTCGTTAATAAAAATGCATTTTTGCATTTTCTGTCAATTTAGCTTTAGTTGGGCAAATATATCCGCCATGTTTAACATAAAAAGTATCTCTACTTTTTATTCTCGCTTTTTAAGTATTCTAATAATAAGATTTAATGACAAACGATGTACGCAACTACTTCAAAAGTATGCAGAATTGTCTAATAAAATCGTCGTTCATCAAAAACACAACAGCAATAAATACAGCGAAAGGGAATCCTGTAAAATAACAATCACTACGTGAGAGACTAAGCTAAATGTAGGATCGGGCTTTTAATAAGTAACAGAAATCAAAAATTACAGAACCCACTGTAAGAATTGTCTAATAAATCTGTCGTTTATTAAAACAGCAACCACAGAACCTTTCTTTAAATTAACAGTTGCAGAGTGGGAGACTGAGCTAAATGGAGGTTCAAGGCTTACTCAAGCTACAGGACACAATGACGATAAAAAGACCACAATCCGCACCTTAATGTCCTAGGGAAAACGATAAACAGAAACAGTGAGGTACCTGGTTTAGTAAGCACAAAGAACCATCAACCACATCAACAAACATCTCCAACACACACACAATCACTTCGGTATAATTCGAATACACATTCAACAGGGTCAATGAATCCTCTAAGATTGGAGCAGTAAATTTAAATAAAAAGTTCGCGTTCGATTGAATGCTCCCTTTAGCAATACCACGCACACATTCGAACGTTCGAATAACTTCATTTTTTACGACGTCGTCGTGAGCAATTCGATTAAAGTTCTCCTTTGATCGCACAGCTTGATATTGTGTCAAGATTGGTTGCAATAGCTACAAAGCGAAATAGTACATAACCAACATAGCTGCATTTATACAAAGGACAAACTTCTCGACGGACAAAACTGGTCAATTTTAACAAATTCGGCAATCTTGTGTAACAAAAGTTTTGTGCAAATACATAAGAAATATATCATTAAAAAGAAAACCTTTCCAATCATATTACACTGACCTGTGTCTGTAGCTGTTGTTTAGTGTCATCGCTTTCCATTTGTGAGCAAGCCCTCATCAAGCATTCAACTAAGTGTCGATGCACTAGAGGAGATAAAGCACATATCTCAGGTGTGCGGCTTGAAAAGTTCTGAACTATGTTCCACACGTTAGGAAAGGTTAGACAAATTTCTGCTCTAAACACAAACATGAAAGAAATTTAACGAATGTTATGATGCAATGACAAATTTTTACTCACTAAACCTTTTTTTTAAAACATTGCATATCGTGAACGACCTTAATCACTCAAATTAACACTCATGCTCAAATAAATGCGCGTGATCAATTGATTTTCTTAATAAATGCCCAATCAGTTATTTGATCCGTCATTTACAATATTTCAACTTACAAAGACGATACTATATACCGCAAAACGCTTGGAACGTCCTTAACAAACATATTGTCACTTTCTTCAATTTATTCATAATAGTGTATAAATTAATATGAATTATTATGCACTATATTACATTAGTTTCAAAATATCTTGGTATATATAATAAAAAACACTTTCAGAAAACACACTGCAGGAAGAAAGTCGCCGCAATGTGAGAAAAGACGCCGCAATGTGAGAAAAGACGCAGCTTCGCAGGACTTTTAGTGTGAATTTTGCTTAACAGCTTTTTTAGTCATTTTTATACACTGGACATTAATTTAAGTTTACACCACTCACTTTAAAGTCCAGAAAAAAATTTAAATATCTCCCCCCTGTTGAGATTCCATTGCCTTTTATTTGGTGAGGGACACTAACGGAAAAGTTTTTTTTATTGATGAGATGGAGTATTAAATGGCGCTTTATGGTACAGCACAAAATTTTAAAGCAAGCGAGTACTAACAATGCTGACGGGGAAGTAGAACCATGCAACATCTTTACTTGTACAGTAAAAATTGCAAAATGCACATAAAAATAGCATGGGCAAGTTTTGATTATCTCAACATACCGTTTCTTCTGATTGATTAATCTTAACAGCAATTTCACAACGTCCTCTGATACTTGTGGTTCAGCCGTCCATGTATTTAAATTCAATTCTACGACATCTAACAGAAGCTTGATAAGAAACTTTCCACAATCATGTTTCAAATCAAAACAAGCAATTAGCGTCGGGCTCAACTTCGTATCAGAAGCTTCATGAAGAGAGAAATAACCCTTTGTCCATCTTTTTAAAAACCATAACATCGTCGAAGCTACTTCGGGACTGAATGAAAATATGAGACCATTGCGTAAAAATTCCATCTCGACTTCAACGACTTTTAGAATAGTAACTAGCAAAGCTACAATTGGATCCACTAAAATGATAATAAAACACTAACAATTTAGCGTTAAATCTTTTCAAGAAATAAATAGAAATAAGAAATTAAAAACATCTTAGTCAAAGAGCTGAAGTATTCTGGAATAGATAAACATTTGGAATAATTTGGACAGCAAAATTAAGGAGATAAGACATCTATTTTTAGAAATTGGTTTATTTCCTTTCATTCAAATTATTTGTTTTTTTTAATTATGATACATTCCATGAAGACGATAATGAATGTACTCCACATTTTTTGCATGCCTTCAAACAAATAAAAAAACAACTCTTCAGACAACGCTACCCACAGAAGTTATTGACACCCAAAAAAACTCTCTAGAGAGCACTACCCACAGAAGTTATTGACACCAAAAAAACTCTCTAGAGAGCACTACCCACAGAAGTTATTGACACCTAAAAACTCTCTGAAACAGCGTATCAACAGCGTATTTGTACCACAAGGCTGTTCAATCAATTCCCTGACACTTTTTAAAAATCATCTTTAATTTTCATAACAGTGCTTCTTAACTAACATTTACCCAGTAAGACAAAATACTTCTGTGTTAAACAAAGATAACCATTAATTGATTTATTTAGTAAATACTGCAGTGGAAGAGACAGTGATTTCTAAAGGATTTCCAGGTTTTCCTGCTTGAGACACACTCTGGAAGTTTATGCTACTTTGTCTATGTCTAATTTGATGTATGTAATGTACCATTACCAGAATGTACCATTCGTTTAAAAAAAACATGATTTCTATCATGGGAGAAAAAATACATATCCGCAGAAAAAGAATATTTTATAAAGAGTTGCATCAACATACCATCGTTTCTTAAGCCTTCTTTGCCCAGAGAAACCAAATATTTAACAGACTCTCCCACACCACGTGTGTTAGTAGTTAGGGATACATTCGTAAAATTAATAACTTCAGTTGGTATTTGAGGACTTTCACCTGAATTATCAATTGTGAGTACAAAAGAACATATGAGTAACAACCAATGTATATCCTCAAATAATGCATCAGAGACACGAGAATCTAAAGAAAAACAAAAGTATGTTAAAAAACCTAAATAAAGTTTTGTTCAATTTTGAATCTTTTAAAGTTTTAAGGTTTTACAAGAAAAAAATTATTCATACAACAGTGGGTTGGAACATAAATTCCAGATCAAAGTTTTCTAAACTCTGTGGCAATTCTACATTATACTCAGTGAAATATGTGCACTTGTAAGAAACTAATTTCACTTCATAATTCCATACCCTTAATTAATTACAAAAGACACAAAAACTATTTTTTTATAAGAACTTTTTACTCTAAAAAGGCAAAGGCTATTAAGACGAAAAATTACCATTTGCAGTCTTCGTCGACAATTTCAGCTTTTCGTGTTGATAGTACTCCTTTAGATGTACCAGCCGTGTCTCTAATTTGTCAATCAGGACTGGTACTACTCTTGGTAAACATTGGCGCGCTAGGTGGCCTATATTTGAAAGTTCATCTGCACAAGCATCTCGATCATCCTCAACTATATCATATTCAATCTCATCCATATTGTTCTATAAAAGAAACACTTTTGAAAGGGTTTACAAAACCTTAAGGGTTGGTTTGGTGACTACATTTTGAATACTTAGACAAAAACCTTGGAACAAAAAAGTTTACTTAAAAAGTTTAATGTCCAGACAGTAATTCAATATGTTGCTTCTATCCAACTAGTGAAGACTGGTATATTTTTACCATGGAGTAAACTAATAAGTAACTAGAAATCACCAATTTTTTGAAGAAAGACCTGCAACAGCAAGGACTGAACAAGTAGATAATTCCTACAATTTTCCTGAAAAACCCTGGCATTCTTAAATGCATTCGACATAGGGAAAGCCTACTTAAATTTAAATACAAGTGTAGGTTTGTCAACTCAGTAGCCTTTTTTTTACGAAGAACAATAATAACAAAAGCTAACTAACTAAACAAACACTTCACCTACGTATTCACTTTCTGGTTTTCTAATACCATCTGGAGAAGCCAGGTGTGTTTTTAAATAAATATCAATGATTTTCAAGCTGTATTGAACAAAGAAACCTGGTGGAAAGTCTTCAGCGTGTGCGATAACAGTAATCCATGCATCAAGTAAAAGATTAGCAGCTTCTAAGTATTCATTATCATCAAAGTCGAACTGAAAGACAAAACACATTTTACCAACTTTCAAATTTCATAAAGTGCATGCGAAAATGAAAATTTAATGTTTTGTTTACTTATTTCATGCTAAAGTTTCAGCATGTTTGGGTCTCTTTATGCTTACCACTTTACCAATATGTCATAAAATTGGCAATGTTGTATTCATTGCTATGGAATGTACAAATGCAAAATATTTACATCATTTGAGTTGATAGCTGCTTCTTGAAAGGTACATGTTAAATAGGTCATTGCTTCAAACAATGTTGACAGATTGTGTTGGGATATGGACTTGATGATTTTTATCGGAAAGACATCAAGAAGTCGAAAAAGTATATTCGACAACCCAAATGCTTGATGACCATTCCATTTGTGACTAAGGTAACAAGAAATTATTATTATTATTATAAAGTAATATTTATACAGGTTTCATATACATAATACAATATATACATGAATATACTTCAACAAAATGAATTGCTGCTATCAATGTATGACCTGTTTCTTAAACAAAAAATTACAAGACCATGAAAATAAGTTAAAAGAAAATGGTGAAAACTGCAAGACTGTAAACCTAAACATTAAAAAGCTTGTAAACTTAAAACTGAGACTAAAATAAGAGTAGTGAAAAATGTTAAAAATTTATTTTGAAAACAAGTTTAAATATTGTTGACAACTCATTTCAATCAATAAAAATAACTTCTGTCTTTAGATTTATTTAAAATGAAAAATTATGATCAGACTCAAAATTTCTAATTGGATAATTTTCATTACTTTACAGCTTTGTTCTCACAATAAGTTAATTAGTTAGTCAGATCCCATGATTTTTACATTTTTCTTTACCTAAATAAGTTTTCAACAACTTGTGAGGGAACAAAAAACGACAGCAGCAATGAGCAGAGTATTGTTGACTCTATTCTGAAATAGAATTCAAAAAGATTGAATTGCTGATGTAAAAAAAAAAAGGAAAAATGACTGTTTTAATAAATATTTAGAAGTTGACTTTTTTTGGAAAGTAGATCATTTAGATATTTTCAAAAATACAAATAATTCAGTAGTTATCTTATCTTATCATCAGGTATAAAAAAACAACACAGGGTGTACAAAACTACTTTTTAAGCTTTGCCAAAGTAAAATATCAAATGTTTAATACCAATTTATGATTGCAAGCAGGCGTGTTACATAGTGATCAAGATACTTTAAATGTAGTTCATCACTCTTGAATACGCTGCCAGCCATGGAAGCAAGTTGAACCAAACACTGCATGCAATGATGTGACAATTCACTGTTATTTACACAAATCGAAAGAAGCTAAAATGGAAAGGAAAGGAAAACACTGTAACACAATACCTAAGGTACAGACAATCCGTCAGCCTTACTTTATATCGAAGAATAGTTATAACTTTTCAATAAACAAAATGTCATGTGATGAATGGTTTTAAAATATAAAAAGATGTTTAAACAAAGCTCCATGTTTTACACATCTAGTGCAAAGAAAAAATTGAAAAAAGGAAACTGATATAAAATTTCTACCTTAAAAACCAAATCTAACAAATTTGGGTCTAACATCACTTCTTTCCAGTTCTTATGCGGTCTGAATATAATTTTTTGCGCTGTTTCATTACTTCCAGGAAATCTTAATAATGACAAAGGTAAAGGAGTTCTGTCAAGGAAAAAACAAAAAAACAACAAAAAAACATAATAGAACAACAAAAAAATAAAAGTTGTAAATAAAAAAAAACAAATTCTTAGTTGAAAGGATATGATGTCCACTCATAAATTCCCAATGCAAGACTTGTTCAGCCAGAGACAAATATCGTATAAATACTGCAATGTCTTGTCTCGATAAGCCTGACATCTCAACATTCATAAATTTTTGAAGAGTTTGAACAGTGAGCACGAAGATGTTGAGTAAATCCTTTTCCTATAAAAAAGGTATAATCAATAACACACAAATATAGGAATATTTGTATACCCATTGGTACTTTTCTGTTTGATATCTATGTAATTCATTCCAAACAAAAGACACACCTACAGAATGACGGCTCGTAAACATGGTCACTTGTTACAACATAAAAATAATTTTCACCAAGAAGTTGATACAACAACAAAGATTGCAACTTCAAAATGTAAAACAATAAGATAATTAATACAAAAAGACAGGAAGATAACAAGAGACAAACTTCTTTACTTCAAATGATCTTTTACAATTTGCATGAAAATCCAAGCTCATGCCAAAGTTGGTTGATTGAGAAGTTGTTGAATACTCCGTGAGTAGAGCCTTCATGATAGAACAACAAATTAATTCCTTAAAGTAAACAATATGAAACAAAATAAAAACAAGTATTATAAGTCCTGCAAACAAATAAAAAAGTTTTCACATGTTATACCATTGTTCTGTCTCCATGTGATAATAACTGAGTTAAACCATTCACCAAGCTAGTTCTCGCTTCTGGGTTATCAAGAGTACCAAGTTTAAAAATAATTGCAACCACTTGAAGAATCTGTTCTCGCACATAATTCTGCAAACTAGTAAAAAATGACAAGCGACAAGATATGAAATAAACTCAATCAATGTTAAAGACAATTTTTTCCTATATATACGAGAGTGGCACTGGAGGACTAAAATATGCTGATATCAGCAGCAAAAATCTGAAAATCTTAAGGCAGAACCACATTTTTTCAAAATTACCCAGGGTTCCTCAACGCTGTCCATCGTATTAGCTAGCGCTGAAACGTGACACAACTGAACTTCGCGGTCGGAAGCTAAGGAATCATGGTCTGGAACTGAAGACAATGCAAAGAATAGCCATGAGTAGTGCAAGTGAGAGAAGAGGAAGTTTTGAAAAAAAAATTTTCATTGGATTTATAAGAATTTGTGGCACCCTACTCATTGTAGGGTGCCGCAAATAACCCCTTTCTGATTTCTGATGAGGGATGGTCACATCTGGATAATATTTATTTTGTGATTTTAAGCTACCTAGTACCATCCCAGCACTACAGGGGCACATTTGTTATTAAATAATTAAGTGATAAAGTACAAGTAGTTATATACATTATTTTTATGTAGCTAGCTAGTTACATAAAAGATTTCTGTCATTTTAAATAAAGCTAGCTATTTTGGACCTCCCATAACAGTGAACAGTCAAGACTTGAGTATATAGCTAGTTAGGTATGCAAGACATTGTATGTTGGTTAAATATGTTTTCACGACAAACAGAAACCTATTTTTCATAAATAAATTTCTGCAAATGTTCAGTTTTCTTTTATCGAACAGAAACCTATTATTCATAAATATTTTTTTGTACATTTTCAGGTTTCTTTTATGAAATAACAAAATTTGGGAAACTATAGCAAGAAGTGATATTCACTTGTAGCAGGAAGACCTGAAGTCTCAGTCCAGGTTAAGACTTAGTACAGGGTAAACTGTGTCACACGTAGGGCACTTATTATACAATGTGTCACAAATCCAGTGGAGCGCATATGGCATTAAAGGTGTAATGTTTTTCATAAACCAACACAGGATTTATGATGAAGGCTATTGTTACTTCTGCAAAGCAAATACATTTGTTTAGCATTTTTCATTTTGCAGAAAAGTTCCTGTGGATATTCAAAAAATAATTGTGAGGGCCACCAGGTTGAGCGATTAGGGCAAGTAACCGTGTCCAGGTGGACAAAAGAATAACTTTCTAACAACTTTGTATTTATATGGCATAGAATTTATATTGAATATTTGGCACAGTGCTTTAGAAGCACATTCCCACTTTCTCTGGGCTGTATAAAGCATTTGGTCCTAAACCTAGGACACAATTTATCTGTCTGACTTATTTTAATCCTGAGAATCACTTTGAATGTTTTCTGTACACATGGCTTGTCAAAATTGATATGCTGTCAAAAACAGTTTAGCAGCGTCTCTGAAAATGGCTAAATTCAGGAACTCAGAAACTATGATAGTAGTGAAAAATCTTTTTGCGTTCATTTCATCAAACTGGTCTAAGAACATATAATACTAAGTTTCAAGTCAATATTTCAATTTTTACTAAAGTAATAGGACTTTTACTTGTACAAAAAGCAGTTTTTCATACCGCTGACACCAAAATGGCTGCAGGGACTATTTGGTTTAAAATTAATTTATAATATTTTGATAAAAAGCTTTTACTCTTTGTGTTTTTATTTTCCTGCAAAAAAGTTGTTGCATAGCTTATGACAATAGGGTACAAAAGAAAAATTTACACACTCTGGTTTTATACCTAAAAATTCTCAGCGAGAAATTTGAAAAATGATAAATCACAAAACCACAAAAGTTTATCTTGAAAAATTTTTAATTTTAGATAATGCAAATGTAATCCTCTTGAAAATTTTTTCTGATATTCTTTTATAAAGAAATATTTCATATTACCCATATGGGGTAACTTGATGAACATTGAAATTCCCTGCAGGTGTGCTCAAATATGTATAATATAAGGCTAAAAACTGTGATGTAATTTCCCTCTTAAGTTTTGACTTTTGACCCAGCTAAAAAGCTCAGCCTTGTCCTTTCATATTTAGTCTAGCTAGCTATAGCGAAAAAGTTTAATATTCAAACTTGACCCATTTTACTTAGTATTAACTAATAAATGCTAGTTTAATTCTAAATGTAGCTATAGGTTAGCTAAGCTACCTGTAAGAACAACATCAAACAACGTTGAGGCTGTTCTCTTCTGTAAACTTACCTGGTGGTATTTTTGTATAAGTACCAAATTTTATGTGTACTACACACTGTAATTAAAGTGCCCTGTACGTAGATCCGAAAAATTTGTGTCATTGGCTAACTCTTTACGAATGACACCACGTAACAATGAAACCGTGCCTTGCTATTTCCTGTAACCTATACCGAGATTTGGTTGTGATATATATCGGAATTAATTGTCTTTAAAGTAACAGTGTATGTTGCAGAACGTGTTACAGCAGATTAACTATAAATAACTGGACTCCTTGTTTCAACTACCTGGATCTTAATCTTAACTTTGCAAACAATTATGCCGAACCTTTACTATATTTTTTAAATGTTACCACAATGTGGCCATGGAACTTTTTCATGGCACAACTGGAATCTTATTGTGTTGCGTTAATCAAAGTTAAGTTGGTGAGCTACTTTAATTTTGTGAAAAAGCATATGCTCACAAACTCATCTGTTATAATACACTGACAAGGTTAAGGGATCGTCTCAAAATGTTCGTATGTTTTTTTCGTATAATTATACGAACGCTACGAAGTACTTCGTTTCGTGAAACGAATGTCATACGAAGTGCTTCGTTTAAAATAAAAAATGTAAACGAAGTTTATACGAACTTTTTTAATATATGATACGAACTTAAACGAAGTTTTTTTATCATACAAAATGAAATTATACGAACTTTGAACGAAGTAAATTGCTATACGATCTTGAAACGAACTTCAAAAGTACCGGCGTAATTGCGCATAATTATTTCAATACGAAACCAGAAACAAAGGAATTAAACGAATATTTTTAAAATACGAAAAGAAATGATACGAACTTTAAACGAAACCAGAAATAAAAGAAGTAAAATATACGATTTTGACTTCTTTGAAAAGACTAGCAAAATTGCATATTCATAGCTTCAATCTACACAATCTACGGCGATCTTTTCGCTTTCTACGATCCCGTTTTCATGATTTTAAACGATCTACGGCGATCTTTTCGCTTTCTACGATCCCTTTTTCATGATTTTAAACGATATACGGCGATCTTTTCGCTTTCTACGATCCCGTTTTCATGATTTTAAACGATCTAACGGCGATCTTTTCGCTTTATACGATCCCGTTTTCATGACTTTTAAACGATCTACGGCGATCTTTTCGCTTTATACGATCCCGTTTTCATGATTTTTAAACGATCTACGGCGATCTTTTCGCTTTATACGATCCCGTTTTCATGATTTTAAACGATCTACGGCGATCTTTTCGCTTTCTACGATCTCGTTTTCATGATTTTTAAACGATCTACGGCGATCTTTTCGCTTTCTACGATCCCGTTTTCATGACTTTTAAACGATCTACGGCGATCTTTTTGCTTTTTACGATCCTGTTTTCATGATTTTAAACGATCTACGGCGATCTTTTCGCTTTCTACGATCCCGTTTTCATGATTTTTAAACGATCTACGGCGATCTTTTCGCTTTATACGATCCCGTTTTCATGAATTTTAAACGATCTACGGCGATCTTTTCGCTTTCTACGATCCCGTTTTCATGACTTTTAAACGATCTACGGCGATCTCTTCGCTTTTTACGATCCCGTTTTCATGATTTTTAAACGATCTACGGCGATCTTTTCGCTTTCTACGATCTCGTTTTCATGATATTTAAACGATCTACGGCGAT
The DNA here is from genome assembly GCA_030067915.1 of Hydractinia echinata. Taxonomy (NCBI): domain Eukaryota; kingdom Metazoa; phylum Cnidaria; class Hydrozoa; order Anthoathecata; family Hydractiniidae; genus Hydractinia; species Hydractinia echinata. The sequence goes on from JASGCC010000028.1 coordinate 1,665,134, forward strand.
CTTTTGGTTTTATACGATCCCGTTTTCATGATTTTTAAACGATCTACGGCGATCTTTTCGCTTTCTACGATCCCGTTTTCATGACTTTTAAACGATCTACGGCGATCTTTTTGCTTTTTACGATCCCGTTTTCATGATTTTTAAACGATCTACGCGATATTTTCGCTTTCTACGATCCCGTTTTCATGACTTTTAAACGATCTACGGCGATCTTTTCGCTTTCTACGATCCCGTTTTCATGATTTTTAAACGATCTACGGCGATCTTTTCGCTTTCTACGATCTCGTTTTCATGATTTTTAAACGATCTACGGCGATCTTTTGGTTTTATACGATCCCGTTTTCATGAATTTTAAACGATCTACAGCGATCTTTTCGCTTTCTACGATCCCGTTTTCATGACTTTTAAACGATCTACGGCGATCTTTTCGCTTTCTACGATCCCGTTTTCATGATTTTTAAACGATCTACGGCGATCTTTTCGCTTTATACGATCCCGTTTTCATGATTTTTAAACGATCTACGGCGATCTTTTCGCTTTCTACGATCTCGTTTTCATGATTTTTAAACGATCTACGGCGATCTTTTGGTTTTATACGATCCCGTTTTCATGAATTTTAAACGATCTACGGCGATCTTTTCGCTTTCTACGATCCCGTTTTCATGACTTTTAAACGATCTACGGCGATCTTTTCTCTTTTTACGATCCTGTTTTCATGATTTTTAAACGATCTACGCGATATTTTCGCTTTCTACGATGCCGTGGAAGACCTTAGATAATAAATCCAATTAAAATAAACGAAGTTCGTATAACGAAACGAACTTTATAATTGTTGAAAAAATTTCAATATAAAGACTATAGATAATAGTCCAATTATAATAAACGAACTTCGTATAAGCAAATTTTTATACGAACTTCTTTAAAAATGATACGAACTACATACGAACTTTATTTTAAATGATACGAACTTTATTTTAAATGATACGAACTTTATTTTAAATGATACGAACTTTATACGAACTTGTAATTTTGATGATACGAAAAAGTTCGTATTAAAAATAAAATGATACGAAAGATTTAATAAATCGATACGAAGTTTTTGATACGAATTATACGAACTACGTACGAACATTTTGAGACGGTCCCTAAGTGGAAATCTGACAGTAATTCCTTTATTGATATATGACATTTATGTAGATCTTACTTCTTCCTCTATACCAAAAGAGGTTATACAAAGAAACAAAATCTATGTACCTTAAATTTTCTGTTGCACAATGTAATAGAAAAGAACAGACAGAGTCTATTTCTTCCTTTTTTAAAATCGTCCATTCCCTTATGATAGCTTCTTTAATAGTTGTTGCTGCTTCAAAGAGCACATAATCCACCTTGCAAGTTTCTAAAAAAAGAGTATGTTATGCAATAAAAAATTTAATATTTAATGCAAAAAATAGTAAATAATAACCTTAAAACATTACAGCACTATATTATAACAGTCTGTCACTTTGGCCATGACAAGGAGCACTACAGGAATGAATTTTGGACAACTATTTGTAAAGGTAAGTTTATATTAAACCTAATTATAAAAAACAGTTCTTAACAAGAAAACAAACTCTGTAATAAAAAAGAATTAAGTCAGCCAAAAAGTTCTTACAAATAATGTGCTACACATTATACAAAAACAACGTTTTTATTAATAGTCACCTGCGAATATCAAACAAAAGCATAAACAATGAAACAATGAAATTTTTAGACAAACATGAAAATAACTTATTTACAGTTAATTTGGGGTAGTTAAGGCATGTTACTTAGCAACATGATTTTTTATGATAACAATTTCTACTTACATTTATAAAAAAAAAATTGGAAGAAAAACTTATAAAACCCTATTTTTGAAACAATGAAAAAACCTATTTTTGCCTAAAATGCCGCCAATTAGACTTTTAAAAATAATCCAAAAAAATGTCACTTTCTAGCATTTACTGATGCATGGCCTTTTGGTATGGTATTACTTTATAATCACAAGGTCCGTGGTTTGGTCCGCAGGGCGGGCATGTTTAGCAAGTATCTTTGCCACAGCTACGGACCAATCCATGCCATGTGAGGAACATTGGTTAGACAATGCCTTAATGTAAACATTCAGAACATGGACCTAACATTGTTAACATTGTTTCCAACACTTAAGTGGCTATATCCTGTATAAATATCCAGAATAATAATAATAATAATAACAATAACTGATAAGTAACTTGTGCAAAAGATCAGAAAAAACTAATAAACGGATCCAGAGAAAAACTGTGATGTACAGACATACAAACAGATGGAGCCAAATTCATAGGTCACTTTGCTAATTAGGTTGATGTTGTAGCTATCTTTTCTATAAACATAAAAGAATAGTTGACTAGGAAAAGTAAATAGTCACTTACGTAAGATCTTCTGACACAGGTCATAAGGATTTTTAGTTTTACGGAATTGTAAAAACAGCTGTTCTGCATTATGCCTTTCTTCTGTGGACACTGCTCCAGGAGGAGCCTACAACAGAACAAGTAAATGATAACAATGTTATAGTCACGTCAAATCAAAATTTAGAGTTTTCATCAAAATAAACTTTTGTGAATTGTCTTTTTCCTTTGACACAAACAAACTTTTGCTGGTACATATACTCCTAAATTTGTTAATTTGTGAATCGGGATGACCACAAATATTAAATTAACTCCATGAATTTTCCAGAACTTCTGAAACTTTTATGACTTTTCGGGACCCTCAGAATGAATAGTTTTTTATTCTAATACAAAATGTACAGATTTTTAAAAGGTATGTCGACTATTTACCATTAGAATGGCCGATGCTCTTTCCAGTTCTTGAATAGCTTCCATCTTTGATCATTGAAATTTACTAAGTGGTAATAAAAAATACAACTATAGATATACTGATTTATAGTATGAAACACAATGTGCTACACATTATGCACATAAATATAATACACAGGGACTAAATGAAAATTTAATTCAATGCAAATTTGACTAAAAGATGTTGCTTATACAAAAATGGTTATTCTTCAAAATGGAAGCTTGTCTTGTCCTGAAAATATTTTTCCCAATATAACTTACAACACATGTCAAATGTAAAACTACAGAAACCAATAGACTGAAAGACAACAATTGCATCAAAACATCAGAACATCAATAAAAACATACATCTAGCAGTAGTGTAAAAAATACCTGTGGTCAGAATTATTAAAAATTAATTAAAAATACACAAATTAATAAATATATATTAACATTTCATAGCAGTGTTATTAAATACTAAACCTCAGTAGAAAATACAATATAGTGAAAATTATAATTAATTATAATTTGTATATAATTATAATTAGAATCAGTAGTTGAATATATACAGAAACAACATGGATATAGTTACAATAAAAATATTGTTAAAAAGTGTTAAAAATGTTATCCCAATCTTTTTAAGCAAATGTGAAATCAAAATTTGACTCATAAATAGAAAAAGAACTCTGGATAACTGAATTATGCAACTCAGTATTATAAAATCTTCTGTTACACTAGTTTTCAGTTTGGAATTATAACTCAAATCAGTTGCAAATGCATATAAATATTACTGCACACAATCAAAAAACTTGCTGAAACATAAGATTTTCTCACAGGCACAACTTGATAGCTGATTAAACAGAAGTCTAGTTAATTTTAGTAATTTTTTGTTGTTGTGCTACCTAAGGAAATTAATTTTCGCAAGAAAACTTTCAATAAAAAGAAATAAGTGCTAACACTTTCCTTCAAATTAAATTTTGCGATTTCACAAAAAAAATTGGTACCACTATTTCTTTCTATTTACCATGAAGTCACAATCATTTATGTAATGACTTCATGAATACCACACATGGGTTCAAAGTTCAAATACCAAATGATACCAATAAACTTCATTTACTTAGAAAAAAGCTTTGAACGAATTAGTTAAATTTTGCAAACTCTAACTAGTGAAAGATTAACGCAAAGAAAATTTGGTGAACTTGCCCAGGTTTACATTAAATGACATTAATATAAAATACTTAGTTATAAAAAACCCACATTAGCCATAGTCAAATAACACGCAACATTTTCCCAGACTAAGCCGGGAGGCAGCTGATATATGTCAAAAATTAGTTAAAAACTTCATTGTCTAGAAATTTACCAGCATTAGATGAATCATTCTGTTTGCGATGTGTCATTTTATTTATAAAGTTGTTGAAAAACTTTTAAATTACTATATTTAATTTATAAAAACTTTATCTGTGTGTGGTTAATGCACTGACTGTTAGAAAGCAAATGCTGCTTCACAGTTATTAATAAGTACTGTTAGTTTCAGCTCCACAATAGCTGGTCGATTAAAACTGTTTTAGGGACTTGTACATTATAAGCAGACTTGTCAAGGCTGTGTGTGTAGGATATTCTAGAGAGAGTATTAATCTAAAGAGAACCACATGGCAATAGTTTAATAGTAAGAAAATATGTTTTAATCAAACAATTTTCTAACTACAACGGTACTTTCCTGTACAAGGAGACAGCCAGAAGGGTGCACAAAAAAGCATAACGAAAACAAGAAGAGCTGTTTAAAAAAGCTTCTATCTGAAATTAACAAGGAAAACGATCCACCCCTTGCAAATGTGTCTGATGCTGTCCTCAATCACCTGAAACCACGGCAAAAGTGAAAGAAAGTGGATGTTGCACCTGGAAAAGGTATTTGTCTAGAGGATTTTGAGCAGAAGAAGAAGAAAACACTGATTCTGAAAATTCTGAGACTGAAGAGGAAAATGGTTCAGTAATTGATGAAGAGAATTCACCTTCTTCAAATCTGAAGGATATAGACTATGACGCTATCAGAATCGACCAGTGGGTGAAGGTTGTTTATGAAGAAGAAATTTTTGTGGGAATTGTACGAGAAAAGCAAATGGCTGAGGTAAAAGTTCAATACCTTAGCCATCCATTTGGTATTAAATTGCCTCAGCTGTTAGAAAGTGAAAATACCGTTGTTTTTTATGAGCAAGTTTATGAGACAGATGTGAAACCAATACTTAATATTGGTTTGGACGAGGTTGGAAATATGTTTATGAATAAACACTGGTGCAGAAAGCCTTAGTTTTGTTTGTTTATCATTAGTATACAGGCTTCTTCTTTTTGTTTTTGAGGCTTTTTAAAAAAGGCAATCTGTCTCAGTTCACTCCAGCAATTTCCCAATACACACCACAGTTTGAAACCAATTTTTTGAGATGTTGATTTCCCCCCAAAAAAATATAATTAAATAAACACAGCGAAAGCTCACTTACAAAAAAATAAAATATTTGGATATTTGAATTGTCATTTTATTCCACATCAATAATTAAACACACACTATTTTTTTTTCACTTTACGTTTTAAAATTGCTTCTTTTTCCAAACACGTGGTCGCTGACTTCTCGTTTTTGCACCATTACATTCAGCATAAATTAAATTCAAAAAGGTTCCCTGCTTTTTTTCCTAATAACGTTGTTATGAAACTATTTGTAATTATATATAATTATTCAAAAAAATGCATCTTTTTTTCTTTCTGTCCCCATAATTCGCTTATAACTAATTTATACAAAAAAATCCGGGAACCTTTTGTGCATAATTTATTCAGCTTTCCATTACCGAAAATTTGAATGAGCCAATAGGAAGCTTTCGGAAAAAGAGACCACAAACGTGAAGGCATGTATGCGAAAATTTACTAACAAGATATTCGTTTTTAAAGATTTTTGTAGGTATTAGAAAAATGTGTGAACTGAGTATGCAGAAAGATGATAGATGTACAAAAATCACAATGTTCATGTTTTCTTGTCACATCACAATATTTTTATTTCCTAGATTCGATGGTAATCTTTTCATTGAAAACCTGATGGAATCAGTGAAAGTACGTGACAGTCTCCAAGATCGTTTCAATTTTGATACGAGTTGAAACGATTTTCATTGTATGGAAATCGTTTTAATATTTTTTTTACATCGTTTCATAATCGTATCATGAAACGAATTAAATGTTTCATATTTTATTTGCGAAACAATTTTGTATAAACTACGTGAAAATGAAACGATTTTGAAACTATCTTGAAACAATTTTGAAACTATATTGAAACGATTGGGAAAAAATTCTGAAACAATTTGATACGATTGTCAAAATATTATTTGTGATAGGATGTAAAGGTGTATGAAGTAATTGAAATGAATTTTGAAATGATGTTGAACCAATTAAAAACCAATTAAACTTGTATATAAATGTAAAATTATTGTTTCTCCTTTCTCTTTCTTTTATTCAACACAACATCGACATCATCAACAACAACATCTTCTAAAATATCGTAAAACAGTTTTTTTAAAACTAAAAATAAACAGTTTTTCTTAAAACTAACAATTTCCTTTAAAATGGAAAATATTTCAGAAACTTATGAAACTGACGATGGTGACTGGATGTTCGACAGTGATTCGGAAACGGAACATAGTAACGAAAAGAAATTTGAACAACTTTATCAAGGTTTGGATTTATTTTAAATTCAGTACGGCACCGTTGTTTTGTTCTTGTTTATTTTTTATATTTCATGTAGCTCATTAAAGAACATAAATAACTTTTTTAAAGATGTTTTAAACATCTAAAAACATTTTAAGCCTTGACAATGTTCTTATTCAGACCTTCTTAGAAATCTCGATATCGCGAAGAGAAACGGCGGGTCTTTTGTTTATTTTTTACGCAGCTTTTTCTATTGTTTTTAGAAATGACAAGCTAAGATAAAAATTGTTCTACGCATATAAGACACCACGATCTTTTGCCATATAAGAAATTATATCGAACAAAGCTCACTAATGGTTCCAGGAGAGTGGGATGTTCTGAAACAGTTTGTTTCTGGTATGGTAGTAGGCCTCATCAATATCGATTACCTTGATATCTGGGCAAAAATATTTACAAACAAGGACGTCAAGAGATCCTGCGGTTATGTTTTGCATTTGATAGAACTTTTGTTAATAACACCATTTACAAAGGCTAAGTTAGAATGAGTTTTTAGCCGCATGAACAGAATCAAAACGGATTCGCGGAATAGATTAGCGCAGGAACGACTCGAAATACAACTGCGAGTTGGCAAGGAAGGTGTTAATATAACCAACATCAATCCAGATCGTTATATTCAAATTTGGTACGCAGAAAAGGTTTGAAGATTCAATGGTGCTAAACGCCGTAAATATCCCTCTAAGAGAAGAAGTGTTACAGACGGAGCAAGCAATAACACAGTTACTGCTGTCAGTTTGTCAGACCTGGAAAGTGAAGAAGACGATGATAGTGAACTTTTATAAAGTTTGAAGTTTTCTATAATAAAAAGGAAATTATTTGATGACTTTTTGGTTCACTTTCCCCGACATTTAGTTCCTCACAACTTATTGCCACTTCTCTTATTATTTTTTTTTTCGTTGAAACAGAGGAGCTGGGAAAGAAGTTATTCGTAACTCGTCCACTGTAAAAAAGTGAGCATGCACGATAAGAACTAAAAACAAAAATAAAATGTCCAGACATCGTGATCGCCAAGCACTATGTGTGTGCTGATTGCAGGTACAGGAACTTTGTTTCCATCACTGGTGAGAAGGAAACTGGAAAATAAACTATAAAATCATAGAAATATGTCATACCATTAGTGTTTAAATATGCTGGAAATGCATTTTCCGCCAATCTGAACTCCTGAAATAGTACAAATATAACATATGCGAAGTATTTTTTATATGATAATTCGAATCCTGACAGGTACAATTTTACTCGCAATCGGTATGACTTCAATGATCAGCTGGTGTTTACAGAAAAATTTTAACAACGTGCTTCTTTTGTTTAAATTGTTAAGACATACTTTTTTGGTTTCAAAACGGCAGAAAAAAGTTTGTTTTAAACAAAACACAAAAATATATTGCTTGATTACGGAAAGCAAGTGAGTTTTTGACAAATACAAGTAAATATTTTTTTAGAACCTTAGATCAAAATTATTTTTATTTGAACATTATTTTGGATAATGGAGACAAGGAAGTTAAGACTGAGAAAGTCGCTAGTTCAGAGGCTTGGTTCTCGTGTTTGGGGTTCACGAGTTTAAACGTCCCCCACTTGTCTACAGCATGAAAAAAAATATCAAAATCCTTTGATAAGCAGGTTGTACATACTTGCCGTCTATCTGTTTGTTTGGAAAGAATAAACCGTTTCGACGCTATGTGATAGCAAACTGGCGTACTACTACATAAAAGCTATGTAAAGAACAACCTTCGAATCACTCGATTAATAATTATTTCTTTTATTCTTTTTATGTAAAAAGAATTTCAAACAAACACCCTGAAACAATTTTGAAACGATCTCAAATAAATATGCTGAAACGATTTCTTCTAAGTGAAACGATCATAAAGTAATATAATGAAACGATTTTGAAACGAATTATGCGATCTGAAACAATCTCAAAGAAATATAATGAAACGATCTTGAAACCATCATGAAACGATTTTGAAACGAATTTAGTTTTTAACGAAGCGATTTGAAACAAATTTAGAAAATAATAAAACGATTTTTATACGATTTCAGTAAAACAAATGTTATTTTAAAATCGTTTCAAATCCGTATAGCAAGTTATGTTAATTAAAAAATGAAACGATTTGAAACAATTTTTTTTTTAAACTATCTTGGAGCATGTGGGCTTGTGAGTTGAAGGTTAGAATATCGATGTTAACTAATTTTCAAAAATATATATCAACTTCGTTATGTCCTTTTATAAATAGTATGGAAATTTGCATTTTTTCTTTTGTAGGTAAAGGAAATTGAGCCTGAGGATGCCCATTACAAATATCAAGAGTCGTTAATTAGCATTTATTCAAGATATTACACCTGAAGACATAGTCGGCGAAATTCGAGAATCTGCGTATGAAGTAACTTTGGAAATTGCTCAGTGATTGCTCAGGAGTCTTGACCCTTTGCATGCCATGGACGTTTATATACGTCTTCAAAGACGTGTTTTGGCAACCACGCAATATATAGGTCAACGACCACGGACGTATATATACGTCCTAATATTTATTTAGCGCGACTGGCACTTTTGTATGTCAGCGACCATAATCTTATATATACGTCAGAGATATGCATCCTCAGCAACCATGAACGTATATATACGTCCTGTGACAGTAGAGTTATTTTTTGATTGGTTTTTCAAACCAGAAATCTTTAGTCGTTCAGAACGTACTTTAGGCATTAATTATGCCATGCAGAAGAGTTGGTGTGAGTATCCCTGCCGGAGGGTGTACTAAACATGCTCAAACAAGCCTCAAAGTTTTTCTAAAGTTTCATTAAAAAATGCCTTCCTTATCAACAACACGTGCAAGAGAAGGTTATAGAACTGAGCAAGTAATTGAACACATATTTGCTGATGATGACTCAGAAAATGAAATAGAATCAGAAACAGAAACAGAGGAATCAGAAGAAGAAGAAGAAACATCCGACGAAAATGACAAAGATATTCAAGTGTCAGCTGCAGAAAATCCTCCTGTTAGAGGACGTAGTGTAATCAGGCGAGGTGTGCAAACTAGAGGAGGTAATAGAATGTTGTTCTACCTGAAGCTGTTACCACACTTGTTTTTCTTGATCTTTTCCTTGATAATGACTTTTTTGATATATTGGCATTGCAAACCAACTTGTATACTGCTCAATACCGGGGAATCCATGCAATATTACAAAGATATTCTAGAGCTCCAAATTGAAAAGATGTAACAAATGCTGAGATGAGGGAGTTTTTAGCTTTACATCTGCTAACTGGTATTGCAAGAAAACCGGAGATAAGTCAATATTGGAGTACTGATCCTTTGTTAAAGTCACCAATATTCAACGAAGTAATGTCAAGGAATCGATTCCAAGCCATTCTCGAGTTCCTTTATTTTGCTGAGAATTCTAATTACAATCTAAATAATCCCAACCGAGACAGACTCTTCAAAGTTCGGCTGATTGTTGATTACTTAGTTTCAAAGTTCAAAATGGTGTACACTCCTCAGAAGAATGTTTCTATCGATGAAGAGCTGTTGCTGTGGAAGGGTAGACTTGGTTTTAAACAATATATCCCAAACAAACGCTCTAGATTTGGTATTAAAATGTTTAGTTTGTGTGAAGTGAGTGGCTATTTGTGGAATTCATTTTTCTACCTCGGAAAAGAAGCTAATGTTCCAGCAGAAGAGGCAGAGAATGTAAAACAACTAGGCAAAAGTGGTGCTGTTGTACCAAGAATAATGTCTGACCTTTATGGGAAGGGTTATCATTTGTATGTCGATAACTGGTATACCAGTGAAAAGCTTTTCCGCCACCTGGAAGAAAACGGAACAGTAGCATGTGAAACTGCCATGGGTTATCGATTGAAGGCACCCAAGTCTATGAAGCAAGAGCCATTGGAAAAAGGTCAGCATACTTTTCGTCGTGATGGCAACCCTTTGATGGTGCAACTCAGGGACAAGAAAGAAATATATTTTTTGTCCACAATACATAAAGCAACCGTTGCTCCGACTGGTAAAACAGCAAGAGATGGAACTTCAATTTGTAAATTACTTCTAGTCAATGAATACAACACAAACATGGGTGGTGTCGATCGAAACAATGCTCTTATTGGTAATTACAGCTGCGTGAGAAAAACACTGAAGTAGACAACTAAGATTGCCTTTCACTTTATAGAGGAAGCTGTTCTGAATGCATTTATCTTATATAACAAAACTAATCCAGTTACAACTTGTTTCTTGCAATTTAAATTGAGCATCATTCAAAAAACTATCAATCGAGCAAGACTAGTAGTTCCAGTCTTTTTCAGGAGAGGCGCGCCTCGGCACACGCCTAAATCGTTTCAGGCATGTGATTAATCGCACGTCTGAAAAATAAATATCAGTTTTCAAAATCAAGCTATAAAATCAAAAATAAAGTTTAGAATATAGGAAGCGAAGTATTTCACCGCTAATTTCAATCAACAATACACTTCCATTATCTTGCACACTGTACAAGACTTGAGCTATTTTAAGAGGTGGGGGAAGTAAAATGTGGTGAACCCCAAACACCGACGTCACATACAGTACTGGAAAAAGGTTGTTTAACATATCGAGCGCGCAACGTGCGCGGACTCCCTCGATACGCGATGTACCGCGTTTATAATAATAAGAAACAATTAAAATAAATTGTCGCGATCTATCGAGAATCTAGTATCGTGACAAAATCCGTCTCGATGTGTCGCGATGGTAGGTGATAATGAGAATAAAGAGAAAGTTTTTTTTAATGAGAATAGAGAGAAAGTTTTTTTTATTTCAAACACATCTCTGCTTTATCTTTTTTTTTATTTTAAATAGGTGTATATTATAAGAAAATTTTTAACTTTCGTATTTATTAAAGTAATTCTAGCGCATTACATTTTCTATTGCCGTTCTTCGTTCTTAAATTTTTAAAATGCGATCTAACGAAGCTTTTCTATCGCCGTTCTTCGTTTATAAACTTTTAAAATGCGATCTTAAAAAACATTTCTATCGCCGCTTTTCGTTTTTAAACTTTTAAAATGCGATCTAAAAAACATTTCTATCGCCGCATTTCGTTTATAAACTTTTTAACTTCGATCTAAAAAAGCATTTCTATCGCCGCTTTTCGTTTATAAACTTTTAAAATTCGTTCTTAAAAAACATTTATATCGCCGCTTTTCGTTTTTAAACTTTTAAAATGCGATCTAAAAAAACATTTCTATCGCCGCATTTCGTTCTTAAGTTCTTAAAATCCGATCTAAAAAAGCATTTCTATCGCCGCATTTTGTTCTTAAACTTTTAAAATTCGATCTAAAAACACATTTCTATCGCCGCTTTTCGTTTATAAACTTTTAAAATTCGATCTAAAAAAACATTTCTATCGCCGCTTTTTGTTTATAAACTTTTAAAATGCGATCTTAAAAAACATTTCTATCGCCGCTTTTCGTTTATAAACTTTTAAAATGCGATCTAAAAAAACATTTCTATCGCCGCTTTTCGTTTATAAACTTTTAAAATGCGATCTAAAAAGTTAAAAAAATATAACACAAAGGAAGTATAATTATATTTAAACATCCGCGATCATTGTTGAATACACTCTTATTTTTAAAATAGTTCTATTATGAAAAAGTGTTAATGGCCTCGATAGCTTCGAGAATGATATCGAGACGGATGCATCGCGAAGCCCTCTCGATACAATTTGAAAGTAAAAAAACGTCTATCGCGGATCGAGAATACCGTCGCGATACGCGAAGCGCGATGTTAAACAACCTTTTTCCAGTACTGTAGTAAACACTTGACAGTACATCATCTAGTGATACTAGCATTAAACTTGTTACCTCAGGTAATAGCAACCCAATTAATGTTCAAAGTTGTAGATAGTCTCATTAACTGCACTTTTTATTTGCTTGTGGTTTTAAACATTCCGAAATTATATTTCAATTTTTTTAATTAATTATTCATAATTTACAGGTAAAACGTTTTCTTTTACTCTTTAAACAATTTTAAACTATAGAAAGGCAAAATAAATATTTCGAAATCTTTTTTAAAAATTCAATTCTAGCACCCGTGAGCAGGTGGAGCTTGAATTGGAAATCTTAACCCACAAAGAGGAAATTCACCTGGAAACCTGCATTGAAAAGAAAAAAGACCTTCTTAAAGAAAAGTATTGTTGTCAGATAGGCACCTCAAGCTGAAGCATGAAACAATGCAGGCCATGCTAGTCATCAAGATCAATGACAAGGTATGGCTTGAACAAGAGCGTGAGGAAATTCTTTCATCTGCAGTGTCAAAGTATTTGCAGAAACGACAAACTAAAACTTTGAATGAACCACCCGAAAAACGAATGAGAGTAGAAGAGGACATCATTATTTCAGATAACGATGAAACCGTTGTTTCAGATGATGATGAAAGTGATGATAGCGAGGTACAGAGTGAGAGTGACTACGAGTGAGAGTGACTACGAGTAAAAGAAACAACCTTGCTAGAACTTTTTAAAATACATATTTTTGTATTTTTCTTTCGAAATGAAAGTCATGTCTTTTCATTAGTTTACCCTTCCTTCTTTGATTCCGTAATTTACTCACCAGATGAAGATCACCTGAATAATAATTTATGAAAATGACAGTATAGTCATGCATACTATTTCGGACATGTAGAAAAGGAAGTTAAGATTGAGAGAGTCACTATACGTAGATGCTCGATCATCGTGTTTGGGGTTCACGATTCAAAATGTCCCCCACTTTTCTACCGCAAAATGAATGCACAACAAAGATTAACCTTGGAGCCTGTATCGCACGCGTAACATCCTTTGCACGTGCGTTTTACATCGCACGCGTTACTTGATTTACACGTGCGAATCATCGCACATCTACTCAAATATTCCTGAAAAAAACTGCATTTTTATCAAATATAATCCTTCTGGTTGTTTTGCTTCCTCATCAAAACAAACTTTAGATTTTACTATTATTCATTAGATTTCGCAGACCTAGCAAATCATAAAAAATAATTATTCATTAAGAGTTTGTGTATATTCTTGCAATAACTTTGGTATAATTTCTTGACCTTGACCTTTTGAGTGGTCTGGTTATTACACAATTTTATTCAGTTTCTGCAGGATGAAGATCTACATCATTGAAGTGACACCAATGATGTAGATCTTACTTGAGCCGTTTCGTAGCCCCTTTAAAGCAAACAATTTCTACACCACCATGATGTATGTTTTTTCCCTTTAAACTACCACAATTGTTCACTTGTTTATAATGTATTGTTAAAGAAAGCATTTTATTAGAATTGTTGTCATTCAAAGTTGTATATGATTGCATTTGGTTCGTTTTGTAGTGTTGAAAAATCATACAAGACTAAATCTTTATCAAAGGAATCTTTATCCCCATCAAAGGCATGTAAGAACATCTTGAAGTTAAAAATAACATGGTATAAAAAGTAAAGAATGAAAAAATAAACAGCAAATCCAGGTCTAGCAAAATGTAACCTTCTGTGAGCCTTTGCTTCCAACACTTTCCCGAGATCCAGTACTTCCACTTCTTTCATGTAAATACATGTTTTCATCTGTAAAACAAAAATCTGCCAGCGTGTTCTGAACAAGTCCTGCTTTCACTTGATCTCTATACCAAAGCAATTCGCATAAACGGTTTAAAAAAGGAGCAGTTTCTTTCAACGAGTCCACATGGTTAGAAATATTAGCAGGTCTAGTATTGTTAATTTTCAAAACAGGGTATCTCCATACATGCATAAAATCCTCAATCATTTTCGATGTTACAACACGTTTTGAGGAAAGATCTAGTCGTGTACCAACGCATACCTTGAGTATCTCCTCCTCCGCATCTATTCTGGTAATCAATTTAGATAAGTCATCCCAAGAGGACTTGTCAGCTAAGGAAAATGTGTACAATATGCCATCTATGTCTTCCAGACAGGATGGCAAAATGTGGTTATACATGTTCAACATATGTTCTCCAGTATCCCAAAATGAAACCTTAAATAAAACTACTTTTTTAGTTTCAATTATTTGAACCGGCCAGTAAACAACAGACACCTGAATACCACAGGTTTCAGAATTAGCATCTTGTGTATCTTTTCCAGTGAGTTTTGAAACAATACTTGTTTTTCCTATGCCAGAACGTCCACACAAAAACACTTTATAAGATACCTCGCCATCATAAATATTGGACAACACAGCAGGACTTTCAAGCACTCCAAACTGTTTTCTTCCACTTCTTTTCAGTAAGGTAGATAATAGGCCATGACCCTCATTTGACCAGAGGAAATTATAGTTAATAACTGATCCAAATTTCATTATTTACTAAACTATAAATGTAAAGACAAACAAAAGACCACTTCGAAATGTGTGTCACTTTATGAATTACATAACTTCATTGAAAAGGCTAATACCTACCTTTAAAAGCTAACTTACAAAATGTTGAGAAAAGTGTAAGTAAATTGACAGGTTTTTTGCTAAAAAGCATTTTAAGGTATAAACAAGGGTCTGAAATTTCAGAAAACCTCATTTAAAGTAAACAAATGATCACTATATATATATACATTTTAACTGATGGGATTTTTTTATCGTCTTTTATATATCTATATGTGAACTGCTTGCCTTATGTCTAAGAGAATTTATTTTTTAGGAAAGGAAATAACAAAGCAAAGTGGTTGAAAGACTTTCATTCTGCAGTGCTACATCCTCTGGCATGTGACACCAGGTCTCCGCTAGTTGCTATATAAAATGTGTGGAAGCATAAATCACTGACAAAAGTAGTACCAAAGTGATTTGTTAAGTTTTAAAACTACTATTTCGGCAAAATTTGCCAACATGAGTTACAAAACTGCCTTAGTCCATTACTACTACTACTACAACTAATAATAATAATAATAATAATTTATTTTGTAAAGCAGGTTAAATTACAAAGGCAGCTAAAAGCTGATGTGGACAACACAATATTAAAAATTAACTAAAATGCGTAAATAATAAAAACGACTCATGCAGAAGGTTGTAGAGTCTAATGTAAGCGACTAGCTAGAAATTGCAAAACAAGAGGACTAGTTCAGGACTTGTTGTTAGTGCCCATGCATTGCTGGGTTTTTTTTATATTTGTTGTTAATGTGATGTTGTAAATTTTTATTTCTATTTCTGGATATATTACATCTATATTTTCTTGATATATTTTTAACATTTCAAAAGCTTTTCACAAGAAAAGATAGAAAACAAATTTTTTTGATATGTTGGGTATTTTAATGGTCTAACGCAAAAAAGGGGGCAGGAAGTTCTAAAGCTGTAGCCTCAGAAGGACACAATGCATGGGAAAAATGGTATGGGAGTGTCTCTCTATTTAGGTGATACATCATCTGCCAAATTATTATTTTGCCTTATTACGTTTTATTATTTGAAACCACAAAGCTAACCACAGAGCTGTGCCATAAATTGTCAATGTGCGGTTCAAATACAATTTTTAAGAACACAAATTTGATCCATGTTATAGCTATTCTGCAGTTTACACTTTAGCATTTATGACTTGAGCATAGTTGCAACAGTACACTTCCCTGTCTTGTTTGTTAACGGTACAGAATGTTTTTAATCTAATTTTATCAACAACTACACTATCCTTAATAAAAACGCTTCGGGTTGAGGCGGCCGTTTCTAAGCCTTTAATGTACATAAATCACCTTTTTGTTATAAGAAAAACCTAAGCATTTTCTCAAATTTTTATTTATGCTTTGCTTCTTAGCTTTTACAAGTTTCTTAAAATTTCTTAATTTCATTTACAAGACTTTGCAAGGCAAAACGATTAAAATGTGTCCGTACCTATCTTGGGAAAGAGAGGGAATATTCACTGAATAATTTACTCATCAAAAACGATGCCATATTAGTTTTCAAAGCCATGAATCACATTGCTCCTGATTACATGCGCTCAAAATTCCTTTTGGCAAAAACTGTCATAATCATCAAACAAGAGGAGCTTCAAAAAACAGGTGTGTGAACCTGTTTTCCCTTGGTCAACACGGAATTTGGCAAAAAAACCTTCCCATTTAGAGCTGCAAAAGTGTGGAATAATCTTCCAGACCAAGTGACCTGTAATGGAAGACTGCTTTCGTTTAAGACTTCCATCTGTAATGTATTTGGCAAATTCTAATGGAGTTTTTTATTCTTTTTCTTTTCAATTTTCACAGATTATAAATGTTACTATGTTTGATTGAGCTGAGGCAGTCTAAGGTTTATCATTTTTTGTTTCTTTTTTGTTCTAGTGGCCCCCAGTGGAAACAATCCACTAACTATAGGTTTTTGTGATTTTCTGGGCTAGCCACTTTAAATATTTATTATTATTATTATTATTATTATTATTATTATTATTAAAGCACTTGTATTTTGTCTAGCTAATAAATCAAATTTGCACCGCTGGAAGAGAGTCGATAGTGATAAATGTGACTTATGCTTTCAAAAACAAACACAACTGCATGTATTGTCGAACTGTTCAGTGGCAGTGAATCAGAAGCGATACACTTGGAGGCATGATAGTATTCTTTACACCTTGTTTTCTATATATTACAGCTGCAACAGTATGATTTTAACGTATTAGTCGATTTAGAGGGTTATTCTTCAACCGCGTCATTATTTAAATCACTTCGTCCTGATTTGGTTTTTACCAAGGGCGACGATATGACAGTCGTAGAATTAACTGTATGCTCAGAAATGAATATTGATAGAAGTAAACGTTACAAGGAAACGAAATATAAAAATCTTCGAGATGACCTGGTTAAACCTGTGAAAAATTTCAAATTGATAACGATCGAAATCTCTGTGCTTGGATTTTACCGTTGTAACAAAGAGTTATGCAGATTATTAAAAAACCATAACATTAATATTGATAGATGTTACCAAAAAATGGCTGAGTGCTCTATACGAGCCTCATATTATATATACACTAAGAGGAACACACCTTGGGACAATCCAAATAGGTTGTCATTCTACTAATCTGTTTGCACTGATGGGTGCTCGCAAACGATTCCTGGTTTACCAGAGAAAATCGTTTGTGTATTTTAAGACTTTTCTTGTAAATTTATAATTGTAATACAGTCCTGGAAATTTGTGGAGTCTAGGGAAACGACCCGTCGTTACCGTGATTTGAAGCTGACGGAAACGATCAAAACGTTTTTTTGTTTCAGCGAAGCAGACTTTGTGGAAACGATACGGTAACGATGGTAACATTGAGCATAGATCAATGGATAATGAGCCACGGTAGTTGTATTATCTAAAAACACTCAAAAGCAACAAAAGAGCTTCATAGTGAAAGTTTGGAAATATACTTTGTGTTCAAAATATTCTGGCCTTTTCTGACACAACTACTCAGGGCATTTTTTACATGCACTCACAGTGTTTTGTACCTCTGTCAATTTCGTGTATACTAATTCATAATGGCAGACCCGTTAACACTATACAGAAACACGAAACTTTCGAATCGTTGAAAATTCTTGCTCTTTAAGAAATAGGGCGAAAGTAGGAATAAGATTGTGAGTAAAATTATTATAATTTGAAATATTGTCCAAGGGAATATTGTCCAAATTTCCAGGCCTGTAATAAAGAATTCAATGTTTAAAAAATTATACATTCTTAAAAAGTTTTTAATACTGCAATACAAGAATGTTTTTTAATAACCTGTTCTAATTATTTGGCTGGTGAAAAAGTGAATCAACAAGCATACATTACCTTTCCTAGGAAAGAAAGTCTTTCAGACAGTCAAGCAGTTGACATATATATATATAAAAAAAAGAAAAAAAGAAAAGAAAAAAATTCAATCAGTTTAAACTGTAGTGGTCATATTGTCATGATTGAGCGTCCCGGCCCATTTGTGAATATCTAAAATGCAATAACTTGAGTACAGTGTTATTGACTTAAAAGTTGTTATACACCTTTTCACAGTTGAGTAAAAATAACATACCCTTATTTTATCCAACTCATGTTATCTGTACAACTAGTTGCACCGTACTAATTATACTAATACTAAAACCAATTCAGAAGACATAACTTCAATATTAAAACTGAAAACAACCTTTCCTTTTTACCAATAATACCCACTGCTGTGGGCTGGCAAACGTGTTTGTTGTTGTTTTCTTTCATTTATGGTGCAGTAGCCTCCGCGCAAATTAGCATAAATTATAATTTCCGAACAGCTATTCTTCCTGAGCTTCAGAATTTAGGCATTTTAGGGCAATGAGACTTTTTAAAGAAAATAATGGATTTTGACAGAATAACAAAGAAACAGGTCAATTTTTTAGTCAAATGATTTCTTTCAAGCCTGTGCAAATGCTAAGAAAATTTCAAACCAAATTTATTAGGCTCGACCCGCAAATTTTCATATCCCACAACACGACATTAACAGTGGTAATGGCCAGCATTATAGACCATCACTCAATTCAGTGACTTTTTAAAGAATGTCTGTCATCCTTAAGGGGCCATCGACAAACAGTTTTCGTCTCCGTTAACGGCAAATTGGCCGTTAGGGGGGGGGAGGGGTAATGTATCATCCGTTAAAAATATAAAAATGTAGATGAATTTCACTTTCTCACCTTTTTTTATTTCTTTTAGGGAAATGAAAAAAATTCAAGAAATTAGAAAATGTTTCCACAGTAAAAATCCGCCATAATCTAGAATTGGTTGTTAAAAAAATGTATCTCGTGTTCGTAAAGTCTCCACAAAGATTGTTCCGTAGAGCGCGGAGGGGGGGGGGGGGGCAAAATTCTATTTAGCAGCAAATTTGCCGTTAAAGCGTGGTTTCCAATAAGTCGCCGATGTTCCGTGGTTGTTACACAACAGTTGTTGCGCAACAATGCTGCAACAAGTTGTTGCGCAACACTATATTTCCAAAACAAAACAAAAACCAAAACATCTTAAAAATGGCAAATGTGAACACGCGATTTATCCTTTGTCGAAGTTTCTCTGTGCTCTATATAAGTGTTCAACCATTCGAGATATATTCGTGAATTATCGAATTCCTTGAAGATCCCGAAGGCGTGGATTTTCTTTTTCTTAAAAATCTCCCATAGGCGGATCATATAGTTTTGTATTTGCTCTCCGCCTCCATAGCGTTCATATTAAATGTCGAACCAATTTTCTCCCAGGCATTCCTTTTCATATCCTGGTTTTTAAATTCGGAATCAAATTTATCATATAAAATCTTGTATTGTTGGACTTCTTGCATGAATCTTTCTTTTGAAAACGAAGTAGCAGCGGCCATTTTTATTTTTTATTTGTTGTTGTTGTTCAGCACAAGGGTTATTTTACAGAACCAAAATTTTCAAAATAATTATTCAACAAAAATGACGCACTATTGCTTAGCAACAGTTCTGCAACAAGCTGCAACACAGAACAAAATAGAAATTTGTCAATCTCGGCAACACTTGTTGTGCAACATCGAAACATGTTTCCAACAACTCCGCAACAGTTGCACAACAGCCCGCGACTAATTGGAAACCACGCTTAACGGAGACGAAAACTAACTTAGGGGAAATGGGCTTGCCGTTAAGGGGCAGGGGGGTCCGAGTCTAGCGGCCAATTTGCCGTTAACGGAGACGAAAACTGTTTGTCAACGGCACCAAATATAGATAGATAGATAGATAGATGTGCATATTTTACATGGCTAGCCTCACAAATATCGAGGGATATACCCTGTCTATTATTTCCAGGAGGGGCCATGGCTTAGATGGAGGGTCCTAGAGTATTTAATGCTCATTTTGAGCAACGCAGACCCAATTAGTAGGGCCCACGCTCTACTAGACAACTCCCGGCAACATCCAACGGCCCACACAGTGTACCATCTCCCCAATTTCCCTCACATGGCTTGGGTTAACCCGGGGCTATGGTAACATTCACTCGCCCATGTTGAATCGCCGTCAAGAGGAATCGAACCCCGGTCTCCCGCACAGAGTACGAAAGCTATAACCACTAATCTACGGCGCCACAAATATATACTTAAAATATATAGCTACATATATACTTAAAACACAGCCTCTAATAAACATGAGACATATATGCAATAGTCGGTTATTTCTGTGACTATAGCTGTAAAAATACCAAGTAAAAATACCCTCTACCAAGCAAGGTATCCACAAGAATCATTCTAAATGTAATATTGTAGTAGCTAGCTAAGATGTTTACTACACGATTGCTACAAAAGTTTCCAATATAAATTCTAAACAAAATATAAAATTTATTGCTTCGTATGCTACACGTCCCTCCTAGTCTCCTGATCCAACATATTTTTCTTAACACCAGGAAATCGAAATAGTTAAGGTGAGAATTTGACATCCTCCCAGAAAACTTAGTTAACTAGGGTACGTCCCTGCTCGCGCTTTCCTGCTTCTTTCCAGTAACAAATATTTTTTGTGGACATGTTCCATTCGGAGTGTACGCATGCGTATACGGAGTATAACTTCGTATAGCGACATGTTTACTCCGTATAGACGGAAATATTTAGTACAAAAAGCTGCGAGCGGCGCAGACAGCTTTGAGAGAGAATGCCGACACTGGTTTGGCTAGACATTAGCGAATGCAGCATAAGCGTCGAAGTCTAAACTAAGCATTCTTATTAAAAATATACTGTGGGCTATTCCAGTTTAGAAAATCGTGCCTAAAACGAGCAAATAATTTGTGTAAGAAGAAAAAAGTCTAAAATATGAGATAAACATGCAGAGTACCAATATTAGTATTAGTATAGAACTGCCAACTGTCACACTCCGTATAGCATACTTCGTATATTAAGCATGTCACACTCCGTATACTAAAAGCATGTCATACTCCGTATACTAAGCATGTCACACTCCGTATACTAAGCATGTCACACTCCGTATACTAAGCATGTCATACTCCGTATACTAAGCCTATCACACTCCATATACTAAGCATGTCACACTCCATATACTAAGCATGTCACACTCCGTATAGCATACTTCGTATATGAAGCATGTCACACTCCGTATGGCATATACTCCATATAGAATACTCCGTATGACATAGTCCGTATGGCGTAGTCCGTATGGCATACTCCGTATGGCATACACCTTATAGCACATTCTGCATAACATAATCTCGGTATCTCAGAATCTGTATGCCATAATCCGTTTGCTGCAATCAAACTAATGTTTCCACACTCCGTATAGCTAGCTACAATATCCTTCGTATGTTTACGATGGATAAAAAAGTAGGAAAATGATGTGCTTGTCTTTAACTTGTTCTTTATGGTGATTTTTTTTTTTTTTTTGGAAATAGTTTTAAACAGTCATATATTGCAATATTTCACTATTGCAATATTTCACTTTAAGAACATTCGTTGGCAGACTCCGTATAGCTAAACCAAACTCCGTATAGCAGCTATACGGAGTATTATTACCCGGGTAAAAGGGCGGCATCGATATTTTCGAAAATCGTGCAATGTGATTGGTTAGAACTTACGTCATAGCGGGCAATATTCCACGGTATTGCCCGCTACCATAGCAACCGTGTTTAAAGTTTAAATATGGTAGCATTAAATGTAAATTAACACGGAAAAAAGCAAACAAAACGCGAAACAGAAGTGAAACTTACTTTTATCTTTTAAAGAATTCTAAGTTGTGGCTACAATAAAAACCTGTAATGTTTACACGATATTCGATTTGAAAAAAAAGTATTTTTAGTTCGAATGCACGTTCCATATGGGAATAGTTTCTATAAAGACGTGGTTTCTACATCCTGGTTATAATGTTATATTTTTTGTCGTAAAATACAGTACCCGGATAATAATCCATATAATAACTGTTTATTTTGGGCAATACCTTCGAATATTGACCTCTGTCACGTATTACCCTCGCACGCTCGGGCAATACTTTGACGTTGGTCAATATTCTCCGGTATTGCCCTCATAAACAGTTATTATAGGGTTATTACTCCGTATAGAAACCACACTCCGTACGTCACAGACACATGTTAAAAACCTGTTGATGAAAAGAATATATTTTACTGACGGACCGGCACCCTACTATTGACCAAAAAGCCCAAAAATGGTTTAAAAAAAAAGTGTAGTGTCTTCCGAAGATGGCGGACGCTTTTCTGTAACGGAAAATTTGTAAAACTTAAAAACCATGAAAGATTTCTGAACCAACCTGATCCTGATTATCATTTATCTTGCGAAAAATTGCATTTGACGATATAAGTAACGAAAATCGGAATGTTAATGATGTCGATGAAAACGAAAGTTATGAAAACGAAGATCAGGCGCTACCATACTGCGAAAGGTGTGGAAAAAGATGCAAGTCTGCCCGCGGGGTCCTGCAACATCTACGTTTCTGTAAATCAAACGAGGTGAATGAAGACGAAGTTAGTCAACCTCCACCACAAGCTCCAAACAACTCGTTGGCAGTGGCAGACCAGGGAAACAATTTCGAGATTACTGAAAAATTCTATTGGGGAGATGTGAGAGGAAGCATTGCTAAAGAAAACCTTAAAACGTGTTATGAGAAAATCGTGTATTGGAGACGCAACTTGTTCATGTTGCCAAACGGTGCGGCCGGTAAATCGTTCATTCGTGAAATCACCCGATTGTTAAACTCCTGGTGTGAGAATAGTCCACTAAAAGAATGTGTAATGACAGCTATACACGTTATGCCAGCATTGCTGTTACAAAAACCAACAAAGACCTCAAAAATTCGTGATCATGTCAATGCTCTTGAGCGGAGGTTAGTATACTGGCGAAATAGAGACTTTCTAAAGCTACTTGCTGAGGCAGCGGCTATACAGTCAAGAATGTAAAGCAAAAAACACAAAAAGGGACATCAACACTACATCTCGGAGGTTTAAAGATTTAATGCAGAAAGGTAACGTGAATGGAGCGATTAAACTGATAACGAACAACATGACAGGTGGGGTATTGCCACTAAATAATCAGACTATCGATCTGCTGCGGATGAAACATCCCGAAGCAAAAGAGGCTGACGAAGACGCGATAATGCAAGGACCAACGAAAACGGTCGAGCCGATTATCTATGAAGTGATAGATGAAGCCATGGTTTTAAAAGCTGCACTATTGACGAAAGGTGGTGCAGGGCCCTCTGGTATGGACGCCGATGGCTGGAGAAAGATCCTCACATCCAAAATGTATGGTGAAGGTGGAAAAGATCTTCGAACTGCATTTGCAAATGTAGTCAAGAAGATGTGTATTGAAGAAATTGATGATGGTACATTGGAAGCTTTGTTAGCCTCAAGACTTGTACCATTAGACAAAAACCCAGGTCTAAGGCCAATTGGAGTTGGAGAAGTTTTGAGGCGAATTGCGGGGAAAATTGTTATGAGTGTTGTTAAACAAGATGTTGTTGCTGCATCGTCTAAATCTCAAATGTGTGGACAAAAAGCAGGCAGTGAAGCAGCAATCCACGCAATGAAAGTGATGTTTGAAGATGATAACTCAGATGCAGTTTTACTTGTAGATGCAGCGAATGCTTTTAACAGCTTGAATAGATCGGTATTACTACACAACATCGGAATTATCTGTCCTGAAATATCGACTTTTGTAAAAAGGAGGTGCTGAATTGCTATCCAAAGAAGGTACAACACAAGGCGACCCTATTGGTATGGCGATATATGCGATAGGAATTACACCCCTTCTCGATTCTCTGGTGTATCTCATTGGTACAGATCATAACAAGACAGTGGCTTTTGCTGATGACCTCACCGCATCCGGCAATCTTGAGTCAATACGAAAATGGTGGAGCAATCTGACGCGAATCGGTCCCAGTTTAGGATACTTCCCACAACCAGTAAAATCTTGGCTGATCGTGAAATCAAGTAAACTTGAACAAGCCAGAAAGCAGTTCGAAGGTACGTGCATTCAAATTACAGTTGAGGGTGAAAGACACCTGGGTGCTGTAATAGGAAGCGTTGAATACAAAGAGACGTATGTAAAAGCGATGCTGACCAAATGGGTCAGGGAGATCAATCTACTGTCAGACATAGCAGTAACGCAACCTCAAGCTGCATACATGTGCTTTGTAGATGGCTACAAGAACAAATTTACATACTTTCTAAGAACGATCTTTGGAATAGAAGAGTTCCTGACACCTCTCGATAAAGTTATTCGACACAAGTTTATCCCTGCGGTAACTGGTGGTCACATCGTTAACGATAACGAAAGGAAACTTTTAGCACTCCCTCCGAGGCTTGGTGGATTGGGAATTGATGTGTTTTGTAAAAATGCAACGATCGAGTATGAGAACTCGAGAAACATGACAGCCTCGCTGAGAAATCAAATTCTCATGGTGAACAATGAAGAAGGTGACAAGTCCAAACAACAAATTCAATCAGAACGACGCAGACGCTATCAACAAGATCTTGAAGCATTGCGAGCTGAGATGACAGGCGGGGAGAAACGAATCAATGAACCTAATATGCGAACGGGAGTCTCAAATTGGTTGACAACACTTCCACTTATAGAGTGGGGGTACGATTTGACAAAGCAACAGTTCTGGGATGCAATCAAGATTCGATACAACTGGCAACTGGAACGATTGCCCTCCAACTGCACATGTGGTGTTCGGTTCGATTTAAGCCATGCATTGTCATGTAAAAAGGGTGGACTAGTCACACTTCGACACAACGAGATTCGCAACATAACTGCAGACCTTCTCAAGGAAGTATGTAAAGATGTAAGAGTAGAGCCGAGTCTTCTTGAAATCAATGGCGAAAGGTTCCAACAACGCATGGCAAACGACGGAAATGAATCAAGACTGGATGTGAGTGCACGCAGTTTCTGGATTCCTGACCAAAGAGTATTTTTAGACATAAGGGTATTCAATGCCTACGCTCAGAGGTACAGGGATATGGAAATAAGCAGAACCTTCCAGAAAAACGAAACGGAAAAGAAGAAGCAGTATAACGAGCGCGTACTTCAAGTGGAGAATGGTTCCTTTACACCTCTTGTATTCGCGACAAATGGTGCGATGGGCGATGAGTGCAAAGCCTTTTTTAAACGCTTAGTCGATATGATTGCTGAAAAACGGTCCATTCCGGTATCTTTAGCAACGAATGTCATACGAACAAAGATATGTTTCTCGTTGCTACGGTCGACAATTCGATGTATTCGGGGTTCTAGATCGACGCTAGATAGGGACATTAATCTCAATGACTTTGCGTTGGCGAATAGAGCTTCCATTTACGATTGCATCTAAATGTACTGTTAAATCAATATTAGTTATATGTCGTTTCGTATTGTAATGTCACCCTTTCAATGTTCAAAGTGTTATCTTTCCACGTATAATGTCTTTAGTCATTTGTGCTTTATATTGTAAATTCTAGGTTGGTTGTTTAAAATGGTTTAATCAACCTCGCTCCTCCTACCCGAAATGCTCAGCGGCATACGTTTCACTTTTTCGCTCTTGCAGATGAGCGTCGTTTTGTGTCCTACGCACTCGTTCTTCTTGAGTCTTGTCAGATTGCAGGTTTTCGTAAAGAGTTGATTGCAGGCTTCGCACTCTAGTGTCTTGTCAAAACCTCGATATTTTTTATGTCAAAACAGTGTCCATCCAACAGGTTCATATCATCCAGTCCTTCCTTGTGTTGATTCTGCCCGTAGACTAGTCTCTACGGTGCCTTTTGTCTTTGGCTAGTAGACTCTCATATTGATCTAGAAATGTCTCGCTATCTTTTTCATATCAACCAGCTTTGTCGGGCGTACATCTTTACGTTTTAATTTTGGTAGAGCAAGTGCTGGTCTTATAAGGAACTCCGTGCCACGTTCTACGGTAGCCCTCTTTTCAACTGCAGACGCATAAGTTGTCGTTTCTTCCATCTTTAACTTTTTTCTAAGCCGTTTGGTAATGGTCCGTATCCCAACAGTGGTTCCCATCTAATGATGAACTTGATATGCACATGGTTGAAGACTATCTTTCCTTCGTATTATCTTGAGGTCTCTATGCTTCTTACTGCGGACAGGAATGCCTTGCTCCAAAATTCAGCATCCTCCAGGTCAAGCCTCTTCATCTTACATTCCTTTATGGAGGCTTCGATATCAGAGAGGTTTTACAGTTGTTTCGTACCTTCACTCTTCCAATGTTGGGGTGACTCGCCTCTGTCTTTGTGACTTTCACATGTGGTGTGAATTTCTTCATGATCGCATCCGTGAGCAGTTGGTTCAGTTCTTGTTGAACCTCCATGTTTCGATACGAATTCACGTGTCTCCTTAGCTGCGGTGATGCTTGGCCAAAACACAGAAGCTCAGCTTCAGCTGTAACTAAGGTAACAACTTAGGGGACAGCGTGGGTATTATCGTTGTAATGCTATTGTGGGTGAAGAGATGACGGAGAGGGCGAAGGTGATGCACTGTTAGCTGCCATGGGATAGAATGTGGCAATGACGCATTATCAGTGGTCATCATTCAACCGACCGCTGTTGAAAATTATGGGTTTATCTGATCCCTGCTGGTGGAAAGTATTTCACCAAAATGTAACTATGCCGGTTTCTACGAAACTGATGTCTATTTTCGACTACGATTTGTCTGCCCTCAGCTTAATGAAAACCACTGCTCCTGTATGGTAAAAAGTCTAATACTTCACACCAAGAAAGCGACTTGGGGAGACATGCTCACCTGGAATTTCGACACCGCTGTCTACATCCTTCTTAGGGTTTGACAGACAGACTAAAGTTTATGCTGACAATTGCATCAAAAAAGTTTTCAAATATTGTATTAAAATGACTTTCGATTCATGTAAGAACACATCTTACAATGTCAAACCAAAGCGTTACAGCCAATACGCGATGGAATTTAATCGCGATGGTTTGGTTTCGGCTCAGGCTCATCGTCAATTCGACGTTTCTTAAGGTGGTTTAAAACAATTACTTTTATACGCAAATTGATCGCTATGTAAACTCCATAAATTATTCATGAAAATATAATATAAGTTTGTTTTTATACAAAAGCATCGTTTCTTCTTTGTGATTGTTATACAGTCGACTCTCTCTAATTCGAACCTCCGTAATTCGATACTCCCTCTAATTCGATCAAATTCAAAGTCACCGTCAAATTTCCTTAAGAAAATCTCATATGAACCCCCATAATAAAAAAAGCAAAATCATATGACACTTTTAGTAAATAAGGCTTGTTTTACACTTCATAAAATATTTCATGTATTTTCATTTTTAGATTTTGTGTATCGTTTAAGACTATTTTGGTTGAAGCGAAATCAGTGACCGGTGAAATGATGGCTTCATGGGTGAAAACAACTTTACCAACACTCTTGTCCCGCTATGCACTAAAAAATATTTTCAATGCTGACGAATTCGGTTTGTTTTATCAGTGCTTGCCGGACAAAACATACCATTTTACAAAAGAAAAAATGTGTTAGTGGCAAGCACAGCCAATTTCGTTAAGCTGGAATAGCAGCAGGCAATGCTTTTCAGTGAAATATTGCAATGTTTGTCATCGGAAAGTCAGTAACTCCTCGTTGCTTCAAAGGCCATAAAAACATCCCATGCCGCTACCGTGCTTAAAAGAAAAGCTGTATGGATTTCAAACTGTTTGAAGAATGGGTAAAGCAACTCGCTCATTCTAAGGTATCAGGTTTGCAATGGGAGGAGTTAATCTTCCTTTTTCCCAACACCACTTCAATCACGCAACCGATGGATCAAGGTGTTATTCGGTCCCTTAGGCGAAATATCGTTCTCTCGCAGTAAAAAAGCAGATCCTAAATTTGGACAAGAACAATGAGCTCCCTAAATTTTTAATTCTAACTGCTGTGACAATGTTGCGAAAAGCTTGGGTTTCTGTTCCAAATCAAACTTTCACGAACTGTTTCAAAAAAGCCAAAATATCAAGCGAGATTGTGGAAAGAGCGCTAAATGATGAAGATGATCCGTTTGCTGATTTGGAAGTAGAGGAAAACGTCGTAAGAGAATTGGAAGCGGATCGCGAAAAAACGAAAGACAGCCGAAGAAATGGTAGACGTGGATTTAAAAACATCCGTCAGTGGGACCTTGTCCGATGCTGACATAATTGCCAAAGTGCCCGGGAATTCTGTAGACTCCACTGATGACAAACCAGATGACGATGAACCAAACGAATTACCACTCGCAAAGCCATCATACAAAGATGTATTAAATGCCATTAGCATATTAGAAGATTACAGTGTGTTTTCAAACTTTGGAAACGATGTAACTGTTGCATTAAAAGATGTAAATAAATAGGGCAGTTGATTTATAAAATATGCTGAATAAAAAACATTGAAATATTAATGACTATTTCCAGAGATCTTAAAAGATCCTTGGAAAAAGTCTTTAACATTCGTACTGCACTGTTCATATTAAAAATGTATGTCTTATTCCTTTTTTGCGAGTTTACAAAGATTTTCCTCTATCATTCGATTTTTTCTACTTTGCTCCATAGAACAAAAATAATCGTTCAAATAAGTTGTAGTTGTAAAGGTTAGCCATGAGAATTTATTATTAAATTTTTACCTTGCCAAAAAAACCTTGAGTGAAAATCGAGTTCTAGACAATTTCCTCCCATAATGCTTTCAGCATAAAATTTTGAGTTTTGCATACTAATGATATTCGAGGCACGGAAATTCTTTTAGCCCGCATCAATCTATTTCCACGATTGTTATTTTGAAAGCAACCTTGCATTGAAACAACTTTGACATTTTAATTTTTGTTTCTTCCCACACAAGTACAGACAGCGAGACGTCTTGTGTTCTAGTCAAGTCTTTGTCCTGTAAACATTTCTTCTGAAAAGTAAGATTAAGCTCATTAAAAAAACATGTTTTCTTTGAGATTGGACTAAAGCGGGTAGACGTTCTGTGGGTTCAAAAAAATTTATTCGGCATGTTATTATAAACCGAAACGGAGTTTTAATATTGATTTACATGCAACCTCGAACCCCAGGGCCTGTAGCGTTTTTGATATGAAGATGAAACACGTATTTCATCCTCATATCAAAAAAACGCTACAGGTCCTCGAGGTTGATTTACATGCTAAAGAATTTTTGGAGCAATGCAAATGATTTCAGGTGACCTATATTTTCAAGAATTAGCCAGTGAGATGTCGTTTGAACGTGTTTATGGTTACACTGAACATGAGTACGCAACAGAGCAACCTCGTCCCCGTCCAAATATAAAAAGCCTAACAGGCCCTGGGGACGAGGTTGGCGACAGAGAAAAAATTACGATTATAATATATTCCATTTAGGGAAAATGTAATTATAAATATAATTATATACAAGTTTATTTAACATGTAAAGATGATAAAAAGAAAGAAAGGTAAGAAGCTTTGGTTGGCCCAACAAATTTCATAGACTAGTGGAGGCAAATTGTAATTTTTGTTTACCCCTCAGAAAACTGGTAAGCAGTTGGGGCGCAAAATATAAATTGGACCAGCCCCCTTTCCCGGTCTTTGCTTTTCCGGGCAAAAAAAATAATAAAATAATAATGGCAGCAAAGCTCTGTGTTTGTTTTTTTTCGTTGTGAGACGAGGTCAAAGATGAAAAGAAATATTAAAATAACTTAGTATAAAGGTGAAAAGGTAAGCAATGATAATTGCTGTGTTTAAAATTGAAAGTCTTATCTTTAATTATCTTGTTTTTCTCCAATTGTTAGCTACTAGCCTAGCGACAGACAGAGATCGTAAATATGTCATAAATATATGGTGTTGGACCCGGCGCAGGGACGTCACAAATATTTGGTGTTAGAGTCACCCTATTAACCCTATTCTTAGATCACAAGTTTTGACATTTAGAGTCGGAAAAACTAGAGTGAAAAAAAATATTCTGTGCTTTTTGTCATCCTATGAATTCCAGCGTGATCTTACTTTTCAGTGGTAAGCTTAGCTCGTCTTGGGTTGGCTTTGGCATTTGTGTAGCAGGAAAAATTGTGCTAGACTTTAGTGAAGAGAGTTTTTTTTCTTGTGGACTTCTTCTCATGGAAACATCAGTTTAGATTTTAAACTGTTATCAAGTGTAGATTGATGCCTTCTCAGTTATTTGAATTCATTCCATTCATTCGTGCATTTCCTAACAAATGCCTGTGTGTGTGGCACAAGAAATGAATGATAATAACTTTGCTTCTCCTAGCACCCCCAGAGTCGAAAGAGCCTACTGCTGGAAATGTAAACATGTGGTTTGTTGAAAGTTTGTTGACATAAAGTTTTTTAGAAGCCTTTTGATACAATGACAGTACGTTCTGCCCAATCTTGGAACACACATTGTTCTCTTTGACTTCCACAATTGTTCTAAGATTGGACATGTACGTCCATAGATTGGGCAGTCCAGTCTTAAGACTGGCCAGCCATTTGTCACTGTCCGAAGATTGGCCTGGCCAGTCTTAATACAGGGCGTGTTCCAAGATTGGGCAGAACAGTACCACTTCAATGTAACTTTCGGTCGTTAAATTTGCATACATGTGTATGTGAATTTTAAGACCTCGCATAATGGCCTCATATCTAAAAGAACATTTGCATATCTTTTGTTTACACAAGAACTTAATTGTTTCTATTGTTATCATTGTGGGTGAACCATAACAATAATATATTATGAGGCCTTTCGTTCTTATGTGAATTGCAAGCTATTGTTTTTCAAGCGCTAACAATCATGAAATGTATTGAAATTTATAAATATTTAAATAAATGGACACCAACTGTTTTCAATACTTTTTCACCACGATTAAAAATGGTGGTTTTGATATGTAAAAACAAAATACATCGATTTTTAAGCGTAGGGGTCACTCACATATCAATTTTTTACTTTTTAGCGTCTTTTGTATGCTAAGAAATTGAATTTTATTGCCAGGATAAGAAAATAGTCACACACTTTCACCATACCTGCCTGTACGTCCACTCATGGTGATTTTGTTTCCATAAAATAAAATGGCGAACGCGGTATGGAAAAGTTAATTTTGTTTGTGTATATATTCATTGATTTTTTAATCTTGGTTCCCATGCTTAAAACCGTTCTGCTATTCGAATCTGATGAAATTTGATTTTTAAAACGTGAAGATGAAAATACTAGTTTTAAAGAGATAACATTTTTGTTTTAGTTTTAAGATTTTGTCAACCATGTGAACCTAGCTTTAACTCAAAAACACACAAAGGTGGAGAATACTATAACTTTTTTTCTTCCTTTTGAAAACATTTGAAACGTAATCGATTTCTAAAAGAGGCAAGATACATTTAAAACATACATAACCGAAGATGTTATTCAAAATACAAAGAAATTTGTTTGGAGGTTTCGCGAAACCGAAAACTTATTATAACCATGTTGCATCCTCCCCGTTTGAAAAAGTAATTGAGGCATTTATTTCTTCAACAAAAAAATACCAAAGAGCAATGCTACAAGGAGGGAATAGAACTGTGGAAAAACTTAAAAAGAAAGGAAATGAAGAAATATTGAGAGAGTACATAAATCATACAAGAGTGTTAAAACAAGAACAGAGAAGAAAGCTACGGCATGGCTCACAAAGAAAGAAGCAACAAAAGTAAAAACTCTGAATGACTTGTCATCCCTTAATGTTTCCTCTGCTAGTGCTAGTACTTCAGTCGCAGTCGATACTTAAAATAACTGTATATAAACAGCCATCATCAAACAAAATTATCACCAGCGTTTTTCTTGAGAGTTTGGAAAAAGGTCAGCGTTCGAATTAATGGTTAGCGCATCGCGATTCACAAGTCATTAAATTTTTCTCGCAGATCAAATTTGCCTGACAAAAAACGTGTATTGCGCATAAATGTTTTTTCAATGTTTTAAAGTTTGTTTATTATTGCGAAATATCCAACAGGTGAAAGAACTCACATAAACACCTATTGTTTAATGTGTAAACAAGAATTCAAAATAAATTAAATCACAGAAAAAAGAAAGAAAAGTTTCGTTTGTTTTACAAATTTTTTTTTTCTCTTCAAAATAAGTTTCATTTTTGCTCAAAACACGTGGCTGTGAAAATAAATAAAACATGCTCGTTGTTTTTTCTTAGCTGGCGCATTCAACTCACCGTTCCTAGCAATGTAGTTTAAACTTGTATAACTAAGAAAGAAGAAAAAATTGCTAGTATTAATATAATATTTTGTTACCTTTTAGGGTAATTTCCAGAGACGAAGTTGTCACATCGCCATATTTTAAAAACTATTAAATAACTGTCTTACAAAGTTATCGCCGTATTTTGTTATAAATCCTACAGAAAACCATATATATCGCAAAACATTAAATATCATTAACATCCACCTTCAACTTTCTGTAATTTAATATAAGTGGAAATATTGTTTGTCCCACAAGTAGATGGAAAGTTTAATTAATGATTTCGCTTACAACTTTTTTTACATGGGTTGAAATTCCCGGCCGTGACTTGGAACTTGCACTACATGCGTTCCCCATGCCAAAACAGTAGCCCTTGTGTGGTGTACTGGGGTAAAGGAATATTGAAAACACTTTCTAAAAGTGTATTGCGATTGCACGCATTCTACGAGTGAAATAAAATGAAAACAAATGCTGAAAAAATTATCGTAATTTTTCGCGGATCACTTTCAATATTTAATTCAAACACTGAAGGTTTGTCTTCCTTTTATGGCAAAATGTTGCCGGAAAAATTGCTACTTATTTTTGTTTCAACGATCGCTAAGGCTTATAACGCTCTATTGGATCAGATTGGTATTGTTAAAGGCAATAAATTGTGCAGTAAAGAAAAAACTATCGTCTGATTTGCAGTTGCTAGAAGATGATCTCTCTAAACTGAAAGATTTGATACAAAAATATAGAGAAATCGAGATCGATTCCAAACTTGGTGTTTCCGTGCTACAAGGGAGGATATTGCAAATTATTTGATATTGACTTGTCGTGGGAGAAAGGGTTAAGTAATCTCCAAGTAAAGCTGGTAGAAAACACACATTTTTTCTCCCCTGAAAGCATTATACAACTTGCTAATCTTATGGAATCGTCATCAATAGTACCAGTTTAAACTATTGTTGGCCATCTTCAGGACTTTGTAGCTGACAGAAGCCTTGTTTTAAAATTATTGCTCAAAGAGCTTCCCCAATACAGATTATTGAATGAATTGAATATATGTAGATGTTTTTGTAAATTACTATCAGACGTTGATTAGTTGCAGAGCTCTCGACTAGTATCTTTTGAAGGAGGTAGACAAAAAAAAAAGAAAAATCTGTCAGTAGCTCTCAAAAGCCTGATACTGATTCGATGACGCACAAAAAAAGGAACAACCATAGAAAGCAATTTCCAAAAATACCATTTTATAAAAACAAACAGTTTTAAAGCTCAAGAGAAGTGCTGAGATGATAACTTCCAATCATGTGAAGTGTCCATATATACGTAGGCATTTACTTAAATCAATCCTGCATCTAAATGAACATGGAATTTCTTACAGTACTATCCATTATTTTTGTACCAGTTCATAAAGGAAGGCTTTCTGCAAAAAGGTACTATCGATTTATTAGTTTTTTAATCAGCCTTCTATAGTCCGTTTTGAATAGCTAGGTTTTGTCTCCATGCCTACGGCGAAGTGAAAGTATTCTTGAATTTATTATATGTTTTTCCTTTAGATATCAGGCCTTGGTAACTTGCAAGGTGCCACAAAAAGATAAAATCCTGAGAAAGATAGCAAAAATGTCCATTTAATTCACTCTTGAGTTGCAATATGCTTGGAGCAGCATGCACATATATACAAAAACGATTACACAACGATAAGCGCAGATGCCATGAAGAAGGTTCATGTGGGAACATTGGCGTTATCTAACGAAATCAGTATATTAATCTAAGTAGTTTTCTTCATGGAAATGGTGAATTTCGTGGTTTGATCCAATGCCGTCCACTGATCATCCTGGCATGCATGGAAATGGATGAAGCAAAAGAATGCGGTTTCCAACACGATGTTTAAGGTTGGGTTCCATCTGTGAAAATTTGTGGTTTTCAAGTGACACTGGAATGAAACGTCATCGCCGGTTGCTACATCCACCAAAACCTATTGGAATGATAAAGCGGAAAGATGGAAATAAAGTCAAACTGGAGAAATGCCATATTTGTAAATTCCCAGAATGCGGTATTTCATTTGACACTTACCATCAATTGCTTGTTCACAATAATAAAAGTGGCCAAGCAGTATCGAAAAACAAAAACTGCAGAAATAAAAAGAAAGGACGATAAGGCTGCAAAGATTTTGAAAAATGAGAGCAAAAATTTGCAAAGGTAACTTCAAGGAGAACAACAATGTAACAACAAGCAATGATGTAGACAGCAATGAGGAAAGCGAAGACGAAGATGTGTGTGAAGCGGGACGAATTGTAAAATCATGGAGAATGAAGAAAATACGTTGGAATAGCTAGTGTGCTAGAAATATGAAGGATGGTGGCATTTGTTTTGCTGCAAATTAGATTATGTACCTTATATATTTACATGTGCACTGCTAAAATATAACTATGTCATTTATCGGTTTTTATAGGTTGTTTCTATTCGTTTAGTTCGATCCATTCTTGTGTCAAGCTTCTTTTGTGTTATTTCCATAAACTTTGTATTTTACCGAACAGTACAATCTCTATGCAATAATACAACACATTGTTATTCCTATCGTTGTTTTTCAAGAGGAACCTCGGGAGCAAAAAATTTTTGCTTTATTATTTATTCTCTGCACATCATTTTTGTTCACAATATTCTACACTGATGGTCTTCACCTCTACACGCTTAGTATAGCAGTTTAGCAGAATCATAGACTCAGTGAAAGATCATGATAGACCTCTGAATTCTTCATCAGTCTCGATTGTAGATTGCATCTTGTCGCGTCTAGTAAAGATTTTATTCAAGGAAAATTGCTAACTATCGAAGTGAAGGATACATAAAAATTTAAAGAAGGAAAGATAATAATGATTTTCTAAATTTAGAATTTTTAGCCACAATATTCTTAAAAATTTAGTGCACTCTTTTTGAATAAAAGTCAATAAAATCTATTTTGCAGGAGATTATTCTTATTTGCGAAGCTTATTCAGCCCAGTTGTAAGAACATAACTTCCAACCCTATTCCCAGCACCTTCTCTTTTTATATACATTAGATGGAGAGATGTTCGTCTCGCCATCCCATTATGAAAAAGAGACAACTGGCGCTGGGAACGAGGTGGCATTACTTCAAAATTCAGCCTTCTTTAATTTTTATTTATCAAAATTCTCACAAATGTGTTTATGAACAGCGCTGTAATGGTGTCAGTATTAATAGTACTTTGCATTCGGAATCTGACAACCTACAGCAGTGCAAGTAAAAATCGTTTCTAAGTTCAGTTCAGCTTCACACAATCTATGCTGTTTTATGTCAGTGCAGGCAAATATTGTTAAACTAGTTGGTGGATAAATCTATGGGTTCGCCCAGCCTTTATTTACTGCATTTAGTGTGTCTTGCTACTGTGTCTCAAAGATAGCACATTTCTTAAAAATGGAATTTCAGAAAAAAATATGGTGTTTTTAATCTTCTTGGAGATGTTTTATTAACATTCTAGGAGATGTGGTTTTCTTATTGTTTCAGAACGAAATACTGCAATTTTTTGCTTCTACAGTTTCCTTGTTATTTTAGAATGGAATACAGCGATTTCTTTTGTCTACATACGACTATTCACCTGTGAAACAGGCAAACCTTAGCCTTGTTTATGCATTTTATATTATTTTCTTTCATTGATCCCATGACTCTATAATAATTGGGAAGTTTACATGAGCTAATTAAAGTTTGTGTGTGAGACATGGTCTCTATTGTTTTATGTAAACAAGCTCATGTATTTAACAATATGTTACAATAACAATGAAAGTTCTGATGTTACTGAAATCTTGTGCATATACGAACAAGTCGTAGGCAGAGTCATTAATTACACTTTGTTACTACTTGTGGGGCAAACAGATATTTAAATTAAATTAAAATACGGAAAGTCGAACAGCCGATAAAACAATATTTAATAAACCTTATGTTCGATGAATCCAAAAAATTATTACCTAAAAGAATATTTCATTATTGACAAATATTTATTTTTTTAGTTATATTTTCTTTTAGTTATTTAAACTCAAATAACACTGTATTCTTTTAAATTCTTCAAAAGGCGACCATACAAAGATTAAAATATTGTTGTATGTTTTTGTAAAATCATTAAAATGAAACTCACAAAGCCTAAATATAGCCTTACTTCCTTGTGAAATAATCAGAAGGCAAAAATATAAAGCTTGAATGTTCGATTTATAAAATCATAAAAAGACCACTTAACGGATCTTAAATATTGCTGTATTTTTAAACAATATTTAATATCTAGTGCAGCCACTAGTAAAAACAAACCGATTAAATAGGCTTCAACATTTTCAGGCAAATGATAGCAATTAAATTCAAATTATCAATGTTTGTGAAGGACGGCTCATGTGCGATCTAATTATGACGTCAATAAAAGAATGATCATTCATTTTCAAGGTTTATTTAATACATTTTCTTGATTATATATAAATACAATAATTTTTAAATAAAGCAATGTTTTGCGTGTGCAATGAATCGCACACCTAAAAAAATTACACGCCTCTCACGAAATGGTCTGCTCAGTAATAAGAAAAGAAACATGTTTGTCAGGAAAATATTTAAAAAATGCTCAAATATTCCCTAAGCTTGTGAGTTCTGTTTAGCTGATCGGAAATCTTATTTTAAAAGGCAGTTGTTTAGTATTTCTCCATAGAATCATTTTCTCAATAATCCACTAGTGTTTAATTTTTTCAAAAATACACAAGGATGTATTTAAAATCATTACCGATTTGTTAAAGTTTATGCTTATGTTTTTCTGGTTCCCACTGCAAAAAATATGCGGCAAGCATGACATAAGCATGAGAATAACAAAAAGTTTTGACACCTTATGTCATTCACAAAGTAAGTTCTTATGCTTATGTCAACGAAATTCACACAGGGATTTTCTCATGCTTGTTCTTATGTTTATGCTTATGCCACCAGTGGAAACTAGGTTTTAGGGGGAGTCGGGGTTGCCCCAAGGTTCTTATTTTAATTTATGAGTTGGCATGGGTCTGAGTCTAGCGCAGGTCAAAAGCCATCAGATTAAAAGTAAAAATACATGAATTTCTCTTACTTTTCAATGTATTTACTTCTTCATTAAACAGTAATTAGAATTAAAGGGGAATGAATGTCCAAAAAAAAAATTATTCAAGGACGTATGATATCTTAGTGATATCCATGTGAATGTAACACAACCTTGCATAACCTTATGTCTACATTTCCATGCATCTTTTGTTTACACATGAGCTTAATTGCTTTCTACTGTAAACATTATGCGAGAGTTATAACAATAAAATATGGTAAGCCTTTTGTTCTCAAATGTAACATGCAAGCTATTGTTGAAAAGCACTAACAATCACAACAGCTATTGGAACTGATATCTACTTTGTAAATACTACACGTAAAAAAAGCAAATGCTTACAAAAAATGTATTTTTTACACCTTTTTCCATAACTTTTTACCACAATTAAAATAGTTTTAGTTTTAATTGCTTTTTATATAACAATATACAGCAATATTATTAAAGCTTTGTTAGGATGTTTTCTTGTTATTCCAGACTCTTATAGCTTCTTTAGAGACCGTATCCACCATCGTTTTACATTTTATTTAAAACAATTACAATTGTTTAAACAGTCTATGGAGATGTTTTTGCTTCCTGTGATTCTGCTACGATAGTTTTTAATCGATCTATGGCAATAAAGTGAAAAAGAATGCAGATATTTACATAAAACAAAACAATTTGAAACTATTTTTATTTGTTTCAATATAGTATAGAGATTGTTGCAAAAAATATTTATATCAATTGCAAAATTTTTTTTTGAAAACGATTGATTTCTTGTCATTTTAGAAATAAAATTGACAAAATTTAAGCTTTAAAGGGGGTAGGTTTTTGTTACTTTAAAACGAAATACAGGTCATGTGAAATAGTTAAAATTTAGCCTTATTATATTTTTTATTCAGTCATACTGCAAAGCAAAGTATGAGTGTTTACATTATAGAGAATTAATGTATACATGTAAAGTTATATTTTAGCTTTCAAATATCTTGTTATTCTTCTCTCTACGGTGTTCATCAATTGCATTTAAAAACAAAACTAATCAACTAATCACTGCTTCTAAGGCTTGGAGAAAAAGTAGAAAATCATGGCTGCTACATCAGGCCTATCAATAAGAAAATAAGACCCGAGCAATAAATTGCTCCCCCAAGGTTACAATAATTTAAACTGGGTGAGCAATCTGAATAAATAGAATAAGTCTATAAACGCATATTTTATCACAAAGTCTTTTATCTATTTTATTTTATCTTTTTTTATATATTTTGGTTCTTTTTTACTGTAAATAATAAGAAAGAGAACATTGATTTCCATGTGAAATGAATTGATAATGCTCAGCCAGAAAAACTTTTTTTGGAATTGGGGGAGCAATTAATAGCTCAGCTAGTTTCTCATTTCTCAGAATTGGCGAGCCTTTGCGTGAGCAAGAGCAATTGCTCTCCCCTTATTGATAGGCCTGCTATATACCATGAAGAATTTTAATAAGCTTTGATGAGGAAGAAGAAGAGTTTCAACTTTACAGATACTCCTCGCCTTGCCATTTTCCTTGATACATATAGCAAGTGTCATAGCTAATCATTTTTTATTTTTGTATATAATTAAAAATTTTAACGAACATTTATTTGATAAATTTTAAGCTGTTTAGTTTTTCTAAATGTTCACAGCTTTTACAGTTTCAAATCATTATTATTCACAAGTTGCACATCTATTTTAGAACGGTTTATAATATGATAACACTTAAAAAACAAAACAGAGGTTGTTTACGTCATTCTCAGAAGAGTGACGTCACACAACAATGTAAAATATAATGCAACCGTATGCAAATAGATATGACTATAGGTTAAAACAACTGGGTATATAAGGACTAAATTTGTTTTTTTAAAGACTAACATTCATACTAGGTATTTGTTAACATATTATATTCATGAAAAAGAATACGATCCTTCATTTACTGGTTTTCCGGACTGCGTTGTTTTCGTAAAAATAAAATGAATGGAAACCGTATTTGATACAGTTTGCTCTATAACAAATATACTTGATAGACTCTGTTATACTTAATATCTTACTTTAAAATCTACAAAAGAAAATATCTTTTGAACGTAAAGAGCTTTTTTTAGACTTGTTAACTGACTTTTTAACTATTTTTTTGCATTTTGTCATTTTAAATAGGATCTATGAAAACTGGATGTTACACAGCCTAAACATTAAAAACTTTCAAAATGGGATGCTTATGAAGCTGAATTAAATCTTGATGCAATTTCTTCCAGAACTATTTTCACTAAAGTGGTTTTAATCTTTTAACTGCTTAATAAGTTCAAATTTTGATGTGTAACTTCGGATAAGTGGTTTTAATAAATAATATATATTGCAAGATGTACATCACATTCTGTTTTACATGACCAAGTTGAATCACAACATTTAGTAAGCTCAAAATATAGTATACGCTAGTTGATAAGCCTGTGGAAAATCCACTTAGGCAAAAAACGATAGAAAAGATAGGATATTTTGGTAGTTTGATGACGTCAGTAGTGCATAAACAAACATTTTTGTTTTGAAAATTTGTTAACCCATTGCATCTATACTGTATAAGTGTTTTTAGCAAACGGTTAAGAAGATATAAGGACTCAAAGATTTTGCTGACAAAACTCATCAATGTACAAAATATTTTTTTATGAATTTGTTCATCCGTTGTTTCAAGCTGTATACAATGAATTATGTAGAGCTTGAAACAAAACTATGTAAAAAGGATTTTGATAATGTCATCAACCCATTGGTTTCGAAATGGATGGGTTGACCCAAATTTAGGAAATGGCCTAATTTTGGTCTCAGGTTGGCCCTGGTTACCCACATGGGAGATGATGTCAGTTGTTTCCACCCATTTCACATTATTTGACCTTAAACGTATAAGTCCACTACAATGGCTTCAACAATGTTACAGACATCTTTGTAATGTCAAGATTTTGTAAATAACAGAACAGTTTTATATGTGATGTTTAATAGACTTTGTTGATAAAAAATGTAAAAAAGATAATCGCAGATAGTCACAGATAGTCACAGACGGACACATTGTTTTATTATAGTGCAATGATAATATTGTGTATCCATCTTTGTGCTTTAAAGCATTGTTTCTTCTTCTTTACTTAAAGTGAAATACAATTGTGTCCATATTTTGCCTTAGGATTACACCTATCATAAAACCAAATATGGCTTGTGCAGAGAACATTGATGGTGATACACGTCTACGACATTCATCAGTACGACTTTCAGATTTTGGTTATCAACAAAGGCCTTCAACAAGTCAAACAATTCCTTGGGATGGATTCAGTTCTTGGATATCATGTTTTTGTGTGGTAACCTTTGATTTAGAGCTGGGACAGGTGATTGAGAAAATATATCCTGAACACTGTAACTTAAGTGACACTGAAAAAGCTAACATATGTTACTTAGCATTTCCAGATTCTAATACGGGATGCATGGGTGATACACAATTTCATTTTCGAATCCGATCTTTTTCACATTCTGCAGAAAAATCCTCAAAAGTTTTAGATACAGCCTTGCAAAAGGATAAGTCGCATTATTATGGGTTTGTTTCTTTTCGACAAGTTAAAGATTCATCAATAAAGAGAGGTTATTTTCAGAAGTCTGTCGTTTTATTAACCCAGCTGCCGTACATATCGCTTTTTCGCTACCTTGTAAAGAACATTGCCCCTGAATATTTTCTAAATGGTGAAGTAGCATTAGAAACAGTTTGTTATCAAATTGACAAATGGCCAAGTCCTTATCCAGGACAAACTTTACAGTTACCAGTTATTGGAGAAGTGTTACAAATAGCAATACCACAAAACCAAATAAAGGGAGTATCCACAAAGCTGAACAAGGCTGCAGTTAA
The DNA here is from genome assembly GCA_030067915.1 of Hydractinia echinata. Lineage (NCBI taxonomy): Eukaryota > Metazoa > Cnidaria > Hydrozoa > Anthoathecata > Hydractiniidae > Hydractinia > Hydractinia echinata. The sequence goes on from JASGCC010000028.1 coordinate 1,706,648, forward strand.
ACGTTTAACATCCTCACCTTTGGAATTTTCGTGCATTTATCAACCCAAGATATATGAATGTTTTAGTTCTATGCTGCCACATTTGCATGTTCTCTGGGAGCTTGTTTTGTTGGCTGAACCGATTATCGTCATGGCCCCATCACCATCAACATGTTCTGAAGGTGTCCTTTCATTGGTAAGCTTAGTACAGCCTCTCGCATTTGTGTGCGACCATAGGCCATACTTCACAATACATGATAGTGAACTTAAAGAATATACAACAAAAACACAAGCTCCCCCAAAGGTTATACTGGGTGTTACTAATCCTTTTTTTGCAAAAACATTTCAACAGTGGCCACATATTGTTCGCATTGGTGACATGCCATCATTAACTATTATGAAAAATGGGAAAAAATCACAAGATTTGAAACCTGGAATTTACACCAAATATAAAGCATGTCTTGACCGAGATAAAGCATTTTTAAAAAAGTTTGGCAAAAGTGTAAATGGAACACGGCCATTTGAAGTTCAGAATGCTATGTTGATAAATTACATGACAGAATTAACCCAAAGTTTTATGATACCACTAGAACGATACATCGGGAGTCTAATGCCACTACAAAGAAGTATTTCACCATGGAAAAGTCCACCAAAGTTACGTCGATTTAACACAGAGGAGTTTATGCAGACTTTATCGACTTATGGGCCACAACTAACATCTAAAATGAGAGGCAATTGGCAATTACTATATCGTAAGTTTTTTAAATCACCCAATTTTGAAGCTTGGTTTTACAAGAAAACAGAAGAGGTGAACTACAAACTTGATGTGTTACACATAGAAGCTTTGTGTCAGGCGGATATAGAGAAATGGCTAATTGGGAAAGATGAAGTGGAAATTGTGGACTTGTATATGCAAATGAAGAAAAAATTAATTAGATGTCGAAATTTAAATTTTTCATCAGATATACGAAATAAGTTACATTTGCAAATGAATAATGTTTTAAAAGTACTACCCTTAGATTTACAAGGCATCATTAAAAAAAGCTTATAGTTACTGTTAATGATATTTTTATTAAGTTTATTCAGGGAAACATATGTCAAGTTGTTGCATTGAAATGCTCTTAACTTGAGAAGTACTGTTTTAAGAAAAATGGTCTCAAAGATTTCACCGTATTTTGAACTAACTACTTTGAGTCAAATTTAAAAGAACTTTTTCCTATTACACTCAAGAGGGAAGATTGTAATCACCTCTATTTCAAAGTAAGCCTCAGGACTATTTCTCCTTTTACTAATTTTTTCTTCCAAAATTGGGATTAGAGCTTTTGTTTCCACTATAACAAATGTATATGGAGTGTACAAAGGATTCTATAACAGGGAAAACTTAAAGCTCGTACAAGATATACTTTTGCGATTTTAAAAATTAAATAAAATTACTTCAGATAAGGTTGTTTTTTTTCTGTAAGAACGACTTTACATCTATGCTATATAAGTCAAACCATCAGATATTTTGAGTAAGCAAAGTAATTAATCTGTAATAAAAATTCCAACTGAAGGTGTTTTATTTATTTATTTTTGGAATATTTTCACTCAAAATCTCAAAGGTTTTAAATTTGGTTTTTTTATTTGTTTCTTTGTAATTAGATTTTTTAAAGATTTCTTATTGTCTAGATTTCATTTTGTACCTGTACATTTGCATATGATAATTTTAATAACGTTGCCATGTACAAGTATTAACTTCTTGTCTATACTGCTTCAATATTTTATGTTGTTATAATATACTTTGTTCTTAAGCCAGTAATATGTAAATAAGGAGAAGCATGTAAAAGCACACAGCCATGCTAGTGATACGTGCAAAATGGTGTACTATTGATAGCACCTGCAGAATATCAAACTTTATGAGAGATTGCGAAGACCAGTACATCCAAATGCATTTATAAAACACTTGACGTGTGTATTTTTTTTACTTGTCCTATATCATTCTGAAAAAGCCTCTGATATAAAATATTGTTATATGTTTGTATCTCGCCTTCATTGGGTATTAGTTCTTGTGGTTTGGCTCTGTTCAATTTTTTTTTATCAAGGTTGCCACTCCTTCTCACTCCTCAATTCTCCACACTTTTGAAAAGTCTCCTTAAAATTCATCAAATCTCCCCCCCAAAATTAGATTTTTACAACCTTCTACTCAAAACTCCTTAATTCTAGTTTTACAAAACTATTTGGTAAAATACGTAGAAATAATACATAGGTACAGCAAAAAAATTTTCTTAACCCATGACATTACCTTTAAAATCTTTGCAAATATACGCATTTTTTGTGAAATACATATTTCACAAAAATTGTGAATATTTGCAGAGCAATATTTGTGGAAATATGTGAAGTTTTTTTTACAAAAAAACTGTCTAAAAATAGTAAAAATTTCCACCAAAACTCGTCAAATTTTATGAATTGGACTCGATAAAAAAGTGGTTTATGTACGTTCTATTTAAGTTTTCGAACTAGAAAAGATTGTTATTGTACATGCATGTGTTCGATTGTTTATTATTAAAAATAATAACAATAGCAAAAGTTTCATAAGTTGTTGATGTTACTGTCTTGTAATTTATTTGTAATAATGGTGTGTTATTTTAAAATAATGCAATCAATAGATACTATTGGTCAGTAAATAGCCATTGGATGTACAAGTGAAACAAAGAATTAATATCTTTTTCTGTAGTTTAACTCTGTAAGGACGATACGTTTTACTTTAGTTAGAAATTTATAAACAATGCCATCAAAGAAATATCAACTTGAAATATTTGGTCTTATGAAAGATGCTGAGTTTTATCAAGCTAAAGTAACAGCAGAGGTGAGTAGAAAAATCAACAAATGTACTTTGGATAGATAACGGAAGTAAATACATTTTTACGTTCTGCAAGATAACAGAAGTATATACATTTTTACGTTCTGCAAGCCCTTTTTTTATCGATATCTTTAGACACGTGAAAGATTTGACACTAATAAATATTAGTAACTCATGCTATATGTTGAATTAATTAAAAGGGTTAATGGTATCATTTTTAGCCTTTATTTTGTAGGGTTTGTATCAAAAATCTGATAGTGAATTTTTTGAACCTATATGCAAAGGAATGATGGAATATCAATGGTTGCAATTTTTGGAGGGAAAAAAACAGGTATGCTTTTTTTTACCTACAAAATGGAAATTTTAGTTAAGTGGAACATTGCCCTATAATTTTGTAATACTACTAATAAGAGTCAAACTAATATATTGATGAAAGTGTCTAAATCAGTAAATAATTAGCATTTATTTGAAAATGTTGAGAGGTATATCTTGGCCAGTCTTTCTCAAGATGTATCTATCATGTGTTATAACTGGATACTATCTGTCATAGTATGTAGTATGAAACTATTATTAGCATTTTTGCATAGTAATTTGGATTTAGCTTTTTACATTATTTACTGCAGGAAAAAGGTGGTGAACTTTGGTCATATTCTGGAACAACCTTAGTTTTTGTTGATAAAGTATTACTGGGACCAGCAGAAGAGTTTATAAAATGGGCAGGTGATAAACATGATTACCAAGAATTCAGGTAAGTTGAAAAATATTCTCAAAAAGAGTGAAACCCTAACCCAAATGATAGTAAACAAGAAAATTTATAATACCCTCAAGCCATATGCTTGCTCTTGTGTGTTTCACAATTTGTTTACTTTTGCAAACTTTGCCTTTAGACCGCTTCCGTTATTTTACGCTCTTGCGAAGGAAGAGTACAAAGATTATTTGAAAAGTACCAAGGTGAGGGGATATGTATTCCAGTGTTTTATTTCAATTGGAAATACTTTAATGTTACTGTCAAACGTCTTGAAATGGGTAACTAAAAAAGGAAAAAAGTGGCTGTTTTATAAAAATCTTTGGTGCTGTCCAATTCTTGGCTGCCTTATCAAGCAGTGTATTTTCATTTCACAGTGGTACAGTCACTGAAAGCCATCAGCAAGTAGAGGACTTGATTTCCGTGTGATAAGTGTGTGTCACTCAGCATTTAACTTGTTTGTAAAAAATTAAATTGAACATTTTGTTCAAAACTTGGCCATCATATAGATGTTTATTTATTTTGTGCTTTAAAAAATTGACTGTTTGTTGCATGAGAAAGGTAGTGACCTTGTATTTGTACCAAGAGATAAGGGAATTCAATAGTGACCATGTTAAATAAGTTGGCTGCCTTATGACTGGGAAGGTATATTTGACTATAATTTCAAACTTTTAAATGTTGGATATTATACAATAAGATTTCAAATTTTTATGTTTTGAATGATAAATACATTAATTATCTGCCATTTGACCAAATTGGATGGTCATGAGATTTAAAATAAGGAAGTTATTAAAATTACTTGTGAATTACTGCTCTACTTTTTTTGTTTTTCCAACTACACCGCTCAAATTTTCAATTTATGTTCCACCCATTGGTTACTTTAAGTGACATAATTTTCAGCACATTTAATTTACCCCGTGATTCCATATTTCTAATTCTTAGTTGCATCTGTTCTTAAGGATTCTCTAGTTTTATTTGAATTTATCAGAAGGTTCTTTTTTAACGTACACTAAGAACTTCACTATCTTTTATTTGTAGCATTATTATGTCTACCTTGATGTTTCCATTGGCAAAGAAAAAAATGGACGCTTGTTGATAGAGGTTAATCTAGATATTTATTTTTTATCTTTGCTAATGATTTTTTTTGTAAATCCCTAAATGAAATTGGACTTTTTTAACCTTAAGAACTCTTTTTATGCATTTCCTAAACTAAAACTAACTTTTTTTTAGTTGTTCAACGATAAACTTCCTAAAACTTGTGACAATTTCATGCAGCTATGTGTTGGGGATACATGTGAAAATGCCAAACATGATCCGCCACTGAAGTTAGCTTACAAAGACAGCCTGTTCCATCGAATCGTCAAAAATGGATGGATACAGGGGGGAGGTATCTTTTATTTTGTGTATATGTTAATCAGCTTGTTCATTTCCAGACTTCGCTACGTTCATTTAATTCCCAAATGATGTAAATGTTGTTTGAATGTAGACATTGTACATGGAAAAGGTGATGGTGGTTGGTCCATATATGGTGAAACGTTTGAAGGTACAAAGTACTGTAGTCGCACTCAAAAATTTTGTTACTAAATGCACTTTATGTTCTTCATATGAAAATCTGTAAACAGAACTGCAAATAATTTTATTTGTGTATCAACTTTCTTCAAGAAAACCCCTGTCTAGTCCACATATGTGCAATTTACTTGCAATTGCTAAGATTCTAAAAATTGTCCCTTTTTAATTTGGCGATGCATACTTATAGATGAGAATTATTCGGTGGCAAACAACACACGTGGAATTGTGGGTATGGCAAACAAGGGAAGACATAGTAATGCCTCCCAATTTTTTATTACCCTTCAACCAACACCGTGGATGGATTGCCAGTATGTCAGCTTTGGGTAAGTTTTGCTATTCCGAAGTACATTTTTAGTCTTTCATTCGCATGTCCTGCACAAGGCCAGTATTATGAAAATCCTATGCCATGTCTTGCTTTATAATTTTTTGTGTACTAAGTAGATAGTATGAACCTCCTGAAATACTGCATGTAATGCTAGGTTCTTTATCATTTATATTTGTTATAAAGTTTGTCCAAGTGGTCCTGAAAATATGTAGAAATAGACATAGTAAGAAACCTGTTCTTTCTTTCCACTACACTCTACAGTCACCCCAGAGTATAGTAAGGTATTACTGTATCAGGTCTGTCCACAAATGTGGTAAAACAATTTTTTTTGCGAAGTTGATTTGTGTAAATATAAAGTTACTAAACTCAATGTATGCTTTAGTTTCTGGACTTGTGTTTTTTCTCTATTTTATGGTATTTTTGTGTTTAGTGAAGTGGTGGAAGGGTTGAAAGTGTTAGACAAGCTAGAGAATGTACCAACATACAATGAACGACCAATGTCAGAATGTATGATATATGATTGTGGTGTATTGGATGTTGATAACTTGTACACTTGAATTTGTTCAGAATTTTCACTATTCTATTCACGAAATTTGATTACCATGTAAATCCTTTTGAATATAGGGTGTGTTTAAGGTAGGACCTGTTTAAAGTAAACCTATTGTAAATAGAGCCTGTTTAAAGTACGACATGCTCAAAGTAAAACATATTTAAGGTAGGACATGTTCAAAGTAGGTTCTACTCATTTTATAAGGTTTTTTGATCACATTTCAGCATTTTTTATACTAATTACGAACTGATTGTTACCTGAGTCAGAATAAGTAACCAAATTTAATAATAATGCTCAAATGTAATCGGTGATATGAATTTGAGTTTTTATTGAGTGGTTATTATCTTGTTGGTGGCAACTTTTTATAGAGCTTGTAAATATTTGTACTGTTGTATGATATGTTCTGTAAGTTATTTTGAAAGAGTAATATATTGCATTAAATTAAATTTTAAATTGTTTTTCTATATATTTTTTTTAACTTTCACCAATTTGTTTTATGTCTTTATTGAAAATATCTCAAGCTTTCCTTTTTGGTAATATGTGGACGACAAATAATTTACTAATAATCACCCAGCACTTAATTAGCAGTTAGGTCAAAAAAGGAAGGGTCAGCTTTGGGTAAACCAATCAATAAAATCAACGAAAACTGTCCCTGTTACCGGAAAAAAGTTTAAGTCTGTGTTTGCTGATAAAAAGATCTTTCTTTGAGAGATTTAAGAGAGCATCTCTCAAATACTGCTAAGTGATGATTGCCTGATGCCTGATGAGTACGCGTATGGAAAAATGTGTCGAACAAAAAAAAGTTTCTAGCTTTTGTTATTAAATAAAAAGATGTACAAATTATCTGCTGCAAACTCAAAGCCACGATGTGGCAAAGTTACTGTAAAATTTATATTTTTATAGCAATATGTTTAGCTGTAAGGTCCGTTGTCGGATTTTCTATAATCTTATTGTAATGATACTTTTTAAATTTAATGTAGAAAGTCTGTTTGTATTTTTAAGCAGGTAGTCTAATAATTTAACTCATGGCTGTCCTTCCCTTTGGATTGTGGGATGTTGGTGAAACATTCAATCAAGCTGTAGATTTTGAACAGGAAGAAGAAGAACAATATGAAGTTGAAGATGTGACCAAGAAATGTCAGTTTACTGTGATGCACGAAGAATGTAACATGTATGTTGCTTATTTTGAAAGCAGGATTGTCCCCATCGTGGAACAAGCTGTTAAATCTGTCGTTTTATTAGACTGGAAGTATTTTTTTTTCTTACTCAGCCCTTGGTTTTTACAATTTGCTGAAAAATCTCCAAAAAATTTGAAAAAAAAAATGTTTCGCTGAGCCTCAAATTTTGATAGTACGAATGCTGAAGAATAGTGTATTTTAGTTTAAAATTTGACGAAAGGAATACTCGAATTTTAAAAGCCTTATTTTTAAATTTTAAGTCTATGGCTACCCTGTCAAATAGCTTTTCTGTGATAATTACTGAGTTCTAAACCAGGGAAAACAGAAAGTGTTTCAAATTCTCTTTTTTCTTTTTTTGAAATGTGGTTGTTTCAATGTGTACCAGTAATAAGCAATAAAAAGGAAATTTGTTGGTAATTGAGTCGTGGCCCTGGGTTTTGAAGTGTTTACCTTTGGTATTTGTTTTTTTTTTGGATAAGAATGCTCTTTCTTGTCGTGCAAATCTAAAAATTATTCTATCTAGTAAAGTGACTCTGATAGAGAGCCTTGTGTCATGTGTTTATCCTTATTTCTTTTAATCACTAACTTCGTGTCTAGGTTACATGGGAAGGTCATGGTGGTTGCCATAGGCAAAGCTGCTAACGCGTTTTTAGAAATATATTATAATCTACCGTCAAAGCATGTAGCAGAGGTTATCGTAAAGTGTGATGACGATGCCAAAAAGTCCAAAAATAAGGATCCTTGTCTGTTGTACCATCTTGGTGAAAATTTGCTTTGCTTGATGAAAACCTATATCAAAGCAGAAGATTGTAGTTCTTGGGTTGAAACGGTAGGTACAGATTGGCAATTAAGGCGGATTTCCACTAAAACGAGTGTCGTCGAATAGAATTGATAGCGATTACTGTCAAAACAGTTTCCACTTGCATTCGATCGAATACAAATTGTACCAAAACACTCAGCCTTGTCGGGAAAACAATATTTTAAATTTGTTAATATTGATAAGTATTGTGTGAACACAATAGATAACGAACAAGTCAAAGACGACCTATTACGAACAGTTTTATCCATGACACATCACTTTTCTTTGAAATAATCTATAAAAAGACACCAATTTTCTAGGGGTTAGATTTTTTTACACAACATTCTAAAAAAAGTATAAAAAAATAAGGATATTCTGATTGGGCCCAAATAAGTATTTTGAGTACTGTCAGGTTTAGTGAAGGTTTGGTGTTTTGGATAATTCAAGGAATTTAATAAAAAACAAGGACATCTGCAATCCCTTACAAAGATTCTAAAACAGCCCCACACCCCCCACACCACCACGATAACTCTCCTGTTGCTTATTGCGTAAAGCATTAACGCTAATCAGATAAAGACGATTATAGAATTATTGGTGCGCTTTTCGAAATGGATAGGTTAACCCAACTTTGGTCCAGTGGTCCCTAGTTGCTCACATCCCTAGGTTTCCCGCACCAGACTTTAGGCCGTTTAGATGTTTTATAGGGGAGTTAGTACCTAGCAGTGTAATGTTTTTTATCTGACGTTTTTATTTGCTTCTATTCATCACATCACATGATTTCATCTTTTCTGTAGCGACGAAAAAAACTGGAATGCTATAAAATGTTAATTGAAAATCCAATTTTGCGCTATCTGATCGCTTGTATTTGAATATCAACCTCTTTATTTTGTTTCCTACAGAAACTTAAATTCAGCTAAAAAGGTTTAAATTGGGATAAAAATGTAGTCGAATTCTTTTTAGTCGCGAAATCCGCGGACTTTGATTTCTGCGAGTTTTAGGATTTGCTAACATCGCGTCAAATAAATTCTCGCAAAAATTAAAAAAAAAAACGGCTAGTGAAAAATTGGCTAGTGGATCTTCGATTTTTACATTAGGTGATAAATGCCTAAAAATTGCCCGAAATCCGATTTTCCTAGATTTTGTGTAAAATTCCCAAAAAATCGGAAAATCGGGAGAATACGTGTCAAAACTTTACAGAATAATTCGCCCTGATGAAATAAAGCTTATGTGTAAGTTTCAAGTTATAAACGTAGTCCCAACATCAATGTTTATAACTAAAACTTTGAGTAGCAGTTTTGAGTAATGGCCTATATCTAGAATTCAGGGAGATATGAGACCTAAAAATTTGGTACGCAGGTGTCTAATAGGTAATTACAAAAAGTCGGTAAAGTCGAAAAGGGTTATTAAAAAAACACTGGCAGAGGGAGAGGCTGTTATATTTTGCTGGCAATGATAATACCTGTCCCAGGCTCTTGCTAATTTTTTCATTGCATTTTTTTCTAAGGTTTTATCTGCAGTAAAGGTGGAAAAACTAGTTATTTTATGCTCATCTGCTAAAAGTTTCTACCAAGGAGACGAAGAAGCAAGATTTTCCGATCACGACATTCTACGTCATATGAAGTCTTCTACCTTACAATGCAATACATCAGTTTCGTCGTTGGAGGAAGGAAATCTAGTTAAAGATATTCCAGCAGCTCGTAAGTCGGATTTGAATCTTTGTACCAGACCACCCAAAATTTATAAGAATTTTTTAACCAGAAAAAACTACATTTTGTTAAAATATAGAATCTGATAATTTTTGAAATATTTACATATACACCTTTTCAGGTAGATTTATATATGTTAAGAAAATTTAAAAACTGAGATATTTTTTGATTGACCATAAGGATTAACTTTAGTTGGAAAGCAAACAATTTAAAAATTGTGAGAAGCATTTGATTAATGACAATATTTTAACGAAACTGTGTGGTTTTGATGTGTGATAAACGTGCTCACTAGTCAGAGAGGAAACCTGAATTTCATGAATTTTTTATAGAAATTTTTACCTAATGTCGCATTGTTGGTGTATTTAAAAAGCTTTGTTGCGCTGCGGACGAGTAAAAAAATTTTAGACCTTACGGAACACATCTTACGGAAATGAGCTCCTTTTACTTACTCAGTAATTTCCGTCTGTTGTATCACCTGACTGTATTTGTTCTTAATTTTTCAGTATTCTCGTACTGCGAAGCTTTCAACCTTCCTGCAATTATGTATATCAACTACACAGAATCGCATTTCATTGATGTGTTCTCCGTGAAAGCGTACAAGCCTGTACTCGGAGATGCTCTTGTAAAGACAATACCTCCCGTAAGTGTCAGGTTTATTCACCATCTTTAATTTGAGCATTTAAGTGTGTTCTGAATCGTAAATTATTTACGGTTTTTGTGGGATAAAGGAATATTGACTAAACATTCGAGTAAGTTGAGAAAGTTGTAGACGTTTTTTTATTTTTTTCTCTTGTGTTTTTTATTGAGTTGTGATTATAGATGAATCATTATTTATGTGTTTATAACATTTATAACATTGCGAAATGTATAAACGTGTGCCTTTTCGGACAAACAAAAATTCGGACAAAATTGTCGTCTATAGTCGATGAATAACATTGTCCGACATTTTGTATTCAATAATGAAGTATATTTTTCGTTAACTTTCGTATTTTCCAAAAGACAAAAAATAAATTTCAGATTTAAAGCGATGCCATAGTGTCTTTTTTAAGGTTGGACTAACTCTCTTTTAGGCTTCAGACTCAACTATTTTGGAAAGACTAAAAAGATTTGAAGGAATTGGGGTAGCAGATAATAACTTGTACATGTAAGAAGAAACCGAAAACAGTGGATAAAACACCATAGAATACCGTCATGCGTAGTTCTTCAGGTAAAACGAAGACATGAACCGTAAGTTACCAGAAGATCAGCTCAAAATACAAACGGCCAGACTATTTTAACGTTAAACGTCAATTTTTTTATATCATGTGAACGATGAAATTGTAGATAATAGTAACGTCAATAGAATGTTTAAGTTAAAATAGAAGCAAAAAAAACTTATAAATATTGTGTGTATGTTTTCGTATGAAACTGCCAGCGGTAGAATGATGTGATTAAGGCCTGTTTTACCCTCAAAAGCAAGAGAAAATAAGTCAATATAGACTATTCCCAATTTATCTGTAACTATTATCTCATTTCTACCGGAGTGTATGCTTTATAGTATATAAGGGTGAAACATCCCTTTGAAAAAATGATCAATTTATATTGTTGTTTTAAATATTTCTAAGTTGTTTTTACACAATCAAGTTTTTTGTGTTAATGCATGTGGTTAAAATTCTATTTCGTGTTTCGAATGTGTTATTGTTAATCGTTATCTAAAGTTTTTTCTTATTTTTCTTGTAATCTTTTTTCAAGCTCTTGCAAGATTGACTTCATTTCTTGAAAGTTTCTGTTCAGTTGTAACAATTCATTGTTGACATGTATTTTGAAATTCGAACTTTGCTTTTGTGTCAATTCCAGTTCGTCTTTTTCCACACTCTCCTTCTTCTTGCGATATTGACGGTATACGAACTCCTCCATTCCTGCTACCATGACCAAAACGACTACGGCCAGAATGAAGAATGTACCAAGTCCGGTTTTTGGATGGAAAGTCTCAACTAAAGATGGAGTATAAGTTGCATCGAACTAAAAATAACGAAATTATATAATTGTTAAATCTTGTTTACCTCGAATTTTTGGAAACCGAAGTTTAATTTCCCGATCTTCGTCCTGTCATCTCGCTTAGAAATTAGAGTGGCATGATGACGGATGAGTACAAGCATATAAGTAAACATTGGAGGAAAGCTTTGTTAAAACCGACATAGTTTAGGTTGTTGGGTTTAAGCCAACGAGATTGTTAGTGGTTAATCCACAAAGAAAATGTTCGGTTTGGATCAAAGTCTGTAATTGCCGTGTCAAAATTGTTATGCAACTGTTGTAGAGATAGAAAAAATGCTCTTGCGTTTCTTTGTTTCTACGTGTGTGTCCGATAAAGCTGTAACGGCTGTAACTGTCGCTCAACACTTCATGGTAATGGACACCGACCTAAAACGTCAATGCGACGTTAGAAATAAAGAGTGTTTGGTGTGAGAATAGTTCACACGATTAAACATGGCCTTTTTGGAGAATACACAGTATCTTGTTATTAAAAAACAGCTGAAAAAAAGGTCAGTTAAAATTTTTAGTCACCAAAAAATTTAGTCACTTGCACAAAATTTAATCACTTTTTACTGGCTAAATTTCACCAGCATTGTCACTTTTAACCGACAAATTTTAAAATAATTCGTAAAAAAACAGATAAAATAAGCAATAAACAAAAAACAGGCACTAATTGAAATAAAAATAAACATACATGTAAAGAAAATTCACAACTTTTCATTTTCATATAACATATAAACCAAAAATATTCAAACTTTTTATGCTGTTATTTCGGGGGCATCTTGCTTCTTAATGTATTAAAGAAGGGAAATTAATAATTAGAAAAAACTTATTATACTAAAAAAAAGTCAGTCAATATGGTTGGTCGGTGAAAAATAATCGGTAAAAAGTCGGTGCAAAATGTTAGTCACACCGAACTAAAATTTGGTCACTTTTTTACCGCTCTGTGGACGTAGGGGTGGGTCACTAAAATCTTAATCTGAATAAGATGCACAAAACATTGAGTCAGGGAGAATGCGAGTAGCGATTATAATGTTGGCGACGCCGTGCCGATATGAAAAAGGAGACAACGGTCGTACTTTTCAGACCAAGCAAAGTTACGTGATTAAAAATTTAAGCAAGACCTGTATTCATTTTGACCTAAAAAATAAGCAACCCGAATTTTAGCCAAAAACTGGAGTTACTCATAAAAAATCGTGATTTGTTTTCCTGACCAGCTACGAATTATAAAACGGATCTTTTGCCCCAATATTATGCAGCTATATAGTAAAATTGTTTTATGTGAATTGTAAGCTCCCGAATGTCTGAATGAAGATCTAGGATTTTGAATGTCAGAAAAATTACGAGCGCCACTTTGATCTAAACTTTGATGTCGTAAATAATCGATTAAGCAGCTTACGCGATTCATAAAATTTAGGCTCTTTATTTAAACAGCAACCGGGGAGCTTATTTTAAACATTGAAATAGAATGATTAAAAAGCCATATATCCACACAATATGACGACGCTTAACCTGTTTTTGTTTGTTTGGTGTTTGTTTTTTTGAATAAGACTCCCTCGTTAGGCCGAAAAAAAAAGTCGTTGATCGTCGTCGTTGTTGTTAAAGTAAGGACCATGGTCCCCGTTGCCGTATGGTTTCGTTGGTCTGGTTAATAATAATAATATATGTTTTACGTGGCTGGCCTAAAAAGTCTTACCCCTAGTTCTCACACTTAACGTACGTTTTTTATGTTACGTAAACAAATAAGTTTTCCAACAATTTTGTGAATGTCTGTTCAGACTTGAGGTGAAATTCCCCATGGTGCTGTTTTGTCAATATTAATATTAGCATAATTGACAACCCTAAGATTAACTTACCACTGTGTGTTTGTAGTAAGAGGCTAAAGTCTCAGTAACAATCTCCTGTAGGTTTTCTTTGAAGCAAGATTCGTTAAACCAAGGTTTTTCTTTGGTTTTGATGTAATTATACTCGACATCCCCGACAGCAATTTCTTGTTGGATTTCGTAAACAATACTGAGTTTAACATCGTTCTCTCCCCCTCGTATTTCGTCTTGCATCCAACTAGCGATTTGGGAGTTAATAAGTGCTGCGTACACATCACCATTCCGGAGTGCAGTTAAAACTTCTTCATAATTATCCCTTTCTAAAATTACATACACTGTGGAGAAAATCACGAAGAATCGATATGGAAGAAATGCAGAGGAAAGTTAGAAAATTCTCTACCACTGTTCTAAATTGTAAATCGAAATTTAAGATTTACTGGTTGATTTTTATTTTTATATATAAACTGCTGTTGTACTGCTAGTAAGGAGATAATATTGGCGATATTTAACAGGAGAAGTTTAAGATTTGTGACAGTAGACCCCTTTAATAAAACATTTTGCACCCAAACACGTTTCCCATAACGTAGAACGTGACGTATTGCTATAAAAATGACTTTACTCAAATTCCACTTGATGAATAAAGCGATAGGAATCAAAGTTAAATTATCATACCTAGCGGTACAGCATTGTACTGTTTAGCTATTTGTAGTTCTGCAGAGTATACCAACACTGCGACCTAAAATTAAAACATGAAAAGTAATGGAAAACACTTGTTAATCCCTCAGCTTTTCTTAAGAAATGAGAACTACCTTTTCTCCCTCAATCTTTATAAAGTTAGGATCAGACAACGTATCTGTGACGGCTGCTGTTAAAATAGCACTAAACACAAGACCAACAAATACCCAGATGAAACTGATGGTTCGCGAGAATAGACTTCTTGGGACCATATCTCCATATCTGAGTGAAAAACACAGAACATAACATCTCAGTATAAGAACAAGTATAATATTCATAAATAGTTCTTTCTAAAACTTATTTACCCCACTGTTGACATTGTGATCAATGCCCACCAAAATCCGTCTAGTACTCCTAAAGGAAACTTTCGCTTGAAGTCAGCATTTGATCTTTTTTCCTATAAAAAGGTGCAGTTACATGGTCGTGAGAGATATGTTGCTTCATCATATGAGGTAAGAAGTCTAGGAGTCAACTTTCACCGGGCCAGCAAAAATCCCAGGGGACGATACCAGAACATGGAGTCGCTATGACTCTAAATGCTTGATTTGGCGCCCCTTTCCAAATAGGTACCGCCTTTTCAAGTACTTCTCTTAAATAAACGCACAAGGGCGTCCAATCTAAATATACTTCTATCACAAACGGGCGCGAATTTAAGGGAGAATATTTAAAACTACTTTTAATTTAATGTGTCTGTTTGACGAATAAAGAAGATCATCTTTTTATTGGCCGTCCATACGTACGCCACCTGTATCGTTATATTTGTGTGTCTTGTATTTATTATTGCATAGTCAACCAAGCCATTGCATATTGTTATAAAATCAAAAGAATTGACTCGCCTACCCATAACCAGACAATTATACCAACTGATGCTGCAGTAAAAAGCCCTAAACACAACAAAGGGATAGTCTTCACAAATCCAACCGTCATTTTCTTGTCCGATGAGATGGATTCCTGTCTCACAATAACAAATGCACCTGGAGAGTGGAAATATGTTTTTGCAACGAAGTTTTTCTCTGATAATTGAAGGTTTGGTGAAAAAAGAGGAAAGAGAGATATATCTTTTTTGCTGCCGTTTTGCATGTGTCGATATGTTTGTGTAAAATTTGATTCAGCAAACTCTACAAATTTCTTGTAGTTGTTTTTAAAATGATTTCCCGCGACAGAAAATCTTTCGTATTTTAATTCACTGCAATATTCATCATATTTCTGCAGAATGTCAACGAGAACTCCTTTGATCTCGTTATTCGCCATGTACGCATAAGGTTTTATTTCCCACGATATAGGTATCATATATTGACAGAAAATCGTGTTAAAACACATCCCAAGAAGAAGATGCGGTAATAGTTCTTTCATTTTGCTTTTAATAATTTCTCCAATGCTGATATATTTGCTGTGTCTTGATCCATATTTAAAACACAATGACGTGAATTTTTAATTTGTTTTTTAAAGGACAGGTGGATGGATTGAAAAAGATAAATTCAAAGATATTTTCAATTGATATTCGGCATTTTGAAAACTAATATTCTATATCAGGAATTCACTAAACTCAATCTAAAATCAATCTACTGTGGAATTATTTATTTACAGATAAGAAAATAATTTTTATAGATGACTAAAAAAATTCAAAGGCATTGGGGATTTGCTGATAATAACTCTTAATTCGAAATACTTTTCTTAGAACAATTTTTCTGGCACGGTGAAAATCCCTTACTTTCCATAATTCGAACAGCCATTTTTCGAAGAAAAGCAAACTAAGAATATTGTTCATATTGTGTCAGTTATTTTTATTGTTATTGATGTGAATGTGAATGTTTTACTTAATCAGCGTCAATAAAATACGCAAGATAAAACATCAGTCGCTGTACGGTGTCAATAAGGCCTGTTTTATATGGGTATACTTACATAGCTTGTTTAATTAAGTGTAAAGTAGGTTTTATGTTTTACATGTTTATTAAACATCCCTCTAAAAACATGATAAATGTATATCGCTTTGTAACTATTTCTAAGTTGGTTATACCAAACTTTGTATGCAAATATATGTCCGTAAAATTCTATTTCGTGTTTCGTGTGCGTTAGTGTTAATCATTTCTTCAAGTTGTTTTTTGCAATATCTTGCAAGATTGACTTCATTTCTTGAAAGTTTCTGTTCAGTTGTAACAATTCATTGTTGACATGTATTTTGAAATTCGAACTTTGCTTTTGTGTCAATTCCAGTTCGTCTTTTTCCACACTCTCCTTCTTCTTGCGATATTGACGGTATACGAACTCCTCCATTCCTGCTACCATGACCAAAACGACTACGGCCAGAATGAAGAATGTACCAAGTCCGGTTTTTGGATGGAAAGTCTCAACTAAAGATGGAGTATAAGTTGCATCGAACTAAATGTAAAAAAAATATGTCAGGAAAAGGCCAGAAAGATTGTCATTGTAAACATTTCTTCTGCAATATCACACAGCTCTACAATTCTGTTCATAAATTTTAGGAATATGACAGTTTTCTGTCGAATGTCCGCAGCAGAAAGGTTGCAAGAGTTCTGCTTTGACAGATGTGTCGTGAGGGCCGTGAGGAACCGCATTGCGGAACAATTAACGCACCGGCCCATGAAAGTCCGGAAACAGAAAAAATAGGCCAGGCTAACGTCAGCGGGACTTATCCCAGTTTAAGATATCAGATCTAACCAAATAACCTAAGCCTTAAATCCTTTGTGAACTTTAACAAGTTCAAAGTGCGTGAGTAAAATATTGAAACGCCGTAAATTAAGCATGTACAGTTAACTTCCAGTAACTCGAACCTCCAAGGGACCAGAGAAAGCAGTTCGACTTAACGAATGTTCGACTTAAGAGAAGCTACCGTTAATTCGAACTTAGAAAAAAATGAGATATTAGTTCGAGTTAAGGCGATTTTTTCTTCAAACTCTATAAAATTTACAAATGTTACAATCTAGTAAGTTTTCACTGAAATAAATTTCGTATGTCGGTTTGACTTAACCTTGTTAATAGTTCTTGTTCAATAACTCGACTTATTTGGGTTGATGTAGTTGTAAAGACAGGCTAAAGAGAAACCATTTAAGAACAGCTTTCTCGAAATTTCTGGCTACATTACTACAGTATTCATTTTCGAACATTTATTTTCTTCTCGACACTAAAAAGTTCGAGTTTCCGAACAAATTAACTTAAGGGGGACCAAAAAATGGTTCAAGAAACGAATGTTCGAGTTATCCGGTGTTCGAGTTACCGGGAGTATACTGTATTACAATGCACATTTTTTCTAGTTTTAAAAACGTTCTGCAAATTACACACTGTTTTTGCGGGAATTTAAAATTTCGACCAAAAACAAAATTAATTAATTAAGTGGAGACACTGTGGTTAAAGATTGATAATGAAGAAAATCTTCAAGAAATCTTAACTATAGAAGACTTTAAGTTGTTCAGTTCTTTGGCAATAAAAAAGTGGTTGCAAGGTAAGAAAATCGTTCTTCGATATAACTGGTTTTGTTCGCTGTGTAGCTAGCTAGCTATACCTCTTATCAGCCAAGAGGACATTATTCTGCCAATTCTGTTTTCTAGTTTTAACATTTATCTTTACAGAGCTTACGCTGCATACGAAGAAGGATGTTACAAAAAAGAGAAATTTCATGTAGTAGCTTACGCTGCATACGAGAAGGATGTCCAGTTAACACAGAATTGGAATACATCAAAGCACTCTTTACTCAATGAATACAAAAATTTTTTGAGAATATTTCATTGTCTGATCCAATGACAGTGAAACATGGATGGGATGGTGAAAAAGAGGGCATATGTAGCTACTTGGCAAGAACTGTATATAATGCACATATCTCGATATTATTTGGAAGTTATATCTCGTAGTAATCTGTGGCAACGTAAGTGCATTTTTACTAGTCTTGTAGTATTAGTAAAAATGTTGTCTGTGAATTGTATTCGAGCTTCTTGATGCCAAAGAAAAATTATGGAATTTTATATGCTTTAAGAAATGTCAGGAAATTTCAGAGTGTCTGAAAATTTGATGCCATAGATAATTGATTAAGTAGCTTCGCTGCTTCATGAAAAGTTTAAACTTTCACAGGGGTGATTATTTAAAGTGCAGCTTAACTGACAGGGAAGCTCATTAATTCGGGTTAAAAGAATGAGTATGGAAATATTATATGCACTCCTGGTATCTTTTATTATCTTACACTGTTTCCTGCCCTACATTGAACATACATAATCTAATTAATTACCAAAATCACTAGTTAGCTCGAACCTCGTTAACCTCGAAACTTTCGTTTTCTTGAATCAATTTCTGCAACCCTCTCTTCTGGTTTCTTCAGAGAACTCGAATATTCTACTCAGAAAACATGAAAACAAAGGACTTGATAATTTTATCTCTGCAAAACGGAGGACCCTTGTTAGAAGCTGAGGATCAATTAAAAGTTCCCAAAAAAAAATTGGAAAGCTTGCCGTCCACGTTCCCGAGTTCTTCCAAGAAGGAACCACGGCAAATGGTATTATCTCTGTAGATGTTCCTGTTAGCCCCAATGAGTCAACACTAACTGCTGACGCGATCTTATTTGAAGTTGTGAACGAAGAACAACCTGCGGTTGAACATGTCATAGATGATGGTGTTTGCCAGAGGCGTTTATTGAACATGTCATGGATGATGGTGTTTGCCAGAGGCGTTTATTGAACATGTCATGGATGATGGTGTTTGCCAGAGGCGTTTATGCAGTAGGAGTGCTTAATTCCGGAAGAGATATTTTTTAAGTTGTTACGGTAAACAACTCGTATTTCTAATAATTCCGTAAATATCTATACAGAAATGATACAATGATCGTGCAGATGCAGCTTTTCTGTATACCAATATTAGCATAATTGACAACCCTAAGATTAACTTACCACTGTGTGTCTGTAGTAAGAGGCTAAAGTCTCAGTAACAATCTCCTGTACGTTTTCTTTGAAGCAAGATTCGTTAAACCAAGGTTTTTCTTTGGTTTTGATGTAATTATACTCGACATCCCCGACAGCAATTTCTTGTTGGATTTCGTAAACAATACTGAGTTTAACATCGTTCTTCCCCCCTCGTATTTCGTCTTGCATCCAACTAGCGATGTGGGAGCTGATAAGTGCTGCGTATGCATCACCGTTCCGTAGGGCAGTTAAAACATCTTCGTAATTATTCCTTTCTAAAATTACATGCACTGTGGAGAAGAACACGAAGAAACAATGTGGAAGATCTAAGCTTAGAATAAGAAAAGTCACCGTCGCTGCTTTGTGTTATTCGTACGTTATTTCGCATGTACTTATTTGCGCGCATTGATAAAATAATTTGTTATCGCGCCAAAGTTAGTTAAAAAATAAAGCGCGAAAATATACTTTTTGCAGGAAATAAAACGATGGCGTAATGCCATCTCAAGGTTTTTTATGGTTTTTGGAACAGCAACAGGTAAAAGCAGGATAGTTCTACGGTTTAAAAAAAAGAAAAGGATCTATATTCTGTCTAAATAACATGAATTCTGCTGTTTCCCCCCTTATTGGGCAGGGCCTTGAACCTTCCCGCAAAATAATACGCGCGAAATACGTTTATATTGCTACTGCGCAAAAATATAGCGCGCGAAATAGATTTTTTTTACAGTGCAATTAATACGAATAAAGCTAAAACGTTGGATCTTCTTACACCCGCAGTGGACAACTGTACACATTTTTTCTAAAACAATGAGCGTGATACAAAGATAAATTGACCTTCATTTTACTTTCTGCTTATTTCAGCATGCAATAAAAAAAGTAGGACGAATGTGAAGAAGTTAGGATACCATACCTAGCGGTCTAGCATTGTATTGCTTTGCTATCTGTTGTTCTGCGGAATATACCAACACTGCAACCTAAAATTATAAAGAAAGTAACAGCAATTACTTTTTTCATAGCTTTAAGTTCGCCATGTTTAAAACTTTATATATCGTTGAGTTTTACTATTCTCTCACTATACTGTGGAAACATAGGATCAAAACCTGATCTGTCTGTATATTTTGTTCAGAAGCTTTAAACTTGTCTGCATGCTTATTCGCTCCTCAAAGTTGTTAATAGATCAAGTTCCGCCAAAGTAAAGTTTTCCTGGGATTGGACTGATCGAAACCCTAGGAAAATGTTTTATCTGACCAAGAAAAAACTGTCTAATTTTCCCTCAATTCCCAGAAAAAGTATATGCAGTTGAGAAATAGTTTAACCTATGTGGAGTTGTGGCAAAGAGAGTAAAGTTTAATTCTTCGCTATGTAGAAAAAAATGTTTCTCCGGGACATCTAGCTGCCACGTCGTAGCTGGACATTACCTTCTCCAAGCCACGCTTTGCAGCTTACAATATCACTTGTCAAAAACGATTGTATAAGGGTTATGGCTTATTGGGAGGAGAGGACTTAGTATGTGTCTTATGCTTCTTTTCACAATTCCGTTTAATAATCGCAGTCAAAAAAGTTCCGAATTCTCACGAAAAGCTCGAAGTTAAAAGGATTAGGTTCGAGTTTTGCTTGAAAGAAGGATGGAAAAAAAATTTGACCTATGGAGATGTTTGCAAGTACTCAAGTAATAAAAAGATTTTTGAATAAAAAAGGGTCTGTAGGAGGCTCGCAGTACCCACAATTTTTTCGCCCTACCAAGGTAGTTGCGACTGCTCGGGTATTCAAAATACCGTTGGTACTTTGAGAAATGTGGACTACAATAATAATAAAACAAACAAATACAAATACAAACACAAACATAAGATTTTTATTTTGTTATGTCAAAACTTTTTTTTGGTTTTGGTGAGTTTTAGAAAATTCCATGTTCTTTATTATATTCTTAGGGTTTCTCTAGAGTCATTATAAAACCAATGATTTTCCACTTTTTTTCTGTAAACCCTGCTTTGGAACATCTTTTGATAATAAAAAACTAAAACTATGCTTTGAGGTCACATCTTTTTAAGGTTAGTTTTTCGTCATTCGTGAAAGTAATCAATGGTACCTTTTCTCCCTCAATCTTTATAAAGTTAGGATCAGACAACGTATCTGTGACAGCTGCTGTTAAAATAGCACTAGACACAAGACCAACAAATACCCAGATGAAACTGATGCTTCGCGAGAATAGACTTCTTGGAACCATATCTCCATATCTAAGTGAAAAACACAGAACATAACATCTCAGTATAAGAACAAGTATAATATTCATAAACAGTTCTTTCTAAAACTTATTTACCCCACTGTTGACATTGTGATCAATGCCCACCAAAATCCGTCCAGTACTCCTAAAGGAAACTTTCGCTTGAAGTCAGCATTTGATCTTTTTTCCTATAAAAAATACAGATACGCGGTTAAAAGAGATATGTTGCGTGGTCATTTTAAATTAGCAAACTGTACAACTTTACATTAGTACATATCTTCCGAATATTAGACATGCGAGAAATCTGACTCGCTTACCAATAACCAGACAACTATACCAACTGATGCTGCAGTAAAAAGTCCTAAACACAACAAAGGGATGGTCTTTACAAATCCAACCGTCATTTTCTTGTATGCAGAGATGGATTCTTGTCTCACAATAACAAATGCACCTGGAGAGTGTGCGTATGTCTTTGCAACAAAGTTTTTCTCTGATAATGTAATATTTGGTGTAACAGAAGGGAAGAGAATTATATCTCTCTCGCTGCCATTGTGTATAAGTTGATGCGTGTGTGTAAAATTTGATTCTGCAATTTTCACAAATTCTTTGTAGCTATTTTTAAAATTAGTTCCCTTGGTTGAAAAACTAATTTTTAAATCTTCACAGTAATGGTTGTATTTTTTAAAAATGTCAATGATAACTCCTTTGATTTCGTTATTTTCCGTGTACGCATAAGGCTTTATTTCCCACCATATAGGTACATATTGGCATAAAATCGTGTTAAAACACATTCCAAGAAGAAAATGCGGTAATAGTTCTTTCATTTTGCTTTTAATAATTTCTCCGATGTCGTATTTGCTTCACACTGTCTTGATTTTATCTTTAAAACATAATGGCGTATGGAGTTTTTCATTCATCTTAAGAACAGGTGGCTGGCTTGATAAAAACGTATTCAGAATTTATTTCAGATCAATTGACATTCGGGACATCTAAAAAGTAATATTCTATTAACATGAATACAATCTATGTATTACATTTTTTCAACTTAGGATCAAAAAATTTTTAGATCAGGCGAATTTTGGAATATTTATGTCATTCTTATGACCCTATCGTTTACGATTGCAATATCATTCCTCTTCCTTAGGATATCTTGTATCTTTTTGACATCGAGACTGAGCCCTATGACAAGGGTCATGTACACGAGGTTATCCCAATATATCTCCTGTTTAAATACCTTATTTGTACTAATTTTTGTGCAACAACAATTTGAACTAATATCGCGCAATAATAACAAGGAATTAATATTTATGTTCAGTGCGCTATTTGAAAAAAAAAAAATATAGATGCGTTTCTTAAACCATAGAATTATCTATCTCGCTTACTGTTGCTGCAAATAAAGCAGGAACAATAAAATTGCAATTAAAACGCCGTCCTGTAATATTTCCGCACATATCTGTTATTTTTCACGCGAAATATTCTGCGTGTAACTTCTGCACTAAATTTCTGCACTTATTTTCAATAACGAGCTTTTTGAGCATATGCGCAAAAACTAATATGAACAAGGTATACTGATCAGTGATTTGTATGAAATAATGAGGACGTTTCAGGGTTAAAGACATTAAACGGTTAGAATGGACAAGACCTGTTGTTTAGTTTTGCGTATTTAACGGCAAGATCTGTCAATAAGCAAAGCGCCGGTGAGAGGCAGAAAGCTCTGGAAAGGAGGTTGCATCGCTTCGGAAAGCACAGACCGAGTCTGTAATGTTTGTAACACTGGACCGAGCACTTTATATTTTTAAATGCATTATAAAACCTTTCAGTTGACGATCTGAGAAATAAATTTATTATATAGACAAAGAATTGAAAAATGATTTTATAACAAATTATGATCAAGTCACCGAGGAGTAAAAAAATTACATGCTTGCCCATCAAAGTTAAGCCAATTTTTGCGGGGAAAGAGAGGACAGGCAAAATAAAAGTCTGATAAGATATAAAATCAAGTTTTCCTATTTACTAATTTTTTTTTTCATTTCTCTTGCACTTGATAATCTCTTCAATGATCATGCATGGAACAGAGGCATCGTATTTGTAAGCGAAAGATTTGGTACATAGCAATAGAGAGTGTTATGATTTCAAAAAATCGTTTGTTTTTTCTTCTAACACTACGGCACAGGAAAGACACATTTGTTGGTGAAATTGGTAGCTATTTCGCCGGAGTGTGCATCGCAAGCCTTTAAATAACAATTTCTCAATACTGGCTTGGCGGTGAATGCGGCAATTTTCGTAGCAACCGTTGATGCTGTTTGGAGAGTTTGTTTCTGATGCCTGATGATTGTGTTCAGCAATACGATTATCAAGATTCGATTGTTCTTCGCTCAAGTGTCTCACCATTTTCAGTCTGCGGTACTACAGTGACACCACGTGAAAAATTATTCTCATATGAATGATTATCTCATATGCGTTCGCATATCCGATAATCCGATTGTATTGCAGTGCCGAATCCGAAAAGTAACGTTCCCGGGTTAATCAACGTCCGACCTAACGAAAAATACAATGAAACATATATAATGGAAAAAATATTACTTAAGCTAAAATATATTTTGCATAGATCTTAAAAGGATCGTCAAAAAATTGTAATTTGCCATTTGTTTTATAATAATTAAATTTTTCTCAACGTTATGATCTTTTTGATTTTAACAAAAGGTGCACGTCCATGACTTTATAGACGCTACAGCCAGAACGCTGGGAATTTTCTGGTCATTTTTTTCAATCGCGATACCGCGACGGCTTGGTTACGGCTCAGGCTCATCGTCAATACATCTTTCCGGAATATCATAACTTATAATAATTATGACATCATCCAAAATTTTATAATGGTTCTATGCTCTTCAAATAAGGATATTTAGATACAATATTAAATTATCATGACAAAACTGAAGTTTTTAGAGCAATATAATATTCTGGTTGGATTTTATTTAGATTTGAAGAAAATTATTATTTTGATAATGAGGCTATTCTTAGAAAGCTCGGCTATATGAAGGGTTTGACCGTGACTTTCAGCCCGCAGGTTATCTGTTCTACCTTTTGCTTAGAAACTTAGACTGCGTTTACATGTAAGCGGGATGAAATTTCATCCCGGAATGAAACTTTTTTTGTTTATATCTCTATTTCATTCCGGGGCGAGTTTTAAATATTTTCATCCCGGGATGAAATTATTTAAAACCGCATAAAATTCAGAAATAAACGTACTTTCATCCCGGGATGAAATATTTTTTCTGTTTACATGGAGATTTGAGCATAGTTTCATCCCGGGTTGAAATTTCATCTCGGTCAATTTGACCGGGATGAACTCGCCCAGGGATGAGATTTCATTCCGCCTAAAACATGTAAACAGTATAAAGACTTTGGTCAGAGACAGGGATGACCTCATCCCGGGATGAGATTTTTCATGTAAACACCCCCTGGATAAGAATCATTTTAGTATCGACCTCTTTAATTGAGTTTGGCATAATTATGAAATTAGGGAAAGGTCTACTCGACGTTTTTTAAGGTGGTTTAAAGCAATTACTTTTATACGCACTATATTCACAAACTGCGGAAAAGATCTCTTATGTTAACCACCATTAAATATTGTCGCGGAAAATAATTTTTTCAACCAATCTAAATGAAGCTACAAAGAAGTAAAAGGCAGATGGGGAAGCACGGGGAAAACAGAGATAGGTAAAGATAAATAGGTCACTATTTCTTTCAGTTTGTCCAATATCTACCATTGTAAATTTCATACTTTGCATTGTACACAGCTAGCAAAACAATGCTGTGAAAGTTGATCCAGCCGCTGCAGGAGCTAGCATTAATTTTACCGTCGATAGCGCCAACACAATTTGGAAAGTCCCACAAAGCTTGGGATACTTCTTTCCATTCACAAGTGGTTGTGGGACACTTGGGGTAACCTTCTTGTAGCAAAACATTCCACAATACTTCGCATGTTTCTTCAACTATGCGAGTAATTGATGTTGGACTAACCCGATAACTGCTTGCGATGGAAATTTGAGCATCACCGGTCACCAAATATCTTAGCGTCATGCAAAATCTTTCAGATGGTCTGTTTGTTTCTCTACGCCAGAAACCAAAGACAACAATCACTCAAATCTTTGTGGTGACATTTAAAAATTGTTTATAAAAGTATTCATGATCATCACATAATTTCATTTCTTGAATAAGAACGTGAAATTCACCTTTTAATAGTTCGTAGCAAATATTTCATCTGATGGCACGCCTTCGTAATAAAATAACAGGGCTTTAACTAGTCAATTTCGAGAATGATGGCAAACGCTCATCTTTTTTTCAGCCTCTTTGCATAAAAAAGTGAAGAATAACATGCTGAATGTAAATATCTTTAATGGTCATGTGGGTGATTTTAATTGGTTAATACAAAATATGTTGCAAAAATATGTTGCAACAACCAGCGAAGGGTGGCGACACAATTAAAAAATTTCAAAAAATTGCTGCCAGCACAAAATTTATCCCTGCAACAACAATTATCCCAGCAACAAAATAGAATGAATCTATTTTATCCCTGTGTTGCAACAAATTTTTGGCTATGGGACACAATGTAACTTTTTACATGCGCGCGCAATGCGCCATGTTGCATTGCACGCGCATGAAAAAGTTTCTCGTGTCGCTCTAACTTAACTCATAAATAAACATCCAACGAAAATCCTTGCTTCGAATCACTTATTTGTCCCGACTGTTCTTTTTATCAAATCTGAAATATCTAACGGAAGAAATAGATGCGGAAGAAAAGGATGTGGATTTAATGTATTTGACTCGTATTCGGGAATTTAATGTATTTGACTCGTATTCGGGAATTTTTCTTTTCCCAAGTTCAAACAAGGACGAGTATTCGCAATCTTTTATTTCGCATTTTACTTTTTTTTCGACTTGTTTGCAATTTTTCTGTATTCAACAAAAAACTAACTTTCGAAATTGAAGTTAAGTAATTACCATCATCATAAAAATTCACTTATTCGCAATTTTTTGTTCTGCATTTTGCACGGTTCTATTATTCGTAAAATTTTACCGCGAAAAATTTCTACACTCGGGTACTCTGAAAACTATAATTATTAGTTTGTTTATACAGACGCATGGCATTTTTATCTGATAAAAATATGAGGCAACTTATTTCTGTGCCTTAGTTACATGGTGTACAGTTAAATTTACAATTTATTTGGTTAGCTCATATATAAGACAACTTATTGTGTCTTGGTTACACAGGAGCAGACAGATAAGCACATCCAGAAGTTTACTAGGTCTTGAAACCAGGATTTTTTAACTAGGCTATAATAACATTGATAACATTGCCCATCTCGTTTCCGGGGTCTTTTTCTGAATGGTGTGAAAACGAGATTGTGGTGGTTAGACAGCACTTTTTAAATAAGAGATTTTCTTAGCTGCACAGTTAACTTGTTAACGTGGCAAAACTTGCACTGAATTCTTCTTTTCATGTTTGTCCATATATTTACACAGGCCTTCTGCGAATAATTTCAACTCTTCGAAATTTTCGTTTAACCGTACTAGTTCACTATTTATATGTAGCTTAAAGCGTTCTGTTTCTTCTTCGTTAGGCGGTTGCTTAATTTGTGTTTTCAAGCGATGACATTGACGACATGTAAAACAAATGAGATCATCCAAAGCAGCTACACCAATGAGCGTGATGGTAAACAACACAAGATAAAGTCCAAAACTATCGAATGTAAATATTTCTCCCAACAGAGGTGAATGCATTGTATCAACCTAAAAAAATTGTATAAATTTCTCAAGATAACTTACTAAAAAGAGTCACAAATAGTGAAACGTATTTAGTGCGTATTAATCTTGTCCGAGCTATGCAGAAGAAATATAGGTGCTTTTCTTTTATGTAAACTATAGAGTTATAGCTGATGATGTCCTAAATCATGAAAAAAAAGAAGAAAATAAAAAATAAATTTTACTCTTAAAACACCCTTCTGCAGACACTTTCAGCGCGTTTTAATTTTCGCTTTAAGAAAGTATAACGGGTTGTTATAAAAGTTACCCTGCGAAGAACAGAATTAATAACAAGAGTACAATGCGTGAGAAATAATTTATGAGAAGCCGTTTGGGACATTTATATAGAAAATGCAGATACCTTCGTATGTTTATAATATGATTTTAACGTGTCATCCAATATTTCTTTGGAATGATTATTATAGCATATCTTTCCCTGCTGGTGATTACTGGA
This sequence comes from Hydractinia echinata, assembly GCA_030067915.1. NCBI lineage: Eukaryota > Metazoa > Cnidaria > Hydrozoa > Anthoathecata > Hydractiniidae > Hydractinia > Hydractinia echinata. The sequence continues at coordinate 1,734,290 of JASGCC010000028.1, forward strand.
CAAGGATGGATTAAGCTGAATTGCCCATATTGGAATTTCTTGCTTGATTTGGTACACTACATGCAACGGCTTCTCTTTTCCCGATACTCCAAATCGGATTTCATCTTGCATCCAGCTAACAATATCGGAATTAATTAAAGCTGCATCGACATCCTCTCTCCGCACGGCCGACAACACATCAGCATAAGTGTTATACGCTACATTAGAGCAATAAAAGATTTGCAAAATTTCATCGATTTTGTTGTTTATAATAGACTCAGTTACTTACATTTTGGTTTCGCGTTATACTGCAAGGCTATACTTTCTTCGGAGGAGTGAGCGAGAACTGCCACCTAAATAGATACTGAAACACGTTGATGGGGCTTTCTTATTTCGTATTTGTGGGGCCTAAGGATAAATACTGCTTACAAAAAATAAGAGGTCTGTACTCTATTAAACAAAATGAAGACTAAAACATTTACACAACTACGTGGCCTTTATATGTGAGGGATTGTTCGGTGTAAGCCGCAGAACGCACGGTGCTGCAGACTTTACCGAACACTCTTAATTTTATAAACCTTCGGGAGAAGGTTGCGTGAAAATGCTAGCTATATAAGAGGGTTAAAATAATATTTTATCCAATAAGTATCACAGAACATAAACTTTCTTACCATTCTCCCGTTAATATTGGAAAATTCAGCGCTTGTCAATGTATCTGTCACGGTAGCTGTAATAATGGCGCTTATTGATAATCCGAAGAATATCCAAAAGAAAGTGCACAGACGTGCCAGTGTTGTCATAGGAACCAAATCACCATAGCTACAGTAAACAAAGTTAACATGAATGGTAGCAGTATCGCAATATAACATTCTGGTTCTCAGAATATTCTATACTTTGATCCTTGAATAACAAAATTATAATTTCTTATTATTGTCTTAGTCGCAGATAGATTGGTTTGTCTCTGAGATAGTTTAATTGAAAATACAAAGAATATTACATGTTTTTATATAATATATAAAATCTAAAACGAAATAAGAATTTATTAACTTTTTAAATGACTTTATGTCGAAGAAATATTTCAACGAACAAATTGATCACAATACACATTAGAGAAATGTGTAGTATACGAACCCAACGGTTGAAAGAGTGATGATAGCCCACCATATTCCATCAGACATTCCAATTGGAAACGACCGTGCGAAAGATGGATTGAAATGCTTTTCCTGTGACGAGACGGAGAAAACAATAAAAAAATATGAAAAAGGGGAATATAAATGAAAAAAAAAATAAGGAGTTACCCAAAACCACATTATAATACCAAGTATGAATACAATAAGTCCACATTGTACTAACAGCGGTAACGATTTTTCGACCCCAAGATATGTTTTTCGATACAACGATATCATCCCACGTCGCACTATCACAGAAGCACCGGGGGAATGGATCCAGGCTTTAGTGACAAACCCACGTTCTGTGACATTTACATGCCGTGCAAGAATTGGAAATATTGTTACTTGTAATTTCATTGTTAAACTTAAATTTCTTAAAGGGGGGTGAAGTTGAGAAAAATTCAACATGGCGAGTTTCAACAAGCCTGAATAATTCGACGTAAAGTTATTCTCTTTAATCCCAAAGTCGTACGAGAATTCATTATGTGTACAATAATAGTTGTATTTTCTCATCAGATCAACTAGTATTCCTTTCTCGATTCCATTCTCCAGATAAACATAGGGCTTAACCTCCCACCAAAGAAAGGGAACTCGTGTGGCACCCACACACCAAAGTGCACAAAATAAAACGATACAAATTTTCATCTTCGCTTCCACTAAATAAATCTTTTCCTAAAATACATTTTTGTGCGCTATTGAAGTTTTAATGTAGCTATGTTAGATATATATTTTTTCATTTTTATGACTGTTTTGAATCTTTAAACTCAAAATAACCACAATATCTCTTGCATATTATGAATAGTGAATATTACATTGTTCCTTGTTATAGGCAGGTCAATCAAGAATTTATAGTCCATAATAATTAATTCAAAAAATGATTCATTTTTTTTTTATTATTTTGTGCATACGTGTATGCTTTTAACATAATTGTTTCAAAAATATTTTCAACTCTTTTTATTTCGAGGATACTGATATCCTTATATACTGGGCTTTGTTGGTATCAGATACACGCGTTTCTTTAATTTTCAGTTGAAGCGGGAGAAGTTGCGAAATTGGTTTGTTTGTATATTACATAAATACATTTCGAAACTGACCTCATATTTGAATGAAATATTAATAACATTGGAAAAAAAGATAGAAGTTATGTGGTTGTAAAAAATATCTACTTCTGAAATTCCTTGTTTTTAGTAATTCTTGACTCGCATTATTAGGTTTATTATTTCTTGAACATAATAGTTTAGTAGGCGATGTTTCGCAGATCCTCCATTATCGTGCAAAGTAAAACAAGAAACGCCATGCGATTCAACAATCGCTTGCTGACAAAAGACTGTTCCCATACACTTGATACGACAACCTATGATCAGTAAAAAATAACTTTTCCCACCCACGAAAGGTAAAACGTATCGGGTAATTCTGATGATATCTTATAACTTTATATAATTTTTTTCAAAAATATCACAGAGGAGAACTATATCATCAACAAGGTAAAGATGTATCAAGTATATAAAACTCAAATTGACACACAGCATATCACTGAAAATTAAAATTCACTGAGCTATAGATTTCTGGTCAAAATATAAAAACATTGGTTGCACAGAACACTTGCGTTGGTTCAAAACACAAACAAAACAGAAATATTTATCAAGTTTGTTGTGCTAGATATGCAAAAAACGTTATATAAAGGTGAATATTTCTAAAAATCATCAACAAAATGTAAATAAATTTCTTCTAAGAAAGGTAATAGACGTACTAGGTAAAAATAATGTGAAAAAAGTTGTGCTAAATATGAAGGTTGGTGGACTTTACACAAAAAATACTCAAAAACACACAAAAACAAATGCAACAAACAACTGGTCATACATGCTGGTACAAACACATTAAAAATATAGTCAATATCAACAACACAAACTATGCCAAAAAATTAAACTACATAGTTGCACTTCTACTAACTTGCTATTGGCTGTTGAGTCATTTATGTGCTCTGTTGCAATTTTGAACGAAATCCACTAAGCTGGTCGTTTATTGCACATGAGTTGAACATTGCCATTGATCATAGATTTTGCCAATAGAATTTTTTGGCTATGGCAATTTCAAAATACGAGTTTTGGCCATGGCCTCTCCACTTATTTGCAAAGCAGTGTTCTTTTTTATTAAAAATTTTAATATATAAATAGGATATAGAAACAAATCACTATTACAATATTGCCTATTGAATTATTGTAATTGATACATTTCTTACCCTCTATTGAATTATTGTAATTGATACATTTCTTACCCTCTATTGAATTATTGTAATTGATACATTTCTTACCCTCTATTGAATTATTGTAATTGATACATTTCTTACCCTCTATTGAATTATTGTAATTGATACATTTCTTACCCTCTATTGAATTATTGTAATTGATACATTTCTTACCCTCTATTGAATTATTGTAATTGATACATTTCTTACCCTCTATTGAATTATTGTAATTGATACATTTCTTACCCTCTATTGAATTATTGTAATTGATACATTTCTTACCCTCTATTGAATTATTGTAATTGATACATTTCTTACCCTCTATTGAATTATTGTAATTGATACATTTCTTACCCTCTATTGAATTATTGTAATTGATACATTTCTTACTCTCTATTGAATTATTGTAATTGATACATTTCTTACCCTCTATTGAATTATTGTAATTGATACATTTCTTACCCTCTATTGAATTATTGTAATTGATACATTTCTTACCCTCTATTGAATTATTGTAATTGATACATTTCTTACCCTCTATTGAATTATTGTAATTGATACATTTCTTACCCTCTATTGAATTATTGTAATTGATACATTTCTTACCCTCTATTGAATTATTGTAATTGATACATTTCTTACCCTATATTGAATTATTGTAATTGATACATTTCTTACCCTCTATTGAATTATTGTAATTGATACATTTCTTACCCTCTATTGAATTATTGTAATTGATACATTTCTTACCCTCTATTGAATTATTGTAATTGATACATTTCTTACCCTCTATTGAATTATTGTAATTGATACATTTCTTACCCTCTATTGAATTATTGTAATTGATACATTTCTTACCCTCTATTGAATAATTGTAATTGATACATTTCTTACCTTCTATTGAATTATTGTAATTAATACATTTCTTACCCTCTATTGAATTATTGTAATTGATACATTTCTTACCCTCTATTGAATTATTGTAATTGATACATTTCTTACCCTCTATTGAATAATTGTAATTGATACATTTCTTACCCTCTATTGAATTATTGTAATTGATACCTATCTTACCCTCTATTGAATTATTGTAATTGATACATTTCTTACCTTCTATTGAATTATTGTAATTGATACATTTCTTACCCTCTATTGAATTATTGTAATTGATACATTTCTTACCCTCTATTGAATTATTGTAATTGATACATTTCTTACCCTCTATTGAATTATTGTAATTGATACATTTCTTACCCTCTATTGAATTATTGTAATTGATACATTTCTTACCTTCTATTGAATTATTGTAATTGATACATTTCTTACCCTCTATTGAATTATTGTAATTGATACATTTCTTACCCTCTATTGAATTATTGTAATTGATACATTTCTTACCTTCTATTGAATTATTGTAATTGATACATTTCTTACCCTCTATTGAATTATTGTAATTGATACATTTCTTACCCTCTATTGAATTATTGTAATTGATACATTTCTTACCCTCTATTGAATTATTGTAATTGATACATTTCTTACCTTCTATTGAATTATTGTAATTGATACATTTCTTACCCTCTATTGAATTATTGTAATTGATACATTTCTTACCCTCTATTGCATTATTGTAATTGATACATTTCTTACCCTCTATTGAATTATTGTAATTGATACATTTCTTACCCTCTATTGAATTATTGTAATTGATACATTTCTTACCCTCTATTGAATTATTGTAATTGATACATTTCTTACCTTCTATTGAATTATTGTAATTGATACATTTCTTACCCTCTATTGAATTATTGTAATTGATACATTTCTTACCCTCTATTGAATTATTGTAATTGATACATTTCTTACCTTCTATTGAATTATTGTAATTGATACATTTCTTACCCTCTATTGAATTATTGTAATTGATACATTTCTTACCCTCTATTGCATTATTGTAATTGATACATTTCTTACCCTCTATTGAATTATTGTAATTGATACATTTCTTACCCTCTATTGAATTATTGTAATTGATACATTTCTTACCCTCTATTGAATTATTGTAATTGATACATTTCTTACCCTCTATTGAATTATTGTAATTGATACATTTCTTACCCTCTATTGAATTATTGTAATTGATACATTTCTTACCCTCTATTGAATTATTGTAATTGATACATTTCTTACCTTCTATTGAATTATTGTAATTGATACATTTCTTACCCTCTATTGAATTATTGTAATTGATACAATTCTTACCCTCTATTGAATTATTGTAATTGATACATTTCTTACCCTCTATTGAATAATTGTAATTGATACATTTCTTACCCTCTATTGAATTATTGTAATTGATACATTTCTTACCCTCTATTGAATTATTGTAATTGATACATTTCTTACCCTCTATTGAATTATTGTAATTGATACATTTCTTACCCTCTATTGAATTATTGTAATTGATACATTTCTTACCCTCTATTGAATTATTGTAATTGATACATTTCTTACCTTCTATTGAATTATTGTAATTGATACATTTCTTACCCTCTATTGAATTATTGTAATTGATACATTTCTTACCCTCTATTGAATTATTGTAATTGATACATTTCTTACCCTCTATTGAATTATTGTAATTGATACATTTCTTACCCTCTATTGAATTATTGTAATTGATACATTTCTTACCCTCTATTGAATTATTGTAATTGATACATTTCTTACCTTCTATTGAATTATTGTAATTGATACATTTCTTACCCTCTATTGAATTATTGTAATTGATACATTTCTTACCCTATATTGAATTATTGTAATTGATACATTTCTTACTCTCTATTGAATTATTGTAATTGATACATTTCTTACCCTCTATTGAATTATTGTAATTGATACATTTCTTACCCTCTATTGAATTATTGTAATTGATACATTTCTTACCCTCTATTGAATTATTGTAATTGATACATTTCTTACCCTCTATTGAATTATTGTAATTGATACATTTCTTACCCTCTATTGAATTATTGTAATTGATACATTTCTTACCCTCTATTGAATTATTGTAATTGATACATTTCTTACTCTCTATTGAATTATTGTAATTGATACATTTCTTACCCTCTATTGAATTATTGTAATTGATACATTTCTTACTCTCTATTGAATTATTGTAATTGATACATTTCTTACCCTCTATTGAATTATTGTAATTGATACATTTCTTACCCTCTATTGAATTATTGTAATTGATACATTTCTTACCCTCTATTGAATTATTGTAATTGATACATTTCTTACCCTCTATTGAATTATTGTAATTGATACATTTCTTACTCTCTATTGAATTATTGTAATTGATACATTTCTTACTCTCTATTGAATTATTGTAATTGATACATTTCTTACTCTCTATTGAATTATTGTAATTGGTACATTTCTTACCTTCTATTGAATTATTGTAATTGATACATTTCTTACCCTCTATTGAATTATTGTAATTGATACATTTCTTACCCTCTATTGAATTATTGTAATTGATACATTTCTTACCCTCTATTGAATTATTGTAATTGATACATTTCTTACCCTCTATTGAATTATTGTAATTGATACATTTCTTACTCTCTATTGAATTATTGTAATTGATACATTTCTTACCCTCTAACAGTGCGTTTTTAGCCAGTCTGAGACATCTTAAATCAAATTTTATTAAATTTTAGACAACTTTAACGATATGTAGCTTAAACAGATTTTTTTATTTTTTTTATTTAGTGTGTCAAAAAATTAGCTTAATCAAAATTAAACAGTACTAGTCGGTGGCCCGTGGAAAAATCTACAGGTTTACCCGGCCTTTATTAACCGCATTCTGTTTGTCTTCGCGAGGTTACCGTTTTACGTGACAAACAGACGTATATAGGTAAAGAATAAGCTGCCTTTTCACTAAAATTAGATAGTGAGAACCGGATTTGATGGGCACCTGATACCGAAAGCTTTGTATAAACGTTGCCTATACTAGCTCTATGGGTTCCCACGGTTAACATTTTCCAATCAAATATAATTACATCAAGCAAAAAAAACAGGTAATACCAGCACATAGCTAAAGTAAACATAAAGCAAAAATGCGATATAAAATATATACCTGCGTTTGTTCTGTGTTTGCATAACAAAGAATTTAACCAATATGTTGCTTCCTTCTAGGTCCGTAAAAAGTTAATCACTTTAATTGCTGTGATCTGATTGGTTGATTTCGACCCTCTAATTAATACCTCAACTAATAAATAGCCAAAGTTGACTACGATCATTGCCCGTCGATGACAGCTGCAGCTTTTGAAACGTAGCCTAGAATAAACTCACTTGTTCATGACATAATAATATCTATATTATTCAATGTCAACAATTTTGTTATGACCATCATTTTTCTGAAAACGCGTGTTTTCGCATAGTTTCTATGTTAAAACCCCTAGCTGTATTTTAGGAGTTATGATAAAATATAAGTTACCACTAACTAGAATTCAATTTAAATTTAAAAATTTTGAGGACCAAAACGTACTTTTTAGTTCCACAATTTTTTACCCTTAAGACATTGCAGTCAAATCTTGTTAGACAAAGAAACGTGGAATTGGGATAGAACAAGAAGCCTTGGGGCTTAAAGATTTCTGCCATTAGCAACATACATAGGCAAACCAGGGTTTCAAATAACAGAAAATCCTGAAAATTGAAGTATAGACCTTAAACGATGGAATAAAGGTGGATCATTTAATATACCGAAATTTCAAAATCTCAATTATTAAGATTATTACTATGCAATATACAATGGAACTGATCAACCATATGTACCATATGTACAAGTATTGTAGTGTGAAAAGTCTCACAATTTCTTTTTATAAAGCATTTGGGGAGTGATTCAAATAATGTATATATAGCTATAGCTATAGCATGCTAGCTAGCCTTTCATGAACAGTTCCAGATTCCTCATAAAGATTTAAGAACTTTTGGTTTTGCAGTTAATCAAAAATTGCACAAAGAATTAAGATAACTATTAGCTACAAATTTTCTGCTAGCTAGTTTTAAAGGGGAATTAAGCCCAATTTTTTTTTCTTCGGAAATATCTTTTACAAACCCTACTTATTTTAATGGTATATAAAAAAAAATGAAATTCTTTGAATTTACATCCCTTTTCTAGCATAAAAGTTGACAACAGTAATCGCCATGTTAAAATCAAAACAATATCTGCGATGGAGATCCATGACGTATTTTACGCTCATTTCAATTTTTTGATCTCTTCATCTTTTTTAAAGTTGTTTACACAATATGAACAAACGCAACAGCGTATTTGTTGATGTTATCTTTCTACCAAAAACGATGCCTACTTGTAAAGCTTATGGTTGTAGAAATAGTACTGGGAAAGGAGAGGTGAAGAAGTCTTTTTTATGATTCCTCGACCAAACAGTAACGAAGAAAAGTTGCGTTATTTGAGATGGATAAACACCATAGGTCGCTTTTTCGTTGTTGTTTTTGTTTGTTTGAAAATGCTAAGTCCCGTTATAAGTCAACAAATTCTTTAAAACCAGTATATTTTCCATTTGGATCAGGAAATTCTTCCCTTATTTTTCGCACAACACAACCTGGAATCACCACGCGACATCCTTTTCCAAGCCTTACATAATAATGTACCCAGGCTGTGTACTGTCGGTAACTGGTGTATATACCTCATTTCCATACAACGGAATCAAAGTTTATGTTATAGTGTAAACCAGGTTAAAATATTCAAAAGAAATTATTCATTCATCAAAATTTCTTTGAAACAAATTGTTATTTGAGGCACATGAGCTCTCCTCCTTTTTTATTTGATTTTCAAGGAATGACATTATTTTTATAATTAAATAATCTGCGATGTTGTGTAATTTCATAGCGCGTGGACCTGTAAGATTATAAAGCGAAAAGTGAGAAGATAAGAAGAACGTTTAATTTTTGTGTGACTATAAGAAATATGGTCTGTGAAAATATTTACGAGAAACATATTTTTTGAAGAAAGACTTACTTATTAGTATATGTGGAGAGTTCATATTTGTTCTGGTATCGTCGATGTTGTATGCTGGCTGTATCTAACACTGTGCGGTTCAAACATAAAATTTCAAAATCCTTGTGCATCGTAATGCACTTGTTATCATTCAACTTGTCGTTCAATAAATTGGAAAATTCTTGGCAACACTTGAATATTCTACCTCTGAAATAGGAGAGCCAGAGCAGGAGCTTGTATTTTCCATATCTCGCTGCTTCCGCTTGCCAACCTCGTTCCCAGGGCAATTTTTCGCTTTTTTGATATCCGAGATTGTCAGAAAGAGAAAAATGGGCCTGGGGACGAGGTTGCAAGCTTGCTTCTTCAGCGTAAGATACGTCACGATATATCAGTCTCCAGAATCAGCCGTGGCCTCAGAAAATTTAAATGGCGCTTACCGTTCGCTCATAGAAGGGGTAACTTTTATATTAAATCAATCCAAATAATATTTATTTTTCAAAGTTTTGACCAGAATTTGGGAAACAAACATAATGTTAACCGAAATAATGCTAATTAAGTTTGAGGCTTAATTCCCCTTTAATATCATAGCTATTATCATGTACCATGCGAGAAATGTAGCCTACATTAGCTAGCTGGCTAGTTTTACCTGACTAAACTAGCTATAAAAATACAAAATTCTTACAAAATATATGTCTTGGATCAAACTACAGGATTTCTAACACGTAGCTTCAAACAAATAATTTCTATTAATTTTTCAAAAAAAAAAATTTTTTAAAGGTAAATGGACAATCCCTACGCAGACTCTGGGCTGCCTCTGTCCATCTATATACCTAGATTTCAAAAATCCGCAGCCTTCCCTAGAATTAGCGACGAATAAATCTAAGGCTGGTGCACAAGGAGAGGAGGTTAGAGGACAATTCAAGGGGTGTGTTAAGTTGTAGTCATATTTGCGAAAATTTCTGCGCCTAACTCACAGAATAGTCGATTCCACTTAGTCGCCAAGACATGGTTGATTAGGTAGAGGAAGCTTACAACACCATTTCACTCGACACCGAGATGGTAAAAAGATCTTTTTGTATCTGCGGAAGTACGTCTACAGACAAAATAAAGTTCGAAATGGATTCTTTTATAAAAGATGCATGAAAAATGCTTCCAAGCGGTTTGAATATGATGCTGATGTTGATGAAGACGATCCTTTTACATTGTAAATTTATGTTTTAGTCAATCCGCAACATAATTAGAGGAAATTTTGACCTTAGCCGCAATAAATAACAGGAAAATTGAAAATACTTAACCCGCACTATTATTTAGAGGACAAAAAATATTCAAAATTCGCCAAAATAGCTATCCGCCAAAATACTGTTTTTATTATATATAGTTGTAGAATTTAGTGGATTTTCTTCGTTACTTTCTGTGATATTCATTACTGCAGCCATAATTGTTTACATCTAATTTTCGGCGATGAATACAACTACCATAATGCATTGCGAATCTTGAGAATTACGGGAACGGCGAATTCAATGCCGCACAAAATTAGAAAAATTACGGTAGTACTTTTACGAAATTATTCGCCGCGAAAAAGCGTTTAATGGTCAATTCGTGATAATAAATAATCGCAAAATATTTAAAAAATAAATGTTTCGCCAATATTATTCTTCGCGAAATGCATTTTTTGACGCGAAAATTAACCAATTTAAGGTACATACGCAAAGGATAACGCTCAGTGAAAACCCGGGAAAGTATCGTAAACTTTTTTAATTATTGGCAAGTCGTCTATCATTTCTTACTTTTAACAACGATAGCGCTATCAAAATATATCTATCTACAGTAGACTCTCTGTAATTCGAACTCGCAGGGGACCGAAAAAAAAGTTCGAATTAGGGAGAGTTCGAATTAGGGGAAGTTCATAAATTTTTTCTTTTGATGAAACTCCTTTCTCAAGTTGTTGGAGTGCCTCGTATTTTCACTGTGCCGAGGTTTTGCTGGAAGATTAATAACAAAAATATATCCTTTGTAGTTTGAAAAGAATCCTAGACCTTCGATTTTGAAATCGAACATGTAAAACCCTGTTTACACTCGATGAAAGATTAGCAGAGGGAGATAAAATGGCTACTTTACGTAATTCGATCTTTAAAAGTTCGATTTACGGGGTGAAATGATCTAAAGGGACCGGAAATATGGTTCGAAATATAGAGGTATTCGAATTATGGAGGTTCGAATTAGGGGAAGTGAATCATGAGAGTTTGTTAAGGGATTTTGACGGGACCAGAAGTCGAATTACAGAGAGTCTACTGTATAATCGAAGAGCCACGCGATAAGCGCCTTGTGCTTGTTCCTCGTTATGTTTTGGTAAAAATGTTTCAACGTTTTTTACTGCGAGACCATTTTTTCTTTTCTTAACTCATTTACCATTTGCTTGAGCTCTTCAAAATTTTTATTAATTTTTAAGAGTTCGTTTTCAACATGCAATTTCATTAAAATGTCCTCCTTCGGCACACTCTCCATCGCGTTTATGTCATATCGTAGAGAGTTTTGTCGCCTTCTGCGGAGGAGAAGCTCGATGATGCGATCAATCGTGGCTAATACAATAAATGCTGATAAAGTAATGACGAAGTGGAATAGATATCCTGTTTGGATGTCGAAACTTTCTGACAATGACGGTGAATACACTGTATCAATCTAAAAATAAACACATATAAAATTTCATTGCCATAAAGCTCCACGGGCGTAACACTAAGGAATACCGTATTTAATCGAAAGAACGCTCTTTAAATGCGTCAAGTCTAAAAGTCCACACGAGTAGCACCACGAGTGACCACAAGAAACACCACGAGTGACCACGAATGACCACGAGTGACCACGAATGACCACGAATGACCACGAATGACCACGAATGACCACGAATGACCACGAATGACCAAGTGACTGCGAGACTGTAAGGTATGGTAACGACTACGGACAACAAAAAATATGGTAACAAACAACTTTGTAAAAGAAATTGTGTTTTCTTAATAAACAATTAAATACAAGAAAAGTTTTAAAAAATAGAACCATAAAGAACAAAATTAGTAAAATGAATATAAGTTGTACTAAAATGAAATGTCCAAGAGGAAACTTAAGAGCATTTCCGTGTCACGTTGATTGACTCCTCCACAAAGTGTGCTTTGTACAAAATATTAATAAGTGTTAATTATAAAACCTGCTTGTTGTATTGCTTCAATTTGGAACGTCGTCATACGTGACTGAATGTCCGACTGTAGCATTAGCTGCCCCTGAAATAGCGGGTTCTTTCTTGTAACGTGATCCATATTAAGATGGTAGTATGTGTACTGAAAATCAATTGAAAATCGTATACTGCCATCTCCATTTTTCCCTATAATACGTCTATCTTCATGTCTGATTATAACATTGTTAGGGTAGGCTCGATATCTATCAGCAAATTCTTGTCCACAGCCATAACACTTAGTGACGTTTTTCGGAAGAAAAACGAGCTCATAGTGGTACGTTGAAAATGAAGTAGACCAAGTCACATCCGATGGTAACCAAGAAGATGGCATCACAGGTGGTACAAATGAAGGCGGGAACATGATAGAACTTGGCTGCAACGGTTGGTACATTGTAGGAGGTTGTGGTTGAGCAACTGCTTGGTACATTGTAGGAGGTTGTGACTGAACAACTTGTTGGTGCGAAGAAGTGGGCTGCAAATGGGATGTAGACAGAGATGTTACAGCTGATGGATCAGGAACAGCACTTGTATTGGTAGATGGTGGAGATGACACTTTTCTAGAAGCTTTTTGCCTGTTTTTTTTCGCTATCTCGTTTTTCTTAAGTCAGGGGCGGATTCACACATTGGCGAACTCGGCACTCGCCTAAGGAGAAATGTAGCCTCCCCCCAACGCGCTTCCTAGAATCGTTACAATTAGGTTCCGTTTTCACTTCGCTTTTTTATTATTTTGTAGCAGTATCTCCTTCACGGTGCTTTGCCGAGTCTATAAGATTTTTCCTGGTGCTACGGTACCGATTTAATATTTTGTCCTATTTCATACTTCAGGCCTATACCAAGTGACTCCATAGGCTACCGTAAAATTTGGTAAAGTCGGCGAGAAGCACATCTCGCCGACTGTGGAGTGCTTTTCGCCGACTTTGGGTGAATTTACGGCATTTTTCTATAGGCCGACAGAAAGTCCACCTTACAAGGACAATTGTTTATTTTAACCGTTGACCGTAGCATATGACAATCTCGGCAATATAGGCTGAGATTTCCCTATTTCAATTCTTTCCGTTCATCATGGCTTCAGCAATGAAATGAACATGAGGGAACGCGTAGAGTCTACTGTAGGAAGCAATAAAATCAACGATGTTAAAATTTTGCACGCGAAAAAGAAGAAACATTACTGGAAAACATTTATTCTCTGTGTCGCCTGTGATTGCAGAAGAAAAGCAGTTTGGCAGAAAAGCAGGCTTTGACTTTACAAAAATAATAGCATTAACTGGATGACTACGCTTTCAGGTACATCTGTTTACTTTAAATTCCATTGATCTTAGAGTAAGATACACAATTGCTTTCTATTGCTGTGCTAGCAAGTGTGAACATGAAACTGTTTATAGTTTCACTTTCAACAAATTTGAAAAAGCTTTGTGTCAAATTCAAAAGAGCTTTATGTTGTCTTGGGTTTCCTTTTTATTTAAGTAACAAGACATTTTATAACATCACAATAAATCGAATAGCTAGTCAGCTGGGTTACTTTTTGTAGCTGGTAAATGTGTAATGTATATAACAATTTGTTGACATCGTAACAACTTCGTAACAACTTTGTATGTTTACTTTTGTAGATTCAAAGCTTCAGGCAGTAGACACTTTCCAAACGATTTTTTAACATGCCACAAGGCCAAGGAAGAGAAAACTAGTTTTGGGAAGAAGACTTGAGAAGACTTTATCATGTTTTGGTGTAAAATCTCGAGCCTCGTATCGAAATAATTCCTGGAAATGGTGCTAATTATATACAATTCGAATAAGAAAAAGGCATGGCTTTATTTAATGGGTGAAATGACAAAAGTTTTTCACATTTTCACTAAAGAAGTTGTCTTGCTGATAGACTTGAAAAATGTTTGTGGTTCTACCAACATGGCGAACATGACTCAGCATATATACTTATCCAGAGATGGACACAAAAACGTGTAATAATGTAGTTAGAGATATCTGTTCTTGAATGATTTTGTTTTGTTAAAAATTTCAAGTATTTATGGTAATTATCGCATAACAGCTAAAAGGTATTTTCAAGTTTGATTCAACATTTTGAGACTGAGCCAGAAATGGTTACCGAAAAATAAAAACAGTGTTTTTCTTGCTATTAGGCTAATAGGGCTAAATATTTTTTGACTGAATGTTGTGCTAAATCAGTGTTCATTCTTTCGTTTTTGTAGGTTATTGTGTTGTAAGGTTGTTTTTAATTAGCTATATAATCTTGCCATTTTTATTTTATTGTATTTATCTGTTGTTGTTTATGTTGTTGTTACTATGATTTAATAATACAAATAAAGCCTATTTACATATGCATTTTTGTGTTGTTGTTTTTTGCTTATTTTTCTTTCAGGCCTCCTTTTTCATGTTATTAAATGTTTTGAATAGATTAAATATGAAAATTTTTTATTAGTAATACATACTGTTTTGCATTACCGAATTACAAGAATTATATATGTCTTTTTTACTGAATCTAGTTTCCGAAAATTTATAGCCTCAAAAGCTATTATATTCGCCCATAACTTGCAAAAAAAATTTCTGGATGTGGAAGAAAGAAGAAGTTTTGCTGGCTAGCTAATTTTAGCCTTAATTCATCTGAAAACATTATTTGGCTTTCAATTAAAAATTTTATGATTGTTTCTTTTTCAAATAACATGTAAGAAATGGACTTGTAAAGGTCCTGTCTGCTGCATTTTGGAGTGCTGAAATAGGTAAATAAGCTAAAGCTTCTGGACAAGACCCCAATCTGATTTAACACGCGCAATTTTTGCTACGCAAAAATTGCGCGTTGGCTGCTCTTCGCTTCGCAAATCCGCCTAAGGAGAAAAAAATCCTGTATCCGCCCCTGTAAGTCCCATTTCCTTGTTTGTTTTTGAAGCTTCTACTGCTTTTGTGACGTTTACCACTGTACCTCGTCTTTTTTGTTTTGCTCTGAGCTTTTTCAACAGCTCTACGATGTAATTGAAAGTTATGTTCAACTCAGCACTTACTGCGAGTGTGTGGTACAATCACATGTTAAAAAAGATTGGTTTCTGTCGGTGGCAGAAACAATATGCGGTTTTTCACTGCACGTACTTTTGACGGTTCGCATTGATGGATTATTGGAAGCTGCTTTTGTGATACAACCTGGCTCATTGAGGAGACGTTTGGCTTTTGTAAAAATTCCTCTAACCACATGATCAGGCAAATCAAATTCGGTGAAAGGAAGTCTTCTGCTTCAAACGGAAGCTTTCCTGATCGTGTGTCACTTATGATGGTGGCAGAAGTACTTGGTCCAGGGACACAGTCGGTGTTTCCAACATTCGGCTGCTGTTCAGCAGTGACTGGTAGAAGATCAATATCAACAGCGTAGCCACATCTCGTTAAAACAGCGTTGTTTGGCACATCGGTGAAAAATTTGTTTAGAAGGTTTTTCTTCGATATTCTTGACAAGTCTTTAAAATCGTCGTAAGTATGTAACAACGACAAGTATGGTCGTGACAATTCATATGGACCTTCGTTGTATATTGCTTTTGTTCCATCGCGATAAAGACGAATTGATCTGTTTTTTAACTTTTGGAATGTCACAGTCAGAGGAACATCTTTATGTGACTTTTTGATGTTTTGATGAGTGTCTATCTCATTTTTACTCAAAAAATTTAACCACTCAATTGGATTTTGGCCATAATTTTCTTCGAAATAACTTCTTCGTCGCGCATGCAATGTCATTGTTTTTTTTAATAGTTCTCTATTAAATTTCTCAAAATAATCCACAGAACGATTTCCTTCAAGTTTTGTGTGGGAACGCTCAATGTTTCTCCATTTTAGAAAGAACTTCTCTACAAGACTTTCATAAGCCTGTTCTGTTTCAAACGTATATAAAGCCTCATTCCCAGAATTAAATGGATCACCAAATATGTCGGTCACAATGGTACTTGAAGCTGACTTTGGAAAGGTTGGTTTAGCTTCCGTTGAATTGTTTTGATCATATGTTCTTTACCTAAAAAATGACCGGTGTTACCATTGCTTTCTTGCAATATGCCGTTGTAAAGTTCGTCGCATTCATCAGTTCCAATTATGGCTAAGTCTTCTAGAGATAGCTTTCCTCGTTTCACAGCTTGCCAAAAATACGGAAAAATCATCTTTTTCCTGATGACGATGAGCAAAGACTGGCCCAGGAAACCATGGGTGCTTCTGCGTGTTTCGGTGGAGAAGAGAAAGATTGCGATAAGTGGTTTGGGTGACCTTGGAGGAAAGAATACGGAAGAAGAAACAACTCTTTTAATTCTATTGAAACACTGCGTGAGGTTCTAGCAGGTGTCTGTATAGAAACTTAATTTGAAATTTTGGCGGTTGTGTGACTAAATTATTCGTGAATAACAATTCGCAACTATGATTGGTTATAAAAACAATTAGATAATTTGATGATGAATTTGATAATATTATCAAAACAAGAAGCCATATTGAAATCGGTAAAATTTATTTTGTTCTTATGTTAACATAATTAGCGGAGAAGCACATGCTCGACACTTTTGTAAACAAAAAGAAAAAGTTTATATCTCGTTTTAAAACGACGTTCTGTTATAAGAAGTTATTTCTTTAGTTAGAATAAACATTAATCCAGCACACATTTTGTCGGCACTCGTCCGGCGCATATCTACCTATATTGTTTTTCATGATCAAAGTGGTATACTCAAGCCTGTAAAAATATCACGTGCCTGCAGCGTGTTACAGTCAGATTTCAATAGAAAAAAGTTAGCCCCTATTAAAGGAGAATATGGAATTTGATCATTTTTTTGCGAAAAAGACTCGGTCGAGCACCTCACGCACTGATTATTTTGATATTAAAAACAATAGAAAATTAAATACATTTAAAGCGTACAGAAATGAAGTTGTTTCTCCTTCCGTATTCTTTCCTCCAAGGGGTGACGTAGTAATTTGACACGTTGTAGGTCGTATCAACGGCTAACGCACTGCGAAATTTAGTTGGCATGTTCGTATTTGTACAAAATCTTTCAAGATCTGCCAATGATTGCGCCGTATATAAAACATAGGATGGTTGGCGTCCATTCCTGAAAAGCACTTCCTGTAAAAATGACTGATCTTCCGACAATGGGTCGGACATTTCCACCGTCGGCTGATCTATAAGACTTGACAATAATGACAAGATTTCATCGGTTCGGTTTGCATCGTTAGGACAATAATTTGATTGATAATTTTTTATTTGTTTTTTATCTCGCGGGATGACTGCATCCGATTCTCTTTCTAAAATGTGATTGCTTTCTTCATATTCATCCAAGACTATCCGCGGTTTTATTGTCTTAATCTCTCCCAATTGAGCTCGTTCTTTCAAGTTCTTCTTTACTGAATGTTGAGTAGCTCTGAAAGATTTAGACGAGCTCAAAGAACGATCTTGCTCTTCTTTCTGTTTTTTGTACTGTCCTTTACTGCTATAGCTCAGGATAATATGTGGCAATGATAACGTGTGTGTTGATTTATCTTTCAATGATGATTTTACTTGTTCATATTCTTTAACAGGCATCATGTATGTTATTATTCTAGCAAGCGAAACACCATCTGAAATAGTGTTGGTCACCCTTCTCCTTATTACTGCAAATAGTTTGGAGACGTCCGCTTTAACATCATGCCAGACACCTGTTTTAGGACATCTTTCTTTGAACTTACCGGAAATAACTCTACCATTATCGTTTTTGATTGTCGTTACTTCGTGAGAGATATCGATGTGATCGCCATGGTCCTCTTTCTTTACTAACTTTCCAGTGTTATCATCCGCATCCAGATCATAGGGGTGTCGAATATTTGCTTTATTTTGATTGATAACAAATGTCATGTCTTCTTTGAAGCGATATGGACGCTTGGTACACACACGAGTTTCGCTTATTCGATCAAAGCAGATCTCAACAATTTCCTTCAAGTTGGGCGTCTCATCTGAATATATTGGTGTTTGTAAGTCGTTTTTATAATGCTTATTATTTCTGTATTCTTGTAACATATCTAAAAAGTAATAAATAGGAAATATTTCCTAAAAAGTTAAGAAATCTTCCTTAGTTTGACGGGAAGTTAAAAAAAAAAGAAAAAGAATAATAGGTAAATCACACCTGAGTCTGTGTCACTATCATCTTCCAACTTTCTTTGACTGTCATCTTTTTCATCATCATTCAGTGTCACTAAAATGAATAATAGTGTTTTCCTACTCTTGAGCCTAACTTCATCATTTGGATATAAAGTTATATTTACCAGTTGCAGGGGCGGATACAGGATTTTTTTCTCCTTAGGCGGATTTACGAAGCGAAGCGAAGCCAAAATCTGTTAAATCAGATGGGGGTCTTGGGGGGCGCTGTAAGCCCCCCAAGTGGGGTCTGGGGCGAAGGCCCCGAAGCTTTAGCTTATTTACCTATTTCAGCACTCCAAAATGCAGCAGACAGGACATTTACAAGCCCATTTCTTACATGTTATTTGAAAAAAAAAACAATCATAAAATTCTTAAATGAAAACCAAATAATGTTTTGAGAAGAATTAAGGCTAAAATTAGCTAGCCAGCAAAACTTCTTCTTTCTTCCACATCCAGAAAAAAATATTTACAGGCTTGTTTTTGCAAGTTATGAATGTAATAGCTTTTGGCTAATATTGAGGCAATAAATTTTTGGAAACTAGGTTCAGTAAAAAAGACATACATAATTCTTATAATTCGGTAATGCAAAACGGTATATATTACTAATAAAAACTTTTCATATTTAATCTATTCAAAAATTTAATAACATGAAAAAGGAGGCCTAAAAGAAAAATAAGCAAAAAACAACAACACAAAAATGCATATGTAAACAGGCTTTATTTGTATTATTAGATCATAGTAACAACAACATAAACAACAAGAGATAAATACAATAAAATAAAAATGGCAAGAATATATCAAGATTTTGTACAGGTAAAGGCAGCTACTTAAAATTTGGATTTTTAAGCAGCAATAGCTAATTAAAAAAAGAAACTTATAACACAACAACACAACATTCAGTCAAAAAATATTTAGCCCTATTAGCCTAATAGCAAGAAAAACACTGTTTTTATTTTTCGGTAACCATTTCTGGCTCAGACTTTAAAAATGTTGAATCAAACTTGGAAATACCTTTTAGCTGTTATGCGATAATTACTATAAATAGCTGAAATTTTTAACAAAACAAAATCATTCAAGAACAGATATCGTTAACTACATTATTACACATTTTTGTGTCCATCTGGATAGGGTTGTAATAAGTATATATGCTAAGTCATTTTCGCCATGTTGGTAGAACCACAAACATTTTCCATGTCTATCAGCATGACAACTTCTTTAGTAAAAATGTGAAAAACTTTTGTCATTTCACCCATTAAATAAAACCATGCCTTTTTCTTATTCGAATTGTATATATATAATTAGCACCATTTCCAAGAATTATTTCGATACGAGGATAGAGATTTTAAACCGAAACATCATCAAGTCTTGTCAAAGTCTTCCTCTCAAAACCAGTGTTCTCTTCCTTGGCCTTATGGCATGTTAAAAAATCGTTTGGAAAGTGTTTATTGCCAGAAGCTTTGAATCTACAAAAGTAAACATATAAAGTTGTTATGAAGTCAACAAATTGTTATACATTACACCTTTACTAGCTACAAAAAGTAACCAGCTGGTTAGCTATTCGATTTATTGTGTTCTAATAAAATGTCTTGTTACTTAAATAAAAAAGAAACCCAAGATAACACAAAGCTCTTTTGAATATGACACAAGGCTTTTTCAAATTTGTTGAAAGTGAAACTATAAACAGTTTCATCTTCACACTTGCTAGCACAGCAATAGAAAGCAATTGTGTATCTTACTCTAAGATTAATGGAATTAAAAGTAAACAGATGTACCTGAAAGCGTAGTCAGTGAGTTAAAGCTATTATTTTTGTTAAGTCAAAGCCTGCTTTTCTGTCAAACAGCTTTTTTGCAATCACAGGCGACACAGAGAATAAACGTTTTCCAGTAATGTTTCTTCTTAGCAACATTGCTCAACTTCATTCCGTGATCATATATTCAAAACTTCCATTTACTTGCTGCAAGTCAATACAAAACAATTCCTTTAGCCTTCTTTCAGTAGTTGTATTGGAAGCAAGCTTCGGAATTGCAGCTCGCCGAAGTTGGCCGAACCTATCAAACAGACCGGCTACCGCGAGGCGATAACAATAGGAAGAGTAAATTATTCCTACGCACCCATCCCCTAATATCAATCTTTCTTTCACCGTACATTTCGACGACTTCTTGTTAAAGAGAGTCCAAAAGTCCACACCTCGGCGAGATTCTTCTTGACGTCACAAATTCTTTTGTTTTAAAGAAAGTCCAAAAGTCCACACCTCGGCGAGATTTTTCTTGACGTCATAATTCTTTTGTTTTTCTTTTGTTTAAGAGAGTCCAAAAGTCCACACCTTGGCGGCCGCCGAAGTCGACTGTTTTTACGGCAGAAAACAAAGGAATCGAGAGAAACAAAGTCAGCGAAATGCGGCAAAATGTAGTTCGACTACCGCAAGAACCATAGTACTTCGGCAAAGCACATCAAAGGAGAGTCGAGCCTCGGCAAACACTCCTGAGTGGAGATAAGAATATTACCTCGAATCCTGTGCGCAAAGGAATCTTATTAAACGCTTATAATAAAAATTATGCGTTGCTTTAAATCAATTTCTACATTTAGATACACATGATTTTCTCATTGGCAAAATTTCTCCTTAGGCGAGTGCCGAAGTGGCCGAAGTCTAAATCCGCCCCTGCAGTTGGAGTGTTTTCCTTTGCTTGTAAGGATATATCTTCCGGGTTAGATTCCAAATCACTTGAATCATCTAGTAATAGAAAATAAAAGCAATAATGACACGAATTAAAAGAAATCTTAACTTATGGACATTGTTCACTCACCAATTTTTGTCACGCTTTCAAATTCGATTTTGCGTACTTTTCGATCTGCAGCCTTACATGTTTGTTCTAGGGAATAGAAGGAATACGAATTTTTTTGTGAGAATGCAGTTTAATGATGATTTGGTTGGATGATTGTGGTTTGTTTGAAAGTTATGATAAAAAAGAAATCTCATATTTTTACGTTCCTCCGGTAACAAATGTAGTATTTAAACATTGCTGTGATGCCAGGAACAAAATGAAAACATTTTTGGCCTCGAATTGTGCAAAAAAGAAGCCAATGTAGGAAAAAACTTACAGGCCCCCTTGAAAATTGAAACAAAATTAACATCTACCTATGTCATTGTCCGTAAAGGTTTCTTCATCAGAAGAAATAACCATAACGTCATGTACTAAAAACAAGTTTGAAAAAAATATATCAAAAGGATAGGAAAAAGAGATGAATGCAAATTAGTTATAAAGTACAAGCTTACTGTGTGTATCCACTTATTTCCGCTTTTCTGTATCCATCACCTCTTCAACTTCAATCTTCACAGTTTTTTTTCTTTCATCCATTATGGAAATCGCTACGTATACGATTATTATTACTTACTACGATTATTATTACTTACTACTATTATTACAACTACGTTAACCAACTACAAAACTCAAATCTACTTCTTTAAATCTACTTTATTGTTAAAATTGAGATTAGAACGTTTTACAACAGGTACGATCGAACATTGTTTTGTTCGAAAGTGGATGGTTTCCACATGCTTCATACTCTTCAGTTTTGGTTGGCGTTTTTGAATTTTCAAAAAACTATACGGTTTCCACATGCTTTTCTTTTGTACACACACATCAGAATTCTATTATATCTGACCAGCTCACTTGGTCCCTCAGTATCGTTTGAATTATTTTCAGCTTTTCATACCCTGTTACTTGTAGTCCTCCGTTGTCACTTGTGGTCACTCGTGGTCATTCGTGATCACTCGTGGTGTTACTCGTGGTCACTCGTGGTGCTACCCTTTAAATGCGATAGGTGGGAATATAAAATATTATGCAACGAATTTTAAGGCTGGTCACCACTTATGATAGGACAAGGGTCGGGTCGGATTAGTTCAGATTTGATCCTAGCACAATAAGTTAAAACGAGTCTTGAAAATCTTACCTTTGTAATGTTAAATATGTCTATCGCATTTGCGTGAAAGAGCGTTCTTTCGATTAGTACTAGTTATCGCACGGTACAGAGTACAATATGGCATATATTTTCTGAGTTCTGATATTTTTGTCTGCTTATTTTCCGTGCAATAACTAAGTTATCATTAGTGCGAATAATCTCAAAAGATGATTCCAAAATGAAAAGAAATTCGAAATAAATCGTGAACTTCGTTTTAAAAAGTTTGTTGGAAATTAAAATTTTTTAATGAAACAAATAATAAAAGTTAATTTACCGTGACTATTACATCATAAATAAGTTATTGTTACGGGTTTCTTTTAAAAAGTCATTTTTATTTGTGGACAATAAAATCGCATTTGCAGGACACGGACAGGCAGACAAAGTTGAGAAAAAAATTATATATATATATTTTTTAAAAGTTTTGTATTGATACCATTCGAAATTATTTTAGAAATTTAAATATATTCTGTTAAACACTTGTTTTTTTTTCTCTTACTACCCAGACTCGCTCATATTTTAGATGAAAAATATAAGATATTGTATTTACACATTTTTTTTTTATAACAAAACCAAAATACTAACTAGGGTGGTAATTATTATTATTTCTCCATTATAAAATCCCAGCCTGATATTCTTATGAAAAAAAAGCGTGTGTACTTGTACGATGAGACAAACATCCTCTTAGCCAATCACGTTGGAGACATTTTTCTTGCTAATGATAACAGCATATTCTTCACACGTCCGTTTCAACACCCGACAAAACTGTTATATAAGTAGTAGTTATCGCACAGCAATATTCAAATTTAATAAAATATACTCCACCTTCTTCACGGCCTTTTCTGCGAAGACTGGTACCGAGAGTTATTATATTCTAACAAAATATGAAGGCTTACTTTTGTGTGATTGTAATAAAATCTGGCCACTTCGTCGGCAATCTCCACTTTGTGCTCGTTAAAACATCTTCTATTTTTATCGGCGACATCCGGATTTCTTTCATTTCTTCGGAAGTACCACACGGGAAATGGATTTTTGATTTCATGCACAATACTAAGGCGATTCGAGATGTCAACATCTTCTCTTCTGATTTCATCCTGCATCCAACTACACACATGCGTATTAATAAGAGCGGCGCTTATTCTTTGTTGACGTACTGAGTCTAAAATCTCTTCGAATGTTTCATATTCTAAAGGGAACAAATGATTTGCAGAATAAATTTTTGATTAATTTTAATAAAAACAAAAGCACGAAATGAACGAAGAACTCGATGGTTCAGCTCCTACAGAAAATCGAAGTTCCAAGAAATGAAAAAATGGAAAATCGAAATGGAAAATTTTGCCAAAATTTTTTTGTGCGGATGACTGACTTTTTAATTTTTTTTTACCTTTTTAAACTTATTTTTGCAGAGTTGAGCCAAATCCTCAAAAATAGTTTCGTTTTCGTTTGTGCCCTCAAAAGGGACTACAAAACTTGTTTTAAAAGCAAGGTTAGCGCTTACACAGAGAAAATTATGGATATTGAATATTCGTAAGGTGTCAATATGATATCTAGGACGACTTAAGATGTTGCTTATGTCCCCATTGCTCATAAAATTTTGCCCCGCCATAAGCTCGACTTTCGTGTAGTAAGTCACTAAAGTCAAAAATTAACAGCACGTCTTAATTCACGCGAAAATAACAAGTCGATTTCATATCCACTCGATCTTGAAAAGTTGTCTATGGGTATGGTTACACGCAAGAGGGGTGAAAAAAATTTGAATTACACATGGTCAACTCACCCGGGGTGAAAAACGAATAAGTTCACCTCGGGGTAAAAGTAAAAATTTTCATAATATCACTTACGTGGAACACGCGAGCAGCACAACAACTTCTTCAAGAAATAGTAAAATATATAAGCACATAAGCGATAGAAAAACATTCCTTTAGCATAGTTTTGCGTATTTACTCCTAATATGTACGCTTTTTGCCCCGGAGCAATGTGGTTACATGCAAACATCACGAATTTTCGCCCCGGGGTGAAATCTCGCCCCCTATGCTAAAGAAAGGGGTGAAATCACCCCGGGGCGAAATTTCACCTCAGCAAACGCATGTAACTACTAAGTACAACTTGACCAAGCATGGGGTTGGTCTCACTCCGGGGCGAAATTGTGCATGTAACAACCAGGCCCTATAAATATTTTTATTGATTTTCGTCGCCGTTACGCGGGGTGGAATCTTTAAAATCGCCTGATGTAATATAATAGATATAGACAGCACAAAGCCCGGACGCTGCTAAGTTTGTGTCCAGGCCAAAACATTTAACCTCGGGAAATTTCTGTTTTTTCGAAAGCCAATGAAAATGCTTCATTTTAATCTCTGCCAATTTCATGACCAATCTGAACACAGATTGTAAATAATCTATTCTCACGGATCATGTTGTATTCTTCGTGTGGCCAGAACATTTCGTGGCCAAATAACAGCCATGACCAAAAGTGCTTATAATTTGCTGTTCGCCTTGCTGGTCTGGTTGGCCGTAACGATATTTTTAAATTCATGTATTTTATCAGGTAAAAATTATTTTATTATATATATATAAAATATATAAAAAAGTGTGCTGGTTAGCTATCTCATTTTTCGGTGCTGACTTGCCCCTAGTTGAATTTCCTTGTGATTGTTGCTAACATGCCCCTTCTTAGTTCTATTAGATCTATGTAGCTAGCTAGCTTGCTACACAAAATAGTGCTTTGATTAGAGTGCCTTTTTTCTAAGAAGCCAGCAACAAAAAAGATTTGTCCTGCTTTGCATAATTTTTCCATGAGGCTAGACACCCAATCCCTCCCGTTTGGGAAAAAAAGGGGGCTTAAAATAACTTCAAAACAACACTTTGTGTGGCTACTTCTATCGGATAAAAAGATATTCATCACAGAATTTTATTTTGTTTTCTTTGCAGAAAAGTTGTCGAAGCTTGACAAAAGTCTATATATATAATATTGTTGCTGATAATTGATAAATGATAATAGCGTAAGAGAATAATTAGTTGATGCAGGATAATTGTACTGTATGTATGGTATAATTAGCTGTTAAAGGCTTTTCATGTTCCTCACAACAGACTACGTCTTTTCCATGTTTTTTCTTGAACTTGGAATAGTGCGTTGTTTAATAATACGACATGCAGCTAATTAGCTGCTCATATACGTCTAATTATACAGTAAAAATAATATCTTTTTTGCTCAATCGGGAACTATATAGATGACTATGGGAAGATCGATAACGAGGAAAAGTGTAGAAATTTAAGCAAAAAATATCTCTACCGTATAATTAGCCGTATTATGAGCGGCTCATTATACGGTATAATTTTTCTGCATTTGCTAACTATCATGTTACAGGCTATTTATCAGTTCTCCTTGAGTGCCTAATTTCCTTAAAAAACTTTCTTAAACTCACCCAAAGTATTCACAAAATATTATTCTAAGATTTGTTATTATAAAATATTTGATTTTTAAAAATCTCTAACCCCCTACAAAATATCCTGTAACTTTTACAATTTAAAAATTTATACTACTTGTTGCGTCATTCACTGCTTTTTTAATCTGCCCCAGTCCCCTCTTTTTGCGCATGCTTTTCGTTCTTTTCAGTAGCTTTTACGAAACAATCAAGAGAACACGTGTATATAATTGTTGAACAAAAATATAATTTAAAACCAGGAATTCCGCGTAGCTATTATTTGCTTTATTCTGGCAGTAAACAGAATACTACTATTCTCAATAACTTTCAAGAAAATAGCATACACATTTGTTACTGTTTAACAGGAAATCACAATTTCCTTTAAAAAAATGTTTTTGTCCTCTTTCAAAATGTCTCACGAAAGGGCCATCAATTTATCAAATTCGAAAAATTTAATTGTGTGTTTTACCCTTTTTTGTTTCAACTTTTGCATTCAATTTCTCAAATTTGAGATTTCAAAAGTTGATATGTTCAAATGTTTGGATTTGTGAAACAAAACATTGACCTATCAGTTTCTGAAAAATGGCAACTAATTTGACTCTCCAAAAAGAAATTTAAATTTGAGAAATCGAAGCAAAAAAGCATAATAAACGACTAAATTTGTCGAATTCAATAAATCGATTTCGACAAAATGATTTGTGTATCGTCCACAGGTTTCGAAATTGACAAATTAAATTTTTCAGAATGGATCGTTAAGCAACCTGGTGTTAATTCAGTTTAATGGTAAAATTGTATTCCTGTTTCTCATTTTTGAAACATTCTTTCTTTTTCAGATCAGCTGCTATCAAAACATCCACCATCAGCATTTTCAAAAAACCTTCAACAAGAGAGTAAATTTTGGAAGCCTAAAAACTGAAACATTCAAGTGCTAATATGTATTTTTGTTGAATTAATGAAACATTGAACGAGAGATAGCACTGGATTGATAGCACAGTCGGTAGAGCAATCGCCTGGCAATCGAGAGGTTGTGGTTTCAAGTCCCACTTGATCCATCATCTTTGCCCCACTTGGAAAGATATTGTACATGGTTACTTATAACAATTGAACTACTTTGTTCATTGAAATTGAACTTGTTCAGAAGTTATTATATTCGAATCGTCAAGTTTATGCATAACAGGATTTGTATTCTGGAATTTCCATAATTTTCCAGATCAGTTTTGAAAATATCCAGTTAAAGTTTTATATAACTATTTTTTTAGAATACTATGTATAAATTTTTTATTTATTTTTTTTTTTTTAGTTGTATTGTACCATTACCGGTTAGTTACAAAACAGTGAAGCCGCTTTAGTGATCAACGTGTTATTTATTTATCCATAACTGGTCAATTTCAAATCTCAAACCGTTCTATTTTAACTTAATAGACCCGGTTGTAATTGACCGGTTTTATTTTACTTCATGATTTGTTTTGTTTTTATCACAAGAAAAGCCCGCGATTTTCCAATGTTATACGATTGGCTATTTTTTACAACGTACTAATTGTCGATTTCATTTTATTGTTTAGAACCTTGTGTTTTATTTTGATTGGCGTAACATATTTACATAAAATTATTTGTGTTTTGATACAAGTTGTGTTTCCGAAGTTAAGTTCTTTAATACTAAAGTATTTCATCATGAGTAATTTCTTCCTTTTTTTCTTCGCCTTTTGGAACATTTTATGTTTGACGATAAGAAATTTCATAAATTGTAATTTTCATCAAACCAAGCCGATAAAAAATCTTTACATCACTACGTTTTGTCAACATTACAAATGATACTCGGGCTTATTAATCCCAAATAGCCCTTAAAACATGTTATTACTATATTAATTGAGATTTGGGATACTCGATTATTTGTTTACCTTATAATTCTCGGTTTTCAAGGTCCGCTTCAAATGTCAGAATCTTCCAGGCTAATGACGGCTTCATGTTTTTGTTGAAAAATCTTTAATGGTTTTCGGGATATAGGTCTTGACATCAAGTTAGATGCTGCGAAGCAATTGCTGGTATACATTAATATTCACGTAAAAATGGTCAAAATATCAAACTGGATAGATGAAAATATTCGATAAACCCTGAAAACAGTGCCTCATTTAAATGTGTTAAAGGCACTAATTATTTGTTAAAGATAAAGGGATGGACAGGAACAGAACAGAAAATTTTCTGCTAGTAATTTCCACTTCATATTATTGCGCACATCTTAATACAGAAAGTAAACATACTCTGTGCAATTTTCACGAAATAAAAATAAAAATAATTTGATTGGCTAACTAATTTGCTACCTGTAGTTTCCGCACTCAGTTCTACTTTCCAGTTCCCGGACAAGAAAAATTTCCAACATTGGCATGCGCATTAGGGGAAGTATACAGCATTATCCGGAAATGTTTCATGGATTGGACGGAATTTTAGAATTTTCCTCGAAAATAATTTTTTCCAGCCAATAAAAATGCGAGTAATACATCACGTGTATAAACAATGGAAGAAATTGTGAAAAGCATTGCATTCAAGATGGCGGCTGACATGAACTGCTTTGCTGATGAAGAAGAATTAGATAACAGAGACAGAGAGGAATCTTTTCTTGCTTCTTCACAGCTAACATCAATGTAGCTAGAACGATTTTTATATCACCAAACACAATAGCTGCTGCTGGTACTTGCTGTCAAATAACCTCAAATCTCTAATCAACAAATAAAATTCTCTTTTAGTTTTCCGTTCTGCAAAGAGTCTTCTTACCCAAAAACGCCTTCTACTATTTTCTCGTTCAGCAAGTCTCTTTCGTAAGATAAGCAATAAGATCAATTGTCTATTTAGAGCGGCCATATTTGTTTACATTACAAACATTTCAACTTTGCCGCCAATATTTAGATTTGAGATTAAAATTTTCATGCTCGGGAAAAATATCTGAAGAAAATTTTCTTTTCTGGGAACTATTTCAACAAGTGGAGATCAGCTTTTAGAAGTATTTCTGTTCCTGTTCGTTTCGTGAAAAATTTTCTTGAAGTGGAAAACAGCGCAGACATGAAATCTGAATGACTTTAGCAATTACAATTTTACTATTAAAATTTGATCAATTTCTTTATTTCCATTTGTACGGAATTCACAATGAAAATCTTTTTCCCGCTATTGTTAACAACAGGGTAACATCAACAGACGATACGACGCCGTCTCAACATAATTCATGTGCTTCTTCGCGTTATAATGACTTTTCGATAGTTAAGATATTGTACTCACCTATAGGATATGCGTCGTGTTGTTCTGCAATTCTGTATTCTGCTGAGTGTCTTAGCACGGCCACCTGAAATATGTTTTATCTATGAAAATTAATATGAATTAATTCGAGAAAGTGGAGGCTTTCCCTCTTTCGTGACTTTTCCTTAAATTTATTTTAAGAGTATTAAAAGTATTTTTTATGGCTAAATTTTTCTAAATTCTGACCTGACCCATTATTATCAAGGAACAACAAAAAAGCCTTAATAAATGAACGATTAACGCAAAAGTATTTAAAGTTTACTACATCAAAAGAGGAAAAGAAAAAGACAAACAAAAAGGAGATTATAAACATAGAAATAGTTACTTAGGATTTCCTTGTTCTACACGCTACGCAATTTTCATATTTCGACCATAAACAACATTTAATTTCGAATGGCTCACCAGCCTAACTGTGAAAGCAAACACGTGAATTTTGGTCTTCCCAACTACATAGTCAACAAGTAACAATGAAGCGGCCGAGACTGCGGTAAAACACAGAAACTTAAGCAACAATGAGCCTTAACTAAGAATTTTGTGTTGCTTTTAAAAAAGAGGGAAAATCAAAAAGGTGATAATCAAGGCCTACAGGATATTCTGATTTCACGTAATATTTTTTAAAGGAGCAAATTAGAAAGAAATTCGGCTGAACGTGTCATTCGAACATTTGACGTTTCTCTTTTGTAAATGAGGGTACTGAAGTCCATGAATGACAAATAAAGCTTACAAGCACATTCAGGTTCAGATTTACGAAAAAAATAAGCATATGCTGAGCATAATGTTGAGGCTCGGTTCATTCTATACTCCTGACATTTTAACATAAGCATACCGTAAACATAATTTTGAGCCAGTAAATGAAAGTTTGCTAAGCTTATCCGAGCCTGTTTTCAAATTTTCAATTGGTACTATACCATGTATTGCAGTCATGAAAAGGTCGGATGAAAAACGTACCTGTTTCTTAACGATACTAGCATTATCAAATTCGGAGAGAGAATCGGTTATTGTTGCTGTCAAAATAGCAATGAAGACCATTCCAAAGAACAGTAGAAAAACGGTCAAATTTCGGCTTATAAAACCACGCGGAACCATATCACCGTAACTGAAATAAGAAGTATAGATGCATGAAGATTTCCGTTATTTTGTCGTATTTAGCTGGCTGTACAGCTTCCTGTGCAATAACATCGAGGACATTATTTTGTCGTATTTAGCTGGCTGTACAGCTTCCTGTGCAATAACATCGAGGACGTTATTTTGTCGTATTTAGTTGGCTGTACAGCTTCCTGTGCAATAACATCGAGGACATTTTCAGGCTGAACCAGAATCTGCACAACTTGTCTACTCTGAATGTTTTTAATTTATATTCTTATAGGTTTTATGTAGAAATATATAGTTTATTTTATCCCCACATAGGACACATGTTAATAGCAGTATACATTTTGTACTGAAATGTATATCCTGTTAAAATATTCACAAATAATAATAATAATAATAATAAAAAATAATAATTCTATTATGGGTTTTATGAGGCGAATTAAAAGAACAAGGAAAAATCAAAAAAGAAAACGGTCAAGATTTTGGGTCCATGACTTTTTTTAAAACGAGGGCAATATGGAGAATTTATCATCATCTGGAAGAATTAATGTATAACCTTTAGAGATAAATATTTTTCGTCTGCCATTTTGAGAAAAAATGTTTGTGGAAATAGCGTTTGCACACATAATATGCTCAATTTTATTCAAAAATCTGTTCGCGCTAATTCGCGTTAAAATATCACAAAAATTTTGATATTTAGCCCGCGCGCTAATTCGCGTAAAAGCAGGTGCATTAAGGCGAAAGTCCACTGTAATCTTTTAGCACGTCGGTTCAAAGCGCACGCTTAAGAGCACTGCAGTGTATAATGACGCAATTTCATGATTTCGACCAACAAATTTGCTTAAATCGGCGTCATTTTAAGTTTGTGCGCGCATTTCTGTTTCCAGTGGACATTGTGCTGCTTCGACGCACCACCGCGCAGCGCTAAGTACGTCGTGCTTTGCGATCGAAGTGGACTTTCGCCTTAAATAGTCATCGACGTTTAAATAATTAACTGCAATTAGCGCACCTATTTAACGCGAATTAACGTCAGATTGAAACCAAGCTTTAGATATCATTTGGAAATGACTTTCGTATCGTATATTGTCGCGTCTACATGGTTTTGGAGTTACCTAAGGTTTTCCTTGTTCTCGGCCAATTAAACTCTTACAAGTAAGGCAGGTTAATATTAAAAATTGTGCAACAAGTCAGTGCTGCTAACTCTTCAAAAAACATTTTATTTCAACTATTTGAGCAGCAGATATTGTGGTACAACTGACACCATTCTAAAAACTAAAGCAGACATTAATTTATAAATTTTGCGAACTTGGAAGAAAGAAAAAGTAGGAACTGTACAAAATAGAATTACGTACAATAAACAAGTTTCTTTAATTTCCGAACAACCAAGCGCCCTACTCAAGCAAGAGCCCACCCTGAACATTCATACCACATAGTGGTAAAGCGAGAACTAACCCTAACGTCGTCATAGTAACTGTTGCCCACCAGAATCCATCCCACATTCCCGTTGGAAACTTGCGTTGAAATTCTGCGTTAAAATGTTTTTCCTAAATAAATAGACACACGCCATATAAGCATATCAAAAATAATTTAAGGTATTTAAATCCAAAGTTCAAAAGGGAAAAATATATATGCTTCATATATAAACTTCAAGAGGCTCGCCACTTAAATGGCGATTAGACTTTGCCTTTTTCCAAGAAATCAACGTTTAAACTACCTTATTCGTACTAATTTTCGCGCAGTGAAAAAAATATATTTCGCGCGTATTTAAATCCCCCCCCCCCCCCAAAAAAAAAAAAAAACACAAGGAAGAAATAGTAAAATTCTGTTTTAAAACGCCTTCTCGCGATAAGTTTTGTTTCTTGAAGAAAAAGTTTTGGGTGTATTTCTGTATTAAATTTCGCGCAATTACGAAATTTTTCGCTCGAATGCGGGAATGAGCCCATTGAATTAAAAAATCCTGGGCTCAAGGTTGGTAATACTTACAAGCAGCCAAACAAAGATACCAATTGACATTGTGATGCAACCTCCAGCAATAAACATGGGAAAAGTTTTAACTATGCCATCTAACAACTTTTTGTGAATCGAAATCGATTGTTTTCTCATTACTACGCAAGCCCCGGGTGCGTGGAAAAGTGTTTTGGCAATGTATTCCTTTTGCTGCAACTGAACATTGGATTTTAAAATCGGAAAAATCAACATAACACTCGAGTTAATATGTGAGAGATTAAACTTCACATTGTCCAGGAACCTTGAATAATTGTTTCGGTGATTGTTTACATCGTTAACGGCGAAGATGATATTATTTCCGCAGTATTTATAAAAGTTACCAAGTATATCTGGAAACATCCCCTTCAACTCGCCCTTCTCCGTGTACGCATATGGCTTTACTTCCCACCAGACTATTGTATGATTAGCGTTGCACTCCCAAACCTGGAGAGTGAACAAAAATAATATGGCAGAACTCAAGAGAGAAGCCATTTTTAACTGTTGAAAAATCATCTATGCATAACCAGTTGGAAGACATTATATATACGATTTATACAAAAACATATTAATCAAAATTATTTTTTCTCCACTTTTGTTTCCTAACCATGCTTTGCACGCAGATGTTCATTTCATAAAGAATGTAATTTTGATATTATCAATGTTTTTTTGTTATAGTAAAATGATAAAATAGAAGAAAAAATTAACAATTAGGTTTTATTAGCCAATCCTGAATCTTTTACAGCATCCACTCTAAAAAATTGTACCCTAAAATGCCGAAATCAAGCGCACCCGATTATAAGCGCAACCGTTGTTAAGCGCACCAAATCCTTACCAAGATTTTATTCCCGTTTATCAGCGCATCCTCAGATAAGCGTATATAGGAAAAAAGAGATATAGAATAAAATGTTTGTTTCACTTAAAATGCGGGTTTTTCTGCTTCTTTAATTTTGTTACGGATATAGTTTTTATGAATTTTTACAGCATATATATAATATGTACACGGAAGTTCAATGCCTCCTCCAGGGACCCAAGTGCCTTCAAGAGCACGACGTTTTTCACCAGTAATGACTGCTTTCATCCATAAAATTCGCCACTCATTCATCATTGGATACAAAATCTTAGCCAAAGCTTCTGGCACATGTCCTACAAGTTTTTCTACAGGCTTTACAATACAACCTTTCTTCTGTTTCTTTTCGACACAGATGGTGTTGAGTACAAACAAAGTGATGTTCGTTCTGATATTTCTTCTGACGATTCAACAACTGATATTTCTTCTGACGATTCAACAACTGATGAAGATTAAGGAATATAAGATGTACAAAATGATACACAAAAAAGAATATACATCATCGAAAAAAAATTGTTCAATTTTTTTTTTTTTTTCCTTGCACTTTTTTTATACTCGTTTATAAGCGCACCCGTGGATAAGCGCACCCTTAGATAAGCGCATCAAAATCTTGCTATCACCACTGATAAGCGCTGCGCTTGATTTCGGCATTTTACGGTATCCGGTAAACACAATAAAAAGGCGCGGCCTTCCAAAGATTGCGACAGTCTCTTGGTACAAGGTTTCTAAACAAACTGAACTCCCTAGTTGTTACAAATTTCCAAAATTTTTGATTTTTTTTGAGATATGATTAAGTTTTTCTTTCCAACAAGATATTTGAAGACAATCATCCACTGATTTTACACATCTTTACGTTCCTCTCACGGAAGCAAGACAAGGGCAAGAAACATGATGACTGAAAATGTCATTCTGAAAGTAAGGTCGACTTTCACTTGAATAAGAAACGGTTATATACAAAGACTGTTGAACTGTATTAAGAGTGACGCAATTGACAAATACAAAATATCTCCATCTTATTTTATTAAAAAATTCTCATCATACAGATATTTTAGGTATCAAATCCACCATACCAGTCCCCTGACCAATAACGCGTCCTACAACAATCCTCGACGAAGGAGAGCCTAAATCGTCTGGTTGTCCAAAAGCAGTAGCACTTCTCAAAAAATGAGTACTTGTCTCAAAACTCATCTTTTGAAATGGGGATGGGTTCGATTCGATACCGATTCGGTTAAACGGTTTATACACCCCTTCAAATGTCATGTAATCAGCTATTAACGACAAGTGACGCGCATCGATGTGAATACCGTAAACTTTGAACACGTCTTGCACTTCCTAAAGTAGAAGTGGTTTTTTGAAAGAATTGCTTGTAATTCGATGAAAAAAAGTACTAAAAGGGATTTATAAAGGATATTTAGAGAGATTTATAAAGGACTTTAATTTGTAGTATACAAGTCTATTTATGAATCCACATGATATTTCAGGAGAATTGAGACCTTATCATTCAAGAAAAAAATTTGAAAGCTTTTGAAAGAAAACATTTCCACGAATTTTTAACAATTTTTAAACCGCGTAAGCACTCCATATAACGCTCTTAAACCGTCCAATCAGCCTTGTATACCAACTTACGAGTAACAATAATTACAGGCTTGAACAGCAAGTCGAAAGAAATCATCAAAAAGACGTTCACACAGATGAACTATGACGTTATCTGTCTTTACCTTGATAATAACATTTCGAGCTGCTTCTATCCCATACGTCTTTGCGACACCATGAATGTTGTTGCTGTACAAACTGTTTAAATCTAAGATTTCAGGATATTTCCATAACTCCTATAAACAAAAACTCTAATCAATCAAATAATGCCCCTGTTACTTACTAAAATGACCAGCCTCTTCCCACACCCAAAAGGGAGTTGCGAATTTGGACAAGACTATTAATAAGTCCCTTGGAGCGCAAGTTGAATGAAGATAGCAAACATGTGAAGTGAAAACGGAAAGTATTTCACACTTAAAATTGAATCAGGGTTTAGGCGTAACAGGCCATTCAAAAATATTCAGCCTTTCTACAAACGTATTATTTCCCCAATTTAGATGACGCAAAACCACGCGGGAACAAAATTACGGGAATCTTAGATAGATTATTCGTTAAAAAATGTTAAAGATCAATAGCATAGCTATACCCTTCCAAATTAAATGTTCCAAAAATAGTGTATTGCCAACAACAGCAAACTTTGGCTGCATTAAGTTAGCAATCAACGATCTCACACATAAATTCCCCGTTTTACCCGATTTTGAAACTTTCACGAGTGTTCCGGGGTTTTTTAATATCCTAAATGTTACTTTCCAGGGCAGCTCTGAACCATGCCATCTTACATAGCGTATTAGTTTTTATTACCTGCATGTTAATGCCCTCCGTTTTTAACCTTGACCGCCCAACCTCATCAGGAGATTTGCTTTCAACGACCATGCTTCGACTGATTCCTGCAGCTTCATGTATCACAGACTAAAATTGAAAACAAGTAAGGTATTGCTTGTGCAAATCGTAAACCCTCATTGTTTTTGTGTTAACTATATACATGTTTTTTTTAAAAGGAAAAGAAAATTTAAATACAGGCTCGCGTATGCTTAGCAAAATTTCATCTTCGGCTGAAAAATATGCTTTTTTGTATGCTTATATTTTAAAACCTTTATTTTCAAATATAATGTCTTTTGACAAAAAAGAAAAGAGGTGCAGTCAAGCCAAATACTTCTTACATTCCTCTTCCTGGTATAAAATTGGTCACTTTTATAAAATAAATTTATTCATGACTTTAAATTCTTGACGAAGAATAGATATCTAAGAAACTGATCTCAACATTATTCATTATAAAAGATCACCATAGCATATGGTGATCTTTTACTACTTTTAAAGGAGAACTAACAAAAAAAACTAAATATATGTTTTTATGTAATAAAAACATTCTTACATATCACGAAAACAACATGAAAAAACTTTTTAAATTTTCGCATTTTATATGTCTAAATTTCGTCCCCAAAAAGTTAATTACATTAACGGCCGCCATTATCGAACAAAAGCCAACTTGGTTCGTACATATTTTGTTGATTTGTGACATTCACCCAGAACTTGTGAGGATACACTCACTTCTTGGTCTTCCAAAAGAGATTATAGTTTATCGTGAGGTTCGAGCGATGAAAAAGACAAGTTAAATTTCAGTAGAACAACATCAGCGTTGAAAAAATAATCTTCAACAATTTAACAACATGCGAAAGTAGAAAAACTTTGACTGTTTTTGTTTTGTTTTGCTATCACAAAATCATTTTTTTAAGTCTAGCAAATTAAATGAAGCACCTGTTGTCTTTCAAGATGTTGTGATGCAAAAAAAAAAACATAAGAAAAATTTTATGATAAAGTTGAATACATGTAATACTCATTTTTTCCAAGTAATAACTTATGTCTAAAACTTTAAAACTATATTTATAACGGTGAAACATTATTTTATTTTGATGAAGATAATTATTTCAAAATATGATAAGTAAAATTACTCTTAGATAATCACAGGAGGTACAGTTTAGAATTCCCTCGCTCCGTTCATTCGGAATGCGTTTGTTTACATTCCGCAGAGTTACGTCACACAAGTTAGTATTTTACCGAACATAAAGTCCTAATTGACACTGTCATGGCGGCGACCGTGGGACTACTTTGGCCCTGAATATCTCGAGAACCAAAGCTCACTAATATAAAAAAAATTAATTCAGTTTATATTCACACTATAATGAACATTTTAAGCACAACTTGTTATCAATCGTTAGTTCTCCTTTAAGCCTGAAGATGCTTACAAGTGCTTTAAAAATAAAAACCATCGTGGCCGAACAAGGGATAATAAAGTGCTACCTTTTCTGCCAACTTTTCAATTGTGGAGACCAACATGACTTTACTACCCGAGAGAGGAAACTAAAATTACACAAATTATTAAATATTAAAGATTTCCTCAACTATGGAAAAAAATATTGAGAAACGACAGTTCCCAAGTCCGTTGTGAACATTTGTGGATCAACTTTTTAAACTATTTAAGAGAAAGTCACAAACTTGCAATGTAGCTTCACACCATTGATTTTCTTGATCAACCAAATATGCGATAATATGTCTGTCACGCCTCAATACATTCTGTAAGGCAAAACACGACATTTTGTTAGAAACTTAGACAACGATTTTAAAAGTAAACAATAGAATAAAAAATAAACAAACGCATATCTACCATTATTCTAGGATTTTGTTCAACGTCTGTAGATTGCAAGTGTTCTTTCTTTGGTTTCACATCCGGCACGGGGTTGCTGCTATCGTCAATAGTGGTTTCTAAGAAATAAATGAAGAACATACTACACTCACCCGCAAAGTCTGATGAATATGTTGAAAAAATTGTTTTTGCTATTGGTAAAAAAATTGATCTAAACAATCGCTGGACTGATACATTTTCTGACAAGCAAGGCCAATGAATTTGTTGCTTTTTAAGTTAACAGGAAGAAGAATTTTATAAAAAAAGTAGCCATGCTACAAGTGAATATCCCTCAAAATTTTTGAGCATAGCAGAGAGTATTTACTACCTTGCTCGTCATAGTCTACAGGTTCTCCCTTGATTGCAACTAAAACAAAGTAATTCATACAGGTGATCAACACTTCCATAGTACGCTTTTGACAAGGGTAAGAACGTAAAGAGCAAGATCAAAGCAATAAATCACAGTCTTTATTATTTTTACCATTTACTGATGATGAATCAAAACTCTCTTCCATTTCCTCCTGCTGTTCTTCGGGATCATCGTAAGAAGTAAACTATAAAAGCAGCATGATTTTAACTAACATTGGAACTGCGTAAATTAGTCTATGGAATGGCAGATATAATGCTACATTTCTGCTTATGGTTTTGAGAACAGTTTTAAGGTTTGATAAAGTTTCTGATACGTATGCAACAACTCTCTCAATCGAGAACACACTTCAAGGTACCTGCTTTTGTCGGTTTTTCCCTTTAACGTCAGCCGCGTCGCCATCGTGTCCATCGTCATCTGACAGATCGGCAAGATCATCCGGTTCTTCTGGAGCTACCTCAGGATTTTCTAAACAATAAAAAAAGAAATAAATCCCTTGAAAGAAAACCTTACATTTAAGTCTTTTGATACAAGCACGAGATTTTCAGGAAAAGCAACAGTACTTGAAGTATAACCTTCAGCGTTTGTGTTGCGCGATCTTGCAGTGACAGTATCGTCTGCTCTTGTTTCAACAAGTCTAAGAAAAAGCAAAAGACATATTATCATGAACTTCTCAATACAGAGCAGGTACGATTTCTGTCATAAACAACTGGTGACGCTTCTTATTTCTTTTGTATGCTTGCTGGATATCAAACCCTTGTAACTGATTTATGGATTTTACAATGTTTAAACAGACATAAAGGTGTTCTAACGATATTCTTTACAAAAAAATTTAAAATTTCACCGGTGAACAAACAGTTTTTAAAGTTAAATTCTAAGACATTTATCATTTTCCAAGTAATTGCAAGCAAAAATTTATAAATCTTACTTCGGAAGAGTAGATTTTAATAAAATAAAAATTAATGTTAAAAAAAACAAAACTAAAGCTAAAAGGTAAATTGATGAGCTTATATAGGACAGATATCAATTAAACATTAATAAACAAAGATACGTAATAACTCATGATTTTCCACAAGTTTCACCTTGAATGAAACCATATATCGACAAAAACACCCAACTATGGGCAAAAGCCAATAACGAGTTCGAGAAAGACTTTTTCAAACTCATAAACAACTCGATGTCCGGTCAAGCAATCACGACAAAAAAGGAAAGCTCTGCTCAAACCCAATCACATCAAGTGGCCAATATTCAGAACCTAATATTACCATAGCGCTTACCTTTGTTTTTCCTTAATTCTGATTATTTTGGACACTGTTGTAGCTATCCTCTTGATAAAAACAGTTTCAACATACGAGATAATGTCTTCAGGTGTAACGTCATAATCATTCTAAAAAAAGCAAATTTGTTGTAAGAAAGCAACAACAGCGACAGTGAAACTGCTATCCCAAGTTCCTTTTGAAATTAGAGTTTTTTTCTTTTGGCTCAATTTGGGCCAAAATTGGTACCAGGTGCGGTAACTCTAGCATTTGATGACACAATTATTTTTGACAAAAAAACTCATCGGGTACATTCGGGTACACCGATTCTTGTAATTGAAATACAGAAAAAGTAATAGGAGTAGGAGAAAGGGCCGTTTTTATAGGATTGTAAACACATCTGATATCGTAACAATCAAAATCATCTATACCACTAACGACCATAGTGTCAAAAACAATAAAACGAATTCTGTGGACAAATATGGTCTTACAGCATACAGCAAAAGTCAAGATTAAAGACAAAAATTAATATAAAGATACCTGGTACGCATACGTTGGTAGGAATTCAAAGCGTATTCTGAACTCACGACATCTCGTTCTAAACATAACGCATAATTTTAAAACATATTGACTACAATATTTATGCTTTCTGATACGTTTTAATTAAGCGCATCAAGGCCTAGAGGATATTTTCTGGAAAGCAACTTGCAATGGAAGAAACACTTTATCCATTTGAAGACACACGAT
Organism: Hydractinia echinata; assembly: GCA_030067915.1. Taxonomy (NCBI): domain Eukaryota; kingdom Metazoa; phylum Cnidaria; class Hydrozoa; order Anthoathecata; family Hydractiniidae; genus Hydractinia; species Hydractinia echinata. The sequence goes on from JASGCC010000028.1 coordinate 1,774,294, forward strand.
GCTAATCGAAGGAACACGATATCAACTGAGAAACACTATAAAAACCTCGATTTTCCAAGAAACTGCAAGACTAGTATACCTGTGAAAGTTAAAAGCAACTGAAAACTCAAAAAAAACGCGCGATTAAACGTTCCTTGCACGCATGTGCCAGATGTCTATGATCTGAGTACAAGTTAAATATTTTATTATTAGCAGCTAGCATTCTAATAAAACGTTTAATGAACTTACACGTTATCATAGTTAGATGACGTTAGCGATTCGTGCACGGATATGTGTTGCAATACCTAAAACATATACAGTGAAGAGCAGACTTCAAAATACTGAGCACTTTTTATTTTGTCATTACCAGCTTCACTGTTCTTTTTTACTCGTGTAAGGGAGGAGGGTTCTATTTCCCAGTTGGAATGTTCGCTTGGTGTACTTAAATCATGAAAATGATAAGGTCCTTTTTCGTTATTCAAAGATAGTGAAGGAACAATAATATGAAAACAGGGTACACTACCTTTCTACCGTATCTGTAACATGCAATATAAGTAGTTATATTGCATGTTACAGATACGGTAGAAAGGTCTCCAAAAAATTGTTACGAATTTACTTAGCTTAAAACGTTGACTGGGTCTGTTCCTACCTGTATCAACGACAGCTTATTCATTCGTTTTGAAATAATTTTCGCATTCTCTTCTTCTCCAGTACGCACGAGAATGTCCATCTGTGGTGTTTTGATGTTCTCGCTAGCAGTCATCAAAATCTCTCTACACCAAACAACATAGAGTAGTAGCAATTTAACGTAAGTCTGAAACTCATATTAGACTGCCTACTTGATATCGCTAGCTGTGTTATAAGTTTTAGTAAAATTAAAAATAAATATTAAAATATTAAAAGCAAAAGTACCGATCTAACAAAAAAACAGCAGTGTTGTCAATTAACAAAAAAACAGCAGTGTTGTCAATTAACAAAAAACAGCAGTGTTGTCAATTAAAAATGTTGCACTCCCATTTGACGGAGACGAAATAACCGCAAAAACTTAACCCTATTCCCCCTATGTTGTGCAAATGTGTACAACATTTTTTTAAAAAGCCAGTGTATCTTAAATACTTGTCGGATTGTGCCGAAATTGTATGAGAAGTATTTTTTATATGTTCTGGTCACATAAATGTACAAAACAAAATTTTATTGGCTTCTGGGCGGTTACAATAACGGTGTTGTCGTTGCTGGGCGGGTAAAAATCTAGTGTGATTTCCGAGGTTTTGACTATTTTACGGAACACTTGACCATTCTCTTGCATATATTTGGGTTATTCCTCCATTTTAAAGACTAGGAAAAGGGAAAAAAATAATTTTCCCACAAGAAATAGCCCGATTGTATAAATTGCGAAAAACGCCCTCTTTGTAGACCAATTCCAAAGGATGCAAGCATGGTAGCGGCCATTATGGATATTTTTTGAATAAATTACGTGGTGTGCCAAAATATGTATATACATTTACCTTCAGGGAATTTTTTCCTGAATCGGAGAAGAAAATAAGATTTTAAAGCTGTTGTACATATTTGCACAACACGGTATTTAGAAGCCCATTTTGGCATAGGGTAAATAGGGTTAAAGTCGTCCATCAAAGGTGAACTGAATACATTTTCCACTTCTTTGAATTTGAAAGAAATAATAAATATCCGTATAATATTCAGAATTTACTTGGGATAACGCAAGATAATACAAAAATATATTTTTCTTGACGTTACCTTAACCTTGGTATACCTAAGGTTACGTTCATATCACCACGACCAGCGAAATGAAATGTGTTCAATGTCATCTGAGTTGAAGGCTCTCCAATTGACTAAGACAAAGAGAAGATCGCCAAAAGTTCAAATTTAAACATTCTCTCATGTACCCATGCAAACATTGAGTTACTGCTTTTCCCATCAAGAATCAAGTTGGTCAAGAATAGGGTCCTTTATACATGCCTCGGATAAAAAAACGGAACTAAAAAAATCTAGTCACCTGTCCAGCTAGTAGACCAACAGCTTCACCTGGCTCTACCATTGATCGCATGTATTTGATCAACATTAAGGGCAGAAATGTTCCTTTAGACACATTTCCACTAAAAAAAGAAACGCAAATGTAACTGCTACATAGTAAGAAAGTTTTTTGGAAAGCTTACAACGAAAAGTCACAAGGATTTGAGTTTAGTTAAAGAATCCATTGCAGCAGCAGGCGAATAACAAGGATACTGTTGCGAATGACAAAAGAACGGATGTGTCGAAATAAAACTGCTACCCCGCTTACTATCACTTCATGATTTTATCAGGTGTAATCCACCTGTGCTATGCATACATATAAAAACTCAGTGAGAGGTAAAAAACGCTCAAGGGTTGGTGTATAGCTTTGTGTTAACTTACTTGTTGTCATCCTCCACTAAAACACTATCAGGATTGTGTTTTATATAAAAATTCACATCATCTTGAAATTTCTCAGAAACTGCTCCAAAGTGACTGCTCCCATTGAATTTGGACAGAACAGGATCTGGACATGGACAGCACTGACCCATATAACTAGCAAAGAAAAAATGTTAAAGTTTGGTCGAGTTTATTACCAATAGCTTAATTTTAGCACTTGAAAAGAATAAAGGAGGATAATTGGGTAAAGTTGCACAGACTTGATAGTTTCTGGGTCAAAGCCCAGACGTAGACCGAGAAAGACTTGACAGAAGGTAATAAGAACAGACTTTGAGTTTAGAACTACGCAGTCTAGATCAAGTTAGGTAATTAATATACCCTGTCCAGCCCATGCTAGCATGGAAAACAGACGTTAAGCTTAGAATAATTACGACAAACAGTGCATATTAAACTACAGCAGTCGCTGTCGTTGGTAAAGCAAAGGAATATTTCGTTTCTGTTGGATTTTATTGTATTGTTTACATTTAAGCACGTTAGCGTCCAGATGTCCTACAATTTCATAGCTATATGCGGACAATTTGTCATAGTTTGAAATAAATTTACTTGTATGCTTGCTCACCTCTCTTTCGTGGGTCCCTCAGCTTTCCCCCATCTTGAAAGCAACTTTAGGTCGGCCTATACGATAACAGCAGACATAACTGAGTTAAAACTGACAACGGATTGCACAACTAATTGTGTTATTATCGAGTGACGATGCACAGGTTGACATCAAGTGACACCCTTTCATGAAGAAAATATCGTGGACAAAATCAAGAAAAAGCAATTGTAATAAAATAAAAAAAATAAAAATAAAATAAAAGTAAAAGCAGAAACCTCAGTGCGTCCATTTTGTCTTGTCTGTGAAGGATACTTCTTGTTGATTTTCTTCTTGTTGTCATGCTCGAAGAGATGAAATGGTGCATTTCTACTGTGTGAATATATGGAGGAATAAGGCTTGCCAACTCGCTTCTTCCAGCGGTCACACTAAATACACACAAAACAGAATACGAGGTTATGATCACGACTATGACCTAAGGAATGCTTGCTAAAAGAAAAATACTTAACAGCAAGGCTGTCTGAAGTCTTGCAATGGAATGCAATTGAAAAAAAACATTACAAATGCAGAAAGTATAAGAGGGAAATGAAGTTTAATTTCAAAATTACTGGGTAATAAGCTTTCGCAAGGATAAATGTTGACTCCAACTCGAACATTAATCAAATCAAACTGCAATATTTCTTGATAAGTTTATAAAATTTAGAACTAATTTTAAATACTAAAGAAAAAATACGAGCATTGTTAATTTATAAACTTAAGAAAGTTTATAAATTATTTTTGATATTACTTTATTATTAACTAAATAAATAAAAACTACTGATTGAGAGCAAACAAGTTACACCATCTCGTCAGTTACTTCGTTCTCATATAAATTTTGTATATAATAAAAAAAACTAAAAATTTAAAAGTGTTCATGCCAACAAGGGACTCCCTCTAGCTTTACCTTTCGTTGAAGCTTTGGCGCTTTTTTCACATCTACAGCTTGACTTACTTCTTTTGGTTTCAACAGTGATACATAACACTATAGAAAAGAAGAAGTAAGAGTTATGCCCAACGCCTTATCTAAAGGCAGCAGGATAATAAAATGAAAAAAAAAGTAACCACAATGCGATCAGAGTTAGGCTGAGTCGAGGGCGGTACGGTTAAGCAGACGTACGGCTAAGTCGTAGGGTTGAGCGGTCGTAGGGTTGAGCTAAACAGTGGTAGGGTTAAGCAATGGTAGGGTTGAGTGGTCGTAGGGTTTACCGGTCGTAGGGTTGAGAGGGCGTAGGGTTAAGCGGTCGTATGGTTGAGAGGTCGTAGGGCTAAGTGGTGATAGGTTTGAGTGGACGAAAAAACATTAACATGTATATCACCTCATAGTTTTCGACAATGGATTTAAATTGATTCTTGTTCAAGTACTGGCTCTTCAAAACATCAATACCATCGTCGCCATACAAAAACTGCACGACCGAACCATCTCCATCTCGCACAGTCATATCATATTGTACATACAACGCCTCCAAATGTTTAATCAAACATCGCTGCAAGTAACCGCTGCGACTGGTCTTCACCGCAGTATCTACAAGACCCTATAATGGCGAGAAAAGGATATGTCATAAATATCTAAGTAAAAGTGGAGAAGTTATATTAATTTGCGTTAGTAGTGATTGCATAATTACTGCAAACATGTTTAAAGAACATAACACAACCACGACGACGACGACGACAACAACAACGACAACAACAACGACAGCGACAATATTAATGGGGGAAAGCGAAACATTGTTACCCTGCCGTTTATTAAAAACGCTGGCACTTTGTTATAATGTAAGAAGAAGACTCAAGACATTTCAAAAATTAGCAAACATAAAAGTTTTTATAGCCGAAGTCATTGGCAGAATTCTTTTAGTCTGATGGTGAACCTATATTACATAGAAATAAAAAGGAGAGTAACGAGAGGGAACACAATAGGCACTGCTAGCACATCATTTTAACGTAATATATTGAAACTAGTCGTCAACCCGTGGAAAAATCCACAGGGTCGCCCGTCCTTTATATATCGCATTTCGTGTTTCCGTAACAGGACGCGTCTTTCGGGGACAGACAGACGACGGCTATTATTAAAGAGATACACCATCCAGTCCCAACATTTTTAAATAGTTATAGAACACATTTACATGAAAAGAAACACCTAAATACCTCACGACCAGCCATACAATGGAAAAAATATTCTTGCGGACGTATCCCTGTTAGAAATCTACCATCGACAAATCCTCCTGCTCGTGGGCTCGTATCGTAAGGTCTGAAAGACGGTAATGAACGTCCTATAAAAACAATATTCTGCAAAAAAAAATTCTTTCTAGTGTACATTTTTGAAGTTATTTTTTTAACAACATATTGGTGCTACGTCTAAGGTTACCAGATCTTTGGTTGAAAATAGAGGAGTTTATAGATTAAGTTTATAGAATTTAAAGTAATGTGTTTACACTAGGCAAAAACATTATTTTTCGTTCATATTAAATCAATCTGTTTTCATAGGACCAAAGAAAGGCCAGCGAGGGTGAGTACTACTGGAGTCAGTTTTTATTCATTGGAGAATACGTATACATGTTTTTTTATAAGCATAACGCTTATACGCACACTCAGGCTCAAATGGGAGAATTTTTAAACCATATGCTAAGCATATTGCTTAGTCTTGGTTAATCCTGCTGTTTTTTCTTTTATTAGGGGTATTTTAATTAGAGACAGACTTTTCTAATTCCTTACACACAATAATACTTAATTAACACCACTATTCTGTCTGAACTTGCCTTGTATAATTATACCTTCAGTTTTGTCGCAGGTAAAAATGGGACCATTTCATCTTGTCCCATAAAGCAACGTTTCAGGTTTTCAATATTTCTCCAATAAGCATAATGATTGTGTGTTCTCACAAAAGCATATCCTAACCTGATTTTAAATGTAGTAGTCGATTCACCAAAACCTGATCTCTGAGCAGGATTTAAAGTAGTTTGTGACAATGGACAAATTCATAGCGATTCAGTAAACATACTTGTTACTGCAAATTACAAATACTGACATTTTATTCTGGAAGGAGTGTTAGTTTAGTTTAGAAAACCAATCTGAATAAATTTTATGCAATAATATCCCACCATTTTAAAATAATGGTAGCTGCAGATAAAAAGTTTGTATGCAGACAACACTACTGTAATCATGAACAACATATAATGAAATCAACATGTAGTGAAACACCATGGCTAATTTCGAAATTCGCCGCCACAAGTGATCACATTGGTTGTTTCTATATAAGAGTCGTGCATTTTGAACTTGACCAAGTCCACCTGTCAATGTTTACAACGGACTTAGGATCTTAGGTTATTAGGTTAAATTCACACTCTTGAAACATGCCAGCTGTTGCTCATGTCAGCACAACCTTTTCCACCCAATTTCGCGACCTTCATGGGCAGCAACGAGGATTAATTCGTTGCGAATTAAAGAATGCTACTAGCAAAATTCACAGGCTTTTTACCTGGCCTACGTGGTGCTAAAGTAGCGACTTTACAGCCTGTCGGCCTGCCCATACTGATTTGGTAAATTAAATTCTTCTTGGTGTTTTTGATGTATTTCTTACAGATACTGTGAAGATTTTATACCATCTTCACTACTCCAGACAGGATAAACAGCTATTTTATATGTTACATCATAATGAAGAGAATTGTCCCGTATTGGTCATAGAAAGAATAATTCAATGCAATACCAAGAAAAGAAGCTACAATTAAGTTAGGAAGAAAGATTTCCACACAAAGAAAGCGAAAGATTTGATGTTTTTTGAAGAAATTTTTTGCTAATGTCAATCAAAAATTAAAAAAATAGTTAGTTAGGTATTATTTAATCGTTAATCATGTGTCACAAATTTAATTTAATTAAATTTGTGACATGTTAAAACCTTTATCACTTATGTGGACATTTATGCATTCAATGAATCTTAATCGACTCTTTGTTATATTTTCCTTTGCAAATCTACTGTACGTTCTGGTTCTACTTTTCCTATATGAAATTATCCAGGAACAAGGAATTAATTTTAAAAGTGGAGGCCAATATAGTGATTGGCTGCCTTAAAAAATATCCAAAACCTCGAAGCTATTTGAGCTGTCTCTAAAAAAACGAGGCAGTGGACTGGATTCGTCGTTATCCCTGAACCTTAAATAAAGTATGGCTACAAAACGAAAAAATATCTGCACAGTTTGCAGACAAGTATTATTACCTGACATAGAAAGAGGTGGACGTCTTCCCTCCAGTTCGATCTGTCCAAGTAAACAGGATATTTGCATACAGTTCACTGATGATCCTTTGGCACCAGATTGTACCATTAGCTGAAGAGCATTGTTTGGAAACTTTTTCAGCAAACCTTTCATACAAACACTTAAAAAAAAACAGGCCTCTTATTTTAGCACAGCCCACATAAATGAATTTTAAATATATTTATTTTCGTGAATAATGACGTCATACAAAAAATGTTAACGTCGGCAGGAAAATAATTCTACCAATTTATTCCTTTTGTTTAACTCAGTTAACTCAGTCAGGAGTTATTAAAAGTGGGTACTTTATCCCCCCCCCTTACTTGCAAAGCCCAAAAAGTCCATACAAAAAGAGTGAAGTAAAATTAAGAAAAAAATGGAAAAAACACAGGCTATACTACTTACGAGTTAACTTTATTGTTGAGTGAATCCGTTCTTGACTTCATTGCTAGATCCAGAAGTTTTAACTCACTTCCTTGATCAGTGTGGTGAGCCTCCTGTAGGCGATTATTCAGTGTCTCCCTGAAACATAATTGTATGTCAACAACAACAAAAAGGGCATTTACGTCTTTACAGACTTTTTCAAAAAGATTTTGATACATGTGGCAAAAAAGCACATGTCAAGTATTTCAAATGTGCTCTCAGAGGTAAACCTTTTACAACAAATTTCACACTTTGCATGTGTTTTCAAAAGAACACCTAAATTCTTTTGTGTGTGTTTGCCTCTTCTGAAAAAGCCTACATTTAAGCAAACTTGTTAATATGTGAACTGGGGTAAAAATAATTGTTGGCTTTAAGTCACTCTCGATTTACACTCACTACAAACAAACCTTCTGCCACAAATTTTATGCTTTTCGTTATTTTTAGGCTAGACCAACAGGAAGTTAAATCCACTTAGAGGAAAACTAATATTCAATTAGGTGACACAACACTTGAAGCAACAAATGCTTTTTAGATTTTTTTATTATCTAGCATCACAGCAAGAGAAACGACAACAAAGAAAAAAACTCAGCAAAAACGAAAAACTCTCACTGATCACAACTCTGTATGTTTAATGCTTCTAATGCTGAGTCATCACCACATTGTCGTCCATACGCCATTATTTCACGCCTCTTCCTTTCAGCAGGTGGCAGTACAAGAATGTCTTCAACTCCAAGTGTGAAACCAGTATGTTGAAGGTATGCTGTGAACAGACGAGCTAATACTGATAGAAGTTTTCCTGATATTTTGCCACCATATAACTACAAGGTAATGGGTTTTGGTATTGATAATATCAACAAAATATAAATGAAACTTTTAAAATGCAGTATTACTTACTTCATACACACAATGTACCAGTCCAAATGGTGTAGCACCATATTGTGTTTTATCCAGAAGTCCTGTCATCAGTTCTCCATGTCGTATTATAACCTGCAAATTAACAATGTTGTGATACTTATTTACTTTCTGAAACAATGTCAACAAGTATAAAGCATAATAAAGGAGCAAAAAATATGGAATGGGTGTTTTAAAAAAATGAAGTCCCTAACGCAACTTTCTAAATTGGTCAGATCAATCGGGCCCAAAAATGGAAGTAATGACTGTTCTGTTAACCTGTTTTAACTATTAAATAGTATGAACAATTTTTCTTTAGCCAAGATGAATATTTCATGAATTTTTTCAAGATTTACTTGAAACAGAAAGAATAGACGTCACTCATGCACCAAGTTTATACTGTCATGCTTATTATGAGTAATCGAGATAATTTTACGTGACCAACATCAATAGTGTCATACAGATCATACCGACCTCGTCTCCAGCCTGCATTATCTGGCTCAAACAACACAAATTTGCTTTTTATTTTAATCGCTTAACACGAGGCATCCGATGCAATATGTATATTGAGATGTTAACCAATCATAGCGCGTTTTAAATTGTGCTGAAGTTATGTAAACATGAAACAACGTTATTTTTTTTCCCCAAGTATTTCTTTAAAATTTCTCGACGTCATTCGCAAGTAATTTTTAAAGTCATTCTCCTCTTTTAAGCGCAATTCCCACATTAAAGTCTCATAAAGACTGAGTTGTGTCCGCCAACTCAGCCATGACTTCACCCAATACTTTCTTTTTCCTCTTCTTGAATTTTATGAGACAACTGCAATTATTACAGCAGCAGTGGCAAGTTCTTGTCGCTCATGTTTATGAAGAAAAAGAAGTGAAAGTAAAATTTTAGCTTTAGGTAAAATTGGGGTGAAATAAGCCCTGTTCTCCTTAAACATCAAAATTTCATGGCCTGTCAATAATCAGCTTTTTTGTGCAACAAATAATTATTTTAAACTAATTTTTACCATCATAAGCAAAACTTGCAAAGAAATAATGCAACACAGGTTACTACACTCGATCATAGGGAGAGTAAAAAGGTTTATCACCAAACACCCCCACTTTCATTGGAAGATATAACTAAAAAATAAGCTAATGGTAGAATCCACCCCTCATCCACCAATAAAATACAGATTAAATTTCAAACCTGTCCTTCTATAAGAAAGGGATCGTTTACGTGAGCTTCTTGGTATCTGCTAGTCTTACCCTTTGGCCAGTTCTAAGGTAAAAACAAACAAATCAAAAATGCAATAACTAGAAAGATGTCAAAAATCAACACAAGCTGACTGTTAAAGGCTGTCAAGAAAGAAGAGTAGTAACAAATAACTACACAGTAAATATTTCGTAAACTATGCTAACAGTTACCATATCAGATACTTTGGCTCGACTTCCAATCATATTTAAAGGTTTTCTGCCAGTTGGTATAATGTTCAGCAATACAGATGAAAAGACCTAAACAACAATGTCAAATAGACATGCACAATAGTAATGTAAATATACTGTACAACCTGCTGTTACTGTTTTTTCTGTAAATTGGACTTATCAGGGTACACAAGACATTCATTCAAAATCTATCAAATATATATATGTTGTGCAAAAGATCAAATAAAAGTTCCCAAACACTAAAAAAACATTTTTTTCAAGTGCACATACTTGCTTCCCTGACCACAACTGAACTGGTTTCAGTATACATGGTGGTAATAACTTTATACGGCCTGGCTTATCTATTAAAGCATTAAAGATTAATTGTTGGTAATCCTCCCTAGAACGAAATATAAAACAAGTTTGTAAATTCTGCAAAAAGGAGAAAGAAGAATTCAACAAATTTAGCTTCTAAACAAACAAATCCACTTAGTTCAGACATAGTTACCGATTAAAAAGTGTATCTCTTGATGTCATACGCACACCAGATACAACATGATCCTGGATCAAACCAGCCAGCGGCTTGCCATCTTTTGGACTTAAATAATTAAGATTTGTGCTAACTAAAGAGAATTAAAAATAAGTAATACAAAAAAACTTTGACAAAATAGAGTCATCATACATGGTTAAATCATAAATAGTCTAAAAGAAATAGAGATACATTTTCGTCAGAGTTAGATTGACTGTTTAATAACCAGCTGTTATTGGTCAGTCCAGACCTGCTGTAAAGGAAGTGTTCTGCAGTATTCCTTCTTTAAAACAAAAGGAAGAAACATGAGATGGAAAAAATCTATACTTGCATGAAAGACTTGCCTATTTAAAAAAACAAAATATAAAGATAAAAGATACTTAAAGGGATCCCAAGGTATAAAATGATGTTGGGCTTATATTATAGAGCTTAAAAAGTTGGTTAATAAGTCTTTTTAAATTTTTTAAAAAGCACTTTTTTGTTCTCAAGATATTCACATTTAAAGAATTTCAGATTTAATTATGCTGCATAAATCATGATGTCATATTTAAGTAATAGCAAATTTTGATATTTTCTGTCATCAGTAATTTTAGACCTGTTGAGGGATATGCATTCAAACTTTATCAATGCGTAGATATTATAAAGGTGAATTGATTAACCCTTCCCGCCCCAGGCATTTTTTAACACATTATGTCCCTGATCCCAGGCGTTTTTAGCAAAAAAACACATTTTTCGTAACTTTTATAATATCAGTCTAAAATAAACCTTACCAACTAATTTAAGCATATACTATGTTTAAAATGCATGTAAGGTATTTCTCTCTTTTTAAAAATGGTCTTAAAGCATTATCTAAGTCCCGGTTCGACTCGGGTAATAGACAATTCAGTAAGAATTGTAAGTATATAAAAGGAAAGTTGGCAATCCGTCTATTAGCCATGCTTAGATTGTGCTTATTGGACCAGAACCTATGCTTAGTTAGTGCTTTAGACCAGCAAATAATAGGAATGTAAGAGGAACTTCTTATCAAATATATAAAACATAATTTTGAGATACACAAATCATAAAGTTTGTTGGCATCCTCAGGAATATCGACATTTATTACAGGATTTGCAGCAAAATGGGGCAACTCTTGTAACTTCTTGTCACCAGATTTCCATTGCCCCATGTTCCAACCAGGAGGGCTTGGTTCCTTTCTAGCTTTCTTCGAAATAGGTTCTGCCACTTCATCATTATCAGTTGAACTTTCATCAACACATTCTTCCCCACCATCAGAAAATCCCAAAAAATCTTCGTCTTCACTATCACTCTGGCCAAATAATCTGTTAATTGGATCATCACTTGCTACTACATCCTCATCACTATCCTCTTCAAGGTTTAGTTCATTAATAGAGAAGCCAAATGATGCATTACTGCTGCTAAAAGGCGAAGATCCAGAGCCACAGCTAGCGCTAAATCCAGTCGCCATCTTTGTTTTAATTTTGAAAAGTAAATCTGCATAATTTACGGTAGCCGAATTTAAAAATCGTCAGATCGGGCACAAATGAGAGATAAATTATTCTAGTGTTAAAAAAAATCGATCTTGTTAGTTTTAAAGATACCGGGCCGCCGTGAGGGCCGTTCAAAGTGGTCCTAGTAAAATCCCGGACCTGTCCGGGATCGGGATTATTTTAGCGTAGCAATATCCCGGACTAGTCCGGGAACGGGACGTGGGTTAACATCATTTTTTTTGACAAAATGACACTTGTTTGCTTGTCCCAGGCCTCTTAATTTATTGCTGACGACCAAATAACTTGGGATCTGTAACTTGGTTTGCAATAAAATTTTCTGGGTAAGCTTGTATACGCCCTGTATCTTTACTGATAAAATTTGATTGCAAACCTACATGCAGATCCTAAGTTATGGGGTCGTCAGCGAAAAATTAAGATGCCTGGGACGAGCAAACACGTTTCATTTTGTCCAAAAAATTTATGTTAATGAATTAACCTTTATAATATCTATGCATTGATGAAGCTTGATTGCACATACCTTAACAGGTCTAAAATTACTGATGACAGAAAATATCAAAATTTGATATTACTTAAATATGACATCATAATTTATGCAACATAATTAAATCTGAAATTCTTTAAATGTGAATATCTTAAGAACGAAAAGAGCTTTTTAAAATATTTAAAAAGATTTGTTAAAGAGCTTTTTAAAAAATTTAAAAAGACTTGTTAACCAACTTTTTAAGCTCTATAATATAAGCCCAACATCATTGTATACCTCGGGTTCCCTTTAAGTTAAAATAATTAAAAACAACATTAAAATAAATTCCAATGTGGAAAATGTTTAAAAAGTTGTTTAATGAGTCTTACTTTAATAATTTTCTGTCATCAGTAATTTTGGACCTGTTAAGGGATATGCAATCAAACTTTACTAATGTCGATAGAGATAAATTAAGGATTACTGTGAGGTCCTTTATAGCAAAAATTTATCATATTTTTTTAAAGCAAATTCTGAGCTTTCTAACAATATAACAAAAATCTACCCTTATGTTAGTGGCTGCAAAAATGGCATACTATTTAAAAAAAAAATGGTTGGGCTAATAGATATATCAGGTTCCTCTTCCAAAAGTAATAAAGCCAAGAGGAAGAAACAACTAAGCTAAAAACGCTACCACGTTTTTATTATTTATTTACTCAAAGTTATTGCCCCAAACTCAAAAAATAAGATGTTAGTATAAAGCGTTTATAGGCAAATTGTGCTCCTTTGGCATCACAGTATTGATTATTTATTGTGTTAAAACCAGAAAAATTCACAAAAATTTCTTTATATCATAACAAACTACATTTAGTTGACTTTTAAGCGGTATTTTTTTAATATCATAAAAATAAAAACTTCTTAGGGGATTTTGCCATTATCATACAATATGCCCACATTATCATTAATTAGCACAAAACATTATGCCAATATGGCACTTGTTTCCTTGTTTCAGGCCTCTGAAATTTTTGCCAATGACCCAATAATGTTTATATCAACAGAAAAGAATAAGAGACTTAGAATGTTACTACACAAGCATTTAATGAGTAGGTTTACCAAGATTATAGGCTTCTGATCTTGCCAATTCACTTTGTGGAAAATGTGCATTCATTTCATCCCCATCAAAGTCAGCGTTGTATGACTTGCAATTTGCATAATGAAGACGCAATGTGCGTTCCTTTGGAAGAACTTTTGCCTGAGGTAACAAAGCATAAAAATAACAATTTAACAGTAAAACACAGGTAAATAACAATTTAACAGTAAAACACAGGTAAATGACAATTTAACAGTAAAACACAGGTAAATGACAATTTAACAGTAAAACACAGGTAAATGACAATTTAACAGTAAAACACAGGTAAATAACAATTTTACTTTTGCAAAGTTATCATATATTTCTTTTCAACAGAAAAGGTAAAATGTTGTTACTAAAAAATGAAATAGTAATGTGCATACTTTATGAGCCATAATGCTAGGCCTATGCAGTGTTACAATTTAACAGTAAAACACAGGTAAATGACAATTTAACAGTAAAACACAGGTAAATAAAATTTTACTTTTGCAAAGTTATCAATATTTCTTTTCAACAGAAAAGATAAAATGTTGTTACTAAAAAATGAAATAGTAATGTGCATACTTTATGAGCCATAATGCTAGGCCTATGTAGTGTTGGCTGACGATTTAGAAGTAGAACATCTCCATTTATTAAATGACGATGAACCTAATAACAAAGTATTTGAATATATCATTGCCTTAATGTAATTTACAGCCAGGCGTTAAAAAGTCATCTACCCAGGGTAATAAAAAGGGGGCTGTTTCCAGGACCATTACAATGTCTAGGTCGAAAGTAGTACCACAAACCTATTGGTTTCAAAGGATCATTACAGGTTCTGTGAAATAGTTTTTACGTTCTCTTAATATATTTATTTTTTGATTTTTTATCTAGCTGAAAAGTAATAACTTTTGTCAAAGATAAATTCAATGAAAACTTCCAAGTAATGAAAGAGGTTCCTCTAATACCCCTAATAATAGAATTCTAACTACTCAGAATTTTCAGTACCAAGAATTTTTGTTCTAGGGGAGCCATAAATACACAGGGTTTTATTTACAGGCCAAAATAAAAAAATTATTTTGTTACCTAGTCTAGACTTTATTAAGGGGCTATTTCTTTCGCACACAAGAATCGGTTCTGAATGCTCCAAGTGCCCCAATTACCATTTCTTTGGTAATTTGAGGCATTCAGAATCGAATCTGGATGAACTCCTCGAGGAGCAGTTCACTTGGAGCATTTAGAGCACTCAGAACTAATAATTTGACTTACTACGGTCAAAGCCTTCTTGCTCCGAATACCCATTTCTTTGGCGCACATTTTTTCGCCAGTAAAACTCTTGCAGTGAAAAACCATTTTGAATACTTTACATAAATTAAAAAACCACGGGAGACGAAACTTAATTATGCGGAAAAATAAACAAACAGGACAGCTTCAAATGTAAACGCTAGCACTTTCGCTTTGGAAACAGCCATATTTGTTTACAAAAAGAGCCGAGGTTTCTTAATTATGCAAAAATTATGCAAAAAATATAAGCTATATTTTTAAACTATATTAAAATGTCGGAGCACTTGGATTCGGTTCTGTGTTGTTTCTTTGGTCACCGGAGCACTTGGAGCAGTTGGAGCATACAGATTTGAATCTCAGGTATGAAAGAAATAGCCCCTAATGTTTCCATGATTTCGGGCAAAATGAAACTCATTTCGATGTTAAATTTATTTTGCTTAAAATAACATGAATGTTCATGTATACACCATTTGCTTGAAATGAAGCTATTGCGTATGTGTACAATGTTATAGTGCATGTGTAATTTGCACAACCCGATATAAAAAATTCATGTTAGCATGACTCTATGTAAATTTTATATGGACTCAACTGATCTTAAATAAAATCTGGCAGTCTTAAAACAAAATGGAAAAATAACACAGCTTGATAATAAACTTGCTTTAAGTAGCCACCTTTTTTTCTTGATGAGGTCGGTCAGTATTCCTACTCGAGGTTGCCACAGAAGAACTCAAAAGTTGCTTGGCAACTGCTCGCCTGTCATTCTCGTTGTCAGATAACAATGCTTTACGCCCATCTTCATACTCTATCATGACAGCACTGCAGTAAAAAAAACATAAACACGGCTATATTTTATATGGTTATGTCTTCTGGATAATTACAAAAGATTCATGCAAAATCTGCAAGGACATTAAGCTTTCTGTTACTTACACACAAAAATTGGTTTTTTATCATCAATATTTATACAGGATATACATTTCAGAAAAAATTTGCTTTACAAATGTGTCCTGTTAAAAAAAAAACTTAAAATTTTCATAAAGAAAAGAAACACAAAATGTTAACTCAAAATTCACAAGTAGGTTGGAATGGAATAAAACACTAAAAAAAATTTGAACTTGTTTTCATTTGATTCGGCTCTACTGAACCTTCCGAGAAGACTAAGAAGGCCTTTCAGACATTCCTCAAAAAGAGCAGAATGTTTGGAAGGAATAGGAAAGGTCCTACGTTCACGCTATGCTTTCATCCATTTATTTCCACCTTCACAATCTTCTCAAAAGCTACCATATTTTATTTATTTATAAAATTTGCGCAAATTATGCATACTATACTAGCAGCAGCATAATTAAGTAAATTTAAGGGTGGATGCATGCATAATAATATAGGCCTGCCCTCAAACTGTTTTATTTCAGTAAAATCCCTGCAAAATTATAATTAAAGCGTGGATGCACGCAAGAGGTTTTTATTATACTATAGGAAAAAACAAGATGTCTTCTTCAACACCTCCATTTTTTTACATTTGTTGTATACTTATAATTTAAGCGTGGATGCATTTATAATAATATAGGCCTGCCCGCAAACTATGTTTTGTTTTTGTAAAGTCGGCCCTGCAAAATTATAATTTAAGCATGGATGCAGGCATAGTATAGGCCT
This sequence comes from Hydractinia echinata, assembly GCA_030067915.1. Classification (NCBI taxonomy): domain Eukaryota; kingdom Metazoa; phylum Cnidaria; class Hydrozoa; order Anthoathecata; family Hydractiniidae; genus Hydractinia; species Hydractinia echinata. Next base: position 1,790,810 of record JASGCC010000028.1, read on the forward strand.
GCCTGCAAATTCCCTGTTTTGTTTTAGTAAAGATTGCCAATAATGCTAGCATTGCTTGCTTTTCTGAATATACAACTAGTTCTGCTGAACATGTGAAAACACATTTAATTCAGACAAGGATCTGAATTGGTATGTAAGGAAAGAAACAACCAAACAAATAAACAATAAACAGAATGCATACCCAGGGTATTTATTAGGACCATTGATAATCATTTGTTTTAACTGTGATAAATTCCAAGTGGTGACAGGTTGAACATAAGTTAGTTTGCTAGCAAATACCTAAGGCGGAATGGAAAAATTAAATTCCTGCTAAATCACTTGCTCATAACTATCTGTTAAGGCGGGGGCAAACCAGTCCAACATTTCATCCAACATGCAATTTTTGTGATGTTGGATGAAATGTTGGACTGGTTTGAGTCACTTCAAAATTTTAAAAATATTTGAAATTTTCAAAAAAGAAGAAAAAAATCGTGTTGGACGATGTTGGATGAAGTTTGATCGCCGTCAAGCATTTCATCCAACATTTTCGGCAAGATCAAAGGAATTCACTATTTGAGTTGCGTGAACTTGCATGTTGGATTGGTTTGGTGGTAATTTTCATCCAAAATATAAAAATCCCGCGAATTTCGAACGTTTTTGAATGGAATGTTTTTAATTTGATGCGTTTGTTATATAGGATACTGAATTCAAAGAAATTCTGAACCGAAAGTGAAGTGATTGAAACGATTCTACTGTCGCAAGAAAACGAAGAGTAAGGGCGAGTCTTTCTTCTGTCATGATTGGTCTGTGGCCACCACAGTTGCTCATCTGGCCCGGTGATATCAGATGGGATATTTCATTAAGGAGGAAATCGAAATCCCCCACATCCATCCGAAACATTTCCCTAAATCCGAATCTGTCTTCGATTTTCAATTCTTTAATGATATCAAAAAAATATCCATTTTGTTCCCTCCTCTTTATCCACTCTCTTGTTTTTCCGCGGGTTGGTTTTTCATCGTCTGAATCGACGAGTTCTTTCAGCAACATAAGCAACACTGCAGAATTCCTTCCGTCTGCCATATTGTTTTTCAGGAATGAATGAACTCTTTATCGTTCGAATGTTTTTAAAAGCAGTCCCACAAACCTAAAATTTTGCTTCATCCAACATTTCATCCAACATGGGAAAACAATGTTGGATGAAATGTTGGACTGGTTTGCCCCCGCCTTTAAAACATTCGCTTGCATTATTCATAATATATTTTCGCATCTACAATGATTCTTAAAAATTGTTTGGATGCTATAACCCAGTAGACTTCTTAAGCATTTGACTGGGTGAAAAATTTTTGTTAAGAAGGAGGCAACGATTCCTTTTCACAGGCTGATTTTATACAAGCCCTATCAGTTTTGTATTGTGAACCTGAATGTTTTTGTGTGATGTTGCTAAGCATAGTTCAATAAAAACAAAAGGATTGCTAGGAGATACAAATGATGCTCTCTAGGAAAATCGACCACTTCTCTTTTCGTATTAAAAAATACGAAATACGGAAATTTCGTATTAAAAAATACGGATTTCGTATTTTAAAATACGCGTATTTTTAAAAATACGAAATACAAATTTTCGTATTTTTAAAAATACGAAAATCTATTTTCAAAAATACGAAATTCGTATTTCGTATTTTTGGAAAATACGAAATACGAAATTCGTATTTTTAAAAATAGAAAATAGTAAATTCTATTTTTAAAGATAGAACATACAACATTCTATTTTTAAAAATCGAAACTATGACGTGTATCAAGTGAGTGGTTTAATAAACTGAATAGAAAAATTGCTCAATTTTACAAGTTTGTTTTTAATAGGTTTTAAATTAGCTCCATAATTTCACAGGGACGTTTTCTCGTCATTTTAGAATGATATACGGCAACTTTAAAGCTTCGCAGGGACGTTTTCTCGTCATTTAAGAACGAAATACGGCAACTTTAGAGTTTAGCAGGGACGTTTTCTCGTCATTTAAGAACGAAATACGGCAACTATAGAGCTTCGCAGGGACGTTTTCTCGTCATTTAAAAACGAAATACGGCAACTTTAGAGCTTCGCAGGGACGTTTTCTCGTCATTTAAGAATGAAATACGGCACTTTTAGAGCTTCGCAGGGACGTTTTCTCGTCATTTTAGAACGAAATACGGCAATTTTAGAGCTTCGCAGGGACGTTTTCTCGTCATTTTAAAATGATATACGGCAACTTTAGAGCTTCGCAGGGACGTTTTCTCGTCATTTTAAAATGATATACGGCAACTTTAAAACTTCGCCGAGACGATTTCTCGTCTTTTTAGAATGAAATACGGCAACTTTAGAGCTTCGCAGGGACGTTTTCTCGTCATTTTAGAACGAAATACGGCAATTTTAGAGCTTCGCAGGGACGTTTTCTCGTCATTTTAGAACGAAATACGGCAATTTTAGAGCTTCGCAGGGACGTTTTCTCGTCATTTTAGAATGAAATACGGCAACTTAAGAGCTTCGCAGGGACGTTTTCTCGTCATTTAAGAACGAAATACGCCAATTTTAGAGCTTCGCAGGGACGTTTTCTCGTCATTTAAGAATAAAATACGGCACTTTTAGAGCTTCACAGGGACGTATTCTCGTCCTTTTAGAACGAAATACGCCAATTTTAGAGCTTCGCAGGGACGTTTTCTCGTCATTTTAGAATGATATACGGCAACTTTAAAGCTTCGCCGAGACGTTTTCTCGTCATTTTAGAACGAAATACGGCAACTTTAAAGCTTCGCAGGGACGTTTTCTCGTCATTTTAGAATGATATACGGCAACTTTAAAGCTTCGCAGGGACGTTTTCTCGTCATTTTAGAACGAAATACGGCAACTTTGGAGTTTCGCAGGGACGTTTTCTCGTCATTTAAGAACGAAATACGGCAACTTTAAAGCTTCGCAGGGACGTTTTCTCGTCATTTTAGAATGATATACGGCAACTTTAAAGCTTCGCAGGGACGTTTTCTCCTCATTTTAGAATGAAATACGGCAACTTTAGAGTTTCGCGGGGACGTTTTCTCGTCATTTTAGAACGAAATACGGCAATTTTAGAGATTCGCAGGAACGCTTCCTCGTCATTTTAGAATGATATACGGCAAATTTAAAGCTTCGCCGGGACGTTTTCTCATCATTTAATAATGAAATACGGCAACTTTAGAGTTTCGCAGGGACGTTTTCTCGTCATTTAAGAATGAAATACGGCACTTTTAGAGCGTTTTCTCGTCATTTTAGAACGAAATACGGCAATTTAAGAGCTGCGCGGGGACGTTTTCTCGTCATTTTAAAATGATATACGGCAACTTTAAAGCTTCGCCGAGACGTTTTCTCGTCTTTTTAGAATGAAATACGGCAACTTTAGAGCTTCGCAGGGACGTTTTCTCGTCATTTTAGAACGAAATACGGCAATTTTAGAGCTTCGCAGGGACGTTTTCTCGTCATTTAAGAATAAAATACGGCACTTTTAGAGCCTCACAGGGACGTTTTCTCGTCATTCTAGAACGAAATACGGCAATTTTAGAGCTTCGCAGGGACGTTTTCTCGTCATTTCAGAATGATATACGGCAACTTTAAAGCTTCGCAGGGACGTTTTCTCGTCATTTTAGAATAATATACGGCAACTTTAAAGCTTCGCAGGGACGTTTTCTCGTCATTTAAGAACGAAATACGGCAACTTTAGAGCTTCGCAGGGACCGTTTCTCGTCATTTAAGAACGAAATACGGCAACTTTAGAGCTTCGCAGGGACGTTTTCTCGTCATTTAAGAATGAAATACGGCACTTTTAGAGCGTTTTCTCGTCATTTTAGAACGAAATACGGCAATTTTAGAGCTTCGCAGGGACGTTTTCTCGTCATTTTAAAATGATATACGGCAACTTTAAAGCTTCGCCGAGACGTTTTCTCGTCTTTTTAGAATGAAATACGGCAACTTTAGAGCTTCGCAGGGACGTTTTTCTCGTCATTTTTAGAACGAAATACGGCAATTTTAGAGCTTCGCAGGGACGTTTTCTCGTCATTTAAGAATAAAATACGGCACTTTTAGAGCTTCACAGGGACGTTTTCTCGTCATTTTAGAATGATATACGGCAACTTTAAAGCTTCGCCGAGACGTTTTCTCGTCATTTTAGAATGAAATACGGCAACTTTAGAGTTTCGCAGGGACGTTTTCTCGTCATTTAAGAACGAAATACGGCAACTTTAAAGCTTCGCAGGGACGTTTTCTCGTCATTTTAGAATGATATACGGCAACTTTAGAGCTTCGCAGGGACCGTTTCACGTCATTTAAGAACGAAATACGGCAACTATAGAGTTTCGCAGGAACGTTTTCTCGTCATTTTAGAATGATATACGGCAACTTTAAAGCTTCGCAGGGACGTTTTCTCGTCTTTTTAGAATCAAATACGGCAACTTTATAACTTCGCAGGGACATTTTCTCGTCATTTAAGAACGAAATACGGCAACTTTAGAGCTTCGCAGGGACGTTTTCACGTCATTTAAGAATGAAATACGGCAACTATAGAGCTTCGCAGGAACGTTTTCTCGTCATTTTAGATTGATATACGGCAACTTTAAAGCTTCGCCGGGACGTTTTCTCGTCATTTTATATTGATATACGGCAACTTTAAAGCTTCGCAGGGATGTTTTCTCGTCATTTTAGAATGATATACGGCAACTTTAAAGCTTCGCAGGGACGTTTTCTCGTCATTTTAGATTGATATACGGCAACTTTAAAGCTTCGCAGGGATGTTTTCTCGTCATTTTAGAGTGAAATACGGCAACTTTCAATTCGTATAAAAAATGAAACGAGACGATCCCTAGCCAGACATTACTTTTTTATGTCTTTTTATTTTAAATCTACAGGGTATTTTTAGAAATGCGTATTTTTAAAAATACGCGTATTTTTTAATTCGAATTTCGTATTTTAAAATACGCGTATTTTTAAATACGAATTCCGTATTTTTTAAAAATACAAAATACGGTTTTTAAAAAAATACGCGTATTTTTTAATACGCAATTCGTATTTTTAAAAATACGAAATACGGAATTCTATTGTTTTAAAAATACGAATTAAAAATAGAAGTGGTCGATTTTCCTAAAGAGCATCACAAAATATGTAACAAAAAAAAATATCATCAGAGAGCTAAAGCAAATAAGTCACAAGTGTCACTACCGATTTAAGATTTTTGGCTACAACGAAACAATTCCTAACATTTTTCCATCGACAGATTAGGAAACCACAGAAACATGGAAGGAATTCATTACATGAGAATTGATCACTTCTGTGAAACAAATTTAAGGTACAGGTTGCCTATCAACTGATCTAAGAATTAGGACTACATTAGAAAGAAATGAACTGCAACCCTAAGAGCTACTTACTAAAGGAATACCAATCTCATCTGTGTCAATATATGGATCTGGTGAAATCACTGAACGACATGCATAGTTTACACGTTTTCCCATCATGTGCTTGCGGAACAAACCTTCCTTCTTTTCAAGCAGCTACAATAATAAATAAAAAATAAATGAAAAAAAAATAAAAGAATATAACATCATAACTTCTATTTCTATGTTCTCAAAAAAATTCCTAACAAAAAACTTTTTTTTTCAAACAGAATTATTTACTGTAACTGTAATCATTTCTATTGTTTATATGCCACAAATGCCTATTTTTTTAAACATTTAAAAAAAGGCAGTATTCTGCTCAAGTTCTTGTACAAGCCTGTGTATAATGCAACTGGCCACAGAACTTGGAGGTAATCATTGTTCCCTTTCTTCCTCATTACCCCAACATGAATGCATATTAATTAGCCAAGTGTATTTATATTTCGCTTTTAACAGTCTTTTTTTATTTTTCACTTAACCAATTTCATGCAGCCATGTTTGTTATTAATAGTAATTAAGATAATTTTACGTGCGTTACCAATATCAATAGTGTGAAACAGGTCATATTGACCTTGTCTGGAAATTGGAGTTCCTTAAAACATTCAAACTCATTCCCAGCTCTTCAAGCTTCTATCAATTGAAAAGATACTGGACGCTAGCGTGCATAATGACTGATATTAGCAGTAGAAAAGAATAATAATAGAAGTTAGGATAATTTCCTAACTTCTATTATGCAAATTTCAAATTGTGAGAATACATATTTGTTTGCATTCGTAAAGAGTGATAAGTGTTTCTTTCTTGTTATCAGTATAATTCAATAATTGTTACCCTATCGTTACCCTAACAACGAAATGGGGGCAAAAAAATTGTTCATCGTTAATTTACTGCACAAAGAGTGAAGCATTAATACAAACCCTAGTAAGTATTAGTTTAAATTTTTTAAAAATACATCAGAATTTTTAGAATATTTATAAAATATTTAGAATAAATCCCTTTATTCAGACCCTTAATCATTGCACTATATTTATAAATTGCATGCGTTAAGAGAGTGGTGTTGACATGGGCAGAAAAAGGGGAGTTGGAGTCAGATAATAAGAAAATAATAGGAGGTTCATTGGATGTGTGACACTAGCTTTAGGTGGGTTCATAAGATTTAAGCTTTGGAGATATTATTAAGAGGCCGTTTACACGGGAAATCTCATCCCGGGATGAGTTCATCCCTGTGTCTACTGAAAGTCCTCACAACATTTACACGTGTAAGGCGGGATGAACTATCATCCCGGGATGAGGTCATCCCTGGCCTAAAGACAGGGATGAAATCTCATCCCGGGATGAGATTAAGAAAAAAAATGCATGTAAACATAAAAATTCTTTTCATCCCGGGATGAGAATGCTGAATGTACACTTTTTCACACTTTTTGAACATGATTTTAAATATAAGAGCTATAAAATCAATTTGATCTTTCTTTTCGTGACAACCGAAGCAAAGAAGTAAAGAAAGCATTTGGATAAAAAATATGAAGAGGTTGGTTGTAACTTTTTCGTTAATTTATATATCTTCAAAGTTTTTATTTTAATAAAACGAAATGTCATCCTAAATTTATACGAGTTCAATTATTATTCGACCATTAATTATGGTTCTTATGTTTTTATACGAGAAATTTTAAACTGTAACAGAGGAGATGCTATACTTAAACTTGTTTGATACAATTGTGATCAACAGTATTACACTTCTTCTCTCAGGCGCCATCGTTCTACATTTTTTGGTTGACCTTTCTACTCCAAATTAAGAAACATCACTTCGAATTACCATTGCAAGTTAGCAAAATAAATGTTTTTCATCCCGTCTGTGTGTAAACGTGGTCTAAGTCCAACAGAAGATTGGGATGTTTTAGTCATTTAAAGAGGATGTAAATAATTGGGTAAGTACAGAGATTTGTAACTGAAGATTTAGCAACAGAACAAATGCATTAATTTGATTCACGGTACAGTTGTATGTACGATTCTATAAACAACAAACCTGTCTGACTCCAGGCAATGCATCCTTTGCCAACTTACTTAAAGTATTATCCATAAACATGTTTACATCTGTTTGAAGTTCCGCCCAAGCATTCTGAAGTTGTTCTTTGTAGGTTTTGCCAGGAATGGATACAGAACCAAGACCCTTTCTCTGATAACCTTGTGTTGTTGATAAAACAATAGGAACATGCGAACTTTCATCGTGGGGGCTCGTTAATCTGTTTAAGTAATTCTTCAATAAGTTTACAATGCCATAATACTTTACATAAATTGCTGTTTGAGGGTTTTCGAAACGCTTTTCTCCCATAACGGATTGCTGAAAGAAATTTATTATATAAGTTTTTAAATCAGACAAAGCTCATAGGCCAAAATAACAAAAATAATAAGGACTGGGTAGATAAAAAGAAAAAGTGTATGCAAATGAAGCTTCAGTAGACTTTATTAAATACCACTTATAACAAAGAAGAAAAAAGATGCCATGAAATTGCTTTTGCCTTTATTCCTAAGCTAAATCATTAACCCTATTATACCTGGAATTTCTTGTAACTTGTGTCATTAAACTTGAACATATTTAGAATATTACATTTAAAGATGTTTGAGGTAAGGAAAATAACATAATGACGTCATTGTGATCAACAATGACATCATTCTGCTGGATTAATATTTCCTTCAAATCTGGTCCATAATTTATACCTAAGACCCATACATAGATGTAAGAAATATTTGTATAACAAATAGAACATTATAGTACTCTTACATTAATGTCAGCGCTTTTCAAATTCACAAAAATTTACCTCCATCCAAAAAATGCAATACCCCTGGTAAAGTATAAAAGTTTTCTGAAATTTTTTTCACAAGCCTCAATAAAAGTTAGGAATAGTGACAAAATTTCAGCACTCAATCAGATGCCCAACAAAAGTTATGCAAAAGTCAAACAAGCCATAAGCACTCTGTCCAAGTGAACATTATCATTTCTTTTTTTCCTTAATAAATCTTGATAACCTGTGTTTAATGTTTATTGTGGCACTGTTTTCTTGCTCAACATTATATACTTTTAAAACTTTCATAGAAACTTATTCCATAAAGAACAAAAAAATCTGGGCAACTGTTTATTTAAACCGAAGTTGCAAGGTAGTAAACACACCTTAAAGGGTCACTACTATAAGCACTCCACACGGATGTCTGTCATGGTTTGCCCATACTAAGCAGTCATCTCAACTCTCAACAAATTTTTAAACTTTCACAGGAACTTATTCCACAAAATAAGAAATGCTAGCCAACTGTTTTTGCTGTGATGGGGTAACAACAGGTTGTATAGACTGTGTTTTTATTTCAGCTAAAGTTGAAGCGAAAGTGACACCTTGAAAAATATATTTCACAAGAAGCGCTGTAAAACAAACAGACAAAAAACAGAATAAAAAGTCAATGTGACATATTACTTGTTTTTTTTTAATTTCTTAGGAAAAAACAACAAGTCTACTTTGCCTATTACAGTCACATGGAAATAGCTTATTAATATATTAGAAGTGTTTTTTGGGAAACTGGTTAGAAAATCCAGACCCAGATATTGAAATAGAAATTGAAAAAGGTGACACATTTGATTTTGACTCTTTATTAGTTTACTAGTTCAAAAGGCCCGTGGAAAAATCAACTTAGGCAGAAGAACAATGGACAGTCTGTCATTTATTCATGATGATGTCAATAAAGACCTGCCACAATTTTTTTTTCAGAAAGTTTTTAACATGTTGCATCTCTAAGAGCTTGAAACCCTGATTAGAATAATATATTCACAATAATATATATATTCAACAAAAGTTTAAGAGATACAAGGGTTTAAAAATTTTAGTGACACCAGCAAAGCCTGCCAGTACAAAATGTTTTTTTTTAGAAATTTGTATACCCTATATTGGAATGCTTATCACTAAAATGATGTACTTTTGACGAACGGTAAAGATATTGAGGTTTAAAGGTTTTTTTTATATAATTAACCTGTCCGTTCCTAAACGGGTGGGTTGACCCAGCTTTGGGAAATTGGCCTAAATTTGGTCTGGTGTGGTCCCTAGTTACCCACGTGGGAGATGACATCAGTTATTTCCACCTGTTGCCAAGTTATATGGCCTTAAAGTTATAACTACAATGCAATGACTTCACTATTTTGAATAAAATATTGGGCGACAATCTGATATATAAAGATTGTGACGTTTTGTCAAAATAAGTTGTTTGTCGTTTAGCATATAAGATATAGTTTCTTGCTTGTTTTCAATATGAAAAAGTGAAGGTCAGAATTGCCTCTTACAAACAGACACAATCTTCATATTATTATATGGATACACATTATTGTAAAGAACAAAAAAAAGCTTATAATATTTGGTCATTTTGTGGAAAATCAGTCTGGGAATTATTCTGAAGATATTCCTGCTTTTAAATAGATCTGAGACAAATATTCTTAGGCAAATTTTTTATAAAAGAAAAAGCCAGTAGTTCACAACAAAACATAGTGCAGAACGAAAATTTCAAATTAAGATTGTCAAAGCCTTGATAAAAAGCCTCTTTCTGCCTTCTTTCAATACACGGTTTCTAAGGAAACTCTGAGTAAAACACCAATTAAACAATTTATAGAGATCCACACTTAACAGATGCAGTGTAATCATCTAGGTTTTTATGACTGTTAATAATTTCTGTGAAAAAAGTACTTTGAATATTAAAATGTGTTCAAAATTTTTGTTTTTTTCTATTTTTTCATTCAAGGCAAGCTATATTTTCTGGAGCACGGTGATTCAGATTTGTTTCTCAATCACAGGAGCGCTTGAAGAATGTAGATATAGCAATAGTCGGGGTGACAACGGATTCAAAAATTCATAATTTTAGGAACAAACACTAAAAAAATGTAGGTTACAAAAAGTTTTTCTTTGTTTACTTACTGGTCGAAATCTAGATGGAGGAACAGCAACAACATCAAGAAAAAATATTTCTGGTGGTGGTGACTTTTCTTTTACGTTCTGGGCCATTATAAGATCCAAAAAGTGCTTTTAAAGCCTTGCTATCTGTATTCCATAGCTGAATCATGTGCTTTTTGACTCATCTGGTATGTGATATACTCCTGGTCTGACAATTTTTTTTTAATGCATCTTCAGTCTCCTCAGGTTCTTCGATCATCATTTTCTTCATCATCCAAAATATCAGAAGATTCTACATTGAAATTGAAAAAAATACATTGACTAATGTTTTGCCAAATTTAAAAGGTAAATCAGATAATTTAGGGTTTCCACATCCACTATGTTTTGATATCAGGGCTTAAAATCCGACACGAGCCCGCGACTCTGACTCGCGTAAGTTATACGCTAGTCCATTTGGACTTGCACAAAAACTTTCGCATAGTTAAAAACATGCACATTTGTGGTGCTCTCTAGGAAAATCGACCACTTCTCTTTTCGTATTAAAAAATACGAAATACGGAAATTTCGTATTAAAAAATACGGATTTCGTATTTTAAAATACGCGTATTTTTAAAAATACGAAATACGAATTTTCGTATTATATAATTAACCTGTCCGTTCCTAAACGGGTGGGTTGACCCAGCTTTGGGAAATTGGCCTAAATTTGGTCTGGTGTGGTCCCTAGTTACCCACGTGGGAGATGACATCAGTTATTTCCACCTGTTGCCAAGTTATATGGCCTTAAAGTTATAACTACAATGCAATGACTTCACTATTTTGAATAAAAATATTGGCGACAATCTGATATATAAAGATTGTGACGTTTTGTCAAAAAAAGTTGTTTGTCGTTTAGCATATAAGATATAGTTTCTTGCTTGTTTTCAATATGAAAAAGTGAAGGTCAGAATTGCCTCTTACAAACAGTCTGGTGTGGTCCCTAGTTACCCACGTGGGAGATGACATCAGTTATTTCCACCTGTTGCCAAGTTATATGGCCTTAAAGTTATAACTACAATGCAATGACTTCACTATTTTGAATAAAAATATTGGCGACAATCTGATATATAAAGATTGTGACGTTTTGTCAAAAAAAGTTGTTTGTCGTTTAGCATATAAGATATAGTTTCTTGCTTGTTTTCAATATGAAAAAGTGAAGGTCAGAATTGCCTCTTACAAACAGACACAATCTTCATATTATTATATGGATACACATTATTGTAAAGAACAAAAAAAAGCTTATAATATTTGGTCATTTTGTGGAAAATCAGTCTGGGAATTATTCTGAAGATATTCCTGCTTTTAAATAGATCTGAGACAAATATTCTTAGGCAAATTTTTATAAAAGAAAAAGCCAGTAGTTCACACAAAACATAGTGCAGAACCGAAAATTCAAATTAAGATTGTCAAAGCCTTGATAAAAAGCCTCTTTCTGCCTTCTTTCAATACACGGTTTCTAAGGAAACTCTGAGTAAAACACCAATTAAACAATTTATAGAGATCCACACTTAACAGATGCAGTGTAATCATCTAGGGTTTTATGACTGTTAATAATTTCTGTGAAAAAAGTACTTTGAATATTAAAATGTGTCAAAATTTTTGTTTTTTCTATTTTTTTCATTCAAGGCAAGCTATATTTTCTGGAGCACGGTGATTCAGATTTGTTTCTCAATCACAGGAGCGCTTGAAGAATGTAGATATAGCAATAGCGGGGTGACAACGGATTCAAAAATTCATAATTTTAGGAACAAACACTAAAAAATGTAGGTTACAAAAGTTTTCTTTGTTTACTTACTGGTCGAAATCTAGATGGAGGAACAGCAACAACATCAAGAAAAAATATTTCTGGTGTGGTGACTTTTCTTTTACGTTCTGGGCCATTATAAGATCCAAAAAGTGCTTTTAAAGCCTTGCTATCTGTATTCCATAGCTGAATCATGTGCTTTTTGACTTCATCTGGTGTGATATACTCCTGGTCTGACAATTTTTTTTTTAATGCATCTTCAGTCTCCTCAGGTTCTTCATCATCATTTTCTTCATCATCCAAAATATCAGAAGATTCTACATTGAAATTGAAAAAAATACATTGACTATGTTTTGCCAAATTTAAAAGGTAAATCAGATAATTTAGGTTTCCACATCCACTATGTTTTGATATCAGGGCTTAAAATCCGACACGAGCCCGCGACTCTGACTCGCGTAAGTTATACGCTAGTCCATTTGGACTTGCACAAAAACTTTTCGCATAGTTAAAAACATGCACATTTGTGGTGCTCTCTAGGAAAATCGACCACTTCTCTTTTCGTATTAAAAAATACGAAATACGGAAATTTCGTATTAAAAAATACGGATTTCGTATTTTAAAATACGCGTATTTTTAAAAATACGAAATACGAATTTTCGTATTTTAAAATACGCAATTCTATTTTTAAAAATACGAAATTCGTATTTCGTATTTTTAAAAAATACGAAATACGAATTTCGTATTTTTTAAAAATAGAAAAAACGAAATTCTATTTTTAAAGATAGAACCTACGAAATTCTATTTTTAAAAATAGAATTTCGTATTTTTAAAACTATTAGTGTATCAAGTGAGTGGTTGAATAAACTGAATAGAAAATTTACTCAATTTTACAAGTTTGTTTTTAATAGGTTTTAAATTGGCTCAATGATTTCACAGGGACGTTTTCTCGTCATTTTAGAATGATATACGGCAACTTTAAAGCTTCACAGGAAAGTTTTCTCGACATTTTAGAATGAAATACGGCAACTTTAGAGCTTCACAGGAAAGTTTTCTCGTCATTTAGAACGAAATACGGCAACTTTAAAGCTTTACAGGGACGTTTTCTCGTCATTTTAGAAGGAAATACGGCAACTTTATAGCTTAGCAGGCACATTTTTTCGTCATTTTAGAACGAAATACGGCAACTGTAGAGCTTCGCAGGCACATTTTTTCGTCATTTTAGAACGAAATACGGCAACTGTAGAGCTTCGCAGAGACGTTTTCTCGTTATTTAATAACGAAATACGGCAACTTTAAAGTTTCGCAGGGGACGTTTTCTCCTCATTTTAGAATGAAATACGGCCAACTTTAGAGCTTCGCAGGGACGTTTTCTCGTTATTTTATAACGAAATACGGCAACTTTAAAGCTTCGCAGGGACGTTTTCTCGTCATTTTAGAATAAAACACGGCAACTTTATAGCTTAGCAGAGACGTTTTCTCGTCATTTTTAGAAACGAAATACGGCAACTGTAGAGCTTCGCAGGCACATTTTTTTCGTCACTTTAGAACGAAATACGGCAACTGTAGAGCTTCGCAGAGACGTTTTCTCGTTATTTAATAACGAGATACGGCAAACTTAAAGCTTCGCAGGCACATTTTCTCGTCATTTTAGAACGAAATACGGCAACTTTAAAGTTTCGCAGGGACGTTTTCTCCTCATTTTAGAATGAATTACGGCAACTTTAGAGCTTGGCAGGGACGTTTTCTCGTTATTTTATAACGAAATACGGCAACTTTAAAGCTTCGCCAGGGACGTTTTCTCGTCATTTTAGAACGAAATACGGCAACTTTATAGCTTCGCAGAGACGTTTTCTCGTCATTTTTAGAACGAAATACGGCAGCTGTAGAGCTTCGCAGGCACATTTTTTCGTCATTTAGAACGAAATACGGCAACTGTAGAGCTTCGCAGAGACGTTTTCTCGTCATTTTAGAACGAAATACGGCAACCTTAGAGCTTCGCAGGGACGTTTCTCGTCATTTTAGAACGAAATACGGCAACCTTAGAGCTTCGCAGGGACGTTTTCTTGTCATTTTAGAACGAAATATGGCAACTTTAAAGCTTCGCAGGGACGTTTTCTCCTCATTTAGAATGAAATACGGCAACTTTAGAGCTTCGCAGGGACGTTTCTCGTCATTTTAGAATGAAATACGGCAACTTTATAGCTCCGCAGAGACGTTTTCTCGTCATTTGAGAACGAAATACGGCAACTTTAGAGCTTCGCAGGGACGTTTTCTCGTCATTTTAGAATGAAATACGGCAACTTTAGAGCTTCGCAGAGATGTTTTTCTCGTCATTTTAGAATGAAATACGGCAACTTCGAAGCTTCGCAGGAACGCTTTCTCGTCATTTTAAAATGAAATACGGCAATTTTAAAGCTTTGCAGAGATGTTTTTTCGTTATTTTAGAATGAAATACGGCAACTTTAAAGCCTCGCAGGGACGTTTTCTCGTCATTTAAGAATGAAATACGGCAACTTTAGAGTCTTCGCAGGGACGTTTTCCCGCCATTTTAGAATGAAATACGGCAACTTTAGAGCTTCGCAGGGACCGTTTTCTCGTTATTTTATAAAGAAATACGGCAATTTAAAGCTTCGCAGGGACGTTTCTCGTCATTTTTAGATTTGAAATACGGCCACTTTATAGCTTCGCAGAGACGTTTTCTCGTCATTTGTAGAACGAAATACGGCAACTGTAGAGCTTCGCAGGCACATTTTCTCGTTATTTAATAACGAAATACGGCAACTTTAAAGCTTCGCAGGGACGTTTCTCCTCATTTAGAATGAAATACGGCAACTTTAGAGCTTCGCAGGGACGTTTTCTCGTCATTTTAGAATGAAATACGGCAACTTTATAGCTCCGCAGAGACGTTTTCTCGTCATTTTAGAACGAAATACGGCAACTTTAGAGCTTCGCAGGGACGTTTTCTCGTCATTTTAGAATGAAATACGGCAACGTTAGAGCTTCGCAGAGATGTTTTCTAGTCATTTTAGAATGAAATACGGCAAACTTGGAAAGCTTCGCAGGAACGTTTTCTCGTCATTTTAAAATGAAATACGGCAACTTTAAAGCTTTGCAGAGATGTTTTTCGTTATTTTAGAATGAAATACGGCAACTTTGAAGCCTCGCAGGGACGTTTTCTCGTCATTTAAGAATGAAATAAGGCAACTTAAGACCTTCGCAGGGACGTTTTCTCGTCATTTTAGAATGAAATACGGCAACTTTAGAGCTTCGCAGGGGACGTTTTCTCGTTATTTTATAACGAAATACGGCAACTTTAAAGCTTCGCAGGGACGTTTTCTCGTCATTTTTAGAATGAAATACGGCAACTTTAGAGCTTCGCAGAGATGTTTTCTCGTTTCATTTTCGTATTAAATTATATAATCGTTTCGTGAAAAAAAATTAAAACATTTAATTCGTTTCATAATAGATTATGAGGACGATGTAAAAAAAATAATGAAACGATTCCTATATAATCAAAATCGTTCAATTCAATTTTTTATGTTTTCGAATTTTAAATCACAGCGTATTTTTAGAAATGCGTATTTTAGAAAATACGTATTTTTTTATACGAATTTCGTATTTCGTATTTTCAAAAATACGAAATCCGTATTAAAAATACGCGTATTTTTAAATACGAATTCCGTATTTTTTGAAAATACGAAATACGGTTTTTAAAAAAATACGCGTATTTTTAAATACGCAATTCGTATTTTTAAAAATACGAAATACGCAATTCTATTGTGTTAAAATACGAATTAAAAATAGAAGCGGTCGATTTTCCTAGAGAGCATCACATTTATATAAATTTGCCGATTCTTTTAATTTAAAGAGATCACAATATTATTCTAACAAAAAATTAAAAAATAAATAAAAAAGAAAGACATAATCCTAATAATAACTTGATCTAAATTTATTTTTAAATGGGGCTCCGTTAATGCTAAACCTAAAGAATCTCTGTTCTTATTATGTATATGTAAGTTTTCTTGGCATAAAAATAAACTAAATAATAATTGTTACAGATCATCTGTAAAAACGATGTATGGAAGATTCTATTCTTATGTTTTTAATTTTATTATCTATACCAAAAATATTACCTGATTACTTAAAGCTGTGTGATATTATTCTAAACTTTTAATGTTTTTGTGACCACTTAATTGAGAAACGTGAATTGGATAGACGTCTTTGTTAAGAGTGATTTGAGATTTTGGATTTACTGCAACTTGATATTTGAGTCTGCATGTATGTAGCAATGTTATGTGTTAACATTTATAGCTACCATTATGCGTTGCTATGAGGTTAAAAGTTATACTGTGCCTGTATAAAGCCTGTTGTTAAGGCTTTATACAGCAAATGTAGCCAATCAGCGCTGCGGATTCCCGTATAAACCGGGTTGAAAGTAGCTATCAGTTAATAAAAGTTTGTATAATAGAATGAGTGGCAGTACTGAGAAGGACATATTTCATGTGCCCTTATAAATTACTAGCTTGTGAGCTTGTTTCAAAAGAAGATGTAGAAGTCTGTCAGTTTCCCACGCGAATGGAGATTTTTGCCTCTCTGAGCACCGATCGGGAAACTCACTAATTTTTACTTTTTCTTTACTGTTTTTAAATTTTATTTTTTAAAAAAGATAAGTGTTTAATAGCATAGCATTATTTAACTGGTAAAAGTAAAAGTGTTTCCACCATAGTTTATCAAGACTGAACCTATTCAAAAGGTGTGGTATGTACCAAATTCCCGAAAAAAATGTTATTCAAGAAATATTAGGTGCATGGAAAAAACTTGTGCAGGCCTCTTAAAACATGGGACGTATACTCAAGTTAATTCGTATATCAACATATAGGAGGAGCTTAAGAGTGTAATAATTATAGTGATGATTAGTGGATAATTCTGTATAATTCACACAATATGAACGCAGAAATTTCAAATAAAATTGAGAAATGTATAACCAATAAGTAAATCTTTATCTTACATCTTTTGTGGTCATCTTTTTTTAAATATCTTCCTTCTTGCCTAACGCACAAGCCGATTAGATTTCACAAAATCGGTCCTCTGAGTTGTATCGTCACCAGATCGAGAATCTGAATTATTCGAAAAATTGTTTTGCAACATCTACATATCAATTTTTCATTATTTTGAATACTTTTAAACAACAATTTTGCAAAGTTTGGTTAAAATGTAAGCAAAAAGGCAAATCATACTGTAAAATAAAGATGAGAACAGAATTCTTTTTGCTGAATAGAATACCACTATCAGTCTTTGTTATAACTGTTTCACCATAAAAGTCTTAATATACAACCAGTATGAACAAACAACAATAATCAATATCAACAGAAACTGTTTTCCATAGTCACACAAGTCAATGTAAACAAGGGCTGTCTCCAACAGCATAACATTAAGAATCTTGACTGTGATATCAACAATCACTCAACCAAAATATATCAGCAATAACGGCGATTCCACACTCTATTGTTTATCTCACCTATAACGTTAGTAACACTTTTCACAACACTAATGACAAGCCAACATAGGGAGATATAATTTCGGAAACTCTCTGAAAGAACGCAAATTTTCCAATTCCCTTCTTGTTATTTGTCTCCGCACCATAAATGTGCCCAGGAATCTTTTTAATGAAGTTTGTTGTTTGTGACAGATCAGGTATTATTTTTTCTAATTACAGCTATTTCCTTTTTCGAATAATTAAGATTTATACTCCGTTCTTTCTTTGGTGTCTACTGAATTACTGAATTTCGCAAGTTTTAGGTGGGGCTTGTGGTAGATCTTCTTCCTGTCAGTCAGTTTGCCCGAGACTGACCCATTGAAAATTGAAATATTTCATAAATTACACTATTATTATCAACATCAACTAGAAATACAAAATATATTGAAATCTATCATTAGTACAGTACAACACTATAAACTGAGAAGGTTCTATATATTAGTTTTTACCTAGGTACATCTGATTTTATAATTTTGATGACAATGACTTTGATATACAAACATAATGAAACAGGTTTTCTTAATAATTGCAATGAACGGGTTTTAACTCCATTATTCGGATCTGATAATGATGTGGTTGATGGATTCTTGATTATTGGATGTGGATTCACAGTAGGTGTTGCATGGACCAAAAAACATTATTTTCTTTTGATCCACATATCAGATGATGGTACAGTGTCTTGTGTTTTACTCAAATTTTCTTCCTTATTCCAGGTTTGAAAAATATATATGTGCGATATATATACCACTGTCCCAAGGAACATCACCACAATATGAATGTCAATTTATTAGGTTTTCTATATGTTGGCCTCTCAGTCAAGAGATTCATTAAAACGAAAATCACGTTTTCTTCAGACAATCCATTAAACCAAGAGAAAAGCATTGCATCGTGAAAAAATTAAAGACACATTAAAATAAGATAAAATAAATAAGTGGAAGCGTATTGCTAATGGTGTATACCAGGGGGAAAAAAGTACAACAAAACACAATGAAATAAAAAAAAAAGTGTCTTGCTTCCAAAATTGTATATAAAACAAAAATAAAAACAGCAGTACTGCATGAGCAATTGAAATAATCAAAGTGTATTGCCAATGTAGTCTACAGAGACAAACTCAAAACCACAGGAAAATATGAACATATGAAGAAGCGCAAAGCCAATGCAATTCATCATAAACGTACTATCGCAAAAAGCAGTGAGGAAAGGATTGCTACATTAAAAAGTAAAATATCTGATGGACCATTTTATAATGTGTATGCTTTTAAAGACTACGCTATAGAGACTCTGTGGTTTGTATGATGCAAGCGGTTATTCAATTGATGTAGAATCCTACTCTATGCCAGTAGAGAGTTATGATGCAAATTACTATGTCTGTAAAACATGTCATAAAAAACTTTTAAAGGGGGGAACCCCCTGCCAGGCATCATGAAATAAATTGACAATTGATATACAACCTACACAGTTGTCATCACTGAATAAATTTGAAAAAATACATATTGCGAAACAAATGCTTTTCATGAAAGTTATTATTATGCAGGAAGGTCAAATGCCAACGATTAAAGGGGCTGTGCGCAATGTCCCAATAAATGTTAGTGATACTGCCAAAGTATTGCTAAAGGGGCTGACAGTGATGGCATAATAACTGTTAAATTAAAACAAGTTAAGGAAATCATTCATCTTCTATGTTACTAAAGACTATTCCACTTCTGTCATATGTGAAGGAAACTTTACATGCAGAAAAGTGAAAGCTGTTCTGAGAATGCATTGTCCAATGATAGAAAAACACCCAGAAGGATTTGCACATCATTATTTATTCATGTATTATCCATTTTAGAAGTGAATGTGAACTAAGGGGGAAAGAGTGTGGTACTTACATGGAAAAACTGCATGAACCTGGTGTCTTAGAAATAATCAACAGAAACAAACAAGTTATACAGCCATATTGTGAGTTAGTGGAAACAGCTTTGAATAATCACTGTATTGATATACTCCGAAACCGGATGCTTTTGCCCAACAGGAAAATGATGATGTAGAACAAATGTTGGTCGCCACAGAAATATTGAGTGATGTTCAGGATAATGTTAATGGTGATGATGATGTTAACTCAGATCAGATGAATGAGATGAATAAGTCATTATCAGCACCTTCTATTTTCATGAATGATGATGAATTGAATAGTTTGATACATTGAATGACATTCAGAGAATGATTTTTAATGTCATAAATAAATGGGCTAAAAATTTAGTCAAAAACCGTAACACAGTTGTTCAACATAGAAATGAAACGCTCCACATGTTTCTAACAGGCAAAGCTGGTTGTGGGAAATCACGTTTAATAAATACTGTGTACAATCAGTGACCAAAACTATCAGTTACCATGGTAATTATCCTGAAAAACCTTGTGTTTTACTGTTAGCACCAACTGGCATTGCTGCTATTAATATAAATGAGAATACGATTCACTCAGGATTAAATATACCAATACATTTATTTGGTAAAACTGTACCAAGATTAAGGGAACAGAAATGGTCTATGTTGAGAAATAAACTTTCAGAACTTCTGTTAATTATCATAGATGAAGTACCAATGGTCTCGAACAAACTTCTGCTTCATATACATCAACGTCTTGTAGAAATATTTGGTTGTTCAACAAACAAGCCATTCGCTGGAATCAGTATTATATTTTCTGATTTATTATTATTTGATTTATATCAGTTACCACCAATTAAAGCAGCACCTGTTTACTCATCATGTGGTAGCAATATGCAATGGAAAATGTTGATTCATTATGGAGAAAGCTTCAATTGGTAGAACTGGAAGAGGTTATGAAACAAAAAGTGTCAGCTCTCTTATTGATGTACTAATAATAAAGTGAGAACAGCCAATCTTGATCTTAATTGTGAAAGTTTTCTCAAGTCCTGTTTCACCACACCTTTTGACCCAAATTTCCAAGTGATGCTCTCCATATATTTGCAGAGAATTCTCCCGCCAAAAACACAATGAACTTATGTTACAGAAAAATAGTACAGGATGCCCTCAAATGTTTCTTGTGCACAAATCAATACTGTTTTGGATAAAAGTCAAAGCAAGACTGAAGAAGAAGAAGAAGAAGAAGAAGGAGGAGAAGAAAAGACCGCCCGTTTTAATAAAATCTCAGATGTAATCCGAAATCTTAATGAGGGAGAAGAGGGTTGCATAGAAGTTATGAATAGTGAAGATATAGATTTTAATCTTAATGTTTGATTTACTTTTGTTATTATAGTACCCTAGTATAATATCGTGGAGGTGTTATCATAGTGAACTTTGTTAACCGTCTGGATTTTGCAAACGGGCAATACGGGTTTTTAGGCATTCTGATTGGCTTAACGCTCTTGACGACGGGCCGATATGGAGCGGTATTGCCCGTCGTCAAGGAAAATGGTAGCTTTAAAAGTAAATAAGCACGAAAAACAAGTTTCAAGAAGTATTGGAAATGATTATATATCTAACTCCTACAATACATCTATCGATAAAAACATTTTCATAGGATAGAAACAACAACAATGTCAAGTTTAACAGTTAAAATAACCAGATTCAGCAATATTCTGCCTGGATGCTTCTTCACCATGGCTAGTTAACTAGCTACATTGTCCATAAAAAAACGATGATCTAATATCCAGTTTTATCAAAAATACTAAATACAGGACGACGAAATTATAACAAATACGTCTCCTTTCATTTTCAGAGTCGTTTCTTTAGCATTTTGGTTACTCAGTCAATGTAAAACTCGTTGAAGCCCATGTTATTCTGTTAGTCCAAGCTAGCTAGTTAAAAAATTTACTTCGACATTCGCTGTAACTAAATTTTAGTTGAACATTCAACTTTAATTCATTCTTCTGTAAGTGTGGAACATCGTAATGTTTTGTTTACAAAGATTTATTCTATAGGGACTTTCGAATTCTGCATAGAATGTTTGTTCTTAGACAGGACTGTTTCGAATTTGACCTTGAGTGTTAACGAAAGTAGTGCTAGACCGAAATTCTTATTTTTTTATTTTTATCTAACTTAGACGGTTAACAAATACGAAAATATCGCCCTCAGTCATTGCACCAACCTCGCAAGCTTGGTCGGCACTTAGACCTTGGGCGATATTTGGCGGCACAGCCCGGGGTAATCGGTTATTATTGTATTAGGATTGCATAGGGGAATAGCCATCTCACTAATCTACAGGTAACAATCTGAGTTTAATGCTTAGAAGGCAAAAGCAACGAAGTACAAATATGTTAATGAACCAGATACTTTAACTGGGATTAGAAATTCTTTGCAAAAGGTTTTAGGTAGGGCAGGGTCAAAAATTTGACATTCAGGAAGGTATACAATTTGTAAAGTCCAGCAAGATTTCAGGGTGAAAAAATGAAATTATTAACAAACAGTTAGGCTTAACTCAAATTTCATTTTTCTTATAAAGAACGGACTTGTAAAGATACACAACACTAATAATGGATCATGAAAATCATGTTTCTTAAATGTTTCTTAAAAATAGAAATCTTAAATTTCCTACAAGGAATGTTTTTTGGTGTTCACTTGTAGTTGAAAGAGATGATAGCTCATTAGAAACAATGGAAGTATAGATGAGGGTGATTAGAATATGTGATGCTCTCTAGGAAAATCGACCACTTCTCTTTTCGTATTAAAAAATACGAAATACGGAAATTTCGTATTAAAAAATACGGATTTCGTATTTTAAAATACGCGTATTTTTAAAAATACGAAATACAAATTTTCGTATTTTTAAAAATACGAAAATCTATTTTCAAAAATACGAAATTCAAACAAAAAATACGGATTTCGTATTTTAAAATACGCGTATTTTTAAAAATACGAAATACAAATTTTCGTATTTTTAAAAATACGAAAATCTATTTTCAAAAATACGAAATTCGTATTTCGTATTTTTGAAAAATACGAAATACGAAATTCGTATTTTTAAAAATAGAAAATAGTAAATTCTATTTTTAAAGATAGAACATACAACATTCTATTTTTAAAAATCGAAACTATGACGTGTATCAAGTGAGTGGTTTAATAAACTGAATAGAAAAATTGCTCAATTTTACAAGTTTGTTTTTAATAGGTTTTAAATTAGCTCCATAATTTCACAGGGACGTTTTCTCGTCATTTTAGAATGATATACGGCAACTTTAAAGCTTCACAGGAAAGTTTTCTCGACATTTTAGAATGAAATTCGGCAACTTTAAAGCTTCACAGGAAAGTTTTCTCGTCATTTTAGAACGAAATACGGCAACTTTAAAGCTTCGCAGGGACGTTTTCTCGTCATTTTAGAAGGAAATACGGCAACTTTATAGCTTTGCAGAGACGTTTTCTCGTCATTTTAGAACGAAATACGGCAACTGTAGAGCTTCGCAGGCACATTTTTTCGTCATTTTAGAACGAAATACGGCAACTGTAGAGCTTCGCAGAGACGTTTTCTCGTTATTTAATAACGAAATAAGGCAACCTTAAAGTTTTGCAGGCACATTTTCTCGTCATTTTAGAACGAAATACGGCAACCTTAGAGCTTCGCAGGGACGTTTTCTTGTCATTTTAGAACGAAATACGGCAACTTTAAAGCTTCGCAGGGACGTTTTCTCGTTATTTTATAACGAAATACGGCAACTTTAAAGCTTCGCAGGGACGTTTTCTCGTCATTTTAGAATGAAATACGGCAACTTTAAAGCTTCGCAGGGACGTTTTCTCGTCATTTTATAACGAAATACGGCAACTTTAAAGCTTCGCAGGGACGTTTTCTCGTCATTTTAGAAGGAAATACGGCAACTTTATAGCTTCGCAGAGACGTTTTCTCGTCATTTTAGAACGAAATACGGCAACTGTAAAGCTTCGCAGGCACATTTTTTCGTCATTTTAGAACGAAATAAAGCAACTGTAGAGCTTCGCAGAGACGTTTTCTCGTTATTTAATAACGAAATACGGCACCCTTAAAGCTTCGCAGGCACATTTTCTCGTCATTTTAGAACGAAATACGGCAACCTTAGAGCTTCGCAGGGACGTTTTCTTGTCATTTTAGAACGAAATACGGCAACTTTAAAGCTTCGCAGGGACGTTTTCTCGTTATTTTATAACGAAATACGGCAACTATAAAGCTTCGCAGGGACGTTTTCTCGTCATTTTAGAACGAAATACGGCAACTGTAGAGCTTCGCAGGCACATTTTTTCGTCATTTTAGAACGAAATACGGCAACTGTAGAGCTTCGCAGAGACGTTTTCTCGTTATTTAATAACGAAATACGGCAACCTTAAAGCTTCGCAGGCACATTTTCTCGTCATTTTAGAACGAAATACGGCAACCTTAGAGCTTCGCAGGGACGTTTTCTCGTCATTTTAGAATCAAATACGGCAACTTTAGAGCTTCGCAGAGATGTTTTCTCGTCATTTTAGAATGAAATACGGCAACTTTGAAGCTTCGCAGGAACCTTTTCTCGTCATTTTAAAATGAAATACGGCAACTTTAAAGCTTCGCAGGGACGTTTTCTCCTCATTTTAGAATGAAATACGGCAACTTTAGAGCTTCGCATGGACGTTTTCTCGTTATTTTTTAACGAAATACGGCAACTTTAAAGCTTCGCAGGGACGTTTTCTCGTCATTTTAAAACGAATTACGGCAAATTTAGAGCTTCGCAGGGACGTTTTCTCGTTATTTTATAACGAAATACGGCAACTTTAAAGCTTCGCAGGGACGTTTTCTCGTCATTTTAGATTGAAATACGGCAACTTTATAGCTGCGCAGAGACGTTTTCTCGTCATTTTAGAACGAAATACGGCAACTGTAGAGCTTCGCAGGCACATTTTCTCGTTATTTAATAACGAAATACGGCAACTTTGAAGCTTCGCAGGAACGTTTTCTCGTCATTTTAAAATGAAATACGGCAACTTTAAAGCTTTGCAGAGATGTTTTTTCGTTATTTTAGAATGAAATACGGCAATTTTGAAGCCTCGCAGGGACGTTTTCTCGTCATTTAAGAATGAAATAAGGCAACTTAAGACCTTCGCAGGGACGTTTTTTCGTCATTTTAGAATGAAATACGGCAACTTAAGAGCTTCGCAGGGACGTTTTCTCGTCATTTTAGAATGAAATACGTCAACCTTAAAGCTTCGCTGGGACGTTTTCTCGTCATTTTAGAACGAAATACAGCAACTGTAGAGCTTCGCAGGCACATTTTCTCGTTATTTAATAACGAAATACGGCAACTTTAGAGCTTCGCAGGGACGTTTTCTCGTCATTTTAGAATGAAATACGGCAACTTTAGAGCTTCGCAGAGATGTTTTCTCGTTTCATTTTTTGTATTAAATTATATAATCGTTTCGTGAAAAAAAATTAAACATTTAATTCGTTTCATAATACGATTATGAGATGATGTAAAAAAAATAATGAAACGATTCCTATATAATGAAAATCGTTTCAATTCAAAAATGAAAAGATCTCGGAGACAATCCCTTACTTTTTTATGTTTTCGAATTTTAAATCACAGCGTATTTTTAGAAATGCGGTTTTTTAAAAAAATATGCGTATTTTTAAATACGCAATTCGTATTTTTAAAAATACGAAATACGGAATTCTATTGTTTTAAAAATACGAATTAAAAATAGAAGCGGTCGATTTTCCTAGAGAGCATCACATATCTTTCACATCATCCGCCATAATTAAAATTATATATCATTATTATCAAAGATTCTTTTACTTATTTTATTTTTTTCCCCGAAGACAACTATTACAGCGTTTAAAATAACGTTTTTAAACCTGACGATTACTGTCAAAATCTTGGTGATCATATTTTTCCAACAAATGTGATGATCATACACCCCTAGGTTCATAGTCATTTTAATTTTATTGTGAAGAAATTAAGCAATGAAAGACTAATTCAAAGTCAACCTGTACATCCTAGCTAATCCGCGGACTACTCATAAAAATCGTAAATACCACAGCCTGCATATTAACATTGTATTTTCGTGACTATAATGGAAGAATCATCTAATTTGTTTGGAACATTTCTAAACGCAGGTTTTTTTACAAATTACCTTGTTGATTATTGGACATATTGTGAGTGCTTGTGTTCAAGTTATTGTTATCGCCTTCTTCTTGTTTCATATAATTGGCTGCTTTGGCAGGTGTTTTTTTCAATCCTTTTACCATTTTTGCTGTGACAGCTTTCTGAACTGCTTTCTGACTTGCTGACTTGAAATACACTCTTGTGTTATATTCAGACCTAAACAGAAAGAGATAGAGAATCTAACAATAAATATTTCTGCTTGCAAACCATTTGACCGTATGTATATTTAGAAAAGATGGTAATCTATTTAAGGCAATAGACGTTTCTCATATTCAATTACTTTGGCACGCAGCAGATTTTCCTTTTATTTTTTTTACAAAGTAAACATGTATGGAATCTAGAAAATTTGGAGACAGCAAATGATTTTCAGAAATCGCCATTGTGGACTTGGTTTATGGCAGCAAAACAATAATTGTGACAGTAAAATAGAACAAAGCCATTTTCTTACTTTAAGCAATCTATAAATACATTTTAAAGGCATTATAGTTCTTTATTGGAGTTGTATATTACAGAGGTCGATAGAGACAAGCTTTAAGAATGTCACTGACACAGTTACAGGAGACTCAATAATAGAGTCCTCAATAGAACCTATCCTTGCAAAACCGAGGTCAGGTCTTACTTGTTACCTGGTGTGCCATGCAGGAGAGACTTTGATGATTACGATCATCCTGATATACAATGGTAGGATTTGTAGTGCTTTTTTTAATTTATCAATCTGTCATTTAATTATGACCAGTCAAATTTCTCCATGGAAATGTGGTAGATGGACCTCCCACAATAAACTTTACAATGTTTTTATGTTTGAATGATTAATTCATTGTGCAATAAAAGAGTAAAAAAAGGTAGATGTGTACTCTGATGTTTGTGAAAGAAACAAAAGAAAAAGAAATAAAGAAATTCTTGTGTGATATTTTTTATGCATTAGTTATTCTACAGGTTTTTTTTTACACCAGCAGTTTTTTTTGCTGTTGCTGGGTTAACCTATAGGATGGCATTTAGCATGGCATTGACGAATGCCCCCAGTCCCGACGCTCAATAACGTAGTTAAATTTCTGATAAAAACCACTACTTTTGTTACCTGACATCTCTGAGAAGAGACTGGCAATGTGGACACTCCTTTGTTTTGCTGACCAAATGGTTTTTAATGAAGTCTTTAACTAAATCTTGTGAGCATTTAATTAAATTCTTTGTGCATTCACTTTTGCTTGATGCTACATTGTTAATCACACTGTGATAATAAGCATCAATCTTCTCGCATATTACTTTATGAAGATTAATGTCTGTGGCACTGTTTTCACTAGCTTCAGCTGAATATGCACCATACAGGTCTTTTAAGTTTGTAGCTTCTGTTAGATAACCTTTCTCGAGCAAATCACTTTGTCTAAAAGTAATAAAAAAACTAGACCAGTACTCTATAAGTTCCTGCTACCATTGGATAAAAGAAAACGGTGAAGGTCAGTCCATGAAGCAAGCAGTGTCATTATAAATTTAGCTTTTACTCTTTCAAGATATAACCTACTGCATTAATAATTAGGTGTGATTGCGTTCAAAAATAGCAAGAGTTCTTTCTTCAATATATATGTGTTGTTAGAATAGGCAAGCCTGTGCCTTGTTTTTGCTTTTTTCAAATCCTTTTACCCCTCTCCAGGCAAAAAAAGTAAAAATAAGTAAATTGACTGTTAAAATACAAACCTTACAAACAGCTGTGTTCTCGACATTTTAGAAATCAACCTGTGACATTTCATACATGATCCACGAAGAACTTGTAACATTAATTTGAAAAACATTGGATGGTATACTGGCAATGGTAACTCAATATACCCAAAATGGCCAGGGCATTTTAAGTTGTTCATTCCACATGTATCACATCTATCATCCTTATCATTGGGACCAAGGGCGGGATCATACAATCCATAATAATTTGGGTGAAGCAATTGATCATAAGTTTCTGGGTTAGTGATCTTCTTAACAGCAAGTGATTTGATTTCCTCTGAAGTATGAGCAGCAAAATTTACAGCTTGGATCCTGTCACAAAACATTGTATTTTGCTTTTTGGACAAGAATTTTTTATTTGCTATCTACAAAATAGAAACTAAGACAATTAAGGGTTATTGACTTTTAAATCTACTAAAAGTACTGTGCTCAATTTGTAATGGTAATTTCAGCAAATTAAAAACAAGTAAAGGAGGGTAAAAAGGTTTCAATGTTCAAAATAACTTACTTCACAACTGTTCTAACACTTTTTCATGTTGGCAAAAACAATAATAATATGTCTTGTTTTTCACTTGTATGTATTATTATAACTATTTTAGCGTAAGTAGCTAATTTTTGTGATGACATAAAAATTTAAACTTTTGTTAGTTTTGTTTAGTTACAGTATACGCAATTACACCGGTAATTTTGAAGTTCATTTAACCCTAATCGTGCTGGGGGGGGGGGGGGGGGGGATGATTCATGATTTTTTTGGGAGACTTATGCCGAAGTGTTGACATGACAACCCTTTTCTTATGTTGAGTAAAATTTTGGAAAAATTTTTTTTACTAAAAAATTATTTTTACATGTTTTTAAAGGCTTTATGTCACTTCTTAGTTTATATTGTTATATTATTTTGTGTTTCTATTATTATTGTTACTAAATCCATCTCAATTATACAACAATTAACAAAATTCAAAGTTAGAGGTTTTTTTCTCTATGTCACCGAATTTGATGACGCCATCACCGAAAATGCTGACGTCAACAATTTTGTTTTCATCCAATTGTTTATTAATACCTGGACAACACTTGTGGTAAGTTTCAGGTTCAACGGACAACAATTGTAGAAATTACACAGGGGGGGTCAAATCAGCCCCCCCCCCCAGCATTGAGGAGCCCCTAAAAGGCCCATCAGGAATATGGTTAAAATTTGTATCATTTTTTCGTATGATAGAAAAACTTTGTTTAATTCTTTTATTTCTGGTTTCGTATTGAAATAATTATGCGCAATTACGCTGGTACTTTTGAAGTTCGTTTTAAGTTCGTATAGCAATATACTTCGTTCAAAGTTCGTATCATTTTTTTTGTATGATAAAAAACGGCGATTAAGTTCGTATCATGTATTAAAAAAATTTGTTTGAACTTCGTTTATATTTTTTATTTTAATCGAACTACTTCGTAGCGTTCGTATATTGAGACGAAAAAAACATACGAACCTTTTGAGACGATCCTTTAATACAGGTAAACTGTGTCGTCAATGCATTTAGGCGTAATACCCTTTTCAAAAAAACTGTGTTGTAACTTTGGTTTACATAACAACACAGGATACACTCTGTTAACACTTGGCTAAGCGCTTACTACATACAGGTAAACCAAGTCACATATCCATAGGCGTCATACCCTTTTCAACAAAACTTATCACAGCTTCAATTTAAACAAAACAAACAGGAAACAAACTGACATTAACACACGACTGAGCGCTTAGTACAGGTAAACGGTGTTGCACATGTGTATAGGCATAATACCCTTTTCCAAAAAAACTTTATTGCAACTTCGGGTTTAAATAAAAACACGGGAAACAGCCTGTCGTTACCCTGTCCAGCTAAAAAAATCACTCAGCAATTTTATTTTGCGGTGTAAGTTTTCATGACAGTAATAAAAGGTGTTGCTACCTACTTAACTGCATTTAGCATAAGAAATATTGATTAAGAATTTTGTTGTACTGTAGCTAGCCAACTGGACTTAGCTAAAGAGCTAGCTAGAGAGCCACAACCCCAACATAACAATAAATAATAATATACCAAACTTTAAAATAATAAGAATAAATAAGGTGGCTTCAGCAGGATTCTGCCTTGAAATCTCTGTTTGTAGAAAACGTGATGATATTTTCATCTTAATATGTAAAAACATAGACACAATAAAGAGAATATATAAGAGAATATATTCAGAACTGAATTTAGGCAGTTAAATAATTATACTAACCCAACCAAATATTTCTCTTTGCTTCAAAAAATTTTGATTCCAGCTTGGTGAACAAGCTGGAGTATAATCAATATGGCGTCCTTGAACTCGGTCCCTCAAAAGGAACGACTCGTACCTTAACCCCTAGAGCTCGGTTTAGTTGAACAAAATCCGCCTCGTTAAAAACATAACTGAAAACGAAAATTTGACAGAGTATCTAGCATAGCTCATCAAATAATATTAAAATAACGGTCTATAACAATATTTGTGATCAAATTCGTAACGCAGTCTTCATTCTTTCCCAATTTCACGAATATCAAGGTATGCATACAGCTGGCGTAGCGCTAGGGTCGCGGGGTCAGGTCGGACTTTAAAAGTTGTGACGTTACGGCAATCGGTTAAAAAATCGGTTGAAGAAGAAGAAGAAAGAGGAGAAGAAAAAGACCGCCCGTTTTAATAAGACCTTGGATGTAATCCGAAATTTTAATTATATACCAGAAAGTTTTTTTCATAAGGTAGGTCGCGTGGCCTGTTTATTAAGAATTTTTGAAATATAATATGTTACAAAAGTCGAACATAAAAAGAAAATGCGTAATGCATAAAATCTTACTAATACCTTGTAACCAGACATGGTTTTTGTGGCAAAAATAAGTTCTGCATCTTTTAAATATATTGGCTTTTTAATCGCAAAAATAATGTCGCAAAAATTTCTTTCCGCAAGTTCTTCCTTTTAATACAATTTGTTAAAGCTCTGAGATTAAACTGCCCTGTACGTATAGGATACCTGTACAAGGATCATAATACAACTTAGTGTCTGATATATATACTGCCTTATATCGTTGTACCAGAGGATAAATAAACATAAGCAAATCTTCTGTGAAAATATGTATTCTTTGATAAAATACTCATATACTGTATATAACTGCTTTTTCCGAAAATTAACAATTTTAAAAAGTTCAGGGGCTTTTAAAAGGTAGTCATTAATTACTTTTTGTGGTTGTCTCAAAGTAATTTTTTTCATGTATATACAGGCCTATCAATAAGAAAATAGGACCAGCGCGATAAATCGCGCGCCCCAAGCTTTAATAACAAAAAATTTCAAAAAAATAAAGTCAGGGCAACATTTAAAGTCCCAAGACTGAAGTTTTAAACAATCTTTATCTCAGCTGAAATAAGTTAAAGAAATGTCAGGTGTATTTAAGTTGACTCGCTTTTAATCTACTTTTTACGCAACACAACACTTGTTTAGTTTCAAATAAATACATAGTACAAAACAAACAAATAAAAAATTAAATAAAGTGTTTTGCAACTTCAACTTGAAATCGTCAACATATTAACGAGTATAACTAAAAATATGTTTTTAAAAAAGTTTAAATGGGCAGGAGGCGGTCCATAAGCTCCTGTATACATAAGTGGCAGTCCATAAGCACCCATTAGGTTGTTCTCTTTCTCTACTTCGTATTCACATATCGTTTTCTTTCCTGTATCGCTGTGCCAAAGAAGCCAATAATAGTATTCCTAACTAAGAGGTTTAGTAACAAAGTAGCTACATAGAATGGGTAAACTAAAAGCCATAGTTTCAAATCTTCATATTACTCGCTATGAGTGAAGGTGGCATGCACGAAGTAGGCTTAAAGTTATAACAAGAGAACAAGTTTTGTAGTGTTGCGACTAGCGTAAGTTGGAGTCTGCTTTTGATTAGTAAAGTATGTTCTATCTAAATCTAAACAAGAAGCCGACCGGCTTTAACAATTTCCGCCACTCATAAGCTCTTGTGAGGTTTCCGTTTTTCCTAGGTCCGTCTGTTGGAGATACAGAAGTGGGTACGCAGGTTCCTCGTGCCTGCTTATGTTGCTTTCAAGCGAGCAGGAAAGTAAAAAAACGTCAACAAAAGTTTTATAAGATGCATTTTGGAATGAACATTGAAACAACAGCTAGCAATCTCGGTCCCTGGTCCTATGAGCAACATCTTCATCGCTCACATTTACCCTTATAAATTCCATTTCATATCTCCTTACGTGCGTGCCAGCGTATGTGTCTAGAATGTAACTTGTCAAATGTTCAGCCTTTTAAAATTTTAGCAAAGCTGAATTACCAAAATTTGACATGTTCCCGCTTTCGTTGTGCACATGCGAGTCAAACAGAAAATAGTCACGTTTACACCACAAGATTGCAAATGTGAACCCATTTACAAGCATCAAAACCCCATCTCCGCTGTCAAAATTATCTTCTACGTGCAGAAAACTGATATCAGTAGCATCAAGGATACCGATGTTTGTATTCAAACGTGTAACTGACAAAAATGTTTTAAAGATTTCAACACATTCCGGAAGTTCGTCGGTCTTTATTCCGGAAAAAAGTTGCTGAATGAAATATTAGGCATTTTGAGGCAGACTTTTGCAATCGAAACACAGAGTAATCGAACTGGCAAATATCCTCGCACGTGTATACAACCCAACCGAGATTACAACTTGCGCAAACCATGCTTGGAATCACAAAAGAACAAACTATGCAGAATAGAACGTCAATTATTTATACGAAGGGTATGAATGAAAACGCTGCGCAAATAATATTTTAATCAATTCAATTATATATTTCAGGTTCAAAACAACAAGTACGGGTATTTGAGTATTTGAGCTTTTTAGTTTTCAGTATTCAAGTTTCAAGTTTTCAGTATTCAAGTTTTCAGTATTCAAGTTTTGAGTTTTCAGTATTCAAGTTTTGAGCTTTGAGTATTAGTTTTTCAGTACTTCTGAGCGTTTCTCAGACACCACCTATCACCTAAAAGAAATAGAAAATCGATTAAATTGATGACATCATACACTGGAAAATACAATTGACACTGTTACAGTTTTGAGAAAGTTAAAATACTAAAAATGAGGCGATAAAAACATAACCACTTTAATTTCTGGCAAAATTTTATAGGATAAAAAAATACCTCAATAAACTGCTTGAATGCCGAAATGAACAATTATTGTATCCAATTCTGTACTAAAACCAAAATACATAAAAATTAAAATATGATGAAGAGAGAATAGCCAAACAATTAGGGGTGACTCACAAATCGAAAAGGAAGTGAAATACTTCGAAGTTTAAATATTTTATACCGTAAAACATGAATTTTCAAAACATGTGGGATTGGCGTTCAGCATACACATTTTGATTTGTGAGTCATCCCATATTCAAAACTACAACTGAATTTTTATTTTTTATTGGCCAAGATGTTGACTCCCCCCTCAGACAAATGCCAATAAAAAAGACAACATCTTTTAGGAGAATTAGTCTGTAATAGGATATAGTAAGCCAAAACAGTTTTATGCCTGTCAGGTATGGTTTCTCATATATAGCAATATTCAACGAGTCATTATATTCGAGTCATTTGTTCAACGATTGTGATATTATATGTTCAACCAGTCATTTATATGTTCAACCAGTCATATATGTTCAATGAATAATATACAAGCAACGAAATATTTTCAAAATATCTGCTTTTTTCTTACTTGAAATGCAATACACATGTCTATTTCGCCTTCTTTGAGCTTTCAGAAAGTAGTGCCTATAATATTTTTGCCTGATTATGTTTTGTGAGGAGTCGTTAAATATAAATATGGACGGTTAAACATATATGAGTCGTTGCACACATAAGAGTCATTAAACATTTACAATAAACCACGTCGGATTTGTTGAACATATCACAATTGTTCACAATTGAACATAAATATTCAATTTGTTGAATATTCCTACGTGTGGGCAACCATAGGTCAGGATGTGTGCACATGTATTGAACTTTATACACATTTGCAACTTTGTTTTGATTTGGGAATGTATATGCTCTGTCACTGTTAAATCTGAGAAAGGGCTTAAATTTTCTGCAGATTTTCAGATCAGAGTAAGTAAATTCGTTCCTAGGACCAACGAACAACTTAGGCTGAAGAAATTGGTACCTCAGTTTATCATCGTCTGCATTTCAGGGAGTACCATGCAGGAAATTTTCATTATTTATTATTTTAAAGGAGGTTATAAGGACAGACTTGATACAGAGGAAGTTGAGTTTAGATCTAACACAGTCTAGATCAGATTGGAAGAGGGTCATTAATATACCCCGTCCAACCCATGCTAGCATGGAAAACGGACGTTAAGCCGAGAATGATGATGATGATGACAATCCCTTCATTGCACATGCCACAAAGCCACCATTTTTCTGTTTACAGTACATTGTCTCGCTCGGCCAAAATAAATAAATAAAAGGCCCACAGCCCTGGAACTAATGCCTAAAAGACATGTGCAGCAAGAACGAGTGTACGATTGGTCAGTATTTTATCAAAATAGAGCAAAAAAACGAAAAATGTTGGTTGTCGTTGGTATGTGCGAAGCATGTCAGAAGGCTTTTTGAGATATTCTTTTGGTAATTTACCTCATACTTTTCTTCTTTTAAAGGGAAAGTAAAGCCAATAATAATGAAATTTTTTGAAATAATGAAATTGTTCATGGTGGTGG
Organism: Hydractinia echinata; assembly: GCA_030067915.1. Lineage (NCBI taxonomy): Eukaryota > Metazoa > Cnidaria > Hydrozoa > Anthoathecata > Hydractiniidae > Hydractinia > Hydractinia echinata. The sequence continues at coordinate 1,824,973 of JASGCC010000028.1, forward strand.
TAAATATAGATGCGGGCTGCCTGACAGTAAACTAAGGTACGACTTTCTTCGGCCTTAGTGCCACTCAATCTCGTCCCAAGGGCTTTTCTACGCATTTTATTAACATATCGTAGGCGTTTAGAAATTCTGCCAGACGAGTTTGGGTGCCACTGAAAAAATTGTTAAGTTGACATGACATCTTATTGGTTATTCCAGACTGTCATGACATGCAGGATGCTAGGTATAGCTTGTCTGCATATCTAAACACATCAAATTTTGAAACCAAAACTTTGGTATGCTTAACAAACTTTTATTTTCAGGCAAGCTTAGCTCCAAACAACGTGCAGGTTTTCGCTACCCTTTTTTACAAAACAACGAAATTCCCTCACCTTTGAAGTGTCAAGCAGTTGATGCTAAGTATAGCTAAACGAATAAAAACTATTTCCAGTATAGTATATTAAAGCACAAAACTGTGTCTAGCCTAGTGTAAAGTAAAATACTTTGGCTTAGAGAGCGAGCAAGCAACAACTGCATACGGTCAACAACAGTCAAAATGGCCGACAATATTGCCAACGTGGCTTGTACAGGAACCAAAATTTCCAGGACCGAGGATTTAAAGCAAATTAGGCTACATAGATTAAAATTTTCTGAAAAAGATTTTGGAGAATTAATACAATAAGACACAAAGTTATAAATCTAGTTAGAAAACAAAATAATTTCACGAAAAATAAAAAATAGAACAGTACGATCGTAAGTCTGTGGTTTATCGAGATTTGCAAAAAGTGCCGGACGATAGAATGTGGAAACCAAACAATTTCCTCGCAGAGCGCGGAAATTGAATAAATAAAAAATTATTAGAAAAACAAATTCAGAGTAACAAGTTTGAAAATCAAGATCGCTCAGCTAGCTAATTTTTTTGTAGAACTGGGGGAGCAATTAATGGCTCAGCTATTATCTCATTTCTTAGAATTGAGCGCGCCTTTGCGTGCGCGAGAGCGATCGCTTGCCCCTTATTGATAGGCCTGTATATACCGAAAAGCAAATTTCAGGCGAAATGAAAGTTGTTTTCTTAGGTTTTGATTAAATTTAGAGCTCAATTTTTTACTTAAAAATTGAACTCTGAATTTGGTATGTTAACTCATTGCGTACGGAAAGCTGCTTACAGCGGCTCAATGTATATTCTTCGCTGACGGAAAGCCGCTCACAGCGGCTTTTGCATAAATTTATTTTGACTTGCTCAAAGTAAGTACATTTTTGCATAATTACTTAATTTTTTATATAACAGTGAAGAAAGATGATTGTTCTGTTGATTTTCGTACTTACTAAAACAGGAAACGAGCAGAAACGAGCAAGAAACAAACAGAAACGACCAGAAACCAGCAGTTAACAAATAATAAAACTTGTGCTCTCTCTCTCTGTGACCCACGGAGGACTCACCAGAGTAAATTAGCGCTTTACTCTGTAATAATTATTTTCACAGATAATATCTTCAAAACCCCAGGTCGTTTTAAATTTTGCCGAAAGCTTCGTTTTCATGTAACTAACTGCACGATTTTCTCGTGACTTTGCGAAAAAAGTTTCGCGTGGAAGAAAAAAGAAAGAAAAACATGTCTAGACATTTAAAAATCATTCATAAAGAAACTTCTAAATTTGTTTAGTTTTTGTTCAATATGAAATAGTTGCTGCTCGCGATATGCATGATCCATGTCATTTTTAGTTATCTACTTAAAGGGAAGTAACCTCAAAAATGTGAAATTTTTTTTCTCGACTACGTATTTGTATTTGAACTTATAAAATCAGAAAAATAACACATAAACACAAGAATTTATCTCTAAATACCTATATTCCCTGTTCATATCTCCGTAAAAACTTCGTTTTTGAAAAAAGCGCGTCAAAATAAAAAAGACTGGGTTCTAACTTGAATATGACGTTTTATAGTTCAAAACATTGCGCTAGCTAGACGAGGCCCTATGTTGGTGCTTATAATGCAACAGACTTTCGAATAAGAAACAAAAAAATGCATCATAGTTTCTTGTCCAGTGACGAAGAAAACACTGTTCCAGACATTTCGGCTCTAAAGTCATTTAGTTTTGAGCCTGAAATGTCGTTGGAAGAGCAAGATAAATTTTTAAGTTCAAACCATGAAGACGAAGTTGTACAAAAAGAAGGTAATCGAATTGGAAACAATAATTGGTGTAAATGAGGTGGTCACTGTAGACCGATGAGTTTATTCTCTGAAAGTTTGTAATGCAAAGATAATAATGAAATTCCTGACGACTACTTCAAAAGTACAAATAATTTCGCCAAATATAAAGTCTTTCATATTTACAATCATGACTGAAGTGATATCCATTTTATATCTTCAACATCCTTCTGTCTTCAATTAATTGAAATTGTTAAATTGAATCGTGTTAAAAATAAAAAGTCCGATAAAAAAGGAAATACATTTTCCATACGCACAACATGATAAAAAGTTTCTCACCAAGCTCTTTACATTAAACTTTTCATCACAATCTTTTGTGAAAAAAAAAACATCTTGCTCTCCATCCGAAATATTTTATGCAACTGCATCTTTGAAATTCAATGAAGAAGGCCCGGATAGCAACAATGATGAAGGGATTAAAAAAAATGGAATACCGAAGATGCGTTCTAATAAAGAAATACAATAGTGAGATGTGCTCTGAATGAGTGTACGTGAACAGGGGGTAAATTTTAAATTTCCCATTTTAGGAAAAACATGTATTACAGATTTGATGGGTACATAATCGATTAGAAAAAGATGTTCAGAAAGACATACCATCGTGTGCTTTATGGGCAATCCGCAATAAATACTCTAAAGCCGATAGATATTTCCGAATTGTTGTCATTACCCCCGTCTGTCAAGGCATGCATGCGACGAAGAAACCATTTGCTTGTTGTGAGGTGCATAATTTTTGAACTTGAAAGTCAAAGTAAGTTTGAAAAAAAATGAATCAACGAGACGAAGTTATTAGTAGGAAATCATTAATGTTAAAAGAAAGAATTATCATTGTGTAAAATATAATTTTTGTTGGCTTGGTATGTAATTGTTGGTTACGAACACGAAGTTTATACCGAGCTTGTATCTTTTTATTTTGATAAACAAATACGAAAGAAGCATGTGTTTGGTTGATACATACAAAATCAAATGATTTACGTAAATCAGGTAATTGCCTGAAGATCTCCTTCAAAGCAGTCTGGCTCAAAGTGCGTGAAACATATATAAAATCCTGAATCCTTAGGCAAGGGACCAGTTCTTCTAATGTTATGTGACCATCTTTTTCGAAGCTCGTTTTTTTTCTCTGCGCTGGGAATTTTGAAAAAAACTACAACATCGTCAACATTTTCTTTTGATTTATTATTACCAGTTCTGTTAGTGCAGTTGATGGCGGCGCAATTTGGCATGTTTTCAAGCAGTTAAACTGGAATGTTTAAGTAAATTAACAACTAATACTACTACCACCGCCAGCACACTACACTTTCTGAACTAAAAAACGTCATAATTTCAACTCGACCCAATCCTTTTAAAATCGCAAAGGGGTCAGAATAACGAAGCGATTTCACGCGTAGTAAACACAACTTTTTACTAAGTTAGTGAAACTTTTATATGAAAAGAAATAGGTATTTCAACAAGTTTTTTTTGTTGCGGCTACTGTTTTTTTAAATAAAAAATTAGAGGTTACTTCCCCTTTAACTAAGCTTTCTTCTTCGAGTTGATAAAATGAGTTTCTCTCAAACTAAAGCTTAGACGCAAACGAATGACTCAGCGGAAACCCCGAGTTTAAATTGGACAATGTGACTATCGCTTCGGAGGCCATTTTAATTTATCTGCGAGTTGTTTACCAAGCTTGGCCACATCTTACTCTGGTATAAACTTTATAGTTTACTAATGTTTGTTAGGGTGAGTGAAACCACTCGCTGGACTATTCGGATGAAAAGGGCTTTCCCCGACATGGACCACGTGAGCAAAGAACAATAGAATTAGCCAATCAAAAAGCGCGGCCAGATTTTGGCCGCAGAAAAATCGTTTGAGACCCAGCGTAATTTTTCCCACCTTAACTACTCCGATTTCCCGGTGGTAAAAAAAATTACGCTGGGTCTCCTGGCTAATATAGAGCACATGATTCACAACAACTACTATGCTCTTTCCAAACAATGGGAGTGACAGTGATTGTGGTACCCTGTTTTTCCAAGCTAAGAGCGGCGGAGTAGCACTTATTGCAGAATGAATCAGGGTGAATTTCTGGCTGGTCTTCTTCTAACTTCAGCTTAAAAGCATTATTTAGCCATTCCTGATGCTTCCTTACATTGTGTTTACATATTGTTAGTTTTTGCCACAAATTCGACAAAGTTTTTTTATGCAGTGGTGAGTTTCCATTATTTGTGACAAAAATCGTTCATTTTTAAAAAGCTATAACTTTTGTTAAAAAAATACCAGGGAAATAAGGTTTTCTTTAAATTTAAATTAATCCTTTGTCTGTACATCAGCATAAAGACCAATATCCAAAAAACTCCACAAACCGAGATATTAGGCCGAAGGCGCGCACTACTAATTTTCCAGTAATTTAGCTTGTCTGTTTAAACCCTTGTTTATACCGTTTTGCGCCAGTGATTTTAACTTTTTAAGAAATACACGTCTTGTGAAGACCCTTGTTTGGGCTAATACATGATATAAGCGGTCATTAACGCGTGAAATTAAGAGCAAGCGGTAGCAGAAAGTTAGAGCCTGATTATATGAGGAGTTGGCTCGGTGTTGGCTCGCCACATGCTCAGCATGATAAAATTAAACAGCTCGGCATAATGGCAGATCACTACAAAAAAATATTTTACATTATATGAGGTGAGTCAACCCGCCTAGGCGAGCTGGCTCGTTTTTCAACCCGGGACAGGTTGGTTAGGTGGGTTGACTCGGTTCATATAATATCACTTTGTCGAGCCCGGGCCGGGTTGAAAAAGAAGAGCATGCGCATTGTTGTTTCTCCAAAACAGAGGAGAAACAATAATGGCAAGCGAAGCAGCAGACAAGAAGTTTAAATGGACTTTGGAACTTGTGGAGCATATTACGTGGATTTTCCTGTTGGTGTTTCAAATGTTTTAGGAGTTTCCTTTGTTTTGTTAAAAAATATGTCAATATGTTCTGTATTAGGCGATTTCTTCGAAGCAATGACAAATACAGAACACCTTGGATTTGGAATAACAAATTATTGGCGACCAAAATACTTAATGATAATTTTGATTTAATTTCGGTTGTTTGTTCACATCTTGCATCCGCCATTTTTAAAAAAATATGCGCACTTTTTTTCAACCCGGCACCAGTGTAGGTCTTGACCCGGGTTGACTTTTCCCATATAATACGTAATTTTTTCAAACGGGTTGACCCGCCAACCGGGCCAACACCGAGCCAACTCGCCTCATATAATCAGGCTCTTACTATATTTCAAGACCAACCTCGATCCCAGGACATGTTGTCTCTTTTTGTATATCAAGCGCAGCACCGATGAGAGACAAAAAGCCCTGGGAACGAGGTTGTTTCAAGACAATTTTTTCTACAAACTTCGATTTGAAAATCGGTTTCGTTTAAACACTAGGTGGTACTAATGCCTGCATCCACAGAAGAAATTGTAAAGCGTGGGTGCTTCGATCTTGAGAATTCTTGTTTCGCGTGGATTCTGAACTTAACCCTATTATACCTGGGGGGGGCACAAAGTGCCCGCGGCCTTTTTGACTAGGCATAACTTTAGATACACATGTGATTAAGTGCTAAAATTTTGTGACTATTCCTAATTTTATTATGGCTTCTGATGAAAAAAAAAATTTTGGAAAAATTTTGTACTTTGCTGGGGGTATTGCATTTTTTGTACGGGGGTAAATGTTTTGGAATTTTGAAAACCGTTGACATTCATGTAAGAATGTTATAAGATGTTGTATTGGGTATATAATTATTTATTACATGTATGTTGGTTAATAAGTGGTAACCAAGGTGTTGGTAAGGTGATATATGGTTACTAGGGACAAAAAGCAGACCAGATTTGAAGGAAATATCGATCCAGCAAATTGACGTCATTTCGGATCCCAATGACGTCATTATATTGTTTTCCTTACCTTGATTATCTTTAAATGTCCTGTTCTACATATATGCCAAGTTTAATGACATGAGCATCAATATTTCTGGTAGAACGGGTCTTTTTATCTTTATCGTTAAAATAAGCATTTTTTTTGCCGAAATGACGTCATTTTTTATCCCAATGACGTCATTAAAATTACTTTTTTCATGTGAAACACATATTTTGGTATTCATTCCACAAATCTACCAAGAATCAAGGCCATATCATTAGTAACACGCGAGAAATTAAAACGTACTGAAAAATTGGGAAAATGACCATTTTTCACATGTGTGACGTCATTTCTAATCCCTATGACGTCATCAAATTATTTTTTTTACCTGGATTGAGTTTGTACTAAGACATTCTCCAACTGAGCCAAGTTTCATCACTTTAGCACAAGTGGTTCAGGATTTATGGCCCGCGGGCACTTTGTGCCCCCCCCCCAGGGTTACAAGGGCCAAAAAAGCCCAGGTATAATAGGGTTAAACGGCAAAAAACTTGTTTAAAGATTATTTTATGGACATTCTTGACTTGTGGATCGACAAAAGGTGTACGCCAGCACTATTTCGACCTGAAAAGCACCAAATACCTAAGTCTAATTGATGACGAGTAAACTCTGACGAGTTCACTTCGGAGGGTGCGTCGTTAAGACAGCTTTCTAAATGCTTGTGGAACACCACATTTAATATTCAGAACTGTCATATATTGTCTTAGTAGGCCCTAAAGTATCATCTAGCTATTGCAAGGAATTAAACATCGACGGAGGGGCAAGAAAGCTGTCTAAAAATGCGAAAATGGTTGCTATGGGCGTTGCTATGCACTTATATTTGCGGCTGGTTGGAAAAAGTGGCAGAATGCGCAATAAAAGCCTGAATTTGTCATAAGCACTACTTGCCACGGTATTCTAAGATGAATTTGCTGTCAGAAAACAGCTAAATGACAATTCTTGAAATTTAGAATTTTTTTCTAGGGGAACCACCTAAGCAGAAAAGCGCTGCAATTTGGGAGAATGCGCAAATCAGTGTTCTATTCTATTTGTACAATAGCGTAAGCCCCTAGGGCTTAACCAATTGCCCAAAACGGAAACAGTGGTTCCGCAGAACGCACGGGTTGTTCAAGTCCGATCGATGAAAAAAAATGTTCTTTTCTTCTCGACTTTTCCTGATCACAGTCATGAAAATAACCCAAAAATGAGAAAACCGGGAAAATTTTGTCCATATTATGCCTAAATAGTGCAAAAAATATGAACACCGGAAACCGGCTTTAAGAACGAGCATGTTTTTATAATTTTTTTTTCTGTTAGAGCAGAGCAACGTTTAAATATTTTAAACGGTTAGTTCTGTTGTATTTTTTTCAATGAAGATTTTAAAAAAACCAACACCATTTCGATACACTATTTCTCACACAGTTACCAGAAATTTGCTCTTGCCAAACTTTGAAATGAAAATGAAAATTCATAAATTACGAGATCTTACAGAAATTTTCCCCGCAGGTAATTATCATTAAACCTTTCTGCGCCTCATTTCCGTTATCATAAGGTGTCTAACCGCTAAATCGCCAACAGAAAATTATGTACTTTTGTGGTGTGAGTGTTAAAACGGCTTCGGTTTCTTGTTGTAAAATTAAATCGCAGTTACTACGTTAACTCTATACCCATTGGTGACACTGCTAATAAAATGCGAAAAGCGTGTTCGGTCCAATTGAATCCAATTTAAAGTACAATATAAGAACTGTGATAACAGCAAAGTCAAGTTTAGAAAAAGGAAACACAAGACTTGCACACCCAGCCAAGAATGACGCCCGTCCAAAAATTGCGGATAAAATGAAGAATATTAACCTTCCTCGAGTTTACCTCAACAAACATAACAAACACGCCCGACCAAAAGGACGTTACATTCGAAAAAAGAATATTTGGAAATATTCTTCTAAATGCAACGCAATTTTGAGATTTTCGCGACGGGTGTCTGCCAATTTTTGAAACAATTTTAAGGTTTTTAAGTCCATCCTTCCCCCTCTCCTTTTTTAGCTATTTTTAATGGGTTTTTCATCATAACTTTTGCCAAATTTCAAAGACCGAAAAAACAAAACGAAGGAGAAAATGGCATCAATAGACAGAAAATTTTAGTCTGATTCTAATATTTTTAAGGGCCGGCAACACTCTGTTTTTCTTTTTCTTTTTCCTTCTTTTTTTTTTTTTTCTTTATTCGTAATTTATTATTATTTTTTTATTTGGGTGTGGAGTGGAGGCTTATATGAAGTGTCTCCTTAAAGACGATCCAGGGTTTGCCCGACGGTGAGATTTTAAATAACTAGCACTTCTACATTCCCGGAAAAAGCAAAAATAATAAAACACTAGCTGTTTCCCGTGGAAGAATCCACTGTATTCTCATTTAATTTATGTAGCAGATATATGTCCATCAAAAAACAAACAATACAGCAGTGCGCATCTTACATCTGCATTATTATATAAATGACCAAAAAATTAAAGGTGTACAAAAACTGCAGTATATATGTGACATTTAAAATCTAAATCTACTAAAATTACTGCTCTGACCATCTGACAATTGCGAAAATTATTCTGAAAGAAGTTTTCAAAAGCATTTCAACATACATCTCACCCATAAAATTTAAATCACTCAAAACGTCACATATATAAAAAAAAAGCTGATCATCAATGTCAAACACAAATCTCTCTCATTGTATATGTTAAAATCAGTTAGTTTATTGCAAACCCTGCCAAAGGTTGACACAAAATGTGAAAAATAAACAATAAATTGTGCCTAAGTAGAAATTTTTATCTAAGGTGTTAAAAAGGGATTGCAAGGATAAATTATAATGCAATAAAACGTTTTTTGATATATTGCATACGGTCCTTCCTCACTAAACTTTAGACAAAATGTCAACAAAAAAAACGGTGTTTAAACCTGAAATTAATAAAGTCCTTTTAGCAACTTGCATGCTGTTTTACCATCAATAAAGTAATCGAAATTTCAAATCTCACATAGTATTCTGTCACAAATGTTTTCATAAAATATATATAAAAGTCATAATGAGTCATGTTAAACAACAGCAATCAATCTATAAGTTAATTTTATGTCAATTTTTGCACCAAATTTGCAACACAAAATACAAATTCTAAATAATACTAAAATCTCTTATTTTGGTCCTTCGCATACTGACGGTCTCCCACAAAAGTTTAATCAAAATGTTAAAAATGAGAGGTAACGACAAAATCAAAGTTTGCAAAATTTAATTATTTTGGTACATATATCTACTGCATATGCACTCTAAAACAATATTTTAATCCAAAATGCCAAAGAAAAACAGTTTGCAATAAAAATCAGTTATTTCGATGATACTGCATACACTCTTTCCCCACAAAAGCTTCACAAACTGTAAAAAAAAGGATGGTTGTAGGGAGTGCTTCTGATTCAACAAAAATCAGTTTTTTTGACATTTTGCATCTTGTCCTTACCCATTAAATCTTACACAAAATTTCAAAAAACTATATACGATTTGGAACACATCAAATTTAAATCGAGAAGGATCAGTCATTTCGGTATATTGCACCCACAGAGTCCTCCCCGGTAAGAATTTATACAAAATATAGAAAAACACAGCTTGCAAGGTGTAAAATCGAATTCTTCTTCTATGTATATATGGTCCTTCCTCGCCAAACTAACATAAAATGTCAAAAAGGTTCAGATATATCATCTATTAACACAACAAAAATCAGTTCTATCAGTATATGTCATGTCTTCCACAAAATGTTCACCTTAAAGTTTCACAAGGCACAGCATGTAAATTAAAAACAACTAAGATCAGGTATTTTTGTCTATTTCATACCATTCTGTCCCAAATAATTTATAAAATATGAAAATTGAGTGGTAAAACAGAAATTTGCAAAATTCCATTTTTTTATATGCATATATATTGTATATATATTATATGCCTTCTACAACTATAAGTTAATTCACAATGTCAAAAAGAAGAAAAAAATAGCTTACAAAGAGTATAAAATTGAAATCAACAAAGTAGCTCTTTTGGTATATTAAATATGGCCATACGCACAAAAGTTTACACTAAATGTAAAAAAATGGTTGTGTTTAGTAATTCTAAATTAAGAAAAGTCAGTTCTTTTAGCATGCTGATTTATGTCTTTGCCCACAAACTCCTACATGAAATGTCAAAACCACAATTTGAAACAAATTAAATTTACATTTTAAAAATAAGTAATTTCTGAACTTTATTTTCAGAATATTTGCAGGAAAAGAACTTCGCAAACCAAAAAAAGAACAAGGAAAATGTTTAAAATTTTCAGGGTTAATAACGTTTGATGGGTTTTGTGGGAATTTATATATATAATGTGGGAATATATATATATAATGTCAGAGTTGAATTTCTTATTTTAATATAAAAATATGAAAGGCTTGCAAGGGGTAAAGTCAAATTCATCATCATCATCATCATCATTCTCGGCTTAACGTCCGTTTTCCATGCTAGCATGGGTTGGACGGGGTATATTAATGACCCTCTTCCAATCTGATCTAGACTGTGTTAGATCTAAACTCAACTTCCTCTGTATCAAGTCTGTCCTTATAACCTCCTGCCAAGTCTTTCTCGGTCTGCCTCTGGGCTTTGCCCCAGGAACTATCAAGTCTCTACACTTTCTTACCCAATTATCCTACTCCATTCTTTCCAAGTGCCCCCAGCCAATTCAATCTTCTACAAAAATTAGTTCTTTCAGTATATTGCATGATCCTTGTGCCACAAAAGTTAACACAAAATTTCAAAAGAAAAGCAAAACAGTTTGTATATATTATATATACCATGTATATAAATGGAAAGTCACCCCAGTTTTCCCTGTACATTTTTTACCCTAAATGTAAAAAACATGTAAATCCTCCCCCCCCCCCCTAAATAAATAAATAAAATAATCAAAAACCCATGTAAATACCGCAACAAAATCAAAAAATGTGAAAAAGCTATGTAAATTTTCCCCATAATGTCAAAAACCTCTATCAAATAAGAATTTAAAAAGCACAGGTTTTTTCGGTGTTAGCATGTAGTAACTCTCTCGAAAAGGTTTAAAGTTTTCTTAAATAACACGAAATGTCATAAACAAAAACATTTGAGTAAGAACATCTAGAACATCAGAATTACTACATGTTAAATAAAAATCTCTTTGTCATATTGCATGCAACCGATGTAAGTTTAGTTACACAAAAATGATGTGAAAAATACATTATATATTTGCATAAAAAAGAGTCCTTAAACTATCCTTAAATATTATAAATACTTTCTTAAGGTGTTGTAGCTTCTTATATCTTCTTATTTAGGCTTAAAAGGTCAAGTCAAATAAGTTACAGCCATATTCCTAGCAAAGACCACTAAGATAAACTACAGTACCTAGCTACATGTAAAAGCAACATAAAATTCACAGGTTAGCTAGGTATACTGGGAATCTTTAGTTTAAAGCTAACATTAGCTAGCTACAGCAGCTAATAGCTGGTCACTTAAATATGAACTGGAGACTTAGCTAGGTATAAAGAACATGGCTACATATATATAAATTCCTAGCTAGCTAGCTAGTTGTTGTTGGTGGTTGGCTTGTTATGGTGCTAGCTATAAAACATGTCTGGCATCAATAATATCATCAAAACTGAAAAAAAAATGAAAAAACCTTACAGAAACCTTGCTATGATTAATTTATAAAACCATGCTCTTCTTCAAATGTTTTTTTTAAAGATTTAAGTTGAATAAAAGAGTAGAGAATACTAAAAAAGAACAGCCATCTTTTTCGTAAACACAATTTCCGTTTTATGCTAGGAACTTCATTTAACAGTCCGTATCCTTTGTGAATATCTAATACCGTTTCATATGTAGCGATACCTATATATATATATGCTGATATAGATTTTTTGGCATACGGGTATATATATTTATATCGTTATTAGCTGCGGGTTATATATTTACACCTTATGTGCGATTTCTATGAAGTACATCCCTAGCTTTTTTAGTTAAATTTTAGCGTACAGCCACGTCATGAGAAAGTGACCCGTGATTTCCGTGTCGTGGACTCACAGTTTTACTCACGCAAGGGAATTAATATATAAGACTAGCTGTTTCCCGTGGAAGAATCCACTGTATTCTCATTTAATTTATGTAGCAGATATATGTCCATCAAAAAACAAACAATACAGCAGTGCGCATCTTACATCTGCATTATTATATAAATGACCAAAAAAATTAAAGGTGTCCAACAACTGCAGTATATATGTGACATTTAAAATCTAAATCTACTAAAATTACTTGCTCTGACCATCTGACAAATGCGAAAATTATTCGGAAAGAAGTTTTCAAAAGCATTTCAACATACATCTCACCCAAAAAATTTAAATCACTCAAAACGTCACATACAAAAAAAGCTGATCAATGTCAAACACAAATCTCTCTCATTGTATATGTTAAAATCAGTTAGTTTATTGCAAACCCTGCCAAAGGTTGACACAAAATGTGAAGAATAAACAATAAATTGTGCCTGTGGCAGAAATTTTTATCTAAGGTGTTAAAAATGGATTGCAAGGATAAATTATAATGCAACAAAACGTTTTTTGATATATTGCATACGGTCCTTCCTCACTAAACTTTAGACAAAATGTCAAAAAAAACCGGTTTTTAAACCCGAAATTAATAAAAATCAGTCCTTTTAGCAAATTGCATGCCGTTTTACCATCAATAAAGTTTTACACAAAATCTCACATAGTATTTTGTTACAGATGTTTACATAAAAAAATATAAAAAATAACAGCTTTATGGTGTGAAACTAATTGGCCAAAAATATTTTTTGGCCAATTAGTCAAATTAGAAATGCAAAAAAAAGGTTTGAGTCATAAAAAGCCATGTTAAAACAACAATAATCAATCTAACAGTTCATTTTATGTCAATTTTTGCACCAAATTTGAACACAAAATACAAATTCTAAATAATATATATACTAAATTCTCTTATTTTGGTTCATTGCATATCCACGGTCTCCCACAAAAGTTTAATCAAAATGTAAAAGATGAGAGGTTAACGACAAAATCAAAGTTTGCAAAATTTAATTATTTTGGTATATGTATCTGTTGCATATACCCTCTAAAACAATATTTTAATCCAAATTGCCAAAGAAAACAGTTTCCAACAAAAATCAGTTATTTCAATGATATTGCATACACTCTTTCCCCACAAAAGCTTCACAGACTGTAAAAAAAAAAGAATGGTTGTAGGGAGTACTTCTGATTAAAAAAAAATCAGTTTCTTGACATTTTGCATGTCCTACCCACTAAATCAGACAGAATATTTAAAAAAAACTACGATTTAGAACGCATCAAATTTAAATCGAGAAGGGTCAGTCATTTCGGTATGTTGCACAAAGTCCTTCTCAGTAATTTATACAAAATATAGAAAAAACACAGCTTGCAAGGTGTAAAATCTGATTAACATAAAATGTCAAAGTAGCTTACAAAGAGTATAAAATCGAAATCAATGAAGTAGTTCTTTTGGTGTATTGAATATGGCCATACGCTCAAAAGTTTACACTGAATGTTTGTGTTTAGTAATTCTAAATTAACAAAAGTCAGTTCTTTTAGCATGCTGATTTATGTCTTTGCCCACGAACTCTTACATAAAAATGTCAAAACCATAATTTGGAACAAATTAAATTTACATTTTAGAAATAAGTAATTTCTGTATATATTCTATTTTCAAAAGTATTTGCAGGAAAAGACCTTCGCAAACCAAAAAAAAGAATCAGGAAAATGTTTAAAATTTTCAGGGTTAATAACGTTTGATGGATTTTGTAGGAATTTTACTTTTTGTATATATATATAGTGTCAGAGTTGAATTTCTCATTTTAATATAAACACACGAATGGCTTGCAAGGTGTAAAGTCAAATTTTACAAAAATTAGTTCTTCCGGTATATTGCATGATCCTTTTGCCACAAAAGTTTACGCAAAATTTCAAAAAAAAAAACACACAACAGTTTGTATATATTATATACAATATGTATATAAATGGAAAGTCACCCCAGTCGTTCTCTGTACATTTCTTACCCTAAATGTAAAAAAAACATGTAAATCCTTCCCCGCCTCCTCCAAAAAAATAAAAATAAAAAATAAATAATAAAGAACCAATGTAAACTGCAACAAAATCAAAAAATGTGAAAAAAGCTACATATATTTTCCCCATAATGTCAAAAACATCTGTCAAATAAGAATAAAAAAACACAGGTTTTTTCGGTGTTAACATGTAGTACTCCCTCAAAAAAGTTTAAACTTTTCTTAAATAACACGAAATGTCATAAACAAAAACATTTAAGTCAGAAAATCTAGAACAATAAAAATCACCACAATTAAGCTACCAGAATTACTACATGTTAAATAAAAATGTTTTTGTCATATTGCATGCAACCGATGTAAGTTTAGTTACACAAAATGTGAAAAAAAACATTATATATATATTTGCATAACAAAGAATAACCTTAAATATTATAATACTTTCTTAAAAGGTGTTGTGGCTTGTTATATCTTCTAATTTAAGCTTAAAAGGTCAAGTCAAAGAAGTTACAGGAATATCCTAGCAAAGATCACTAAGATAACTTCAGTTAGCTAGCTACATGTAAAAGCAACATAAAACTCACAGGTTAGCTAGGTATACTGGGAATCTTTAGTTTAAAGCTAACATTAGCTAGCTACAGCAGCTAATAGCTGGTCACTTAAACTGGGGACTTAGCTAGGTATAAAGAACATGGCTACATATATATAGCTAAATTCCTAGCTAGCTAGCTAGTTGTTGTTGGTGGTTGGCTTTTTATGATGCTAGCTATAAAACATGTCTATCAATAATATCATCAAAACTGAAAAAAAAACATAAAAAAACCTTACAGAACCTTGCTATGATTAATTTATAAAACCATGCTCTTCTTAAAATGTTTTTTTAAAGATTTATTTTGAATGAAAAAGAACAGCCATCTTTGTCCATCTTTTTCGTAAACACAAAACTTCCGTTTTATGCTGGGAACTTCATTTAACAGTCCGTATGCTTTGTGAATATCTAATACCGTTTCATATGTAGCGATACCTATATATATATGCCCATATACATTTTTTAGCATAAGGGTATATATATATTTATATCGTTATTAGCTGCGGGTTATATATTTACACCTTGTGTGCGATTTCTATGAAGTACAACCCTAACTTTTTTAGTTAAATTTTAGCGTACAGCCACGTCATAAGAAAGTGACCCGTGATTTCCGTGTCGTGGACTCACAGTTTTACTCACGCAAGGGAATTAATATATAAGATTCGTGAAAAGTCTGGGATACAAAATAAATTCAAGAAATGTGTATTACAAATGATTGAAATATATACGGTTCAAGGAGTGACTTGTACGAAAATGTATAAAAAGCGTAAGTGCGAAAATTATTACAATAGTAAAAAAATGTCTATATACAATGAAAACATTGACAAGAGTCAGCCAAAAAAATCTAAACAATTGAAAAAACAGACAAAGTATCAAAACGTTTCTTTCTAAAAGTTTTTTTCTTGAAATAGTGATTTTTATGTTAGGATACGAACTGATCAAGCACGTTGGCTGATCCAACTCAAACATTACGAAAAGCTCATCTTAATTTAGCTTTTGGGTATAAATACCCTAACGCTACTTTGTTTATTAGATAAAAAATTTCGAAGGCACCCTTTCTTCATACAGTCGACGCTCATTATCTCGAACCTCCGTTATCTCGAACTTTCTCTATCTCGAACTTTTTCTTCGGTCCCTTGAGTTCGAACTTTTCATGAAATACGCTCGTTATCTCGAACTTTCGCTATCTCGAACTTTTCTAACGAGCGTCGACTGTATATATATATATATATTTCGATAAAACAATTTGATTGAGAAAACTAATGTTTAAATACTTAAGGGTCTAGTCTTAAAATACAAAAAAATAGCCTAAAAATGTGTAAATTGTAAATGTCTGTAAAGATTTGTCTGCAATAACAACACCAATTCAAACAAACGTATCATTCAGAGGACTGCAATACACCTTATTACCATCCTTATTTAAAACTCTCCACGAGGTAGCATGTGTCGGACCAGTCTCAGGAAAACAGAATGCGCACGTGCGACCCTGAAATTGTATCCGACAATGTCTGTGCATTCTACGTGCCTGTTTCTTATGTTACTCATCCAATGCGAGTATAAATGTCTGACTTCCAAAGTTATCTGCATGCGAATTTCATGTGAACCAAATCCAAAATAACAGTGATCTATAGGGTAAAGCAGATGTTTTCTTGTAAATCATGTTTAAAATTTAATAGCGCTGGTTTCCTTGTGTACTACGCTATCAACGATAAGGCGTCTTTTTTTTATTCAACCAAAAAAGTACCAAGGCGTGCGCATACTTTACCGACATCGTTCGTTTCCATCACGGAATTTTTTTAAACATTTTATTATGTAATGAAACAACAAAATGCATTTGTTGTTTCGTTTACATTTTTTCAACATTTTAAAAAACGATTTTCAATTTCTTGCATATGATTGTTCTCAGCACGCAATAATTGAACTTATTTTAAATACCAAACTAACTGCTTGTCTTTTGCGTTATTAAAAACGAAATATTTAACCAACCACATCACAACGAAACATTGACATTGACGTGAAAAACAAGTTGTCAATCTTGAGCTCCTTTCCGTCTATCTTCCATTTCCTTTATGGACAATACCTTTTTCACCACGTCTCTTCTTTTGTGTCTTTGAAGAACTTCGATGAACTCAGTCATTGGGTAATCCGGTTTTTTAGTTTTGATGTGAAAAAGCAAGTGCCCAGAGTTTTGCATTAAATTGAGAAAATCATTAGCTTCTGTTGGGCAGACAGCAAGAGCAATCTTCTTTCTGAAATCACTAGCCAATGGGTGGTTATCTAAAACTGGCGCCAATTTTGATATAACTACATCCGTAACGAAATCGTAGAATATGATCCCTAGATAGAAATAAGCTGCATTACTTCATTTGAATTTAACAAACCCATCCTCAAAACTCATTCTGTATTTCAAGCATTGGACTTTTATCCTTTTACTATCATTTTCAGCAAGAGACTTAAATTAATGTGCAAGTTGGGAAGCTGTCAGACAAGTCATGACATAAACTTATTTATTACTTAAAGTTAGTTTGTTGTAGTCTGGACAAAACAAAGATTTTAATGGCATTATAACGGCAGCAAGTTTGTAATTCAGCGAAACAAAGAGAGCATGTAACAACACTGGTACTTTAAACACGTCAAAAATGTAAAAAAGCAAATAAGATCAACAGACAAAAAATCCGCCTATTTCGGATACTGTAGACATTAAAATACCTTTAAAATACAGCTAGTTATTACCTTTTTCTGATCTATAAAGGCTTTTGTATAATGAACGATAGAAATAACAGTTAAAAAGTCAGTTAAAAGCTGTCACATTCTTTTTACCTTCAAAGTTCTTCATTTTAGGTATCATGTTCTGGAGCTCAATGGAAAAGGTTTCGGCTCTCCCTAAAATAAGTTTGATAAAATATGCATATGGTATGAAATAACCGACGGGTAGCGTTATGGTAAAGCGTTCGCTTCCAGTGCAGGAGGTCTTGGGTTCAAAACCCAGCCGAGTCATGCCAAAGACTATAAAAGTGTGAATCTATCCTTTCTGCTTAGCGCACGTAGATATGCCAAAAATATATGAAAGAGACGAAAATTCTTGTCAAAGTATGCAATAAACAAGTGGAAGTTTCTGTCTGCTTTTAGCAATGAAAACTATACACTTGGTATTCATATTGACCCTTACATACACAAAGAAACATAAAATGTTCTTACTTTTCTTACACCACAAAACCACAATAATTAGTACTGGTATGATAAGCACTAGACACCACAACAACTTCATACCATTATCCGACTCGTGGTTTACAGTACCGTTTGTGACGGACGGCTTTCTTACGTTGGTCGTATTCACTGTGAAAATAGGTAGGGTCGTGTTAACTTCATTTACTTGTGAAGTAGTGATTGAAGTAATTAATGATTTTGTTGGCATAATAGCACGTTCACGACAACGCTATAAAAAAAAAAATAATAGGTATTATGCTCGTTTTATTTTTCAACTTCCTTAAATATGTATTCTTGAAATATGTATGATTAAAAAGGCACTTTTCTTTTAACAATACTAAAATTTTTGATAAAGGGAGTAGACACGGTATATACATCCGAGCTGAATATATATAAAAAAATGAAACAAACAGTAAGACCACCTAAAAAAGCTCATAATAATCTGTCTGTGTGTGTATTTGGTCTGAGTATGTGTTACAGAATCAGATCAAAAGGACGTTACCATACAATTTCTTGATCAGCGTTTTAAGCTCCACACCATAGTGAGAACGAGTTATTGAATTTCTGAATAAAGATTTTGAATAGCTGGCATGTCATTGCTGACGTCTTAAAAATTTATTCCTATAAATGTTTACCTCCCCATTTAGTTGGATATTCCCACGGGTAAATCAATTAGTCTTGGTATATTGCACAGAAAATTGGAGTTTCTATCTTATGAAAAAAGTTTATTAGGTATTAAGTTCAACACCAATACAGAGCTTGATAATGAAGGAACTTTAAAAGTATATCTCACCATACTTTCTGGCATTGACAAACATTGTCCAGGATTGACTTTCTCTTCTGGTCTATTAGTCAAACACTGACTGCATCTTTGGGTACATTGACCAGAACTGTCATCTTGATAATAAGACTTTTTGCATCTACATTCTCTGTCTGAACCATTCGAACAATTCTTATACTCATATTCGTTCAAACCACAAGGGCGCTGGCACACTTTGCACTCACCATGGAAAGTAAATTCATTATCCTTACATTTTCTACATATAATATCTTCCTTCTTTAAAACCTTGACAGAATAGCACGAATAATTCCGGCCAAAACCAACTGCACAATCAATGCATGGTTCACACTTCAAGTGACCATTTTCTAACAAAATCTTTGTACTGTTCAGGTCACAAACGCAACCTTTGGATACTGCTTCTGTACATATCAGCAAAGGTTTTTCAGTGGTTAGCTAAACAAAAGATGGCACATAAAGAAGTTTGATTTTAATTTCTGGTCAAATATTAAAATATTTGTTTTTACATTATACCACTTATTTCACAGATTGGTAATTTGTCATTTCACCTAGTCCATTAAATGTCTTTGATTTTTGCTCATTTTTTTAATAATTGAGAAAAGGTCACAAACAAAATTTTAGCCTAATATTTGTTTCTCTCGTTATATGCGTTTTAGTTAAGACTCGTTTTCCAGTTTTAAGGGTCTCTTTACATTACACAAAGCAATTTCTGCCATTTATTTTTGGTCATATACCTCTGAACAATAAGAAATTGTTCAGGAACAATGGAAATATCAGTTCTGACATATTTGCATGCAGATTTCAAAAAAATAGATCAGAAGATATGAAAATAAAGCAATCTCTTATAAGGTTATTTCAAATTATTTTTTCCATACGATAGCTGATTCCAGGGGCGGATTTAGGACTTTTTTTGACTGGTGTAAAATTGTTCGCCAGAGCAATCAAAAACAACTGGGTGTTTTGGCGTCGTTGTGAGCCCCAACGGATCTAGGGTGGCACCCTGTAAGCCACCACCCTTTACCGCCCTCTGGTGGTGGAAACTGCTAAATCAACTCCCTGAACTCGTCTTTGATAGGCCGCTTAACTTGTTATTTTTACTTTAAGTCACATAAATTTTAGCTTGTACAACTTATAACAAGAATTAAAAACATCAAATTCTCTTATTTTTTTCTCAACAAGCTCGTTCTAATATTATCAAGTCGTATGTGAGATTATGTTTTATTCAAATTAAGTATTACATCTATTGAAAATTACACAACATCTTCGACGGAACTGAGTTTCCTCAGCGGTGCGTATAGTAGATGCATATTTGATACCACTGTAGTGAAGTTTTGTTGTTACAGCTATAAAAATAAAAAACACTTCTGAATGTCACCTGCAAGTGTTTGCAGCATTTTCCGTACAGAAATGCGAAATAAAAAAATAAAAAAGCAGCATTGTGTATCAAATTAGTAATAGTTAAATTGCGCTACTGCATTGCTTTTTAAAACAATCAGATTACACGAGAATTTAAATCAATCAGGATACTTTAAGATCATAACAAACTGTTTTATTTCTATGTGAGGTGAATTAAACTTTCATTGAAAATTAAAACTTTACACATGTAAAAATAAAAATATGATTTGCTTAACCCATTAACCCATATAAAAAGACTCAACAAAAATATGAACCCTTCTGCCATTTAAATTGACTAAAAAATAGCTAAACAAAAAATAACAATCTGGAATTAAAAATAGCTAAATTCGTCACAAATTGACTGAAAATCGCTCTTCACTATCCAATTTATAGCCGTGTTTATATTTCTTCAACTGTCTCCTTCACTTCCTAAATTTATTGACAGCTACCAACAATTTAATAACTAGCTACATGCACATGGAATCAATGTTCATCAAAACTCAACAACAAAATCAAAAGATAAAAAACTATGATATGAAAATATTGTAAAATAATGTAAACAAACGTATTTCACTAAGTTTAAAGTTTGTTACGACGATTACGAAGCTTTACGAAGATTAGGGTCCTCTCTACTACATTCACCAAAGTTGCTCAGTTTTAAGTCCACGCGCTGCTCACCTGAATGTTAGTACTGGATCGTTCTGGTTACAGAGATACACCTTAACTTTTTTTAACAGAATTTTTACTGGTGTATATACACCAGTAAAATAAATCTGCCCCTGGATTCCTCTAAACGCCACATAAAAATTTAAACAAGAAGTTTTTTAAGCAATAGACTTATCATAAGACTATGTGAAGAAGAAAATCATCAAAAGTTTTTGATCCACATTAAAGTTATAAGTAATTGATCGAGGTGTAATTTGCATTATTTACTGAGATGAGATTAGGTTGTTAATCTGAAATTAGCTTATACTAACAGATTGCTTTACTTTCATAATTTCTGACCTATATTTTTTTGTAATCTGCATGTAAAAATGTGTCCTGACACATTTTTACATGCAGATTACATCTGATTTTTTTATTGTTCTTGGACAATTACATAGAAGTAGATTTTATTTTGGGAAGAGTGGTTTATTTAAGAAAACAAAAAATATACTTTACCCGACAATTTAAAATCAGCAAGAAGTAAAATATCTAAAAGAGATAAAAGTAGAATGCAGAAATGCATATGTAGCGACATATTTTGTAGGATAAAAACAAAGAGGATGGTGCTATATTTTTAAGTTTTTTAGGATACAATTAATCACGTTGAAAGGCTGAACAAGTTTACATGATATTTGACAGAACATTTGAAATGAATATGTTATATGAGCAACGATACATTATGTGAGATGATAGGAAGTAAACCAGCACATTAGATTCCCAATAACTTGGGATTTGCAATTTGGTTTGCAATGAAATTTTCTGTTACAAAATTTGATTGCAAACCGACGTGCAGATCCTAAGTTATGGGGTTGTCAGCAAACAATTAAGAGGTCTGGGGCAAGCAAACAAGTGTCATTTTGGCAAAACAATTTATGTTAATCAATTCACCTTTATAATACCTATTATGCATTTAAAAAGTTTGAATGCACATCCCTTTACAGGTCTAAAATTACTGGTGACAGAAAATGTCAAAATTTACTCTTAAATATGACATCATAATTTATATATGATTTATTTAAAAAGACTTGTTAACCAACTTTTTAAGCTCTATATAATAAGTACAACATCATTTTATACCTTGGGTTCCCGTTAAGACGTTCACGGAATATGGACGGTATAGATTGCTTGCCAATGTTTACAACAGTTAAAAATTTTGCACATGTATAAGCATTTCTGTAGGAAGAAAATATAAACAACAGACCAGAATGTGCCAAATACATTAGAGATGGAAGTCTTAAAAGAAAGCAGACTTCCATTACAGGTCACTTTGTCTGGAAGATTATTCCACACTTTTGCAGCTCTAAACGGGAAGGCTTTTTTGCCAAATTCTGTGTTGACCAAGGAAAGTGTGAACCTGTTTTTGGAAGCTCCTCTTGTTTGGTTATTGTGGCAGTGTTTTGCCATAAGGAATTTTGAGCGCATGTAATCAGATGAGTAAATTATTAAATGAATATTCCCTCTCTTTCCCAAGAAAGGTACAGACACATTTTAATCGGTTTTTTAGTTTTCCCAATTTACCTTGGATGGCACAAGCCCATACCGAGGAGCAGTAGTTGAAATATGGCATGACAAGTGCATTAATTAAAAGGTTTTTTGTGTGAGGTGTTAAACAGGATGCAATGGTTCTAATTTTAGAATATTTAATTAGTATTTTTCTATTTATGTCATTAATGTGCTCTTCCCATTGCATTTTTTGATCAAATGTTACCCCAAGATATTTAACTTTTTCGCTCCTCTTCAAAGGAATACCCATATAGTTGATAGTTTTGTTCTCAACTTTTTTTAACTGGTTGTGGTTGCCGAAAAAGATTGTTTCAGTTTTGTCCGTATTAATAGTCATTTTGTTATTATTCAGCCAGAGGTCGACTTGCGAAAGTTCTAACTCGACCTGGGAGACAAGGGTATCCAAGTTTTTATGGGACGAAATAATTATTGTATCATCAGCATATAGATGGTGGTAGTTTGAATTGATGACAGATTTTAAGTCATCAATATACAAAAGAAAGAGCAGGGGTCCCAACACAGATCCCTGCAGCACCCCAAAAGGGTCTTCATGAAGCAGATCTGATCCTGTGTCGTTTACAAGAGTCAGGTGCATTCGGCCCGTTAAGTAGGACTCGAACCAGTCAAAGGCAGCATCTCTGATGCCAAAACACCATAGTTTTTTTAACAAAATTTTATGATCAACAGTGTCAAACGCTTTTTTAAGGTCAATGAGCACAGCACAAACAAAGTTATGTTGGTCGAGCTCAGTAAGAATAAAATCAGAGATATCGACTACTGCAGTTTGTGTGGAAAAGAGTTTTCGAAATCCGGACTGTCTGTCATTCAGGAAGTTGTGCTCAGAAATAAAATGAGACATTTGCTCATGCACTAACTTTTCAAAAATTTTCATAGGAGTTGGCAAAATGGAGATAGGCCGATAATTAGTAGGATCTGTTTTATTGCCACTTTTAAAAATAGGCGAGACCCTTTTATAGTCTTCCAACATTTAGGTACATAACCAGTAAATAAAGATTTGTTGAAAAGACTTGATAAATAAATACTTAAAACTGACGAACCTGCTTTTAGCAGTCGTGAACCAATTCCGTCCAAGCCTGTAGCTTTATTAAGTTTTAGTGAACTAATTATTTTTTCGACACTTTTGGTCTCAATACGAGCCCACCGAAAATTGTGTCCGCTAACAGGTGGATTAACATTAGTAGTGTCAGAAGAAAATTTAGAGGCTAGTTTGGCACCAACACTGACAAAAAATGAATTGAATGTGTTGGAAATTTCTTTTGGGTGAGAAGTTTCTGTACCATCGTTTTGGACTACTCGTTTTATCGAGGTAGTGTTGCCTGACTTATCAGGAACCAGTTTTTTTAGAGTTTTCCAAAGTTGTTTGGAATCTATCTATCTATCTATCTATCTATATATAGCTAGCAACTATGTCATTTTACTAGCTAGCTAAGCATATCTAATATTTTAGATTTATTTTTGTTTAAATGAATAAACGAAAACTCTGCTCAAAAGGCATGTCCAGTTTAAGTCGTTATGGAGCTACTATACTTTTTTTCGTGTGTTTCTTTTTTTTGGAGGTAATTATTATAACTATAATTCATAACCGACATAAGTCTATCAGAAGAAACAAAAAGGCTTACCATAATATCGTTGCAAAATTAATTTGTATACGCGATTTCGGAATGAGTATAGTTGATAGTCAACTTGCTTTCTTCTTGCTGGTTCGCTTCCGTTCCTACTCCACTGACACAATTTACGACGATTCAGCAAAAAAAATCTCGGTCCACGTTTAGGACTTTAAACCTTCATTTTTGCAATGACTTCATTTAGCACCGGGCTAAAGTGGACCCGACACACGACGTACACAACATAAAGTTCGACACACTTCCATTGAATTACTCCAACCAAATGGACCCGACACATGAACCCTCATTACACAAGCATATTTCCCTGTAGATAAGCCATAATCAACGTAATAACGTATAATACTCCATATTAACCTTAGAATACTCTCTATCGCTAAATAACAAAACATGTTTTCTCTGTAGATAAGCCATAACCAATGTATATGGCATAATATTGCATAATTGTCCATAACCAACGTAATATGGCTGAATCTGGTTATTTTATCTGTTAATTTTATCAGTCATTGCACTTTATCATTGCATTTTATCAGTCATTGTGTTCCATTCGGAGTGTGCAGCTATACGGAGTACGGCTCCGTATAGGCATGCGTATACGGAGTATAACTTCGTATAGCGACATGTTTACTCCGTATAGACGGAAATATTTAAGTATCTCAAAGCCGCGAGCGGCGCAGAGAGCTTTGAGAGTATAATGCCGAGACTGATTTGGCTAGACATTAGCGAATGCAGCATGAGCGTCGAAGTCTAAACTAAGCATTCTTATTAAAAATTTACTCTGAGCTATAGTAGTAGTAGGGGATGGTTTTAGGTCGGTTTTCGCTCCTTTCACACCTTGACCCTCAAAAACCTCCGATAAAAACGCTCCCCCCTCCCTCCACACCTAGCCCTCTCAAAATCGGTAAATCCGACGGCATCCGAAAATAAATCCGATAACAATCCGATTCCGACAAACCCGACAATTCCAGGACATGCGCACAACCCAATAGTAATATTGCTGACATCAACAAAAATCAGCGCATGCGCAGTTGAATAGGGAATCCCCCCTATTCAAAGCTCGACCTTGCTAATTGAAATTGAAATCGACCTATAATAAAAGATGAGTTGGTTCAGGAACGCCATTAGCAAACTATACGACACCGTGTCGGCACCAGTAGCAGCAACTCGCGACGCTCTTGCAGATCGAGTACGGAGCGTGCGGGATACTGTTACCTACTACTATAACAAGGCGAAGGAGCAAATATCGGGAGCAACAACGCTCCACGACGAGGTCCAACAGATCACCATCGAAGATGAATATCAAGGAATCGCCGACCTCAAACACATGTTCGGAGGGGAGAAGGAGCAAGCCACGAACCAGGAGGGGATCGAGGATATCCAGAACATATTTGATGAGAATGACACTCAATTTTTGGAAGAGGGAAGGCGCACCAAGACGTGGCAGTTCAACAAGAACCTTAACCAACCGCTGACAGAGGCTATCATGCAAAAAATCACGCCTCACGTAGACATGCGCGTCAAGGTAGTCTGCAGTTTCAGCTGTGACATTTACCGAGGTGGTGGCGACGTGTCGGCTTACCACAAGAGGAAGAGCTCCAAGTCACTATCAAGCATGGCGGAAATCGAAGCTTTTATGGAAGAATGTGAGATGCAGCGACTCGATCTGGAAGATGCAGAGTTCTGGACCAAGGCCTACCTACCACCTGACAGAACCATCGAAACCCCCGGAGCGTACGAGGGTAAGATTGTCTTCAAACATGTGCGAGTCAAGATCATCTCTACGAGGGAGCCCTTACTTGGATGCGGCCCTCTTCCAGATGGGTTGGGAGGCAAGAGGTGCATCTACAGCGTTGACAACGATGATGAAAAAACCGACAACTTGTGCTTCTGGAGATGCCTCGCGGTGCACAACCGGGCAGATCGAAAGAAGCGTGAAAAGTTCCTAACAAGGTCAGCCCTCGCCCTAGCACGCACGTACTACGAGTACTCCAACCTAAAGCGTCAAGATGTACGTGCCACGAAGCTCGTTGACTTTGAGGGTATCGCTAAACGATTCGAGATCAACATCAGAGTCTTTGAACCGAAGAAGAACTCCGACAAGGCGCCATGGCGGCTCGTCTATGGTCAAAATCAGTACAAAGAGAGGTTAGACACGATCAATCTCGGCATGCTGGATGGCCACTGTTTCTATATCAAGAAGCTGGATGTTCTAACTCAGAGCTATGAATGCGAGGCTTGCGGTCAGATCTTCACACAAGCCTGCCACCTCACGCGGCATAAGCAGAACGAGTGTGAAGGTGCAAAAACGACGATCATTTGCAAAAGTAAGAAGGTCAAGCGCATGCCATGCAAGTCCGAGAAGGTCTTTTACAACGAGGGTGGTTACAACAAGGGTGGTTACAGTGACGCGGCATGTCGGTGGGTAGAAGCCATGTCGGAGCAAACCGGAAATCATATACATCATGCACTCTGCGGGCATGGTGGTGAACGTGTTATGCGTGATCTAGGTAAGGAAGTCTACCTTGTAGATGGGTATGACCCACAAACGAAAACAGTCTACGAATATCACGGCTGCAAGTGGCATGGATGTCCCTGTCAACCTAACAGAACCAACCCGGATAAGAATCAGTACTATCTCACTAAGTTCAAGGAGGGCCATATTCAAAAACTGGGGTATAACATCGTGACAGCTTGGGAATGCGAGAACCCTCCAAAAAGAAAGGGGTACCTCAAGAAAGAGTTTCGCCCATACCCCCACTACATCGTGTTTGATTTTGAGGCCCTCTTAGCACCTTTACACCAGCCGCAAACATCCGATCTAACATATCTATCGGAACATATCCCTGTAAGTGTCGCCATACACGATAGTCTCAATGAACATCCAACGTTCATCATGCACGAGTATCCCAATGTGTTGGTTAAGAAGTTTGTTGAGCAGCTTCAGAAAAGGCAGGCCCTCATCGTTGAAGAAGTCGAAAGGCTGCACCCCAGACCTGACGACTTTGACATGCTCCCTGTTAAGAAGCAAGAAGCTTGGAACGAGTGGGTGAACCAAGTGGCGGTGATCGGTTTTAACAGCGGAAAGTACGACATCAACCTGATCAAGCGGTACTTTGTCGAGCGAATTGCCGAAAACGACGACGACGCGAAGTCGCCCGGCAGCTCCACAGGAGTGCACGGGAAGATCAAAGTGGCAAAGAAGGATAATGACTACATGTTCCTTACAACCTCGAAGTTCAAATTCCTTGATATCAAGAACTTCCTCGCCCCTGGAATGTGCTACGCCGGCTGGTGTAAGTCTCTGGAATGTGGGCTTGAAAAGCTTGTGTTCCCTTACGAATGGCTGTCAAGCTATGACAAGCTGAACCACGTAGGCCCAGTCGAGCATGAGGACTTCTATAGTAGTCTTAGCGGGAAAAATACCCTATCCCCCGAAGAGTATCAAACAGTCAAGGGAGAGTTCTACAAGCGCGGCTGCGTCACTATGATGGACTGGCTGGCTGACTACAATCTTGCAGACGTGATACCCTTCGTTGAAGCTGTTGGCAAGACGAGACTGCAGTACTACGACGATGGGATTGACATTTTGAAGGATGCCGTTAGCATACCAGGTGTGTCGATGCGCTACGTTCTAAACAAGTCTCTGCGTCTACACCCTGAGTTAGAGCTCTACGCACCAGGGGACCCCTGTAAGCACAAGTGTAAAGAAGACTGCTTCAAAGCCCGATGCAAGGCTTGCATTGAAGTCCAAAAAACCTGCGGTGAGTGCACGAGAAACGAGGCCTACGAGCTCTTGCAGACTGGGATGGTCGGCGGCCCCGCGATCGTCTTTTGCAGATACCACGAGAAAGATGAGACAGCTATAAGATCCCACATCTACAGCGAACCCTGCGAATGCAAGACCATTCTAGGGTACGACGCCAACATGCTCTACCCGAGTACCCTGCTGCAAGATTTCCCCTGCGGGAAGGAAAAGCTAATAAAGATTGCTGAACCCGTTGAGGGATTGGAAGCTCTGGAGCAAGGTGTTCTAGACGGCTCGCTCTTCGGCTTTGCACAAGTCGATATAGAAGTGCCTCCGGAGCTGTATAACAAGTTTAGCGAAATGTCCCCGCTGTTTGTGGTCAAGGAGATACCTCACACCAAAATCCCCGAGCACATGCAGGAGTACTTGATCAAGACGGGGCGCAAACGTGTTCCAGGAACCAAGAAGCTCTTGGGTTTGATGAAAGCTGAGAAGATCCTGTTGTATACTCCCGTG
The DNA here is from genome assembly GCA_030067915.1 of Hydractinia echinata. Lineage (NCBI taxonomy): Eukaryota > Metazoa > Cnidaria > Hydrozoa > Anthoathecata > Hydractiniidae > Hydractinia > Hydractinia echinata. The sequence continues at coordinate 1,853,277 of JASGCC010000028.1, forward strand.
TTAAAGTGGTACCTTGAGCATGGGCTAAAAGTCACCGCTTTTTATCAGTTCCTCAAGTACTCTAGAGGTAAGCCATTTGCGTGGTTCCCAGAAGAGATTGCCGAGGCACGACGTCAGGCAGATAAAGACCCTGACAAGCGCATCGCTGGAGATACTGCCAAGTTGAAAGGGAACTCGTTCTATGGGAAGATGATTGAAGATCTGGCAAGGCACGCCAATACCACGTTCACGAGAAACGAAAAAGAGGTCGATACAGCAATGAGAAGCCCATACCTTGAAGACCTTGAAGAGATTGGAGACGCGTACGAGATACGCAATGGTAGGCACGGGGTTAGCATAGATCGAGCCTACCAGTGCGGCATTGCTGTCTACCAACTCGCCAAGTTGCTTTGACGGCAAAGTGCTATTTTGTCGAAGGTCAAGAGGGCACAAAGTTCTCCTGCAAAGGCATGTCAAAAAGGCAGAACGAATTGACATGGTCAAGGTACCTGGGAGCTTTAAAGGGTGAGCTAGATACAGCTAAAAATGTAGGTTTCAGGGTGCACAACCAGGGCATGGTCACGTACGAGCAGAACAAGCTGGGGCTCTCGGCATTTTACGATAAACGAGTTGTACATGACGATGGTGTACATACATCTCCGCTTATGTTGTAAACCCCGTCCAGATTTTGTGAAGTGGTGCTTCACAAAAAGTAACAAGATGGAGGAGGTTAAAAAATGCTCGAACTGTAAGCGAGCCCAACCGCCGGGCAACTTCAAAATCAAGGTGCACGGCCCTGGTAAAGGCCAACAAACAAAAATGTGCAGAAAATGCCTCGATGTGAAGAAGGCCTCGCGAGAGCATACAAAGTGCCCGCATAAAAAAAACTACCAAGCCGTTGCAAGGAATGCAAATTCCCTGGGTATATGTATAACCTTATTCTGGCAAGGATTCACAATGCTCTAAGACGTGATACGGAGATATCATCCCAAGAATACCTGGGGTGCGACATTTGTACATTTATTGGACACATCCAGGCCCAATTTAAAGACGGTATGAACTGGGGAAACCGGGGGCAGTGGCAGTTTGACCACAAAACCCCACTCAAGCATCGCGTGAATGGCGAGTACTCCAGCGAAGAAGTACAATTAGAAAGGCTTCACTACACAAACATCCAACCCTTGTGGGTCGAAGATAACCAATCGAAAGGGCATCGATATATATCCAATTAGAAGGCTCGTTAGGTGGTTGTTCACCAACCATCTAAAACAAAATGGAAATATGCTTATGTGTCACCATACTACTGCCTTATGTCTTGATCATCTATATCCTGTTTCGATACCGTCGTATAATAAAAACGATGTCTGATATTGTCGAGATATTTGATGAAGTGGACACCCCACCTCTACAAGCGCAGCTACTGCAAAAGCAACCCATTGACAAGCGTCAGGCCTTGAAAGATGCCATACGTCGTGGGCAAAAGCACTTACTCCCCAAAAAGTGCACAGAGGCATCACTCGATAAAGCCTCACCAGAGGCTATCGAAAAGATTCACAATGACTTCACCCGACGCGAACTCCAGGAGAAGGGTGAAAAGACAGCAAAAGCCCTATCATCACAAGCCATCAGCATGTACAGCAAAGTTGTAGGGCGTGTGGTGCAGCTTGACAGCGTGGAGGCTCTATCAAAAGATATTGAAGATGATCCAATCATCAAAGACTCCATGGCTGACTTGGGTCTCCTTGTCTACTCTGTTTTTGGTAAATTTCTAACACCTCTGATAGTAGTTGTGCACACTGTAAATCACTGCCAACTATCCGTGTCCAAGGTGTGTGAAGAGCAAGAGGAGGTTAAGGAGGAAGAGTCGTAGAGTTCTACATTTAAATGTCTTATGGCTCTTGAGGGCTATAAGATAAATGGGTGAAGAGTCTAACCAAGTCATAACTAAGAAGAACGAAGGTCGTGTTGCTGCTGTCAAGAAACTTGCTGAATGGAACCGCAATAACAAGGCCAACTTGCAACTCCGACCGAAACTGCCCAGAGGGATAAAGGAGACCATGGAGATCCTTGAGGATCAGGGTCTGGCCTTCCATCTTACCTTAAAAAAGAAGTGATTTTTTGTAACTCTCACGAGTTATAAGAAATGAACGAGGAATCTAACCAAGTCATAAGCAAGAAGAACGAGGGTCGTGTTGCTGCTGGCAAGAGACTTGCCGAATGGAACCGCAATAACAAGACCAACTTGCAGAAGAACGTGGGCAAAAGTACTTCGCAAGAGGATCAGGAACCTGTCGCGGGTTCTGGCAAGTTCCCGGACAGTGCATATCTCTATACCGCTGGAGGTCTTGCCGTACTTGCCGCTTGCGTGGCAGTCTATTACCTACGTAAACAGCCGGCTCCGCAGCCTGCTGAAACCCCCAAACCATCACCTGGCAGCAACGCGGCAAAGTCCGAAGGAGTACGTACGCCTCAGCAGCCCACGTCTCAACCTGATATTGACATTTTCAAGATGCGGTAGGCACATAATAAACCATGAGTTCAAAAGTAACACCAAAAGAGAAGGAGATTATTGACATGCTCTATGAGACTGTCGTGGACCTTGGCTTCACATTTGCATACGCGATGGCGGGGAAGAAGTTCCTCGGTATAACGAGCCCATCAACCAAGATGGATACCAGTGATGCTCTCAAGATGGTGGCGTACTTTTCTGCAGGTCGGGCCAGCCGTGAGATGGCCGTTCAAAAAGGTTGGATCCCTGCGAGTATCGTTCCAAAGCCAAAATAGTTGACCACAATTCGTGTTTGCTCCTCCGAGTAAATAAGGTTCTATCTGCTACCGGCAGATAGAATAAATGCTAGACATAGTGAGAGATCCGCATACAACGATCTTCACAGGGCCCACCTCGTGTGGTAAAACTCAGCGCGTCCTGGACCTCCTGGAGAATGAATACAAGCAACATTTCAACAACATTGTCATACTTTGCCCTACCCTGCGGTGGAATACCACTTATCTTGAACGGGCATCACTATGGAAGGAAGATTATATCTTCCTGATAGAGCCCAAGGATCAACTCTTCGACTGGATCGAGAAACTATCGAAGCTCCTAGCGGGCGAGGAGACGTTCTTTATCGTTGATGACATGATTGCGGATGAAAGCCTCGACAAGCGTCGACAACCCCTACTCGAGCTCGCTATCAGTGGGCGCCATAAGAAGCACAGCTTATGGTTGTTGACTCAGTCATACACAGCTATCCCGAAGAACCTCCGCAGGCAGATGAAACAGCTCTTCATGTGGTACCCTCATATCCGATGGGACATGAAGATGATAGACGAAGAAACGAACATGATCAACGACTGGGAGACTATCAAAGCTGAGTTGAAAAAGGGCAAGCACGCTTGCTTGTACGTGAGGCTGGAGCACCCTCGAACCTGGAAGATTTTGAAGTGAGCGACCACGCAATACGATCTCAGATCAAAAACAATAAGATAAATATGTCTTGTATCGTAATTTACCGCAAGCATAGCACGCCGTATGATGACGAGTACTGTCATTTTCCATATATGCTCCAGAGTGTTCAAAGACGTGATATCCCCAGCACAAGGAGTTGGTTCAAGGAGAACTACTCAAATGGTGAGGAGATTGTTGTCATTGACAATCCCAACGGTATACACACCTTTAACAGATTCGTAGAAGAAGGGCATGTAGAGCGGTGCAAAAACCACTTTAAGCTTATCGATCTCGGTAGAGACGACTTGTACGACCTAGGTGTCCCTGCATTAGAAGACTAAGTCACATCGCCTTCCGGCTCCCCTGAATTTTGTATAGATTCGTCCATACAAAAGATTTTCGGATTTGAAAAATATTACAAGTCAAAAATGTCTTCGCAACAAATTACTCTATTCAACGCAGTGCCCGTGGGAACCATCGAGACCTTATTCGATGGTCAAAATCAGCCCCTCTTCAAAAGAGCCGACATCGGAAGGTTTCTGGGAATTGGAAAAATTGCAGCGTCGTATCGAGATATCACGACCATTTCGCGTCATGAAAAAGCGGTAATTAGTAATTACCACCTTGGTAGATCGAAAAATTCCACCGATCTGTTCGTCACCCTTAGAGGTGCCCTGGAGATTGCTGCCAAATCAAGAAAACCCAAAGCCGTAGAGCTTATGAGATGGTTAGCTGGGAAGGGAGTGGAAAAACTACAAGACGAGCTCAAGAAGCAGCGCCAGACCATCGAGGACGGAGAGATGGCTCTGGCTTTACTCAATGATGACCTAGAAGACAGGGACAACCAGCTTGCGGAACTCGGGGAAGAAATTGAGGAGCTGCGACAACGTGCCGTACCCCATCTCAACGACCCTGGAAAAGACAATAGCATGGCTGTTATCCAGAAGAACAACGATGATCCCTGGCCCTACCTTGCCATCTGTGGTCAACAGGGGTATGTAGCTCAAAAAATAAGGAACAAGCTTGTAGATTACCCCAAGAGTGAGATTGTAGTACTTGCGGAGACGCCTAATTCTATCGTTCACTACAATTGGCTTCGAGAGCATGGGTGTATTGAGGTAAACCCTGAGCGTGTGAGACATTTTAGGCTGGGTCTTACATATACGCATGAACGTCTCATGCTCCTACAGAGCCGCTAGGTGATAGCACTCGCGGAATGAAAAGACTAGGTAACGCTTTTTGTAGCTTGATCGAGCCACAAAAACGATAATATAAAATGTCTTATATCGAACAGTTACAAGATGAGGTTAGGGAACAGTTACAAGATGAGGTTAGGGAACAGCGCCAGCTAATCGAAGAGCAGCGCCAAGCTATTATAACACTGACTGTGGCGATGGTAGGCATGATCGCCGCGGGGTTGATGATACGCTTGAGTTGATAGAATGTACGGCTTAAAGTCGTAGTTTTTTTTTTGTACCTTTCACAAGCCACAAAAACATTTACCACTCTTTGATATGCTCTGGAGGTACTTGAACATCCTCAGGGATTAGCATGAGCTCCTCCGAGACGAAGCTTCGATCAGGTGCTCCTGGAGCTGTGTTCCGCGTTGCTGCCAGATAGTACAACAACCTTGTACCAGCCACGATACGATCGAGTCTATACATTTTCTTGCTCCACCATGCGTCGGTCGCGCGTCTTTTAACATCACCATGCTCTTCTCCAGGTTGTAGCAGGTACAAGTAAAGACCGTTATCGGGTAACGGCTTTTCTTCGGGGTATTCTTCGCCTTTCATAAGTGGGACTTCATCCATCTTGATGGCCTTCGAAGGTTTCATATCGATCATAGCTGTCTTGGTATTGTTCAAACTTTTCACGATACTGTACAAGTGTTTGACCCATGTGGTACTAGGCTCGTCAGAGACCAGCTCCTGCGCATCTTGAGGTTTGAAGAGCCTCTCCGCAAGCACCTTGTTGTAGGATTCGACAAAGGCTGTGAAAGTATGATGGTACTTGGTAGTTGCACGCTTAATCTCGACGCCTTTGCTTTCTAGCAGTTTTGTCACATCTGACTTGAACTCGGACCCGTTGTCGCACTGGAAGGTCTTCGGATATCGGAGACCACCTTTCAATGAGTAAATGTCCTTCAACATAGCAACGACTTCGCTGGCCTTTTTGGTTCTCATGGGTCTAGCTACTTTGTATCTCGATGCTACGTCGATGCCTGTGAGGATATATTTGTAGGTGCTACCATAGAGTTTGTCATGCGGCATGTACAGCAAGTCAAACTGGTGCATTTCATTAGGCTTCGTGATGGTGAAATGAGGGTAGTCGATGCGCTTGGGTCCTCGAATATGTCGGAGCCAGAGCAGTTGACGAGTCAGCCAATGAGTCACCTTCTTTTTGGATAGACTACTCTCCTTCGCGAGTAATTTGATGGCTTTCCGTCCAGTTCAGAGATGCTCCGGAGTGTAATAGATTTGGCTGAGAAACTCAGCCTCCTCCTTGGTAAATAATTTTGACATGTCTTTATTATACATGTCAAAAATCTTACAGATAACTCTTGTGGAGCCGGAACTGCGTTCCGCGTTGCTGCTAGGCGAATTTGTACGCGATCACCCCTAGAAGGGCTAAGGAGCCAACGATGAACGTCAGCTCACCATCTTGCTGTTGTTTGGAAGGTGTGTAAAAATTCTTTAGTTGTGGGGCCTTCTCCTCTGAGGCAATGTAGTACTGGTATAGATCGTCATCGAGCTCCTTCAAACTCTCGCCTGCTTGCCTTTTCACTTCTCGTTGCTTCCCGAACCAATCCAATTTAGCTTGTCTATCTCTGATCCACTGTGCTTAAGCAGTATTGAGCTTTTCTACCGCTTCGTCATGCCTCTTTCGCTTTTCTTCACCATGCCCCGAGAGCTTGCTAAAGAGATAATTTGAGCCGCTGAATGCCAGGGCGTTGATTAATGCACCTCCTGCCATGATTGCTAGAGTTGCCATTTATTCAATACTCCACTCCGTGGAATCGCCCATCCAAAATTTTAAGCTGCGCGTCTTGCAGCAAGTACACATAGCACTTGAAATCCCCGGTACTTCCGTCAGCTTTCTTGGTCATGTGGACAGTTATACCATCGCTTAACCTCTGCAATGGTCTACCCGATCCATGCAGGGTATTATCTGGAGAGCTTCGAAAATCGATGAAGAGCGCGTATCTCTCAGTCATGAACTGCCCGATCGTGACCTCGGAGTCATGACTACCAAACAATTCAAAGACTTGTTCAAGATGATCCTTCGGTAGCATGGCGTGGCTGTATAGCTCGTCAGGCTCACCTTCGACAGTGATCGAGATTCTTTCGATCTTGGGGTTGTAGAACACCTCGTTTACGCCGGAGTAAGCTTTGACTTTTCCAGGGTCTACGAATAGTAGTAACACTCCCTTGAGACTCTTTGCAGGAGTGTCAACCTGGAGGTTATAGCTGGTATCAGACTTTTTAATAGTGACCACTTTGCTGCGGAGTACCCGTTCGTATGGCAGCGCGAGTCTCGAATATCGTGACATCATAGCACTGCTAAGCCCCTCGTGGTGCACCTTGTCAAACTCTAGGGCAATGTTGGTAATCTTGTACTAGGCGTCGGCTGGCTTGGCTGCCGTAGACCCTCATGCCGCTGTGTCCGTATCTTTGATGACATCACCATAAGGGCTGAAATGCAGGACGAATTGTAGCCTGTCATTGGGTCCTCCCTGGTAGAAGGGTAGGTCTCTCGTCAGCTCAAACATCTTACCCAGCGGGATGCAAAAGGTGTTGCCATAAGCCGCAACGATCGCCTTCTCTTCATCTGTCCCAACGTGGTCCGTTGCTTTCACCTGGAGGACCCTGATTGTACCGTCATTAGGGTTGATGCCTTCCAGAATGAGGTTGTTTTCTCTCTCAAACTTGGGCAGCCACAAGTCCCTATAGACCGCTAGGGTATTGTAGTCGCTAATGTTCTGCACCTCGTTGCCGTTCAACGTGATACGCAAATTCTGCACCAAGGCCTTGCCAATGTTGCTGACAATGGTTCTCTTCGTGTTCGTACCCTCAAGCTCCAGGTTGAAAAGGAGTTTGAGAGAGCCTGGGAAAATTACGTCGTCCCGCCCCATGTTTGGTACGTCGACGTACAAGTCCTCGTTCTGATTGATCGTACTGGGGACGTGGGAGACTTTAACACGCTGCTTCTTGCCTTTCATGCCCAGCATCGTCTTGACTTCTGCATAAGGGTCGAGTTTAGTTCCGTACATGTTGCTCATTGCATTTATTAGTAGGGTCTTGCGGGTTGAATAAATGTCGATTAATCCAGATGAAGGAGCTTTTAAAGGTATTCCAGAGGGGGACATTGACCTCGGAGATGAAGAGAACATTGAGCTCAAGGAGATCAGTACCCCCGTGGAGCCGCCAGGCGATCAACCTGATGACATTCCAGGGTCTGGCACTGAGCCCCAAGCGAGTGGGGTAGAAGCGACTGGGACAGACACCACGCTAAGTCAATCGGAATGGTTGCAGAGGTTGCTGGAGAAAGAAGGAGACGACACCACGCTAAGTCAAAGGGAAAGGCTGGAAAAGTTGAAGGTGGTTAGCTTTTACAACTATCTTATCAGGAATAGGATGGAGCTAGATCCGGATCTACAAGCGATACCTTACGACGAGTTTAAGATGGACGGGAAGCAGCTTTTTTTCGATGGTATAAAACTCACAAGGGTAGATAATGGTGATTTTAGAATATTTGGCCCGACGCTGCTGAGGGAGATACGCACCAGGAGGCGCTTAGAGCGTATGGGGTTCAAGGACTATATTAAACCTATCGCGGCAGAGGCTAGGGGGATCGTTAAAGAGATGAATGCTATAGGGGTGCAGACTGATGATAGGGCGTCGCGGCTCGAGAACGTGTTCGGCAGGATTGAGGATCTTATGCAAACCTTCGACGGCTTCCCTGATCGCGAGAGAAGAGGGCTAAACCTTGAAATTCAGAGTATAAGGGGTAACCTGAAAATCTTGACAAATAAGATGGTTACATACGATAGCGAGATTGACAAGGCGAGGGGTAATGTGAAAGAACTCGAGAAGCAGAAAGCCGGGGCAAATGAGGGTAGGATGAAAGAACTCGATGGTGAAATCAAGAAGCTTGAGGGTAAAATCAAGAAGTTTAGTGATCAAAAAAAGGCCACGCTGGAAGCTCATGGAATACTGTCAAAGGAAATTTACAGCCAACTGGACACCATCAAGGAAACGTTGATGAAAATTGCTGGAGATGACAGCTCACTGCTGGAGAAGCTAAAAATCCTTTTCAAGGAACAAGGCTTGACTATAGCGAGTATCGTCTCCGCTGTTGGTCTACTGATTTCCACCATCATGCTCGCTGTTACAGGTGGTGGAGGAGCGGGTGCTGCAGCGGCAGGAGGAAGTGCCGCAGGTGGGAAGGGGTTTGTAGAGAAGCAGCTTAAAAGGCTCGGAAAGTTCCTGAAGTACCTAGCAGGTAAGGCAAGTGCAGCGCTACCAGGAATTATTGGCAGCGTTGTCTCCTTCCTTCTAAGGGTAGTAGCAACTGTTGTCGAATACGTGGCAAGGCATCTGTACATGGCCATCGCTGCTGCCGTTGGGTTTGTTGTACTCTACGTTGGGAAGGGTAGCAGCGCGGATCGCAGTTCGAAAAAATCGTAGATCGCGAAGCTCGAGTCTAATATGTTATCAACACACTAGAACGTTGCGATTATTTTTTCAGCCAGATGTAGGCAAGGATGAGGCCTAACCCTGTTGTAACCAAGGCAGCTTTGTTGTCCTCGTGCTGATTTTTTCCGCCTCCCAGGAGGTCGGTGGCGCCGTTTCCATGGGCTCCTTGCATACTCGAGGTGGTTGGTTTCAAACCAACCCTTATTTCTTGCCTTGGGGGTTCCCTCTGTTCAGGTTTATCTACCGCATGTTTGCCTCCGGGCTTCGTGATGATATGCTTGAGGGGCGTGGCATGATTGATAGCTCGCTCCTGGAACTGTGTTACTCCTCGTGCTTCGCGTGTGGAGCCGCCAGGCGATCCGCGTTGCTGCGGAGCCGTGAGGTGATTATTCACATCAACACGTACCCCCACATTGACATTGGCAGGCGCTATGAGGATGTTGTTATTGTACCCTACAATCTTGCCTATGCGCAATTCAAGGTCCGAGGGTAGCATGTACACGCTGGGTATGACGGCAAAATTCACCGGTGTTCGAGCATATTGCAGGACCTTTTGGAACTCCGTAATGTCATGTCCTACGTTCTCTTGACGCCGTACTATGGCTTCAAATTTTTGCATCAATATTTGCCTTGCTGTATAGTTGTCAGCACCTGAGCCGAGTAGGGATGCCTTTGCCCCTGCTTGGGATCCAAGCAATAATACCACGTAGACGCGAATACTTTCGCTTAGCTTGGTCAGACCTTCCGACGTCAAGCCTTGACTTGCTGGTATGATGAATTTGGCCCAATCACCCTCAACTTGGGGCCACCATCTTCCATTGGTGAGTGAAGCCGATACCGACTTGGTCTTGTACAGACTATTAGGGTCAGCACCATACTCACGACATACTTGCGCATATCTAGATGTGGAGTAGGGATTCTTATAGCGTGAGAACCCATCGTTGAAAGACATGGGTACTTTCATCCTTGCTAAGATGCGTCGCATGTGATAGTACACGTGAAATTTGAAGATAGCGTTAACGAGCGGTACGGAGCCTGTTAGGTGCTTGGCAGAGATGCCCAAAGCTGTCGTCGCACAATGACATGTGAAGTTCACTTGGTGGTTCCAGTAGTCGAGGGCTTGTCCTTTCGTCTAACCCTGTATGACAGGGTCGTTCAAGTACGTACTTGTCACCTTGATGGGGTATTTGGTGAACTCAGGGAATGATACGGGGATATGCGAGTCTGTAGAGACGTACAGGTCTTGATGCTCCAAGTTGGTTACTCCAAGTGGCCATTCACCTCTGTTGGAGTGGTACTTTGCCTTGGGATTATACGAGTAAATGTTCATCTTTTCTTATTAGAACAAAGATGAGACAGCTGTACATCACCGATATATACAATCCCACGATATTCGAAGACCATCTAGGGCAGGATACAAGGATCGCTCTAAAGTCGATCACTATTCGACCTACGTGGCTGAACATCTACACAGACAATGATTTCACCATACGCAAGACAGGGCCCGATCAGAGGGCTACCCGAATTGAGATCATGAACGGTCTCTACAAGATCGAGGATTTGGCAGCCATAGTTAACAGCCAAGCAGGGGATAGGATCAAGCTGTTTGTCCTGAAAAATGGGCTCTGTAGGCTCCGTGTCAATGATGGGTATACGTTGACCATTAACACACAACTGCAGGAGCTCTTGGGCCTACCCGCTCCAGATGGTGGTAAGTACTATCAGGCCGGCGACTATGACAGCTTCTACAAGACTGACGTCTACCATCGGCTGAGACTCGTTTGCCCTCAGTTGGATGAAGGCGACTGCCTGTTAGATGGAAGCAAATCTAAGATTCTCGCCTTGCTTCCCACTAAGGAGCTTGACGCTTGGGGGGACATGATAACCTGGAGTTTTGACACCCCTGTTTACCTCCCCTTGAAAGGTTCCGCAGATCGTTTAGAGTTTATGCTGACCGACGAATTCCACCACGACAAAAATGTCTCGTTCGTGGGGCTAACGATGCAGCTGCTTATAGAATAAATGAATGATGTAACCAAGCTTTATCCGAGTTTACCGAGTGATCCTGACGAGCTTGATGAAAGTCAAGTTTACAGACTCAAGAAGATCGAAGAAGTAGAGCAGTACCTCCGCAATGAATCAAAAGAGCGGGATAAACTCGCTAAAACTTCAAGATGCATGGGACATGGGTGAGATATACCGACCATGGCTTACTAGCTATAAGTGTCATCACCTCAGGTGTTGGCATCGGTAGTATGCTCTCAGGGATTGGTGTACCGCTGGCTGTAGCGATGGGTGGTATCACGATCGCCGTAGGACTAGGGCAAGCAGGTCTGCGGAATGCGGGGAAGAGGTTAGATGTCAAGTCAAAGAAGCACGAGAGCATCAGGCTACTCGCAGAGACTAAGCTCGACTCTGTTGTTGATCTCATCAGCAAGGCTGTTGAGAATGGGGTGATCAGCGACTATGAGTTCAGCTTGATCATGCAGGAGAAGCAAAAATACATGCTGCTGAAGGAGCAAGTCCGTCAACGCACGAAACAAGCCGTGAATGCCATCAATGATCGTGAGAGACAGCAGCTTGTTGCAAAGGGGTGTGAGGAGGCGAAGGAGGAGCTTATGAAAAAACTTCAATCTGCACAGTATGTAAGCTCTACCTAGAGGAACCACCTGAATATTCATAGTCTAATATGTTGACCAACATATTAGATCATCTACACCTCGATTAATTCTCCAGTGTCTTGATCGATGACAAGCCCGCAGTCATGCACAACACGTCTCTGTCTTTCAGCGAGCTCTCTCGAGTATTGCTCAAGATTTTTCTGCCACGCGTGAAGGGTGCATGGTTTACAATAGGGACCGTCCGTTTGCATTGAGGCGTCCTTGTACTTGACCTTGCGGATCAATTCCATAAGAGGGGCCTTGTTGAGAGTGGAATACCCCTTTAAACCTAGTGATTTTGCTTCTTTCATCATCTCTGTAACCTTCATGTTTGTTTAGGTGGCTGGAACAACCACCCAACACCTCGCTACTATTACAAGTGCGTGAAACCCTCGTCTTCGTCAGAGTCGCTGAAATAGCAAGCAGCAGTAAACTCGCCGACGTCTTTGTATTTACATTCTTCGAGATAGGTCTGCATGTAGTAGTTGGCACCTTGCATGTAGATGCTCGCTAGTTTCACGATGGCCTTACACTCGCAGCCACCCTGCGGTACCTTCTTCTTGTGGAAGTTGGTTCTAACTTTACCCTCCCACGTCTTGAGTTTAGTGCTCAGGTATCGATCTTTTTTTACGCTGGTGGTGTTTAAGGGATGTCCTCCCAAGGAAGCCACTTTGTTCAGGATTTTCTCGTATTTTTCTAACCACTCAGGGTATCCACCAAGATCGAAGGACATCGTGAACGCGGAGTCTTCTGAGTAGCATGATGCACCCCCGGAATAGACCTTTTCAGGGATCTTAAGTAGTAGTGTTGTTAGGTTGCCGTCTTGACCTTGATAACCAATAACGAAGCGCTCATCCTTGCCTTTGTTTGCTGGAATGGGTTCGCTCAACACGAGGTTTTCAATATTCACTTCTTCGATATTTTGCGGAGCTGCATTGTTGTAAAAGTCCATGGTTTTGACAGTTTGTTCACCGAATTTCAACATCCTTTATATTTGGATGTTGAAATCTCAACTAGGATTTCACTAAGTGGTCTCAGTGCAAGGACAACCGCCGCCATTGTAAGTGGTGTACTCTTGATAGCAATACCAGCAGAGCAGCTTGGTCTTTATCAGGAGTCTACGTCCGCAGCGACATCTGTCATACTCGTCGAGTACTCGCTCACAGTCATCACAGTGTCGCGTAGTCATAGTTTATTTGAGACCGTGCTTATCAACCATTTCCTGAGTTCTGAATGCGGTTGGAACAAACCCGAGCAGCCAGGGTTTCTCTTGAACCGTTATGGCACACATTTCCCGAGTCTTGAAATGATCCGGAATATAATGCAGTGCCCTGGGATCATCTTGAACTGCCCTGGCACACATTTCCCGTGTCTTGAAATGATCCGGAACAGCCCCGAGTAGCCGGGGGTGATCCGGAACTACCTTGGCATACATTCTTCGCATCCTGCGATGGTCCGGAACGGACTTAAGCAGCTGGGGTTTCGATTGAACCGTCCTAATACACATTTCCTCTGTGTGAGTATTCATCCTTTATTATGAGGATTTTTTTCGATTTCAACGAGGTCCAAAACTAACGCATCTTATTGCGCATGCGCTGATTTTTGTTGATGTCAGCAATATTACTATTGGCTTGTGCGCATGTCCTGGAATTGTCGGGTTTGTCGGAATCGGATTGTTATCGGATTTATTTTCAGATGCCGTCGGATTTACCGATTTTGAGAGGGCTAGGTGTGGAGGGAGAAGGAGCGTTTTTATCGGAGGTTTTTGAGGGTCAAGGTGTGAAAGGAGCGAAAACCGACCTAAAACCATCCCCCACTACTACTGCTATTCCCGTTTAGAAAATTGTGCCTAAAACAAGCAAATAATTTGTGTAAGAAGAAAAAAGTCTAAAATATGAGACAAGCATGCAGAGTACCAATTACCGTAGATAACAGTTCCACTAATAAAAGTTCGAGTTAAACGGTGTTCGAGTTACCGGCAGTCCTACTGTATGATGTAGTTCTATTTGCGTTTTGTATGAAGTTTATTTTTATGGCTTCCATTATATTCATTCTAAGCTTTATAACTTTGTTTTGTATGTTTCTATATGCAATAAAACTAACCATACAATCAACGACTTTTTATTATGTAACTTTAAAATTGTGTACTTTATACCAGCCATTAAACCGTAACTCATTAACAATACATCGAATTCTGTTCCTACCAAACATGTCACACTCCGCATACTTAGCATGGCACACTCCGTATACTAAGCCTGTCACACTTTGTATAGCATACTTCGTATATTAAGCATGTCATACTCCGTATACTAAGCATGTCACACTCCGTATACTAAGCATGTCACATTCCATATACTAAGCCTGTCACACTCCGTATAGTAAGCATGTCACAGTCCGTATGGCATACTCCGTATAGAATACTCCGTATGGCATAGTCCGTATAGCATACTCCGTATGGCATACTCCTTATAGCAAATTCTGCATACTGCACATAGCGAATTCTGCGTAACATACTCTCAGTATCTCACAATCTGTATGCCATAATCCTTTTTTTGCAATCAAACTAATGTTCCCACACTCCGTATAACTACAATATACCTCGTATGTTTACGATGGATAAAAAGTAGGAAAATGACGTGCTTGTCTTTTTAACTTGTTCTTTATGGTGATTATTTTTTATTTTTTTCGGAAATAGTTTTAAACAGTCATATATTGCAATATTTCACTTTAAGAACATTCGTTGGCAGACTCCGTATAGCTAAACCAAACTCCGTATAGCAGCTATACGGAGTATTACTCCGTATAGAAACCACACTCCGTACGTCACAATTGCACCGACCTCGCAAGCTTGGTCGGCACTTAGACCTCGGGCGATATTTTGCGGTACAGCCCGGGGTAATCGGTTATTATTGTATTCTTGTTAAACCGTCTGGATTTTCATGCGGGCAATACGGGTTTTTAGGCATTCTGATTGGCTTAGCGCTCTTAACGACGGGCCGATATGGAGCGGTATTGCCCGTCGTCAAGAAAAATGGTAGCTTGAAATGTAAACAGGCACGAAAAACAAGTTTTAAGAAGCATTGGAAATGATTATATATCTAACTCCCACAATACATTTTTAGATAAAAACATTTTCATAGGATAGAAACAACAACAATGTCAAATGGTTTAACAGATAAAATAACCAGATTCAGCCACATTCTGTCTGGAATGCTTCTTCAACATGGCTAGTTAACTAGCTACATTGTCCATAAAAACGATGATCTGATATCCAGTTTTATCAAAAAAACTAAATACAGGACGACAAAATTATAACAAATACGTCTCCTCTCATTTTCAGACTCGTTTCGTCAGCTTTTTGGTTACTCAGTCAGTCAATATAAAACTCATTAAAGCCCATTTTATTCTTGGCTAGCTAGCTAGTTAAAAAAATTACTTCAATATTCGCTGTAACTAAATTTTAGTTGAACATTCAACTTTTCACATTCCTCTGTAAGTGTCGAACATCGTAATGTTTTGTTTACAAAGATTTATTCTATAGGGACTTTCGAAATCTGCATAGAATGTTTGTTTTTAGACAGGACTGTTTCGAATTTCGACCTCAGTCATTGCACCGACCTCGCAAGCTCGGTCGGCACTTAGACCTCGGGCGATATTTTCGGTACAGCACGGGGTAATCGGTTATTATTGTATTTGTTAACCGTCTAAGTTAGATAAAAATAAAAAAAAAAAGAATTTCGGTTTAATTTATAATACTAGCATTCCACTAGCACTACTTTCGTTAACACTCGAGGTCGAAAACACCACATAAAAGGATTTACAGCTGAAAACATACTAACCAAAGAAAAGAAAATTTAGTTTTTATGTATGTCAGATATTTTTAGTTACTTTAGTGTACGATCTACATCTCGAATTTGTTTTTTGCCTCTTGACTTACACAAAGTACCAAAAATGTCATCTTGTGTGCTTAATATATGACCCTGATATATCTTTTTCTCGTATTTACTAGTTTACACGTAAAAAAGGATGTGTGTGTGGTACTAGATTTGTTACGATGGGTTACAAGAGGTGGGGAGTCGTAAAAAAATGACTAATTTGGGTGCTACGAAATTATTGAATGGCTAATGCTATACAATATATAACATATTTAAGTGATAGTAGATTAATCTATCTCTTGGGTCAAGCATTAAATTGCTAAGGGCTTGCTGTAAGTTTTTTAGCTAATTGTTTTTGGCACCTAGGCCTTTATTTACCAACACAGTTGGGAAATGTGAACCTTTGGATTACATTATATTACTGCTTAAACACAGTATATATTGCTTCTAGGAAACTATACTGGGAAAGTTGTTAGCTGAGGGAAAGGGAAGGGCTCATATCGTAGCCTAGATATAAGGACTAAGGTAGCTAAGCATTATGTTAATTTTACCCAAATTTAAACCTATATATATATTATTTTGAACTGGGTTGACCTGGGTTGCTTATAACAAATTATTCAGCTAACATTTATAAGACATTGGAAACATATTTTATACTTAGCTAGCCAGCTATCTAAGCTAGCTTTAGTTTTGTTTCCTTATTGAACATATAACTAGCTACATGCCACAATCTAAGACTTATTTAATTTTTTGACTTGTAAAATATAGCAGCTAGCTAGCTAAATTGAGTTAGGTTGTCTTGTATCAGTATATCCCAAAAAAATCAGCTTTATCTAATCACACGCTAATTGGAGAGAAGCCTTTGCACTATACATTGGACAGGCTGTAGTGTTCTGTACTCATCCATACACCAGTAGAAACGATATTTTGGACATATGTTCTCCCGGGAATGACATGTTAGAAGTCCTAAAGCAGACCAATCAAAGGAAAGACTTCTCACTTTATTTAATCAAGCAGTGCAAATAGAAACAATATTCTGGACAAATACTCTCGGAAAGGAAAAGGCGCTTGAAAAGAACAGTCAAACAAGAAATAAAATATATAAGTAATATCAAAGAAGCATCAAAAAACAGTTTTTTTGAGAACTACTAAGGGGCTGTTCATATGGGAAATATTTCCTCGGTTAGCGGGGAAATATTTCAGCATGATATATTTTTTACTTTCTGTTCATATGGCATGGGCGAGAAAACTTTTCCTCGGGTGAGAAAATACCATGTGATAAGTTTCTATTGTTTGTGATAAGAATCTATTGTTTATTTTTGAAAATTATGCCGAATACATAAATTTATCTCGCCTACCGAGGAAACTTCTGTTCATATGGGAAACTGCATTACCCGCTTACCGAGATCTCGATCATGCGCACCCGAGATCTCGGTAGGCGGGTAAATGTTTTTTCTCATTTGAACGCAACTAAATTTTGTTAAGAGTTTGTTAACAACCCGAGATCTCGACTTGATATCATGCTGAAACATTTACCCGGTTCCCGAGGAAATATTTCCCATATGAACAGCCCCTAAGAAGAATCTAAAAGTAAGTTTATGTACTCTTTTCTATCTTTAAGCTCCCCTTCCATTTTTCGAGTTATTATAGCTTAGAAAGTAAGTAAGTAAGTAAATAAGAAAGTAAGTATATATGTATTTTCACATGGTATATACGGTTCACAAAGCGTAAATGTCAGATATAAAAACTAGTACAAGTAGGATAAAATGTCTCTAATATATAATATAAAGTAACACACTAAGTTATTTGTACAATGTACTGCACAAAGGTTCTTCATAAATATTATATTCCATTGTTTACATAAATATTATATTCCATTGTTTACATAAATATTATATTCCATTGTTTACATAAATATTATATTCCATTGTTTACATAAATATTATATTCCATTGTTTACATAAACATTATATTCCATTGTTTACATAAACATTATATTCCATTGTTTACATAAATATTTTATTCCATTGTTTACATAAATATTATATTCCATTGTTTACATAAATATTATATTCCATTGTTTACATAAATATTATATTCCGTTGTTTACATAAATATTATATTCCGTTGTTTACATAAACATTATATTCCGTTGTTTACATAAACATTATATTCCGTTGTTTACATAAACATTATATTCCGTTGTTTACATAAACATTATATTCCATTGTTTACATAAACATTATATTCCATTGTTTACATAAACATTATATTCCATTGTTTACATAAATATTATATTCCATTGTTTACATTTTCAGCAGTAAGCTCTTTTGGCTTTGGCATGAAAAAAGATGGGGGCGCTAGGTGAAGCAAATAATTATCAGTTCATTTTGTCACACGAAGGCATTCTTAGGACTTTAAATGAATTTAAATAAAACAGAAGACATCAATCCACACTCGATAAAAGTTTATAACCTCAACGATCTTTCTATGATAAGAAATCCACAGGAAAAACCTCTCTTCACCAAATCATAGCATCTTTCTTCCTGCAACGCAAATACCAGAGCCAAAGAGCTTAACGCTGAAAAGTAAACAAATGACGTCACGCTGGAATCCATCTATTTACTGATAGATTTACTGACATGCAGTTAAAGACATGGGTTTACCAAATAAGGAAGGGTGAGAAAAAATACAAATAAAAATTAAATACAACTAAAAATCATTTTATAAGATTGGTTTTAGTAAAGTCACATAGCAGGACCATGGAATAGAAAGGTATAAAGAACTAAACCAAACTTTCATCCTTTACTTTTATCCAAAGTGTTCTTTAGCGAGATGTGGAGGAATATCTCATTCACTTCCTGGTTTAAGGTTACTATAAAGGAAAAAACTCACTTGATGAGTAGTCTCAGAAAAACCCTTATAATTTATCTATACTTTTATATTTTTTTTATTTTTTTTTGTTTCTGAATGCTTGATGAAAGACCTATTTGATGGTGTTATTTTCGTGAGAAGGTAATTTTCCAAAAAGAAAATATGATGAAATAAACACACACCATTTTTTTTTCACCGTACGTTTTAAAATGGCTTCTTTTTCCGAACGCGTGGTCGCAGACTTCTCGTTTTTGCACCATTATATTCAGCATAAATTAAATTGAAAAATGTTCCCGGTTTTTTTTTTCTAATAACGTCGTTATGAAATTATTTGTAGTTATATATAATCATTCAAAAAAATGCATATTTTTTTCTTTCTGTCGTCATAATTCGCTAATCAGTAATTTACACAAAAAATCCGGGAACCTTTTGTGCATAATTTATTCAGCTTTCCATTACCGAAAATTTCAATGAGCCAATAGGAAGCTTTCGGAAAAAGAGACCACAAACGTAAAGGCATGTATGCGAAAATTTACTAACGAGATATTTGTTTTTAAAGATTTTCGTAGGTGTTATGAAAATGTGTGAACTGAGTATGCAGAAAGACGATAGAAAAGTGCGAACAATCTAAAAAATATTATTATGCATATATGTTTATACGGGATATGGATATCATGCATAATGTTTACAAAAAATATGCTCAACTCATTTTGCACATATTTTCTCGAAGGTGTGAAGGATATAACACCTCTTAAAGGCTTTTTCCAGAAAAAAGGGATGTTCCAAATAATTTCATGGAATATAAAATATGTCATTCGAAAGAGAATTTTTTTTTCTATATCTCATGAATTTTTTGCAAAAAACCTAAAAAAAAAATGTTTCCTTTACGGTAACCTTAATAAAGGCTTTATTTGAATACCTTAACGAGCTAAATTTTCGCGTGGACAAATTTTCGCGGATGTTCATATTGAGAAAAAAAAATTCTGGTTTTTGAAAATACCAATCTTCCATAATAATCGTTACAATTACAACAAATTGCCAAAAACCAAAAACTTTTCACTCTTCACCATAAAAATGCAGGACAATAGAGTATATATTGTGCCTTGTTACCTTTTGGACAATATCGTAGTAATACGACAAGCCTACTTCCTCAATCACGGCGTCGGGTATCATGATTTTCCCCGTCGTAGCAGCACGTCTTTTGAAACACATGCGACGGAACAGGCTTTGGGTCCAGTAAGAGCTCCACAGATCGATGTGCCCTAGCTCCTTTTCAGGAAACCGCTTGATTAGGGTCACTGCAACTGTTAATGCGACTTCCTTCGAAATAACAGCGCCACGAGAACGAAGCCCCTAAGAAGAAGAATAATGTGAAAATAAATGGGGTTTACCGAAACCCCGTCAGATTTCTCCCGAAATCCCGTTTTCTCTGTCGAAAAAAAAACGTGTACTTGGGAAAAATATCGTTTCTGTTTGTGTATGAATATGTATCCAACCTTAAATCTTGTCTACTTTATAAAACAGATTGGCCGGCATTAGGACTTTCGCCTGTTTATTTTGGTTAAGGCGATAAAGAGTATTACTACAGCTATGCGAAATATTATGCGATATTATTACGTTGGTTATGGCCTATCTACAGGGAAAATATGTTTTGTTATGTGTAAAAAAACGTATTACTACAATTATGCAATATTATGCCATATTACGTTGGTTATGGCCTATCTACAGGGAAAATATGTATTTGTTATGTGTAAAAAAACGTATTACTACAATTATGCCATGTTACATTGGTTATGGCTTATCTACAGGGAAAATATGTATTTGTTATATGGAGATAGAGAGTATTATAAGGTTAATATGGAGTATTATAGTATTATACGTTATTACGTTGATTATGGCTTATCTACAGGGAAATATGCTTGTGTAATGAGGGTTAATGTGTCAAGTGCATTTGGTTGGAGTAATTCAATGAAAGTGTGTCGGACTTTATGTTCTACGTCGTGTGTCGGGTCCACTTAGCCCGGTGCTAAATGAAGTCATTGCTCATTTCCCCCCCCGCGCTCTTTGTCTTCCTCGTAGGCTCATCCACCCTCGTCCCCAGGGATTTTTGTCCTTTTGATATGAGAGAAGACGACAAACGTTCCTTCAGAGTACGCATACACAAACTGCCGGAAACAAGAAATTCAGTTTTTTTACCTAGCTAAAATATAGGTACCAACAAAGCTTGATTTAAATATCAAAATTTGCAGAAATTTATCACTTTCCATTATGCATTTTGGAATACATGACAAATTCTGATCCTGTTTAAAACAAAGATATTAAAAAAATATCAAGAAATTCGTATATTTTCTTCTCCACTTTGACTGGAAAAATACCAACTGTTCCAGGCCTATATCTTCTGCTGGCCGGTTAGCACAGTGTTGAAATTTATGCTTGAAGTATATTAGCAATTAACCTAAAAGACCTGAAAATCCTAACTAATGGCCACTTTTTTGAGAAAGTTACATACGATTTCCTACACCTAATAATGACTTTGTATTAAACTTATTAGTATGTATAGGAGGACCATATTTTATTCAGACGACTTATTTTCTAGTCTTTATGTCGGTGTAGGTGATTAAAATGCTTATTCAATGGGGCAGGCTACCCTAAAATTTGTTTACTTTCAGGTGCATTTGAGTGGCACCCGAGCTTAGTGGTTATAACTTTCGCACTTTGTGCGGGAGACCATGGTTTGGTTTTCCTTGGCGGCGATTTAATATGGCGAGTAAATGTTTCCATAGCCCCGGGTTAACACATGCCATGTAAGAGAAATTGGGGAGATGGCACACTGTGTGGGCCGTTGGGTGTTGCACGAAGTTTTCTGGTAGAGCGCCGACCCTAATTGGGTCTATGTAGCTCCAAATGAGCATTAAATACTCTAAGAACTCCCCATCAAAGCCATGGCCCTTCCTGGAAATAATAGACAGGGTATCCCTCGATATTTGTGAGGCTAGTCATGTAAAATATACACATCTAACTATCTTGCCCTCATCTTGAAAAAGGTTTTGACATGCGCAGTCTGAGTTTCCGAAACCTCACATGGCTGAAATTGCCGTGCCCCAACAGTTATTACAGAAAAAACGGCGAATGGGAACGAGATTGCGTTAGGGTTAAGGTGTTGGTTTTTTAAAGAAAACAGAAATACCTTAGGTTACTCTGCAGGCACCGTAGTTACTCTTATTAATCCAAAACCTCTACTATTCCTGCCAACCTCGTCCCCAGGGTTCTTTTTCACTTTTTTGATGTTGGGATGCCGTTATCCCAATATCAAAAACTAAAAAAAACGGTGGGGACAAAGTTTCTATTTCCGCCTTTCTACTTAATGAACACGCTTTTTTGGCATAGGTTAAAAAAAATCTTGCCAGCCTTTCCAATAATCCTGCAAACTTTGCCTTCTCTTCTCATCTAGCTGACGCATCAAAAAACCTCATCTTATGGTTTGTGTATTATAACAACATAAAACACTGGTTCTCAACCTCCTTCCCAGCGCTTATTGTCTCGTTTTTATATCGGGACAACGAGACGAACATGGTATCACCATCTTGATGTCAGAAAAGATGCCAGATGCCCTGGGGACGAGGTTAACTAGTTATTGTAATTGACGAATAGTATCGACCATTCTCGTCCTCGGATCCCTTTGAGGTTAGGGTATATAATGTTCGTTCTGGCGCGTCATTGGTGTGCACACACACACACACACACACACACACACACACACACACCCCTGCCCGCAGTACTTACCCCACACTCCCACACCGCTCGTCCTCAATACTTACCACACTTACATCAACACACACACCCCGCACCGCCCACGACCCCATGATCATCGGCTCTATCATGATTAACTATGAAGACTTGTGACTTGAAGACTTTCTAAATACTTACGCATGCGAAAAACAGGTCCCCCCAGAATCCGACGACAGCGTTATACAGAAATTGAGACATTCCCTAGACTTTGTAGTACTCCATAGAATAAAGTAATGAAGGGACATTGCGATGATTGTGAACGCATACTTGATGAGTATGATAGATGCAAGTGTGGTCGAAGAATGTGGTGGATGGGTGAAATGCTTTGCTGGTGCTGTTATCAGGAATGCATTACGTATAACGAAGGCAGTTGCGTATGCCATGGTGTAGATCTCTCCATTACCCGATGCTAGTTGGACCTTAAAAAAACATAAAATAAAAGAAGGATGTTGAGACCTAGACCATGGTGAAGGCGTTGGAAGGGCATTGCTTCAGCAACATAAGTGTGAAGAAAGAACGGTATATTAATACTAAATTGAAAGAGTGGGAGGGCAACAACAGAACCAATTTCCACAAGAAAAAGGTACCCAGGGACCTTACGAGTGTACGGCAATCATCAAACTGGAGAGCCTATATAGACAAGGCCATAACTACTATGCACAGACATACTTGAAAGAGTCTAAGTACAAGGGAGTCCCTATGCATGCTGCTAGCTACCTCGACGATGATGATGATGAGAGCGAGTTGTAATAGGGTTTTGTAAGTGTAGTGTACAACATTCTGAGGAAGGAAGCAGCGATGTTAAGCATCAAAGAAAGATATAAGATGTCAAAAAAGGAAATGGAGGGAGTCATCTGAGAAGTCAAATTTAGGGATGCTTCAACGCAGATCATGGGTTCGAACTGCAAGCCTTGTGCAGAGATGGTAGAAGAGGTGAATCTAGAAATGTATGAAGTCGCTCAGTAGGAGACGTTATGCACCTGATTGGAACATGATCATAGATTAAGATACAGGAGAGGTGTTCGGTATTGATGGAGGAGACAGATACATCAAGTTATATCAAGAACTGCTCCATACTCGTGCGCTATCACTTCCTCCCTCAAACATAGTGCCCACGTGCTAGTGTTCGGATCTGATCCGTCTGCACAAGTCTCTTATCATCGGCTCAGTTTCCCTAGCTTGTTTACCCTTTGAATGTAAATTTGGTGCTTTTTTTTGCTGTATAAGCACCTGGCTAGCATGTACATCAACACCTTTCTCCAGGCATTGCTTGTAGTCCTCAAATGCTATGGACTTTTTCGTTACGCATTTCTTCACACCCTTCACCATTCGATTTCGTTAACATTCCAGCTCTGTTTAACTTTTGTATGCATACATTTCTGCCGTCAGTGTTACGAACTCCGTCAAAATCTTTCCGCCCAACTCGTCCTTTATCAAACCAACGACCTTCTTGTATTTACCGAACGGAAGCGGCCTTGCGTCTTCATTGCTATATGCATTTGTATCGAAGTTTTCTCTATATAAGTTGATATATCCCTGTAAAACTCTTTCGTTCAAATGTGGTACACAAAACTATCAGTGTCTATGTAACAGATTTAGATCTTACTGCCTTATTTTGTCTTCATGCAGTCATAGTGGAAGTCGTATATGATCAGTTTGGAGAGGTCGAGTATTGCTTGCCCAAGATAGACAAGCTTAAGCATTTTGACCTTTGTCTTTCCCATCTTTTCGCCCATGAGATACTTGCTGAAGCGGGTTCCACCTTTGAAGTTCGGTTTCGATACTATTCGAAGATACTTTTCCTCATTCGTTACAAGTTTCATATTACGATGGTTCCTCACATTCTCCATAGTCTTCCTAAAGACAGAGACGTCCATTAATTTGAAAAAGTCCTTCTCAAACTCGTTTCTGCCGGCGGTTCTCAGTCTAGTATGAAATTTGATATAGGGATTAAGCCATGAACTCTGCTGGAACTGAATGACTCGGTGTACCTTTTTTAGTATAAAACCGCGCTGTATAGCAGCATGAAGTGCTCTCACATGCATCACGTATCTGTGCTTGTCCTTTAAATTTGGTATGAGTTTCTCCACCTCGTTGATTTTTATGCGTTCTGGCAGGAACGGTAGCTCATTATGTTTATCGTGCAGCGCCTCTGGATATTCCATATCCACATCGAGTACGTAGCCCGTTCTTCCTGACCAGTTTTGCAATGTGTTTTGCTGTAAATTTATCGGTCTCATGTACTCATTTGAACCCATGTGTTGGTAGTTCCTGTGTCATGACCCAGCCGTGGAGGTTGTTTTACATCGAGGTATTGCAAGTACGAGGATTCTACGTCTGGATTATACTGCTTACCCATATACTTGTGCGCACTTCTCCAGGCCAGGCCAGCTTGTAGTTCTCGACGCGTGCGTCTCGGGAATTCTCAAACACATCTGCAAGGAGTAGCACATCAGTGGCGAGGTAGGTTTAGTGACACCCCCCCCCCCCCCCCCCCCCACCTGGCGTAATGCAATATACTTCCATATTGTTTGGTTTCTATAGTAAACTCAACATAAAAGGCATTTCCGACGAAGACTACAAGAGTTTTCATTTTTGGCTGTTTTATATCCATATGTTAGAATAATTTTTGAACCACATAATCTGCTTTGACGTGAGTCATCACTATGATGTAGTGCAAAATGTAACTATTAAATTAATATAAATATGTAGTTCTTAAAAGAACTGTGTTTTTTTTCTTGCAAATTTGAGATGTATATATATATATATTGTTACTATGAATATGAGATATCAAATTGAATCGATCCGATCAAAATATATGGCGTTAAAACGGCGCATTTATTTTATATGTTCTAAGCTAGTTTTTACAACACATATTTTTGATGATTTCCACTTTCTCTCAAAAACACAGAAGTTTTCTCGTGCTTTTAATGTTTAGATATCCTCTAAAGATGATTGGCTAATAAAATTCAGAAGCCACTTAGATCTCAGCCTTCAGAGAATATGTATTTGAATGGCTTTTTAAAAACGTAAACAAACGCAAGTGTGCCGTAAATCTGTGTATATCCAGTGAACTTTGCATCGCGTATAGTTTCAGGGGATACCGCTTTCAATAAAAATTTAAATAGAATTTAAATAGAAGATTCGTGAGTTATATCTCTCATGTTCTTTTATACCTCCATGATTAACCAAACTGCGTGTCTAATATGAAAGCGCGCAATGGATTGCTTGCGAGTACGAGCGTTGTTATTATGATGCAGAAGAGTGAAAATCTCATTCTTTTTAAAATAAAAGGACTGGCAACCAGTTCCTTTTTCAAACAGAAGAACTTATTTATTACCCACGCTGTTTTGAAGACTACGTCAAATGAGAACAGGGAAAAGATTCAGAACAAAAATTAATGTATTTTAATAAAGAAACTAAAACTAGAAATAACGATATTCATTTTTCACATGGCAAATAGAAACGTAAAAAATACATTAAAAATAATTAGAATAAAAAAGAATAATCCAAAAATTAGATGGCCAATGCGTGTACCCTTAGGGCCATTTGATTTTCAACTAAATTGAAAATCAAAAATCAAAATTTGTGAATAATTTTGATTTTCAATTCGATTTGAAAATCAAAATTCAAAATTCGGTTTTGAATTTTAAAATTCAAAAAAACAAAAATCAAAAATCAAAAATCAAAAATCAAAAATCAAAAATCAAAAATCAAAAATCAAAAATCAAAAATCAAAAATCAAAAATCAAAAATCAAAAATCAAAAATCAAAAATCAAAAATCAAAAATCAAAAATCAAAAATCAAAAATCAAAAATCAAAAATCAAAAATCAAAAATCAAAAATCAAAAATCAAAAATCAAAAATCAAAAATCAAAAATCAAAAATCAAAAATCAAAAATCAAAAATCAAAAATCAAAATTCAAAATTCAAAGTTCAAAATTTAAAATTCGAAATACGTGCAAAAGATAATTTCATAATTTCGCAATTTCAATTTTCTATTTTTGCTGGGTCAAACAATTTTTTTCATCTTCACAAAAAGAAGCTGGCCACCTGTAACCTTTGTCATATTGTGAAATATCATGGACACAAACACCCGGCTATGATGCAGGACCTTTGGAAAGAGGTCACAGAACAATTTATACTTGACCCCCTGTTAGGTTTGCGCAACTGTCCCGGACTTTCAACATCTTTCCTCGGCTGGCCAATCAAACTGAATCTTAAGGGCGAACAATTGATTTCTGTTCTGATTGATGCAATCGTTTACTTAAGGTTTTTACGCGCGCTTAGCCCTCAGATGTCTTAACGCGCCAAAATAATGGATAGCATCGACCGAGATTACATTGTAAATGTGGCTAAACAACATAAAACCTTCAAGGAAATTAGCGAGTTTTTGAAAGCGACAAATCCTGGTGTTCGTGGATTTTCTGAACGTTCGGTTAAACGTTACTGTTCGAAACATGACATCCGCCTACGTATAAACCAACAAAAAATAGAGAACATCGTGGCTT
Organism: Hydractinia echinata; assembly: GCA_030067915.1. Taxonomy (NCBI): domain Eukaryota; kingdom Metazoa; phylum Cnidaria; class Hydrozoa; order Anthoathecata; family Hydractiniidae; genus Hydractinia; species Hydractinia echinata. The sequence goes on from JASGCC010000028.1 coordinate 1,880,110, forward strand.
CAGCTGTTAAAGAGGTAAGCAAATTCACCTGTGCTTGGCGTATGAGTGCATGATGTGAAACTGTACAAGTTATTGCTTATTTAGGTTGGTCCTACATACGGTCGCAAAATGATGACTGGATACATTAAGCAAAAAACACGGTTTCAATGTCAGTCAAAAAAGAATTGGAAAGGCCCTGTCAACTGTTTCGCCAGCATATCACGCAAGACGTCAAACAGATACCGCAAGATCTGTTAATCCTATCCCTTACAGGGCTGACTATTTTGGTCACAAACTTCATATAGACCAAAACGAAAAATTAGTAATGTACGGTACAACGCATGTCGTAGCATTGGACGGTCACAGTCGCTTTGTTGTTGCTGCTGCTACAATGCCAGTCAAAAGCAACCCCGTGATATATTCGCGCATATATACAGGTTAGAACATGCGCAATCAATGTCGCTTGATTCTAATTTAGATATAGCTACGCACGTAAAAATGCGCAGCAAATTCCAATTATTTGTTTTTATTTAGAAAGGTATTGACCACATATTGCATGTTTGACCAAGTTCGGGTGGACTACGGGAGAGAATTTTTTCTCATGCTGGGGATGCAGGAGTATCTGGCAAATATTCGTGGTGACCAATTAAGTTTACCTTATCAACAAACAGAATCGAAAAGGGTAAATTACTTTATTATTTCCAATATATTTTAAAAACATTTCGTTCTTTCATCACAAAAAAATACGAAAAATACGACTATCGTCTTCTGCACAGGTTAACTTTTCATAAGTTTCATATATTTTCTAGAATCTACCGATTGAAAGATTTTGGGTTGAAGTTAATGGTCGAGTTAATTATCCAATCAAATCAATACTAGTCGACATGGACAATTCATTGATTATAGACATGGATAAGAATATTCATAAGTTCTGCGTTTCTTTTGTCACCTGCAAAGTCGCAAACTTTGGGCTGCAAACATTGGTAAGAGCCTGGAACTGTCACCCAATACCTGGTAGGTAGATTATACAAGTTCTGGCATCTTGTTAACAATAAATATTCAGCTTCTTTGCACCTTTAAATTTTGTTTCAGGTAGAGGAGTTCCATTGAATATTAAAGAGATGACAACTCGATATCCTCCAGTGCAGCAAAGTAATGTCCCAGACACCGCAACAGCTATACAAATATACAACCAAACATATCAAGGACGGATTTCTGAGCCTAACCAATTCGGTGACGATCCTTTAAAAGACCATCCACAGTTTTCAGCTAATCGAAACAGAGAGTTTAATGAAATCTGTAATATTGAACAAATTTATAACGATGTTGTGAACGAAAATGATAGATCGTTTCGACATGCTGTACATTGGTTTTATTGTTATCACTGAAAGATACAACGCTCTTTTGTAAAATTGTCTTGTTGCTTTTGCGCTCACTTCTGAAAAAATTTGAGTGGGAGAAAAAGTTTTAGTCTTCCTAGTAGGGATTACCTTTCCAAAAAAATATTCAAACGAAACATAAGAATTTTTTTTGTAAAAATCATTTGAATTAATTTTTATCTCCTTTGAAGTTTGTTCGCTGAAAAACACTTGCGAAAGACCTAGTTTCTATTGAGTAACGGTAATCGGGGAGTTACAAATTCAGTAAGTAAATATGAAAACGATTGCAAAAACACCGTCTTCGGCCTGGAGTGTTTTTTAACATTGGTTAGCCTGAATTTTTTTTTATCTCATGCGTAAAGCATCTTTTTATGGCAAATATATTCGCTGCCAGACTTTAAGTTCATGCAAAATGCAAAAGACTTCAAAAAAGGATCTTTTTTTTTCAGAGAATGTGTAATGTACCTAAAGTATTGCCGCTACTTTAAAACATAAGTAAAACATATTGTTAAGAATAAAATATATTTTGAAACATAAAAAAATACAAGTTTTTACAAAATTAAAAATATTTACACTGTGACAGATAAAAACCGGGTCATAAAAAACAGTGGTAAGAAGATTTTTGCCTTCCTCTCTCCGTTTTAAGTATATAGTACATATTTAAAAAAGCTACGCTAAAATAAACTTAAAAAAGAAAGATTTTTTTGGCATCGAACTGCCTTAAAACTATGTAAAGATAGTTTGAGTGATCGATCATCGTCAAATCAATAATGTAGAAAAAAGGTAATTTTTGAGGCTCTATGAAGAAGGGTGCGCAAAGTCAGTAACGCTATCAATGTTAGTTTTGAAAAAGTATTCAGAAAGTGTTTTTTTCAAAAGAACGGTGGTGTTTTATAAAATTTAATTCGTAAAGACAGAACGTATTTCTGCAAGCACTCCATCATCGGCTTTTACTGCATAAACCTTCCGAGCCGCGGCTTTCCAGAAGCTTATTCCTGTAAGAAGAAAGTGTTCTCTTTAAAACTGTGAAGAGGAAAAACATGACCGAATTTTCAGTCCATATTCAAATATATATATACACACCTCTTGTGGCTGCGGAGTCCTCGTATCGCAAACCACCTCCTTGCACTAACACCAACGTTCGATCATCGAATCGTGTTTTTGCCATCTCCGTGATTGCGTCGACGTTTGCTTATGCTTCCGTTGTTGTTATAAACGAAATTCGTTTCTGATTAACTGTAAAAATAAATGAATATTTATAATTTATGAATGTGTAAAATTAGAACATTTAGTATAGAATAATATCAACTTACCGATTTTTTTGTTCTCTATATCCGCCAGAACAACTTTTAAAACATAGTTCTCCGCAGCTGCACCTACACGTTTACGCGACATCGTGGACGAAGATGTATGCAACATTGTTGGCCTTCGAAACGCGCCGATGTCATTGACCGTTGATGTCGGTAGGTTTCCAACCCGAGTCATGCCTTGATGTGGTTCTCCCTCCACTTGGTAATACGTGCCAGAAGGCGACTCCCGAAGGCAATCAAACGTCCCATCCGGATTCGGAAATTCTGAGGAACCGAACTCCTCTGTTATGTACACCGATGTAACGTCCAGCTATAATAAACAAGAATGAAATTATCATAGTTCTTTGAAACTCTGCTAGTCTACAATGGTGTGAATAACGCATACCTTGTAAATCATTGCCAGTCTTTGGATACTTGGCTTCTCCGCAGTGTTCTTTTTCATTGTAAAAAATAAATGAAGAATCCATATTTTATATCGCTTTCTATCGTGTGCAAATTAATCCTGCAACTGACTTATCCCCTCTCACTGGAGGGATTATATAGGCATGTACCAGGACACACCAAAAAGGGGGTTAATGCAAGGGCTAGGCCCTTTTGAACCCACACGAAAAACAGTTTATACGACCCCCTAAATATGCCGCAGTTCAGGGGGTCGGCTAAAAAATGCAGGAAACCTAAATCTTATTGCATCATAAATATGGTTACGAAATAGTGGTATGCAAGAATTGAACCACCTGTCAATTGTACCACCTGTCATTTTTAGTTTTGAAATTTTGAATTTTGAAGTTTGAATTTTGATTTTTGATTTTTGATTTTTGAATTTTGAATTTTGATTTTTGATTTTTGATTTTTGATTTTTGATTTTTGATTTTTGAATTTTGATTTTTGTTTTTTTGAATTTTAAAATTCAAAACCGAATTTTGAATTTTGATTTTCAAATCGAATTGAAAATCAAAATTATTTACAAATTTTGATTTTTGATTTTCAATTTAGTTGAAAATCAAATGGCCCTAAGGGTACACGCATTATGGCCAAATGTACGTTAACAAATTTGGTTAGCCAGTAAATAGATGAGTTGCGAATGTTTACAAAATTTCGTAATGTATACGATTCTGACAGGCAAGAAAAGAAGGACCACATAGGTCAATTGGCGATTTACGTTGGTCAGATTTTTAGGAATACAAGATTGAAAATGCACAGGAATTGTTTTTTTCTCAACTATTATCTTCTCTGTTTAACAGACTTTACCAATTTTAGCGTCAGTTTTTACCTAATATCTACGATCGTTGCACTTTATTGTCGATGCAAGATCAAAATCAAAACATTTACATTTTTTTAACTAATTTAACGATTTTCTGATATGATAAAGTAAAAGATTCGCGACCGTAAAACCTCCTTCAGATTAATTTTCCAACTGCTAAAACAAGTACTCGCTAAAATTTGTATTTAAGTCATTTTTTTTCTATTGACCAACATTTTTAAATATTGAAAAGCATATAGAATTTCTTTATTTATTTTATTTAGCTATCACGAATATTTATTCAGGATAGCCATTCAAAAACTAGCAAAGTATATATGTACAAAAGTTCTGTTCTTCCATTGGTTCATTAAAAAAGGGCGGATTGACTTTGACCACTGAAAATTCCAAATTATATATTTTCTTGATGTAAGGCTGGTATACCTTTCAATGTTTGATACGGACCATTGATATGTCTTCACATAACAAAAATAAAATGCAAGATCGCAACAATACACATTGTTTAATGAGAAAAGTTACGGACATTTCCCAGAAAATACAGCTGAGTCATTTTTTATTTCGCGCTTATATAAACGCATATTATATTTAAGCCTCAGTGAGCCTGCGTAGTTTCGTTTGTTATAAATTTACTTCGAAAAATTCTCTTCTCCGAAAAGTAGAACAGTTCCTACTTTTTGGAGGGGAAATATTTCACTGCAAATTTCCAACTAATCACAACGCAATCATTAGGCTTTTATTTTTAAAAAACACTTACTAAAAAGAATTTAAAATAACAGTTTTGTTTTTAATACCCAAAAAAGTTTACATTCAGCATTTTCCAATTCACTGCATGCTTTTTTTATTTCTCGTGAAAATCAAAAATATACTTTGCAGCTAATTTGCCTGCGAACTCGCCATTGACAAATCGCCTGCGCACTCGCCATTCACAATTTTCCGGCCCATTCACAATTCGCTCTGTGAAAATCCGCTTTTGTAGGCAAAGCAAAAGAATAGACATACCGAATTCATGAAATCTGAAATGTTACTGAACTAAAAAACAACTTATTCAGCCTGTGGAGAAGGGATTTACAACTTGATTGAAATAAACATTGACTTTTACTAAAAAATTCACAATAATGCAAAATCTAAAAAAATAATTCTAAAATCTACTAAACAATACAGCAATAATGAATACGGAACATTTTTAGCAATATTTTATTAAATAATTTGAAGAAAGAGATTAGCTAGGTACAAAAATGTTGTACTCATGACTTTAGTATAAATATAACGTTAAAAAACACGTCGTTTTTTTATAAGAAACATGAAATTTGAGTTGAGTCTGACTGTTTCTTGATATTCTTATTTTTTTATCCAGAAATGTTTCTTTAAAATTATTATCTTAAATTCCCCACAGGAAACGTTTTTGTGTTCACTCGTAGTTGAAAAAGATGATAGCTCATTAAAAAAGATGGAAGTAGACGAGGGTGATTGTGATCAAAATATCTTTCACATCATCAGCCACGCAATATCTCACAGTTAAATTACTATACATGTACTTATTGTTTAGTACTGGACTTTATTATCTAATCACAAAAGTCATGCTGCTTAACTCAGCCTGTCTTAAAATAATGGTAATTTGAGCCTCCTGTTTCTTAAAACCGTGTAAAAAAAAACACGTGTATCACATAGAACAAACACCGTGCAGATAAAATCATAAAAAATGCGACAATGATATTCACAGCCACAGAAGACAATAAATGCAAAATCATTAAAAAGATTGTGCAACCATTAATAAAATATCAACAACTTACGTCGTCGCTTATCAGTAACAAAAAGTCGTTAAAAGGAACTAATATTATTTACTACCCAAAATATCTAACCGACTTTTTTTACCGACATCATTTTCTTTTTCTTTTTAGTGCATTAAAAACCGATATGTTTTAAAATTTAAGATCATACGAAATTAGGAAATTTCAAGTTCACAATTGAAATTGTTAAGAAGATTTGTTAATTCCCTTTGTAAGTATGATATTTATTATCTATTTTTCTTTCACATAATGTTTGTTTCAAAAAAAAAAAAATTTTCTATTATTTTTTCTAAAAGTTCGTCCGCAAAAGTGACAATGTTGGTAAAATTAATCAGTAAATAAATTCTGCGTAGGTGACTCTTTTTGATAACTTTTTTAGTCGACCTTTTGTTACCGATAAACTAACTCTACTGAAACTAAGCATTTACACAGCAGTAAAACACATAAAGAGCAGCCAGCTACCCTTCCCTAATATCATACACATTTACACAAAAAAACATACATCAATTATGTATTAATATACATCGTATCAAATTGAACATCAATTCTTTAATATCGATGTTATAATTTCCAGGTTACAAAAGATAATTGACACATTGTGGAACCCACTATTCAAGCACGATGACTAAAATCTACTTTGAAATATGTCTTCCTTTTTTTTCTTCAATTATATTACTTATAATCTCAGCAATTTTGACAAGGTTGATTTTACGGAGACCTTCATTCAAAACATCAAGATTTAAACGAGGGCTAAACATTTTAATCGCGTTGAACATTTCGTCTGTGGAAGAAGTGTGTGAACTGTTATAGCCATTTTGAATAGCAGTTATTTTTTCCATTGTCAGATCACAATCTTCTGCTATTATCTTCCAATCTGACGAATTACAACATAAGATTCCTACTCGAAATTTAACATCAGTAGGTAGATCCTTAAGATATACATCGGAAAAATCTTTCAAAAGAACGCCAATTTCGTTTCGTCCATGTTCGCTGGCGACTTCAGCAAACTTCTTGGTAGACAGGGTAGGATTACTTGCTTTCAAGTTCTCAAATAAAGCATTACCCAGGTAAACATATTCTGGGTTGCCAAGAGCAATTATGTGATATTCGTCAAACTTGACGTGATCGTTAATTTTTAACCAGTCACACAGACTCTTCCAGCAGTAAATACCAAAAAGCTTGTCATTCAGACCACGCAGTTTATTCATATCTTTAAATGTCAACTCTTCCACGTTCAGAGTAACATTTGGTGCTAAAACATTATAACAATATTCAGACGAAGGTTTTTTACGCTAGGCGTGCAGCATTCAAACGAAAATAAGAATAATTTACAAAAAACTCTGATTCAATTATTATATTACAAGAAGAATATAAGTAGTTCCCATTTTTGTTTCGATAATGCTTAAATGCACAGAAAACAAAAGACATATTCAATTCTCTGGAAATTGATTCAATATGTTCTGCTTATTCTGGTCCTATCTTTTAAATTTAAATCATTGAATCTAGTGTGTAAGAATTTTAACCTCGGAATCAGTCAAAAACTAAGAACTTTAGAATATACCCAGGCTATTATTTTTGCAAAATAACTTGCAAAGACAAGTCTATGAATATGCTGAGATAGGCTTTTTTCCTTTTTTTTTTTGCTTCGCGAAAAATGCGCGTATGTTTCGCCTCCCTGAAAAGTTCAGCTAAGGTGAAAAAAATCCTGGATCCGCCCCTGTATTTTCCTTGAAGCTGCAAAAATTATCTGATGTAAAGCATTGACAGTAGTGAATAAATTAGTTAATTGGACAAACAAAAATTATTACTTACTTGTTAATATTTAGGACAAAAAACATTGTTAGTGTGTAATTCCCTTTTATACAAAATGCTTTGAAGTTTTTAGGAGGTATGAGAACTGTCGCAAGTCATGTAATCGTTTTCAAAGCAACATCAAAACATCGCGTTGCACAGAAAGTTTTGTATAGACCTGTTTTATAAACATACCTGTTTTTTCGCCCATACTTGTTTTCAAAAATTCTATGACATGATAATGTTTATTCAGACAAGCATAATCGAGAGCAGTTTTTTTAGTTTTGTCTTCTTGCTTCCAAAACATTTTATCACCATCGTAACGGGCTAAGATTTTCTCTATTATCTGCACAGAATGTCCCATAATTCCACAGTAATGCAAGATAGTCTTTCCTTCATTATCACCAAGATCCATCTTTATTCTGTCATCCGCCAAAAACCTTGTGACAACTTCTCTTATAGGTTTCTCAAATCTCAAAGCGTGATGTAATACTGTTTTCCCAGTGCCATCTCGTACGTTTGGAGCAATATCAGCTCTCTTTAACATTTCGTCAATTATTAAATCAGCGCAATTCTGTTTCCGTTCAGCAGCATAATGCAACGCTACTTTTGCTTCGGTATTCTGGAGGTTGATTTCTTCTTTACCAGTCTTCTTTACCAACTCAAGAATCAAGTCCGCGTGACAGTTATTTTCAAGCGCATGATGAAGAGGCGTTTTCTTTAAATCATCAACAATATCTACATCAATATTGTTATGTTTTAGCAATGCCATGGCGTTGTGAAATCTTCCATTGCTTTGGCATGCATAATGTAGTGCAGTCTTGTGTTTGTGATCTAAAGCGTTGACGCTTATATTATGTTTTATAAGCATGTCGATGAAGCATGTTGATTCTCCTTCTTCAAACACGGCAGCGTAGTGAAGAGCTGTTTTTCTGGCATTTTTATCAACATCGTTTATGTCAATTCCAGGTGTTTGATTAAATCTCTCCAACAAACGGCTAACGATATTTTCATGGTGATCTCTCAAATGCATGTTTGCTATGTGATGCAAACAGTGTTTATCCTCTTTATCTTTCAGTGCCAATATATCTTTTTCATTTTCACAGACTTGATTCAACATTTCAATATTGTCTTCTTCGACTGTTCTCATGATGCGGTCAAATTCGTTGGTTTCTAAACACACGAAAGAAAAACATACATACGCAAGACATAGTTACATTGAGTAGTACAAATCTGCATATAGAAAAACGGAGTATAGTCCCATGCATTATTTTAATCAGTTGATAAGCTTTACACAACAGTGACGTCATAAAATCTCTTTCTTTGAATGTTTCCCTCTCTAATAATCTTTCCACAGGTTATTTAACTAGTTTTTATATTATGTTCTTAATGGTAATAATTAGCAGACAAACCTTGTGAATGACTTTTTTGTTCATGTCTCTCTTCCAATAATTTTATGACTTCTTCCTTCTTCTTTCTTTTAGCTAAACTTAACGAAGACTCGTTGTTATCATCTTTAAGCATGATAACTTTTGATCCATATTGTAGCAGATCTCTAATATAGCGAATTGATGTACCAGCTTCAATGCAGTTGTGAAGAGCTGTTTTACCGTATTGGTCTTGTAAAGACACATCCAAAGAGTTCTTCTTTAACAAGATATTGAACATCGTGTTATCTGTTTCAAGTGAACAATAATGCAGAGCAGTTTTACCAGCCTTGTCCTGAATATTCAAGTTCACATTCTTATGTCGAACAATTTCTTTAACGGCTGCTTCGTTTTGCCATTGAGCGGCAAAAATTAACGGCGTTTTTCCAGATTTATCTTTTAGGTTAACATCAATGGTATTTTTTCGTAAGTCAAGCTGTTTCATGAATTTTGTTGTTTTTTCGCGTTTGGTTTCTAAGTTTGAAGTTTTTATTTGCGGATTTATTCTAAGTTTTTTTAGTTTCTCTTCAATTTGTGAAAGTTTTTCTTTTTTCTCAGAAACGGTGTTTTCATTGTAACGCAACAAGAGCTTTAACATAGCAGTAAACGCAAGTTTACCGTTTGTTTTTTTGTTAAACTTTCCTAACAAATGATGCAACACAGACTTACCATCTTCGTCAACAGCATTAATATCAATATCTTTTCCCTGGCGCAGATTATCAAATAATACATCTAGTAACCCTTCAAACAGTAGGACCTTTTCGAAGGATATGTTATTCATTGTTTTGGCTGCAATAAGGAGAGGCGTCAAGCCTTTCTTATCTTTGATTGTAACGTCGATATCGGCGACATTTAACAAACGTCTCACCAACGTGTTCTTTTGATGCTCAGATTTTTTTGTATTTTCTCTTTTCGATAGTGCATAGTGCAAGGGTGTTCTATCTTGGTTGTCTCTGCAATTTATATTAACATCCTTCACTTTCAAAACTTTATCTAACAGTAAGGTTTTCTCGTAGTAAGTTAACCAGCTGCATATTACTAATGCATGCAGCAAGGATATTCCGTTGCGATCTGACACATGACCAAATCCTTCTTCAGAGTGGACAATGTCATCGATGTTATGTTGTATAGTTTTGTACCCTTCCTTTTGGTCTTTTTTTAAAAGCAGCTTTATGGTCTGAATAACTTTATCCTCTAAAACGAAACAAGGTTATAGACACTACAAAAAGTTCTGTCCAGCAATGCAAAGGGTAATTAGCTACACAAAGAAAACAAAAAAGCACAAAAGGACATGGTTAGACTCAATATAAAATATGCAAGCGTTAAATTTACTTTACGGGATAGTCTATCAAAAGCGACATATACCAGGGCGGGCACAGATTTAAAACTTCGTAATGTTAGATTTTAGAAAAATTTAGGAGCTTTTTGGGTCAAATTTTAAAAGAAAACACTACAAAACATATAAAAAGTATTTTTTTAGGAAATTTTGCTAAAATTTTAGGAGAAAATGAAGTTACTAATAATCAAGTCTTTCCTTGTTTCAATATCAGAGAAGCTGTTCATTTCGAATTGCAGTAATTATTTGAATTCAGTTAATCAATCGTGCTGTGAGACAAACATATGCTCAATTTTTGTCACATTAAACATATTAACAGAGTTAGTATTCAAAAAAAATAATAAAAAAAAAAAATAGAAGTCTCCGTAAACAATTTTAGGCGCGATCAATCTGTGGTCTAACTAAAAGTACTGTTAACATGCAAACATTTTTATGACTATAATGTTGATACTTTACAGCCTCTGAAGGAGTTATTTCAAAACCTTGCATTTAAAGGCCAGCAATGAAATTTACTGCAGCATAGAGATTATTTTACCACTGCACGAAGCGTTGAATGAGGGGCTTATGGTGTCACTGTTATGATGTGACCAGGATCTTTATCTACAGCCATTCACACTGGAAGCAAACACTATACCACTAGATCATCTAGCTTCGTCATAATTTTTTGTTTACAAATTTTACTGCTTTGGTCATCACCACTTGGTTACTTTAATCAGACAAACATTCGTAAGAAAAACATTCACAATTTTGTGATTTAAAAGTTTTCAACTTTCTTTCTTGCTAAAAGGTTGAAATGAATGTCCTACATCGATATTTTCTTCGTTTTTAGCCTATGGTCATGAATAAGCAATATAAAAACTTCTTTTTGCGTTCTTACAGATAAAGTTGCTTTTGTGAAGACTAGAAAAGTGGATAAAGTCATTTTAAGAGCCTGGTCTTAGATTTAATGCATTACCGTTGCATAGTCTATGCAAAATATATTTTCGTGTTTAAAAAAAGATTTGGTAAAAAATAGCCTGTGAAAGCAGATTTTTCTTAAGTAAAATAAATAAATAAACTTTCGCAAAATAGAAGATTTCGAAAGTTTGTACTTTCACGAATGCTTGTTTTTGAAAGTTTTGCATGACAAAGTTTTGCAGAAAATGCCAAAAATCGTGAAATTAAAAGTTTCTCTCGCAAAAGTTTTTCCGATTAAAGCAATTACTGGTTGTGGATAAAAAGGATAATTTAAAACATCAGACAGGTTGTTCAGTTACTATAAAGTCAATATAGTCGCTTAGAAGCAAAACCTGCAATATAAAATACCTTCAAAACTAATATACAATTGATGTTCCAAGTTTTCCTACCTTTATTTAAAACACTTTCCTTTATCTCATTCTTAAAACTATCTATTAAAATGTCGTTTCCAGAGATGATAACATATCTTGACATATTGAACGCATTCTTATGTGTAACCAGTCTAGTACTTTTCTTTCTTATTTTCCTACGAGAATGTGTTTAAATATATAAATGCAATAACTAGACATAATTAGAATACCAGTAATTGTATAAATTAACAATAGTAGTGATAAACAAATGCAACAACGGACGAAATAAATAAAATAACTTGGGAAGATAATATTGAGTATTTAACGAACCTAGTCAATTTTGGGCTGTAGTGTAGTTGGATGTAGTGCAAATGATTTTAACAAGTACGACACCTTTTGGACAATTATAAGAAAACTCATATCGGTTAAAGGAAAATCTTGGGAGGTATTCCATTATCTTTGTCCACAACTGTTAATATATTTGACTAACTTCTTCCCATAAAAAATGAACATATCTACAATGATTACAAAGAATCTGACTTCTGTGACCAATAAAATTTTACCTTCTTACAGAAATTTAGAGTAACATAAACTGCAAACACAACGTCGTGCATTAATAGGTCCTTATTACACATAATATTCATTATTTTGCGAAAATAATTTTTAGATCTTTTATGTTACTAAGAAAATTGAGTAAAATACTATTTTTAGAAAAAACAACAAAATAATAAACAGAAAAAAACTAGACCTGAAAATACCATCATGCTAAATAAAAATAACTATAGCTAATAAATATAGCTTTTCTATGAAAATAAAAACAGTCTAGAAAATTGAATGCTTAATTTCATACTAACAAGGCATTTCTTTAACTTGAATCATATTTTGTGTCCCTTCAACGTTTTATGTTGAATAACCCGAACACTACAAGAAATAAGGCAAAAAAGCCGAAACAGCAACATTGCTTTTTAAAAACAATTAAAAAGTATATACAGAGTACATTATTCTTATAGATTACTCTTCAAAATGTCAATATATTGTCTCTACTCTACAGTTTAGCTGCGAAAATTTGTGTTTTGTGTGTGACAGAGAGTGGATGACTCAAAAGAAGCAGCAGTCCAATAGAAAATACTTTTGCAATGTACATTGTTTTATGATTATGTTTAAAGTTTTATGTCTGTTTAAAGAACAAGAAACGCCTCTCTGCACTGAACATTGTACTTCATCCACCTGACTTTGATTGAAAAACGATAATTTATATTTAACCCCTCCCTCCCCTGGACGGTCAAGTTAAGTGGCAACTGTATTGTAGTAACAATATGTATAAAATTCCAAAATGTCTGTGTCAATAAAATCATGTTGCTTATGTGAAAAAAAATTGCTCTCCAAAGTTTAACCATGAAAGTCTGGCTAAGTGCTAAGTTTGGTATCACAATATCATAATAATTTAATAAATACCCAACTGCTCACGTCAAAAATATAAAAAGGACAAGATGCAGTAATACATCTCATTCTAATTTCTATATTTTTAAACATATTCCTAAAGTAATTCTTAAAATAAGTTAGCAATATTTATTTTTGTGTTGTAACGGGGATGTTTATTTTTAAAAAAAAATATATATATTCTCAGGCAAAAAAGAGCAAAATAAATATTATTTTTCAAGAATCCTAACTGCCACTTTCAGCAAGGTTTGTAGCAATGATTTTATAAAGAGATAACAGCTTGGAATACTTACATTTGTTTCTTCAAATATTAAAATAAACAATAATTTACACTGTTTCCCAACTGCGGTAGGCGTTATGGATTTTTATGCACGTTAAGGGAGTTGAACTTTGGACCCCGCATTTTTCGATTCAAAATTTAGCTACACATTTTCTTGCTTAGCTACATCTTAACTATTATGAAAACAATACAAATATTAAGCTAAAATTACAAAACAAGAAAATAAACAAAAGAATACAACTTGTTACATAATAAATTTAAGATATAAATTTTTGGAAAAACGTTAAAATGTTTAGAAGACTATTGAAAGATGCACAGTTTTACAACTTTCGACTACATACCTTTTCATTGAAAAGACCATTATCAAATATTACTAGTAAAATTTATAGATTTAATTCTAAGGTATTATTATACCTTATTTTCGTTTAAGAAAAGAAACTATTGCGTCTACTACGACCTTCCTTTTCTTTTATAATTTTCATCAAGATTTGTGCAGCATTGTTCAGTTTAGTGTCCTGTAGAATACCATGAAGATCTTTTAATTTCAAAGAAGAATTGTACGTTTTGATGACTTTGAACATTTCTTGAACAGAGTTCTTCTGTTCGTGAGGTGCATAGCCTGCAGTGGTGATGTTATTTATTTCAGACTCACTACAACCACAACATTCAGCAAGAACTTCACAATTTGCAACTGTCGTTTGTCGACTACAAAGTATACTTAATCGGAATTTCATATCATAGTCGATTTGATTCAAAGTAAGCGTTGGCACATTGTTTAGCACCAAACAGATATCCTCCCGCTTGTTTTTTTTAGCAATATTAAGTAAATCTGTTGTGGTAAAATCAGGCTTAGTAATTAAAAGATGATCTATCAAAGCTTGTCCCATCGCTCGACATCCTGGGTATTTTAAAAGATCTATTTCTTCATCTGTGATCTTTACATGGTCTCTCTGCACTAGGGCACAACACAGCTTCTCCCAGCAGAATTGATCCAATACTTGTGTTTTAAGAACATTTAATTTCTCGATATCAGTGTGCTTTAAATGACTAACAGTAAGCTCATCAGCATATCCTAAAGACAGTATCATCATTGTAATTAAACTATGCTTAGAACATGTCCTACATTGAACCAATAAAATAATTTCTTTTAAACAAAATGTTGCTATAATAAACTTTGGTTAGCATAAACTTTAAAATTATTTTCATATTAAAGTAGCACAACTGCAATAACATTTTTACAAATCATCTTAAATAAAAGAAACTCAGGCTTAAAAATTGTGAATTTATGCAAAAATTGCGAAACCTTGTGTTTGCTAATTTAAAAAGATTGATTCACATCACATTAATGAACTTCTTCTAAATTTTCATGATTTATAAGATTAAAAAGTTTTCTTCACAGGTTTTCGCTTCCAATTTGTCTTGCTTACCAAGACAATTACCCGTTCAAAAGTGCAAAAAATCATATAAAGATTATTTCATATTTTAGGTTTTTTTAAGGGAATGTCAGTTAAGCTGTTTATTTTAACTTGCAGTGAATATGGAAACCTAATTTATCACTCCTGTTGCAAGATAAACATATGCACAATTGTTTGTCACAAAAACTACTTAAAAACTGAAAGGTATGGCCAACTTGCTTGGCAGTACATACTACAACACATTGTTATTATTTTATTGTTATTTGTCCCTGCGTTTTCTTAACTTAAAGTCAACAACAATTTATTAATTAATCATCATCTTTTTCATGGAGGTGAAGCACTCTTACTTTTGGTATAGTCAAACACTTCCAAAATAAAAATTGGGTAACCAATAAAAAATAGAGAAAAGCACTTATTCTTATTGCCATTTTTTCCAAGCATAACTTGCCAGATCCAACTGCATGAGATAATGCTTATTTTTTGTTAACATACAACATTTTAACATTAAAAAAAGTTACCCCTGAAAATTAATAAAAAATGACAAACCTAAACCATACTCTTGCAAAAGTGACGTGATGAGCTTATGATTATTATTCTGTGCAAGATAAAACGCTGTGCTGCCGTCCAGATCTAAACGGGTCTTTAGGTCATCATCCATGTCCTTGTGTTCTAATACAGATTTAACAGTTTCAACAGAATGCCCAGCTTTGCAACAATAATGAAGCACTGTTCTTCCAAGGTTATCAACCATGTCAACACTAGCACCTCTTGATAGCAAACATTCTAGCGCTTCTGCACATGCAAACATGATAGCAGATTTTCTTTTGTTATCTAAAATGTTAACATCAATTATGGTTTTAAATTTTAACAGGCATTTCACAATTTCAATCTTTTCAGTTTTTTTGACAGCATAATGCAAGGCAGTACGCCCATCACAATCTTGAGCATTGATCTCGACAAGTTTTGAGTTCAGAATTAGTTCCAATGCCTCTACTCTGTGTTTAGCGAAAGGAGATGATGCGATGAGATGTATAATTGTTTTCCCCGCTTCGATCAACATCTTTTAGTTTGTCTCTTTTTTTAACAAGGATCTCTTTTAACAAAGAATTATCATGATCATTGAGTATATCCATAATTTCAGCTTGATCGATTGATATGTGTCTGGTGATCATTGCTATGGAATATGATATTAATAAGCAACAACATAATTAAGAAAAAAATACTAAATGAAACTATTAAATGTCAATATTTAAAAGAGGCCAGCTGTAAGGCCCATAGAAAAAATCTATCTTAAAAAGAATAACAATTTCAAACATATTTTATTTTGATAAAATGTTGGATATTGGATATACTGTTGCTCAGTTTAGGCTAAATTACTTATACAAAACATATACAGAAAAAAAATTATAGAACAAATTATAAGACGCTGCAATGTTCTAAGTACTAGTTATCGCACAGTGCCGAGAAAAATATGGGCAATATTTTTTGAGTGTTTTTATGTTCTTGTTACATATTTGTTACATATATGAAATATACGAGAACATAAAAACACTCAAAAAATATCAGCCGTTATTTTTCGAGAGCATGTGCGATAACTTGTTTATCATATACTCGGTCTTATATCATGTTAATTTCACATAGTCGGTTGCACACTGCTTAATTATGTTCACGATATTAACAAGCAAGGTAATTTATTTCATTTATATTTATGAACTTATAAATTATTTGAATTTATGAAGTCACGTGCGATTTAGATCATTATAACAAATTATGTTCATGTCACGCTTGAAAGAATTTGAATGGAAATAAAAACTATGAATTTTTAAAAGAATAAATTATCATTGTGAAGCCAAATAACACAGAACTCCATCGCCGTGCTATTATATTATTCTTTTGAGTTGACTGATATAATTAAATTGTTTTTCATACCCGGTGGAGAGCGCGTGCTCTATGATTAATGACTATTTAATGACTGTTGAAATAAAAGAAAATTTTCGAATCATAAAATGTATATTTGTGAAAATAAATTCACCGACAAGTTTTCGTTTTTAAGAACATAATAGGCTTTTCCTACGAATTTTCAACCAATCAAGGAAAAAATATAAGCTTTTTGCACGCTAAATCAGCAAATCAAAGGAAGAATATAAGCTTTTTGCACTCTGTATAAGTAAAAATTGCACTCGTTTCTCGGTTGAAAAACAAAATACAGCATATATTTCGTGCAGATTAGCCAATCAAGTTGCGAGAAAAACTCAAAGTATATGATAATAACTGTTACAATGCGGCAGCAATTATTTGTCCATGTTTAAACTGCAGTATTACGAGGATTGCACTGTCTTCAAAAAAGTTATAAGCTACAACACATGAAAACGAGCATTGGCTTAGTATCTTTTATTATCAGATCTAATATTTTTTTTTAAAAAAAAACCTTACCTGGGGACTTTTCGATCAAAAAGTTGGTTAACATTTCATGTTTGTGGCGCTTTGAAATGTCTAATGCCAAATCCCCTTTGTTATCTCTGAGCATTAATATGTTAGAATCTAATGTAATCAGCTTGTCCACAATATTTAGGTCAGCTCCAACTGCAGCACAATAATGAAGGGCAGTTCTTCCAGCGTCATCAGTAACAGTCACATCAATTCCTGGTAAATCTAGCAATAACAACAACATCTCAGGTGCTCTGATCATAGAACAATAATGCAGTGGTGTTTTTTTTGTCTCATCTTTTTCAAATAACTGAATGCCAGGGTGATTTAGTAGAACTTTCAAAGCTTCAGTATTTTCTGCAAATTTGGCAACATAGTGTAATGCAGTCTTATTGTCGTTGTCTTTTATATTAACATCTATATTTCTATGTTTAAGAAATTTATTCATCATTTTTGCTTTGTTCTTTTTGCTACACACATAATGAAATGCAGTCTTGCCAAACTTATCCTTGGCATTTATATCAATTGGAGAACTTAAAAGTTTATCAACAATCGCCTCTTTTGTCGATCTAGAAGTAGCTATATGTAAACAGGTTTTGCCACTATTGTCCCTGATATTCACATCAGCTCTGTTTCTTTTTAACAGAAACTTTATTACTTCGCCCCTGTTAGCTTTCATTGCAGCATAATGTAATACATTAAACCCTGACTCGTCTTTTATATCCAAGTTAACATCTTTTCTTACTAAGCATTTTATAATGTCAAACTTGCAGGTTTTAAAAACAGTATAATGTAGTGGAGTTTTATTAAACTTATCAACAATGTTAACATCACAACTAGGCATGTTCACTAATTTACTAATTATCTCAACTTTATCGTTTGTCAAAGGCCAAGCATGTTTTACAGCAAGATGGAGTGGGGTCCGTCCATCAATGTCTTGCAGATTAACATCTACCTGCCCACTATTTACCAATATTTCTATCATTGATTTAATATCACCCTTCAGGTCGTCCTTTAAATTTATACAGGCAATATGTAATGGGGTTTGCTTGTAATCATCCTGAATGTTAACATCGACTGTGTGTTGTGATACTATCCTTCGAAAAGTTTTCACAACATCTTTTTGTTCGGTTTTTGATGCCAGGGTAACAAGATGGTGCAATGTTGTTTTTCCACCTTCAAACTGCAAATTGAAATTGCAATCTGTATTGTTCTGATAACTACACTCTTCATCTAAAAAAATAAAATAAAATTTTATATGAATTGAAGATTTGTGCACAGAAGATTATTGAAGAACAGAAAACAACGGAAAGTAAAGGAAATAAAAATAATCATTATTAAACATTATTTTTGTGCTATTGCGAACATTTGAGTTTGAACTGACTTGTATCAATTGGTTTGTATGAAACTAGTAATAAACCAAGTCGCAGATTCCGTGTTATTGGTCATTGGCAAAAAAATTTAAAAAACCTGGGACGAGCAAACTAGTGTCGTTATTGCAAAAAAAATTATGTTAATCAATTCATCTTTATAATACCTATGCATTTAAAAAGTTTGAATGTACATCCCTTAACAGGTCTAAAATTAATGATAACAGAAAATTTTAAAATTTGCTATTACTTAAATATGACATCATTTATGCAGCCTAATTAAATCTGAAATTCTTTAAATGTGAATATCTTTAGAATAAAAAGAGCTTTTAAAAAAATTTAAAAAGACTTGTTAACCAACTTTTTAAGCTCTATAACGTAAGTCTAACATCATTTTTACCTCGGGCTCCCTTTAAGTCTTTTTTTGTAAAAACTGTATTTTTATTTTTATTCTTGCAGTTTAAAGTTTATATGTTTTATTTGATGCAGAAAACTGAATTTCTTGCTTTTAATAATCTTGAAGAAACTAATTATTAGTTAAAATGTCAGGACATTAAATATTAGTCATTATTACCTGGGTAAAAGGGCGGCATCGATATTTTCGAAAATCGCGCAATGTGATTGGTTAGAACTAACGTCATAGCGGGCAATATTCCACGGTATTGCCCGCTACTATAGCAACCGTGTTTCAAATTTAAATATGGCAGCATTAAATGTAAATAAACACGGAAAAAAGTAAACAAAACGCGAAACAGAAGTAAAACTTACTTTTATCTTTTAAAAAATTCTATGTTGTAGCTACAATAAAAACCTGTAATGTTTACACGATATTCGATTTTAAAAAAATATATTTTTAGTTCGAATGTACGTTCCATATGGGAATAGTTTCTATAAAGACATGGTTTCTACATCCTGCTGCTTATAATGTTATATATTTTTGTCGTAAAATGCAGTACCCTGGATAATAATCCATATAATAACTGTTTATTTCGGGCAATACCTTCGAGTTGGTCAATATTCTCCGGTATTGCCCTCATAAACAGTTATTATAGGGTTAATAATCACACTCGATTGTGGAACAATATCAACTGTATAGACTCTAGGTGCTTGTTTATACTACTGTAAGGAGAAAATTTTCACTGTCAGGAATTTTCGTGGCACAAATTTTCACGGAAACTTAATTAATTTTCGTGAAATTCGTCAGGATATGAACAATCTCAATATTAAATTCTGGGAAATTCTCAATTTTCAGTCAATCGTTAAAATTTTTTCAGTGAAGTAAGCACAATTACCATGTTTAAAATAAGTAAAGATGCAGGTCCAGATGTGTCCTTCCTCTTCTTAGTCGGAGCAAATTTAAAAAAAAAATTTATATCCCTGCACTGATTTTTCACGTTTTTTACAACATTTACTCTCATGCTTTTCTTTTAAGACATCAAACTCAACATCAATTGTATGGTGAATGAAGGATATTCCCTATATCTTTCTATGACTTGTTTGTTTTTATAGGTTTCAGCCATATTTATATCACATTGCATAGTATTTACACCTGCCTTGTACTAAAGGCGATTTTCTGTATATGTGGTTGATGACAAAGTAGCAAATTGCACCACATTGTAATAAAAACTTTGTCAAATAAGATTAGTGAATGATTCAGTTTCTCCAGTTGATCCCACGATGTTTTGATGGCAAAACAAACAGAACAGAAGTATAATTCAATCAACCCTTTTGTCAAATATTCTGGTAAAAGCAAAGCTGGTCACACACAAGAATGGATGTAGATGAGATTGTTTTTTTCACCAATAAAAGATTCGTCCCATGACAAATGGGAAATGGATGGTAAAGGCAAGGAAATTCAAAATGCGTTTGATTTATTTAAGGCGAGTGTAAAGGAAAAAAATGAATTTTTTTCGTTTATTTTTTTTTCCGTGAAATTAGGGCAAAATATACTAAACTTTTTAATTATGAATTTTTTTTCAAAAATTCCATCTGGATCTCTGTTTATTTTGTTTGTTTATGTTTACCCACTAATAACGCTGTGATGATCTTTGTAACACTCTTTCTGTATCATACTGAAGAGGTGTTATCTCACAAATGAATGGAACTTTCAAAATATTGCGCAAAGAAGTAACAATTATCTTTGTATTTATCTTATTTCCCTCTGAGAATTGTCACAATAAAACATTTTTATAACCATGGAAAGTCATCTCATTTACAAAATGTCAAACTATCGTCACAATCCTTACTTGAATTCGGAAAAAAGACTCACCTTCCAAAGAGAAAAATATCACGCTTTTAAAAATGGAAAACCTGTCAAGTGTAATTTCAATGCCGCAAGTAGCCGCATGTGAGTAAAAACTTCAAAACTCTTTTTCTCAGTGTTAATATTTTGATAAAATGGTATCTACATTTGAACTTTCTCTTACAAAACTAAATAACGTCTGTGTAGGAGAGCTGTTTTGAAATAAAGCTAAATAATATATCTAAAAAGGGTTTTCTAATTTTTTTGTAAAAACCAGTTTAATTTTTTTTACAGCCGTTTATGTAAAAGAAAACAAGTTGAAAAAGTAGCAGTTGGAAAAATATGAAATAGTAAGAAAACTATAAAATTTTGAACAAAATAGTAAAAACCCTTTTTAGATACAGCCCAGGTGGGAAGAATGGTCAAAAAATTTTGAAAAAAAATTCAGCCGTTTTGTAAGAGAAACATCAGTTAGGAGACTGGGGTAACTTTTGTATACACCTAAACCTCAAACGACCTTAATATTTTTCCAAAAAAATTATATCACTCAATTGAGAAAAATAAGAGCTTCCAAAATATCTACATATCAGGTTATAAAAATGTTATTTAGAGATGATATTTGGATTATAAAAATCATGCGCACTTTCCTTTACACTCGCCTTAAAGAGGATGAAGACAATGATAAACACAGAATTTATAATCTTTGTAAAATACTTTGAAATAGTGAGATAAAAATACTGTAAAACATATATTTCCAATAAGCGTAAAAATTCAGTCTTATAACAAAATATTTTCTAGTGCTATTTTCTATGCTTTAGCATTATTTTTTATGTTAAAAGGAGAGTACTAATTTGTAAAATCTAATCTAATCTTCTTTTAATGTATTGGTGCCAAAGTGAATACATAATGTTAAAATGGGTGGATTGACTCAGCTTTTGTAAATTGGCCTAAAATTGGTCCTTGGTGGCCCTAAATACCTATGTGGGGTATGACATCAGTTACTTCACCCGTTTTTAAGTTATTTGGCCTCAAAAAATAAGTGCACTGCAATGGCTTTACTAACTTTAATGTTACTGACGTCAATTTTTGTAAATTAAAGAACAGTTTTATAGGTGAAATTATAGAAAAGAAAAAAAAATCTACTTTGTAAAAGTCACAGACAGGCATAGTTGTTTTATTAATATATACTAGTTGGGACCTGTAAATAAATCCACTGAATCACCGTCTTTATACACTGCATTTTGTGAGTCTCGTTACTGATAAACCATTTTGCACAGAGACAGACAGACGACGGCTATTATTATAAAGAAGATAGTTATACCATTTGAAGAGTCTTGAGTAATAGCTTGTTCATCTACAACAGCTTCAATGTTATCAAACTTTAAACTACTCTGTACAGTCCCTGCACATGTAATTGTTTCAGTGTTGGTTTTACACTCTGTTCCACTGTCGGTTGTTTCGTAAACATCATTCAGACTGTTGTTATTAGCACCTAAACCAAACACATAATATACTAGCTGTTTTTTTTCTTGTATGCTTTTTGTCAAAGCTCGCAATTGTTGTGTGTTATATTCTTATACACCAGTTGAACTTTACTTTAATACATGCTGTGAGAACCTTATGTTTCATCATCACCTGGTATTTTTAATAACAGTATTAAAAAAAATTCTAATTTGTATTATATCATAATATACATATCAATTATTATGAGTTATTACAGAAAAAATACTGAAGCTACATAAAGTAGGAATACAGCACGCACATCAAAATTATAAATAGACTTACCAATTTGATGCTTTTTTTTCGTAAAAAGCTCCTTACACCAGTATATCAGAAACATGAAAGTAAACATAGCTGCTTTATTTTTTTTATCCCTTGCTAATTGTCATTGATTATAAAAGCTACAAATGAAGAATTGATAAAGTTCAACAAGAGTATATAACAGTTTATTTACGTCAGTACACATATAACATAATTAAAAAAAAAGACTGGTCAATCTCAATATCGCTTTAAAAGACCAATGAATTTATTTTTGGTGCAACTACTTCCAATGGCAATTAATTCTCATTTTCTTCAAATTAAGCTATGCCTAGAGATTCAGACTTACGGATTGTCTGAAAAATTTCTTACCACTTTACGTTTATCATTATACAAACACTACAAACCTTTTTGTTTTGTAAAATGAAAGCCACACAAAGTACTTCGATTCAAATAAAAATTTTAAACCAAACTTTTTACAACAAATGATACAAAATAAACGAAACGAAAACTAACGAAGTATAAACAAACTTTAAAGGTACCAGAGTAATCATATAATTATTTTAACATAAAGCCATATGTCAAAAGAATTTATAAATAAAATATGTGTACAATTTGCTTCAAAAGTTTTAAATGAACTCAATGAATTTAGAACAAAATAGAGCTTTGCAGGCCTTGCCATGAATCGCTAGAGAAAATTTTTTGATTCATGTAAATCGCGTAAATCTTCATAAAAAATTACCAATTTTTCCTCCAAATCAATGCTGGAAGCACTACCATGAACTTATGCAAGACACAAAGTTACAACTACTTCAAGGGGTGAAAGACGTTCACAGACCAAGCTCCATAAACACCGTGAGGGTGTTACAACAAGCATAAAGCACAAAATATATAATAAGGTCCGGAGCTACTTTTACAAGTTGAACTACCTTGAAAGATTTGCATTAGAGATTCTAAATGATATATTGACTTTTTGTTAAAACTTCATGGGACTCTAGAGTTTTTTGAGATATTTATTTTTTCTCTCGCTCAACCACCATCCTTGACCTTGATTACAAATTTTTTCATTCATAATTTAGCATGTTATCACATAGCTAAGACAATTGAATGAAAAATTATATACATGTGCATGATTTTACTTCAAAGCACTTTTATTTAAGACGCAGGTTGTGAAATATACTAATCATTTAACATGCCACACATTAGTGCATAAATTTTAATTCAAAATAAGTTATTTTACAGAACAGGTTATGAAATTTATTAATGGTTCAACATGTTGCACTGTATATATAATTGCTCAACGAGTAAGAAAAAAACAACTTAATATTTCATCATAAATTATGTAGCAATAAGAAAATAGAAGATATTTAGATTAAAAAGATAAACAGAACGCAGCTGCCCACTCATGTTTATGTGTGCTCCAATCACTTTGAAGAAGACTGTTTCCACACCTCCTATGACATGATGCAAAAGTTGTTACCATCTAACAAGAAGAGAGATGGTCAAAAGCCGATCAAGGGTGAAATACCAACAATATTTTGGGTATCATAAATCAAGGGTTGTCTAAACATTGAAAAACTTAGTTGGAGATCACCCTTGTTCCTAGCCCCCATTGTCTCTTTCTATATCGGGATGGTGAATTAACTATATATATATTAGTTTCGATGTCTTGATAAAGAGAGAACAAGCGCTGAGAATAAGATAGGTTAGAGAAATGTCACATAAAAACAAGGTGGATAGCAGTTTGTTTCACATCTAGATCATCAATTAATTGTTAACTGATGAGAGCGATCCCCTGGGAGAATGTGTCTCCTTGTGTAAATAAAACAAGGTAGAATATGCTGGACGTAACACCCACCCTCCTCCACTATGAATTTTAAATATATAACTTTAAATATCGTTAACTAAACTTTACTCTGTAAAGAGATTTTGCACTTATAGGTTGAAACTTCCACTGTTTTTATTATTTTTATTTATTTTTTTGTAACAATAAATCAAAATGCACCATTTATTTTTGCAGATAAAGAAGAATCAACTGCAAGTGTTCTGAATTCTAGTGAATAAAAGTCATAAATTTAAGTGTTGCCATAAATCTTACGTAATAGGGTCACATGCTACAAAAAGACAGGTACTTTTGGAGAGTAACACAAACTTTTAACAAAAAGTGGATATATCATTGAGAATTTTTCAGCAAATCTTTCAGGTAAGTCAAACTTGTAAAAGTATACCTTGGGTTCCTTTTAATAAACCAATATATATTATAAAAAGTTGTTGACACAAATTAGATGAATTACGCGCAAACATTTTGAGACAGTCCCTAGCAAAATTAACATCGACGTTTACGCCTCATTAACCATGTTAAACTTTTTTTTAGTTTGGCTGTTAAGACATCAAAACTTTTGATACTTAACATCAGTGATAAATTGGTGAAGAAATATTTGAACATTTTGTACAAAATTGAATGTTTCTCGTCACGGTTGGAAATTCTGACACAAATTGAATACTTAACAATGAGAACATTCTTGCCAAACAACATGGTGAAACAAGCAAATAAAAATTTCAGCTGCTTAAAGTAACGTTTTTATGGCAATCATAAGGTCATTACTTTTTAAGCCCTGGCAATCAAGAAGTTTGACGACCATAGTTCTCTAACAAACATGATGATCACACACTCGTGGTTAACCATTTGAAAACTAGAAAAATTTTGTCTACTGGATGAGAGAAAAATTTTATGGACGTTTTCTCAACATGCAAATAAAGAGAAATCTATTATGAACATAAGAAAAAAAGTATATAATTTGATTGCTGATGTTAGGTTATTTTTGTTTTTTCTTATAAAAGCGAAAAAAGAAAATTCTAAATAAAATAAAAAGTCTAAATAAAAACTACTGGGAGGAACAAAAAAACAAAATTTATATAAATGAATTTGAAAGCTAAAATGGTAGCGTCAAATTTGGTGTGATACAGGCAAAAACATTTATCTGGATAAAGACCAGGAAAAAAAGGACAATCACCGCAAATGTAATGCCAGCTACGTTTTAAGCTGAGACAAAGAAGCAAGATATTCTAGGTAATCAATGTAAGCTTATTAATACAATTTTCTAAATCCCTTTTGACTACCACCGTCACTAAGAATTGGAATCGGCAAATCACAATATTTTTTTAAAATCAATCCATGGAAGAGCCGTACATCAATAAAAGTAAGCTTAAACACCTCAGGGTGGCATTAATGGAATTTATTTTTTCATGGAGAAATTGTACATACCTATGGCAAAATAGTTTTTAAATGTTAACTCACTCAGAAAGCAACCATAATTGTTGTGCTGTTTTCCTCATAATTTGTCGTCATGTTCAGTACGGGATCTTTCCCCAATTGGGTGACTCCAACCAGATCGTGGTAAATTACTTAATTGAGTGAGACTACAAGGTTTTACAATGTCAAAACAATACACTAGTTCTGGCTTAGGCAACTAGAAATAGCTTAGCTAGCTATGCTAAAGATATGAATATACTTTGAGTCAGATATGATAATACATGGGCACTTTTCTCTTTATATAGATGACTTTCGACGTTTACGTTTTTACGGGATTCTTGAGCATGCGCGGAAAAAATCAGAAAAATCAACAGGCAAAAAAATGCAGACCTTAGGTGAAGAAAGTCAAATTATGGTTAAAAACTTTTGTACTGTTGTGGCTACTAGCATCTTTTCACTGATATATGATCTAAATCTAAACTACATGCAAGCTATATTCTAATTTCAAGATCAAAAGATGCCTCAAACTGAAAATAAAGTTTGAAATGGACTGGTCCACGACTTACCGCCTGCATTATTTTGCCTGTCGATTTGCGTAAGAGGTCTCTGGGGATTATAAACAACACGCATCACGATGAAAGTCGTCTATAGCTAGCTAGCTACTTATATACTTGCTTCCTTTGAAACTAACTCAAGCCACCCCTCAAACACTCAAAAGGGAAGCTTCTAAACATGTGCGATCTAGACTATTTATAAAAACAAAAAAATGCACCATATCATGAATTCAAGTCAAATAGATTTAGGTAAGTCTCACGCTATCAGGGGGTTACCCCACTCTCATTTCTTCGTTTCCTCTTTTATTTTGAATTTGATATTTATTTTATCTTAATATTTTAACACTAATTTTATCATTTTATTTAAAATTCAGGGTTTCCTGGTAACTTATGCTAACCCTGGTTATTTTATTTCAATTGTGAAAAACCTTTTATTCAGTGTCTGAACAAGCTAACCGAAGGCGTTAAGGTATATAATAATCTACTATTCCAAGCAATACTTCAAAATGTGTGCTTTCAGTAAAAGGTTTTCATATGTGCAAGCTTATGGGTTGCTTTTACAACCTACAACTTTAAGTTGTAGGTTGTAAAAGCAACCTATTAAGCAATCAGCTATGACTTTTCTTTGCATCATGACAAGTTTATGTTCTGGGTTAGTACATGCAACTACTAAATAACGTTTAGTACTTATTAAATAAATTTTGGTAATTTCATGTACTTGTATATAACGTATTGTTTTAAATTTTATATTTTCAGGAGGTCCACATCAGTTTTTAAACTGCCATTGTAACTAACCTTCTTTAACAAATAAATTAACTATCTATCTATCTATCTATCTATCTGACTATTGGGGAAAGATGGTGCTGCAATTATAAAATTGGTGTTAAAAATGGAGATGGGCTTTGAAACTTAATAGGGGAAACCTAAAATGAAGGACATTAAAAATAAAATTTTGGGTTCGGAGCTGCTTCACATTATAAAAAGATTCCTTGAAAGCTTTGCCATAGCTAACTATAGCTACCTCTAGCTCTTCTACGAAATAAGTTTTTACAACTAAACTAGGTACACAGAGACACTAGCTAAAACTAACATGTTTACTCTTCTCTTCCCTGCTCTGCCAGACAGAAATCACGACGAGTTCTGCCATTTTACTGATGACATCATAGATTTTTGCATGGGACGAAGAACGCGACGCGGAGCAGAATAAAGCCTGGTTCTCACTACGACGTAATTTACAGAAACAAAATGATTTTTAAAAAATGCTTTTATTAACTACTAGTCGATAAAGCCCGTGGAAAAATCCACTTAGACAAGATAACAGTAAAAAAGAACCGTTATTTAAATTTTGATGACGTCAGCAAGGATCTGTCAAGAGACAAAATATTTTTTCTTCGAAATTTGTTTACTTGGTTGCCTCTATTGTGTAGAGCTTGAATAGCTGATTAAAATAATGTATAGGATCATTTGTTTTGGACAAACACCTAAGGAGATATAAGGGTTTAAAAATTTTGACGTCAGCAAAAACGAACAAATATGCA
The DNA here is from genome assembly GCA_030067915.1 of Hydractinia echinata. Classification (NCBI taxonomy): domain Eukaryota; kingdom Metazoa; phylum Cnidaria; class Hydrozoa; order Anthoathecata; family Hydractiniidae; genus Hydractinia; species Hydractinia echinata. The sequence goes on from JASGCC010000028.1 coordinate 1,907,961, forward strand.
AAAAAATTAATTTAAGAAATTTGTATACCCATTGCCTTCATCGTATAGATCTTAAAACGCTGATCAAGAAAATGTATAGGATCATGTATCTTTGACAAACGGTTGCAGAGATATTAGGGTTTGAAGGTTTTTTGATGACGTCATCAACCCGTCCCTTCCGAAACGGATTTGGGGACCCAGGTTTGGGAAACTTACCCAAATTGGTCCTAGGTGGTCCCTAGTTACCCACGCGGTGAAAAATCATTGACGTCACCACCTCGTTTCCAAGTTATTTGGCCTCAAAGTTTTAGGTGCACTGTAATTTTTTTTTATTTTTTTTTTTTTTTCCGTTAAAATAAACTTTTTTTTATTATATAATATAATATACAAATTATGCTTTAGCCAAAAACAAAAACAAAAAAAATAAAAAATAAAATATTCAACGGTACGTTGCGTTCTCGTTCACACGTCAATTCTACCAACTGACTGGGATATAAGGATGTTTGATGGATCAGTTGGCATGTCATTCCTTTTCAAAGTTCTCGATCCTCTTATACACAAGATTGCTGATTTCAATAGCGTGAATGATATTTTCGTTCGTAACCAGCTCATCACAACACCTTCTTCCGTACCTTGTCTACGCGCTAACTTCAACGAAAGTTCTTTAATGAATCGTTCTGTTTCACGACTACAACCACCATGACTCGAAAACACCAAAGGAGTAAATGAGCCGTGCTCTATTTCAATCACTCGTTGGTTGTATTTTCGTTTCTTCTCTTTTTCATTTTTGCAAAATACCTTCTGAAGATTCTGATTAACATGGCTTGAAGCGAACGGGTTGAAAACCCTTACATCAAAGAATGCTCTTTGACCACGTTGCCAGAAACTTCTAGCTGCAATATCTAGTCTAGCTTCATCCCCTTGAATAGCATTTGGTGGTAGAGCTTCTCCAGTCAGAGGGATTAGTCGCGGCTCTACCTCAACGTCTTTGCATGTTTCTTGCAAAAGATTGGTGATCGAATCTTTCATTTCATCATGTCTCATGTATAAAAATCCACCTTTTGGGCAAGACATGGCATGATCTACACTATATACTTTACTGCAGGGACAAATGGAAGGTAGATATTTAAGAGGCCATCTGTATCTGAGATTAATTGCGTCGAAAAACTCTCTTTTGTTTAGAACAAATTTCTCTGACTCCAGGGGCAGAGTGGTAAGCCAAGATGAAGCGCCTCTCATGGTAGCCAGGTCGTTCGCTCTAATATCCTCTTTATTCAATCTTTCTCTCAGTTGTGATAGCATAGTTGATCTATTTTCTTCACGTTTCTTTCCTATTTCACGTTTCACCTTTTTCATTTTTCCCAAATCAATAGAATTCTCTGATTTCTGTTGCTTAATGTTGTCAACCAGTTGCGCAGTTACCAAAATCGAGTTCTGATACTCTTCCGGAGCTGTATCTGCAAAGATCGGCACAGCAAGTCCACCCATTCTAGCAGGTAATGACAAAAGAAGCCTTTCGTCAGTGCACTGTAATGGCTTCATTAATTTAATATAGGATATTGACGTTAAAGTAGTGTTATTGACGTCGCGCCGTAACGTCAGAAAATTTAACATATTAGACATGCATTTTTCGGCAACATCAAAGGAAAATGAACACATCCACTTTGCCTGTTACAGACACACAAACACACAGACACACTCTCCGCATTATTATAAGAGATAACTTTAATTTGATACATCTTTTTGGAAAGCTTGTGTAATTTCCTAGGTTTGAAACGCAGAAAATACTCACTCTTAAAAAATTAGCATTATGTAAACGAAATTTTAAGGCTATAATAGACTGTAAACTAGAAAAAAAATAATTATAATTAATAATAATTTTAGTTTACATTTAAATACGCTGCAAATTAACCAATAAACGATTTAGTAAACTATAGATGATGAATACAGTTTTGAAAATGTTTGCGTTTGTGGTAACGTTTAGCACAGAACTCCGTCAGTTCCATCCCCTGCTTAAATTCTCAAAGATAGATTATAGTGATTCTCATACATGCTTCTCATTGAAATAGATAGCATTGTTTGCTCCAACTCCGATATATTACTCCCAATTCTCCCCATCTCTTCACACGCTATCTGGCTATACCAGAATTTTGTCAGTGGACAACAAGATGCGGGAGATGCCTTCCACATACACCGATTTTTCCGAATTTAGAGCAGAAATATTAAACATTATATATGGGCCAACCTCGATCCCAGGACATGTTGTCTCTTTTTGCATATCGGACGGCGAGATCAATAAGCGCAGCGCCGATGAGAGACAAAAAGCACTGGGAACGAGGTTGTATATGGGCATCAAATTGGAGTACGGACATTATATGATAAATTTATTAATTAATCGATCAACCGATTTTTTAATTATGTTCTTTATCCTCATAATTTTTTCTTATTTTGCTTGTTTATATAACAAAATGTTTGTCATAAATGTAGTTATTGAAGTTATCAAACAGAAAAAATACACTTTAATAGTCAAATAAATCGAAAAGCTTATGCTAAATTGTTTTGTTTTTTAACTTTATTTAAACTATAGTTTTGTTTATACGTTGTTGTTAAAAAGGGGATTGGTATTACCCAGTTTATCGTATGTCTCCAAAAAGGTCACTCAATTTTAATTAAAACACGTGGTTAATTAGATGCGAAAAGCAACTTTAATTAATTAGAAAACTTGCGCAGGGAAAAAGTGTTATTCAAATAAATATTAAACTAGGTAGCGCTGAAGCACTCTTGGGCGACCGCCCCTTAGTGTAAAATGTTTAATCATTTATCATTCGGTCATATCTTGCGCTATCTCCAACCATAGAGATATAATAATATCTCTATGCTCCAACATCCGAATTCAATTGAAAAATAGAAAGTGTAGATAGCTAAACAGAAAGTAAAAAGTCAGGCGGCTAAAATAACAGGAATGAAAGACAACAAAAGATTATCGCTTTAAGAAAATGTACGCCCAGAATTTAAAGAATTTAGAAGACTAAAACAAAATTGGAGGATAAAGTAGTCCAAAAAACCTCGTTCCCAGGGCATTTTGCCTTTTCAGGGCCCAAAGAACCCTGGGGACACGAGGATGCCAAAATAGTATTACCACGCAGTGAGCTTTAAAATATTATTGTAAGAAGAGCAGTGGCAATAAAAAAGGGAGAGAATTCCAGTGTATTAAATGCACATTAAAATATTTCATTGCAAGCATAAATTTTAAAACCCGTGCAAACTATTTTGTGAAAAAACGGCATTGCTCGGGTCATAGGGGACCCGGGACAGACGCAGGGCCGAAGCAACGATAATTTTGTTACTACGGTGGTACTTGAACCCAAAGGACCCTGTTTTGACATAATATGTTGGTTTGACTCATTATTTATATCTCGCAATTCGGCGCGTAAAATGCCAATAATACAGAAGCAAAGACAATCCGTTAATACAGGTGGGTTGAATACATCAAGGTCGACCATGTCTTCAAAAAACGCTTGCCACCATCCCTTTCCGTCTCGACGTAATTTGGCCAAAAAATCTCGATGCGTTGATTGTGCGTAAAACCGACAATATACAGAAAGAAGATCAAGCATTCTAGTCACCAATTGCGTCTCGAAGTAATATGTGAATAGGCCGAATTATCGAGTGTTCTGTTCCAACATCAGCCTTGACATTCCTAGGAACACCCTTTAATTGCTTCTCGGCATCTAAGTAAAATTGTGCGATAAGTTCAGGTTTTTTATTGGAAGAAAATACTTCGAGCCAAATAATTTTCCTTGAAAACACCGAACAATTTAAGCTTGTTGTGGACATATATATGTCAGACATAATTTGGCCCTGTGCTGCAATATTTTCTTCGCCTCAGTTTTTTTACGTCTTCACGCCCAGCCAAAATTCTATTAGTGCGTAAGTGAGCCCACTATTGTCTATCGCCAATATTCAATCCACTCCTTCCTATTTCATCTTTTAACCGCAGCATTTAATAAAGCATTGTCCGCTCGTCTACTACAACTACTACTACTTTGTCTTTTTATTAGGCTAACTTCTTTTCCGCAGCGAGTCTTCATAATCTTCTTGATTTCTAAGTAAAAAAATCCTTTTTCGAAATACTCGCGAATAAATTCATCAGAAGTAAAATTATTCTTATCATCACTAAGGTAAACTTCGCAACGACAATGTCATATTAACACTGAGATGAATGAATATGTTTTCATAATCTTTTCCATTAAAGTATTGCCCTTCACTAAAAATAATGAGAACACGAACATACTGTGAAACTACAGCAAAGTAAAACTACAGCAAAAACAATGAAGGGAACATTAAATATGAAGAAGGGAATATTTGTATTTTAAAAAATATGCTGAAACTACAAAAACGCTGAAGTGAAATTAAAAGTTATGAAAGCGAATTCTATAAACAGTGAAGAGAATAATTTAAAAATGCAGAAGGGAAGTGACAAAAGCCCCAAAATGCTAAAGAGAAATAGAAAAATACTGAAGGTACTAAGAAGGTGTTAAAAATTTACATATTTCTTTTTTAGCCTTCATAGTTTCATATTCAAGTTTTGAAATTTTAGAATTAGCCTCCTTCAAGTCTTTTAATACCAGTGATATTTTCAGGTAATCAATTTTCAATTTACGAATGTACTGTTTTTTAGATGGTTTTCGTTTTATAGGTCATCTTGTGTTTTTTTTATTGGTAGTGTTCTAGTCCGTATAGGTGTTGTTGAAATTAAAGCAGTTGCTATTTCAAATTTTCGTTTAGCATTTTTGTATCGATTTTTAATTTGCTGTGAAGGATTTTTATAAGGAGATAGTAAGCCTTTTGCATTGATGAATTTTCACGTAACTTTTCAATTTGCTCTTCTAGAACTGCGACGTGTTGTAAATCAGAGGAAGCCATTCGCCATGTTCGCCATTTTCAGAACTCCAATAAGCAGCACAAATATATCCTTTCGTAAAATTTATGCCACTCGTTTTAAAAATTTGTTTGTACTTTGTTTGTATTTCTGGATCACGAGGAAAAACATAGTATTTCAGAGGCTCGTTATTTGAATCTGTTGAGTTAAAATTATTAAAGCACAACGTGAGGAACAAAACCATTTAACCATACTTTTTCTGCTTTATTATAACCTTTTTAACAAGAATATTTTTTTTAAAATAACATTAATGACCTTGATTTCCATAAAGTCTTGCCTTTATTTACTTTCGACAACAGCCAATATGTTTATTTTTTCCAACAAGTGCCCGTCACCATTCCCCCGCTATATTAATAAGGCTAATTGCACAATATTATGCGACTGGCGCGCCTGGAAAAGATCGCTCGTCTCGTGAAAGATTCGGCTTCCGTGAAGTTCCGTAAAAAAAAATGGCGTGCGGCGCACGTGAAATCGGTAATTCGTCCTAACCCCTTGTTTTATTTCCTGTGCTATACGTACCACTTTATTTGATTATCAATTTACTTTTTTTAAGTTTGATAAATAATAAGAAATATATTAGCTTTGTCAACTATAAACTATGCTACTTTTATTTAATTTTTGTTTTATTTTGTTTTTTATTTCTTATTTAAAAAATTATGATATGGATCACTGCTGCCTTATATTAATCAGTTCGGGAGTGGAGACGAAAAGGGAAACCACTACCCATCTGGGAAACGGTTTCCCATTTGAAAAACTTCACGGTTTCCCATTTGGGTAACCGTTACCCTAAACGGGCGAGAAATACGGCAATGGTTTCCCAATCGGGAAACCACCAAAATAGAAAGGAATCTGCGCAAGAGTTGGTTAAGATGCACACTACAAATTTTTAACCAATAGAAAGGGAATATTTTTCCGCAAATTTCCACCAAAGGAAAAAAAATTATTGTAGCCTCTTTCCGCAATTCCGTAAAATGGTCTTAGAATGGGTAGCTAACGGTTTCCCCAAAAATTAAAATCAAAAAAAATAGTTTAGGAAACGGTTTCCTATATGGGAAAACATTTCCCTATATGACATGGGAATTTCCCTATATATACAACATGGGAAACCGTTTCCCTTTTAGTGTTATCTCCCGAACTGTTAATGCATAAATCAACCTAAATGTTGTATTAACACTTCCATGAATAAATAAAAGTGTCAATTTTCTTAATCTCTCCTTAATTGACTTGAGGTTAATTGAAAACACTCAATTGGGGTAGCATTTGGGGAGTAGTTCGTTTGGGCAGCTAGTTTTGATAATATATGTTCAATTTTAATCCAATATGACAGTTCTTAGCGAGCTCTTTAACTCATTCCGTACAGAATTTATTTTTAGCTGTGAGGTAATAAAATTTTTGCGTATTCTGAAACATAACCTATGATTTTTAATTCGTTCATAAAAATTGTAATAGTGATAAAAAATATGGGTTATCTTATATCAAACGAAAGGTAATTTCATGGAGAAAAAGGATATAAAAGAATTATATAAGTTGAACAAATCAGAGTTCGAATTAATGCTTATAAAGTGATCCGTGATAATTTCTTGATGTGCATAAAATAGTGACTCCGTGAGGCGCCCCCCATGGTGGGTGCAGAAGGAAATTTTTTTTAACTATAGTTGTCTAGATTGGCGGAAAATGCGCTTGCGGCCAATTTATGTTGGTGTTGGATTTATTGAAAAACACTATTTTTACAGTGTTATATTCTTTGTTCGTTTGTTTTCTATGTTCAATAGCGAGTTGGCTGGCATTGAGATTACATGCTAACACTTTAAAGCTTACCTCCCACTTTAAAAAAAGTAATCGAAAATCAACTCAAAATATTGTACTAATTACGAAAAAAAATTTCTTTTATACTTATTTTGATTTGTTCGCAAGATATTCGCTGTTAAAGTTGTAAAATATTAGCTGGAGAAGAAGCTTCGTGCCAGTCGGCATCTTGTGTCCCGATTGTAAATAAATGCCTTCGCGGGAGGGCTTGTGACGTCAACTCCCGGATGATAATTTCGCTGACTCTGCCGTGGCCCATGTTTTTATATATACAAAGCGGTTTATATATAACAAAGCGGTTGTTGTTTTGTTTTTCAACATTTGTAACAGGTACTGAAGATGAGTTTGTAACAGGTATATACTGAAGATAAGTAAACACTTGTTTTTTATTTCCCTTTTTAAAACTGAGTTCCTGTGAAAACGTTGTGGGCTTTCTTAGTTTTGAAGTTTCGGCCAGTAAAAAGTCTACAAAACCTGGCAGTGAATCAGACTCTAGCTGGGAAAGCTGTTACGAGGATGGGAATGGAAGGGGAAGCAATAGCTTAGTAGTGAACCGTGGCCTTTTTAGCTATTCCGATGCCCTGTGAACGAGATTGGCTCTTTCAGACTTGTACTTAGACTATGTTCACACATTGCGGATAGGTATCAATTCGGAATCGTATTGTTCTGGATTGACGTGTGAACATGTTTTTCAAAAAACAGAGAAGCGGAATCATTCCACTATTTATAGCGGAACGAAATCATTCCGTTATGCATATCGGATAGCTTCGAAACCGTGTGAACGCGAGGCCTATCCGCAACAAAAATCATTTCGGAACGACGTCTATCCGCAATGTGTGAACATAGTCTTACAGAAATGCCCACAGAGACGGGTCACGGCGCCGGGAAGTATATTTTAAAGTAAAAAAGAAGCTATTTAGGGCTATCAGAGCAAGCCATAGCGGGCGACATTTTATTTTACTCTTTCGAAGCATATCTTACCCCCCCAACATTAAATGCTGCGCTCCCCCCCCCAACATTAAATGCCGCGCTGTGTATTGTTGGTTAGAAGAGTTCGACTCAGAAAGCGTTTTTAATTTAGAAGATTAGTAGAAAACTTCATTTTATGGCTAGAAAATTGGCAGCGTTAATAATGCGGAAGTAAACATAGAAAGGACGGGTGCAAAAACACAACCCACGGGCCTATAGCGCTCTTTGATATGAGAATGAAACGCGACACGAAAAATAAATTAAAATAGATTAATATAAGAAACGAAGAAAGAAGAAAAAAGAAAGAAAGAAGAAACAACAACGCACGCAGAAGAAAATAAAATCCCGTAAATCCCTGCCTAGTGTACCACAATATAATAGAAAAGTCTTAGACGCAACGTAGAAGATGAGCGATCACCTATACCAGAATTTGCACATCCTAATGCAAAGACAAGTAGACAGAGATTTAGAATTGCCAAAGCCTTTTTTGCCAACGTTGATTAAAACATTCTAGTGATTAAAACTCGACTTTGAAAGCGTATCGACTATGTTAATGAGTACACGCAGCTCATTGTTTCTTGCCTGTTGGAAGACTGGCAAAGGAATGCTTTCCAGCGCTACTTCTATTATTCTTATTGCAAAAAGGCATAGCACAAAAACACATTTTATAATTATTAACAAAATTAATCTTAGTTGCAATAATTTACTCTTCTTCTTTTTCTCTGAGTTATCGTTTTACGGCAACCATGTTTAGGGGGCCTTTTTTTGCCATTCGGGAGATGACGTCAAACTGGGTTTAATCCGAAAAAAATTTTATCACAAAATGGCGGCTTTCGAGAAGGAAGCATGCTGTAGCTTTATATTAGCTTTATTATTTCGAATTTTACTTAATAAATGTTAAATTACAAATTCTCAACATAGTATAAACAGAATAAGATAAACTTTTTTTGAAGTGGGAGGTAAGCTTTATGCCCTGACGTTTCGTTGATTTAAGATCGAATCAGCAGCCCCATTTGGAACTATGCCACAAGGACCTGACACTCCGAAGAGCCAGACGTGTCTAAACTGATTCGCGTTATATTCAACTCAACTGCAGGAAAGTGCGGACCAACGCAAGCTATATATGATAGCCAGAACGAGGGAGAACCTCAATTGCCTTACGACGGAGTCGTAACTTTCAGGCGAACTCTCTTTCTTCTGAACAAACAAACAAACAAACAAACCAACGTCATTTCTGAGAAATGATTTTCAAGTAATTGTTAAAATGTGTCAGAGATCCATTAAAATGGTTTGTCTAGACTTTTAGAACATGGTTTCTACGAGTTAGTAAGGCATGAAGTAGGGAACGTAGTTTAATAATAAATAAATAAGTCAAGAATTTAAACATTAAAAAGTTAGTTTTTTTCACCAGTTATATATATTTTACAAAAATAATGCGTTTTCATCTGTATCATCATTGTCTGTGGAGTCATTTTCCAGATCAGACAATGTTAAGGCTGCTATATCAACAGTTTCCCTCTCGTTGTTTCGTTTTCTCTTTTCAGGATACTTGTGCGAAGAAGAATTCAATCGATGTACTTTATCGTTTAACCACTTTTCAATTGCTTCATCAGGAGAAAACTCTTCAATGGATGGGCCCTCCTCACCAATTTGAAGAAGACAATCCAGCCGATCCCTGCCGAGCCTATTTCTCCAATCACATTTAACTCTAGCCATTCTTGAAAATGTTCTTTCTACTTTTGCGTTAGTAAAAGGTGTTATCAACAAAATTTCAAAAACATGAAGAATGTTACTACATTCAGTCAAGACATCGCTATTTGTAAAAAATCGTTTCCAAACATCCAGGTAATCAGCTTTAGGATTATTAGCGACAATAGGTATAACATAGCCTTTGACGATGCCCCATTCGGCGTGAGCTTTGAAAGTATCGCACTTATTTTCGTTAAGAACTAAACGAAAATGAGTTAGCAATTCACTAACCTGCTCTTCATCAAAGATATATCTTATTCAATATATTTGAAATATTAATCGGACAAATTTTCGCGCGGAGAAATTTTCGCGGTTTTCGCGAATTTTGCCCAAATTCGCGAAATTAAATCCTCGCGAAATATTTGCAAACAGTCAAATCGCGAAATTAAATCCGTGCGAAATTTTTAGAAAGCCTGAATTCGCGAAATTAAATCCTCGCGAATTTTTTTTTAATTTGTACCATCGCGAAAATTAATACTCGTGAAATGTTTTGTTCTCGATTATTTTTTTCTATGTAAAACTTACAACAAAATTCGTAAAAAAATACGGTAAATAATATTATTTTATCTCTTTTGAAAAAAGTTTCGGATGTCTTTGCTCCCTGCTGTTGGTTGTACTGTTTTTTTAACGCATTTGCGTTTTTTTGCTCTGGCTGGTTCGGTACGGCCAACATTGTTCTCTAGAAACGAACCCATGATGACCTCATTCTTTGGTTGACAATATAATTCATCCACCATATCTTGATAGCGTCGAAGAAGCATGTGCCCCTTGATACTTCCAGGCATCGAAACTGTTATTTCGCAGGCAATTTCAAGACCTCCTTGAAATAGAGGCGATCTTCTGTAGTGGGTGGTCAATTTTTACGATATTCAAATGTTTCGTGAAAATTTGTTTTAAGTTAAGACAGAATTCGCGAAATTAAATCCTCGCGTAATTTTTAGAAAGCCTGAATTCGCGAAATTAAATCCTCGCGAAATTTTTGAAAAGACTAAATTCGCGAAATTAAATCCTCGCGAAATACGATTTATTTGACCTCGCGAAATTAAATCCGCGCGAAAATTTGTCCGATTAAGGTATATTGAATAAGATATATCTTTAAAAATAAATATATACAGAAAATGATGGAATATAAAATATCATAAAACATCTTCATGAAAAAATTCCATTACAAACTCTACACCTAGAAAACTCCTATTTCTTTATATATATTTTGTTTTCTAAAATAACAGAAGAGAAATGTATATGAAGTTTAATAGTTTCCTGATCACTGTTTTTTTTTTAATTTGAGCCACTTGAAATAGAAACAGATAAGATTATCAAAAAGGGAGAAAAATCAAAAACAAAAGAACAATTATTTCTATTAGTAGAAACTATAAAATATAAAGAAGTGTAAAATATGTTCAGTTTCTAGTATGATATGTCTGGAAACATTCCTTTGGATGTAAATGAGGTGTATCACTACAACCAGTACATACAAAGTTGGTTCTTCTTCTCTCTCCTGGTTTACTACAAACAACGCAATTCTTATCTGCTGCAACATGTCCAACAAGATGAGTTTTATTTTCAAAACGTTCACCACTCAAGGAGGGTCTTCCTGTTTTTGGAGATGAATAATTTTGTGGTTCAATTGATGCAGCAGTATCACAAAGGTCGTCAATTATTGATTCCTAGAACTTTTTCAATGGCATATGTTTGGATTCACGAGAAAGGGTGAAAAGAATGAAAGCGTTTATTTGCACACCTCCAATATCCAAGAAAAAATTCTTCTCCACCCCTTCATTGTTTTCCTGTCAAGATTATTATAATATGATACATTCTGATCTAATCTGTCACAACCATTCATGTTTTGATTATACTCATTTATAAGTCCAGGTTTAGCAACAACCTTTCCACGTTTTTGTCGTAACTTCAACAATAGACATCTCATACTTTTTTGAGACAACGCAAACAGGCTTTCTAGCTTTTTTATCTTTCCACATGCACAACAACATTCCTTCATCACTCCTAAAAAATTTAGTTTCTAAATGTTTCATTCCATTCCCAGATTTTATGTCAGCTGGAAAGTTTTTGCAGTTTGATTAAACAGTGCCGGTGTAATACATGTCATGTTCTGTCAAGTACAAAATCAAATTATGTGTTGTGTAGTATCTGTCAGCAAAAACATGGTGACCAGACCCTAAAGGTCTTAGAAGATACTCAAATATTTTTTCTGACTGACCTGCTTTCTTTTCAAATTCAGCATAATTGTTTCTGAACCAAGATATGTCAGAATATTATAGGCATAGCCAGTTGCGGTATCACATAAAACCCAAAGCTTTATGTGATACTTGCTTGGTTTATTTGGATTATATTGCTTATAATGCCATCTTCCCTTCCATTTCATTACCATCTCATCTATTAATACACATTCATATGGGTAAAAAGCATTCTGAAAATTTTCAACAAGTAAGTTCAAGAAAGGTTCAATCTTGTTTATCGATTTCTTTTCATCAACTTCACCGCAATGTAACATGGTATGATGAATCGCTTCAAATCGTTCTCGTGGCATTGTTTTTCCATACCATGGGGTCTGATAAAAGTCATTTGTTGACCAATAATCCTTTACTGTCGGTCTCTTATCAATTCCCATGGCAATACAAATGCCAAAGTATTTTAAAAGTTCATAGCGAGTGATCGGTTTCCACTTTGAGTACATGGAGCGTTTTGTCGGAGGGTTGTTTATTTTCACTTTTCAGCTGCAAATAAGTGCCACTAATTTCAATTGAGCTTCCACAGTAAAAACTCAAACAAGCATTCAATTGGAGACGACTCAACATTGATATTTTTAGAAATAATACCAGGAGTAGCACTTGGAGCAAATGGAAAGTGGTGTACACATTCATCAGTATCGTCAGTATCTAACAGAGTCCAAGAGTCTTCTTTCACAACAGCTTTTAACTTTGATTTTTTAGCAGGTATTTCTTCTAAAGGTTCCTCAGGATCTTGTAAACCTTCTACAGAATTATCATCATTTATTTCCTCCAAAAGATCTTCATCAACAAGTGGCAACTCTGTCTCTGTTGTTTGAGAATTTACTGAAGTCCCCTTATCAGGAACATTATTATTTGAAAGTGAAGCTTCATTTTCACAATCCTCATCAGATTCAGAACTTTCTATTTCACTTTCTGATTCATCAACATCTTCTTCTAACCATTTATTGATCAAACTGGTTGCCTCTAAGGCTGACATGACATGCTTTCTTGAAGCCATTTTGAATCAAAATATTACTCGTCAGCCCTCTGAATTAGCGAAAATGTCCGACAACAAAAATTTGCCGCCGTTAAGTCAGCTTCTACGGCAAAACAAAAATCACGACAGCAAAATTTTGCCGTCATGAAAGATTTTAACGTCATGAAAGATTTTAACGACGGCAAAACTAAATAATTAAATTTATTGAGGAGACTGGACATGTCTGTAGCTCGTTTCGAACTTTCGTCGGACAAAACGTTCGATAGATTTCCGTCTTGGTCGGACACGCCCCACTTTCAGATCTCAGAATTATTGAATAGTCCTGATCCTTTTAATCCACGAGCAAGCCTATTCATAGCCAACCTGATCATCCTAGCTAATTCACCGACTCATGACTTAGTTAAAAGAACTACCTAGACATGAATCTTCTTTTTCGTCGTTGGTAACCAGGTCTTACACAAGAAATCCAGCCATGCGGTTCTTAACTAATGCGGAGGTGAACGCCGACGGAGCTCGGATGAAGCAAGTCCGCAAAACTGCACTTACAAGCGGAACAGACATTTTATCATGGATTTAATTGTAGATAATTTCTTCATTGACAAAACAATTGGAAACCATAGCAGGTCCGAATTTAATGGATTTTTTTCTTTATGCCACAAGTGTTATTCAAACAATTTTAAAAACGAAACCCACGTGCAGTATGTATAAAATTTTTTTCTGTATAAATTTTGTTAAAATGTAGCTGAACTTTCCGAATGAATTTTGAAGTTTTATTTAAGCCACGTGGATAAAGATTTTTTTTAATTTGAAAGCAAAGCATATTTTTGCCTATTTGCTTGTGATGAGCTGAAAAATAAACAATAAATTTATGAAAACGACAGTATAGTCATGCATACTATTTTTTACATGTAGAAAAGGAAGTTAAGATTGAGAGAGTTGCTATACGTAGACACTCGATCATAGTGTTTGGGGTTCACGATTCAAAACGTCCCCCACTTTTCTTCCGCAAAACGAATGCGCAACATAGCACGCGTAACATCCTTTGCATGTGCGTTTTACATCGTACGCGTTACTGCATGTGCGTTTTACATCGTACGCGTTACTTGATTCAAATATTTCTGAAAAAGACTGATGCGTGGTATGATCTATCAAAGACTTGTTTGACAAAAAAAATAAGTAGCTAGCAAGATTAGTAAGTTGGAAAGAGTACTTTTATTTTTGTGCAGTCTATAAACCACTACGGCAAAATTTTGCCGTCTTGGAGGTCGACCACGACGGCATTCACAACAGCAAAAGCTGAATGCCGGTCGTGGATTCAGAGGGCTGCATAGTCATTTCCATCAACTTTTCATATCGAAAATATTATATTTGCATAATTATCTAAATTTTTAATTATTTCTACAGAAATTATGACAAAAATCAACTGTACTTACTAAAACAGGAAACGACCGAAAACGAACAGAAACGACCAGGAAACAAGCAGAAATGAGCAGTAAACGAGCAGAAACGAGCAGTAAACGAGCAGAAAACCATCAAAAAGCCCAAAATACAACCAAAATACAAGAGCAAATGGCTATATGACAGGCGAAAAAGATAACCAAAATGCTTGATTATGCGCCCAAGTTTCATTCATTTTTTGTTTTTTTCTGGGAAGCCATTGCATTGATGTCTCACTTAACCGAAGTTTTTTTGCTCAAGGGACCGTAAAAAAAGGTCCTGCTTATCCGGGGTCTTTTCTCTTAAGCAAAGTATTTTTGCTTGGATTTAGTAAGGATGTTTAATGGACCGAGAAATTTGGTCCCAAATTAGTGAAAATTCCACTTATCCAGGGTACCACTTAACGCGAGTATTAGAATATTTCCTGCACGGAAAAATCTAAACACACAATTTAAAATTGAATGTTGTTTTATAGGCAAACACAACTGAACAATTAAAATAACTTTATTATACACCGTTGCTTTTTCATATACAACGTCATCTCTACTACCACCGCCAGCACACTACACTTTCTGAACTAAAAAACATCATAATTTCAACTCGACCCAATCCTTTTAAAATCGCAAAGGGGTCAGAATAACGAAGCGATTTCACGCGTAGTAAACACAACTTTTTACTAAGTTAGGGAAACTTTTATATGAAAAGAAATAGGTATTTCAATTTTTTCTTTGTTGCGGCTACTATTTTTTTAAATAAAAAATTAGAGCTTACTTCCCCTTTAAACCTTAATAGGGCAGGAATGTTGAAGATATCATACAAGCTCGTCTCCAGGGCTCTTGTACGCTTATGTGTCGGCATATCATAGGCGTAGAAGAGCCCTGGAGACGAGATTATCATCTATCATCTTTTGTGTGTTCAAAATGGTTGCGCGCAGTTTTTTCGGAAAATTATCGCGGGCCCCGATTTTTACGGACCTCCGTTTTTCGGTTGGGCGCATCCTAATTTCGGAATAATTTCGGAATCACGCCAGAACCGGATAAACAACATGCTACGGAGGCCATTTCAGTTTGGAAGTGATGGTGTCAAGTTTGCAGATCTGTTTGACCTTTTTGTCTCCTATAAGCTTTTTACTTTTGTAGTATTTCTTTTCTTTCTGTTTTCACATGCTAAGGCACATATATTTACGTTTTTTTTTGCCCACATACAAATCTTAAATCATCAATTTTAAGAGTTTGGCAAGGAACGTAGATTTTGAATCAGCTTGGCTAGCTAGCTAGCTAACTTAGCTTTACTTATTCCTGTTCTTTTGACGTTTTTATTCAGTTTGTCATACTATTATTCATTCGTAATTAGTGTTGTGGCTATCTAATTAGCTCTTTAGCTACCTCTAACTTAAAAGTGACAGTAGCCAAATACAGTTTGGCTATCAACAAAATTCCTAATAATAATTATGCTAAATACAGTCAGGTGGCTGCAGCTTTTTATTACTGTTATGAAAATTTATTCGGCAATATAAAATAGCTGAGTAATTTTTTTAACTGAACCGGGTTAACGCCAGGCTGTTCACTGATTTTTTTTAAAACTAAAGCGATAAGGATTTTTTGAAAATGGTATTACCCCTATGCTCATGTATGACACGATTCACCTGTTAAGCGCTCAGCCTGGTGTTAACGACAGGCTGTTTCCCGTGTTTTTATTTGAACCGTTGTGATAAAGTTTCTTTGGAAAATGTTATTACGCCTAATACTCATGTATGACATGATTTAACCTGTTAAGTGCTCAGCCTGGTGCTAATGACAGGCTGTTTCCTGTGTTATTTAAGCCGTTGCGATAAAGTTTTTTTTGGAAAAGGGTATTATGCCTATATGCCTGTTCAACTCTGTTTAACTGTACTAACGTGTGTTAACAATGGACTGTTTCTTGTGTTTTTATTTAAACAGAGGCTGCAATGAAGTGTTTTTCAAAAGGGTATTATCCATACCCGCATGTGCGACCCCGTTTAACTGTACTTAGCGCTAAGTCTGGTGTCACAATTAATTTTTTAACTTTCACAGTTATTCAGCAAAATAAAATAATAGTGACCGGTTGTTTTTGCTATGACGGGGTAACAACGGTTTGTAAACTCTGTTTTTATTTCAGCTATCATTGCAGGAAAGTTGTTTTTTGAAAAATATGTTACAGTCGCAACACTACAATGGTGTATGCGCTCCATTTCATTTACAACATACTGTATACCCGTACTAATAGCGCTCCACCTGACCATGTCACACAGTTTGCGGTTCTTAAAGCGCTCCTTAGGGCGTTCAACAACAGTTACTTGTGGCTTAGCCCGGCGTTTCGACGCCGGGTCTCCCGGCTAGTCTCTATAATAATAGCCGTATTATGTGTGTTCAAAATGGTTGCGCGCAGTTTTTTCGGAAAATTATCGCGGGCCCCGATTTTTACGGACCTCCGTTTTTCGGTTGGGCGCATCTTAATTTCGGAATAATTTCGGAATCACGCCAGAACCGGATAAACAACATGCTACGGAGGCCATTTCAGTTTGGAAGTGATGGTGTCAAGTTTGCAGATCTGTTTGACCTTTTTGTCTTCTATAAGCTTTTTACTTTTGTAGTATTTCTTTTCTTTCTGTTTTCACATGTTAAGGCACATATATTTACGGTTTTTTTTGCCCACATACAAATCTTAAATCATCAATTTTAAGAGTTTGGCAAGGAACGTAGATTTTGAATCAGCTTGGCTAGCTAGCTAGCTAACTTAGGCCACCATCAAAAATATGTTATGTTCGCGTCCTGAAGACCCCGCAAAAATGAGTCGGTCGGTCGGGCGTATTTTTTTCCCGGGATTTTCAGATGGGGGCAAAATTCGTTCCCAGGGCCAAAAAACAGTATAGCACCACTCGACAGACCCTTTTTTCGCCGCTCTGTCTGTAAACTTACCCTAAAGATATTAATTTTTACTGGAATTAATTTTCGCGAGTTTTTGGGAAAATTAGTTCTCACGAATTTTTTTTTTCAAATATATCTCGTTTGGATCAAAAAGTTTTTTTCCGGGTTTTTTCCGACTTACCGACTCGGGTTTTTATTGCCAAAAGTGAGTCGGTCGGAGGACGCGAACATAACATATTTTTGATGGCGGCCTTAGCTTTACTTATTCCTGTTCTTTCGACGTTTTTATTCAGTTTGGCATACTATTATTCATTCGTAATTGGTGTTGTGGCTACCTCTAACTAAAAGTGACAGTAGCCAAATACAGTTTGGCTATCAACAAAATTCCTAATAATAATTATGCTAAATACAGTCAGGTGGCTACAGCTTTTATTACTGTTATGAAAATTTATTCTGCAAAATAAAATTGCTGAGTAATTTTTTTAACTGAACCGGGTTAACGCCAGGCTGTTCACTGATTTTTTTTTAAAACTAAATCAATAAGGATTTTCGGAAAATGGTATTACCCCTATGCTCATGTATGACATGATTCGCCTGTTAAGCGCTCAGCCTGGTGTTAACGACAGGCTGTTTCCTGTGTTTTTATTTGAACCGTTGTGATAAAGTTTCTTTGGAAAATGTTATTACGCCTAATACTCATGTATGACATGATTTAACCTGTTAAGTGCTCAGCTTGGTTCTAATGACGGGCTGTTTCCTGTGTTTTTATTTAAGCCGTTGCGGTAAAGTTTTTTTTGGAAAATAGTATTATGCCTGTTACTCATGTGTGACATGGTTTACCTGCAATAAACGTTCAACACGGTGTAAATAGGCTGTTTTGTGTGTTTTTTATTTAAACCGAAGTTGCGATGAAATTTTTTTGGAAAATGGTATTATGCCTATATGCCCGTTCAACTCTGTTTAACTGTACTAACCGCTCAGTCATGTGTTAACAATGGACTGTTTCTTATGTTTTTATTTAAACATAGGCTGCAATGAATTGTTTTTCAAAATGGTTTTATCCCTACCCGCATGTGTGACTCCGTTTAACTGTACTTAGCGCTAAGCCTGGTGTCACAATTAATTTTTTAACTTTCACAGTTATTCCGCAAAATAAAATAATAGTGACCGGTTGTTTTTGTTATGACGGGGTAACAACGGTTTGTAAACTCTGTTTTTAGTTCAGCTATCATTGCGGGAAAGTTGTTTTTTAAAAAATATGTTACAGTCGCAAAACTATAATGGTGTATGCGCTTCACTTGATTTACTGCATACTGTATACCTGTACTTAAGCGCTCCACCTGATCGTGTGACACAGTTTACGGCTCTTATTAAGCGCTCAACAGAGTGTTCAACGCCGGGTCACACCTTCACTTGTGGCTTACCCTGGCGTTTCGACGCCGGGTTTCCCGGCTAGTCTATATTATAATGCCCGTATACGTCTGTCCGTCTGTCTGTCTGTCACGCAAAATGGTAGCTTAGCTGCGACGGGCGAACCCGTGGATTTTTCCACGGGCTAACGACTAGTATATGTATTATACCCAGACATAGAAAAACCAAAAGAAAAAGTTTATAAATTTCCAGACATGCGCGCAGGTTGTTATTTTCCAGCGGTTATTTTAAAGTTGAAGGTGATATCAAATGCGCGAACGTGTAACCATCAAACTAAATAAGAAGAAAGTTGTTAAGAGGACCCTGATTGATTCAAGTAAATAAGTGACCAGGCAGGCCACTGGGTGTCATTTTTCTTTAATTTCAGCGGACTTACAGTAGGAAGGCCTTGACTTTGGAATATATCAGGTTCAGGCTGACAAACTCTTCGTTTTTGACCAGAAGTCTTCTTTAAACCAGCGTCAGATGGCTTAGTATACTTGTCATACGAAGAAGGGATGAACGCCATAAATGTATCGAAATGCTGTTTTCGTCTAGTTGGGCCCCAGCGAAGCCATGTTGTCGGTTCAACAAAAAAATGCTGGCATCCGGGTGCTAGTCTATACTTCCCTTGTCCATTCAAGGCTACTTCGTCCAATTAGTTTTCTTTAACCCACTTCGTCAGAAGCTGTTGCTCTAAAACCGTCCATCAATTTGAAGTTTTTCTCGTGCAGACATAACTAAACATTGCTTAAATATATCTGTTCTGTGTTTTTGAAACCACAAGTGAAAACCAGGCATAATGTCGTCCCAAATAGATTTCAAACTTGTCAACTTAATGTCAAAATCCTCTTCATCGTCAGCATCTGCAAGTCCTTTGCATTCTAGGGTGTTTATTTGCATACCATATATATCTGCCATTATTCTTCCAACGTTTTTTTGATTGATTCCCATACTTTTCAATTTTGTTGAATCTGCTTGTTGGAGGTGTTGCGTGCACCATAAATGGCTTGCATTATGCAAGATGTCATTTACACCGTTGGCGATTGCGTGGTCCAAATCATGTCCTACTTTCTTTATATTGACGAGCTTTGGTTCTGCAATCACAATCTCACCAACGAAAATTCGATAGGAATTTTGATTCTTCCTGAATTGCCACTGACTCGGGCCTAAAAACAATATTTTATTATCATCAATAAAATTAAAAAAAATATAAAGTACATAGTGGGAGTTGACTTGGCAGTAGAAATTTTTTAACATAATAAATGTTAAAAAATGTACCTGGGAATGTTGGATATTTGTCATCAATCAGTGTCTCATTCGTGTATGATGAATCAGTGAGCCACAATTTATCTGCCACTTTAAATGTTGTGTCGATGACCAACGCAGAGTTACCCAGACAACAAAATCTGTACAGTTCATGAAGCATGAAAGGCATATAATTGAATGACATATAGCATTCCCCAGTGAAACGTATAGAACGAACAATGGATCCATTGTGAAGTAAGTTGATCAAACTCTCTGCTTCGGTTAACGTGTCGACAGTCTTTTCCTTTCGTTGCATTTGATGTTTAGCATTGTGAACAACTTTGGGAGTATTCAGCATTTCACTTACAGATGATGTTGTACAGTTCTGTTGGCTTACCTTCACGTAAACCTCATCAGGTGCAACACCGTCAGCAAGCACACTTCGTACGTTAGTCAGGACGGATTTATCTTTCTTGTAATAGGCATTTACATGGGGTTTGGTAGCGTTACCATGTCGTTCGATATTGAATATTTCACTCTGATCACCAATCCAACGATTCAAGTACAAGTAATATTTGTTAGGTGGGACACTATTCTTCACACATCTCACTGTAGCGATCATATTGGAAAAGTTATTAGATTTGCTGTAACGGTAATGCCGAGTTAAACAATAAACATTTTCTTCATCGACATACTTCCTTATATAGACTGGCTTAGCAGTAGCTGCTGACGTGCTCCTCACATTAATGTAAACTTTCCCATTAAGATCATCTTTATGAGTTATTTGCATATGTCACCATTTACATAATAACATCTGGATACATTCGCTCGTTTGGAAAAAGCCCCATTATCATCTGCTCTTGCTGAGGCTATAGATATCTTATCGGCGTTCAATGTGCACATGAAGATATCTTGTCTTTCAGCTGAAGGTTTCTTAGTTAATTCAAATTCATGAGGCCTGTTCAACAGTATATTAAAGATGACATCAGCTATATCAAAGTCACCAATTCCATCGTTAGCATCTTTCCTAGAAATATTAGGGTTACTGTAAACTTAATTTAAATGTTTTAGTTGTACACTTTTTTTTATAAGAACCAGGAAATTTGGCTTCAGCCTGAAGTGTTCTTATTCTGTTCTTAAATTTTGACCATTTTTACTCTTTAGAAGTTAGTTTCGTAAAATCGCAATAATTGATTC
Organism: Hydractinia echinata; assembly: GCA_030067915.1. Taxonomy (NCBI): domain Eukaryota; kingdom Metazoa; phylum Cnidaria; class Hydrozoa; order Anthoathecata; family Hydractiniidae; genus Hydractinia; species Hydractinia echinata. Next base: position 1,928,814 of record JASGCC010000028.1, read on the forward strand.
TGTGAAAATTTATAACTTAAAAAATATTTCTCCATGTTTGTTGTGTTTTTCAGAGAAAAAGAGAAAATCAGAAAAATTTCAGCCTTGCTATTGTTCTTATTTTGTTCTTATTTTTTAACAATTTTCAGCCTCATTGTTCTTATAAAATTGTTCTTATAAAAAAAGTGTACCTTGTCCAGGAATATTCAGGCCTAATGTCAACTTAAAAATGTTTAGTTTTAAGAACTTACAATGAAATATTTTTCGCTCCAACCGTTTTAGTTATTTCGTCATCTTTATCTGTGTCTTTTTTGTCTTCACTAAACGCAAAAATCAAAATATAACAATATGTACACTAACTTTTGGAGCATTAAAAAGTAAAAAGAGAAAAACAATATGTTAAAAAATAGAATTATCTACCATTTAACTTCCTTCACAATGAGTACTTAATCTTCAGATGATTGCTCAAAGTCTCGGTTGCTGCAAATACCAGGAGAGTAATCCTAAAAGAAGACATGTATCGGTACATTATTCTCGCATACTTACCCAACGGAAATTACGTTCAAAACATTTTGCGCGAAAATTATTACGCCAGAAATTATTACGAACAGGGAATAGTAGAACAAAGATGCTAATGAAAAATATCTACATACCACCGGACTATTACACTGCTTTTCGTCATCCTCACTGCTTTCCATGCCTGGTCACTTATTTACTTGAATCAATCAGGGTCCTCTTAACAACTTTCTTCTTATTTAGTTTGATGGTTACACGTTCGCGCATTTGATATCACCTTCAACTTTTTAAACCCAACAAAAATAACCGCTGGAAAATAACAACCTGCGCGCATGTCTGGAAATTTATAAACTTTTTCTTTTGGTTTTTCTATGTCTGGGTATAATACATATATAGATGATAATCTCGTCTCCAGGGCTCTTCTACGCCTATGATATGCCGACACATAAGCGTACAAGAGCCCTGGAGACGAGCTTGTATGATATCTTCAACATTCCTGCCCTATTAAGGTTTAAAGGGGAAGTAATGTAATGTAATGGAGGCTATGGATTTGGGAGCAGAAATAAGGAAGGGGAGAGATTGCTTGAGTTTGGAATGGCAACGGACATGGTGGTTTGCAACACATCATTCAGTAAGAGACAGAGTAGGCTGATAACATATGAGTCAGGTGGTTGTAAGACACAGATAGATTACTTCCTGGTTAGAAAGTCAGACAAGAAAGTGGTGAAGGACGTGAAAGTAATATCGGGGGAAGAGTGTGTTTCCCAGCATAGGTTGCTGGTTTGTGATATTATCTTGAAGAGTGTTAAAGAAGCCAAGGGAAAGTACAGGCCCCTTCGAAAAGTCTGGAAGCTGAAGGAAGAAATTGTAGCAAGACAATTTAGTGCAAAAGTTCAGCAGTTAGCCCACAATGGTCAATGTGATAGTGACAATGTTGAAAGTACTTGGACTACTTTGAAGAATTGTCTTCTAAAAGCTTCTGATGATACCTGTGGGTGGACGAAAGGACCAGCTAGACATAGACAGACCTGGTGGTGGAATAATGAGGTTGACCAGTGTATAAAGGAAAAGAGGAAACTTTGGAAAGAGTGGCAGTCAGGTGGTAGTAAAAATATTTACTTAGAAGCTAAGCGTCGTGCTCGTACAGCAGTGTATAAGGCAAAATCAGAAGCAGAGAGAAACAGATTTGCAGATGTGTTAAGAAGGGAAGACCAGCGCAATGAGGTATTCAAGATAGCAAAGCAAATGAAGAAGACTAATCAAGATGTTGTAGGTGAGAAGTGTATACGTAATGATGAAGGTGTTTTGGCTAGCACAGAGGAGGAGAAAAGGGTAGCTTGGAAGAATTATTATCAGAGGTTGCTTAACACTGAGTTTGATTGGGATGAGGATAATTTGTCTGATGATGATGTTGTGGAAGGGCCAGCTATGCAGATCAAGACAGAATGGGTAGTGGAGGCTATTAGGAAATTGAAGATTGGCAAGGCTGCAGGAGTATCAGGTATTGTTGCAGAGATGGTAAAAGCATCTGGATATATTGGAGTTGAGCTTATTACAAGTCTTGCTAACCAGATTATAAAGGATGGTGCTATTCCGAGTGAGTGGCAGTCGAGTGTAATAGTGAATTGTTTCAAGGGCAAGGGTGATGCATTAGAAAGGGGTAACTATAGAGGTTTGAAGTTGGTTGATCAAGTAATGAAAGTTATTGAAAGAGTGATTGATAAGTTACTTAGAGAAAGAATTGATATAGATAAGATGCAATTTGGTTTTGTTCCAGGGCGTGGCACTACAGATGCAATATTTTTACTCAGACAGCTTCAGGAAAAGTATTTAGGAAAGAGACAGAATCTCTATTTTGCCTTTGTAGATTTAGAGAAAGCTTTTGATAGAGTGCCAACGTAAAGTTATTTGGTGGGCTATGAGAAAATTAGGTGTGGATGAGTGGCTAGTTACGATGGTACAGTCTATGTACAGCAATGCTAGAAGTCGTGTCAGGATTAACGATTCACTTAGTGATGAATTTAGTGTAAATGTTGGTGTACATCAGGGTTCAGTACTTAGTCCTTTGTTGTTTGTTCTAGTCTTAGAAGCGCTGTCGATGGAGTTCAGAACAGGTTGTCCATGGGAGTTATTGTATGCAGATGATTTGGTTCTCATAGCAGAGTCGATGGAAGAATTAGTTGAAAAGTTTGAGAAGTGGAAGAAAGGACTAGAAGAGAAAGGGCTAAAGGTAAACACAGCAAAGTCTAAAGTCATGATTAGTAGCATTGCAGCCAAGTGTGACCTTGTAGTTGGAAAGTGGCCTTGTGGAGTTTGCAGGAAAGGGGTTGGTAGTAACTCAATTTTTTGTCAGACTTGCAAGCATTGGGTACATAAGAAGTGCAGTAGTATTGGTGGAAGGTTAAGAGCTGACATTCAGTTTGTATGCAAGCGTTGCAAAGGTGAGATTATAGAGAATGAAGTACTTCCAGCTTTAATGATGTACAACAGTGGCTCGTTAGAGATAGTTGAGAACTTCTGTTACTTAGGTGATATGTTGGGCAGTGAAGGGGGTGTTGGAAGAAGTGTTACTTGCAGGATAGGTTCTGCTTGGAAAAAGTTCAGAGAGTTACTTCCTTTGTTGACTAGCAGAGTCTTGTCAATTGAGGTAAAAGGTAGGTTGTATGAGGCCTGTGTAAGAAGTGTTATGTTGTACGGTAGTGAGACATGGGCAGTGAAGCAGGAAGATCTTGACCGTTTAGAAAGGAATGATATGAGAATGGTTAGGTGGATGTGTAACGCCAGTCTGAGAGACAGAAAGAGTTCAGATGAGCTAAGAAGCAGGCTAAGTCTCCGTAGAATTAAAGATGTTATCCAGATAAGAAGATTAAATTGGCTGGGGCACTTGGAAAGAATGGAGGAGGATAATTGGGTAAGAAAGTGTAGAGACTTGATAGTTCCTGGGGCAAAGCCCAGAGGCAGACCGAGAAAGACTTGGCAGGAGGTTATAAGGACAGACTTGATACAGAGGAAGTTGAGTTTAGATCTAACACAGTCTAGATCAGATTGGAAGAGGGTCATTAATATACCCCGTCCAACCCATGCTAGCATGGAAAACGGACGTTAAGCCGAGAATGATGAATGATGATGTAAGCTCTAATTTTTTATTTAAAAAAACAGTAGCCGCAACAAAGAAAATTGAAATACCTATTTCTTTTCATATAAAAGTTTCCCTAACTTAGTAAAAAGTTGTGTTTACTACGCGTGAAATCGCTTCGTTATTCTGACCCCTTTGCGATTTTAAAAGGATTGGGTCGAGTTGAAATTATGATGTTTTTTAGTTCAGAAAGTGTAGTGTGCTGGCGGTGGTAGTAGTATTAGTTGTTAATTTACTTAAACATTCCAGTTTAACTGCTTGAAAACATGCCAAATTGCGCCACCATCAACTGCACTAACAGAACTGGTAATAATAAATCAAAAGAAAATGTTGACGATGTTGTGGTTTTTTTCAAAATTCCCAGCGCAGAGAAAAAAAAAGAGCTTCGAAAAAGATGGTCACATAACATTTTAGAAGAACTGGTCCCTTGCCTAAGGATTCAGGATTTTATATATGTTCCACGCACTTTGAGCCAGACGCTTTGAAAGAGATCTTCAGGCAATTACCTGATTTACGTAAGTCATTTGATTTTGTATGTATCAGCCAAACACATGCTTCTTTCGTATTTGTTTATCAAAATAAAAAGATACAAGCTCGGTATAAACTTCGTGTTCGTAACCAACAATTACATACCAAGCCAATAAAAATTATATTTTACACAATGATAATTCTTTCTTTTAACATTAATGATTTCCTAATAACTTCGTTTCATTGATTCATTTTTTTCAAACTTACTTTGACTTTCAAATTCAAAAATTATGCACCTCACAACAAGTAAATGTTTTCTTCGTCACATGCATGTCTTGACAGACGGGGGTAATGACAACAATTCGAAAATATCTATCGGCTTTAGAGTATTTATTGCGGATTGCCCATAAAGCACACGATGGTATGTCTTTCAGAACATCTTTTTCTAATCGATTATGTACCCATCAAATCTATAATACATGTTTTTCTTAAAATAGGAAATTTAAAATTTACCCCCTGTTCACGTAAACTCATTGAGAGCACATCTCACTATTGTATTTCTTCATTAGAACGCATCTTCGGTATTCTATTTTTTTTAATCCCTTCATCATTGTTGCTTTCCGGGCCTTCTTCATTGAATTTCAAAGATGCAGTTGCATAAAATATTTCGGATGGAGAGCAAGATGTTTTTTTTTCACAAAAGATTGTGATGAAAAGTTTAATGTAAAGAGCTTGGTGAGAAACTTTTTATCATGTTGTGCGTATGGAAAATGTATTTCCTTTTTTATCGGACTTTTTATTTTTAACACGATTCAATTTAACAATTTCAATTAATTGAAGACAGAAGGATGTTGAAGATATAAAATGGATATCACTTCAGTCATGATTGTAAATATGAAAGACTTTATATTTGGCGAAATTATTTGTACTTTTGAAGTAGTCGTCAGGAATTTCATTATTATCTTTGCATTACAAACTTTCAGAGAATAAACTCATCGGTCTACAGTGACCACCTCATTTACACCAATTATTGTTTCCAATTCGATTACCTTCTTTTTGTACAACTTCGTCTTCATGGTTTGAACTTAAAAATTTATCTTGCTCTTCCAACGACATTTCAGGCTCAAAACTAAATGACTTTAGAGCCGAAATGTCTGGAACAGTGTTTTCTTCGTCACTGGACAAGAAACTATGATGCATTTTTTTGTTTCTTATTCGAAAGTCTGTTGCATTATAAGCACCAACATAGGGCCTCGTCTAGCTAGCGCAATGTTTTGAACTATAAAACGTCATATTCAAATTAGAACCCAGTCTTTTTTATTTTGACGCGCTTTTTTCAAAAACGAAGTTTTTGCGGAGATATGAACAGGGAATATAGGTATTTAGAGATAAATTCTTGTGTTTATGTGTTATTTTTCGGATTTTATAAGTTCAAATACAAATAGGTAGTCGAAAAAAAAAAATTCACATTTTTTAGGTTATAATATATATATATATATATATATATATATATATATATATATATATATATATATATATATATATATATATATATATATATATATATATATATATATATATATATAATATATATATATAATATAATATATATAATATATATATATAATAATATAATATATATATATATATATATATATAAATAATATATATATATATATATATATATCTGTGATCCTTTCGTAGGCAGTTGACCGTATTTATTAGGTAGTGTTGATTGCTTCATTTTTAAGCTAACGACATGAGATACCATTTGTTCAACATCCGCCAGTATATTTTTAGATGGTGTTAAACTAAATATATCATCGGCTTTAATCATGCCGGTTGGAACAGAAATTGCTTTTTTTTGGTTCGTGCAGATCTCATTTTTTGGGGGGGGCCTGCCACCTTTACAGTTCTTCTTATATAGAGCTAGCCTAGTTAAAGGGGAAGTAACCTAAGAAATGTGAATTTTTTTTTTTTCGACTACGTAATTTTGTATTATATATGTGTGTGTATAAGGTGGCCCTTAAATAATTGCTTGTTTAGTAACTCAAGGCAGGGGAAACATAAGTTTAATAAGTCTAGTTGATCGACGAAAAAAAATCATTTTAACTTTAAAACATGAGGGAAAAAACAGCTTTAGGTTATATATAAAATTTTTAAGGCCAGCTATATTTTTTAGGGTCAGTCAGGTTATGACAAACGAACAATTATTTAAGAACCAAATATAAATAAAATGGATGTGAATAATTAAAAAAAAAATGACATGAATGTTTCAACACAAAAGCATCCACGCGCTAAAAGCATAACCATATATAAAAAACCTTTATATCTTAGCCACTCACTTTAACACCAATACCAATTCCAAGAAAAGACTCCACAGAAACGTGCACCAGAAATTTATTTAATCGAAATAAAAAAGTAAAAGAAATAATCAATTTAATTTCTGGGGAAAGTTCAGAGGCCTTTAACACACAGACAACATCAATGTTGCGAAGTGTATATGCCGACCAACGCAAAAAAATCGTTGAGCATTTAAGTGGAATGCTTAAAGCTGTTATACCTGCTGAGCAAGTTGTTGCAATGAAAGCTACACTGAATCTTCCATGGAACCAGATGAGGGAGTTATCACGTTGGTTTAAAACATTCAATGTTAAAATTTCATCGGAAAAACTTACACGACAAGTTGCAGAAGACTGGGTCGGTAAGGGCTTGAAAGTTGAGCTTGCTCCTCTGACATCGAAAGCTGCTGCTGGTTCATATGTTGAGATAATTATGAGACCTTGGGCATATCTATATAATCTAGTTGGTCATGCCCTTAACCGACTCAGTCAACTCAAGGCATGCAATTTGTTAACTCATCATGATTTCATTCCGGCTGGAGAGATTCACCTTAAAATTGGTGGGGATCATGGTGACATTTCTTTTAAAATGGGTTATCAGATAGCTAATGTCATGAATCCCAATAGAAAAGACAATACAGTTGTCTACAGTATTTTTGAAGCCAAGGATAATAGGTCAAACTTACTTTTATGTTTAAAACGATTTAAAGCACAAATTCAAATGTTGCAGTTAGTCAAGTGAGAAGACCATACCATCAGAGTATTTCTTTATGGTGACTATGAATTTTTATGCGCCATGTATGGAATGACAGGAGCCAATGGTATGAATTTTATTAAAAAACAGTGGCTTTTCTAATTTGCAGACAACTGTATGACATCAAACATGTACATTATATTTTAAATTGCACTCACGTAAAAGTAATTATTAAATTTTATTAAGATCTTTAACGCAATTCATTATAAAGGTCGGCATTGCTGTCTTTGGTGCATAATATCATCAGCCGATATGAATGTTCCAAGAAATATTCGTGGTTTGTCGACATCACGTTCGCTTGATCAAATGAAAAATGACTTCGATCGCTTCAGCGAGCATGAAAACAAAAATCATGCTAAGTTTTGTAATAATGTTATTGCAGAACCATTCTTTAACATTCCTTTGGACCAGGTATAAATTCATGACAATACTACTGACTTAGAATTTGTACATGTCCTATCAATCATCAAATGTATTATATTGTACCTAAAGTTATTTAACAAGTTCGAAAGTTTTTGCCATGATCTTGATGTTGAAATAGCTGATCATCTTGCACATTCTAATTTTAATTTTGACAATCAGTATGGGGAGTACATTTGCATTTTGAGACATCAACGTGAACTGATGATACAGACCACGGAACTCGAACAAAAGCTTCAGGAATTGCAGGATGAGATCAATTTTATGGTGATCAGCGATAGAAACAACATCATCAACCAATACGAGCCTCTAATACAAGATCTAGAGAGAAAAATAAAATCAAACAACACTGAAATAGCGTACATACTAAAAAGGGTAACACCCTAGAACAAGCTAGAACAACCTGGAACGATCTAGAACAAGCTAGAACAACCTGAGAACAAGCTAGAACAACCTGAGAACAAGCTAGAACAACCTAGAACAATCTAAGAAATATAACAACCAAAAATATAAGACTATCTCTGTATCGATTCTGTAAATAAATCTGGGTTTCTAACAAGAATATTTCCGCCATTTTTCCCGCTTGCCAAGTTATGGGGGATTCCCTTAGTTTAGTACAACAACAGCATTAACCGTCCCGGTATTTTTACCCCTAAAGTCCAATATCAGCATTTAGCTAGAACAATAGCTAGTTATTGCATTTCTTTATTATATTGAATTTTACCATTTTATGTGAACCCCCGGTCTTATGACGATACAGTTCGTTGCATCAAGGAAATCGACTTATTTTTTCTGTCTCGCCACATTCGAAATGTTTGAAATGAATGGAAAGAAGAAAAAATATTATTTTTTTTTCTTCATTCAAATCAGTTTTCAGAACACAGAGTGTTTACGCTATTCCGCACAGAATTCTCATTTCATTCGCTGCCTGTTCTCCGGTTGTTCTCTTCGTTTACTGTCAGCTCTCTGATTGTTCTGTGAAACTGGTGGTTATACCTGGTTTTGTCTTTGGGTAAAAAAACCTTCAAAAACGCCTGTCGTTTAAAAACAACAACAATGAATGGAAACCAGGTCACCCATTTTGTAGCGAGATGTCGGAAACACACATTCGATACCCATTTCATTACTAAGCATCCAAGAAGGTTTTTTAAAACAGTTTTAGTTAAATGGCGTCTTCTGATGATGAAGATTTGAAGCAAGTATCATCAACCGAAAGCAAATCTCTGGCCACGTTGCTATTACGACTATTCCTCGTCATTAGTGACCCTGTCATTCCAGGCTATTAATCGCTGCCTTCTGGCTCCTCGAAACTTAGGAGATTGTTTAAATTTTTTGTCGAAGAGCTATGTACAGGAGCCAAACTTTAAAGGTAGATAATTAACTTTGTTGTCTACCTCGACGGTCCAACTGACGTATCTTTTCGTTATTCATTCAGCAGATGTTACAATCACGGCACTTCTTAGGCTTGAATTTTTTTTTGTACACGCTTATAACCTTAATCGCTCACTAAACACGAAAAGGGAATTACCCGAATTTAACTCTATCAGCATGATCTTTTAGCATGTTTTCAGATAGATCTCGCTTGTCCTTAGTTTATTCCAGTTTGTTCCAGGCTGTTCTTAGGTTGTTCTAGCTTGTTCCAGGTTGTTCTTAGGTTGTTTTAGCTTGTTCTAGGTTGTTCTTAGGTTGTTCCAGGTTGTTCTAGCTTGTTCTAGGGTGTTACCCTTTTTAGTATGTACGACTGAAATAGATGAAATTAAAGAAAATCCCTTACCAAAAAATATTGGTATATATAACATATATACTCTCTTTTTTATCTAGAATTGATGAATGGAAAATAATAATAATAAATTAAGTGATGTGCAATTTAACATAAATTCCGAAGGAATTTAAAATAGCATTTTATCATTAGGTATTCTTGCTGCATCCCGTGACTCCACATTGAACAAACTTGGTGTTCAAAGGCAGGCATATCATGGTAAAAGTTTCATTGGCAACCACTGTCATAAATTACTTAAGGTGATTTATTCTTTCTTCCTTGGGAAATTTACAAATACTTTTATTATTCATTGTTTTTATGGAAACACTTCACTCCAGATAAAATCCAAAATTAAAATATATTTATAGGATGAAAATATTGATACACTTTGTACAAGTATCACAACGTTGGCTGGAGAAACTGTTGCAGATGTCGATTTTAATGACAAAGTCCGATCTGGCTGCGAAAAGTTTGCAGAGTTGTTTAGAAGATTTGGTTGTTACCACAGAGTCTACAATTCTTCTGATTATTTGACAGAAGAGGAAATTGATGTTTTGGGTAAGTAAAACTTCAGGACTTAAACCTGTTTGGTAGCTAAATAACACTTTTTATCATTGATTTAGCGGATTCGATTGACAATTTTTTGGAATACCTGCAGGGTAACTGGCCAGAAATAAACATCAGTCCAAAGCTGCACATGCTTGAAGACCACATGGTTGGATTTTTACAAAAATGGAAAGTTGGTTGTGGATTTTATGGAGAACAAGGAGGCGAGAGTATCCATCACGAGTTTAAGGTGATGAAAAACCAATACAGCAACGTGAAGGATCCTGTTGAACGGTTAAGATATACTCTATGAACCAACACTTGCTGACAACATGCCCTAAGGCAGCTACAATAAAACCAAAGCCAAAAAAGAGAAAAATAAAATAATATGCTTACCACTGGTTTTATTACAAAGCAAGATAATCTTTGTCTCGATTTTTAGCAAATCTGAACATCAAAAATTGTGCCACAGTTAAGCCACTCATGTACACCATAAAAAAATACCAGGCATATAGCTAGGGTTTTGTTTGATAAAACATTCCATTTTCTTTCCATTTAGCCCTTTGTTATATCCTTAAAAACTCCAGGTCTCTTAAAATAACAAATTAAAGAGAACATGATGTCAACTTAAAAAAAATGTATGCAGTAATCAGAGCGTTGACGTACTACGCCTTTGACAGAAACTAACTGCTGTAATTTGTTCTTTTGTTAGTGTATTTTCCTTTGGGCGCTTTATTTTCAATCCAGTGAATAGATTTACTGAGATTAAAGTGGATAAATCAGACCTATTTATTTGTTTTGATTTGCGCCCGCCATTATGACATAAAAGGCCGTTAGATTTCCGCGCCCGGACAAGCCTAAGTTTCCTAGCTGGAAACAGCCGAGTGTGTCGTGCTTGAATTCCGATTTAACTTTACGTATTTTTTCTTTATTAGTCTCATTACGTGGTTCTTGGGACGTTATGTTCGTCTGGAGCTCCGTCAAGATTTTCGAGTTCGAGAATTCTCGGTCTGCTACCGCACTGAATATTGGGACGCCCAAACCACCATAGCTGCGTGGAAGAGAAAAGAGGTTCCTTTCTACTTTATTGGGGGTGGATGTAGGAATAAATTTGGTTGTTATAATATCATCCAACTGCTGCAATTTGTTGTCAATGTGAAGTATCCTTCACATGCAGAAGTTAAGCTTATACTTGTAACCTAAAGTGAAACAAGTATACGCTTTTTGAGGAGCAAAAGCTGCAATTTCTGATAGCACCAGCAGTTCACGGATCCAAGCATCGATCTTGTCGTTTATGTTACTCTTGCGATATATAGTTGATTCGATGACCGCACTGATATGTCCTTTGTCCTCTGACGTGATGTTTAATTTTTGTTGGTCCATGTATTCAAATAGTTTAAACAGCTACCACAGTTGAAGATGTTGAACAAAAATACGTTTCGTTACTTCTTTTATTTCAGAAAATATCTAATTCGATTTGTCGAGACAATTTCAGTCACTAAAATTTTTACCTTCGTCTAAAATACATTTTTATTACTTTAGGAAAATTCGACGGCATTTAGTCACATGACTGAAGAGCCTAATTATACGTGCCTAAATAAATAGAGGAATCATCCATGATCCAATATGTTTGCAAAAACTGAATTCATTAACTCAATCCGTCTATGGTAATGGTGACCGCGGTTACAGTACCGATATCGTCTGGAGAGGTGAAATTTACCTTGCAGCTTCAAGTGGGGGCAAAACTTTTGCCTCGTGTGTAGCTTCCCAACTTTTGTTACCTTTTTCGTCGGCCTCTCATCGTCGGCCTCTCATTCCGATGTTCCGTTTATCACCCGATTGTTTCATAACATGGCGACGCGGAAACGAAAAAGAATACAGTTCGTCCCAACGACTTTTGAATTTCCCCTTTTAAATTGACACCTCCATTCATGGCTTCGTAGCATCGTGACTCCAGGTTTTACACACAAATTCCTTGTCTTTCTTTGTTGTAACATGTCAGAGGTCAACTACAAAGCAGTAGCAAGCGAGGGATCGTGGGTTCAAGTCCCACCCCATCCTTCTTCATTCTTGCGTCAAACTTTTGGGAAGCTAATGTTGAATAGAATATGCAGGTTTACTTATACCAATAAAGCAGTAGTTGCGTATAGGAAATAAAAAATGGACTAAAACTCATCTTTCAAAGGCAGACGTCACAAATATTTGGTGTTAGAATAGTCACCCACGCAAAAATACAGCTGTATACCAGAGGAGAGAGTTGAAAAACTATAGCTAATCTATTCTCTCGGTCTGCAAATGTCACGTGATACTTTTAAAACAATTACATGTCCGTATTTTTAGGGCAACCATTATGATTTGAGGGAAAACTTGCCATTCACGCAGTTACCTTTTCATAAATATGGGCTGGATTTTTCGTAAAATCTTTGTTCTAACTACAAACCTGTCATATTGTGTAGTTTTATAGGAGAGTTTTTGCTAGTTTAGCTTTAGTTTAATTTAGATCTTTGTCGTTCACGTGACATTCTGACCGGGAGAATAAAAGGACAAAAAAATATGCTTGTTGCCTCCCCGCCGACAGCCAACACCATAGAAGACCAAGGGAAATTGATGCACAATTTCTTGTCAGAGACATAGAAAGCTAAGATATGTGACTAGAGAAATTTATGATTTAAAATAAAACTGCAACGCAGATACAGTGAGTAGGTGCATATCTGCACACACAAATAAAATAGTCCTCAACTTTGTCCCCAGGGTAATACGAAGACTGTGTCTGATGTGTTCTATAGATGTGTTCATTTTATCAAATGGTAATCGACAAATTAAATGTCACAACGTCAATAACATAAATTTAACGTCAATAGCTTAAATTGAAATTAATGAAGCCATTACATACATCTATAACTTTGAGGCCAAGTAACTTTTCATCACATCGGGTAACTAGGGACAACCTGAGACCAAATTGGGTAAGTTTCTCAAACCTGGGTCCCAGAATTCTGGGACCCAGGTTTGCTAAAACCTTTATATAGCCATAAAAACTGATAGAAAAAAGATATCAAGCTGAAATTTTCAGAATGTGCTTAACTCATGGAAGTAATCAAATGGTGTAAATTTGAAACAATTTCGAGGACCTTTATTCCAGACCCTGTTGATATTCGCTGGAATGACCCGAATACATTTCGAAATGGTTGATGACGTCATCAAAAATCTTTCGTCAAAAGTACATTTTCTATATACATTTGGCGGGTCTTTGCTGACGTCAGCAAAATTTTTAAACCCTTATATCTCCTAATACATTCATCAAAGTCACATGATCCTATACATTTTCTTCATCAGTATTTCAAGCTCTACATATTACGATACAGCAACTGGTTAAAAAATTTCTCCAAAAGATTTTTGTATAGGCACTGCTGATGTCAGCAAAACTCCTAAAACAACCTATATTTTTTCCGTTGTACTTTTGCCTAAGTGGTTTTTGACTAGTATCAATATAATACAAGAAACCGCGGTCGGTTTGAAATCACACATAACGAAAAAACATTTCAGTCTACGCGTTCCTGCAAAGAATATGTTGATATGATACCGCACATTTCAGGATGTAAAAAATCAGGTTTGACAACGTTCCAATGATTTTGTACAATTGTGCAGTAAATGTTTTGAATATTTCCATACGATACAGAGATGGAGGTAAGATTTGCAATGTAAGTCACATGTCAGAGCATCACATATCATCACATCACTGTCAGCTTTTTACCGGATCAAGAAAACAGCACGAACCGTGTCGTGCGTGATAGCAACGCAGTGTTTTCAAATTTGATGAATCGTACAAAGTTTTGAAGGATCGTAACATAACAGATGTAAACATTGATTTAAGTTTGTTTACATTTTGTTATGTTTATAATAATGACAACACTGAATCACCCCACCCTGTAGTGTTAAGGTGACGGTATACCTTTTGAGCATGGTTTTTTAAATCGCGATTTTTTCAGCGATAGTTAATCAAAGTATATTCATTCATACATCACCAAAAGGCATTTTTAAATACCTATCAAATGGTATCAAATTAATTTGAAACTTTTTAACTTGTGATTTTTTAATTATTTTCCACAAAGTTTTTGATTTATTTTACTTTTTCCAAAAAAGACATTTTTTTGACTTAAACCTTTGTCTTTAAGATGTAATATCTAGAGAATCGTTGTTTTTTTGAAGATAAAAAAAAATCGCTTTTACATAAACACGTTGGCTTCAGCACAGTAGCACTCTCCCTTGTAGAGCTTCTGTAGTTTTGTAAAAGAGATTTGAAATGTAATAGATGGTATACGAAAAAAAAAAACTAAGAAAAACTGTTTTAAAGATTTTTTAAAATATCACACCTTTCAAGCATACTCATGATGATGGTGATACTTTCACACTACCGAGGCGATGAATATTCAGAAGGTTGTCCTTTTAAATTTTATTATTCGCAAAGACATGACTGAGTATACCATAGAAATAGAACTTTCTAAGTCGTTTAACATTTTTCTGTGATGTGCAGAAACAAAACAGGATGGCATAGAAGAAGATCGATGTTTACTTTAATGTCTAATCAGTCTCCTTTTTGCTGGAGAATTAAATTTTTTTACATTTTTCTTCTTTCGCTTTTTTGAAGACACGAACGGCGTTTTACGATAACTTGACATTTTTAGAAATGAAAGATTTGAGGGTTTTTTTTCCAGATGGTCATTTCTTTTCAGAAAGGAAATATAAAATATTTTTTTACTTTGAAAAATTATACTCAAGAGGATGATAAGTGTTAAAAACATTCACTCGTAACTCCTATTCAATTTGAAGGTGTAAAAGAGCGATCAGAAAAAAAAAGTTAGTTATTTGGAAAAAGTCAATATTCCCTTTCGGAAAATAAATAAATATAGTCCAGTCGTTAAGTGTTTTGACCTGGAAAAAAATGATATAGAGCTGAAATTTGGCACACTTAGTCCTTTTTATATGTAGATTACCAGAAAATAAGCCCCATTGATAGCATTTGTAGAAAATGAGATATGCGCCATTTTTAAAAAAGGCGAACTTCCTAATTTTTCAGAAAACGAAAGCTGGTAAATTTGAAAACTAATTAAACTATTGAAAAGAACTTTCGATTTGGAACAAAAAAAATTATTACACCAACTTACAAAAATCATTATTTTGAGTGTTTTAAGTTCTTTTCAACCAGGGAGGGCGTGGTAGGTAATTTTCTGAAGGAAAAAAAAATTAGAAAGAACCCAACAATGCGTACAGTTGTTTTATAATTTATCAATGCTAGATATTTACATCTATTTTTAGTTTTTTTTTCAGTTATTTTACTGATAAAAGGTCAGAAAAGAAGTTCATATCCCAGACCATTCGAATCACAAGTTCAGAATTTATCGAATTCAAGTTTCGAATGTTTACGTTTATTTAGTGATTGAGATAGTTCGTAAAAAACTGTGAACGTAGAAAACGGAAGAATTGATAGATAAGAATAGAATATAAAAGAATAGTTTTTTAGATAGAAAACTGAAAAATATAGATGGAACAATGGCCTTCAAACATGGAATCTTCATACACGTCAGTCTGGTAGATATAATTACTCTATTGCATGATATGAAAGAATTGATTGAAAGTGAAATCAATCCTGGTGACAAGTATCCGTCTTTTTTTTATAAGATTTCTTAAATTCTCCCAGAAGCGAGGATGAGATGTTCTTAATATTTTCTTAACTTCGATCTAATTGGAATGGGTTCACAGTCTTGGTCATGAATGACATGCGATCGCACGCGCACGCCTCCGCACACGCCATGTGAAATTTGGGCGTGCTCTTTATCACACGCCTTGTTCTACTTTGTACACACGCCAAGCAGAACTGAGCCATTTTAGAGTAATCCCTTACCCAAACTTTACCCAATACATAATTGTTCTTCCGTGTTAAAATGTATCTCTAAAATGTATTTCTATTAAATACCTACCTTCATTAAAATTGCTGACGTGAGATACATTTCAAATGTTTTGCGTCGGCATTGCATCGACAATATTTTTTTTGTTTTTCAGCTGGCAAAAATTTTTGTCATTAACCTTGTATTGATCTCCTTAAGACGATGACTGGAAATGGAAATGAAGTACAAGTCCTATTGACCTACCTTCTCGATGGTGTACTTCTTAAGTTAATAGTTCTGTCCCAACTAGCTCTCTATGTTTTAAGATAAACTGATTAGGAAGTAAGTTGTACACATCATTAAGTTGGATATCGCAGAAGTCGCCGATGACATGCTTCAAAAATGCTTTTCACAGGCACAGTTCAATGCAAAGCAAAACTGTACAGGAGACTCAATTGTTAGAGTCTTTGCAGAACATCTCTTCTCACAAAACTGAGGGCAGGGCTGACTTATTGCCTGCTGTGTCGTGTGGGAGACAGAACTTCTGGACTTCTTTTTAATACGATATACAATTTTTTCGATTATTATTACTAAACATATTTGATTTCTCTTTTCCCTTTTAAAAAGATTTTTTAAACTTTATTGAACATGTTTTTTCTTTGGTATTATTACATCACGAGAACATTCGTCCGAAAGCTGTATTAAGGTACAGGACACCTAACCTCTCCCATGTTCTGGTTATATTTAACTTGCATGGGGTGCGCACTCTTCTCGCAGTATTCTCTGTGTCGATGAAGGTCGGACTGACTTGTGGCATGGTTCCAAATGGTCTTCCGTCTTTCGTTCGAGTCTCAGTGTAATGCACCAGCCGAGCATAAGAGTGTCAGCATGAAGGAAAGGGGCCGACTTTAATGTTCTCTATACCTTACGTTCTTCATAATAACACCATTCATTTAAATTTCACAACAAAATTACGTCGGCAATTTTTTTGCCAACTACTATGCTTCAAAAACTCTGCGCTGCCGCTCTCCTGAATGTAATAATTGCATGCCAAAATCATAAGCTAGGCGTGCGATACTGATCGCACGCCTGTATTAGTGTAGCCGTACGTACCACCGCACGTACCATATTCATGACCAAGACTGGGTTGCAATGTGCGACAAACTGTACTCCACCTGAAGAAAATTCAGGTGGAGTATGACGTTTAGGCGGATTACACACCTTGATGAGTTTCCTTGGTAGTCTTGGGCATGTAATGAAAGGATCTGGTCTGCAAGAATTGTTTTCGCAGGTGTATGCAGAACACACTGGTCCACATGATTTCTGGAAAAGCAATTTCAAGAGCATTGCGTGCACATTTTCTTGCTGAATCTGCATTGGTGACAATACTTACGGAAGAGATTGTTGATTGCAACGATGAATTCTCTATGAACTTCAAAGATAGCAAAGAAATTGGAGAGAAGTTGAATTCTGATGAAGTTGCAACTTTTCGTAAAGAGTTTGATGAAAAACCCAATACTCTCTCCTCGAAGTCTGGAGCCGCAAAATTGTGGATATCATACTTAAAGTACATCGCAACAATCAAGAAGTATATCATTGCAGAAAGGACGTCTAACTGGCCTCTTCATCTCAAAGCTACCAAAGAAATTTTAAACTTGTTTGCAGCCACGGGACATATAAATTATGCCAAGAGTGCACAACTGTACCTTCAACAAATGGTTGCCCTCCAGCGAAAAAATCCTTGGCTCATCAGAAATTTCAACAAGGTTCACATGCTGTTTGAAGATCCAACCGTTACTGGGCAGGTTTATGGTCTGACCTTGTGATAGAGCAGACTTTCATGAGATCAATCAAAACCAGAGGAGGACTCACCAGAGGGCGAGGAATGAATGACGATGGGCGGAACCTTTGGGTTCTTAGCTTGAATTCCAGCGCCTCCATTCATGAAGCAATGACTGGCGTCTATGGCCTCTGGTCTCAATTTTTATAACAATCTTTTGTCTTATTAGCTTAAGCAAATTGATCCAAGCAAGTGGGTTGGAAAATCGAAAATTCTCAAATGATGCCAATAAAGACAGATAAACAAGTCGCCCCTGATAGCCTCCTAAAAATCATTACATGCAACTGCAAGGCTACTTCGAAGTCACCCTGTTTAACAAACTTGTGTTCGTGCAGAAAACATGGTCTGAGCTGTATACAGTCTTGTGGAGAATGTCACAGTGAA
Organism: Hydractinia echinata; assembly: GCA_030067915.1. Taxonomy (NCBI): domain Eukaryota; kingdom Metazoa; phylum Cnidaria; class Hydrozoa; order Anthoathecata; family Hydractiniidae; genus Hydractinia; species Hydractinia echinata. The sequence continues at coordinate 1,946,840 of JASGCC010000028.1, forward strand.
ACATGTGAAAACAAAGAGGTCCGCTCGCTATAATTCTTCATTTTTAAATGCAAATCTCTTATAAGGAGTCGGTTCAGCAAAAAAGCCAACCTTTGCCTTATTAATTACTCTTTTTTTAGGTATGCGATGGTGATAGTAACGTTGAATATGATTTGGAAGATGAGGAAGAGAATAGCAACATTTTTGATATATTTGATGCATTTTGATTTTACATATTTGTATACATATTTTTACTTTTTTAAGATGAAAACTATTAAAGAAAGTCCATGACTTTAAAAATAATGATTTTTGAGAGTTGGTGTGATAATACTTTTTGTTTTAAATTGACTGGTTTTCGAATTGACCAACTTTTGTTTTCTCGAAAATTTGCAAATCAACCATTTTTAAAAATGGTGCATATCTCATTTTCTACAAATGCTATCGATGGGGCTTTTTTTTCTGGTAATCTACATATTAAAAGGAGAAAGTGTGACAAATTTCAGCTCTATATCATTTTTTTCCAGGTCAGTGTTTTTTTTTTACTTTAACGACTGGACTAATAGTTTCACCATTGGAAAGATCTTTAGTATAAATGGCTAATAAAAAAAAATCGATTTTTTGATACAATAAAGGTATACTGTCACCTTAAAAGCAGTAGCAACGGAAAAATACTGTTTATATAATTCTTCTCTGGGAGATACATGCTGTTTTATTATAAGAATAGTGTTTTTTCGTTTCAGCATCAACTTTTTTGAAATTTTGTGCATCATACAAATCTTCATATTTAGAAAAAACAATCGAGCTTGGACATATTCTTAGGATATTTTAATTTCTGACTCATTTTCAGAGTATATTCTTATAAAAAAAGGTGTAAAGAAAACATGTTCAGGCTCATGACACAACAAGGAACTTAATATTTAAGGGAAAGTTTAGCTCTGAAATTTGAAACGACTAAGAAATTGTTACACACCTAAATTCATGATGAAAGTTCAATCAGTGTTTTACTTAGATTAGGGATCGTCTCCAAGATCGTTTCATTTTTGATACGAAATTGACACAATTTTCATTGTATGGAAATTGTTTCATTATTTTTTACATCGTTTCATAATCGTATCATGAAATGAATTAAATATTTCATCTTTTTTTACGAAACAATGTTATAACAGACTAAGAAACATGAAACAATTTGTTGAAATGTTATTTTAAAATTGTTTTAAATTCGTATGGCAAGTCATGTTAATTAAAAAATAAAACGATATGAGACGATTTTTTTTGAAACGAGAGACGATCCCTTTTTAAACTTCGCTTCATCCCAAAGAGAATGGATTGGAAATGTATACAATTGTCTGAGACATTTCCAATCAGTTCTCTTCGTATGTTTTTCTTCTTTACAAAAAATATTTCTAACAACAACACCAACTTTTTGTACTTGAATGTGATAGATTTTTTATAAAAGTAGCAACCTTGGTCCCAGAACACAAAAATGGAAGATAAAAAAGAGCAAACAAACGTTAAACTAACCTTGTGATGAGTTAACATTGGCGAAATCAGTACAAAATATATAAAAGAGAGACAGCCTTCTGCACTACGGTTTTCTATTTCAGTTGATAAACAAATTGTTTCCATAAGATACTGTACGAGCATGATAAACCAGGGGTAAAAATAAATTATTTAAAACATTACTGCACCCTACGACGCTGTAGTATAAGTTTTCTGGTTTGGCAGCTTACTTATTATTTTGGTAAACTTTAGCGTAACACCAAACTTTCGGAGACAATGTTTGAGCTTAAGAAAGTGACCCAGGATTTTGTGCTGTGGACTCACATAGTCACTCACACAAGCATATTATAATATAGGATTATTGTATTTTTTAGGAAAACATTTAAAAGATGGAAGCAATAACAAGTTATCTGTCTACTCATTATTTTTTAAACATGCTTGCATGTATGTTGTTTCTAATCACACGTTGTAACTATTTTCTTTGCACGATGCTGTTTGAATTATCGGAAGAAGGTGAATGTCAACTAGATTGGAGAGATACCGAAATTTTGATGTTTTTATGTCTAGTGTTGGTTATTAAAAACCGTAGATGGAAACCAATCAGTAATAGAGAGTACATAGCAAACACTTTTTTATTTGGAAAATGTGCAAATGCCTTATTATTTTCCAGACAAGATTTACGTTGGGGATTTCTATATATAGCTTTTTGCTTGTTTTTATTTGTTGTGTTCCCAGAGCCAAGCTATTCTGGCCCAGATAATGTGACATTTTTTCGTGGACAAGCCTTAGATGAAGTTTTACATCATGAACCAGAAAAAATTTTGCTTGTTGAATTTTATGCCACTTGGTCACCACCGTGTTCAAGGTTTTCCAGTACGTTTGCTTCCCTATCACTTCAATATAGCAATGAATTTTTTAAATTTGGCAAGTTGGATGTAACAAGATATCAAATGATTGCTGACAAGTACAAAGTTAACTCCGATATATCAAGTAAGAATCTACCAACACTCATTTTGTTTCAGAATGGGAAGGAAAGCCTGCGCAGACCAACTCTTAATAGCAAAGGGATTGTTTCTCCTTATATTTTTAAGGAGCAAAATATCATACAAGATTTTAATTTGAATGAAGTGTATGCTGAAACTAAAAAGAAGGAGAAGATTCAAAATGGCAAGAAGAAAAATTAGAAACATCTGTACCTTGTGTAACTGCATATATTATGACCAGAATATAAACAAACAAAATCGGAAAAGGAATCAGTGTTTCTTATTTGTATCGCACTTTTACGTTATGGCACATTGATGGCAGTGTTTTAGTTTGTATATTAGAGTGATATTGAGTATGATTATTGCATCTAGGATTTCTTTGTTCAAGATATATATTATAGTTGCCCTTTTCATTGTACAAAAGACGACTATTGCCTTATTTGTCTTTAAAGTTTGCAACTTTTGTCTTAATTTTTTAGATACATAGAAGTTTTAGTTAAAAATTTAATACTTGCTGGACAATCTCTGATTTTGTGTGATTTGCACTCCAACTTATGATGCCTAAGAAAAAAACTGCAATGTGACAATTTTTTGTATTCTAGAGGTAATAGGGTTTGCCTGTATTATTAGTTATGAAGAATTAAATATTTTAGCTAAATAATGCATTGAATATACTACAAAAATGATGCATGCAGAGAGTATATTAGCAGGACTAATATGAACATGGATGGACTGCAAAGAGGTAAGAAATTAACACTTACAAAAATGTGCATTTGCTAAGATCTTTTAAAACAGCTGGTATTGTTTTATGTTATCTAATATTAACACATATACTGATATGTTGGTTAAACTTTTTCTGTTTCATGTAAATGGCCAAATTGTTTTAGTCTGTTATTAATTTTCTATTTTTTTGTCCAAGATCAATTTATAGTAAACACTTATATATTTAGAATCCTTTGGATTAGGATTTGCCCCTCCCACTAGAATCACCAATAATTTCACTTGAAATTCCTGCAAGTTTTAATTCTTTGCTATGTTAATCATTTTAAAGTTATACCTATCAACAACATTGTGGTTAAAGTGATATGCCTTGCAAAAGAGCAGGTATACAACCTGCTTAAATCATTTTACCTTTTATTGTCCATTGTGTGGTGTGGTTGACAATTTTTTCTGTATATATTTCTCCATACACATAATTTTTGTATTGTGTTGTTTCCCAGCGTAGGTTGCTGTTTTGTGATATTGTTTTAAAGGGAGTTAAAGAAGCCAAGGAAAATACAGGACCTGTCAAGTTTGGAAGCTGAATGAAGAGGTTGTAAGGAAACAATTTAGTAAAAACGTTTAGTAGTTGTCAATGTAATAGTGGAAACGTTAAGATAATTTGTGGACTGCTTTGAATAATTGTCTTCTAGAAACTTCTGATGATGAGAGGTTGACTAGGGTAAAAAGGAAAAGGAGAAACTTTGAAAAGAGTGGAAGTGGTGCTGTGCTCAAACTGCAGTGTAGGTAAAATCAGAAGCAGAGAGTAACAGATTTGAAGATATGTTGAGAAGGATTAAGACAAAAAATGAAGAAAACTAATCAAGATGTTGTGATGATAAAGATGTCTTGGCTGGTACAGAGAAGGAAGAAAAGCTAGCTTGAAGGGTTATTAACAGAGGTTGCTAACCCTGAGTTTCATTTGAGTGAGGATAGTTTTCTGGACAATAACACAACAGAGGGGCCAGCTATGCTAGTTAAGACAGAATGGGTAGTGGAGGCTGTTAGAAAAACGATGATTTGCAAGCCTGCAGGTGTGTCAGGTGTTGTTGCAGATTATGGTAAAAGTGTCTGGCTATACTGGAAATGTCAAATATTAATAAAGAACGCCCTTTAACCCCTTGCATATAGTTTTAACGGCCAACTTTGTGAAAAAGTGGACTAACTTGTTTAAGTTCCTGTATCCGCCCTTGTATGTATGAGGAAACATAACTATACGCTCTTAGGCAATTATTTTATTCTCTGTCACATTTTAGGTTGTTTTTCTTTGCAGGAAGACACAGTTCGTGATTGCAATCATTCACCTTTAATCGAATTTTCACGAAACCGCTAACATTTTACATATTCGTGTTGGTAAATTATTGCTGACTGATTGCCGTTGGGAACTTGGATAATTTTGAGGGATGCAAGTGAGAGGCTGTCAAGTGTAATGGTTAATTGTTGTAATAGTCAATTGTTTCAAAGTCAAGGGTGTTGCTTAAAAAGAGATAACTATAGAGGGTCGAAGTTGATTGATGATAATAAAAATCATTGAAAGAGTCATTGATCAGTAAAGAATTGACAGATCAGTTGCGATTCAGTTTTGTTCCTGGGTGTAGCACTACAGATGCAACATTTTTTTTGGGCAGTTTCAGGAAAGTTATTTAGGAAAGGGAAAGAATCTCCATTTTTTCAATTGAATAAAGCTTTTGATGGAGTGCTATGTAAACTTATTGGGTGGGCTATGAGAAAATTAGTTGTAGATGAGAGGCTAGTTGTTTAGGCTATGTACAACAATGCTAGAAGTCGTGCCTGGATTAATGATTCACTTTAATTAAAGTATAAATGTTGGTGTACATAGGTTCTGCTTGGAAAAAGTTTAGGGAGTTATTCCCCTTGTCGACTAAAAGAGTCTTGTTGATTGAGAAAAAAGGTAGGTTGTTTAAAACCTGTGTAAGAAGTGTTATGTTGTATGGTAGCAAAACATATGCAATGAAACAGGAAGGTCTTGACCATTTAGAAAGAAATGATATGAAAATGGTTAGGTGGATGTGTAACACCAGTTTGAGAGACAGAAGCAACATAGGTATGTGTAGCATTAGAGATGTTATTCAGAACAGAAGTTTGAGTTGGTTGGAACACTTGAAAAGGATGGAGGAGGATGATTAGGTAAGAAAGTGTTGATACTTATAGTTACTGGTAGTATGGAAAACAGATTTTAAACCAAGAATAATGATGTTGACAATGACATTGTCGAACTCTGTTTACATCATGAAAGCCGCTAAAAACCATTTACCTGTTGTTGCAAGATAGGATGGTTTTGGATGGGGATTGTTTTTGTGAAAATTGAAAATAACACAGATGAGCACTAAACCATCATCATGTGCTTCCAAAGAAGGAGTCAGGATATATTAGTGTTGTGACGCTGTCATCAACCTGTTAATTCTGAAACAATGGGTTCATTCAGCTTTGGATAATTCGCACAATTTGGGCCCTGGTGGTCCCTTAACAGGAGGAGACTTCAGAAATTTCCACTTGTTTATTTTAAAGTTAATTTGCCTTAAACTTGTAACTGCAATGTAGAAAATGATGCACGTGTTGTGCTTCTGTTTTTTAGAAATACAAGGAAGTAAAACGTGTTAACCATTTGAATGTAAACATTAGATAAACTAGGAACATCTGTAAAAACATGCAACATACATTTTTAGAGAAAAACAAACAACGTACATTAAGTACTCGAAACAGGACTTGTGTTATGAATTAGCTTACAAGATTTTTCCTGGGTATAGTCCCCTTTTATTTTCAACATTATTGGCTATCGTAATTTTATGGTTTTGTAATCCATTTAAAATTATGCCCTTACCCTCAGAGGGCCTTGTAAAAATGTATTTTTTACCATAGGCCTTGCTACTTTAACAATAAGGGATGAAAAACCGATTTCGCCTGAAGAAATTGATAACATAGCTACACGGCTAAATGATGACTGGCTCAGCTTTGCTCGAAAGGTACCTTCTATGCCATCACATGAAATTGCAAAGATTGAAAGATCTTTTCAAAATGCGAAAGAAAAATGTTTTGCAGTGTTTAAAGTTTGGGATCAAATATCTGATGTTGAAATCACAGTTGGGATGGTGAAACTCATATTAATGCGAATGCAAAGGAATGATATATTGTTAGATGTTTTCAATGGTATTTTTTTAATGCTTTTATTATTTTTTTATTAAAAATGTTTTATATTTAAGCAAAAATCGTTTTCGGGGCTAAAATTTTAAAAAGTGCGTATAGGTGCTTTATCTGGTGACTTGGAGTGTTCGGTGGGTTAGGGTTATATCATGATTTGCAAATTTTTCTCCAAAATTAAGTCGTTCTTACACAAAATCAAAATGTATCATCTAAGGGATATCCTCCTAGGTATTATCATAGTTGGCTCTGCATGGGCCTTTATTGATAGGTTACACTTGCTGTATGCCTTAGATTTTCAATGAGCTTGTCAAGTAGGCCCATTTAAAAGATAATATGCGGACATATATAGCAATGACGGTCTCAGCTTGCTGATGTCAGCAGCAGGAATCACCCAATAAAACAACATAGTCACGTGATTTAAGCGGAGAGGTAGAAATTTAAAAGTGGCAACATGTTGTAAACAAACAGACAAAACAGCGAGAATAAAATCAATCACAGAGCTTTTATTTAATGAGTAATCAAACAGAAAACTGAGATGTGTTGCATCATCAACGTCATATAACTTTGTATATCGATATAATAAACGTAGTTTAAGAAATAAATGTCCATTCCGAAGTTTTGAAATATTTTGAGGTAGCTAACTACCAGTTATTTACACATGTTTAGCAAGTTACCTTAAGAAGTTACATTTACTTATAAGTGAACAAACGGTTATATCGATTTTTTATAATCCTTGTAAATAGACCTAGCCTGCCTCATGGTTCTTTCGCTTGTGTCTCTAATTTTGATTTTCATGAGGGGAATTGTTGTTGTCGTTGGTAACACGCATTGTTTTAAAAAAAGAAGGTTGTGAACATTCCCCCGAAAAAATAACTGAGTCATTTTTTGCTTTGACCTTTAAAATTTATATCTCCATGTATAATTGCATATTATCTTTAAGTTTTAATAAACAATGCAAATAACTCGTATGTTGGAAGATATTTTAACACATATCTGTAAAGTACGTACAAAGTGAGCAAAAATGTGAAACTAACCACCAAAATATGCTGTCGTGAAAGGTAAACAAAGCACATCAAAAAAGTATGTAGTTCACAATATATATCAAAGTTACAATTTGTCCTAACTATATTTATACCTATCAATCTAGCCACCTCTTCAAAATGTAAGAAAGCCCAATAAACCACAGAAAAAAAAAAATATATTTAGCTCATTTAATCCTTATACGAGAAAATTCTCACTGGCTAAAATTTTTAAATAAAACTTTGCAAACTAAATATATTGTACATCCACAATTTATGTTTGAATAAAATGTTACAAAAAGTCTCTGTGATGCTTTTACGAAGGTAAACACATAATAGTTTTCTTAAAGTTTTTAGCATGCAAGAATTCGATGCGTTGGCATGTGTTCATTACTACCAGAACGCATCCACTGAATACTTTTTTGCTCCATGGAACCGAAAAAATGACTAAAAACAAATACACTAAAACTAGCGACAAGTTAGTACAAAGCTGAATTCAAAGCTGAATTAAAAAGGTGGCAACCTTTTAATAGGCGAGGAATGAGATTGAACTTACATTGTTGACCTAAAAAAATTTAAAATTGTTTAACAAGCTATTTCTTTGTCGAACTATTCACATTTTTAGATTTTAAGATGTAATTTTACTGCATAAATTTGTGATGCCGGTAGCTTTGAAACTGTTAAATCTTTGGGGTTACCAGCAAGAATTTACGGGGGTGAAATGACTAAAATACAAATTGTTTAAAAAATATCGAGCATTTTAATCATTATTTAAACCTCCCATGAAAATACATTAGGTAACAAAATATTATTACAATTCTGTGTAGCATTGGAATCAGTAGGGAGAAACTAAAATCAAATGTGCACCTAGATTTTATTTTGATTTGTAAAAACTAATTAGACAATTATATAGTAACAATTTTACAAAAAATCTAGTGAGAAGAAAAGAACTAGTTGCTGGGGGATGTTGTCCTAAAAACAAGTAAGGTAGGTTAAAGGTAACTTTTAAAGCTAAGCTCACTAGGTACTAATTTGTTCCACTTTGACCCTCAGCCGTTGGTAACCTCGAGCTTGGCAGGAAAAACCAGGAATAAGTAAATTTAAATTTTCGATTTTTAGCAGAGCAAATAAAATTTGTATAAACCAGTGATTTTCTGAAAAAGTATGCATGGTATTTCAAACTTCTTTGAAAATGGCCAAAATCAGGAACTCAGGATAATGGTGGAGAATGTTTTTGGTCCAATTACATACTTTTCAATGACTAGCAGTTTATTTATAAAATTCCGCCCATTTGCTCAAAATTAGTACAGCAATTACATACAAAAGGTTTTGCACAAAAAGTTGTATGCGCAAAGAAAAAATAATTTCTGCATGTTTATTATTCCTTGTCATTTAAAAATTAAGCCGAACCGGCTTGGAAATCACGCCTTTCGTGGTTCTACGAAATAAGAATTTTTGCGTGAGAAAACTTTTGCGATTGATAGAAATGAAGATATTTTTTATTGTTTATGTGTACTCTTATAACTTTATGTTTATTAAAAGATCACACCAGTCGTTGTGTAATACAAGATAACCTAGTATCATGTAGTTTCGACTATTTTCTTCTGAATTGCCATATAGCAAAAAAACGCAACAGTTTCTTCCACAAATACCGAAACAACCCAGGGTTACCAATACCTTAGAAGGTCGGCAAATTATCCCAGACAAAATCATTTAATTTCCTGAAATCTCAAAGTTTAAGTTTCTATCCTCGTAAATAATGTATATTTTTAAGCCATTTCAACTTTTTTAAATTACATATCTGAATAAAATTACAGGCTCTACATGCAGTTATACATGTACATGTACATATACATATACTATCTACATGCAGTTATACATGTACATATACATATACTATTATGCTTAAAAAGTAGCAACTGCTTGTCCTTGATATCGATCTAGAAAATTGAGGAAATTGCATGTTACAAATCTTGTTGTAAAATTGATGATTCGAATAATAACTTCTGAACAAGTACAAAATATTTCATTAGTTCAGCAATGAAAGGTTTGACATCTGAATATTTCAGTTTTTTAACATTCAAAACTGAAAATTATATTCAATCTCCTGTATTGCAGAGTATCGAGTCCCGGGTATCATCCAGGGTGTCGGGTGTCACTTCTCATATGCTGCATAGTTGAAAATCAGGACGAAAAAAACGATCTTACCATGACGGCATCAGCCTGTTTTAATAAATAAATCACTCTTCGTCAGGGCGTGGTTAATTAGAATGCAAGACATACGTTCATATTGCTATTGTGAGAAAACTACGTTTAAAATAGATCTGTTTTTTGCTGCGTGAAAATTAATACGAACAAGATAAATTTAATTTCGCAACCTGGTACAACTAACAAATTTGTGCGGATTTTATATATTTTCTTTTGCAAGTTTGAAAAATACACCAAATTTATTCAGATATCCTGTGCAAAGACATTCTTGAGCAAAAGATTTTTTAACAAATAAGAGATCTTGTTTGATTCATTGTTTGATTCATTCAATTTTGAATATTTAGCCTATTTTTGTTTAGTTAATGTGGGGAACAACCAAATACAAGAGAGGCAACCTGAAAGGCAGCCGGTGGATGAAGGTGCGTGTATTCCCCTTGGCATGACTGCAGGAGTCTGCTGAATCAGTTTCAGTGCGTGATATCTTAACTGCCATAACTCATCAGGGCTATGCATTTATTATACTACATTGTCCCAAACTCCTGCATAAACCGTAATTTTCTAAAATCCTATCAATAAAATATGCGTAACTTCAGGTTTATTTTTATTTTTGCATAATTTGTGCGGTGAGTTTCTTTTAGTGAGAAAAGTATTAAAAAGTTTTTTCATGTATTTCTTATCTTTATCTCCCCAATGAAAAAGGTCTAGCGTTCACTCCAGTGAGATAAAGGTTAAATCCATGTATATGTATAAGTGAGAAAGGACTTATCTCTCTTCTGTAAACCTCACTTAAAACATACACAGGGTTAAAGTCGGTGTAGAAGGCCTAGAATGTTTTTAGTGAAATAACAATTTCGGCTTTAGCAGTTTTTCATCTAAAATTACACTATTTAGGAGTGAAAAAAAACACTTGGTATTAGCTAGAACATTCTGTTATTAAAAATTAAAATTGTGTTTTCAAAATATTTTATGATATCCTGTCTCACGGTCAGTTGTTGTTTTTTACTAGGTCTGACGTTATCCAAATTGAAATTGAAGCACAAAAAGAGACTGCAATCTTACTTGGATCCAGATCACGGTGCTGGAATCAAAAATTGGGTGCATATTGGTCACCAATTGTGCCTAGATGACAGAGAGTTATCAGCACGTGTTGATAGTTTGCGGTTGCATTACGCAGGAGGAGGGAGTCCAGCTATGGCTTTCCTGGAATCTCTGGCCATTAAACACCCAGAAACTACTGTAGAACGGTTCAGGGGAGTTGCCAAAGATTTCGATAGAAATGACATCGCGTTGTACATCCGCGACAATAAAATTGATGTAAATGAACAGCTCCGAAATATTGATCACGAACATCTGGAGAAAATCACTAACATGCTAAACAAGCATGTAGCTGGTATCTCTGATTGGCGTTCATTCGCAGACGAATTCGATTACAGCACGCACGACATTTCAAATTTTGCGACAACAGTTAAAGGCCAGAATAGCTACTCGCCAACTTTGAAGCTGCTTGAGTTGTTGCAATATTCAAAACCGACTTTGACATTAAACCAGTTTGCAACTGCTTGTGAGAGATTGCAGAGAAGGGATGTTAGTAAATACATTAGGGACGTCATTCAAGAACTTGGGGGAAATTGATAATACAACAGCTAGGAATTATCTGTCTAAATGCAAATCAACTCGACTAGAAGATTGGCCACAATTTTTTGCGATGACATTCTACAAGTAAATTGATTTCAAGATTTACGTACATTGTTTGGATTGCAACTTTTTCTGAAAGCAATGGTTCTTGTATATATGCATAATTTGTACTTCTGCATTGAATTGAGAATAAAAAGGAGTAATGTTTACTTTACGACAAATGTGATGTTGGTAAACAAAAAAGGTCTAATTTTTGTGACATACTTCTAAGTTTGTACCTTGCAAAAGGTATAAACTTACATGTAAAACTGCACTTAAGTCCTCTGCGTACAAGGTACTACAAATAGTGGAAAGCACGGGGACAGAAAGAAAATATACAAAACTCAACTTTACAATTTCTACTTTGACGAGACTTTAGTGTTTTATATAGTATAATTTTTTTATATATATATTTTATGTTGGTTATTAATTTTAAATGCACTTAGACTGTAGGTACCTTTTGTAGGTTATAAAAATCGTAGATAGTGATACAAAAATGGCATAAAAAGTCACCAAATCGTTATTTATTTTGCGAGTGTGCGTAATGCAACCTCTTCCAGGGTCTGTTCGGTATTTTTATCTAAACGGAAATAGGTTCCGTGGCAAGGTTAGGTGTAATGATATTTTTTGCATTTTCATAATAATAAAACCTAGAATTTATGCAGAGCGTCTCACAATTGATAAGACAAGAAGAACATTTGTCATCTTTGTTTAAGTTTACATTATTAGTATTTCAAAGTACTTAAAGCTCGGTTCACATGGACGACAAAATAGTTTTAAGACTCTCACAACGAAAACAAAATGTCTTTAAAACAGGTATGTTTACATAAAGAGAAATTATTTTCTAAGATGTTTAATCTAAACGTTAATTCGTTGAATTTTTAAAAGAATTTATTTTTCACAAGAATTTATCTATTTTGCACTATTTCTTAGCTGCAAAACACACAAAATATCTTTTTAAGGTGAATAATATAATTTTCCCACTTTTGAAACCGAAACTAACGACAAAACAATAGAGCAGATGGCACCTTCAGCTTAACACATGTTTTAACAATCAAACTGATTTGATCCTTAAAACTTAGTTTAACAGCTTAATGCAGAACAGTTTTTACACCTTAAAACTAAAACTGACCTGTTCACATGAAAGTAAAACTGGTTTTGAGTGATTAAAACGTTTTAAAACTAAGCTCTTAAAACATTTTTGTCATCCATGTGAGAACCTTTTATAAACATGGAGATATAAATATTTCGTTTGAAAATTAAATTTTTGAAATCTAGCCATATCATAATCTACTTCCTTCATTCGAGACATACGTAGGCACAAGTAAATCTTTTTTTATGAACAAGAATAAGTTTTCTGTTAAATGCTGTATTGCATAATAATATAATTTAGTACTTTTTTAACTTAAAAATTGCACCTTTTTTATGTGATAAGACTTTCGACACAACTTAAAAATTGCACCTTTTTTATGTGATAAGATTTTTGACACAAAAGCTTAACCTTATATTTGTTGGATTGTTGAAAACTAAACACGATAATTAAATGTATGTCATAAAAATGAGTTCTAAAATAGTAATTTGGGTTGGAGTCTATATGCTTCGAAAGATGAATCACAACGAGACAGCTGCTCAGCTGGTTATAAAATCCAGTTGATACTTTAAGGAAACTAATTTTCGCAAGAATTAATTTTCGCGAATTTCGCGAATTCTTGTTCATTTTTCGAAAATTAGTTCTTGCGGAAATTATTGGGTAACTTGCTATTCGAGAAATTCGCAAAAATTAATTCCCGCGAAATTTGGATTATTTGTCCTTTTAAAAAAAAACGATTTTCACTATTTTTTTTTATTCCTCATTTACTTAGAACTGCATATAATGATATAATATATGTTCATTTTAACTTGAGCAATCTTTAATTTATGTCTCCTATATAAAAGCTCTTGAAAAACGGTATAAATTGCGAAATATTAGGACTTGCCAACAATGTATATGGTGTTAAAAACGTTAATATGGAATGTCCTTAGGGACACCTTATAATTGGACAGTGATCTTGAGAACCCTGAGTGTCCATAATTCTGTGGATAAAAAAACCTTAAGAGCCTTAAAAATGTATCTAAAAGCATTCGTGTCCATTTCTGGCTGTCTTACACTTCTCGAAAATTGGAATTTGGTTGTAGTTTTTATTTGCCTTGATAATGTCAACGGTTTTTTCTTATCTCTGTGCTGAAGAACCTTAAATATGGCAAAAAATTGAAAATAATGGAAAAAAATTAAAAGCCTTGAACATGTTAAAAAAAAAATTTAGCTTTTAAGAAATCTCATCATTACACTGACGTTATAAGGGGAATGGATATTTGTACTCCACATGTTGATGTAAAGCACTACCATTTTTACTGCTACTTCCTGATACACAAGTACCTGAACAAAATCTGAATGTGACACTAGTCTTACATGGCATTTAATAGGAATCAATTACTTATTATTTTTTTAGTGAAAAAAACATTTATATATGAAATTCATGTAATGGAAACTTTGTCATGGATGACCAATTTGTCATGGATGACAAAGTCAATGCGAAGAGGATAAAACTAGAGGTATTCCACACTGCTTGCTGCAACTTTGTGAATAGTCTACCGTGGAAATAGAGTGCTCTGGAAATAAATTATGAATTCTTCTCTTTAGCCAAAAGTTCATGGTGGAAGTCACTCAGGTGAAAATGACAATATTGACAACTATCCAGGTATTTAGAATGGATTTTATGCATTCTTTTTTCTTCATAAAAAGAAAAATTAATTTTTATGGTTTTTGTTAGCACTGGTCATTTATTGTTCTAATCTTTAATCTAAGAATGCTTTTAAATTTGTTGGATGTGTTTAAATGAAGACCTTTCTATACGCCAGTCGAGTGATGTTTTATAGCGGGAAATTGCAATCATGAACAAAACAATGGGACGGCTACTTTAAATGAAGAAACTTTCGCGGGTCAAAAAATCACGAAATCAAAGGAAGTAACTTTCGCGAATAGCCCCTTCTAAAATTTTTGGCGAGGAGTAACTTTCGCGAATGATCATTTATTACGATCATATAGATTATGAAAATTTCAAACAGGAATGTCTCGCAAAAACAAAGTTACGAACATAATTTTTAAAAAGCAATAAATGTAACAAGTTTTTTTTAAGAAAAATAATGACGTGTGAGCATAAGCATAAGTATAACTTGCTAAATAACTGTAGCATAAACATAGGAGGATAGCGTAAACATTTATTTGCAACTTTTAAACTTTAAATGTTCTACCAATTCCTCTTTTGTTTTTCTGTTACATGGATAAATTTAATAACGGAAGATAAATAGCATCGCAAGCGTCTCATATTTTCGGTTTTTTAATAACATAAACCTCCTAGCATAAACTAAACTTTCGCTTATTGCTACCACGCTGCCATTTTTAATATTTGTGCTTTGATTATTTTCCTCGTGGTCACGCCTTCACTAATTAGCTAAAAAGCTATCTCACATTTTATCTTCGATATTGTGCGTTTTGCAATTCATCGCAGGTAAAAATGGCAAGACAATGAAATTCTATTGCCTATAAATCAAACACCATACTTTGCTTTGGACTATGCATTTTTATAACCGTTTTTGTTCCGCGAAATACTCGTTCAAAAACACAGAATAACATGAAAACGTTCGCAGCAAAATTAGCTTAAGGCTAAACAATAGGTCAGCGTCGGCCTCTAGACTATCTTTTTTTTACGATTACTGAAAATGACATGAGTAGTTAGATGACTTATTCCGGACAAGCATAAAATTTCAAGCTTTTTATCAAAATTGCATATTAAGGCCTGTACAAGACACGTTATACATTCTTTTAGTTTCCTATATGGAGGTTTATGATAAGCTGCCCTTTTTTATAAGAAACATAACTTTTGAGCTCATCTGGATGTTTCTTAACTTTGAAGGAGATTGGACCATAAAAGATAAAAAAAAAATTGATGATAAGTAATGACCAAGTAACTTAAATAATCATAACAGAAAGAATCCCCTATATAAGCCAATACCTGCATCGAAAATGTTAAAAACCACAATGACCAATAACAGAAAGAATCCCCAATATAAGCCAATACCTGCATCGAAAATGTTAAAAATGACCAATAACAGAAAGAATCTCCTATATAAGCCAATACCTGCATCAAAAATATTAAAAACCACAATGACAGATATATAAAAATAAAAAGTTTTGTATAATTTTTAAGTTACTTGGTCTGTTACTTATGGGTAAAGTTTGTTTACTTCATTATCAATTCTTTCGACTTTTATTGGAGAAGTATTGATGTGTTAATTTTTAACCATTTAGTACAAATCCTGCATTTTTGTGTACTAATTTTGAAATTGAGGCACATTCTTTTTTATTTCAACAGAACTTGAAAACCGCATCATTGCCTACTTGGCTTACCAGCTGTCCCTTAATGAAGGAAATCGAAATTTTTTCTTGAGTCAACTTTGCGACAGCAAACATGATGAATCCTTTTTTGAGCACATTAAAGAATCTCGGTATGCTGTCTTAGATTTTATTTGTGATTTGTATTCAAGAAAGGGCTGTGCAGATCTGTGTGGAGAAGTGAATAAAGCCTTGGAGAGTGGTGATTTGCGTGGTTTGATAATCGATGCAGAACGTATTCAGGAAATGACGGACATTCTTTGTAAAGGTATGTTGTTATTCTTATACTCTGTTGTTCATAAAAATTTGCCGTAATAGATGACCCAGCCTTTGTTTCATACAATAAAAATAATTACAAACTCTTAATAAGGTGTCTGTTGTGGGTTTATTGCCAAGTTATATACCGATGGGATAATTATAGCAACATTCCAGAGTATCATAAATACTCTGTCTGCTTTAACTTGCCTCACACAACCTAGCGATTCGAATTGTCGCTGTGATGCTCTCTAGGAAAATCGACCACTTCCCTTTTCGTATTAAAAAATACGAAATACGGAAATTTCGTATTAAAAAATACGGATTTCGCATTTTAAAATATGCGTATTTTTAAAAATACGAAATACGAATTTTCGTATTTTTAAAAATACGCGTATTTTAAAATACGAAATACGAATTTCGTATTTGTTAAAAATAGAAAATACGAAATACGAATTTCGTATTTTTCAAAAATAGAAAATACGAAATTCATGTTTTTTAAAAATAAAAAATAGAAAATATGAAATTCTATTTTTAAAAATACGCGCGATTTGAAAAATAGAATTTTGTATTTTTTAAAATGTTACGTGTATCAAGCGAGTGGTTGAATAAACTGAATAGAAAAATTACTCAATTTTACAAGTTTTTTTTAATAGGTTTTTAATTGGCTCGATGATTTCACAGGGACGTTTCATCACTATAGAATGAAATACGGCAACTTTAAAGCTTCGCAGGGACGTTTTCTCGTCATTTTAGAACGAAATACGGCAACTTTAGAGCTTCGCAGGGACGTTTTCTCGTCATTTTAGAATGAAATACGGCAACTTTAAAGCTTCGCAGGGACGTTTTCTCGTCATTTTAGAATAAAATACGGCAACTTTAAAGCTTCGCAGGGACGTTTTCTCGTCATTTTAGAATAAAATACAGCAACTTTAAAGCTTCGCAGGGACGTTTTCTCGTTATTTTAGAACGAAATACAGCAACTTTAAAGCTTCGCAGGGACGTTTTCTCGTCATTTTAGAATAAAATACGGCAACTTTAAAGCTTCGCAGGGACGTTTTCTCGTCATTTTAGAACGAAATACAGCAACTGTAGAGCTTCGCAGGGACGTTTTCTCGTCATTTTAGAATGAAATACGGCAACTTTAAAGCTTCGCAGGGACGTTTTCTCGTCATTTTAGAATGAAATACGGCAACTTTAAAGCTTCGCAGGGACGTTTTCTCGTCATTTTAGAATGAAATACGGCAACTTTAAAGCTTCGCAGGGACGTTTTCTCGTCATTTTAGAATAAAATACGGCAACTTTAAAGCTTTGCAGGGACGTTTTCTCGTTATTTTAGAATAAAATACAACAACTTTAAAGCTTTGCAGGGACGTTTTCTTGTCACATTAGATTAAAATACGACAACTTTAAAGCTTCATATATACGTTTTCTTGTCATTTTAGAATGAATACAGCAACTTTTTAAAGAAAAGACAAGTTTATATTTCACAAATTTATTTGGGTTTTAATTAGTTCATTCACTTCAAAATTCGTTTCAATAATGCGTCATGCACCTTTCGCATCGTATTACATTTGATATTTTGACAATCGTATCTAATGGTTTAAAACTATTTTTACAAAATCGTTTAAAAATCGTTTTAGAATAGTTTCAAAATCCTTTCATTTTTCATAGTAAATTATATAATCGTTTCGTAAAAAAAATATGAAACATTTAATTCGTTTCATGATACGATTATGAAACGATTCCCATACGATGAAAATCGTTTCAATTCGTATCAAAAAAGAAAGGATCTCGGAGACGATCGCTAACCAGACATTACTTTTTTATGTCTCTGTATTTTAAATCTACAGCTTCTTTTTAGAAATGCGTATTTTTAGAAATACGCGTATTTTTTAATACGAATTGCGTATTCTTTAATAAGAATTTCGTATTTTTTAAAAATACGAAATTCGTATTTAAAAATACGCGTATTTTTAAATACGCAATTCGTATTTTTAAAAATACAAAATACGGAATTCTATTGTTTTAAAAATACGAATTAAAAATAGAAGCGGTCTATTTTCCTAGGGAGCATCTAATAGTAATCTGATTACTATTATTTCAAGTAGTAGCCAGGAAATACCCTCCTCTCGATGTGATTGTTTACACGAGCTTGAAATGTGAGTTTGGGTTAGTCCATTTACTCTAACAGGGGCGTAGCCAGTAAAAAATTATCCTTAGTCGAACTTTTGACCGGTGCGATAAAACGGAACTGGGGTTTGGGTTGTGAGCCCCCCAACGTGTCCAAGCCGGAGCCCTGGAAGCCAACGCCTTTTTACGCCTTTTAAACACTAAAACGCCATAAAACTTACTTAGAAACACGATATACGTTAAGTATTCTGAACAATTCATCGAAAATGGGAATAAATGACAACATAAAATACATTTATTAACAATCTTTATCAGCAAGGCTGTAAACCAGCATTAAGACAGCACAACACCGTCATAATGTTTTTTATAAATTTAAAGTTATTGAACCAATAACTAAAATCTTCATTCTTTTTCCTTATGCAGCATGACACACCAAAATAACGTTTTTTGCAGATTGAAGGTTATTGCAATAGTAACCAAATCAGAATCTTCTATCTTTATAAATATAATGAAAATTTAAAAGATATAATGTAATGGAACCATGGACAAAATGAATTTAACATAAATGAATGAATAAAAAACATGGCAAGGATCAGAGTTTCATACCCAAACCATGCCCAACCCAAATCAGATACATGTATAGGTGTACAGTTAACACTGGATTTGTGTTGATTTCGTGTTATATATGATACTATACGTTCGTTTCGTGTTCAATATGTATGTTACGTGCATGTTTTATTGTTCTTTTATGGTGTATTGCGTAATTAACTTGTGTTTTATGTTCGTGTCTCAAGTGTGCTATTTTAATTGATAGAATTTATATATGTAGTTTTTTCACGTTTTTTGATTCATTCCCGCTCAAAAAGACAAAGTAACAAGTTTAAAATCAAATTTCAAATATAAAGTTACAAAGT
The DNA here is from genome assembly GCA_030067915.1 of Hydractinia echinata. NCBI lineage: Eukaryota > Metazoa > Cnidaria > Hydrozoa > Anthoathecata > Hydractiniidae > Hydractinia > Hydractinia echinata. The sequence goes on from JASGCC010000028.1 coordinate 1,965,858, forward strand.
TTTTTTTTAATCAAATTTCAAATAATTTACGTATGTTAAAGAAGTTCGAAGAAAGTTAAACACTCAACAATGTTCATCCTTTCAAGCCCTGTAAAGAATAGTTGGTATACATTTGTTATTTATTTTAGTTATTATTCATTTCAAATTTAGGCGTTGTGTTTTTCTTCGTATTTTCATATTTTCTGTGTATTTATTTTAGTTTGAACCTTGTTTGATGCAAAAAGTTCCAAACATTTCTATCAGGGTTTTTTGTCATCCCGCGAAAACTTAACATTCAAACAACTAATGAAAAGCCCTTGCAGGCTAAAAGATTTCGGATTCTTGTTTGTGTGTAATTTGGTTCCCCATACCTATCGAGTTCGCAAGTAGCCTGTTTTGTACATAACTTTTACAATGTTGTTCCGTTATTTGAAATAAATAGGTATTATCCCGTGGTATTATCTTAAACTTGCAAAATGTTTCACGTAGTACAAATATACGAAAAGTGATTTGTGAAAATTAATTCTTATGAAAGAAACGAAGACGTTTTAGCATATCAATTTATTAAATATTATTGCTTGTGGTGTAGCGATATTTTGGAAATGTTTTATTATACCTGTGACATGACTAAAATCTTTATCAAGTTTAAGATATCTAAGAATTGACCATAAAGTTGGTTCCTACAAGTTTAAAAAACAAAAAAAGAAATAGAAGTAGGTGAAAGAAACAAAAAGGTTAAATCCAAAGGACTAAATCCAAAATGCGATTCCGTGGTAGTAATATTTAGACTAGCCGGGGAACCCGGAGTCGAAACGCCGGGTTAAGCCACAAGTAACTGTGTTACCTGGTGTTGAACGCCTGGAAGAGCGATTAATAAGAAGTGTAAACTGCGCCACACGTTCAGGTGAAGCGCTTTAGTATAGATGTCATAAATTAAATAAGGCGCAGAACATTATGGTGTTTCCAGTGTAATATATTTTGAAAAAAATAGGCCCACAACATTATGGTGTTCCCAGTGTAATATATTTTTCAAAAAATAACTTTTCACAACTTTAGCTGAAATAAAAACACAGTTTACAACTCGTTGCTATCCTGTTATAGCAAAAACAGTTGGCCAACCTTTTTTATTTTTCAGAGAACGTTCCCGCTAAAAGTTCAAAAATAAATATTACTCTGGGCTGAGGGATTAGTACAGGCAAACAATGACACATATCCATATAGGCATAATACCCTTTCTTGAAAAAAAAACTTTATCGTAACTTCGGATAAACAGAAACTCAGGAAACAGCCATCATTAACATTGGACTGAGCGCTTAGTAAGGTAAACTGTGTCGTCAATGCGTTTAGGCGTAATACCCTTTTCAAAAAACTTTATTGCAACTTCGGTTTAAATAAGAACACAGGAAAAACAGCCTGTTGTTACCTACCCTGTCCAGCTAAAAAAATCACTCAGCAATTCTATTTTGCATGGTAAGTTTTCATGACACTAATAAAAGGTGTCGCTACCTACTAACTGCATTTAGCATAAGAAATATTGATTAAGAAATTTGTTGTAGTTAGCCAAACTGCATTTGGCTACTTTTACTCTTCAGCCAGAAGTAGCTAAATAGCTAGCTAAGAAGAGAGCCACAACCCCAACATAAAAATAAATAATAATATACCAAACTTTAAAATAATAAGAATAAATAAGGCTAGCTGAGCTTCAGGAGGATGCTGCCTTAAAATCTACGTTAGCTAGCTAAAATCTTGAAATTGGTTTGTTTCAGATTTACACATGGCTAGAAAACGTGATGATATTTTCATCTTAATATGTGAAAACATAGACACAATGAAGAGAATATCTTAAACGTTGATAGATCTGAAATCAAGGCAGTTAAATAATTATACTAATCCAACCAAACATTCCTCTTTCTTGGAAAACATTTTGATTCGCAGCTTGGTGAAGAAGCCAGAGTATAACAAATATGGCGTCCTTGGACACGGTCCCTCGAAAGAAACAACTCGTACCTTAACCCCTAGAGCTCGGTTTAGTTGAACAAAATCCGCCTCGTTAAAACATAACTGGAAACGAAAATTTGACGGAGTATCTAGCATAGCTCATCAAATAATATCAAAATAACAGTCTATAACAATATTTGTGATCAAATTCGTAACGCAGTCTTCATTCTTTTCCCAATTTAACGAATATCAAGATACACACACAGCTGGAGTAGCGCTGGGTCGCGGGGTCAGGTCGGACTTTAAAAGTCGTGACGTTACGGCAATCGGTTAAAAAGTCGGGCGGAGAAGAAGAAAAAGAAAAAGAAGGAAAAGACCGCTCGTTTTAATAAGATTTCTGATATACATCCGAAATCTTAATAACCCAAACCTACAAAACTTCGAACCTTACTTCAGAAATTCTTGAGTAAAAGAGTCAACTAAATTCGAAACAGAATTTGCCAAAAACGTCGAAATGTCCTTTGCTAACATCAAAACTTATATCAAGTCTGCCAAAGATCTAAGAAAATCAATTAGAGCAAAAGAGAAAGCGGATTTTACCAATAAAGAAATTTCAAACGAAAAACATCATTTTGAAATTACGAAACAAAAAATTGAAACTACTGGTTTTGTCATCAATGAAATTTTTCGCATAATAAATGAACTTTCAAAAGATTTTCTAGTCAACAAAGACACATCAAAAGATGAAATAGTTAAAAAGGTATCAAATTTACAACTTAAACTTTGTCAATGTGAAAAATTAGCAAAGAAAATCCAGTATTTGTTGGACACTGTCCCGCCTGAATATCCAGATAAGGAAAGTGTTTTGCAAACGATAATAGAAGCTTATGAAAAATTAAATTTTCAAAAGAAGGAATATGTCGAAAATCTTAAAACTGAAATTCAAACCAGGGAGTTATCCAAAGAGAAATTGTTTAGTTCATCAAATCTTAATATAAAATTGGAGAAATTCAGAGGTTATGAATCAAAGCTTGATATTTATTCATTTCAATCCATGTTTGAGAAGCTTTATTCAAAAACAACACCTTCAAAATTGTTACCAGACTTACTTAAAAATAATCATCTTGACGAACCTGCGCTGTCTTTAGTTAAAGGTCTTGAAAATATTGAGGAAATTTGGATTAGATTAAAAAGAGCATTTGGTGATTCCAAAACAATGCTTCAAAAGAAACTCGAAGATGTTAAGAAATTTGGTCCACTATGGAAATTAAAAAGTCCCGATACTTTGCAACACGGTTTATCAAAACTTATTACATTACTCCAGGATATTCTTTCTCTGTCCAAAGTTCATAATATTCAAAATAGGCTTTATTTTGGTGATGGTTTGAATATGATTTGCCATATTATGGGAGATGCGAGAGTTACTAGGTGGTTGTCTTCTATCTATGAGGAAAATTTACAAGAACCTGAAAAGTGGGAGAGATTGATTTTATTTCTTGAGAAGGAATTAAGGATACAACAAGAGAAGGCTTTGGTTACTAGGCATCAGGCTCCTGAGTACAAAAAAGATGAAAAAAATTATCGCAATGATTCGAGAGATAGGTACAAAAGTTACCATATAAATGATAGGCAAAGCGATGAAGACCCCATATGTCACATCTGTAATGAATCTTCTAGTACTCATATTGCAACCAATGGTCCAAATGGTACTAAAATTATTCAGTACTTTGCATGTCAAAAGTTTGCTGAAATGACTCCCGCAGAGAGATTCAATACTATTAAGTCTAAAGGTTTATGTATTCAATGTCTTTTTCCAGGAGCATTACAGTCAACAGGTAAACATTCACAAGGAAAGTGTCAACGTGATTTCGTATGTCCTCATTCTCACCACGACAAATACACGGTGAAGAAACACGTTTTATGTCAAGACCACTGTGAAACGAATCAAGATGCTCTTCAGAAGTACGAAGACAGATGCATCCTTAGACAAAGAGTACCTTTGCCTGAATTCGCAAAGAACATCAAGCTGTCATTTCATACCCAATCAGCTTACGTATCACTGAAAGGTAATGCGAAATCCAACTCTGAAGTTATCACTGAACATGCGATCTACATACTCCAAACAATAAAGGTACAAAATGAGACGTACACCATATTCTTTGATAATGGATGTGGAGATTTCGTATGCAGACATGAAGTAGTTAAAAGAATAAATAGCACTCAAGAAAGAGCTGGTCCAGTTACACTTGGAGGAGTTGGCAATTTAAAAACTGAATCACCACATGGCATCTACAGCGTAACGTTACCACTACACGATGGAAGACATGCAGTCATGACAGGAGTTTGCATAGACCGTATCACAAGTGATTTTCCCTTGTATCCTCTGAGAGGGAAAGTATTAGACGACATTCAAAACCATTATCGCAATCATGGAGGTATAATAGAAGATCTACCACAGTTACCAGAGTCCGTAGGAGGTCGAACTGACTTTATGATTGGAATCAAGTACCTGCGATATTATCCCGAAATAGTATTTCAGTTGCCTTCAGGTTTGACAATTTATCGATCCCCCTTTTTGAATGCATCCGGTGGCAGAGGAGTAGTAGGAGGACCACATTCGGTGTTTACAGAAATAGACAAATTTCATCATCCTAATCGATCGAATATCAGCCAACAATCGTACCTTAGCCAGCAATATGGTCTATATAAAATGGGCTATCAAGTCAACCCAGATGTAGCAATTCTAAAAGACAGTCATCAATTTGTACACTAGCTGTCAGTAGAAAATCATGAAAGTCCCGACACTTACATCGTCCGGAAAAAGAAAATGTTCCGATCAGGTAGAAGAAGTTGGTTCAGAAATCAAATATAGATGTGTTGATTGTAGATCATGTCAGAAATTCAAAAATGGGGAGAAAATTGAAATTCTAAGCTTAAAGGAAGAAGTGGAACAAGAATTAATAGATCGATCAGTTTCAGTAGATGAATCAAGTAACCTCACAATTTCCAGATTACCATTCATTCATAACCCTGCAGTGAAACTTGCTCCAACCAAGAAAAAAGCATTGAAAGTTTACTACAGTCAACTCAGAAAACTTAACAAATCTGTTAAAGATAAGGAAGATGTGATCAATTCAGAAAAGAAAATGCAATCACTTGGATTTGTAGAGTTTGTGCACAATCTTACACCGACACAACAACAGTCATTAAAACACCATCAACTCCAAAACTACATTCCCTGGCGTGCTGTATGGGGAAAATCGTTTACAACACCATGTCGACTTGTGTTTGATGCGTCGCAACCCACTGACAGTGGAACAAGTTTAAATGACATACTTGCTAAAGGTACCAATAACATGAATAAATTGCTGGAAATTGTCATTCGTTGGTTTAGTCATCCAATCGCTTTCCATACAGATGTACAGAAAATGTACAACACCGTCAAGTTAATAGAGCAAGAGTGGTGTCCGCAACGTTACATTTGGCAGTCTGAATTGGATATCACGAAGCTACCAGTTGAAAAAGTAATTAAAACCCTTATATACGGTGTCAAGTCCAGCGGAAATCAGGTGGGAAAGGGATTAAGAGATACAGCCAAGCTCTCCGAATGTGAATACCCTGAAATATGTGAAATGATTCATAACGATTTCTATGTTGACGATTGTCTCTCTGGAGAAAAATCACAAAATCAAGCGTATCAAAGAGCAGATGAATTGACAACAGTACTTAGTCGTGGAGGTTTTATGTTAAAAGGTTTTACGTTCTCAAACCAAAAACCAGCAGATAAATTGAGCGAATATGGAGAGAGTATATCTGTTGCAGGAATGAAGTGGTACCCTGAAAATGATCAAATCAAGTTGGATATACAACTCAATTTCACCAAAAAATATCGAGGAAGAAAACCAGAATATGCGGCAGCCATTCCAGAAAGGTTAACTCGGAGAATCTGTGTCGGTAAGGTGGCAGAAAGTTTTGATTTAACAGGAAAATTGACACCACTAACTGCTTCCTTGAAACTGGATCTGCACACATTATCACAACGAAAACTGGATTGGGATGACGCCATCCTGATGAGTTAAGACCGCTCTGGACTTCACATTTCGAAATGATGAAATAAATAAATACAATTCGGTTCGACAGAGCAATAGTACCGTCTGATGCCGTAAATTTAGACGTGAATACAATCGATACTGCAGATGCTAGTCAGTCAATTGCGTGTTCTGCTATTTATGCTCGTTACTTAAAAAAGGATGGTTCGTTTTCATAACTTATTTTTGCACGCTCGAAAATAATTTCAGAAGGAACAACTCAGCCGAGAGCCGAATTAATTGCTGCTAACTTAAATGCACACACAGGCTTTTTTGTGAAAAGATCTCTTGGAAAATTCCATATTGGATCAGTCAAACTAACCGACAGTCAAATTGCTTTGTTTTGGATAACAAATGAGAAAAAACCTCTCAAAACATGGGTGAGAAATCGAGTAATTGATATCAACAGATTTAGCAAACGTGATGATTGGATGTATGTCAAAAGTAAAGATATGATAGCCGATGTTGGAACTAGACGAGGTGCTACTATCTTAGATGTCAGTCCAGGATCTACATGGATAGAAGGATTCGAGTGGATGAAGTCAGACGTATCAAAATTTCCTGCGTACAACGTTAACACACTCAATTTGAAAGAAGATTTATCCGAAACAATAAAAGAAATTGCACACCATGAAGAATCACCAGATATACTTGTTTTCACAGGTTTAAGAAAAATATCTGACGAGGTAATATCCAGGTACGAATTGTCAAATTACGTTATCGATCCATTGAAACATAGATTCAGTCAAGTTATCCGATTACTTGGACTTGTTTACAGATTTATCAGTAACTGTAAAAATAAATCTTTTATTACAAAATCAAATAAGTCCATCTCTCAAATGGAAACAATTATCTTGTCCAGTAATGACTTGAAGGCTGCCAGAGAGTACTTTTGGAAAAAAGCAACCGCTGAAGTTAAGAAATTCGCAAAAAAAGATGCATATGCTAAAATATCAAAAGAAAGCAACAACATACTGTATTATACAGGACGTATTCTACCAGATCAGAAGTTCAATAACACGAGCACTATGACAGATGTTATGTTAGATTTGACAAGTTCCACGTTTTTTGTACCAATTGTTGATAAGTATTCACCTCATTGCTTATAGTATAATCAATGAGGTTCATTGGTACCACCCTGTTGCTAAGCATTCCGGTATCGAAACCGTTCATCGATACGTCATGAAGCAAGTGTACATAATCGAAGGTAGAGGACAAGTTAAAGTTATCAGAAAAAATTGTGAAAGATGTCGATATCTACTTAAACGTACTATCGAAGTTGCTATGGGACCGATCTCCAATCACAATCTCAACATCGCTCCTGTGTTTTACGTGTGTCAAGTCGATCTAGCTGGCCCATTCTTGTCATATTCACCACACCACTCGGCCGCAACAATGACAGGTCACCAGTTGGTCCTATTGCCTTAACTGATAAGCAAATGTATTGATCAAAACCGTAAGATATTCAATGCATGGTTCGAATGTTGGTTAATAACCCATGTACCTAAACTAATGAAACAACCAAAATGGTTTCGAAATGATCTTAATATCAAAATTGGCGACATTGTTCTATTCCTAAAAGCAGAAAATTTGTCAGGACAATATATGTATGGTTTAGTAGTTGATGTTGAATTTGGAAACGATGGTCGTATAAGAACTGTTGTTGTTAGATATCGAAACTCAAGCGAATCGACTAATCGAGTAACAAGGGGAGCTGTCAGAGAATTAATCGTTATTCATCACGTTGGCGAATTGGACATACAAACTGAATTGCATGAAGCTGCGTTGAAAGCAAAAGCGATGATAAATTATATTGATTAAGACAAATCTCAAAATATTGATAATCGATATCAATTATCAATCAAAATTTTTCATTTGTCTGGGGGCAATGTACAGTTAACACTGGATTTGTGTTGATTTCGTGTTATATATGATACTATACGTTCGTTTCGTGTTCAATATGTATGTTACGTACATGTTTTATTGTTCTTTTATGGTGTATTGTCGAATTGCACTTTTTCAAATTTTTTACCCCCAAAATCATTTTATAATGACCCCCCCCATTTTATTGAAATTTGAGAATGAGACCCACCTCCTCATTTTATTATCGCCCCCCCCCCCCATAATAAGTTTTTTGGATATCACAAAGCAGCATCTTTTCTTATAACCAAAACACAACTCTCTTTTGGAACAAATCTTAAGAACAAATACTATTTACAGGTTAAAAACAACAAATATCACAAAAATGCGAGCACAGTTTATTCCTTAAATATGTCAAAAGCATTGTTATCGTTATCAGTAGTTGTTTCACTAGTGTTAGTAGTTTTCCTTCTGAATTTGGCTCGGGCTCTACGGCGTTGTCGTTCTCCAGCAACCATGTTTTCCATTCTCACCAAGAATGAAAGAATATTTGTCGAGTTACTTTTTTTCTCGGTGGCGATAAATGACTCGATTCGACTCAAGCATTCTAGGTCCGCCTTTAATTCAGGATCAACTGACGACTCGCTCTCTGGTGTCTGAACCTCGGATGTGTCGTTACTAGTATCAACATTCTCCGAATTCTCTTCGTTCTCGCTCTCGCTTTCCGAATCGTTTTGCGCCTCATCCCACACCTCCTCGTCGACCATTCCATCTAGCAATTCCTCTCCTTCATCCAGTGGAACACCTTCAACAACTCCTTCAAGCTTTCTCTTTACGCCGTCTGGTGGAATCATCACTTCTTCTAATCTTTTCAAATTAGGTGGATTTGGTTTTGTTAACAATTCTGAACGAAATTGTTTTCATTTCCTCCCAAACCAATGCTTTGAGTCTGGTGGATACGAGATGGTCTTCAGAGCCATCTAGTTTAATTGTTAAACCATTTCGCTTAAAGGCACCACTGATGTCGGTATTGTTGAGGGCTTCGGTAAAAGCCGTTGTACACAATTCCATGACTTCATCTCTGTTCGGTGATGGAATTTTGGCAGGATTTTCGGTCAACTTTTCGATCATTAACATGGCTTTCTTCTCACGGTATGCTGTTTTCAAAGGGTGGTGAGGTCGGTATCATTCACCTGTAAGTCACCAGTTATCCCTCCAGGCAAAATGACCAAAAAGTAGCCTCGCTTTTTCAATGATTCTTTGACTGCCGGGTCCAAGTGCGCCGAGTAGTCATCAAGTGTATAGATCTTTCTTTTTTTGAGGGAATAACGCACATGGCTGGGCAGGGACCTTTTCACAAAATTTTATTACATGATCAAGTCTGTAAGACCCTTCAGGTGCCCATTGAACTGTGACACCAGGAGGGGGGGTCAACTTTACTCGCTTCCCAGCTCCTTTAAAAACAAATTCTAGCTTTGCGGCTGAAGACTGTTGTTCAGAAGATAAAGATGTCATTGCTGTTATGCGTTCCCTTGAAAGAGAATGATTTTCCTTGACATAAGTTGTTTGAGATGCGCCTTTGAAGTTAAGTGTTTTTTCGTTAGAAGATTCATTTCTATGAAGTGACATTTGATCAGACATAACGATTTCAGGATCAGTTCCATAAAGTTTACTAAAAGTGTATCTGACAGTCCAAATGTTCTTTAAAAAATCTGTGATTCCTTTCTTCCTTGCACTTGCACTAATGGAGAATCTCTTGTTAGGTTTCTTCATTGAAATTTGATATTCTATGCACCAATCCTTCAGCCATCGATTACTAAAGCTCAGCTTTTCAGGTTCGACACCTTCACGTTTCCACTCACAATAATCATTATATAAAGATGCAGCTTTTGCCAGGAAAATCTTCTTTGGCAACCTTGCCTTTAACGAGGACCTGATGTCAATGAAAAACTCAAAGAGTTCCTTCCGAACGCTAGGGCATTTTTTTCGTGCACCAGCTCCAGCAGCACGAAATTTGTTTGCAACGTCGTTTCCTTCGATGTCAAACTCCTCACATCTACCAACAAATTTTACACAGCTTTTGTAATCTGCTGTGTCTGACTTCTCATCCTTCATGTCAGGAAACATTTCCCTCACGGTTTTAGCTTTGTATCCAATTTGGGAACTTGGCTTGGTCCATTTACGTTTCTTTTCATTGTACACGTCCTTTGGTTTTTCTTGTTCGAGTTTTCGAACCTTTCCAACCTTCCTCTTAAATGCCAAAGGAAACTTTTTTTTATTTTTCTTGTACTCCATCTTTATTTATTTAGCTCACTATGGAATAAAAATGTTAGAAAGAATAAGTAAGTTAAACTATATATAGCAAGTTAAATTCTAAACACACCAGCAAACACAGACTGGCTGACCAAAACGCGTTAAAAACAAAACTTCTCAACATTCTCAAACTGCGTTTTTTTAATAGAGGTGAAGTGATTCGAATGTTTTGGATCGAATTTATTATTACTTAGGTACTATTCATATGATAGAAATTACAGTGCAAGGTCTTTATTTTACTTAATCAAAACACAAACTTCACCATTAAACTGCACTGCCAGGTATTCTCTTTAAATAGCTTTTGAATAAGACAAAAAAAAAACACCGCCTCATTTTATTTTCACCCCCCCCCCACCATTTTACAGAAAATTTCGTGATACCCCCTTAGGTCATTATATTATGACCCCCCCCCACTTTAAGAAATTTTTCCCAAAGTACCCACCCCCCTGCTTATTCGACCCCCCCCCCCCCCCCCCCCTACAATTAAGCACAAAAGAGTAAGCGAATGAATGGTTCAAAGTTAAACAATTTGATTTGCAAGTAATTGGTCAAATAACAAACAATACTTTGCAGTAAATAGTAGTTCATGACAGTCCTCTCCACATGTTGGTAAATATAAGAGTTATTGTCACGTCTCTGATTGTCTATCGTGCGTTCAGGGAATCTTCTTCCAGTTTCAGCGATGTAACATTTACAATTCTCATCTGGGCTTGATGACGACATCGTTTTTGTGATTTTATCAGATTTGCCTTCAACGAAAATTTGGGTGAAAGTTAGGTACATCTATATAGTGTTCATATTTAAATATTATTTGGTACCAAATATTATTTGGTAGAATAATATTGTTCGGTTCAATCTACGAACTAAGTTTACATCTTGTTATCCCTTGTATGGAAGAACTAGGTTGTGATAGGTTGTGTCCTGATCTATGTTATGTGTGTAGTCTTGCGTTACGTATACGATAGGAAAGGGAAATACTATATCGTAACTTCTTTATCTACGTGTCTATAAACTATATGTTGTCATGGTAACGTCATTATGTGTATATAATGTGTGTATTATAATTAGACATATAATAGTGAACTTTTCCAGAGAGGTTGGACGAAGTGTCCGTAAATAAAAATGTCAATCCAACTTCTCGTTATAATTAACAGCATTAAGTTATATGCACACAATAACATATTTAAACAATACTTTGGAAAAACAATTTGCCCTGTATAATCTTACCAAGGTAAACAATGATGGCGTTTTTCCCTAAGTAGCTAAACAATGTTTGGGGCGTTTTTCCCTACGTAGCTAAACAATGTTTGGGGCGTTTTTCCCTAAGTAGCTAAACGCGTTTTTCCCTAAGTAGCTAAACATTGTTTGGGGCGTTTTCCCTAAGTAGCTAAACAATGTTTGTGGCAAAGTGCAATAAATCAATTGTTTATAAAAAAAGTGTACTTATTTATTTAAGACTAGGCTAGAAGAGGAGGTGAGTTACTTATTTAGCTTTTTTATATATAAATCTTACTTAAGCAGAATACCTGTTAATTATATCTTACCCAAATGAACATGGAGTAGAGCCAGTCTATTAAACCATTCTTCTGTCATTGTTGATCTGCAATAGTTTTTTAGTCTTTTCATGGCAGAAAAGGATATCTCACACTCGCATGAAGTCATAGGAATGGTGGCTAAAATTCTGAGGGCCACCTCTATGTTGCTAAAAACTTCATATGCGCGAAAGAAAGCTTTAAGAGTAGCTTCAATGGAATTTGGAATGGATTCAGGATTTTCTTTTCCATATTTTGCCAAAAGGTTACCCACACCTTTAACTCATTTAAAGTAGTTAAATGGTTGGAAAAGTCGTTAAAATAAAAATTAACAAATCAAATTGACTTTTCCATGACAATTTAGAAGAGTGTTCTATTTATACCCAAGGAGATGTAATAGTTTGGATGGTATGATCACTAGACCATGACTTGCAGTGACAGAATGATCAAATCGATCTTTTAGCTCAGAAATCACATGGTCAATAAGAGGAATAGTTATGGCCTTTTTAAAGTAATCTGAAACATTAGAACAAGTATAATTCGTCCTGTGCACTTGTCTTTCGAACTAACTATTATGTTTACTTTATTAGCTAATTCATCTGCAAGTAAAAAACATTTTTCATGATAGGTGTCATTATTGTCTCTAATGTAAGCAATATTTTCTCTTAGTTTTGCTCTGTAATAGGTTTGTCACTTCCATTGTCATGTCGAATACCTGTCGAGTAATGACCATGGCAACAACAAAGTCAAATCTTTCCAATGCATTTCTATGATTAACTGCTTTGGATACAGTAAAAGCATTAAGTTCCCTTAAGGGCCATCTCATCAAAAGTAGCTAAAATGCCTTCAAATAAGTCATTAAAAACACTCATGCCAATAATACATTTCACCCATCTAGTGTTACAAACATCAATAATATGGGATTGTTAGTAAGTCAGCAACATTCTTGCGTAAAAGTTTTAACCTACTTTCAGAAAATTTGAAAAAATAGGTTATTTGTTTGATTTGATCCAACTTGTAATAATGTACAGAGCACCAATTACAGACAACTAAATTTAGGCGATGAGAAGAACAGTGTGTGTATAAAGCTCTGTTTTTCTTTAAAATGTGAGCCTGACAACCGTTAATTTTACCAGCTACATTGCCATCACCATAACATCAACATCATAACATTGACCCTGAAAGTTCTATATATCAAGAGAAAGTTCATTCAAGGTTCTTAAAATGACCTTTGAAAAAGACAAACCTGAGAGTCCTTCACTACAATGAATAAATATGAAGTCTTCTCGCAAGTTACAATGTTGGTCTACAAAACGAAGTACTACTGACATTTGTTCCTTGGTAGATGTGTCACAAGCTTCGTCACAAATTATTGAAAAAAATTTAGCTTGTTTAACTGCAGATATTATTTTGTCTGTTATATAATCACCACAACTTGAAATAATTTCATTCTGTGTTTGTGGTGATAAGTAAGTTGCATTTTTTGAACAGGCTTTTAAATGATTACCCAAAGCTATACCACTCCACTTTCTCTATAATTTAAAAGGTCAAGAAAATTGCCAACAGAATAAGGAGCATAGTCACCAACTTCAGGAAGATCTTTTGAGTTGTCTCTGTGTCATCTTAAGGAAATGCATAGGCGGCCACAAAGAATAATTGTTTCAATAATGGCCGCTAAAAAAATTCTGTTGGCTTCTACCTTCTTAGAATACATAGTAATACCAGTATATTAATTTTTTTGTTGTACCTACCTGGTTAGTCCTTATAGAAGCCAAAATGGAAGACGTATCCTTTAAAGAGCACTTCTTTATGCTTTTTATAGACTGCAACACGTTATTCCAGTAGTTTTTCCCCTTTGTAATAAGATTTGTAGCTAATGTTGGTTTTGAATTTATTTTTTAATATAATAATGTGCAAGGCAGCCAAACCAGCATCCAAGTTTTTAGAATATGGTAGCCATGGAAACTGAGCAAACCAAACATATCGAAATCGCCTATTGAGTTTGTCCCTCCGAAAAGTGAATCCCTGGTCTGATTTTATTACTTTCTCAACGTACGTGACTATATCATAATCACCGAGGTGTCTTGAATGTAGTAAGTGCCTACATTATATTTTCCAATAACGTCAATATAACCTGGAGGGAAAGAATCAAAAGAAGGTTCTGCAATAAAACTTTTTCAGGTTTAATGGGTTTAGAATTTCCTTTGACGAAAAAGTGTCTAAAGTTAAAAGGTTTGCTTTTTACAAATGAAAGAAGTGTCGTCATTAGTGCTAGAAGTACCACATTGATTAACTAAAGTTTGGGCCAATGAAGAGGAACGAGTTTGCTTTCTGTCTTAATAAAGTATGACAACCTAGCTTGATAATATTGAGCACGACGCTTTAACGTTGTAGCTTTGCTCAATTTAACGGAAACTAAAGGGACAAAATGAGTGGGCTTAAATTGCCCAGAATGTTTCCCGTTAATGCAAAATACAATAGATACTGGCTGTAAATTTTTATCTGAAGGCAGACGAGGACAAATATTTTGATTGAAAAGCGTCCTTGAATCGTAGCTGACCAGAATCAGCATAAAATGTTGAAATATTTCTCTTTATGTGTCAATAGATAAATATAAAAACTCAATAAGTATCCATAACCCTCGTCCCCAGGGTTTTGTCTTTTTGATATGAGAGAAGACGACGAAAAATACCCTGGTATCGTTGGAGTGATTTTTGGCCAATATATGGCCAGATTATGCGAACGCGTCATACGTTAATTTATGCGACTAACAATGGCGGAACTTTAGCGGGGAGAATTTTATATTCCAGCAACAGAAAACGTACTAACATATTGTATTGTCTTACGACTAAAATATACAAGAAAAATTATCTTGGTAACTGCAATAAGTGTCTTTCAACTTTTAAAAAAAGTGTGCTGTCTTATAAGCAGGTTACATAATACTTTAATATAGTTTAGCTAGCTTTCCTGAATAAAGATGTTCTTTGCTGAACTTAGCAGGGGCGGATCCAGACTTTTTCAAGACTTAGTCAAAATATTGCTGCGCAGCAGCAATATTTGGACTAGGCTTGAGTTTAGCAGCTGGGGGTCTTGGGGGGCGCTGTAAGCCCCCCAAGTTGGGTCTGGGGGGCTTACAGAAACTTTCGCTTATTTGAGCTTTGCGGGTACAAAAATCGCCGAAAATTGTCTTATAATTCATCTTGTTGTTCTACGGCTTTAGCCGGTAGAACTTTAAAATGGGCTCCTTTTTTGTCGCCGTTTTTACTATCAAGACTAGTGAAGCACGGAAGGGTACCAGTCTAGTGTAGCGGTACGTGAATTAATAGTTTTTGAGTGTTGATAACAGAACTACCCTGTTAACGGTACAAAAGGTACAAAAACCTTTTATTTTTACAAATAAATCATTTTGAATTATTAATTTATGTTCAGTTGGTTTCGCCAGTTTCACCAAGCTACAACGGTCGTTTGTTATTTTTTTTGTGATCTGAAACTTTATGAAGCTAGATTTGTATTTGCTTACAAGGAGTTTCAACAGGCTAAAATTCGTTTTAAAAAACGAAATAAATAAAAAATTGTTTTTATTGATTTTTACGTTTCATTTAGGTTTCATAAGATCAGTGTTTACAAACTTGAATTCATTTTTTACATTCATATTTTTCTTTTCCCGTGCCGTATAGGACTGTAATAAATCAGTAATACGCCGTAGAACTTCCTGCCGAAACGACTGGTTTATTATCATTAAAATTGACGAAAAGTAACGCTAAGTTATAAGAAAATCTCCTAAGAACATTTTTTATAAGAAACAACTCTCCGTCTTATACGTCATATTTTAGATAAACAAAAGCACTAATGTCACTAAAAACTGTGCTAACATGTAGAACTTAAACTGTTTATCAATCAAAAACAACAGCAGAGATTAACAGGGATTAACTACAATTAAGTGAGACAATTGTGAATATATTTCAATATTTATAAATTCTTGCTGTTTCTGCCAATATCAGGCTTCATCAGCATGTCTAGGTGAATCAAATGATCACACCAGCCATGGACAGCAAAATAAAACACAAACATAATATAAACAATAAGAATATGGAAAGATCAGGATAATGAAGAGGAAATGTACATAAATGTTATATGATACATACACACCTCAACCCATGTATTTGTTCAGATGCACAGGAACGATGTCTACACCAGACTTAACAATACTTTTATAACAAAATAAATTTTTTAACTGATCTCCATGAGGTAAAATAGATGGGCGTGGCAATATACACTGCGTAAAGAGAGTTCGAAACCGTAACAAGCTGATCTGTGGGTGAAACGTATTAATTTTTCTTTTTATTACTGTTAATAAGGCAAGTATTGACAGAAAAGGCGACCATGTCTTAGGGGTAGTTGTTGATTGTTTCTGCTTTCACTGCCTCCTCAGGAGAAAGAATCATGTCACAAACAATATGGGACAGGGAAAATCTGAATAAACTTTTTTCAGATATAAAAATATTTTCTTTTTGGTTTTTAAAAGCATATTAAAAAACAAGGATGCTTGGAATAAAAGGAAGGATGCAAGAAAAGTTCTATGGATGTCAAGATCTCAAAACATCAACAAGAGAATTATCACCTACCAATACCAACGATGCTAAGCTGTATAGACAGTCTCCTGATGGATTGGATCTAAAAATAATATATTTTACCATGACCTTCCACTCAACAAACTTTGTTTCCTAATAGCCATTCGAAGAGTTGTTTAATTTCATCAACGACCTTACTTATCCAGATGTCAAGTTCTTGGTTCTAATAACGACACAAACATTAATTGAGAAAGAACTCCTCCACAATGACAAAAAATCTGTTCAATGAGCTCATATTACAAAAACAATTAGCCAGCTAGCTAGCTAGCTAATTAAATCTTTTTGTATTCATTTTTAATAGTCTGTTGTGAAAAACTCTCCTTAACTAGCTTTTCGTAGCTAATATACTGAAAACCTTTAATAAAATGTAAGGTGTGTTGGAGAGTGAAAAACATACTTCTCACCTTAAAGCAATAATTCCTTTATCTTCACACCTTGCCTCAGATGGAATGTAGCTAGCTATATATCTGCACCTGGATTTGGATGCAGACTTATACCGACCAAGGGATAAATATCTCCAGAAAACAAAAATGTCTGAGAATGAACACTTTCTAAAAGTTCTTTTTGCATTTCACGAAGAGATTCAACATTAGCCCACCTTAAATCAGCAAGAACCCACACCAACATGTCTGCCAGCAGCCATGATAGTACGGAAAGAATCCAAGCCAAATGGCGTGAGTTTTTATGACTGATCTTGACGGATAGGAGTTAAAACTATAGCCTAACAGGTTATAAGTAACCACGCTGTACGGAACCTTAATTTCCTAGGCCGGCTACAGGCCACACATTGTTGGACTACGCATAGAGTGCAAAAATTACGTCACAATTTTGACGTCACATGCCCCTTAAGTGAGATGGGGAGGGTTGCGGGCCATAGCTATTTGATTTTTGACTGACTAAGTGACTGATTAGTCAAAATGAATCAGTCAAAATCTGTAAGCTATAATTTGGAACCCTCTCAGTCTATATGGTACCGACCGTCACCATCGCTATAGCCGAAATGGAGAGGGCTGTGAACCGTGGCTTTTCGCCGTAAAAAAATTACAATCTAAACGAATTTTTTAACGCCCTCCGTCTGCAACACCTGGATTGTCGACATCATTCACTTGACTAACATTTTTCGTCAAATTTACACTTAGTCACGCGACTTATCTGACTAACCCTGGATCCGCGCCTGCTTAGATAGTTCATTTTTAGATTTCCAATCCAGTTTATGGAAAAAGTTTTTATTTTTGTAGCGTTTTGAATCCTATGAAAAAAACAAGGAAGTGAAGAGAAGACTAATTTCTGGATATATGTAGACAGCTTCAGATATAATAAAAGCTTGCCTTACACATTCTGTTACGTAAAACAGCAGAACCATTAAGGGATATTTTGGAGAATTATTTTTTGCAAGAACTAATTTTCAAAATACTTTTTTATTTTTACGAGAACTAATTTTTTGCAAAGTTAGCAAGTTCTACTCTTGTTTAAAATACCTCCTTAATCTGAATACAAGTATGACTACATGTACTAAAGGGGGTATATATAAGGTAAAGGCTATTTTTCACTTCAAGAAAATTTTCTGTGGAATAGAATGGAAAGGAACAGAAAAATTTCTGAGTATGCATACTTATAATGTTTACATCATATGAACAGAAAATGTATTGTCTATTCTGTTCTGAGCAAAGTAGAATCGAGTTCAACTTTTTTTTTGCGTTGTGTATGAAAAAGACAAGTAGAGAATTATTTAGCCAATCAGGTTATTTCGTTTTGTGAGAATTGCGCAATGTGTGTTTACTTTCTGTATAAAAATGTGCAATATTATGATATAGAAATTACAAGGTAGAACATTTTTTGTTCTGTTCCTGTCCATTTCGTCCATGGAAAATTTTCTTAAAGTGGAAAATAGCTGTTAAGGTGCCCAGTGAAGTGGGCTTTATAAAATACTTCCTGTTCGAAACCATACCCTTTGCTAAAAATAAAATTGAAATAAAGACCTGAATCTTGCTATAACATGTTTTTAGGTTGGTTTGATAAATTTGAGTCAAAAAATATTTCCACTATTATCATAGTTCCTGATTTTCTGAATTTAGCTGTTTTCAGGGACACCCATAAACGATTTTTGACAGTATATCAATTTTGATGTGTAAAAAACATAATGAGCAATTCTCAAGATTGAAATTGTCAGATAGGCTCTAAATAAAAAAATGTGCCATGCTTGATTGGTGCAACCCAGTTTCCTATTTTCTTATATCACCGAAAGCTATTTTGTCAATAAAAAACTCGCCAAATTTCAGTTCAAATGGGCCAATTTTTTAACATACAACGTCTTTTTGAGCTTGTAGGTGGAGTGGGTTGATTTTGCCTGCCTCTGCATGAATACGGTTAAGGTATTATTAAAATTCATAGCTCTCAGAGACACTAGATTCCCTCTTTTCCAAGTTTTATTATATTCTTTTTCTTGAATAAATTCATTGATAAAGTCTTGCAAATTGGGTCCCCAGAAATATAAATATTTGCAGGATTTATTCTTGTGCATCTGATTTCAAACAAATATGTTGCTATGACACTTTACGGAGGAATGGAGTCTTTAATCCTATTGTAAATTGCAAACATTGAAAAAGTTGAGCTAGCTAATAAGCTTAATGTAAACAAAGTACCAAGCTAAAATACATAAAGATGGCTGTTATCAGAACGTCTGCAGTAGGTTTTTCATCATATTAACAAGCTTGTTTTAGCTAGCTAGCTACAAACACTTGCTAAAAGACAGGGCTGTTCTTTTATTATTTCAGCAGTCTACTATTCTTTCTTAATGTAGAACCATAGTCACAGGAGAGAGATAGTCTGGGTAATCGGCCATTTCGGGCCGATACGGCAAAAGGACCTGACCTAGAGCGGGTGGTCCGAAAGTAAGGGGACTGAATTATGTAAAATGGCTGCGGCGAAGGAAGATTTCCTTTATGGCGAAGAACTTGATGCTATATTGGAGGCTATAGATGACGATATTCTACAAAGTAATTCAGACTTTGACGTGGAACTAACCACAGTTGTAAAGGAAATACCCGAGGAGGACGCAAAAGTCACCTTTAGCTGTAGTTTGTGTCCTAAAGTTTGTTTCTCGAAGAGGATTAACACGCCACACCAACGCGAAACATAGTGACCCCAACAAAGGTGATTCTGCAGGATCAGGTGATAGAGATGTCAAGGAAGCTGAACAGATGTTGCATCTACTGTATTTTAAAAAATATATGGACCAAGCTGTTTTAAAATTAGCTGGTGATGAATGTTACCCATCAGAAATCACCAATGAATTCAAAATGTTCAGAGTTTGGTGGCCTTGACAATGTTATACCGTTTTATGCTCTTGTGAAAGACCTTATAAAATCGTTCAATGGGGATGCTGAAAGGTTTTATCCGTTGATTTATAAGAATATTTTGGATATAGAGCATCCTTTTGGTTCAAGCTTGAGTCCCAACTGTAGCGTACTGTACTGTTGGGATTTTATTTTGTAAATCTGGTTTTGTGTCACTTGACAGCTATTTTTATAGCTACACATTTATAAAAAATCATTATGATGCTGGCATAGCTAGTGAGCTAGCTGTAGTTTCCTATCTTGATTTCTGATGTTTTCACAAATTTTTTAAATGTATATAGCTAGCAATATAGAAAGGCTGGTGGAGCGTGGGACAGAGTCCCCCAGGTTCGCAAGCGAAAATCTTTTAGTGGGCCTTATTTTGAAACGTGTCTTGAAACATGGCAAGACAAACAAGTATAACTGCCTTTCCTAACCATGGCTATTTTGTGATATGTAAATGAAAGTGGTTGTTGTGGGTGCAAGATAATTAATAATGTTTTTCATGCCCTGTCCAGGATTTGAACCTAATCTCTCATTTGCATAAGTGTCATAACCATTAGACCAACAGGGCTTGAATGTATATACAAAACTTTACAGGTGAAATAAACCTTTTTTTCGGAAACGCTTGGTTAAGCTACAAGTGACTGTGTTATCTGGCGTTAAACGTCTAGTGAAATGATTTATAAGATCTGTAAACTGTCCACACATTCAGGTGGAGCACTTAAGTACAGGTATGCAGTATGTCGTAAATCGAGGGTAGCAACATTAACGTGTTTCGGGTGAATATATTTTTCAAAAAATAACTTTCCTGCAACTTTAGCTAAAATAAGAATGCAGTTTTTTAGATGTTCTGCTTCTGTCATAGAAAACAGTCGGAAAACCTTTTTTATTTTTCACAAAATTTTCCTGGTGAAACTTCAAAAATGAATTTTAATCCAGGGTGTGCGCTTAGTACAGATAAACAATGGCGTACAACCATATAGGTTTAATAGCCTTAGTCATAATGCCCTTTTTTAAAAAACTATCCTAACTTCGGTTTAAATAAAAATACCAGAAAGAGCCCGTTGTTACATTGTCCAAGGTGTAGCAATATTCCATGGACCAGTGACATATTTTTTTTTAGAACCTGATGCATTTATTAGAAAACGTTAAACAAAAGAAGAGGCACGAATGGTATCCGGCATTAGGTCAAGTAAGGGAAAGGGAAATTATTTCTTCATCAGGAAATTGCTATATATATTATATATATCGGGAAATGATTTCCTGATGCAGAACTTATGACATTACCTGATCAGGAATATTTTTTGCTTTTCTGAAAGTTGTTCTGATTGAACCCAAAAAGTTAATGCGATAAATATATAATATATAAGATTTTCAGTATATACGTGTTGACGATTGCACAAGAACTGCTCGTCAGAATTTAAAAAAATATAGATGTCAATATAGTAATAATTTCCATTTGTCACTTAACCACACTGGTGTATGCTCACCAGCAGGGTTAAAAAAGTTGATTTCCTTAACTACAACGTGACAACGTCTACTACACCGCTTCTTTTGTGATGTTCCCACATTATATATAGCTACAATCGTCCACAAAAATATAGCTTTTACCCCCTCTATGACATTCAATGTTAAAAAGTGCCCATGGGGTCCGAGCAGGCAGTGCAAACGATAACACATGACCAACTCAACCTCTATAAAACATTGAACGTAAGTGGGAAGGGAAGTACTATCTGTAGAATATATAGCTAGCTAGGTATATAGGAAGCTTTGTATGCTAGGTACTTTTGCTGATTTCGCTAAACATTTTGGTCCTTGGTTTTTGGTCTAAAATTGGACGAATGTGGCTAGAACAAGCTATCTAATGGGACATTCCTAATCAGAGTAGAATTATCTCGCTTACTGTGTCATAGTATATGTGTATGTTGTAGCTAGCTAGCTACGTAATAAAATATCTTTGATTATCACAGCGACTAGCTTGTCTCTCCATGATGCGTTGCATACTCGTCATATGCTTGAGTAATTTTGAAAATAGAAATTCCACTTGTTCTACGGGAGCTAGAACAACCAAAGACTGAACAATTAGCTGCAACCATAGTTGATAATACCAAAAAATCCACGCAAACTTCAGCAAAGTACCTAGCATACAAAACTTCCCGCCTGTTTTTGATTTTTTGGTCCCCCTAAAAGTAGACTGGGCACTAGGAAATTTCTGAACGCGAGTCAGATACCGGAGCGGAGCTCAATCACGGCGGTACCCAGATTATCTCTCTTTCTTATGACTATGGTAGAACGCAGCACCAAGTCCTGAGTCAGTTATGTTATAATAAATCTAACAAAGTAACAACAAAACGTTTTTCATAAATTTTGCTAGCTTTATAAAATAAAGTTTTGTTTACAAAACTGATTGATCACGGCTTCGTGCACCATTATTACTAACCTGAAAAAGTGCTGACTAAGGAAAAAAATCATTATAATTATGCGAAAATGTAAAAGCCAATCATATTTCAAAACCCGGTCAACGATACCAGGGTATTTTTCGACGTCATCTTTTATATCAAAAAGTCAAAAAACCCTGGGGACGAGGGTGAGTATTCACGAACCATTGCAAAATAATACTAGTCGTTAGCCCGTGGAAAAATCCACGGGTCCGCCCGTCCTTTTTATACCGCATTGCGTGCTTACAGACAGACGGACAGACGTATACGGGTATTATAATATAGATTATTTGTCAAAATTGGCAAGGATCGAATTTTTGATCGGTTTTTAAAGAACTTTTTTTTTCTAGTCTGTGCTATCATTATGCGGGTATGGGAATTTAATTTTTAAGGTAATCCCAGATTTATCTCTACCAACCTCAAATAATTGGAGAAATGAGGGGAAAATGTCAATAATGTCAAAAAATAAGGATATTATATTGAGTGGAGACTCTGAAATGCCTCCGTGGAAAATGATATGTATAGTTTAAATTTTGCATAAATTTGTCTCTTTAAATTTGTTTACAACCTGACGCTCGCGCTTTAAGCTCATGTGGCACAAAGAAGCTCTGATATGATTTTTTATAAACATAAAATTTTAAGTGTATTTTGATTTTTGTGCGTTTTATTTGACCTTTGCGATTTTGGCCCTATGCATTTTGCACTTAGAACAAATCTCAAATATAATTCCTACAAAATACGTAAAAAAGTTTATTGATTGCAGAATTAAGTTACCTTTTAATCAAAAATTGAATCGAAATTTTTGAAGACGTTAGTGAAACGAGAATGTTTAAAGAATGTATTTTACTTAATTTTGATTATTATGTTGTGAGGCCAGTATTTGAAAGAAATTCTGAGATCATCAATCACTGTCATTGTTTGCGTTGATGTTTCATAGCCATCATTTAAAAAATCGTTTCTATAAAAAAGTCCTACACCCCGACCATGAGGACAAAAGTGTAAAAAGTGGAGAAAATAAAAAAAACTAGTTAAAATACATTAACATTCATTTGATTGGATGATGCATTAATTTGAATCAAATTTGTTATGCTCAAGTGAAGACAAAGAAGTACCTTATTGAACGAAATGTACAAGGAAAGATATTAACGCGCAAACAATTTGCGCGATCAAAAATTAACCCGAATCATCATCTAGATTTAAAAGTGTGCAGTAATTAACGCAAATTCTCATTGCAGTATACCCCGGAGCAAACTGAAAATGTCAAACTTAAAAAAATGCAAGAGACAATAATTTTTTTTTTAGTTTACATAGTTTCCTTTCTAACAGCATTAAAGAACATCTGGATAAAAAAGTTTTTTAAAGTCGCGTTAATTTCTTGCCTAGCACATTTCGTGTAATAAGGTAAATGCAAACTAATGAAAACATTTATTCTTTTTGCTGGTTCAGCGTTTCATGAAGAGCGCAATTCAGAATTTGCACTGTCAATATATAACGGGCGTCGTTTTCAAAATAACTTGCAATCATCCAATCAATTCTTTCTGTAAAATATATACTATATCTTTATAGAAGAATCATCCAAGGAAACACCGCTAGAAGAAAAGATTTTTCAGACGTTATCCAGTCGTTTGGAGGACAAATGGAGAATAATTGCTCATTTTCTAGTAAAATATTCCGTCGTTAAAAAGATTGAGAACGAAGAGCCTAGATCAAAGTTACGGCGGGTATTCAAAGAATGGACACAAGCCACTCCCAAAGAAATTAACAGATGGAATCGACTTAAAAACGTTTTAAATGTTTTGGAGGAGAAAGTTGAAATTGAGAAAATTGAAAATGAATTTGGTATGTTATGTTATTTAAGCCATTTTTTCTTGTGCCGAATATTTTTACAACAAAGTAGTATGTATTTTCGGACACTTCGTAATTTCGGACTAAATGGACGCCAGAATGAATATCTGTCCCAAAATTCATTCGTCCGAGGTTTTTTATGGACACTGGGTTTTTAAGATAGCAGACAAAACGAAAATACTTATTATCTTATGATTTCATATATTTTGCTAAAACATTTTAAAAGATAGAAAGAAAATTCTCTTAGACCAGAGGACTTTAAACGGACTTTTTTTTATTGTCTACACGAAAAAAAAAATTTTCACTAGGAAATCACAAAAAACATCTATTTTACGTCGTCCGAAATTATAGGAAGAAAGACGTCCTAAAGAAACAAAAACGTCTAAAATCTAGTGTCTTTTCCCTAAAATTTTCAGGGTGTCTGTCAAACCTTAAAAACCTTGAAATAAAACAAGTTGACCTTGATAACCTTGAAATTGCATCTTTTTCTGACTCAAAACCTTTGAATTTCATGAAATTGTATTCTCTTTTAAATCCAAATATAATTTTAAAGACTAACTGTTTTAAATTTATCTATTTTTTGTTTTTAGCGTACGTATACATAATTATAAAAAAACCTAGCACCAGCAACACAATATTAGAAACACCTCTTTTAATATGATTTTTAATGTGACTAATGTTGTAATGTTACTTCCAATGTATAAATTGTTCTTTGAGCTGTAATTGTTTTGCCATGTTGTGTTTTGGGCATTGTTTTTACCAGAGTGTACTTTTTCCTCTTTATTAGAATTGATTGATAGAGGTCCAACAATACCTGCCAGTAACTACTTCATTAATCTAAATTTCAGAATATTTGGGCTAAATAACCAGAGTCGTCAGTGTTAAGTTTTTCACTGTAAAAATGTACCTAACAATGAATAATCTTAAAAAATTCCTTTCAGTAAATTTGTGTCGTTTGATTCTGATTTTAATCTACAGGTTCAGGCAATTGCTACTTTTATACTGTTTCTAATTCTAAGTGTTCGAAAAAATGACATCGATTCCATTACGAAGAACCTTGAAATATGGAAAAAATTATTGATAAAAACTTGAAAAATGAGTAGATTTTCAGGATTAGAACCTTGAAAACCTTGAAAACTCTGCTTTTGGATACGTAATTTTTTATATTTAATATACCTCAAACTATTTCGTCAACAGCAATACAAAGTGTATAACTAAATTTGATTAATCACGCGATGACCTATTATTTCTTGTTTGGCGCTTCTTCTACAGTGCAAATTATATCGTAATTGCACTCTGCGGAGTGCAATTATTTCTTATATGCACTCTATAATCTTAATGCACTCTTTAAGGAGCGCCGATAATTTAAATATTTATTTTCTCGCGTTTTGTGATAAGTCAAAAAAAGATATCTTTACAATGAATCGAACTAATTATAAATCGGGTAATAAAAAAATCAAAACATTGAAATTGACATCCTGTGCTACTCCTACAAAAATAGTTCATTGTGTGATTAGCTCGTAATCGAACACTCGTAATTTTTTTGCTTTTTAAATTTATCCTCGTCCTAACGGACTCGGAAAATTAAAAGCAAAAAAAAATACTCGTTCGATTATTTCCTAATTGCACTCGTAAACGTGCGATTACATTATTATTATTATTATTATTACGAATATTTCTACAGGATATAGCCACTTCAGTGTTGGAAACACTGTTATCAATGTGTTCGAAATGTATACATTAAGTATACACCGGTAATACCTACCCAATTTCCCTCACATGGCATGGGTTGACCCGTAGCTGTGGTAAAGGCACTTGCTAAACATGCCCGCGCTGTGGACCGAACCACGGACCTTGTGATTGCGAAGCGAACTTCATAACCACAAGGCCACACGCCATATACTAATTTTACCATATTCGCGAAAATTTGGAAAGATCAATTCGCGAAATTACTATAAGTGGCTTCGCTAAAATGAACGGAAAAACTCGGTAAATTTTTTTTATAGTTGATAAAATTATGACCAGCCTCTGTGATATGTGCAAGTTCAATTAAAAGCCATCTTATCTCAATTAATAGGCCTGAAATAAATTAAAATTTCGAAAGAAATACTAGGTTCGTAAAACTTTCGATGGCCCTTATGGCTCACTTCTCTTCCAATTTAAAAACATTTCTCTTCTATGATACAAACAGTTCTCTTCTGTATTCTCACACTTCTCTTCTGCATTTTGACACTTCTCTTCTGCACTTAGCACTTCTCTGCACGTGGCCCCAAACTTTCTCTTCACAACTAAATTTAAAAATCTGGTCCGCAATCTTACACTCATGGTCTGTATATTTTTTTTACTTTTCGCAAAAAGTATACTTGGCTAAAGCCGAATCTCCACTGGACGATATTCGTGACGATTTTTGTGACGAAAAGTGGAAACCAATTCAACTTTTCGTCATGACGAAAATCGCGACCAAGCAAATTCGAGTATTTATGACGATCGTCGTAAAATCCTTCCCGTGGAGATTTGCCCTAACACGTGCTCAATTTACGAACAGCTTATTGTAGCAGGTCCCGAAGCATGTGCATGAATAAATAATATCACGAATTAATTCAGATCAGTAGCAGAGTAATTAATTTGAATTTACCAATAGACACAATAAATGGCAAAATAAATGGCTGCCCATAGTCCTCAAAATCATGGTAGTGTCAACCAAGCCTGGGGACGAGGTTGTCATTTATTCAAATACTTGAGTTATCAAAATCCAGCTCAATCAATATTCCGGACCAGAATTGGGTCTGGAAATTTTTTGAGTTCAAGGAAGAGAAGTGCTTTTCACTTTGGAAGAGAAGTGTTTCGAACGGAAGAGAAGATTTCGGAGAAAAGAAGAGAAGTGTTTTTATTAAGAAGAGAAGTGTTTTTATTAAGAAGAAAAGTGTTTTTATTAAGAAGAAAAGTGTTTTTATTAAGAAGAAAAGTGTTTTTATTAAGAAGAAAAGTGTTTTTATTAAGAAGAGAAGTGTTTTTATTAAGAAAAGAAGTGAGCCATAGGGACCATCGTAAAAACTAATTTTCCGCAAAAAAGCCTTAAAATGGTTTATTCGCGAAGTATGTTAGCGGGATCTACAATTCCGGACATAATTTGTTGAAATAGCCAAATGGCATCACTTAGGCTGCAAAAGTGGTATTTGGCAGGCGTGTAGGCCGAGTAACCGACCTCGAAAATGCCCTAGGTGCGATTTCCACAAACTCTGCATTATGGAACAATACGCTCCACTACTTGGAAAGGTAAAAAAAATCATGAAATCCAGGCGTGTTGACGTCAGCGAAAGTTAGCGCACTTTAAGATTTTGGATCTAATCAAATACCTAAGTACACTGTGAACCATGACAAGTGAACTTCGACATGTTCCGAGTGCGTGTTACTTATATAGAAACGGCTTTCTCGATTACTTGTGGTCACGAGCTTTGAAAATTCGCCCTCCTTTACAATAATTTATGTCCGGGATTGTAGGTGAGGTTGGCTATCCGAGGTTTACATTTACTTATGGTCTTAATACCTATAAATGGTAAGAGTTGCAAGCAAGACTTCGCACACGTCACTGTTTTTGTTATTTTTACAATGTGTTATTTTTTTAAGGTTTGGGTAATGACAATAAGAAGATGTTAGATAGTATATCCCATATCGAAGCAACTGCTTCCGGTAATTATAGATTTTGTTATGCCAAGAAGCTACGGGAATTCCTGTAAGAAAAAGTAATCTCGTTAAGGTTGCTTTTATTTTAGGTGATCTTTTAAAGCTTAGACATGACTTGGCTAACCATTATATCAAGCTCTTTAAACATTGGGAAATCGCTGAAAGGATTGGTTCGCGTCATGAGAAAAGTTTTGACAGGTTAGGCTTTACAATCAGTCTTTCTGTATGCTCTTCCGAAGATTTCCGAGGAAGATTACGAAAGAGAGAGAAGAATGGGAAACAGAACGCGTACCCATCTGCTAGTATGTTTAAACGTTCAATCAAAGGAAGTTCGCTTTTTGACAATCCAGACAAAAGCTACTTCTTGTTGAGTGGTACAGGTGGATGTGGAAAGACAACGTTTGCTATGTATTGTGCTTTGTCGTGGAGTGAGAAAAAGTTGTGGTGGGATAAACAGACAATCCCTTATTTTGATTTTGTGTTGTTGATTAAATGTAGAGAATTATATGATTCTGGAGTAAGTGATTTTGAAGCACTTTTGAGAAGCAGATTCCCGTGTGAGTTTGACGGTATTGATTTCGTTGTATTTAAAGGAAAAAGAATTTTGTTGATTTTGGATGGGATTGACGAAGCTATTTGTTTTAGTGATATTTTAGTGAAAAGTTGCAAAACTTCACTTGGTAGAACTTTGCGCAACTTTCTACTGGAAAATTGGGGACGAAACGTTAAGACCTTAGTTACAGCTAGACCACAAGCCTGCTCTCAACTATTTCAACTCTTAAAGTCTAATCACGTGTCAAAAGAAGACATTGAGTGTGTGGAGGTGTTAGGCCTTAATGAAGACGACATCGCTAAATATATTGGCAACATTTACAATGATGAACCACTGAAAAGAGAAAACATTCAAAATATGATTCAGGAATCAACACACTTACGAAATATGGTTACCCTCCCAATCAATTTAGCGACATTGTGCCTCATTTGCGATAGTGATGAGGTATCTCGCATTCACTCAAGTGGAGAATTATTGTGCTGGGGCTTATGCTATTATTTAAAGAACCATTTTCGTATTGAAACCAACAAGGCCCAAAAGTGGATTGTAAATATCTTAAAATCCGATGAGGTACGCTCGGTATTGAATGATGTTTTCACTGTTGCCTATAAAGCCTTAGAACAAGGTAAAGTGTGTCTCGAACAACCTGCTACTAAAGATATTTTAATAACATTAGAAAAATGTGGTCTAGTTTCTTTTTTCAAGAACGCTGAAATGTCTCATTCTTACGAGTTCCGACATTTAAGCTATCAAGAATTCTGTGCTGCTGTTCATATTATAAAACATAATATTGAACGGTCCAAAGTATTCGAAAATCCTCACTTATGTGGTTGCATAGGTTTGTTAAGCTTTTTAGAAGGTGCAATTTTGCGCAAAAACAAGCATGCAGCAGCAACACCAGAACGAGCCGATATTGTGGAGATTTTTGTGAATTCGTTTGATTTAGGCTTGAAAGAAAGTGAATGTACCATCCTTGAATACATGTGTAAGAAATGGTTGGATTCGAATAGCATCGTGATACGCAATGTAGAGCTCAACATAGCAGAAAAACAGAAATACGAGGCTTTCTTTCGTAGTCTGCTTCTATGTGCTTATGAATTTAGCATTTCTGAGATAAACTTTCTTGGTAGTTTACATCGACAATCCATCAAAATTAATTTCACTTTCAGTCATATGGAACTAATTTACCTAACTTCGCTGTTAAATTCGTTTCTATCAGCGAATTGGCCTGTTGAAGAGGTCAGAATAAAAACTCAAGACAGTAAAATCAGTGAAGAGGAGCTTGGGAATGTAGCGGAATATTTGAACAAGGTCGATCATGTTTGGTTAGAAAACTTTAAAAACCTACGACCTGATGTTTTACGACGCCTTAATACTGGTTTTACTAGTAGTACCGCAAAACTGAAAGGTCTGTCTTTAATCAATTGTAATATTGGAGTGAAGCACTTAAAGTTTATGGCTAGTCGTCTTCAAGAGTTAACGCATCTTGATTTATCCCGAAACGGAAAGATCGGCATTACTGGTTGGAATGAAATTGGTAAATTAGGAAACTTGAAAGTGCTTGTAATCAGAAAGGTTAATCTTGATCCTAAAAAACTTGAGAAATTAGAGAGACTGTTTGGTAGTTTAGACACCCTTGATTTGAGAGAAAACCCCAAATTGAACAACAAGTGGAAAGAAATAAAGCAAAACTACCCGTTGCTAAGTTTGGGTGGAGACTAAGTTGATACGCATAAAGATCAGCCTAATGTGTAGCAGCTTTCATTATTCATTACAAAATCTGCGCTATATTTTGGTAAACCACCAGCGGATTTATCACATTTAGAAATTTGGTACGACTTCCGGTTTCGGCTTTTAGGGAATCACCAGGAAATCTTTAACAAAGACTATTGTCTACCTTCACGCCACACTTTCAGCTTCTATTTAGTTTATGTAATTTTTTTTGTGTATGGGTTTAATTTCTTATTTCTTTTAAGTTTTGTTACAATGAGTAACTTTTAAGTTTTGTTACATGTGTTTTATAAGTGTCGGTTGTACATGTCTTTTATAAGTGTCGGTTCTACATGTCTTTTATAAGTGTCGTTTGTACTTGTCTTTTATAAGTGTCGGTTCTACATGTCTTTTATAAGTGTCGGTTGTACATGTCTTTTATAAGTGTCGGTTGTACATGTCTTTTATAAGTGTCGGTTGTACATGTCTTTTATAAGTGTCGGTTGTACACGTGTTTTATAAGTGTCGGTTGTACACGTGTTTTATAAGTGTCGGTTGTACACGTGTTTTATAAGTGTCGGTTGTACACGTGTTTTATAAGTGTCGGTTGTACATGTGTTTTATAAGTGTCGGTTTTACATGTATTTCCCACCTGGCAACCAACCTAGTTGGATTTTAGCAAAATTCATTTTAGAAACAACATATACCAATGTTTAAACAGCGGTAGTAGTTCACTATGACAATTTGTGTGTGTTTTGAGTTCACTACTCATAAGCACGATACAAAAGAATAAGGTTAAGGTTGACAATGTCAGTACTCTGTCAGTAAAAAATGAGGTGTTGAGCAACCAGGCGCAACTTGAGAGTCTCCTTAGAAACCTTAGACCTGACCTAAAATGTAGGATGCTTATAAATTGTATAATATGTTTAGTATTTTAGCTATCAATATTTTTTTCTTATGAAGGCTTTTGAAGACTTGTTGGAATATAAACATTGTTGTATTTTCTTTTCTTTTTTAATTTTACCGAAAATTCTTCTCAATATGGATAATTGGGAGGCTTCCAATAAGGGTGGGTGATATGTTAGTATTTTGAGCTAAGGTGGGTTATATTTTACAGAAATGTATATGTAAAGAGCTATATGTAAACTGCTAAATGATGTAGAACTTTTATAATATTCAGATTTTTGGCTGAAAATATTAATGTAGAAAGCCCCAAGACCTTAGCAAATAAATCTTTAGCCTGTATTGCCCCTGTGGTGACTACAGCACAGCTAACATTGTGACAGAGCGGTGATCATAATTTTACATTTTTGTTATAACTTGTCCAATTCCAATAGCTCGAATTCTAGTTCAGTATTTTGTCCTTCTTATGCTTTAACCCAGTATGTATATTAGTTTTGCTAATAATATGTGTAAATAATAGTATTGTATTTTTTAATGATTTTATTGACAATGTTAGGATTTATTAGTTTTTACCACGAGAATAGATTTTTTTTGCTTATTTAAATATTATGCTCAAAACTTAACAATAGGTCATCTTATATCAATACCTGTATTTGTCTCTCCGTCTGTTTTGCGAATTCAGGGCCGTGTGATAGGACGCACGAAATATTCACAAACTATATAGCAGATGCGATATTTTTTACCTACTTTGTTGCGACTGACGAATTCCTATAGATTTTTCCACTGTCAAACGACTACAATTTTGTTCGAAATATTGGAAAACTGTCAAATTTTAAATATGGTACTTGCAAGCTTACGCTCTTTGCATATTAGACACACACACATTGAACTTGTCAATGTTCAAAAGCGGACATAGGACTGGGTTATTTCGTTAGTTCTAACATCTTAATACTTATCGATGAAAAATTCTTCGTTTAAAAGTGACGAACTTTTTCGGAGTGACGAAAATTTTGACTGACGAAAATTTTTTAAAATGGACAAACAACCTTATCACAGGCACTTATCACAGGCACTTATCACAGGCACCTGCCTGTACTTCCCTGGTTAAAAAGTCAGAGAAGGCACTTTTTAACACCTGCACGTATTCCCCCAGTTAAAAAGTCAGAGAAAGGCACTTTTTAACACCTGCACGTATTCCCCCAGTTAAAAAGTCAGAGAAAGGCACTTTTAAGTATACGTTTGTAGCCAAAATCTCAAAATTAGTTTGTTTAAGATTTATATACATAGCTAGAAAACATACACAAAATAAATAATCCTATGGATACAAAGTATTTAGAAAAATAAAAGGTCAAAAGCCTTTGGTAGCATGTTTCCTTTTTTCCGGGTTCTGCCGGTTTTTGAGCAACCGGTTTAATCGTCTCATCGATATGTAATTTTATTTGTTCGCATTTGAACTTTCCTGTCCCATTTGTTCATATCGGTCATAGTCATAAGACTATGTATCGGTGTAGGTGTTATATTGTTTACTTCTAGTTATGTTGTGCTCAATAGTCCTAACTGAATTGCGAGATTTCCACCAATTAGATTCTGTGCTTTTGTGTCGAGAACAAAAAACTTATCAGGGATGAACTCTCGTTTTGGCTCAGCAAGCATTCAGTTTTTCTCAAATTCGCATGCTCAGTAAAAAAAAACGCTCGTAAATTTCCGCGCCGCGCGGAAAAAAAACTCCAATGGAAAACCGACTTTAAAAGTTCTGCTGACGATCCGTAAGGTACTAAACACACTTGCGATTTCCGTATTTTGTGTTGTTTTTTACTTTGCAATCGTTGAAACATTTCTATTTTCAAAATATTTGTACTGCAGCCTGTGTCAATAAGCGCCGGGATACTTTGATGTAGGTTTTCAGTGTCCGGAGTTTGTCGTTGGAATTCAGCAAATTGACAGATTGAATTGAGAAGAGTCTGCTGAAGAGTCGACAGGTTGTAAGGGGTCTTGTTGAACGAAACGAATAGGGTAACGAGGCATGTCACTTTGATGTTATGAAAGTTTGATGTCACCAAGTTCGTTTTAATATCAGCCATAATGTTATTTCTGTAAAATTAGGCCTTCCATTTAGGGTTTTTCTCATATATGTATAGCCTTCGTAAGCATAAGAAATTCTTCCAAATTTTCTAGCATCAGGAAACTCACGCGCACTATAATTTCACAGCCTGATATTGTTTTATTTTATTTTGATTCACGTTGGGTAATTTTGTTTGTTGTACAAATTTTGAAACCCTATAAGCTATAGACAAATTTATCAAACTGCAAAAATAGATTCTGTAATCTCTCCCTTTATGCTATTCCTTATGTTCCTCTAGTTTTGTATGTTGGTGGGATTGGCCTTGTGTGGTTCTCAGCCCCATTGTTTGTATGTAAATACAGAATGGGGCTAGTCTTATTACTTCTCTTTCGCACTCACTCACTTAAATGGCTATAGATTTTGTTGGAATCATTCCCTGCATAGTTGCGTTTGCAATCAGGGGAGAGACTTGTCGAACTTTTCGCACTGAAAGTCAACTGTTAGTTGATTGAAGTGTGCATTCATAATCCGTTAATTATGCCCAGCTACATATTTTTATGAGCAAGTAAAAATTAGGAATCAGACTGAAATAGGTTATTGGAGAAACAAACTAAGATCTTGAGTGGAACCTCAAAGCTATATAAAGCATTCTATCAATGCCTTGCATACCAAGGTACTTACCTTGGCCCTAGCTCTGTTCTCTCTAAATGGGGAATATGTGAATAGGAAATTAATCTCCGCATTTGTAAAATTTAGTATAAAAAATGGTCTTGATTTTAATACACATAGCTGCAGAATTGACATGGCATCCGCATCAGCGTCTTGTAGCATCTCAGACTTCGCCATTATTAAGATTAAAGTAAGTTGACCCAGCGATTGTTACCGGAGATATATTCATCTTTCAAATAAACTGCTAACACAGTGGTGTTATAACATGGTAAACCTCAATGATGTGCCCAAGTTGTGGGACATTGGTCCATATAAAATTAAAAGAGGGGTGTAATTTGCGTTAATAGTTATAATTTAACAGACATAGTCCTGTGGTTATGTACGCAATTCGTGTTATAATATGGACTATGTGTTTATATTTGTAAAGTCGGTTTTGCTTTCTATAGCTACGGTAAAATAGTCTATATCTATTATATAGGCGCTGAGTTAGCGTCCGAGACGCAGGTGTTTCCACGAGAGACACCCCAGTTGAGTTAGCGTTTCCACAAAGAACGCAGGCGTTTCCACGAGATACGTCTTAAGGGTAAGGATGGCTTGTTTTCGCATATGTGTGTCACCATCAGTTAAGATCTATTTGTTATACCCTATACCCTTCCTGACACATGTTCAAAGCTTCTATTGTCGATTTATTGCTTCAATTTCGAAAACGCAAAACTTCGCTATCCCACCGTTTCTCAGCTCCATGCAAGAAACATTTGAAAAAAGTGCTAATTACTGTTCTTGAAAGTACATCCTTATTAATTGATTTTATTAGTTGACAGAAATTGTAGTTACTATTTGCCAGTCGTGCATTATCAGATTCTGGGAGCTAATAACAACACGAATTTAAAATCGAGTTTGGGGTAAATTGGGGATGTGGGCTTCCTTTATCAGTGAAATGAAATGAAGATGCGCTTGTTTCCCTAATGAATGAGTTTTTTTCCAGGAAATTTGCTGAGATGCAAGCGATTCCACCGAAGTCGCTGAGATGTAGGCATTTCCTTCGAGATTCGCCGATAGGGTTGCGTTTCGACCAGAGACGCAGGTGTTTCCACGAGAGACACCCAGGTGAGTTAGCGTAAGGATGGAAACACGCGCATCTGGTTTGGGGCTCCCCGATACCGAACCTGATACCCCCTTTCCCCAAACTTATGTGTACTTAACATGAAACAAGAGAAATGTTACTTCTATACATAATTTGTTGTCGTCTTTATTGTTGTATCACAACTATAGCAATTAATTCAAATTATACAAAGTGATTTATTGTTGGTATGCTTTATCTACCACCGAATAGTTCAAAACACCTCAGTAAAAACTTTAACGATAGGTTTTCATGTAACTTTTATCTTATTAAGAACAGCAATAAATCTTTAAAAGATTTTTTATCGTTGTGTGGTCTTATACGTCATGAACAACACTAACTCGCTTATTGGCGTCATTTTAACAACAAAACCCAAAAACCTGATGGGGATTAAAATTGTTCCGTCCGCGCTGAGTGATCATTATGACGTTGCATGCAAATCTCAATAACATTAAACATCAGTATGAAACCATAAAATGCAGAGATTAGTCGAAGTACGATGTCAAGCTAGTCGGGTGGACGTACTTAATCTTAGTCAAAAAGCCTTGTTGTTGCAATTTCAAAAAAGTATTTCGCTTAAGCACAAAAATCTTCCAGGGTGGCTTTCGTAATATGCTCTGGGTTGAATTTCTATAGAATTTCTACACACAATACACACATGCATGTATTATATAGTTGAGCGCATATTCATCAATGATATGGCGTAATACGTAAGAAGCTGCTTAATTATCCTGCGAGTAACTTCGCATGTTGTTTTATTAGGGGGCACAAAATTCAGTTATTTGCTTTAATTCACTGTAAAAATTGTAGCGTATACCCCCTAATTTTATGGAACGCCATAACTATCTTATGTATTTGAGTTTTATTACATTATGTGCATTCTCTATTACATTATGTGCATTCTCTATTACATTATGTGCATTCTCTATTACATTATGTGCATTCTCTATTACATTATGTGCATTCTCTATTACATTATGTGCATTCTCTATTACATTATGTGCATTCTCTATTACATTATGTGCATTCTCTATTACATTATGTGCATTCTTTATTACATTATGTGCATTATCTATTACATTATGTGTATTTTCTATTACATTATGTGCATTCTCTATTACATTATGTGCATTCTCTATTAAATTATGTGCATTTTCTATTACATTACGTGCATTCTCTATTACATTATGTGCATTCTCTGTTACATTATGTGCATTCTCTATTACATTATGTGCATTCTCTATTACATTATGTGCATTCTCTATTACATTATGTGCATTCTCTATTACATTATGTGCATTCTCTATTACATTATGTGCATTCTCTATTACATTATGTGCATTCTCTATTATATTATGCGCATTTTGTATTACATCATGTGCGTTTTCTATTACATTTGGTTAGTTTAACTGTGTGTAGTATGAAAACGTTAGTCAATTAGCTGAAAAACATTCATTACAAGGCAAGTGTACATTATTTTCGCGATGAACGAATTGCGGTTCCGTCTCGGTGTGTCTTGCGCATTTATTATCAACATTCGATTACGCGATTTTTGTTTATACTTTTTGACTTTATTATACGGGGGAGTGCTATAAAAAGGAGAGTTAAAAAAGTTTAATAAAGATGTCGGATGAAAGTGTTAGGGAAGTTTTGCAGGAATTGCACATGAATGCTTTTATAAATACATTCAGTGAAGAGAAGGTAGATTTAGAAACGCTTATTAGTTGCTCTGATGAAGAATTATCTAGATTGGGAGTAACTACCATAGAATTCGTTTAAAGGACGCTTGTAGAAAGAAGAACAGGGCAAGTCTCCGCACAGGCTGGGCCCCAGCAGCAGCAACAGTAAATTCATCATCATCATCTTCAACTACTAGCTCATTTGCTGGTGCAATTTCAAATGAGCGTTCAATTCTTTTTCACCCTTATAACACTAGTAGCTCTAACAACAACAGAAAGAAGGGAAAAAGACGAAGTGGCACTAAGAAAAAAGTTGACAAATATTGGACTATTCCATTTTTGTGTTTAGCGGATGCATATTCATCAAGAGTTCCGTCGAACATTGAAAAACAGCAACTCTCTAAAGCTGGTCTTGGACTGCGCAGAATCCAGTTAAACTTGGAATATTCTGAAGAAGAAGTTATTGAAAAGTTGAGCTCTGATGAACTCAGTGATGAACGTTTACTCATTTTGGCTGATAAAGTTTAAACAAAATATGTTGAAAATCTAGCTTTTCATGCAGTGTATGTTCAGGTCACCTGAGAGGCTGATTTTTTTTGTTGATATTCTTTATTTTTATTAACTTCAGTTCACGAAGTTGGGACAGGTGATTTACACGTTCTTTTTTTAAACTTTATTTGAAAATATATAATGTAATATAGACAATAATTTTTTAGTTTGTTAATATAATTACAGATTTTAACTAGAAAATATTATCTCATATTATGATTGTATTGTTTCTATAATGTCTACATCTCTTACATATGCTGTAATTCCGTGGTTATCTGATAGATCTTCACTGTTAATCTGTTCTTGTAGATGCATTTGGCATTCTTCTGATATAATATCCGGAAGTGTAAAATTTGGTCGATTACCAACACCTGATGCTTCAAAACGAGGCTCCGAAGTATCTCCTTCAACACCATATAACTCCAATTCGTGTTCATCTACTTTAATTCCGATAGGGTTTTGATATTGACCAGCAATCCAAAGCTGATGCGGTGATGCTTCTGTGGTCCGCATTCGGTGTCGGCACCAGGCTTTATTCCAAATATCTAGTTTGTTATTTATTAAGGGCAAAAACACATAATGAAGTGCTGCAACGTGATAAGATGAAAATATATCTAAAATAGAGTTGTCCTCCATAAAATGAAGCAGTTCATAACAGAACGACAAAACTCCATCGAAAACATCTCTCCAAAGCCTTTCTATCCTCTGATTGTGAGTACTCTTCCCTGTAATCATACTTCCACGATTTGGTCCCATATTTTTGATCATATAATCTGCCACTAACACATTTTCTCCGCCTTTGTCTGAGCGCACACGGCTAGGAAGTCCGTAATTATCTACTCCCGAAATGAAGCAAGATAAAACTGTTTCAGATTTATTGTTATTGGTACATTTTAATACCACTGGCAATCGGCTGAAACCGTCTATAACTCCAACAATCACCAAATGCCAACGAATAAGTTTGTGGTTTGTGTCCAGGCGACAAAGATGATTCGGTCCTTTTAACCCGATAGCTTCAAGAATGTTTGCCATCGTCTCGTCCGCCATTTTGTAACTTTAAAAATATATTTTGGCGCGTGAATATTTTTGCTTAGGATTATGGGATATTTTGTCACGTGGCATAATAAAATAATATATCCGTAATGTGGAAACGCTGCTAAATTTAAATATACTGAGGGAACTAAATGCACAAGTTACACTTGCACATAATGTAATAGAAAATGCGCATAATGTAATAAAAAATGAACTTAATGTAATAGAAAATACACATAATGTAATAGAAACTGCGCATAATGTAATAGAAAATACACATAATGTAATAGAAACTGCGCATAATGTAATAGAAAATGCACATAATGTAATAGAAACTGCGCATAATGTAATAAAACTGTGCATAATGTAATAGAAACTGCGCATAATGTAGTAGAAAATGCACATAATGTAATAGAAACTGCGCATAATGTAATAGAAAATGCGCATAATGTAATAGAAAATGCACATAATGTAATAGATAATGCACATAATGTAATAGAGAATGCACATAATGTAATAGAAACTGCGCATAATGTAATAGAAACTGCGCATAATGTAATAAAACTGTGCATAATGTAGCTAATAGAAACTGCGCATAATGTAATAGAAAATGCGCATAATGTAATAGAAACTGCGCATAATGTAATAGAAACTGCGCATAATGTAATAGAAACTGCGCATAATGTAATAGAAACTGCGCATAATGTAATAGAGAATGCACATAATGTAATAGAGAATGCACATAATGTAATAGAGAATGCACATAATGTAATAGAGAATGCACATAATGTAATAGAGAATGCACATAATGTAATAGAGAATGCACATAATGTAATAGAGAATGCACATAATGTAATAGAAACTGCGCATAATGTAATAGAGAATGCGCATAATGTAGTAGAAAATGCGCATAATGTAATAGAAACTGCGCATAATGTAATAGAAACTGCGCATAATGTAATAGAAACTGCGCATAATGTAATAGAGAATGCGCATAATGTAATAGAAAATGCACATAATGTAATAGAAACTGCGCATAATGTAATAGAAACTGCGCATAATGTAATAGAAAATGCACATAATGTAATAGAAACTGCGCATAATGTAATAGAAACTGCGCATAATGTAATAGAAACTGCGCATAATGTAATAGAAAATGCACATAATGTAATAGAAAATGCACATAATGTAATAGATAATGCACATAATGTAATAGAGAATGCACATAATGTAATAGAAAATGCGCATAATGTAATAGAAACTGCGCATAATGTAATAGAAACTGCGCATAATGTAGTAGAAAATGCACATAATGTAATAAAACTGCGCATAATGTAATAGAAACTGCGCATAATGTAATAGATAATGCGCATAATGTAATAGAGAATGCACATAATGTAATAGAGAATGCACATAATGTAATAGAAACTGCACATAATGTAATAGAGAATGCACATAATGTAATAGATAATGCGCATAATGTAATAAAACTGCGCATAATGTAATAGAAACTGCGCATAATGTAATAGAAAATGCACATAATGTAATAGATAATGCGCATAATGTAATAGAGAATGCACATTATGTAATAGAGAATGCACATAATGTAATAGAAACTGCACATAATGTAATAGAGAATGCACATAATGTAATAGAGAATGCACATAATGTAATAGAAACTGCGCATAATGTAATAGAAAATGCACATAATGTAATAGATAATGCACATAATGTAATAGAAACTGCGCATAATGTAGTAGAAAATGCGCACAATGTAATAGAAACTGCGCATAATGTAATAGAAACTGCGCATAATGTAATAAAACTGTGCATAATGTAATAGAAACTGCGCATAATGTAGTAGAAACTGCGCATAATGTAATAAAACTGTGCATAATGTAATAAAACTCAAATACATAAGATAGTTATGGCGTTCCATATAATTTAATATCGCTGTACTTCGACTTACTTGTTGTATTAGGGGGTGAAAAATATAAATAATGGTAACATGTGACCGTAAAAAGCATAAGCCAACCCCCGTAATTTTAACATAAGTAAGTCGAATAAGGCGAGAATATTCATTAAGGGGTAGTGACTTGCGAAATACCGTTAAAAACCGTTAAAAACAAAAACAACAGATGCTTTACTTCGTCGCACAATAGTTTTTCGCCACAAAAATAAAATAATAAACAACATATTTACTTTTGAAGATTTGTTATCAAGGTCATAAAACAGCAAAGAAATAAGAACTTGACAAAAATTGTACAACTACCCCCTTGCGACTGACTTGTAAAAAGATTTCCATGCTGAACTGAATATGAAACTTTGAAGCGGTAGCATGTGTGGTGTTCGTAAAAAAATTTTTTGTCAGCTGGAGAAAGAAAACGCATGATGTTTTTTTATTAAAGCTTTGCTCTTAGTTAAGTTGGATAAAGAAAGTTGTTGTGCCTGGCACTACGAATTTTTGAATTAAAAGCAGATGTGAAGTGGAATAAGCTGCTCTTTTTAAATCAACGATTTTAGCTTAAAAGAATGGTTTACTTTACAAGACCTCGAAAAATACTATTTTCTGGTGAACTTTGTTTATCGATGGATGGTGTTTGGTAGAAGTAGATTTTGTAATGATTCTAATGTGTTTTTAGCTAGTTGAATGCAGATAAATTATGCAGAAAAACTTTCGTACTATTTTTGAACTAGTAAGATAAAAAATCACTGAGCTATAAAATTTTTGTTAGTTATATAAAAACGGAAAATGCCTTATTCACATAAAAAATGTAATTTATATTTTATAAAATATAATTTTATGTTGTCTTGTATAAATTTTATTCTGCTTTTTTTTCTCACACACGCTTTCATAAAACGGTACTCTTATTCGGCTGGTCACCAAAAATCTATTGAAATATGCTCTCCAGCGTAGAGTAGGCAATGCGGTATACAAAAATTTGTAGTTCTTAAAAAAATGCCTCCTGGATAGAGGGTTAAAATACTCAAGATTTTTTTCAAAGCGTGCAGAAATTTTAACCTCAACACGGTGTGCAAACCGGTCACTTTATGAAACATGTCATTTTTATGGAGTTATATGTGGGACAATAAGTACTAGGTGAATTGCCCCCCGGACAGTTGCCCCCCGGTGAATTGCCCCCTGGAAGATTGCCCCCCCGGAGAATTGCCCCGAAGAATTGCCCCGAAGAATTGCCCCCTGGAAGATTGCCCCCCCAATAAAATGACTTGTATTTTTTTAAAAGAATCAGGAAAATAATTTTTGTTACGTGTTCAGCCTGGAATTGTTCTTATTTTGTTCTTTTATTTTTTAGCCATTCCCAGCCTTTTGCTGCTATAAAAATATTTTAATAAAAAAAAAGTGTACTTTTTTCTAAAAAGATATATGTATTTTCTTTTTAAAACACAGTTTTTCACAATGCTACAAATGATAAATCTAAAGGCTAAAATACACGGTAAGTTTAAACGGACCGTTTAAATGTAAGATAAAAAAACTTACCGTGTAAACAGGAAATATGTACAACTTTTTTCGGTTTTATAAGTTTTTTTAAAAGTTGGACATGTTCAACTTTTGCTAAGTTTTTTCTATTGAAATTAACAGAATGATTAATGAGCTATTGTTTAAACTAAAGATTTGAGCATATTTTTTCAATTTCTAATCATAACCGCTTTTTTTCTTTCAACATTTACCCTGCTGCTGCTATAACAATACCCGCAACGGAATATTTACGTATTTTTCTTTGGTATTCATTGTGAAAAGAGAGTTTTTTTAAAAAAACTTATACATTTTATCTTCACGTGTAGACAGGTATATTACCTGCAACGAAACTTATAAGTTTTTTTCTTACAACTAAAAGGTCCGTTTAAACTTACCGTGTATTTTAGCCTTAAGAAGAATAGGACAATCATTATTCAAACGAAATAACACATTTTTTATAGCAATAAAAGAGACAAATTCGCTTAAAAACGATACAAAGTAAATGTGTAAGAAACGTATTTAAAAATTAGTATAAATGCTAAACTAAATACAATGTACAAAGTAATATAAAGCCAAGTTATGAGCAATACTGCGTAGGTATTCCATGATACGACGATTGGGGTAGTCATCTACGATATGCAAAATTCTGGCGTTATTGTCAAGATATCGTCTTCGTTCAGGTGGAGCAGGATGTCCTCCAAGATGTTGAAGTATCGACACACGAACAATAGCCTCCTCCTTTTTTAATACACCTATGAATTTCCAGAAATTCGGGTGACAAGATGTTAAATGTCCCTGGAAGCTTCGGTGCCATCCCTCAACGCTATTGTTTGTTCTCGGCAATTCTTCTTCAGTGTGTGTTGCGCAACCGTTCCTTTCATTTCAGAAAATGTTGCAACTGTTTTCACACATCTCCTATTTGCATAATAGGCAATATCGTCACTTAAACGGCTGTTAGGGCGTGTACAAAAAATTGAAAAAAAAAATTGAAGATCAGATGTCAATTTTTTTTTTTTTGCGGGGTGTAATTCTCCGGGAGGCAATTCTCCGGGGTCAATTCTCCGGATACCGGGACAATATTCGTGTATGGTTTTCGTCGCGTCGTAATGCTTTTCGTCGTGTCGTATCTTTCTTCGTGGCGTGGTTTTCTTTGACTCGTAATAGTTTTCGTCGTGTCGTATCTTTCTTCGTGGTGTGGTTTTCTTCGCAGCGTAATGGTTTTCGTCGTGGTGTATTACTCTTGTTGGTGTGATCTCATGTTTCGTCGTGTCGTATATGTCACTTCGTGGGGTATTTCACTTTGTGGCGAAATAGTTATGCTTTTTTTACACGGAATTACTAATTTCGTGAAGCTTTTACACAATATATTTCACTTTCTTTCTAGTGGCTTTGGTCTTTCTACTGGGTACAGCTAGCTATTATTTTTGTCATTTTCTTTTAATAAACGATACATTCTTAGCTATAGATTTAGCTAGCTATACATTTTTAGCATGCTACACTGTATAATCTTTTATCTATTTTGTAGTTTAAATGGATTCTGATGAAAATATCAAAAATCAAGTAAACTAACTACTTTTTAAAAATATTACCACTTACCTGTTCAGTCATTGTCATTGAATAATATAAATATTATCATGTCATGAACAAGCGAGTTTATTCTAGGCTACGTTTCGACAGCTACAGCTGTCATCGACGGGCAATGATCGTAATCATCTTTGGCTACACTGATAAATTTAGAAGAGTCAAATGAAACCTTAAATGCAATCATTTTACAAAGGCTCCCTTAGGGAGTCAAAAAGGAGTCAAATTGAGACGCAAGAAGGAGTCAACCCGCAATGACTCCCTTTTGAGGTGCTCATTTGACTCCTTTAGGGTTTCATTCTTTGCTTGACTCCTTGAAAGGAGTCATTATTGCGTTCAATGATTGTTGTGCGTTCAATGATTGTTGTGTAGTGTGCTCACATGATTCCTCAAAAGGTTTCATCGGGAATATCGCATTTAATGATTTCTGCTGTGTTTGACTTTTTTATAAGAAAATACACTCAGATACAATCAGTTTGGGTGGAGATTAAAGAAATGCGCCTTTTAATACTTGGGAAACTGTTTTACGAGAAGTCTGTAATTCCTTCTCGAGTCCGATATGAAGAAAGGTATACATGAGCAAACTGATTTTATTCTTAGGCTCAGAAAAGCCAAATTTTAAAACATTAAGAAAACTTGTACATATAACAGCAAAAATATGTAAAAACATAGCAAATGTCTTTCTATATATATATATCAAAACCATAGTCCAAACCTCAAAAATGCCTTGTAAATCAAAGATTTTTCAGGTCAAATAAAGGAAAATTTAAGAAACATTTTGTTATATTATGTTTTTTATTGAGATAGACTAGCTATCTAAGCCCTGCTTACAGCTGCCAAGCTAGGATTATTTATCCACCTGTACATAGCCTTATAACCCTATATCTCGATTAGACCTGTACATAGTTTTTACTCTTGTTATTTTTATCAAAGATGGCTGACTCAAGCTGAAAAGCTTTACTTGTTCACTCTCTTTACATCCACTCATATCTGCATATAACATGGTGTCAGAATATTGAATTTGTTACACAAGAACCTTCACTCGCAATATTTCACAATACTCACAGTA
Organism: Hydractinia echinata; assembly: GCA_030067915.1. Classification (NCBI taxonomy): domain Eukaryota; kingdom Metazoa; phylum Cnidaria; class Hydrozoa; order Anthoathecata; family Hydractiniidae; genus Hydractinia; species Hydractinia echinata. Next base: position 2,009,909 of record JASGCC010000028.1, read on the forward strand.
TTTTAATAATAATGGATTGTCTCAAGGCTCCAAAGGCACTGAACTTGGACATTCAAAAAACCTTGCCGAACTCTGGAAATCATGGAAGCAGGCATTTCAAATCTTCCTCCAAGCCACCGAATCTGCTGATAAGCCAGATATTGTCAAATCATCAATCCTTCTTCACTGCATAGGTAAGCAATGCAAAGAAATTTACGATACCTTATCATCATCATCATCATCACTGTGTGAACTCAATCAATTCTTCGGGATTCTCTCATCAAAGACATGATCATTATCGGTTTAAGAGACAAAAAACTTAAAAACGCCTACTCTGCGAAAACGACATCAAATTAGAAAAAGTACTATCCAACTGCAGAGCTAGTGAGGTATCAAAGTTGCAAACTAAGTCTATATTCACAACAAACCTGACTCAACTCCATCGTCATCAACTGCTAATTCTAATATCAATCAGATGATCCATCATCAAAAAAGCAAAGAAATCATGAAATGCAAATTCTGTGCTGGAAGTCATCCTCGTAGTTCATACCCAGCATATGGCAAAATATGCAATACCTGTGAAAGTAAAGGACACTTTTCTAAATAATGTCGAAAATCTAATCAAAACTTATCTCAACGTAATAATAAACCAAACAGATACTCACAACGTCCATCAAAACCAGTTGGCTCAGTTGAACAAGAATATCAATCTAATTTAGACTCAGACAGTTCAGATAATGAATTCTTCCTGAGATCAATCGAACTTGAACCAACCTCCGAAAGCGAACGACATCAACGAAATATCCGATCCAACTGCATCAGACCATCCTGACTGGCTAATCGATCTCTCAACCAATGATACAATGGTTACGTATAAAATAGACACTGGTGCTCGTGCAAACGTTCTATCGATCTGTCTTTCAACGTCTCAGCAAAAAAGCCTACTTGTATATTTTGTATACATACCACACAAAAACCTGCTTGAAAAGTTTCACTCTGAAATTATTCTTGAATTAATGTATACAAAAAAGTTGCGTGGTCCTATTTTTATCTTTAATATATTATAAAAAAATATTTACGCCTGTGAAAAACATGTCAATTTCATATGTGCTCATGCAAGTTTTTGAAATTTGATATCTTAAGAACTGCCCTAGATTTTTTATAGTGGGAAGATTCCTCTATGCTGCTTTTCAAAAAAATTCACAGGAAAAAAGAAAAAAAATTATTTATGTAGCATATTTTTAAGATTGTAGTAACTGTTTTACTTATGTGTTTAGTATTTTTACTTGTATATGTATATTATAAATTCCGGAAAAACATTTCTAAAAATAATCACCCAAAAACGTCCTTCCTCAAATCTTCAGAGTGTTGGCTTTGTAATTGAAATTTGCTTGTGCGAATTTAGGTTCTCTGAGTTAGTGTTTGTCCACGCACGACCATAGGTGTAATACAATTTGAATATTTTTCGGTCCTATAGTATTTATTTTTCGTTATTGATAATAATTAATATTTTTAGTTATTGATAATAATTAATATTTTTAGTTCTTGATAATAATTAATATTTTTCGTTCCTAATATTTATTTATTTTTCGTTATTGATAATATTTAATATTTTTTGTTCCCAATATATTAATAAATTTATGTACATTTTTTAGCCTGAATTAACAAGGCAATAAAAACTGCAATGATATATCTGATGTTTTTTTCTGCGCAATGAACGCGTAACGGGAACTATAATTACTCATTGAAACCCTTTAAGGACTCATTGATTGGGTGCCTGTGGGGAGTACATAAAAAGAGTCATAGAAAAATTGACTCCTTTAAAGGAATCATTTTGAATAGGTTGAAATGAGTAACAAGAAGGAGTCATTAATCATGACAACTTAAAAGGAGTCATTTGAGCACTTATTTTGACTCCTTTAATGTGCTCTTAATGACTCCCTAAAGGAGGTCCCCATAGGCACCGTAAAAAAAAACCTTTTTAAGTTTCATTTGACTCTTCTAAATAACATAACATACTGAAAAAGCTTTCGATCCTGCAACTGGAATTCTCTTTTTTCAAAACTTATAGATGACAGTCGTCTACCTCCTCATGTTGTGAAAGTTTTGGATAATTTATACTCCAATGGAACCGCTTTTGTGACTTATCAAGGTGAGACTTCTCGAATTTTCAAGTTATCCCAAGGAGTACGTCAAGGGTCGCTATTGTCACCATATTTATATAACATTTATTCAGAACAACTTCTACGTGAAATTCAATCGTTAAATATAGGGACAAAGCTGTACGGCGAATTCACTGGCATTGTGTCCTATGCAGATGATATTATTCTGATGAGCGCCACTCTCTCTGGATTGCAGAAAATGATACCTTAATCGGACAAATTTTCGCGCGGAGAAATTTTCGCGGTTTTCGCGAATTTTGCCCAAATTCGCGAAATTAAATCCTCGCGAAATATTTGCAAACAGTCAAATCGCGAAATTAAATCCGTGCGAAATTTTTAGAGAGCCTGAATTCGCGAAATTAAATCCTCGCGAATTTTTTTTTAATTTGTACCATCGCGAAAATTAATACTCGTGAAATGTTTTGTTCTCGATTATTTTTTTCTATGTAAAACTTACAACAAAATTCGTAAAAAAATACGGTAAATAATATTATTTTATCTCTTTTGAAAAAAGTTTCGGATGTCTTTGCTCCCTGCTGTTGGTTGTACTGTTTTTTTAACGCATTTGCGTTTTTTTGCTCTGGCTGGTTCGGTACGGCCAACATTGTTCTCAAGAAACGAACCCATGATGACCTCATTCTTTGGTTGACAATATAATTCATCCACCATATCTTGATAGCGTCGAAGAAGCATGTGCCCCTTGATACTTCCAGGCATCGAAACTGTTATTTCGCAGGCAATTTCAAGACCTCCTTGAAATAGAGGCGATCTTCTGTAGTGGGTGGCTGTCAGCTTTGCCACAACCGTAGCCCCTCTATCCAAAAGATATTTGGTAGGGCGAGAAATTTCCCTTGGTAAATGACCAACTGTTTCATTATTTTCGATGCGACATGTTTTGATCGCGAACATATCAAATATATTGTTTTTCTCAAAACGACATTCAAGCTCTTCATTTTCATAGGGATTCCAAACATCACGGTAAACGTGAAAGCCACGTACTGCCGATGAAAATACCAAGACCTTGTTCGTGTCCGCCATATTTCTGAAGTGTTGTTTAAACAAAGAAGGAATTCCATTGGAATTCGAATTTAACGTTCGAATTTAAGTACGTGGGGAAAAACCTGTTTTCCATTTCATGACATCTTTTTCTCATTTGTTTTGGTGAACGAGGGAAGTGTACGATCAGAAGTAAAAGATGTCTATTATTAATAGCCTTGGAAGAATTAAAAAAAGTAGACAAAATTCATCAACGCCAAAACAAACTTTATGTGATGTAGATTTGACAGTTGACGACTGTAGTTCTCTTGCATCATCGTCACCGATTAGCACGCTACAACCTTCTCATTCGGAAACAGGACTTGGTTTGCTGGACTATGAAGCGTCTGCCGCAGCAACATCACGTGAACTAGGAGCGAAAAAGAAACTGAGAGGATCATACACTAAGTACTCTGATAACCAAAGACACGCTATTGGAAAGTATGCTTCGGAATACAGTACAGCTAGCACTTTAAGAAGATATAAAGATGAGTTTCCCGAAACTGAGCGAAAGCACTGTTCGAACAATGCGAAAAAAAATACGAAGAGGAGATTCGGAATGCATTACGACAAAAACGCCAACCAAGTAATACATTGAAAACCGCTCGTCGTGGAAGACCTTTGCTCTTAGGGCCAATCGATTTTGATGGTACAGAATTATCTACGGGTAAATGCATTTTTTATATATTTCAATAAGAGACCCAGTTATTAATGTACACCCCAAATAAATGTCTTACTTAGCATTAGGACAAGGTCTAACTTATGGTAAGTATGCCCGCGAGGTGTGAAAAGATTTCTCAACAAGCAACATCCTCGTATGTACTAAACTATGACGTCAACAAGTGAAATTCCCCAACTTAAAAATGAAATTGAATAGCATTTTTTTAATTCTCAGCCGAAGGCTGAGACCTAAGATTATCGATAGAGGTAGAAGCATATACTTTTTGAGACAAAAAGGCAAAATTCTAGGCAATCATGTAGGAGTAAATACTTTGCCTAGAATTTTGCCTTTTTGTCTCAAAAAGTGACAATCATGTAGGAGTAAATCGTAGGCCGGTTGAGATGCTTCACGCCTGCGTGGCTATTTCATAATTTTTTACTTTTTAGGCTGTACGCGGAAGAGGAGGAGTTATCACTTGGGGAATCGCCCAGTCAGTCGCAAAAGCATTAATAAAACGTCATCCCGAGATGAATCTCGATCATATTGATCTCAGCCATTCACACTGGGCACAAAGCTTGTTTTGAAGGATGGGCTTTGTCAAAAGATTCGGTACAACAGGGAAAGTCCCTATTCCTGAAGCACTTCGAAAAGAGCTTGAAACTTCATATTTACATGGAATTGTCCGAAAGATCGAGGAAAACAATATCCCACCATCACTTGTTCTCAATCTGGATCAAAACGCCTTCAAAATACGTACCCGTATCCAACAAAACGTTAGCACCAAAAAGGATCAAAAACTGTTCCAATTAAAGGTTCGAGCGATAAAAGAATGATTACCGCGACCTTCACAATAACATTGGATGGTAAATTTTTGCCAATACAGTTGATATATGGAGGGAAAACACTACAAAGCCTCCCTAGAGTAAGCTTTCCATCGTCGTTTTCACTTAGTGCGAACCCCAAACATTATAGTAATGAAGAGGAATCAATTAAGCTGTTGAATGAAATAATTGTTCCGTACGTCAAGAAAGAGCGAGAGAAGCTGGGATTGGAGAAAGATCAGTCGGCTTTAATGATTATGGATGTCTTTAAAGGGCAAATGACCGGTCCTGTCTTGAAGGTATTGTCTGACAACCATGTATTGCTAGAGAGCGTTCCTGCCAATTTCACATACCTCTTCCAACCTCTTGACGTCCAAGGAGGCCCAAATGGCTATGTAAAACGCATGATGAAAAAGAAGTTTACCACCTGGTACGCAGATCAAATCACCCAAGCTATGGATAAAGGTCAAGAGCTCGAAACGATTGAAGTAGCACTAAAGCTTTCGATTGTCAAACCGTTACACGCGAAATGGCTTATTGAGATGTACAATGAAATGACGTCGGATGATGGGAAACAGGTGTGCTTGAAGGGTTGGCAAGTAGCAGGTATAAAGGATGCTGTAGCCAAGGGTATGTCCGGTTTACCAAGCCTTGATCCGTTTAACGACATCGACCCAATGTTAGACGAAGAACCTAATGTTCAAGCTGTCAATTCTTCTGGTTTGTCCACAGCTTCAAAATACGTCAGTGATTACGGGATCGAAGACGAAAGCGACGAAGAAGAATGGGTCGAAGAAAATGAAGAGGATGAAGATAGGAATTTTTTTGATGTTTTTGATGACGAAGATGATTTGTAAATAGATTTTGACATGTAACTCGGAAGAAAAAGCATGATTCTTGATACTGATGACAATAAATCATTTTCTTTCCTTTACAATTTTTACGATATTCAAATGTTTCGTGAAAATTTGTTTTAAGTTAAGACAGAATTCGCGAAATTAAATCCTCGCGTAATTTTTAAAAAGCCTGAATTCGCGAAATTAAATCCTCGCGAAATTTTTGAAAAGACTAAATTCGCGAAATTAAATCCTCGCGAATTACGATTTATTTGACCTCGCGAAATTAAATCCGCGCGAAAATTTGTCCGATTAAGGTAGACTGCTGTGTAAAGTATGGCTATAATCATCTAATTAAATTCAATACTAAAAAGACGGAATTCGTTATCTCTGGAAAACCTCCATTACAAAATCCTTTTATAATCCTCGATGGTAACCCAATATATCCTACTGACTCTATTAAACATCTTGGTTTTGTATGGACTATGCATAAATCACACCTTGAGCTTAGTCAATCGCAAATAAATCATAGATTCTGTGAAATGTGGGCTGCTACCGACACACTTATAAACGCTGGTATTCGTTTCTGTCATCCCTTTAGCATCATAACACTTTACAAATCTATCATCATCCCAAAACTCACATATGGGCTTTAGTTATGTTTACTTCCGGCGTCTTCACAACCTAAGCTCGAGATTCAGGCACGATCCGCACTGAAATATTTATTTAACGTATCTCGATTTAGTAAAGATACAATACAATCTGTCTTATTAATATGAAAAATAAACTCAATTTATTTATCCGTCGATTTCTTCATAATGAAGTAACACGTAAAATACTTGTCACACAACTGTCTACAGATCTCCGAGCTGAGTCTTTCCTTGGTGACGTCATACATATATGCAGACAACAGCCTATTGATGTGCTGGATTTGCTACTTTCAAATAATACACCTGTGCTGAAGGAAAACATTATTGTAGACGAAACAATAATAGACGAACTGAGAATGATTTTTGAGAATTGGTATATATTGGTATACACAGACTGCGTTTCAGATCGATTTTAGAGGTCAACATCAGACGATAATATATATTTTTTTATTTTTATTCCTTTCCCTTATTGTTTGTAATATGTACCCGAATGGGTGTTAATTTCAAAGATGAAATATATATATATATATATATATATATATATATATAAAGCGAACTTTTAAAAAAAGGAAAGATTTTAATCAATCTATTCCTTCCATCTGGGTCCGTGAAAAAGTTAATTACTTTAATTGCTGTGATATGATTGGTTAATTTCGATCCTCTAATTATCTCTTCAAATAATAAATAGCCAAAGATGATTACGATCATTGCCCGTCGATGACAGCTGTAGCTGTCGAAACGTAGCCTAGAATAAACTCGCTTGTTCATGACACGATAATATTTATATTATTCAATAAACTAACTACATAAACATAAATTATTAAATAAAACTCTTACACAACACATAATATTTCTTCATAATCACAAATGTAAAACTAACTTAAAAATAGAATATAATTTTTAGCACTAAACTAAAGGTTTTGTTTATTTTACTGCACTTTACTCATGTGACTTGAATTCCTTGTAAGCGCTACATGAATTTAGTAATTTCTTGTTAAAAAAGCATAAAAATTTTCGCTACGAAGTAAAATACGCCACGAAGTGAAATACGCCGCGAAGTGAAATACGCCGCAAAGTAAAATACGCCGCGACGAACACAAATACGACTCGACGAAACGTAAAACCACCCCACAAAGAAAGATACGACGCGACAAAAACCACACCACGAAGAAAGATACGACACGACGAAAAGCATTTACGATGCGACGAAAACCATACACGAATATTGCCCATAAACTCCATGCATTTTAAGTAAACCGGCTTAAATCTCAGTATAAAACTTGCTAATATATAGACCTGTCCCTGCTTGGTTTTCCTCATATTGGCTTCAATGTATTTTTAAAATGGGGTTTTATGCGCTAAGTAAAAAACGCCCTTAAACGCCTTGCGTTCTTTTAACGCCCATTTCTTAGTGACTTTGTAAAAAAATGGACTAACTTGTTTAAGTTCCTGTATCCGCCCCTGAAATGATTTATCTCGAGACTTGAGTAATGAAAACTGGCCTTGTGTTTACGCTAAACAAAATCCAAACAATGCTTGGGAGCACTGAGAAATATTGTGGCTGAAAAAATCAACCTACATGCTCCAATTATCAGCAAAAACGTCAAGGGAAAAAAATCCCTATGGCTGAAATAAACTACCGAGACACGTTAAACAGAAGATTTCGCAAATCGAAAACTTCCGCTGACTTTGAAAAATTTAAGAGTCAAAGAAACAACGTGAATAAACGCGTCAAAAAAGCCAGAAACGAACAGAGTCAAACATTCTTAAAAGAAACGGCAAACGATCCTAAACAATTTTGGAAAATCCCGAAGGGAATATTTGAAAGAGAAAATATCATCCGTTAAAACGTTTCATTATTGATGGCTTTAGAAATTCAAATTCAAAATCTATTGCATGGCGTTTTTGTTCGGATTTCTCCACGATTGTTTCAAAACTGAAAAACAAGCCAATGCCATTGAAAAATTTTGTTTGGGCGAAACCGATAGAAATTAACTCAAAAACAAATACTATTCTTCAAGAGGTTACACTTCTGAGGTATTTAAACATCTCAAAAAGCTACAAAGTAGGAAGGCCTGTCGTTCTGATGATCTGTCACCCCTCATCCTAAAAGACACTGAAAAACATAGCGAAGCCTCTTTGTCACGTGATCAATACATCACTTAAAACTGAAATCATATCTTCTAATTTTAATCCCGGTATGGGATTCCAATTTATGAAGGTGGACCGAAACATGATATGGATAATTCCCGGCCAATTATCGTCTTGCCTGCCTGCTTGAAAATTCTTGAAAAATGTATTCAGAATCAATTAACTGAATTTTTAGAGCAAAATCAACTGTTATCTGACACAATTTGATTTCAGAAAGAAAAGAAACACGGAGTTTGCTGCAACTATTTTCCTAAACACCATTAGGAAGGAAATGGACAATGGGGAACTAACTGGTGCAATCTTCATAGTTCTTAGCAAACCATTTGATTCCTTAAGCCATACACAAATCATTGAAAGCCTTACAAGCTATGGTGTTACAGGAATTGAAAAAGAACTATTCGTTGACTATCTTTTCGGTCGTAATCAATTTGTAAAAATGAATGATTGAATGATGAAACATCTACATCTGAGTCAGTAACTTGTGGAGTATCCCAGGGCTCGATTTTAGGCCTTCTTCTAATTTTAATCACCTTTAACGATGAAGTGTTTTTGCAAATTAAAAAATCTTGACAATCTTGTGTCTAGTAAAATGGTATTGCAGACATGCTGGAAATAAATGACCTCGTAATAAACATAAAAAAAAGGATGCATGTTGTTTGGTTCAACACAACGTATTCAAAATATGATCTTGGAAATAAATTATCGCCACCAAACGCTCAATTTTACCAACTCTCACTTAGTATCTCGCTGTAAAACTTAGCCAATTTATGTGAATGCATCGAGTTAACTTTCAAGAAAACTAGAGGCAGATTATACTTGCCTCTTTAACAATTTAAAGACTATGGTGATACCATTATTGTCCTATTCACCCAGATATGAGCTGCAGTAAGATGTTAGCGCCTCGCCGTATTATATCGAAGAGAAACAAAAAACACTAGATTCAACTATTGGCTGGTTTCAATTTTGCTTGCAAAATTTTTTTAGTTCTCCATCTTCATTCCGCTATCATATATTCCAAACTCAGAAACTTCCACTTACATACTGCAAGTCAGTACAAAACGATTCCTCAGCCCTCTTTTGGTAAACATGTTGAATCGGAAAGTTTGCCGAACCTATCAAACAGACCAGCTACCGCGAAGCAATAAAAATAGGAGTAAATTATTTCCACGCACCTATCGCCTAATATCGCTCTTTCTGCTTCCGTAAATTTCGACGACTTCGGCTTTTTCTTGACGCCACAAATTCTTTTGTTTTAAGAGGGTCCAAAAGTCCACACTTCGGCGAGATTCTTCTTGACGTCGCAATTCTTTTGTTTTAATAGGGTCCAGAAGTCTACACTTCGGCGGCCGCTGAAGTCGACTGACTTTACGGCAGAAAACAAAGGAATCGGAAACAACAAAATCAATATGTAGTTCGACTATTGTAAACAGCATAGCACTTCGACAAAGCACCATCAAAGGAGAGTCGAGCCTCAGCGAACACTCCTGAGTGAAAGTAATATTAATAACTCAGGTCCTGAGCGCAAAGGAACCTGATTAAGCGCTAATAATTAAATTATGCGTTACTCTTAGACCAATTACTAGTTTTAGATACACAGGATTTTCGCACTGGCAAATTCTACTTAGGCAAGTGCCGTAGTGGCCAAATTCTGGACTGATATCGCAGTATTAAGTACTTTTATCGCCTATGTGTCCTGATTACAAATTAAAATTCTAAATTTGGTCAACGTATTCTGGCGTACTTCATTACTATCTCGCCTGCGAGGAGTATCCAAATACAGCTGTCCGTCCCAAAATGGAAATTTTTGGCTCTCTGAGCACCGACACGGGAGTAGTCGTGTGTTCGAATCTCATCTTGGTAACTATTTTTACTTTTTTTTTCTTTTTACTCTCTCGCCTGCGAGGATAGGTTTCCAACTCGTAACTAACTAAATGTCCCAAATGGTCAATTGCAACGTCACAGATTTAAACTTCGTACCTAAACTCTCTAAGTACTTGGAAGTCATCTAAATGACGTTTCAGGCCAAAATTGGTATTTGTTTTCGACAAAATTTAGCACAGTTAACAAAAAAGGTATGCTGAACATAATAGTGACATCATAATTTTGATTTTTGTCACCTAAATGTCATTTTAGGCCAAAATTGGTCCAAAAATTAAAACTACTTTATTTTAGACAAAATTTGGCAAAGTTAACAAAAAACGTATGCCGAACATGATGGTGACATTAAAATTTTGATTTTTTGTCACCTAAATGTCATTTTAGGCCAAAATTGGTCCGAAATTAAAACTACTTTATTTTCGACAAAATTTGGCACAGATAACAAAAAAAAGTATGCTGAACATGATGGTGACATCAAAATTTTGATTTTTTGTCACCTAAATGCCGTTTAAGACCATAAACGTTTCAATCGCGCGACTTTTAACCATGGATGATAGGCTGTATTTTTGTTAGCAGAAATTGTAGAATTGGGTCGCATTGTGGATGTTTCATAGTTGTGCATTTTTAATAGCGAGATAGTTTATGCAGCGCCTGCATCTTGTTCCATTTGCACTTGTTTTCTCTGCAACAATCGGTTTTCTCTGCAATAATTGGTTTTCTCTGGCACAATTGGGTTTCTCTGCAACAATTGGTTTTCTTACTAGTTTCTATGACGTCAAAAATAAAAACAAGCTTATAAAAAGTTCGGAAGAAATAATTTCAGTTAGATACCTTTATAGCAGTACTTAGCTTACTGAAGTATAACTATTTTTAATCCTGTATAAAAATTCAATAATAAATAAATAAATAAATAAATCATGTTCACTAGTAGTATTGCATGCAACGTAGCTACCTCACACGGTAATATATTCTCTGTTCATTATCAGAAAACACGATTTTAAATCTCATTTATACACGACCAGTTTATTACACTGGGCTACTATGATAGTACATCTAAATTGTTTTTTGAACGGTCTGATTATATTAGGAAAAAGCGCGAAATTGAGGAAAAGAAGCCTGAGAAAATTGAGTTCCATGGGAAGTACACCAAATATTTTTAAACATTACGCAACAAAAACAAGTATAGTTACTAAAATTAAAACAAGGTCCAATATACCATTAACTTTTTTATGGTGCAGCAGACCAAGCCTGGCGACCTAATCTGGTCTTCAATATCAACACTGCATCATAAACTCTTATTCAGCAGCCGTGCCGCAGCGCAGTTCGCCTGTCCTTTAAAGAAAGATGCAACCAAAACATCGCACGGCCATCTTCATTTGTTATACCCCAAAAAATGTTTTTTATTGTTATGATGATATGATGATATCAAAGCACGAAACAATTCAACATCTGCTGCCGTACTTTAGGAACGTGTTTCATCTTGTGGTAAAGGATTCCACTTTATTTTAGCGGAAAAAAATATTGAATTTTGACACGAGAAATAATGGGCGTTTAGTGTGTGTATTGTATGTTTTGTAAACATCAATAGAGACTGGTGTAAATGGGGACGTTAACTCTACCAGCAGTTAGTGTTTTTAATAATTTAAACCCTATTTTACTAGCCAGATGCCGAGCCCTGGCTTATAACTAAGAGGATGCAAAATCCTTGGTTTATCTAGTTCGGTAAAATACATATTCAACGAATGTTTCTCGATAGTATCGTGCATGTTAGATTACAAAAATAGCATGAAACGTTGCGGCAAAACACGAAGCAGGGTATTACAATGGACTTATGATACCGCGTGTTATGGCGCAGGATTGACATTAAATAGAAGTTCTAACCCAACTGCGAACGCCAACCTAACTTTAGACACAGGACTGTTCCGTCTTTAGATAGGATGGCTCGTATATAAAGGTTACGTGATGAAATTGCCTTTGCATTTCAGTTTTCCAATAAATGCCAAGATATCAATTACATAGGTTCCATAAACGACATTTTTTGTAGAGGAAATATACACTTTATTTAATACCAAATACCTTTGTGGAAGTAAAAGTTTGTAGCAACAATCGAATATACACCCGATTTCTCTCTAGAACGGAAAGACCACAAACTTGACTAGATAGCTATATTCAAAAGCAGCTAGCCACGCTATCCTTGGGTAAAATCTCAGCCTCTTAAAACGGAGAAGGAGAGAGGTTTGCTGGCATGACCTTTAACATATTTTTGCTGGAAACAACTTTGAAATGTTCGCTATGTAACGGCAATAACAGTAATGAAGCATCGATTTGCTGCCCTGAATATGCATGAAATTTCGCTTGTCAATTATAACAGCCAGTCAAAATGTCAGCCAGGTTCTACATATTTTGTAATTCAGGTAAGCTTTTTGACTTCTATAAAATCACAAAGTCACAAACACAATTAATCAAAAAATATCAGACAAAATATGTTTTTCAGTCACTACTAGCTAGCAACTAAGTACGAAGACTTCAAAATGGAGCATATTCTTATCTCATAACGGTTCAATTTTGCTTGTGCCGTCTTTTCTAGCAACAAAAGAAAAAAAAGTTTCGAAAAAGTGAGTCCGCGGGAATAAAAACAGAGCAAGCTTCGTGTTATAAATGCAGGAATTGGCTAACATCTCTTACGACGACGAAAGGCTAAACCAAACACACAGTCCTTCGGATTGTATGAATAATTTTTTATTGCTTATAACTTCTTTTTCGTTCAAATCTCTATCTTAACCCTCGCCCCCACTGACGTTTTTTTTTAATAACTCCTTATTGCTTTGTTATATGGCTATGATACTTACTGAGTTTCAATATTTATCTATTAGACACCTGCATGCTAAATTTGGTTCTTTTTATGACGTACTATAAGTTTGATTCAATTTGAACAACCCTATGAAAAGTTATTGAGGGGGGGGGGGCGGAATCAGCCCCCCCCCCCCCCCCCCCCGGTCATGGTATGTTCGAAAAAACCCGGACCGAATAGTGTTAATAATACCCTTAGGCAACGCTCCTTCTCAATGTTAGCGACATGGCTTACCATGCTAAAGCGCTCACCTTTTTCGCTTTTTCTTCATTTTCTACCTTTTATGTGAACTTTTAGCTGCATATTTGAGCAGGCTTGATGGCTGTTTTTGTTATGACGAGGTAGCAAGAGAGTTAAACCTGTGCTTTTACTTAATCCGAAGTTACCATTAATTTTGGAACTTTCACAGAAACTTATTCTGCAAAAAAACAACAAGGTGTTCTGTGTAGTACACGTGACTGAGTTGTGATAACTTGCATTCTCTGTTTTTATTTGAAACGTCCGTCCATCTGTCTGTCTGTATACCAATTTAAAAACCGGGGGTTTTGTAATAGAAAACGCTATTATAATCGCACCTATAACTCCCGTCCAAGTAAATTTCATTACTTCATGTCAACAGGCGGACAATGATGCATGAAATTGCGATGCGGGAAACAAGTGTTTTTCCACGGGCTAACAACCAGTTTTTCAAGTTAAATATATTTTTTTTAGGAAACCTAGTTTTTTGCCTTAACTAGCCTTCACATCTTATTTTTACGTCAAAACTTTTTACAAGAAAACTGTTTTTACATCTAGAAAATGGCAAACACCTAAAATTCAATTATAAGTCCGCGAGGAAATAGGATAGTTTAAAAATTTCGAATGCTGGAAATTACTGGTCTATCGTCAAGGTCTGTTAGCCAATAAAACAGTCAATTAAAATACATTAACAATATTGTCCATTTTGCCAAACGTTTGTCGGTAAATAATTCAGAATATGAAACGATTATATACTGTTTAACTATAAATTTTACCGCGCTCGTTTCCAAATTTAATTATGTCCGTTTTTGGTTGCCTTAATTGTAGCAAAGGAATCGAGTTGTCACGTAGTTCTTATGAAAGACACGTGCTTAAGAAGAAAAGAAAAAACAGACCATGATTTGAAAGTAATTGATTAGACTAGAAGTATTTTCAATAAATGAACAGTGATAATGATGATCTATTTTTATTATTCTGGTGGTGTTTCACAAAGATATTGGACGTTATATTTCTAAATGATGTCGAAATCGAATTTTATTAAAGCACTCTTCTATGTTACACAACGTTAAGGATCATAGTACTTAAAATTACTAAACAGTTTCAAACATTTCCCAGATTCCAAACAAATAAACAATTTCCTGTCGAAGCTCTTACTAGACTTATAAGGGGGGATACAAAACGGTAGAGCTAAGGCCAAAGACGGCATATTAAATCATCTTAAATATCATCTTAAATATCTAATCAAAATGATTGAAAATGACGAAAACATTTAGTACGTATATTTAGCACTACGATTTAATCTATATCAACATTTACAGAAACTTGTTTTTTAATATTTACCCCCGTATTTTGGCTCGTGTTTAGAGGGGAGGGGAGTGTTAAATTTACCATGCCCATAGAATTCAGGGAAGGACAAACGTTATGACCATATGAAACTTGGCACAGAAGCTACCTAAAATAGGAAAAGTGATTTGACATCAAAAAATTACTATTAACATTATCACTTTTTGAGGACGTCATTATTTTTCCTAAAATATAGCTGTTGCAATGTTTTTCGATGTTTTCCGCATACCAATTTAAAGTTTCGTAATTTGTCTGCAGTGCGTCAATAAAAGGTACTAGCCGGGAGACGAGATAAGCCACAAGTAAGTGTTACCCAGCGTTGAAAACCCTGTGGAGCAACTAATAACAACCGTAAACTGTGCCACACATTCAGGTGGAGCACTCTACAGGTATGCAATATGTCATAAATCTGAACATCTCCTTAGTCTACAACGCGTTGTCAGCCCGTCATAGCAAAAATGGTTGACCAAGCTTTGTTATTTTTTGGAAAATGATTGTGGTGAAAGTTCAAAAATGAATGTTACTCCAATGTCGCACATTCATGTAGGTACAATACCTTTTTCTAAAAAAAACTTTTTCACAACTTCGGTTAAACAGAAACACAGAAAACAGCCCGTTGTTAACACTAGACTGAGCGCTTAATACAGGTAAACCGTGTTGCACATGCGTTTATGCTTAATACCCTTTTAGCACAGTTTACAACCCGTTGTTACCCCGTCATAACAAAAAAAATAGTCAATGTTATTTTATTTTGCAGAATAAGTTTCAGTAAACGTTAACAAATTATTCATGACACCGGACTGAGCGCTTAGTACAGGTAAACGGTGTCACAAATGCGTATAGGCGTAATAGCCTTTTCCCAAAAAAACTTATTACAATTTCAATTTAAATAAAAAACACACAAAACAGCCCGTTGTTAATACCAGGTTGAACGCTTATTACAGGTAAGCCGTGTCACACATGAGTAATAGGCGTAATACCATTTTTCAAAAAAACTTTATCACAACGTTTAATTAAAAACACAGGAAACAGCCCAAAAAAATTACTTTGCGGAATAAGTTTTCATGACAGTAATAAAATGTGTAGTTACCTAACTACCCATTTTACACCTAATTTAGCATCATAAAAATTATTAAATAAGAAATTTTTTGTAGCTAGCTAAAACTGCATTTGGCTACTTTCACTTTTTAGCCAGAGGTAGGTCAAAAGATACGTACAATACATATTGATATACCAAACTGAATAAAAACTTTAAAAGAATGGGAATAAATACAGCTAGCTAGCTTCAGCAGAATACTGCCTCGGAACGTTCCTAGCTAAAGTCCTAAAATTGGTTTGTTTAAGATTTATACATGGCTAGAGAACGTGATAATATATTTACATGAGAATGCGTTAACCCTGGCATTCTTTTGCAAGGATTTAAAAAATATAAAGGGGTGAAACGTTAAGGTGTAGCTAAGTGCTTAAAAGAAAATGGGAAAAGATGGGGAAAAGATGAAGTGTGTAAAACCAATGTAAAACCAATCCGTCCTCGTGGCCTCGTGGTTGCGATATTCTGGTAATCTCATGGACGCCCCGGCCAAAAATTAAACGCCAGGTTGCGTAAACACGTGAAACAAATAAGGTTTCTAATTGGTTAATGAAATTAAAGTCCGGCGCAAAAAGGCCTAATACTCCGGATTAATGCTCCGGAGGAATGGTCGGAGTGGCTAGGTCGAAAATTTCGACTTTTTGCAGTGGCGAAAGTGGTTAAAAAGTTGGTACGACGATAAAAAAACAAATACTATGCTTCTTTTAGCATTGTTCAGGCGTGGTTAGAGGGAAGCAGCTATGCGCAGCTAAGCTACCATTTTGCGTGACAGGCAGACAGACAGACGGACAGACGTATACGGGCATTATAATATAGATAATATAGATAGTTAGATTAAGATAGTAGTTTCTTTATAGTTTAGAAGTGATAAAATAAAAGATAAAATAAAAATCATTTCCGACCAGCTCCAAAAGAATGCACAAAAATCCTTCTTTTGTTTTAGTAACGGATATAAACCTTTCCACATTTTCTCGTATCAGAAGAAAAATATATTCTAGCCTATGCTTCATCTCGACCAAAAGCCTATACCTCATCTAGGAAAAAATATTGAGTCTGATGGTGGTGGTCAAATTTCAATTTTACTGATATGTTTCTAATTTCCAGAGTGTGGTTTACTTTACGGCCAAAAAGCTCTAAACTGAATACTAAAACAGAGCGATTTTATATTTGGAGAGTATATAATAATAGTAAAACCGATAAACAACGTATGACTCCTTGTATCTTGATCTCCAGGATGTTCCGTTTATTATACACTGTGACCGAGGGCTTACTTGAACCGTTTTGTAAGCCCTTTAACTGTAATTAAAATAGCTCAAGCTCAAGGTCTCTCCCACGTGTGGCTGCAAATTAGTTTGTTAAAAACCAATAAGGCTGGGAAAGCCATTTTCTGATAATCTAGAGACTTTAAAATGCAGGGCGTTGCCCTTGACGGCAACCATCCTCTTGCACTATATTAAAAAACTTGAAAGCGTCATAAAGCTTGTCCAATTTTGGAATAAAATATATAACTTTTGTTAGCGAGATGAATCATCTACACGATAATTATGTGCGTAATTATTATTAAATGCGTTTTTGTTGCAGATTCGCATAAGCCACGGGCTCGCGGGGCCGTGGAAAATATTATTTAAATTTTGCTATAATAAACTTTAACCAAAGCATGTTTTCTTTCTTCAAATGAATTAAAATGTCTATAATTACAGTTCTAAAATATCAAACAAGTTGAAACGTACCCGTATATCCTTCCTGACAACTTGAATTATGTAACTTATCGTTAGCGAAGTTTCTTAACGGTTTAAAAGTATTTCACAAATCTTGTGGAAATAGGAATAACAAAGAAATAATTACACTGAAAAATAAAATAAAAACACACTGAACAGACCCTTTGAATTATTTCTTCATGATAAGGTGTAATGATAAATGTTCGAGACAGCTAATCATGTTGCAGGGCGTTTTTTTAACTGCTCATCAGTGTCAGCGAAATATTAAGTTGCCAACACATTTGGCAAACGTGCTCGAAAATCCTACTTTAAGGCGGGGGCAAACCAGTCCAACATTTCATCCAACATTGTTTTCCCATGTTGGATGAAATGTTGGATGAAATGTTGGATGAAATGTTGGATGAAATGTTGGATGAAATGTTGGATCAAAAAATAAATGTTGGATGAAGCAAAATTTTAGGTTTGTGGGACTGCTTTTAAAAACATTCGAACGATAAAGAGTTCATTCATTCCTGAAAAACAATATGGCAGACGGAAGGAATTCTGCAGTGTTGCTTATGTTGCTGAAAGAACTCGTCGATTCAGACGATGAAAAACCAACCCGCGGAAAAACAAGAGAGTGGATAAAGAGGAGGGAAAAAATTGGATAGTAATATCATTAAAGAATTGAAGATCGAAGACAAATTCGGATTTAGGGAAATGTTTCGGATGGATGTGGGGGATTTCGATTTCCTCCTTAATGAAATATCCCATCTGATATCACCGGGCCAGATGAGCAACTGTGGTGGCCACAGACCAATCATGGCAGAAGAAAGACTCGCCCTTACTTTTCGTTTTCTTGCAACAGTAGAATCGTTTCAATCACTTCACTTTCAGTTCAGAATTTCTTTGAATGCAGTATCCTATATAATAAACGCATCAAATTAAAAACATTCCATTCAAAAACGTTCGAAATTCGCGGGATTTTTATATTTTGGATGAAAAGTACCACCAAACCAATCCAACATGAAAGTTCACGCAACTCAGATATAGAATTCCTTTGATCTTGCCGAAAATGTTGGATGAAATGTTTGACGGCGATCAAACTTCATCCAACATCATCCAACACGATTTTTTTCTTCTTTTTTTAAAATTTCAATTTTTTTTAAAATTTTGAAGTGACTCAAACCAGTCCAACATTTCATCCAACATCACAAAAATTGCATGTTGGATGAAATGTTGGACTGGTTTCGCGAATTTTTGTCTTCGCGAAAGTTTGTACACCTAAAGGCGGGGCCTTTAGGTGTACAAACTTTCGCGAAGACAAAAATTCGCGAAATTTTTGTATTTCGCGTGTATAAACTTTTGCGAATGGCTAACTTTTAAAAATTTCGCGTGTATAAACTTTCGCGAATGGCTACATTTGAAAAATTTCGCCGGGATAAACTTTCGCGAATGGGAAATTTCCAGTATTTATCATTTTTCAAATCAATAAAGAATTTTATCAGTTTGAAACACTTTATTAACTATACTTCACAACATGGATTTACATAGTATTCATTTCTTCGTTTATTATATCGAAAGCGTTTCTTTCAGTACAAGTATCCTCCTCATTGGGATCGTACCATTCTTCTTCACTGCTACTTTCTTCGTCACTTGTGAATCAAAAATACGCGGAACCCAAAGAAGAAGAAATACTTGGTTCCTTCGTGAATGATATTGAAAATGAAAAAGAAGCTTTGCTTGGTGCGATAGAGAAAAAAAATACGCCAAAACGTAAAAGACCGAAGCAAATGGATATTCGAACGATGTTTCGAAACAAAAAAAGACCGCCCACAAAAGTTATAAGTTGTATTGAAATTGATTGATGCGATAAAAATATAACAATTTCTTTCATGATTATATTTGACTTTTCTTTACTTCATTTCACAAACAGAGAGTTCCACCGTTACGGTATTTTGGCATCTTTTTTGCAAAATAAACTTTCGCGAATTGGTAATTTTGTTTTTTTGGCGAAGATAAACTTTCGCGAATGGCTAAATTTGAAACATTTTGCGAGGATAAACTTTCGCGAATGAGGCCTAAATTCGCGAAAGTTTGTACACCTAAAGTATACTAAGCTACCAAGTTCAACAATAGCCACATTCCATATACTTGTTTTAAAAAATAAACTAGAATATTTGTAGGCCATGGTCATGAAACTAATATGTCGGACGGACCATTGACAATTAGATAAGTGTTCAGATAAGATAGTTCCCCTAAAAAATGGCCAAATTACAAGAATTGACTGTTATTTATTTCAGACACCAAATTGATCTTAGAATACGGGGCAAGTAGTCCTTATGATAAAGTTCGGTTTGCACTGTGCAATCAGACACTTTTTGTAACCAGTCCCAGAAAAAACTGCGTAGCAACGCCCATAGCAACCATTTCAAAAGACTGTAATTAGCTTTCCAACCACTGTACTTGTATTTAACGCGTTCCAACCCATACATTGAATTTCAAATGTGACATCGTCAGCTTTTAGACTGAAGGTCTTAGTTGTTCGGTGTTTTACACAGGTCGAAGTAGTGTTGTCTTACACCATTTGTTGATGCACAAGTCAGAAATTTCAAAAGATATAATTTTTAAACGCATTTTTGTGCTGTTTAAATTCGGAAACCATGCGAATCAAGAAATCTCAAATCAAAGCCCCCTTACTTCACAATTTCTTCTGTCGTGGCAGGCATTAGTTTCACGTACTATTTAAGCAGATCCGATTTTAAGTCGGTGTTTTGCCTTTGAGTTATATTCTGCCGATAAACTGCCAGTTTTGCCCTGTCTTAGCCTTATTCTTGTCCTAGAAATTTCGCATCAATTCCCTGAAAGACGATTCAGCCTAAAGAAATTCCGTTTTGCTCATTCCGCGCACGTGGCGCTTAAAGAACATAAACGGCTAGAAAACGCGCTTAAAGTCGCGCACGCTATTTAGCTACTTGGCTTGGCGTTAAGGCTTAAAATGCCATATTTTGACATGACAACCAGGCCTACTGTCGCATACTATGATAACCTTTTCAATTAACTTGATAAAAGACAGTCCTTTGCGATATAGTGTTTTTCTAGGGGAACTACCTTAATTGTTGCTTAGAGATCAAAATGTGTTTTGATATTTTGCTTTTTTCGATTTTATAGAAATCTACTTCAAATATATACACAAACACTTCCATTTATAACAGTCCAAAATGTGTCCTATATATTTCGGAAGGACGCTTGTTGTTTCAGCGAGGCTGTGCGAACAGTGCGGGTTTTGTTCATTAATTATTTGTGGTGACATATTCAGTTCAGCATCTTAATATTTTTTATGTTTAAATTAGAGCAAACGTCCGTCCGACAGGTGGGGTAACTTAATGAGCAAGGATGACAAAAACCACATCTTAAATCATCTTGAATTTCAGATGGACACCTCAATATAACTGAAAACTACAGAAAAGTACCTTACAAATATTTGATGATTTCATAATTTGTTTTATATATGCGGCGCCACAATTTCCAAAGTGGGGGGGGGCTTAGGCATAGTGGGGGATTTTGAGATTTTAGTGACAATCAACGAGCGAAGCGAGTAGCCAAAACAGCTGGGGTCCAGGGGCTGGAAGTCAACGCATTTTTAGAGTCCTAAAACACGTAAAACGGCTTTTTCGGCCCTGCTTGTTACGTACTGATTTCGTTGGTATGCGTCACTGCATAAAAAATCGCATTATTTAGTGAGATAGCCTGCCTGCAGGTTCTCTGGTTGGATAACATCAATTTTCATGCAGTGATAGTGACACTTATTGGCAGAAAATAAAAAATTATTACTTAGCAAAAAAGTGTGTGTGTGGGGGGGGGGGGCTGAAGCCTCAGCCCCCCCAGCCCCCCTATTGGCGCCGCCCCCTGACTTATGTTGTTTCTAAAATAGGTTTTCTGGTAAAATAAACTTTTTTGACCTAGCTAGCTAGCTAATAAGTTTAAATTCTTTGCAGAATTAAACAGCTAGTTGATGCAACAACATGACTTCGATATCCTTTCAGAGGTATTAATTGCCTTGTTAAGGCTATTTAGTAACCTTTCCAACAAATTCAGTCCCTCATGTCGTCTTGCTTTCTCATCAAAACAAACTTTCGATTTCCCTGTTATGTATTATATTTCGCAGACTGAAGCTTATTTTACCGCCAAAAAAGAATACTGAAAAAAACATGAAAAATAATGTATCTGTTTTTTTAATATACATTTAAAAAGTACCAAATCATAAAACATTAGTAATTAACAGCTATATTACTGCAATGAAGTGAGTATAATTTCTTGTACGTCGAACTTCTTTCTGAGTGGTCTGGTTATTACACAATGGTTTCGAAATATGCGAGGATGGAGAGTAACATCGATGAAGGAGATCTTACTTGAGTCGTTTTGTAGCTCCTTTAAAAAGTCAGCAAAAAAAATTTTTTTTTGCCTCGGAACTTGGTTCCATATTAAGAAATCATGTCTAATTTTGTTCACAATTCCGGACTCTGTGTGGAGACTTATGCGACCTGTTGAGTTGTGACGTCACTGGCGATACATTTTTTTAAACTTTCGCTGGCGGTCAACTGTACATATAACTAAGTTTTGAAAGAGTAATAAAACATTGTAAATGTTTAATATACCTAAAATGTATTATATATATAAAATTATATAATGTCCTCAAGCAACCATAAACCTTCGAAATAAATGAAGATTCGTGTGAAGAAGAGAGAAAGCATCAGCAGCAGCAATAATGAATGCTTCTGATTTTATTGGAGCATGTTTATCTCCATGAATGTTTTTTTTTCTTTGTTTTTTTTGAAAACTTACCATGCCCCTGTTAAATAATAAAGCCAATTAAATATTATCTGCGTTAGAGAACGTATTGTAATACATTTCTGGTGTTATATACACAAGAGGAAGAATATGCGGAAGTATGCTTTTTGTAGAAGTAAACAGTCAACGACATAAAGAAAGAAACAATTGTGAAACTATTGTGCAAATTGTGCAAAAACAATTCTACTGCGCAGTAGTCATAGTTCTACTGCGCAGTAGTCGTAAATCTATTGCGCAGTAGTCATAGATCTACTGCGCAGTAGAATTCGGTATACTGCGCAGTAGGACATTGACTACTGCGCAGTAGAACTTCAACCATTGCGCAGTATAATATGGGGCTTTGAGTTATGTGTTTTAGACAATTTTTCCGGCATTCCATAATGGTTGACAGATTTTTGAAACGCGATTGTACATCAAGAAGAAGAATATTTTATATGCACTGACGATGGTTTTATATCGAAAAGCTTTTGCTTTATTTTAACTTGTTTGTTTTACTTTTTAACCCATCAAGAATATTTGAAATCGAAAGTTTGGTTTATGTGCTTCCGTTTATAATATATCATTTTAATTTGATTGCTCCTTCGCTACTTTTAGTTTGACTTTCACCGTGTTCTTTCATTTCAGAGATGGATATTGAAAGAGACATTTCCTGTTATTTTTATCATGGCTTGCCTTATGACGATATCTTAAAAAATTGATTTTTCAACGTTATAAAAAGGAATTGAGCATGAGAACGCTACATCGGATTTTCGATGTAGCGTTATTTTCTTGATGTACTTACACTCGCGCTTCAAAAAAAAGAGAAATTGTGGAGCACGTTTGCTACACGAAGTATACCAAGAGAATATTGAGATTGGACCGAGCAGCTGAATACAAAGTCAGCTAAAAATGTCAATAAGTGCGCTTTGTACAAAATAAGAACAGAAAAGTTTAGAAAGAAAAACGGTGGCCGACTATGTGGCTATGTGCCAAGCTCGTCTCACGCCCTCCGTGCTTTTTCCCAGAAAAACAAACGGAACAGGTTGTTCCCACAGAAGTTGTCAGAAGAAAATCTGAAACATTGGCTTTATGGTATGTTTTTGCTTATGTGCTTCAGTAAAAGGTTTGCTAACTGTTTTGTTTTTACTGAAGTGCCTAAAATTTCAAGGATTTTTACAGCGGTGGCAGCTCATATCATCAGGTTTAATCCAGTTGAAAAGTGACTAGCTAGCTGTCTTCTCAAGTTATTTTGCTAAAGGCTGAAGGCTACAATGTGTAATGTAGCTGACTACTGAAGGATAGTATTCACAACTATTGTTTTAGTGAGCCATGGACCTACAACTCCTTCTGCTTCATAGCCTAGTGAACTAAGCTTTATTCGAGAGTATAAAATGAGTTTCTCTCATACAAAAGCTTAAACTCAAACAAATAAACACAAAATACTTTCTCAGAGCAAACCCCGGAAAATTAATTGTTAATTAATTATGTTTGTTCGGATAAGTTAGACCATTCTCGGGCCAAACATTAAATATATATATAAGAAAGGGTTTTGCAATAAAGGTAGGTTTCCATACGACTGCATTTTCCGCTCGAGCGTAGAAAGTTCGGGAGCATTTTTTTCTTGAGCTTGAACTTAATGGAAATCAATTTCCCGCTTAAGAGAAAAGATGTTCAGAATAAAATGCCTGCCGTAAACAGAAAAAACCTTGGGCTACGAAATTTAAAAATAATAACAACATTGTTTTTATGGCAGCGAATTAAAAGAAGACGTAACAGGAAACAACAACTAAGAAAGATGAGAAAACTTTTTCATGAAAAAGGGGAAAGTTATTATTTATTGTTAGTTTATGAATTGAACTACCAATGCCAACATACCAACAAGCAGTTGATTTTGTGGCTGTTAGGAAGATTTGAAAAGAATTTATGAATCCATAACTTTTGTTCACAAATTCAATGCCAACAGGTCTCTTTGCTCTACTTAACACCAAACACTTTTTTGAAAGGTGTTGTTATTTTGTGAATAAAGAAGTGCTGAAGAAATTGTTGATTTTTCTAATATTTTTCTTGAATAAAATGGATTGCGCAATTGTTTACATTTCCTTGAATATCATTGGTTAAAAAGCTCGAGAGAAAAAATACGCGCTGAAAAAGTTGAATGAGTTCAACTTTTTGAGAAAAGCTCGGGAGAATCTTTTTACGTCGAGTCAGCGGTCATTCTACTTCATTGCGCATGCTTGTGGGAAAGGCTCTCGAGCTTTTTCCGCTCGAGCGGAAAATGCAGTCGTATGGAACCTACCTTAATGAACATGTGAGAAAAGAACAATAGAAGTAACCAATAAAAAAGCATGGTCAGTATTTTGACCACAGAGAATTCGTTTACGACCCAGCCTAATTTTTGTTACCTTAACTATTCGGGTTTCCTGGTGTTAAAAAAGATTATGCTGGGTCTTCTGGCTATCTGCTGCAGGGACGTCCAGTAAACAATCATTTCATAATGCCACGCCTCATACATTAATTATACGGCATTTTATACCAATTTAGGTCAAACGGAATTGAAATTATTTCTATACAGTATCGAGAAACTTTTTCTATAATGGGAAAAGGATCACGCTCTAAATGGGAAATTTTTCCCAATCTAGAAATCAGTTGTATTTTTTTGGATTTTCTTGGCTCTAACACTATTTTCACAATTTCAAACCTCGACCAATGAAATCAGCGAAAAAGTTTTTTAAATTCTGACAAGAGGTTCTGGTGCAATCATCGACACAAGGGTTTCCGTATGTTTAGCTCTCAATTTTCTGGTATATAGGAACAGGGGAAAACTGCTTTGTTGTGAAAAATAATACTTCCCAAACCTTTATAACTTATCTTTACTTAAAATCCTTTGATATATAGCATTCATTTTTGAGTTTAAAACAACTTTCAGAAAAACGAACAAAATTCCTGATCGAGAAATCTCATTAATATCTACATCTGGAAATAATTTCCCAATAAAGAAGCTGAAAAAACATTACGGTGTTTTTCTCCCAAACTTGTTTGGCATATTTTCCGTCAGCGTAAATCATAACTTACATTACGTAAGCAAATTCGCCATTTTGAATGCAGCGTTTTTAAAACAGCGTGGGCATGTGATGAGAAAGGAAAATTTTAATAAAATGTTTTGGCTTTTTTTGGAGATACTAGATCAGAAAGAAACTAATAATCATTGAATTCTTTACCCATACCAGATATATTTTCGATATAAAAAAAGTTTTTTTGAGGTGGGAGGTCCCCTTTAAGACTACCTCATTGAGTTAGTTATACTTTTGTTACATCTGTTACATTCAATTTCATCTATACTTTTTTTTCTTTTGGATTGCTGCGATGAAATACATATTGTATCTCAAAATAAATCATCTCAACTAAAATGGGTACACTTAAATGTAAAATATTCAGTCAAATTCATTTTAGAGAGCCATTCTGTTGGCAATAAGAGCTTTTATTTGCGATTTGTTAAAACTAACGGTATATTAAAAGAAACCATAAACAAAGTGAATGTACAGAATGGGAAATTTTTTTGGTTGTGCCGAAAAGAATATAAGGTATTTTTTCCATAACAATATAAATTAATCTTGCGACCGGAACTGCACAATAAATGTTGTCATGGAGAAATTGAAGAAAATGATAACGCTGATTGGCGCTAGACATTTTTAGGCACGTCTCATGATCTTTTTTGTCACGTTTTGAGGACGTGACAGAATTTGTTTCACATTAAAGACGTGGTTCGTAGAACTTTAATAATTATGGGCAGTTTTTGTTTCCTATTGTTGTTAGGAAAAACAAGAAGGAGAAAAGACTGTATGGGTATACTTTTTATAGCAAAAGACGTATATGATAATTCTGTTTTATTTCTTGACACGTTGGTTGACGATTATTTCGTGCAATTCCCGGATGACTCAAAAATCAAAAAGATTTCACCTCTCCTTTCATGCCTAAACGTCAAAACTAAAAATATATAAACAAATGAATAAATCATTTGATCTCATTATTCCCTGAAGTCACGTGGACGGTCACACTTGTAAAGTGTGTATAAAGAACAACTCAGTTCAAAGCACCTATTCTAACAATAATGATGCTTCACATATGAAATATTTAATTGTCAAAGGACTTAACCCCATTTCTCCCTAATGTCTTTTTGATGTGAATCATCTTTAATATAAAAAAGAATCGCTACATATCTAAACATCTATGTATCAGACTACGCTACTTCTTTTCAGACGGCTGGAAACCTGCTCAGATTTTTAATTGTTGTAATTTAATCATTACACTTTACGGAGGAATAAATGTATCAGTTTAGTCGTTTTCCGTGTTTCAAATATTTTCCGTGTTTCAAATATTTTCCGTGTTTCAAATATTTTCCGTGTTTCAAATATTTTCCGTGTTTCAAATATTTTCCGTGTTTCAAATATTTTCCGTGTTTCAAATATTTTCCGTGGAACAAAAAGTCCAATTCTTCGTTTACCAGCGTTGAGAACAAATTACAGTTTAACTTACATTATACGATTTTAGGCGATACGAAACATTCTCGTCTACGAGAGTGGATACGGAGCTTTGATTTTTTTTCTCCCTAAGAAAGTTTTCTAGGCTAATACTTCAAGTTAGTAGCCATATGGTAAATTTTTGACATTTTTTGGCATCAATCTTTTTTAATAAAAGGTATTTTATTTTCTCTTAAAAAATTAAAATTAAACTTAAAACATGCATTTTTGTAAGAAAATATTTGCTTTCACAGGATGAAGGCAACAAATCCGCTTCTACAATGTTTGGACTTGATTTTTAATGGCCGTAAATTCGTGGAAACAATTTAAAAATAGGTAGATCCGACAAACGGTGATCTATTGAACGTAGATTTCCAGGACCAGAGCATAAAAGATATCTTTTTAAGATATTTATATTTTATTCAGGGCGAGTGTTAAAACCGTGAGGTTTTCTTGATTTTTTTTAAAAAGTCATTCTTGAATACTAAGCTTTGATATTTTTCAATGTGTTGGAAGTAATTACACAATGCTTTACTTTCAAATAGTGTAAAATATATGCGCTGCCTAACTAGATAGGACGAAAATATCACGAAAAACTAGTTATGAAGAAGGCTAATCAAAAACAATTTTGTCATGTTTTTTTATTTCAACAATCTTGCTTTTTGCATTCCTGAGTTTTCTTCGGATTTCGATTATGCAAGTGTATCTCCACCATGGAAACTGGATTGTCAAGTGGGAGCTTTAACGAATTGAAGTCGTTCCAAGTTTAATTTAAATTAAAGATATGCGATTATATAAAGGGTAAATCAAAAATGAATCAGCTTTTCCCGGGAATGTTCATGGCTTTTCTTTACTAAACAATGCACGTTACCCACAACAACAGCAATGCTCCCCAAGAAAAAGCAAAAATGGCAGACATAGGCAAGCAAACCACGAGATAAAAGACTAGCTCTATAAGGAAAATGAAAAATTCAGTAATTTAACCTTTTATTCACTCGAGAATAAATTATATTTATATTCAGTATAACCTTCTGTATCAACAAGTAACTTCCTAAAGTAACTTAAAGATGCTAAACACGTATAAATAACTGGTAGCTAGCTACCTAACAAAACATTTCGTATTTTGGGGCTTACGCTTATAATGCGGAAATCACACTCGAAATTGTGATTGCTGATTAAAAATAACTTTGTAATTAATTTTGTTCCCCACTCCTTCCTGCCTAGTTGTTTGTTTACAGTATGCTGCCATTTTTAAATTTCTAACGCTCGCCTGAGATCAGTTACTATGTCTATTGTTTTATTGAGAAATCCTCGCTGCTGACGTCAGCATGGCGAGACCTTCATCGCTAGCTGCATATCATCGCATATCATCTTTAAGGTTATTATGCCATTTGGCAAATAATGGATACAGGCTACGAAAACTGACTGTTAAAACAATTACTTCACAACAACAATAACCTGATTGGCAAATACCTAATCGGACAAAAAAAGATCGAACAAATCTTTTTTAGACAGTAAAACTCGTAAGTTAGAGAAATTTTAGTTGGTTTTGTCCGACTAAAATTTGGTCCATTTAATTGAAATTCCAGCTCTTAAACAAAACTCTGAATTAGAATTTTTATGTAAGTTTTCTATAGAGCAATGTTGATCCATTATAATATCTATAGAAAACTGCAAAGCAGTATAAGTGATTTCAACTCTGTTTGATCTCGAAACAATTACAAATACAGTCTATTTTACACAAGAAGATTTACAATCCTTTTAGATGCCCTTAATGTTTATTTTTTTATCAAGAAAAATTTTTCTTCTTTTTTTAATTCGTTCTCTCGAACAAACAAGCTTTTCTAGAGTCTAGCTACATAATCATTTTTGCAAAATTAACTTTTTCGTAATTAATTTTTGATGGTAAAACGATCAAAACCAAGCAAATGTAGAATCTTGTTTTGCACAAAAAAATTCGTCGTACAAAATTTTTGTCACCTCAAAAAACGTTGTCACTTTTGTCCAACATCTTTTTCACCTATGAGGTATAACAGTTTGAATGAATACAAAAACCCATTAAATTTTTCTATCCGGTTAAGCCAGTATAAATAATCATTGTGGCCACAAAAAGGCATATACTGTTAACATCAGCTGAAGGCTATTTAATGGAAAAAATAATAAACAAAACCATTTATTGATTCCTCCTCCTCCTCAAATCATTCCGGCTACGGATAGAAAAATGTTTATGGCTGTGCTTATCTAATAAAAAAACTATAGTGTTAAGATGTCCACGTAAATTAACCTATGCTGTTATACTGTTTAGAATTAATTGTATCACCATATCAAAATTGCATATGTTGTTACACATATCCATGTTCGTGATGTTTGCTCAACTATTCAAGAAAAAAGCATTTAATTTGATCCGAAGTTTTTTTTATAACAACTTTCAACTTCTGCAGGACGACGTAATTCATTTTTCTTCAAGTTTTGACCGTGGAAAAATTCCCAACTTTGAGCCAGGATAGTCAAAAATAGGTCAAGTTTTATTCATTCTAAAGGTCTTTTCAAAAGAACCCGTGAAAGGTCCAATGTCCATTACAGCCTAAGTCGTCAGGAGTTGGGATTTGAAAAGCAAGGGTTCCTGCTTAACCGGAAGTTGATCAAGTGATTTTCACAGCAACACAAGCTCTCCAAGAACAAATTACATAATGTTATTGATAAATAAAATACTAAATATAGTTTTCACTTTAGTTTTTCTAACTTGTGAAATAATTATAATTGGATAATACGTATGGAACACAATCTACACAGGCGAATCTACAATCTTGTACGAAATATTTGTAGTCAGAGGGCTAGGATCCACAAAAGTTGTTAACACATACTTTCAATATAACACGCACGCTTTTTGAACTTGACAGCGCTTTGCAGCCTTAAACGATGTTACCTCCAGAATTCAACATGACACTTTTTACTAAAATCGCTTATACAAAGGAGAAGAATGTGCACTGTTCTACAGTTATGTGTTAAACATTGTTCAAATAAGGGTCAAGTTTTAAGGACGTCTCTAAAAAACAATTACACTTTTTCCTTTTGAGATATACTGTTCTTGAACTTTTCAAGGTTAACTTACCAATGTTCACAGCGGACCTAGAATCTAAAGTTATGTTGTTAGAGTTGAAATCGTCAGGCCTTAAAGTTATAAAGTGCGACAAGCCATGTTTAAACTTTATTTACTTGGTCTATACATTGTTTTAGGGGCTGCTCAATCATTATTAACGTTAAATTTGTGTAGAACCACGCATTCCCCTTCATCATGCTCCGTCACGTTTTTATTTAAGACCCCCCCCCCTAATAATTACGTCACGCTAGAAGAGAACGACTACCTTCAAAATGGTTCAAAAATACAAAATCAAAACTAACTTGCAACATGAATACTTAGTCGAATGTTGACATACTTCGAATGTTTGGTGTAAACGTTCGAATGTGACACTAAAGGAAGAACTACCCATCCACCGAGCGTTGAATTTTTGAACTTTTGAGGCTTGCTGCAGAGTAGCGAACGGTCGTAGTTTTTTGAGACCTGTATCATGCAAGAGGTCACAAACCTTGAGTTCTTCAAATGTTAGAAGGATATCCTATATAAACAATAAGTACATTAATAAGCTGGATAGTAGCTGCATAAAGGTACATGTCGTGACAAACTCATTTTTCTTCAAAAATAAAACATTGTACTAGAATTTTTAATTATTTAATTTAGTTTTAATTATTTTAATTATTGGCTGGAAATTGCAGCTATCGTATGGAATGTATAAGAATTCGACAAAAAATGACAAAAAGTATGGCCAAACACTCCTTTTAACCTTTAGATGACAGACCACATAGATTAGAAGCGGGGTAAGAGCAGCCCCACAGTTGGACTGCCATAGAACTAGGTTTTTATGAAAGGTGCCAAAAAGGGCCTTCAAAAATGGATGCGTATTCTGAGGGTAAAAATAGAACCCTTTCTTTAATAAGCTGTCATTTTTGAGTGGTACATGAACTGTATTTCCTTTAAACAGCCTAATTATTACTTTCTTTCAATTTTTGGTAAAAACTAGTGAGGTTTCTAAAACAATATCTCTTCAAGACTAAACTCCAGAATCTATGTGGTTTACGAACTTGCTTAGCATGTTGTCACACTAAGTTCAACTAAGAAACTACCATCAGATTTGTTACTGAGTGAGTGTTATGGTCCAGAATATGCCTCAATGATAGATCGGCACTTCCATCAATTTTTCTCCACATTATGATACAAAGTGTAACATGGGTTGCATATAATTCAATGATTCATCATGAAGAAAAAAATTAATTAAAGTAGATACTAAAAAGAACTTTAAATCTAATGATCTGTTTTTTTCTCTAATTAATAAACTACCGGGGTAAATACAAAAGCTGTCAAAATATTCGAACAATAAGAACTTGAATGATAAATCATGTCTGAGTTTTTCAGACATTTTTTTATACCGGATGACTGGCTAATAACACACATTGCATCTTTGTATGAAACGACGTAGATGGATAATTTATGTATAAGCGCATATTTTAGTTACCAATAAAATTATTAAAAGGTACAATTACAAAATTGACCGAAAAATGAAACAGTGCATTGCATTTCTAACAAAAAACATCTTGGGGGGCTTCCTAAACCGACACAGTTGGTAAAAAAATCGCCTTTCGAAAGGTTTTTAAAACAGGTGGTAAAAACTTTCGAAATGTTTTAAAATATTTCGAAATGCTCGTCCTTACACTATGAAATATTTCTTTCGAAAGATTTCTTTAACAAGAAAACTGTACGTGTAAGCCCGCCTTAAGACGATTAAAATGATTTTCTAGCTCGTGACAGCAAAATATTTAAAGAAAAACTTAAGGGTTGTAGATGTCGATTTTTTGTGCTTCGAAGCTATAACAAAACATTAATTTCGGAAATTAATAAAAAATTACTCTGACATGTGTATGGCTAATTTAGAAATACATATGTAGCAACGGTGTAAGGTAACCCTGCTTTCCAATTAATGTGAACGCATTATTAACAAAAGGATCGGCTAATCTTGCATGAAAAAAAAAGTTAGTTTCTACAACAAAAATTGTTTAGTAATAGCAAATTGGAATAGTGGTGCAAGCTGCTCTTTGCCGTAGTCTTGTCATTGGGCACAATTTTAACAGAATTTATATTATAACTTGACAACTAAACTGAAAACTGGGCTGTTTATTTCTCTCTCCTAACGTCATATTGACTTATGAAACCTTTTTTTTAAATCTATAACTATTACACGTGCTTCCGTTGTTGACAACAGGAGTTGTCAACTCTTTTTTTATTGCTAACAGATTCGCTAAACTTAACAAGGTTTTCGGCATCAACAATGCCGATTATTATTATCATTATTAATATTATTACGATTTGTTAAGAACCAAAGAACCAAGAACCATCAGAACCAAAACACAGTTGTTATTAGGTACATAACTTCCACTCTCAATAATTTAGATTTTTTGAATCTAGAATTAAAGATTACGAATGAATACTAAAGAATGTCGAAGTAACAAGCTGTGTTTGAGACACCATAGCAACAGCAGAAACGCCCCAATTACTATAAGTGATTAATTATCCAAAAACAACTATACTGAAGAGATGATAGGGCTGAATGCATCAAATAAAAAATAGATTTTTAGGGAGCTTTTAAATTTAACGAAGAAATATAACAGATGGAGTAATCTTTTAATGATGCAATGTTGTGCGATCGCCTTTTCTCTCCTTAAAGCTGCTACTGGCTTAATATATCTAAAACATTTGACAGGTGGCACCATCACTAAAGATTTTTGGCATTATTTCAATTGTTCACTGGGTTATACAAAATTTCATCTACAAAAGGATTCCTAGGTTTTCCCAAGTCTATTTGCAGGGATGATTTTCCAAATGTGGCAAATTTAGTCCAAATGATAGACATACTTAGTTTTATGACAGTTAAACATGAGCTCTATATAACTATCATCTATCTATTAATTAAACTGTTAAAATTGAAAAAAAATGTGTCATGAAGGCGTTTATCAACAAATCTTGTCATTTTATCAGGAAATCATACGTCCTTTTATAAACTAATCTCGCGCTAAAAATTTTATCTAAACGAATTAGTTCTTCTAGATTTGGTTCCAATTTTTTTCCTGCCAACAACTGCTGTAAAACACTTCTTGATGTTTTGTAAAGACCATTAGTTAAGCACATATCGAAACATAAAATATATCTTCGCCTAAGCACGTGTAGCACGTACGGTCTGCCGAGATGTTAAGCATGTAGAAAAAGATTATGCAGTTCTATTAATTAATTCTCAGACATTATAATTGAAGGGAAATGTAGCTATATTTATGATTTATTAGTCACACATATGTTGTGTTTCATTGTCGAAAAAAGGCCAGGTAAATGACACTGAGCACTATCTAATTACACAGACGCAATTGTAAGAAATATGGAAACTATTTTAGTTCCAAGTTACGCAGCAACAGTTGCCTAGTTTTTCAAAATAATGCCCACATTATGCACTAATCTTGGTTGTTGTATATTGTTTAATATCCATCCTGTCCACGTCATCAATATTATTGATGTTGTTTTATTTTCATATAAATACTTAATTCGTTTTGCACTAATTAAACTGTGGATTTTGCTGAACCAAGTGCAGCGACCCTGACACGTACATACAGACAAGGAACACCTACTGTTTTCTATATCGTTGCATTATCAAGTAAGTTTGTGTTGTTTGTTTTTAATTTTCTTTATCAGAAATATACATTGCGAATATAACGTATGTCCCATGTAAGGTATTTTAACATTAACAACAAATGCTACTGAAAAAAGATACATTTAAAATTACAATATTTTTATGGTAGGGATGTATTGCACACGAATCTGAGGTACTTAAGAAAAAGAGAATAAATAATCAGATTAACGCAATTAAAAGCTTAAAAGCTGAATAACACACTCACTCACTCACTCACTATCCGGTTTAACGTCTCTGGTTCCCCATGCTTGAGGGTTGGACAGCATGCTGTTTTCTTGGATTTATCAGATTTCTCCACCTTTCTCTATATTGAGCTACTCCCTTTTCCAAATTTAAACAGGCAAGGTCTTTTTTTATTCAATGCATCCATTTTTTCTTTTCACCACCTTAACTGTTTGTCCCAGGTATCTAGTATTCAATTATTTGCTTAGGCCACATATATCTCCCATGCGTTCTAGGTGGTCGAACCATCTAAGCCTGTTGTAGCGAAGAGCATCATTGAAGTTTGTGATTCCTAGTGTATTTCTCAGCTAGCACATCGAATAAGTTAACAAGGTTCTTACTATGAATCAACCAAAATTTCATTTCAGTTGAACACAAGCTATGTTACTTACAACAAGAAGAAATGGTCTCTCCAACGATTTTTCTTTGACACTGGACGCTCTAAAAGCTACCTTAGCTGATGAACTGTTTCTGCACACTTCGGAATATAAAACTCCAAGGAGCATATCCAAGAAAACCAACGAAGACAAAGATGAAAATAATACAACTACTGCGTCTACTGTCTGTGATGCTTTTGCAAGACAGGATTCCACGAATACAAGTAGTTCAGAGAGCGAATGTATGATACCCTATGGCGTTAAAGATCATCAAGCTAAAGCGTATGAAAGTTTAGAAAAGTATGACGAAACCCCATTTG
Source organism: Hydractinia echinata (assembly GCA_030067915.1). Taxonomy (NCBI): domain Eukaryota; kingdom Metazoa; phylum Cnidaria; class Hydrozoa; order Anthoathecata; family Hydractiniidae; genus Hydractinia; species Hydractinia echinata. The sequence goes on from JASGCC010000028.1 coordinate 2,044,355, forward strand.
AATGTTCTTCAAATAGCTTAAAAAGACAAACATTCACAGATTGGAGGCCGAACCCATCAAAACTTATTGAAATAAAGAAAAATGTAAAAGAACTAAAGGCAACTCTGGAAGAACTGAAACAATCTCGAGCAACTTCAAAACACAAGCAAAGTAAAAAGAAATTGTCATTAAGGTAAGAAACTGTAAATTATCTCGATACACATTCTTGGCATAGGCGCTCTTCGCAAAGGATCATCGCAAAGAAATAACATACGAAACGGTCCCCGTCTTTGATATTACTCATCATTCCTGCACATTATAAACCATAATGTGCAATACAAGAACCAAAGAACAGGCAAAGGTATAAGAAATAATACGCATTTTACAACTATATCGAAAAACTGTAATTTTCAATATGACGAATTTACTCCTTTTTTATTGTTATGCTAAAAAGTAAGAAAATTTCATTTATTTACATATTTTAATATACAGGCTAATTTTTTACTACGGTCTGCAAAATGTACTTATCTTAGTAAAAAAAAGAAGCTTGTTTTAGCGTAGAAGCGAATACAACGCTTTACTTTTACTTTTACTATGCATTTAAAATGGTAATAAATACATCCAAAAAGAATATAAAGCTATTGTTTCTGTGTTGACTGGCTTTAGGTGCATTACTCCTGTATGCTTACTTTTCTGTCATTTTTATAAATTTTAGGATGGCTAATATGAAATTTAAAATGATTTAAAATCTTGTTTTCTTCCTTAGTGCTTTTTGGCCGCCATTAGCTCGACTTTTGTGTAAGTCACTTGAGTCAAAATTAGCAGCCAGTTTTGCAGTATTTTTAATTCGTCGCAAAAAATAGTACATTTACAACGTAAGTCAAACCAGACTGTAACTGTAGCACTAAGTTCTTTAAATATATTTTGTGCTGTCGACAAAGGATATTTAGTAGCAACGAGAAAAAACGTTTTATAGTATTTTTATTTACGCGAAAATTTCTCGCATTCAAGAGATTCACAATAAAAAAATTTAAGGCTTTGCTCCCCATGACATTGGAGGTTATAACATTCTCGAAAAAGTTCATACTGTTGCATGGGATTATCAAAAACTACCTTAAAACAAGAAATTAATGAGGTTAATCTTGGTATGATCACTTATGCTACGAGAAAATGGTTAAATTATTCAAACTTGTCCACAATAGAAACTTCTTATTGTTCTCTTTTTCGTTACAAGAAAGTCAATAAATTCTAAGGCCAAAAAAATGTTTGGGTTATATATATATGATTTATTACCAAGTAAGTCAATGATACCTTTTGTTTGCTATTTTATGTTATAGCTGCAATCACAACTTTTAAACTGTGGAGTATTAAAATCTTAATTTTTTAGTGAATTTTTCAAAGTTAAGGTTTCTTTTGTTTTTCTTTCGCCATAGTATTGTTTATATTCGTGTTCAGTGAAGCGTATAATTTCCACCATTTTAAACCAATCAATACTCACATACATATATTAAACGTTGACATGGCGTTTGCAGAGTAAATTATATTCAAGATAAAAAAAACCTAAAAGTGACCAGAAAGCTAGATACCTTAGTAGCTAACCGTATTAGCAGTCATTTAAAATATCGAAATATTTGTGCACAAAAAACAAACAGAAAAAGCACAAGTAAAAACATATTACTAACTTATTTAAACCTCGAGTTGAATTCAACTTAAATATACAAAAAAAGAAAACACGTAGCTACTGAAAGCTAGATAGAGAACATAATAATATATTTATGTTATTTTTTTATTTTTACATTACATTTTATATTATACTGCACTGAAGATGTTTTAAATAAAATGAAAAGCTTATGCATATAAATAATTTGTCGAAATGTTTTTTTAATTTTATAAATTTATCTGGCAAACATACAATTATAACATTTTTAATTTGTTACTAAACTTTAAACCAAAACAAAGTATTTCAAGCCTTCCATTCCAAACGCATATTTTCAACAAGGAATTTTATAAATACTTGTTGTTGAAGTACTCTGTGTCGGTTAGTAAGGTTTATTTGGACGGTTTGAGGTTTGCTCAACAAATTATTTAATTCAGTATTACAAATTAATTAGACGATACAAGTCTTTGCTTGTTTGTGCGGATAATAAGCAAAGTCCAAAGTGCAGACCGATTTATGAGGTCAATATATGCAATGGGTGCAAAATGAGAACGCGGGATAAAAATTACCCCGGCCAGTCGAGCCAGCCCGCTTCCATATGAACAGTTTAGTTTAACATGTCTGTGGGAATACAAATCGTTCCTTTTTCTTTTTTTTGGGTGGATGGAGCGGCACTAAATTTTTCCAGCTGAGGGGCCTTAGCTAAGAAAGTTTGGCAAAATGGACGATACATTTTATATCTGCCAGAACCCCAGTACCTTTAATAATCACTAAATATTGCAAAAGTGGTATCGTGTCATTTGTAGGCTGGCCACAATGCATTCATTTTTATGTTGTTTAATGTTGACTTCATTCTTTCTTTTAGGATTTGTCGATTAAAAGGTAAAGAAGCACACGAGGAAAACAAAATCAAACTACGTGGATTGACAATAGAAAAAGGTAGGCTCTTGTTACACTTGCTTTTATTGGCTATGGGGCGGTTTATATAAAGACGACTCCTACAGACGGCTTTGAAGAATGAAAACAATGCCGAACAAAAAAATTTATAACAAAAGGAATTAATCACGTGAGCATAAAAACAATCTTTCCTAAGCGGTCGGCGCCGTAAAATGTGTTTGCATAAGAAAAATCCATTCTATACAAGCCAGCCTGGTCAACCGCGCGAACTCACTCGTGTAAAAACCCTTTATATGTGCAAAAAAATAAAAATGACACAGAGAAAAATGTGAACATAAAACGTGATTTAGAAATGTTCCTTCTATTTTACTAATCTTGATAACGTTACGCGAAAAGTATTCGAGGCCAGAAAAGATGTGATTACGTTAGTTTATTCTCTTTTTTTTGCTCATACTCGGATCAAGTTTTTTCACATGGGTGTTACCTACACGGAATTCACAGAAAATGGATGGTGAAAATCATAACTTGCTTAATAACATTAGATATCTGCCTTGAATATGGGTTTTTGCAGAACTTTTTTGAGCAACCTATTTCATGTAAGCAAAGGTTTAGTATCTTGTTGATACTAGGATTTTTGTAATTTTGCGGAGCAAGTGTTACAAGAAGTGGTCATATACTTAGCACGTGGCACTTGATTTGCCAGCTGAAATAAAACTTGCCATGTGTAATCCGAACATGTGTTTTGCAAAACAAGGATTTGTCATCATACATAAAAATTATGCGCGTTACTTTTCTTATTATTTAACAAAAGAAAATAACAAAGCCATTTCCTAATTTATAGTTGCTGTAGTGATTAAGCCGTTAACGTAAATTGTTGTCTTATCAAAAGATATTGAAGATAAAGATGTCATTACCTGCGTCTAAAAATCAGTCGTTAGGTAACCTAAAGTATCGCACAACAAGCTAAAGAAGAATCTCTGCTGACTGATAAAGGAGTAATTTTAATCTTACACACCATTAACCTACCGATTGTAAATAATCTTTATATCCATTCTTGCACGGTTCACTTTAACTCTATTAGGCAAAGGATTTATATGGCTCCTTATTCAAAAATATTATTTGCCGACGTCAACATCTTTACCGTCATCGGTCGGTAACATCATCAGTTTCTAAAATTGATTGAAAATGATGTAATTGTATGATTATTTGTTATAATGATATAATTTAAAAGTTTCGCCAATAATCGGGAAATGGCCTGGGGGTTTTCAGAAAAATAAAAAAATTGAATGAAAAATTTGATGAAATGTTTTCTTTACTAATGTCCACAATATTTAAAATTTGATTTTATATCAATTTTGAAAAAATCTATGACATTCCAGGTCCAAGTGTTTTCCAAAGACGTAAAATAGAATTAAAATAAAAAGCTAAAAAACAAAGGTCGTGTGCTCCCTTCCTCAGCTCCCCGTTCTCAAAACCGAATAGAGTTGGCAAATGTTTGACGTTCCCTAAATTTTTGGAATCTTTCCAAATTAAATGCCGAAGTTCCATTCTTTCAACAGGTTGGCCCGAGCACAGAGCACTTTCTTACAACTTCGTTCGCCTGTTTTTTTTTTGTGATATTCCGTTTGTCTTGAGAAAAGGAAGAAAATTGGTGCCACTTCATCAGCACGCTCTCAGTCTATTGTGTCTGCGCCTGTGTTGGTTAAAGGCGAGTTTTGCATTAATATACAGTCCAATTTTAAATTCTTCCACTTACTAGAATAAGAAAGCCACTACATTATATGTTCCGGAATATAAAAAACAAACAAATATTTAGGCTATGCTGAGCATTTCGACGCATCAGCATAATATTTATCAGGTCGCTGCAAGGTTGCAGCTTGTGTTCTTTGACGTCAATCGACTACCATGAGGAATGTATACATGCTCTCCTGCACAGATAATTAGAGAGGCATGTCTTTTATTTGGAGTAAAAATTGTCTTGATAACCTGCAAATGAAAGTAAACAAGCTGTGTGGTTTGACGTCATAGGGTTACAAGCTAGTTTTTTATCCACTATCAAACAAAGCTCTGATAAAAAAGAAACAAAAGAATTAGGAATAACAATTTTTACCAAAGTTTAACTAAAGCAACTGTAATTATCCCCTCTCTAAACGACAACCCGAGAATAAGGTAGATAAGGCCTGTGTGTGGTTTGGTTGTTATGCGTGGGCTAATGAGAAATAACAGTAAGCCGCAAAGTAGGTTGTTGATTAACTGCACGAATATACATTGCAAGTAGGATGATGAAAATAAGATTGATACAGTTGGCTCTCTCTAATCCGAATCTCTATTATCCGAATCTTTCTATAATCCGAACAAATTAAAAGTCACCGTCAATTTTCCTTAAGAAACTCTTTTAATTTACTTTCTACTATCCGAATCTCTGTAATCCGAAAACCTCTATAATCCGAACTAATTTTCAGGTCCCTTCGGCTAAATTCTCTCTATAATCCGAATTTTTAAGTGTAAATATACCATTAACACTTTCGAATGTTTTTGTTTTTCGTAATTTGAATCTCTGTCGAATTCGAATGTTTTGATTTCTTTGTAAGACAAAGAGAAATCGCAAGAAATCGCAATTCAGTGAGTTCTTTTATTTTCGTTCAAACTTACTTATTGATTTCCGCCAGCGAAGGCGGAATCTTTAAAATCGTCTGATGACATAGATAGATAGATAGATAGATAGATAGATAGATAGATAGATAGATAGATAGATAGATAGATAGATAGATAGATAGATAGAGACAGCGCAGCTAGGCTGGACGCCCGAAACTTATCCAGGCTAAAGCCTAAATCCTCGTTTTGACAGATTTTTTTCTGAGAACGAGGCTAAAATGAGTTTTAAGCCAATAAGAATCCTAACAGTGCAACAAATTGTTTTATTATCCAATGAACAATACTTTATTTTAAAGTTTATATGCTATCGAAAGCTAAAGCTCGCGCAGTGTAGCATAATGAAGATCATCTTATAATGCGCCATCTTTGATGTTATTAACGTTTCCCTTTAATAATTACGTCATTTCCTTCTGTACAATTTTGCAAGCAGGTAGACTAAGGGCCTGTTTATATGAGAGGCGGGACGGGACGATTGCCGGGACGGGACATTTGCCGGGATCCCGCTCTCATTAATAATTATACTAAGAATCACTTTGTGTTTATATGAAAATGTTTTTTCCCGGGAAAATTTCGTCCCGTCCCGGCCAAGCGGGATCCCGCTTGGGCTAAGCGGGATCCCGGCTCAGGCGGGACGTTTTTTCCATATAAACACACACTTAGCCGGGACGGGACGAAATTGTCCCGGGACAAAATTTTTCCATATAAACACAAAATGATTTTTAGTATAATTATTAATGAGAGCGGGATCCCGGCAAATGTCCCGTCCCGGCAATCGTCCCGTCCCGCCTCTCATATAAACAGCCCCAAAGGCGGGACAAAATCATGCCGGCAAACGTCCCGTCCCGGCAATCGTCCCGTCCCGCCTCTCATATAAACAGCCCCTAAAGCAGAACTATTCAGCAGAACTAATTAATCATTCATGAATTTTAATTTAAAGAGGAATTGTTGAGGCTGAATATTTTTGGTGAAAGATAATGTATTATAGCTATAAAATCGTGACAAGTGTGTTATAAAAGAAAAAATAAGAATATGTAGTCTGAAAATAACCTTTCGTAACTGATTATGTAAAAAAGAATTTGCTGCCACCTTTAAAGGTATCTTCCAAATTTTTTTACAGAGAAAAAGAGAAAATAGATAAATTTTCAGCCTTGCCGTTGTTTTCATTTTGTTTTTATTCTTTATCAATTTTCAGGTTTATTATTTTTCTTTTAAAATTGTTCTTATAGAGAAATGAAGTTTATGTAAGTTAAGTTAGCTATGATTTACAGTTACAATAATAATCAAATATTGAATTTTAAAATTTTAGAATATTCAATGACTTTGTTCCCCCATATTACTGAGTCCTCTTCAAAGTTCAGTACTTTTTCAGATTATTGCTAATGGCGGAAATCTTTAAGCCGCAGGGCTTCTTGTTCGTTTTTATTTCTCACCTTACTTTTTTTTTATTTTTTTTAAAAAAAGTTCGATTTTTCTCTCTTATCCGAATTTTCACCCTTGAAACCTGGAAATTCGAATTAGAGAGTCTTTCTACTATATGAATCTCTCTGTAATCCGAATAAAAAGTTATCCCCCTTGAGATTCGGATTAGTATATTTTCTCCTCGCTTCAAGACAACCCCGCCCATCGATAAAACGGGACTTGCGAAAATGCGGATTGAATAAGAAAAGTCGTTTGATGGTGTTAAATTGATTAACGCAAAAATGCTTTACATTGGCGCAAGTTTGTTAGTTCTAGGTCTCCTACATTTATGTTGACGACACTGTTTCATGGTTTAAAGTGAAAGTTTTTGAACTATAAACGAATGTCTTATCAGTTTACCGTTTACCGTTCCGAAGAAAAAACAGAGCTTTTGTAAAAAAGTAAAATTATTTAGAAACGCTCTAAGATTCACAATGTGACAACAACATCAATTCAAACCTTGGGACACCATAAACTCATGCAGCTTATCTTCCTTTGCAAAACAATTTCTTTTTGTCAAAAAGTACTGAAATCAAATATGAAAACTACTTCTACGCAAATCCGGTCCAGTGTGACCTCAATTTTGAACAGTAGATATTTTTAGCACCATTGCGTAGATTGTCGGGAAAAAGGGTATTAATATATATCAACCACGTCAGTAGAATGTGGCGTTTTATTGTACAATATAGATCGCCGGTATCATATGCAGGGATACAGTGACTGTAGAACGTGATTTTTAATTTTGGCCTTTTATATCAAGAGAATTGCGTCCCAAATTATAAATTTGATGTCAACATGGCAGCAGTGAGCGGATTAAAGTAAGAAAACAACTTTTTGGGTGGATTGTTCTTGTGCAGGATTAGTTCGGAAGATTACTTTTATTGTCTAATAGTATTTTTATTATAAACGTTTTGATATAAACTGATTTTGAAGTTTTAGTTAAGCTTTAAATTCTCAGACCATTTCAGCCTAGTGATGAAACAAAAAAACATTCATTAACTTGATCAATATTGCAACCTATATGGGAGGGGTCAAGGAGGAGGCGTAAATTTGCGGTTCTGTAAAACGAGTCTTTGTAGTTCATCCACCAAGATGACGATATTTATTTTGTATTTACTAAATTTAATGTATCTTTACTAACGTTAACGGTACCACCAGGTGTGTCTTTTCTAGATGTCAAAAATGCAAAATAAAAGCACTCGGTATCCTTTGAACACTTTTTTTCCTCTTTTTTTCATAACTGGCATGTCCAGTTTATACACTATTCATATCCTATTTATACGCTATCTGTTTTCTGAGCCGTTTGCTGTCTTTTATTTAGCTCGCTTAAAGTACTACATCAAGAAAATGAAAAGCTTGTTAAAGTCGAAAAACATTTTATCGGAAGAGCGAGAGTACATAAAACGGAAAATCGAAATCACACTACGTAAGTAGCATTACCAATAACATCGAAGCAACATAGGAAAAACACTCCCGTTTCGTTTTTTCCTTGACTTAGTAATAGAATTTTTGTTTGATTAAAGTAACATATTTCTTGTATATTTGGCAAAAAAATCCTTATGTTGAAATCTTTTTTACCTGAAAAAAGAAATTGAACTGTAGGTCGTTAAGAAAGGTAAACGGCAGGACGAATTTGATTACACGACCAAAGCAAATTAGTTTCTTTCTAAAACATTATATCGGAAAATAAAAAAAACATCGATGAAAATCACACCGGATAGTAAAGAAAACAAATTTAAATACTGTATACCTTTTTTGGGAAAAAAAACATGTTTTTAGGTTAGTCACCAATGCATAACATTTGTCTCTTTCCCCAATTAAAGTTAAGTTTCAGGTGAAAAAAGAATATCGAGTTATTTAGAAAGACAATATTGCTATGTTTTTTTTACCTTATTATCTTTCTCTCTCCTTTAACACTAATACAATAATAACCGATTACCCCGGGCTGTACCGCAAAATATCGCCCGAGGTCTAAGTGCCGACCGAGCTTGCGAGGTCGGTGCAATGACTGAGGGCGATATTTTCGGTACAGCACGGGTAATCGGTTATTATTGTATTTGTTAACCGTCTAAGTTAGATAAAAATAATTTAGTGTTCCTATAATAATATAATTCACTGGCACTACTTTTGTTCACTCGAGGTCAAAATTCGAAACAGTCCTGTCTAAAAAAAAAAACATTCTATTTAGAATTCGAAAGTCCCTATAGAATAAATCTTTGTAAACAAAACATTACGATGTTCGACACGTACAGAATAATGTGTAAAGTTGAATGCGCAGCTAAAATATAGTTACAAGGAATATTGAAGTAATTTTTTTAACTAGCTAGCTAGCCAAGAATAACATGAGCTTCAACGAGTTTTAAAGGAGAGGAGACGTATTTGTTATGATTTCGTCGCCCTGTATTTAGTATTTTTGAAGAAGCCTCCAGACGGTATGTTGCTGAATCTGGTTATTTTAACTGTTAAACTTGACATTGTTGTTGTTTCTATCCTATGAAAATGTTTTTATCGATAAATGTATTGTAGGAGTTAGATATATAATCATTTCCAATGCTTCTTAAAACTTGTTTTTCGTGCTTGTTTACATTTTAAGCTACCATTTTTCTTGACGACGGGCAATACCGCAAAATATCAGCCCGTCGTCAAGAGCGCTAAGCCAATCAGAATGCCTAAAAACCCGTATTGCCCGCTTGAAAATCCAGACGGTTAACAATAAGCAGATATTGCATGCCCGTTCGTCGAATATCAAGATTTATCCACTCGAGGTGAGCAATATTCCACGAGGCGCAGCCGAGTAGAATATTGCCTCACCAAGAGTGAATAAATCTTGATATTCGACGAACGGGCATGCAATATATGCTTTATTATATATCTAACATCTCTTTTTTTGTCAGACATTTTTTATTTTTCTATTGCATTTTTGCCAAATAGAAGGCCCATGAAAGGGAGATATCTCTATTTCGTTTTTGTTTACGGAAGTCATTGTACTTTACGGAAGTCATTGCATTGTAAATTGAAAATACCAAAACAAGCGTGGAATATCGCGTCAGTTATTGCACGGTTGTACGGAACATTTAGATTTATTGTATATAAAAGGAGTTGACAGGTATATAATAATGAAGTTTATTAGTTGATATGATAACTACTCGATAGAGTGAAGTAGGAACCGAATTGGAACAATATGATAAGAAAATTGGCTGGTAGGTTTAGGGTAGTCGGAGAAGATTATTGGTCCGTGATTAAGTTAATTGGGAAAAACTATTAACTGGGGGGAAACTAGTCACCGTCCCTCTATATTAGTCAATTTTTCCTGTTCTTTTTTATCCAATTGTGAGTAGAAGCCTACCTTGCTTTATAGAAAACGAATGTTTGTAAGACTTTTATTCTTTTATAGGAGATCGTGTTGCAGGAAATTTAGACGGATTTATTCATGACGTCATAAAATTGTCGTCTAGTGGGAACAAGAATTAAATATCTGAATATATTGTAAATAGAAATTATATTTGACGGGAATTAAATGTATATAACATAAGAAGAAACGAGTTTTCAGCAGGAAAAAATTCAGATATTTTTTCGCTCCATATTTATTTGATTTTAAAATCCGCGTAATCAGATAAAGCTTCAAGTCGTGCCAAACTAAATTTTGCTAACTATACGTTATCGCAAAGTTCGTCACTGTCGCCTATTTTTTGACAATGCTTGTGTACGTTTCAGTCACTTGTCTATGTAGAGGGTAAAAATAATTAAAACAACTCTAGACTCTAGTTTTTATGCCTTTTTTGTCTATTAATGTACGTGTAATGTACTGCTTCACGGTATAAAAATCAGTGTGTGTACAGTATAAATTATGAATGTAGAACTACTAGATATATAATGGCTGTGCTACAGGAACTCAAAACCACTTGGTTTTAACCTTCACTTTTTATGTGTGTTAAACTGAATGCATATATTATGCTATGGTAGCACTCGCAGATTATTGGGGGAAATGAGAAATGAATTTGTAGACATTCACAAAGTTCCCGCTTTAGTAACTTTAAAATGTTTAAGGAATCAGGTATAGCAGTTAAGTTCAAAACAAAAGAAGTTAATGCTTGAACGATTTAAATGGTTGAGTTTGAAATTGATTACAACTGGAAGCAAAACAAAAGTTAAATTAACATAAAGTTGTGTTCCATTAAATAATAGGGGTGAAAATCATAAATTATTCGATACACAGTTTTGCTCAGGTATCTCTATAATAATAATCTCTTATAATAATACGGAGAGTGTGTCCGTCTGTCTGTGACAGGCAAAGTGGATGTGTTCATTTTCCTTTGATGTAGCCGAAATTTCCTTTGAAGTCTCCGAAAAAGTTATATCCATTTTGCCAGCGGGTTTACTTTGTTTACATCACGTGATCTAAATGAAGCAACTTGATTTGCTGAAAAAATTTTAACGGCTAACTCCCGAAAAATGGTAACCCTCGACACAAAAGCAACAACAAGAAAACAGTCCCTTCGTCTTGAAAAAGTGCAAAAAGTAATTCAGAGAAAGAAAAGTCCAAGAAATGAATTGAGAAGTGGTAGCTAGAGCTAGAAGTAAAGTAATAAAGTTAGAAGAAGAAAATAGAAGCTAGAGGTTGAAGTGGATTTGAAATCACAAATAGTAAGAACTTTGATGTTTTTAGACGTTTAGTTTTTATGTCACTGGAGCAAGCAGACTCGCATTTTCCAAGAAAAGCCTCAAATTCTTGAAGTTTTATATTTTAGCGCTTTTTTAAAAACAAACCTAGCCACCATATTTGTTTATGTTTTTGTTGCATAATTAATGTATCCCCTGGTGCGTAACTATTGTGTTTGTCCTAAAATTCAAAATGCTACATAAAGCTGTTAGCTGACTAACAAACGGAAAACTTTGGTTTGTTGAACTTACTGATCACTGTAATGTTATTATTTTTACATTACTATGTGTTTTACTAAGCATAAATAGCTAGCTTTAGTGGAGCGGTTTTAGAATTTCCCCTTTACAGCAGAAGACAGTAATACAAATAACCAACGACCAACTATCATATTATTTAAAATTATCTATCTAAGTATTTGTTATCATCCAACGACCAACGACCAACGACGACAATCAAGAAGAAGTATTTGTTATCATCCAATGGCCAACGACCAACGACCAACGATGACAATCAGGAAAAAGTATTTGTTATCGTCCAACGGCCAACGACCAACGACCAACGATGACAATTAGGAAAAAGTATTTGTTATGGTCCAACGACCAACTACCAACGAAACGGTTACGAGCAACAAATGGTTACGAGCCAACGGCCAACGACCAACGATAATTATATAAATCTATAAATCCTAGTAGGTGGATAAAACATTTTAAAATTTTAAAATTTCATATTAACTGCGAATTAAATACACAAAAATAATAGCCTGGTGATAAATTGTTTAAAAGGATTCCCGCATAGAATTTATAGTTAATATTTTTTGTTCTTGTCAAATTCGAGATTAAAATATATCTGCAAGGACAGTCGAATTGATTTCAAATATCAGTTTGTACAGAACGAAAAATTTCAATTCTCCTATCCGTCTGTTCTTGAGTGGAAATGTATCTAAGCTCAAATGGAAATCTTTAAAGTTAAATAATAAGAACGAAGAAAAAGGCTTTTTTTAAAATTGCAACAAAATTTTTGAAAAACTTTTTATCTTGTAATTGAAATTAGGAATCCATTGAAAAAATCCGAAAATAAATTATGAAAATGCGAAAATTTCATCCGACAAATACACAGAAGATAAGTCGCAAATGAATTTCGAAAATAAATCTTGATCCTTGTTAGCATATCTCCACATAAATTCCGCCATGTAAGATGAAAAATGGGATTTTTTTACTCCAAATGATGGTAATGTTGATTTAACTTGCCTCCAGTGTCCTTCAATTTTATTTGTATGATCTCCGTTACAGTTAACAAATTCAACTGAGTGGTTAACTTTTAAATGTTCAAAATCTAATTCACTTAAAATATCATATGGTTTCCAAAAATCTGAAACTATAGTTGTACCAGGCAGGATCCAATTTTTTATTATAGGTATCAGTGTCTCTCTGTCTCTCTTTTCTACCGCTACAAGAAAGTTCTTTCGCGATTCTTCTTCTATACCACCAAAAACCCACTGTCCATCTACACGATGGCCCCTGTGGTATTTACGCTTTCCAAACTTACTCTCGTCAATTTGAACTCGTACACCTTTACCGCCAATCTTTGATGAATTTTGGAAGAGTAATACTTCACACGTTTCTCGGCAAAACATATCCCAGTCAACAGCAGTAGAACTTGATATGCACATTTGTTTGGCTATTTGATTTTGATCGATACCAGTGGTCCACCAATACGTCATTTCAATCACCTCTTCTATCGTCAAATTAGACTTTTCAAACCAGCTACCTTTGCGAATTGACGTTTCAATAAAATGACCATTCTTTTGGCAACGCCATCTAATTCCATCTGAACTTTTGCACTTAGACAAGATCATGTCATTGTTACATTTATCGCATTTTCTTTGTTTGATTAACAAATTGTTATCAAAACACCACGATAAGGCATTCTCTTTGGTATTCGTGATGTTTGTGATTAAGTATTTGTGTGTTGTAAATGCTGTTTTATCGGATGAGCGGATAAAACGATCATAACTGTTATGAGAAGGTCCAAATTGCGTAGACTTGTCATGACTAACACTATTGACACCACATTGTGTCCCCCGGCTTCTTAATCTTTTTAACGGTGGGTAATCCATGCTATGATTTAATCAGAAATTAATCAACTCCTTTGCAAGTTATTGAAATTATTGTATCAAAGAATATTTGTAGATTTGAAAAACGAATAATGAATCGTTAAATTGTAATATAATTATAAAATAATAGAAAATGTACTTACTATGGTCCCTTACTGTAATTTCTCAGGCAGAGTATTTGTCATTCGTGATACACAGAAAAGCTTATGTCAGATAAGGGGACGTTAATGAATTCCCTACATTGCATAATTTTAGCTACTCTTGCAGTGTTAAAAGATTCATCAAAAACACATGACTTGTCTTCAGAAACTTTTTTTACAATTACTCATATTAATCATACAGAAAATAAGAAAACGTGACTAAATTTAAGCAATACAAATAATAGTAAAAACATGCTGAACACAACTCAAATGTTACGCAACTTTCCGAACAGTGTTTATACTTTTTCATGTACAAGCAATTTTTTATAAGAAACTGTTGTTATTTTTCGAGCATTTTTTGCCTCGGCATATCTGTATACAATTTGTCAATCGAGTAGAATAAGTTTTATTAAAATTTACAATTTTAAACCCAATTAACTTTGTTATAGCTAACCTATATATTTTGGTGTTGATAAATTTGTAAACTTTTTTATAAGTAAAAACGACTTATTCTATGGATATAGAAAAAGGATTATTTGAAAAATTTTTGCTAATGAATTTCAAGATTAATAGACTCGATAATCCGATCCGTAATACAAACAGGATGTTTGGCGAGCCTTTTTGTTTCATATTCACTTTCTTGTAACCAATTTTTTATTTCGGATGGCAAGTCCCTAAATTCTTTTTTAACGAATACTTTTGATGATTTTGACGACCCAACTGCTCTTACACTAACCAAACGACCAATGTCTTTGTTAACAAAGTTTTCTATAAACTTAACAAATTCTTGGGATAGTAAACCGCGAAATCTTTTTGATGTACTTTGTTTGAAGGATCTGTATGTGACGAAGGCACCCGGTGTCATTAAAACAGCTTTTTTATATTCATTAGAAGTTGGGGCACGTTTAACTGATGGTGTTTTGCTGGTACTAACCAATTCTGTGATATACTAAAACGAAAAATATTGTCATAAATGAGATGAATAAATGTCTATGAAAAGATAATAAATGCAAATTTGCTGTAACTTAATTATAAAATATTTAAAAGACTAACTGTGTAAAATAATTCTTTCTGTTCATCAATTGATTCAACATACATTATGGCACGTTCCAATGTTTGCAAGGAAATAGCTTCCGGTAGACATGTAAATTCAACTTCATTAAAAAGGGCATTATAAAAGTATTCCACTGTGTGTAGAGCGACAGCAACTTTTGGAATTAACTCTGGTTTTTTAGATTTGCTGGTTGGTCTGCCGTGCAAAAGATCGTTGTTTAGATCGGTCAAAAACTGTGTCTCCATGTTGTCGTACAATCTATACAAATTGGTAAAAAAAAAATTAAAGAGGGGGAAATAGAATTGAAGAAAAGGAAGAAGAGATTATTTATCATGTCATGTATAAAGTTTAAAATTATTAAAAATCTTCTTACTTTAACGCATTTTCGTCAAAATAGAATATTGTATTATTTATGTGTATATAGTTGGCATAAATATCCTTGATATCGATGGTTGTTGAGGATTGTTGGGCGATTTGTTGTTCCTTGGGCATCGGACGGTATGAACGAGGTGTTATAATTAAAAATCGGTCCAAAAATCCATTACCTTTATCCATTAAAGACAAAATAAAAGCCATGCTTTTTATTTGTGTAGCACCTTAAAAAATAAAGAATTTAATACGTGTGCATATTTTTAAAAACTTTTTTGTAAACACAAGAATTGATTTTGTTTAAACGTAACCCTATTCATCAGCCTTTGTGGTGTATATTTTTGCTTCACTTTTTGGAAGGAGATAAAAAGTTAGATTACGAACCAACTAACAGCATCTGCGTATACCGTAAATAACGGATTAAGGTTCCGGGGCGCTTATTTACAAATATTTCCCTAACCCCGGGAAACTTATTCGACAGGGGGCGTATTGAGCACGGGGCGCTTAATCCGTCATTTACGGTATGCGTTGCATAAGGAGAAAAGAGAAAAGAATAAATAAAAAATAATTACCTAATATGCACAATGCGCAATTTTCAGGTATATATCTCTTATTTTCAGTACTGAATTGAATAGACACATTTTCTCCACTAAAAATCTTCGATAGAATCTCCATATCCCCAGTGTAATTCTCATCGTTTTTTTTCAATATTTTGTACAAGTACTCCTGTATTTCGGCATTAACAATGTATGTACATTTTCTTGTACAGAGGCACTTTGTCAAGGCAGATGTGGTGGTGTTAGATATAATGTCTGTATCTTCTTGAATAGCCTTTAATGGTTGATTAACTGCCATCTTAATAGCGGGCGACTTTCCTGTAGACGGCTGTCCAACAAACAAGAAAAATGTGTTAAGGTTAATGCTATAACCATTTCTTATTTCAATCGAACCGTGATTTTTAGCGGTCAAGTAATTAGCTGTAGTTCAATACTTGACGTCATGATTAATAAATCTTGAGTTTAATTCGGCCCAAACTTCTTCAGGTTGTGAGTTAATAATTGATTTTGAAGAATACATTATAAAAGATATGGGCGATAGATACGCGAAGCCGTTTGTTACAAGAATGACTGTTTTAATAAACGGTCGTTATTTTTAACGTCGGATACGATGTCGTGACATTGCGCGAAGCAACGAATTAAAAGACACGTAGGCGCTAACGTGATAGTGTTGAAGACGTTGCATATAGCGTTATTTTGGTTAATGATTTTACAAAAGTTGGTCGTTGGTTGTATTAAATTTAATTTACTATTTGAAGGGGATATTCTAAAGTTTAGCCGCTTTAGTTTTAGCTAAATGTTCCCAGTTTAAGTATATTTAACTGGGGGTCTTAGCTACTGTTAGCTAGCTAATGTTGTCCTCCAATGCCTGCTCCTCATCCCATCCATGGCTAGCTCTAACCTATGACTTATATTGTTATTCCTCTTTTTTAATTACTATAACTAGCTACCTTAGTTTCCAAACTTCTTTTCTTTTATGAGCACGAATTATGATGTAACAAGCTAGCTAGCTAGCTAGCTACCTACAAAATCTTTAAAGACTTGAACTTTTGCAGATGTAGCTATATATTTTATATTTCTTTTCGCATTTCCTGTAAACTTTACAAAGGGACCACGTGCAATATGACAAGTGGAATATTTTTTTCTCCAGAATTTAAAGCGTGAGTGTTAAGTTATTTTTTATTGTTTTGTTTCTGACATCCTGTTTAACTTTCGTCAGCCTACATGTAAAATGCCAGGTTATTTTTACAGGGGGTGTAGACATTTGATTGGAAATTTACATGAGTTTTTGACTTTATTTTAATTTATGAGAGGATGGTCGTTCGGTTCGGGAAGGTTGTTCGTGTTTTTGTTTTTGTCGCAAACTGCTGTTTTTTAAAATTTTCTGTAAACTTTTGTGGGAAAAAGACCACATGCAATATACTGAAAGCACAAATTTTGTAGAATTGGCCTCCACTAAAGGCTGTTGTGTAAGCTAATGGCTTTTTCATAGTTCGTATTATAAACTTTTGTTGGGGAGAACTAAACTGTATGTGATGTCATTTTTGCTGGAAGAAAATTCCATGGTTTCACGTTTTTGTTAAGAATTTTATAATTGTGGTAATATATAACTGTGTTTGGTGATGATGAAAAAACTTTTTTGTTTTTTATATTTTATGAAATGCCTGATTTTTCTATAATTTGATGTGTTTCATAACCTTTTTGTGGAAGATTTATGGGCAATAGCAATATAGAACATGCTAAATGAACTGATTTTTGTTGATTTGGATGTGCTCCTCAAAAACCGATCTGTTTTACATTTTGTGTTAACTTTTGTGAGGACGGACCGTATATACACTCTGTTTTCCAAAAATAATATCTTTGTTGATTCAAATTTACTCCTTATTTATTTTTGACATTCACGTTTAAAATGGTTGGTAAATGTAACTACAGATCATCATACTAAGGAAAAATTTTTTGTGTTCTTAACCTGTTAATTTTTACAATTTGTGTATATTTTTGGGAAACAGGATAGTATGTAATCGAATAAATGATTTTCCAGATATAAATTTGATGTTTTTTGACACTTCTGATTGAAATATTAAAGGTTTTCAACGAAGTAAATATTTGAGATGTGTTATTTCTGACTTTATTATTATTGTTAGTGTTGTACTTGATTCTATACATTATTTTGATTAGTGTTTCAAGCTCTACACATAATCTTTGTTGATTCAATTGTTGGTAAAGGCAGTACGGAACTAAAAGAGAAAATTTTTGTGTTCTTAACTGGTTGATTTTTACATTTTGTGTAAATTTTTGTGGGAGAGGATGGTATGCATCTAAAATGACTGATTTTTCTAGATTTAAATTTTATGTTTTCCAAACTATGGCTTTTTCATATTTTTGTATAAGCGTAAGGGAAAAACAATATTTAAAATGTGTAAAAAACTTATTTTTGTTGATTTGTGCTAACTCTTGGAGGCCTCCTTTTTGACACTTCAGAATAAAATACTGAGGGTTTTCAACATAATCACTTATAAGATGTAAATATTTGAGATGCGTTATTTCTGACATTGTTATTATCCGTGTTGTGACTGTTGGTGTTGTAACTGTCGGTCTTCTTACTGTCGGTTTTGTGAGTTTAGTGTTGTGAGTGTCGATGTTGTGAGTGTCGTTGTTGTAACTTTTTATCAACTAGATTTTACACCTTGCAAGCTGTTCTTTTTTATTTTGTGTAAGATTTGTGTGGAGGATTTAATGCGATTTGATATTTGACATTTTGTGTAAGATTTTAAGAACATTTTTTTGTATATGCACTGCTGACGTCAGAAAAACATCTAAAAGAACCTATTTTCCCATTGTCCTTCTGCCTAAGTGGATTTCTCCACGGGCCTTATCGACTAGAGTTCCGTCTGTCTGTCTGTGACTTTTGCAAAGAGGATTATATTCTTCACTATTTTCTTTGAGAAAGTCTGTAAAACATCGCCCATAAAATTGTTCTGTAATTTACCAATTTTTACCAATTGTAATTTTAACTTTAACGTAAAACCTTGGTTAAACTAATATTAACGTCAAAGGAAAGTATATTAAATTAATGAAGCCATTACAGTGCACTTAAAACTTCGAGGCCAAATAACTTGGAAACGAGGTGGTGACGTCAATGATTTTTCACCGCGTGGGTAACTAGGGACCACCTGGGTCCAATTTGGGTAAGTTTCCCAAACCTGGGTCCCCAAATCCGTTTCGGAATGGAGGGGTTGATGACGTCATCAAAAAACCTTTAAGCCCTAATATCTCTGCAACCGTTTGTCAAAAGTACACGATCCTATACATTTTCTTGATCAGCGTTTCAAGATCTAAACAAGGAAGGCAACAGGTATATAAATTTCTAAAAAAAAATTTTGTGTTTTTTTATGGGCCTTTGCTGACGTCAACACAATTTTTAAACCCTTATATCTCCTTAGTCGTTCTTCGAAAACATATGATCCTATACATTAATTTGATCAGCGTTTCCACCTCTACACATTACAATCAAAGAATAAACTAAATTTTACAATTTTTTTATGGATCTGCACTGCTGAAGTCAGCAAAACATCTAAAACAACCTATTTTTCCATTGTCCTTCTGCCTAGGGGGATTTCTCCACGGGCCTTATCGACTAGTCTCTATAATAATACGAAGAGTGTGTCTGTGTGTCTGTGTGTCTGTAACAGGCAAAGTGGATTATATTTTTTACAAATTTCTTTAAAAGCGTCTATAATAAATTCCCTATAAAAATGTTCCGTATTTTATAAACGTTTTGTTTACGATTTTAATTGTCTAGAAAAAATCATTCGATAAAATAAAGTGATTTCATTAGTTAAGAATTTCATTGCATGCTAATATAAATTTACCGTGACGAGTGCTTTGTTATAAATTATTGTGCAGATAAGTCACAGGCAATTAACGTTGTTATTATTGTTAATTTATTTAATTCATTGTTCGTACTTTTTTATTGAAATTGACAACAAAGGACTTTGTGATATAAAACATAAATATATTTTAAATGTTCTTGAGTGGATTCCTCCAGAGGTTTTCGTTTAAAACGTTTTTTCAGCCTTTTTAATGAAATTGCTAACAAATATTTTTGTAATAAGAAGTACAGTAAATTTTAAAAAGACAATTAGTGGATTATTCCACGGGTTTAAATAACTAGTATAATAATATTAGATAGACAGTCAAATTTTGAAGATAGTACTCACAAACACCCCTTGACACTGTTTTCGTACTAGATGCATGCAATCCGAGCCTAATATTCAAAGCCAGTAAAAATATTATACGTTAATGATTTTTGCTGGGGTCAGCATAGAAGCATTCCTTAAATCTTCAGGGTCTTAGCACCCCACGTTGATTGTGGCGCTGTAATGTGGGCAATATCAGAGCGCGAGGAGCGAATTTTCATGGTTGTATTTTTGCCTTATGTATTATTGAAGTGTTGTTCTGTTGATGCTGTTCCACAGTTATTCGAGGCTAAATTATGGTGATTGTTCGGAAAATTATGAAAAGTTTTTTTTAATTACACACAAAATTTTCAGATGGTCGTAAAGAAGAAAACGATCAAGACATAATATTATCTGGAGAGTTGCACGAAAGATAATTTTTTTCTTGACAATTATACAGCGAGTCCAAGTTTTTCTTGATTATTATGCGTTATAAATGAAGAGTTTTCGTCAGTTCTGTCTCGCATTCTGATACTCGATCAACAAGTCTACATGTATTACTTTCATTTTATGTATCAAACTGGATAATGATTATATCGTACCAACTCAAACCGAACCTGGACATATACCCCTCATCCTCGCTGTTGAAGTTTTTGTTCTGTAGTTCATGTTCCTTCATCCGTTTAAATCCTCCTATTTGTAGTGGTTCTGACATAGCCCATCCGTATAGAGTGTTTGCGTCCAGATACATTAAATATTTTGAAGGTTTTTCTGGGTCGTAGTCCGTCAGGTACTTGTTGTTTTCCTTTGAGTGTCTGTTTGATATCATGGACACTCCGCCACGTATTGAGTTTTCAAAATACATTAGCATATGAACGTCGGATTAGCACTGGTTCTACAGATGTGGTTTAGTGGAGCGTGCCATGATGAGCCAGGTGCTGTGTAATACCAAGCTAGATCTATGCATATCTTTCGTAAGTTCTCGAATACGTCGGCTAGTAGTAGGACGTCGGGTTTTAGATATAGGTCGTGATATTCGCCCATGTTCATGCTAATAAACCTCTTCGGTTATGTGTGTTTCGTATAATCTATCTATATTATAATGCCCGTATACGTCTGTCCGTCTGTCTGTCTGTCACGCAAAATGGTAGCTTAGCTGCGACGGGCGAACCCATGGATTTTCCCACGGGCTAACGACTAGTTATATTATAATACCCCTATATATATGTCTGTCTGTTACGCAAAATGGTAGCGGCGTCTCTTTGATCTTGCTAACTCCTTGAAAAACCGGGGGTTTGGAATATTTTAATTTTTTTTAGTATGCTATTTACGGTGGCCCACAACTGCCACGGCAAGAGAAAAAACAACATAAAAAGAAAAAGCCACGGCAAATGTTACGGTAAAAACTACGGTAAAAGCCACGGCAAAAGAAAAAGTCACGGTAAATGTCACGGCAAAAGAAAAAGCTACGGTAAAAGTCACGACAAAAAAAATTGACGCAAAAAGAAAAAGCTAGGGTAAAACATTAATGTTCATGTTTTCGCTGCTTTGTATACACGTGTTCGAGCAACATGGCTGAAAACACAGACGACGAGGACTTGTTTAATGTGGAGGAGCATTTTGATGAAGAGACGCTGATTAAATACTACTATAACAAAGGTTTTAGCTACCTTGAGTTACTGTGCTTGCTGAAAAAGCATCATGGAATTATGATGAGCTATAGAACTCTTTTACGACGTTTAAAGTGTTATAAACTACACAGAAGACAAAAAAATGTGAACCTTCATTTAGTGCAAGAAAGAATAAAAGAAATAATTAATGGTCCAGGCGCTGGTGCAGGTTAACTATTTGGCATTCTATCGCAGCTTGAGGTGATGAGAGTACCCAGGTTAATTGTGCAACGCATTTTAAAAGATCTGGATCCTGTCGGTTCATCAAATTGAAGAGGACATAGACTTCGAAGAAGAATGTATGTGAACCCCGGGCCTAATTTTTCGTGGCACATTGACGGCTACGATAAACTTAAGCCTTGGGGTTTCCCAATTCACGGGGCCATAGATGAATTCAGCCGCAAAATAATTTGGCTAAAATTAGCTCGATCATGCGCCTGACAATATTGCTTGCTATTACTTACAAGCAGTTAGTTTAATAGATGGTTGTCCCATCGAGCTCATTACTGACCTAGGTACGCGCATCGATATGTGTCCTCCCTACGAAACCAACGAATTGAAGCGTAGTGGTCACAATTTTGCAAACTACGTTCATCTTGATAGAGAAATTTATTTAAGGATCTCGAAGCGTCTGGAAGAATAGACACAGCGTCGCATATAAAAATGGAAGCATTGTGGTTTTCTTTCTCAGAAGCTCTACAAAAAGATTTAGACCACGTCAAAGATTTTTGGAACAGTCATAGGATCAGAAAATCGCGACATCAAACTGTTTCTGGGCGTCCAGATTCGCTTTTTTTCTTGCCCGAAGAACACGGAAGCAGGGATTACAAGCAAGAAGTTAGACAAGACGTTATAGAAGATGTTTCACGGCGTGTTGTGGTGAACGATTATTCCAACGAGTTCACTGAATAATTCGACTATGTTACTAACTACTCCCAAATTTCGAAACCAGCGAACTGGAACGATGCATTGGAACTTTATGATAAATTAGAATCTTTATGCGAGGACTATTAGGATATTAATTTTGGTGGATTACAACTTTATGAAATCCCTGGTTTCCAGAGTTCACAGGACAAAGGTGTACTTAAAGAAGACAAGAAGCCCTGCGGCTTAAAGATTTCCGCCATTAGCAATAATCCGTCACGATTTTATAGCTATAATACATTATCTTTCACCAACAATATTCAGCCTCAACAATTCCTCTTTAAATTAAAATTCATGAATAATTAATTAGTTCTGCTGAACATAGCCATTCTCGACCCCAGAGCTCTTTGAGATAAACTCGAAAGCACTTTCGAGGTTTTAATCTCAAAGAGCTCTGGGGACGAGAATGGAATATAGCTTTAGTCTACGTGCTTGCAGAACTGTACAGAAGGAAATGACGTAATTATTAAAGGGAAACGTTAATAACATCAAAGATGGCTCATTATAAGACGATCTTCATTATGCTACACTGCACGAGCTTTAACTTTTGATAGCATATAAACTTTAAAATAAAGTATTGTTCATTGGATAATAAAACAATTTGTTGCACTGTTAGGATTCTTATTGGTTAAAACTCATTTTAGCCTCGTTCTCAGAAAAAAATCTGTCAAAACGAGGATTTAGGCTTTAGCCTGGATAAGTTTCGGGCGTCCAGCCTAGCTGCGCTGTCTCTATCTCTCTATCTCTCTATCTCTCTATCTCTCTATCTATCTCCTCAGGCGATTTTAAAGATTCCGCCTTCGCTGGCGGAAATCAATAACAAACATATAATTTTATGTCTTTTACACATAACAAAAGCTCAAAATTTCATAAAATGTATATATATACAAAGAAAAGATTCATGCAACAAAATATAAACTACCAAACGTAATTTTAACAAACAAATGAATGTATAATGTAAATATATCTAATTTGTGTACAAATTAGTGTAACCCAAAAGCCTGTCCTTTACAAACTGCAAGTTTAAAATTCTTCTCAAAGTCAGCAAATGTTCCCATGTGCTTTACAGGTAGTGTGATTTCCCTGGAACAAGAATGTACTACAGGGAAACACACTGTGTGGGTTGGATTAATCTTGTAGCAATCATGGTTAAAATTAACAGTGACCTCAAAGTGTTCACCACCTAAGGGCTTGTGGCTTTGCCCTGTCATCCATTTCAGAATCACAGCGGGTGATAAATCTGCAAACAATTCTTTTTTCTCACCATCCGTATTATCACTATCATAAGTAATTTGCTCACTAGGCCCTGTAATTTGTTCATCCTCTAACATGTTCAAGAAATCCTGAAAATTATTCAAAACATGTTCCTCCACCACTCTTTTAGAGCATGCCTCTGATGAAAAGTCCAAAAATGACATGGGTTTTCCTATAATGAAAAATATGTAAATAAATGACATAGTATTTGAAAGCTAAAACGACAATTGCATATTTTTTAATAACAGACTTCTCTGATACATCTAATTTCTGGGGGTTTAGACACAAATATGACCAGTACACTGATGGTATATAGCTAGCTAGCTAGCTGGCTAGAGCAGACACCATAAAAAACAACAGCATTGTGAGCTTGCGTGAGCAAGTGTGAGTTGGGTAGTTGCGTTTTTTTGTTATTACATTAAATCTCTACACTTAGAAATTTCTACATTAAAAGCTAGTTAGATGTAGTACATGATGACTGTGGAGTTTGTGTTGTAAGATTAACAACATCTTGCTGGTAGTGGATTTGTATATCTAAAAAATTTAAACATTGTCGTTTATATATACACGTATACAGACGTAACCTAGCAAGTCATAATAAATGCTTAATTTGACCACAGGATACACAAAACTTTGCAGCAACATGCACTTGTGCTCCACATTGATCACAAAACAAGATCTTGCCGTCAATTCGATTATAATTCAAATTAATTTAATTCAATCAATTTATTATTATTTAAGTTCGATATATTTCTTTTTCTTTTGCCGTGGCTTTTACCGTAGCTTTTACCGTAACATTTGCCGTGGCTTTTTCTTTTTATGTTGTTTTTTCTTTTGCCGTGGCAGTTGTGGGCCACCGTAGCTATTTGTTTTTATTCATTAATTAAGAAGAATTGTTATAGTTAACATTTTAAAAAAAATACATGTGTTATCGAAAACAAAAAACGAAATTTAAAAATCGTAAAAAATGTTTAACGCCATTTTTATTTTGAACACCCGTACCCTTTCTAGCGATGACGACGTGCTTGGTGGACGATCTAATGTAATGGTGGCTATTTAAACACTTTGCATTGTGCTTTTTATATATGTTTTGCATGTTAAGATAAAAATATTGTCACGTTTTCTAGCTATGTATAAATCTTAAAGGAATTTTAAGATTTTGACTACAAACGTAGACTTTAAGGGAGCATGGCTAAGTCCAGCTCTGGCAAGCTAGCTAGCCTAATTAATTGCTAATCTTTTGAAATTTTTATTCAGTTAGGTATAAGGGCTTCTTATCCTAGCCAAAATTATTTATTTTTATGTTTGGGTTTGTGGCTATCTAGCTAGCTGTTTATTTATATGTGGCTTAAAAGTGAAAGTAGCCAAATACACTTTAGCTAACCAAAATTCTTAATCAGTAATTCTTATGCTAAATGCAGTATTATTACTGTCATGAACATGTCATTTTACAAATAAAATTGCTGAGTTATTGTTTTAGCTGGATGGGGTAACAGCGGGCTTTTTCTTGTATTTTTATTTTAAACCGAAGTTGTTTGTACTAAGCGCTCAGTCCGGTCTCACGATTAATTTTTGAACTTTCACGGGAACTTTTCCTGCAAAATAAAACAATTTTGCATACGATTGTTTTTGCTTTAACAGGGTAAAACCAGGTTGTAAACTGTGTAAACTTTAAACAATCATGATGAGATTTCACTGATTTTGTATCCCATCTTTGTCTTAAGTTTTATTTGTTTATTCTAGAAATAAGATGTTTTGGTGTGCGGTAAAATTGCAAAACTTGGCAACCCTAAACTGCAATTTTTACCTAAATTTGATTGAATTTTTGAACATTTTGGGGCTTTCTTTTTGAATTAATTAGGTTTCAAAATAAATATATTTTTCCAAGTTAAAAATTGTTGGTCTTTGAGCCCAGTGCGTTGAAGTTTGACCATTTTCACTTTTTTCACTTTGTATCAATTTTCAGACATCAAATTTTTTTCCTATTTCTCTAATGTCTTTTCAGTTCATATTTTCATACTTAGCTCCATGAGTTCTTTCAGAATATATATAGTTTTCCCAGGTGTACGTTTATCTATCAAGAGATATTTTATTAAGAAAATCTTAAAAAAGTCAAATTTTATTAAATTTTAACATATTTTCAATTTTCAAACACCCCCCAAAGACTCAAAATCAGTCTAATTTAGCTTATTTTATACTTATAGAATTATAAAGATGGGACCTATTACTTTTATAGATTTTCAAATAAACAAGTCTAAAAAATGGAGAAAGAAATTTTTGCAATTTCAAGCATTTTTAATTTGTCCTAGTTGTCAAACGTGAATGATGTAAAAGTTGGATCTTCATTATTTTGATACATTTGATACTTTTTGAGTTTCACAGGAACATCTAAAATACAGGTAATTTAACTAACCCAAACTGATTTTAGACACCCTAAAATTGCTCCCGGTAGCATTTTAGGGAATTTCCCGCTCTTGCTAAACCCTTCAAGCTGAAATTTTCAGAATGTGCTTAACTCATGGAAGTGATCAAATGGTGTAAATTTGAAACAATTTTGAGGACCTTTATTTCAGACCCTTGGTGATATTGGCCGGAATGACCCTCTAACTAGTTACCAAAAATAAGGTTTCTTTCTTTTTTGACTGCTAACTTTTCATGATAGGTGTAGCTACAGCTTGAAGCAATTAATAACCAAGTCGTAAGGTCACAGTTACACAATAAATCTAATATAATTATTAGCGTAGTTTATCCGCGGGGTTTTACCCGGCGCTGCATATTCTCAAACTTTATTTTTTTTAAGAAGCAGGAATATAAAAATCCAGAAAAGCGCCGAGTCTCTTGGTTAAAAATGCCATCATTAAACCTGTAATTATTATCGTTCCCTTTCTGACACGATCTCATGCAAAAAAGATCTTTAGCAGAAAGTCTTTTTTAATCCCGGTTTTGTCAACACCCTAGATTCTCCTCCATAACATATCATACTGTTTCAAGAAACCAATCAGAATGCTTCTAACATACCCCGAGCTGATATTTTTGTGCTGCGTCATGAGTCGGGGGATTCCCGAAAACAGATAAGGAAATATTCTGCTAGTTTTTCTGAAATCCCGTACCCTTTAATTTAAATAGAAGTCTTTCATTAGAAGTGAGTATGATTTAGCGTTGTAGTATCCCAATGCAATTTCACGCAACGCGTGTTAAAAGTACAGTAGACTCTCGTTGTAACAAACCGCGAAGGAAACCGAAAAACGTTCGTTATATCGAGAGTTCGTTATACGGAATAATAAAAAAAAATTGGAATTTTTTAATCCTACAAAAATTTATAGTGTTGAGTGCAACACATTGCCTGAAGTGCTCAAGTAGAACTCTACTCGAATACAATCCAAAATCAAAATAAATTCGAATCAAAGCAGCATTTTTGAATTTTTGTTTACTTACACAATATGCAACGTCTCCATAAACCTAGCAAATTATCTCTTAGAGATCAGTGGTTCTAAGGGGCTGTTCATATGAGGCGAGCTGGCTCGGTTAGGCGGGCTGATATTTTGTTACGTTCATATGAGACGAACTGGCCCGGTTAGACGGGCTGAAAATAGTCACGAAAGTTTGTTCATATATTTTATATCGCTTTCTAAAGGAAATTTAAATTACAGGAATTCTTCAAAAAAAAAAAAAATTTTATGTTCGTATACTATACTATATTTATTCATTAAAATAATTACAATTTGATTAAAATATTAATAAACTAAGGTTAAAGAAAATGAAAATTGATAAAGAAAAGACAGTATAAAGTAAAACTGTATTGTCAAAAGCTATAAGCCACGCGAGACTCAGTGTTCACCAATAGTTGACAAAAAAGGTAACCTTCAATATTTTTTGGCATTTCTGTACAGAAAAAAAATGCTTTCTTCAAAAAAATTAATTTTGATCATGCTCAAAAATAAAGTGAGTCAGCTCGGTTAGCCGGGCTGATGTGTTCATATGGAAAAATTCCATCCCACCAGGGGCGGATCTAGGGTTAGGCAGCCTAGGCAATTGCCTAAGCCTAATTTTGTGGCCTAGAAAAAAAATTAAAAAACAGAATTATTTTTGCAAATTGGTTTTGGCATACGCCGATTTCGACTTCATGACGATGCGGCGTTTTATCGATTTTTTCATTGATATTTTCTCAAATAGCAAGCGAACCCGGGGCGATCTTAGGCAAAATGTCGATTCGCCTAAAACGTCCGCGGGTTTTAAAGTTCCGAATGAATGAAAATCACAGATGGAAGAAAAAACGCCTAAAACGTCCGCGGGTTTTCAAGTTCCAATGAATGAAATTCTGAAATGGAAAGAAAAACGCCTAAAACGTCCGTGGGTTTTTAAGTTAAAACGCCTAAAACGTCCGTGAGTTTTTAAGTTTAAACGCCTAAATCGACCACGGGTATGGTTACATGGACGAAAAGTGGATATGCTTCTTTTTCAACATGGTTTAGCTTGGTCAGGTCCAATTGCAGGAAGCACCTCAAGTGGCTAGAATAAATCAAAGCAATTGTATGCTAGCTAAGTTAAATGAAGAAGTTTTGAATTTGGAAACCTTTTCAGATATTAAAAGGATTGGAAATGCTGGAGGAAAGCATTTTTGCCACGTGTGCCATGTTGTTTGTTGTTGTCTCAAACCAAACCTTCATCCTGCCTTTGCAAGAGACAATAAATTCATTGCTTTAAAGTAAGTAATACTTCATATATTTTAGTTTTTACTGCTGCTGAATTAAGGGAATTTTGTTTCAGGAACTATTCTTAAAAGTGGTAAACCACCAGATGTTCTTACAAAACGTGTGATTTAAATCTCTTTCTTATCAAAACAAAAGGTTTTAACTTGACCTCGATCAAATGGATTGTTTATCTATTAAAGCCCAATGCTAAACGAGACAACTGAGGCAATTTATGTAACCACTGTCTTGGCGGTCGAAAAATGTTTGGAGGTGTATGTTAAGTTTGGTATAAAGTCGAGATATCAGACTCGTGGAGCACAAGCCATGAAACAATACTTCAACCTTAAAGGTTTTTATTCAATCGTTCTGATGGCACTAGTGGATGCAGAGTATCGATTCATTTGGGCTTCAGTAGGAGCTCCAGGAAACACACATGATTCTACTCTGCTGCAATCCACTGATCTTTGGAAAAGAATAGTTGAAGGGGAGATGATTGTTCAACAATAGACTGTTGTGGTTGACAATTGTCCATCGAACTAATAATAGGTAACAATTTACCAAACCAACTTCCCAATTCTTTATCTTCTTGGAAACGTTTGATGCCTGATGATGTTTTTACCTTCATCACCGCATCTCTACATATATTGATGCACCGTTTAAACTTCTGCCGGGTTTGTGCAACATTAAAGGGAAATTCTTCACCTCTTTCGTTACATCTTTCTTTTAACTCTCCAATAACTTTGTCGTAATATTGTCCATTTTTAACATTTTTTACATTTGTCAACAACAGTTTTTCCTTGTATTTGTCGTTTTCAACAATAACATCAACAAGGTCATCAACTAAATGCTCTGGTCATTGCCCTCTTCTTCCCTTTTTACCTTTTTTCGGTCTCTTAAACGGCTCTTTAACCACTATTTCATCATCAACATCATCTTCACTTTCATCTTCACTTTTACTCAGATCGTCTTCCTCATTATCGTACTAATCAACAGTAAAGAAAAAATTTCATCATATATTTATTTAACTGCTGTACAATGAAAAATAAATATCTGATAGCATATTTTGTAATAATTAATACCGTAAATGATCGAATAAGCGCCCCCTTCCAAATAAGCGCCCCTTTCGAATAAGCGCCCCCTTCTTTTAGATGAATTTTGAAATAAGCGCCCCTACTCGAATAAGCGCCTCTGGGCGGTTTTTCGAGTATATATTAAGAGCAAAAGGTGGCGCTTATTTGGATTTTTGTAAAATAGAAAACAACAAGTATTTAAAAGAATATAGCTTTCTTTTTTATTTCTTTTTCATGGTCAAACTTCATTTCAAAATATTTATATTTTTCTTTCGTCTTCAAAAGTTCATTGTTCAGAATAATAATCATATCTTTATTTTGCGTCAAAGCACTATATCTCGCAGGGATGACAAGTCCAACCTCTCTCTTTCTCTTGCCTGTAACCGTTGCGATTAAGAGATTTTTTTTATCCGCATCGAGAAATTGCCTCATTAGCTTTGACAATTCAATTGGTAGCAACCTCGTCCCCAGGGCATCTTGTTTCTTTTCTGACCCCGGGACGGCGATACGAACATGGCCCTGGAGGAGGCCTCGTCACGTGACCCTCCAATACACAGTTTTTCTGTGTGTAATATTTAATGAGATTTGTCTCAATTAACCAAAGTTTTATATATAACCTTGCAGAGCTAAGCGAGCTCGGCGTTTTACGTCACAGATACGTGCGGCGAGTTTGTTTTGATTCCTCTCATACGCAACACACAAACTGCTTGCATATTGCCCTTGATTGTTTTCTAAATGTATAAATATACAATCATATTATTTAGGCTGCTGTTTACTTGAAGAAATTCAAGCAATTTAGTTATGTGAATTGGTTGGCTAGCAAGCACTGGGTTGCAAAACTTGTAGCTAGGGGAAACTTGGAAATTGGTAAATGATTTGCCCACCTGACCATATAGCACTTCGCTGGTTTTCTAAGGTGCAAATATGGCAACATAATTTTCAAATGGTCGTGTCATTCTAGGTGCCTGACTGAAAGTAGCTAGGCAGAAATTTAACTTCATATTAACATTTACATTTTTTATTCATTTTGGCTGAACTTTAGAATTCTCATTTACTGTAAGTTCATATCTGTTATTATTATTATTTTTTATTAACAATTATAATTTTACAGGTTGACTACGTCAGAAATATTTACAATCCTGGTATCAATGTAGGACCTACATTACTGCTTTTATATGATGACCAAGATTTTGCTGTACGAATCCCAAAGTTGCTTTTTTATTATTTTTTTGCACAAAATTATTTAAACAATAGTTAACTGAAACTGAATTCGTATATGGTGGACTCACTGCTTGCAGTTATATTGGGTGGAAAAGGCTTCAAAAAAGTATTTAATTTAGAAGTCTTTTTTGCTTTTACATTTTGTGGCCTTAACATTTCCAAAAAGCCACCCATTACTGATAAATTCTGCTTTTTCTTTTCCTAATGACATGTTTTTAAAACGCCTTACAGCTTTTTTATTTTTTACTCAACAAGCTCACATTTTATTGCACACCCAGATATACAAAAACAAGGTTTTTTTGGTTTAAAACAAATAATCCAAACATTTTATCAAAAGCATTATGCTGGTTTGAAAATTGAAATCGACAAGTCCACATGTGATCTGTTTTGTCGATTCAATGTATCACTGCCTTAATAGTTTAGAAAGAATTGGTATACAACTTTACCAACAGCAAAGTATTGCTACCTTAAAAGAAAAAAAATTTGGGGGAATAATTTTGGACCAAAACGATTTTTAATTGATATATATATACATCTATTTATTGTTATCATTCTGCTTGGAAAATATTTAAAATGCCAAACTAGCTAACCGTGAAGATTAATTCAGTATTCTCATAAGAGCATCCAATCACAAAAAGATATCAGCAAAAAGATATTCTTTGCAATTAAATTTTTCGTTTACTGGCATAATTTTAGGTTGAATCTTATCTGACCTATTTCTGAGGTTAGAATAGCTTTTAAAATTTTCTGAACCTGTATCTAAGTCAAAATTGATATGCTGTCAAAAACGGCTTATCGGCGTCTCTGAAAAGGGCTAAATTCTGAAACTCAGAAAGTATGATGATAATAGAACTATTTTTTGGCTCATTTTCATTAAACCAATCTAAAACCATATCATACCAAATCTCAAGTCAATATTTTAATTTTTACTGCAGTTATGGGACGCTATATATACTATATACTTGGTTTAGACTTTTTTTGTTATTTTTTTATGTTCACTGCTTTGTAATTAGTATTAAAACTCTTGAGATAATATATCACAGTGGTGAGCTGTTCAATATATACCACTATATTCAGTACATCCTATCCTGGATTTAACCATATGCCAGATTGAGCGCTCAATCAAAGTGTGACTTAGAATTTGATTGAGTTCGGTTTTCTGAAATTTCTTCATAGCGTGTTAAAAAAGGCCTAGCAAGAATCAGTTTAAGAAAATCTTCCTACCTTTTCTCTTCCTCAAAATGGCTGTGTAATTTTTTTATGCCTCGTGTAAAATTATCTTTTATCGGATTGGTCTAAAAGTACTCCATAACAAGTTTCAAGTCAATAACTTTATTTTTTTACCGAAGTTATTGCACTTTGAATTTTCTTGAATTAGGCCGGGTAAATGTGCAGTCAATAATAAAATGGCTCCGACGGTTAACCTACTGGCTTTTTATATTTTTTATGGTAACCAAAGCATATAAAGTAATAAAACAAGCTAGTATAGGGAGTCAGTATAACCACACCTTTTTCCTAAATCCACGGTCAAACTCTTATAAAACTGATCACACACAGTTGCATGCGCACGTACATCATCACAAGTTCTTATATGCACACACGCACATCATCACAAGTCCTCGTTATGCCGTGCTTATTCACGCACATCAAGGTAAATTCCCCCCACAAAAATCCGCTAACAATCAGCAAAAAATCAACAAAAATCAACGCATGCGCAGTAATGTGACCAACATGTTGAATAGGGGAAATTCCCAAATTGCTTAGAAATCACCAGACTGTTGTTTGTGTATATAAGTGTTGTATTGTGATCTCAGCTGATGACCATAAGCAGAGCGGGAGATATGATACCGTACAAGCCGGAGCATGTCGGATATAACATCTCCCCTTCCGAATACACGCATATATATATAAATAACATAAAATAAGTACATATAAAATCTAATCACCAAATATAGCGTTTTGGGTATAAATAAAATCCATTGTTTTCCATTTCTATAATCCTTACGGGTTCATAGGTTCAGTATCTTCTTTGGCTTGATCCTACGTCCATATCGAGTAACGTACGTTTCTTCTCGTTTCTGTTTCGCATTTTCGTCGTCATAGTCTGGTTCGCTGTCAGTGTTTTCTTGATCAGTTTCCTTGTAGGCTATCGTTTCGTCATCCGAACTACTGTCCTGTGCGTCTCGAGCTGGAGTTTCATGAGTCGGTCCCACCCCTATGAGAGGTCGAACTATCGCGGACAAGGGAGGGTCGTGTGCAGTGAGCGTGTAAACCTTGCGAATGTTTTTAATGTTACGACGTAATATATTTCCGTTCGTAAGTTTAACATTGTACGATCGTGGTGCGACTTTTTCTTGTATTCTTCCTCGGAGTGACCATTCCTTTGTGATGTGATGCTGTATTGCGACATTCTGGTTCACTTTGAAAGTTTCCGGTGTGGTAACTGGGTGGTTATTGTCATGGTGCTTTTTCTGTGTGAGTCTCTCACTGACAATGTCACGTTTTCTGCTCTCACCAATGTTGCGGTGTAAAGGTAAAACTTCTTTTTCCATTGCTGAGCGGTGTGTTTCGAAGTACGAGTAGTCCCTTTTTTATGTCTTCTTTTTCTCGGAAGCATTTTTTCATCATACGTTTGACTGTCTTAACAGATGATTCTGCTAGTCCGTTTGAGCGAGGGTAGTGTGGACTCGACGTAGTGTGTTTGAATTCCCAATCTTTCGCAAATTTGTTGAAGTATCTCGATTTGAATTGTGGACCGTTGTCTGATACTACTTCTGTAGGAATACCATGACGGGCAAACGCGTCCTTTAGGGACTCTATCACTTGGAGACTGTTAGGAGTACGTAGTAAGTACACTTCGGGATACAGAGTAAGGTAGTCCGTGATCACTATATATGCTTTACCGAATAGGTGAAATATGTCAGTTCCAATTTTTTCCCATGGTTGTGTTGGCATTGGTGGTGGCTGCAATTCATTATGTTGTTTTGTAGCAGGGAAAGCGTAAGCAAGTCTCGCATCTGCTTACCATTTGCTCTATTTGGCCATTCATTCCTGGCCAGTAGCAGCTTTGACGTGCTCTTTGTTTTGATCTTTCTATGCCAAAGTGACCTGTGTGGATTCTTCGGAGGATGTCACTGCGTAATTTGTGTGGAATGACTATGCGGTTTCCTTTAAGAAATAAACCATCGACAGCTGTAAGATCAAAACGGCTGTCCCAGTACGGTTTCACAAGTTCATGACATTCTTTCCTTGTTGAGGGCCATCCATCTGTTATTGTCTGTTGAAGAAGCTGCAATGATTCATCTGTGGCAGTATGATGGCGAATCTCTTCAAGTTTTTCAGTTGTTGCTGGCATTGTTTCGATGATTGATGAGATATGGGAGGCGGTATCAGTGTTGGTTGTACATCTTTTTTCGATGGTGTTTCTGTTGGTGCTCGAGACAGTGCGTCTGCATCACATAGAGTTGTTCCTTTTACATATTCAGCTGTGAATTTGTATTTGAGTTGTTTCATGCGCATGGCTTGGATTCTTGGTGAGAGGTCAACCAGTTGTTTGTGGTTTATGATAGGGATGAGGGGTTTGTGGTCGGTCTGGACTAAGAAGTCGGGTAATCCTTGCAAGTATATGTTCATTTTCTCGCAACCCCATGTAACTGCTTGCATTTCAAGTTCTATCGGAAAGTAACGTTTCTCAGCGTCGGTTAAATATCTTGATGCGCATGTAACTGGGTGCCAATCGTTATCATATTGCTGGTACAATATGACACTCATCCCATGAAGTTTGCTGGCATCGACTCGTAATTTGGTCGGCTTATTTGGGCTGTAAAGTTTTAATGTTGGTGGTGAAGTCAAAAGTTGTTTAACTTCCTTGAAAGCTGTGGTGTGTTCTGCTGTCCAGAGCCATTGGTTCTTTGTTGAAAGTAGCTCCCTCAATGGTGCACTGGCTTGCGCCAAGTTCGGGGTGAATTTTCCCAACTGGTTTGCCATTCCCATGAACCGACGAAGTTCTGTCAGGTTTTCTGGTTGCTTGTAGTCTGTAATAGCTGACATTTTTTTAGTGATCGGTGTTATTCCTTCTTGAGATAAATTGTAACCAAGAAACTCCAGATTCGTTTGACGGAATTGGCACTTCTCCGGATTGACCGTGACCCCATTTTCTTTAAATCGGTCTAATAAGCTTCTCAAGCGTTCATCATGTCCTTCCTCGGTTTTTGCGTATATTAAGAAGTCATCTGTGCTTTTAGCTATTCCTGGTAATCCCTCAATAATGGCATCCATTTTTTTGTTGAATATTTCCTGCATGGAATTCATCCCAAATGGACCTCGCGTACAGCAAAAACGGCCGATAGGTGTGATAAATGTTGTGTAAAGTTGACTTTCTTCGTTCAGGGGCACTTGCCAATACCCGGAGTTAGCATCAAGTTTACTCATAACAACGCATTCATCACCGAGCTTGGCTATCGTTTCGTCCACCGATTCCAATTGGTATAGTTCTCGTTCAACTCCTTGGTTGAGCTTTGTTAAGTCGATGCATAATCTGATTGTGCCGTTTGGTTTCGGCACGATAACGATTGGGTGGCACCAATCGGTTGGTTCATCTACTTTACGAATTACGCCAAGTTTCTCCATGCGTCTGATTTCTTTGTTTAGTTCTTCATAAAGAGGTAGTGGAACATGTCGTGGTGCTGTCAAACAATAAGGGACTGTACCTTCTTTTAATTTGATGTTGATAGGTTCACCTTTAACTTTTCCAAGTCCATTGAAAACTTCTGGGTATTCAGCTTTAATTTCGTTGGTGAATGCATTGTTTGTAGACATCTGTGTTTGGTCATGTATTGCTCCACATGAGTAATTGTTTGTTTTATTGAGTGTCATGATCCCCAATCGTTGAATGGCGGGTTTTCCTAGTAAGGCTTTAGAAATGTGTTTACACACGTATACGATCTGTTGTGATGTTTTTCCTCCCCAATTAAAGGTTATGATTGTATAGCCGATGCATTTAAGTTGGTTTCCATTTGGTCCAATCAACCGCTTCCTGGTTTGGCGTAAATCATTGCGGGTCATTCCTAACTTTCTTAGGTCGGTGGTGCTTATAACAGTGACGTCAGTTCCAGTGTCGATTTTAAAACGAATGTGGTCGTTGGTTGCAGTTGGCATATCGACTTCCCACGATATCAGTGTTGGCTGGTTACAGTCATTTTCTTTGTCCTGTACTGCACCTAAGAACAATGCTCCTACTGGTAATTCCTCTTCTATATCATTAATGTTTTTGCGTTTACATATTTCGCTGTCCTTAAAGTGGTTTTTAAGGCCGCACACCGCACACTTCCTCCCCCATGCTGGACAGTTGTCCCTCCCTCTAGGGTGGTTCCTAAGACAGAACTTACATTTGTTCCCATTTGGCCTTTTGTCATTTTTCTGGCGGGTTTGGTATGGTGATTGTCCTGGGTAATGTGTTGGGTGTGTGTGTTTTATAAAATCGACCTGCTCAGTGGATTCCTTTGTTTTCATGGACTCCACACCTTCTGTAGCTTTCTCATGAGCACGGCATATGTCCTCCGTTTTTTGGAGGGTTAGATTTAGTTCGGCTAGTAATTTCTTTCTTAACTTTTTTTCTCGTATGCCTCCAACAATTCTGTCCCGAATAAGTCCATTATGGCAGGTATCACAAAAGTTACAGTTTTTACTTAGTAGTTTCAAATCTGTAAGGAAATCGTCGAAATTTTCGCCCTCTTCTTGTTTACGCGTGTTAAAGTTGTGTCGCTCAAGTGTTTCATTTATAACTCCCCTTGCAAAAGTTTCCATGGCTGTTAGAATAGCTCCACAATTATTCTTTTCCTCTTCAGTTAAGGTTAAAGAGTCATAAATTTTTCTAGTTTCTTCAGTGAAAGCGTATTTAAGCATAGAACATTGAAATTCAGCTGGTTTTTTACTTAATTCTGCCACGACTGTAAAGTCCTCCCACCGTGATTTCCACATTTTAAAGGCTGCATGTCTGTCTACGGATAGATCCAAAATGGGTGGGGACCATAAGTTTTGCAAATCAGCCATAATGTAAATAATAATAAAGATCACTTATCGTTAGCTTTTTCGTGTTCAAAATACTTGATGTCGAAGATATTGTTGGATTCTGTAGTTCTGTTCTTCTTTTGTTCGTTTGCGTTTACCCTACTCGCAGCGCCATGTTGTATTGTGATCTCAGCTGATGATCATAAGCAGAGCGGGAGATATGATACCGTACAAGCCGGAGCATGTCGGATATAACAATAAGAAAGAGGAATGAACACACACACAGTGAAAGAATTACGAGCTATTGCTAAAGGTCGCGGACTTTCTGGTTACTATAGGCTACGCAAGTCCGAGCTGGTTGCTTTATTGGAGGATCAACCACAGAGCCCACCCAGGAGGGTCGGACAACGTGTTCCAGTGAGACCTATGACAATACTACCAACATCGGGGGCCATGGATGTATTTAAAAAACAGGAGATGTTAAAAAATCGTTCAATCATGAAAACCAAGATGCGAGGATGGTACAACGGGTTAGTGGACGCTGTTCCAAAACCTATAAAAGAGGGAGTCAAGAGAACCTACGAGGCCTTCAAACGTAAAGTTATGAATCTCTATGATAGTGCGACTAACATCATCGCGAGACCTACGCTTCACGACGAGGTCGAACAGGAGGCACGGGAAGACTACACGGAGGATATCCGGGATGAATATCAGGGCCCCGAGGACGATATCCAGATGTTGGAAGATGGAAAAAAGATCGAAACATGGAGGTTCAACAATCATTTAAATCAAAGCCTAAAAGATGCTATTATACAAAAAATCACGCCGCACTTTACAAAGGTGGAGGCGGCGTGTCTAATTATAGCAAAACTAAGAGCTCCACGTCTATCTCAAGTATACCGGAAATCGAAGCTTTCATTGAAGAATGTGAACTGAAGCGTCTAGACTTGGAGGATGTTGAATTCTGGACTAAGGCTTATTTACCACCCGCTAGGACCACTAAGACCTTAGCAGCCTATCAAGGGAAAATAGTCTTTGATCACGTACAGATCAAGGTGATCAGCACGCGTGAACCTCTTCTGAGATGCGGCCTCCTCCCGAAATGGTTGCGAGATAAGAAGTCTATATATGCCATTGATGGTGAAGATGCCAGAACGGACAGCCTATGTTTTTGGAGATGTCTTGCGATAAGAGATAGAGCTAACGTAAAACGAGGGACAGAACGTCTAACAATACCAGCCCTCGCGTTAGCCAGAGATTACTACGAGAACCCTAGGCTCAGGCGTAAGGACGTGCGCCCCACAAGGCTAATGGATCTTGAAGGAGTTGCGAAAAAATTCAAGATCAACATCAGAGTCTTCGAACCTAAAGCAAACTCTGAAAAAGCACCATGGCGACTTGTATATGGTCAAAAACAGCACAAAGAAGGTTTAGACCGTATAAATCTTGGTATGTTCGATGGCCACTGTTTTTACATTAAGGATTTAGACAGGTTGACCCAACACTGGGAATGTGAGGTATGCGGCTACGTGTTTAACAAAGCCTGCAACCTATCACGGCATAAGGGGAATGAATGCGAGGGTGTCAGGACGACAATCATTTGCAAAGGCGGGAAGGTGAAACGTATGCCGAGCAAGGCGGAGAAGGTCTTTTACGATGAGGGTTTTAGCTACGATGCATCAAAATGGCTGGAATACATGTCGAAACAAACCGGAAGACATATCCATCACGCGCTATGTGGTCATGGTGGTGAACGCGTTATTCGTGATGGTAAAAAGGAGTGGAAGGTTGATGGCTACGAGCCTATCACAAAGACCGCCTATGAATACAACGGTTGTAAATGGCACGGATGTCCCTGTCGGCCCGAGAGAACCAAAGCGGACAAGAATCATTACGGTGCAACCCTGTCTAAGGAAAAGTTGATAAAGGATTTAGGCTACAACCTCGTCACAACTTGGGAATGTGAGAAACCCCCAAAAATTAAGAGGTACTTTAAGAAAGAATTCAGACCCTACCCCCACTACATTGTCTTTGATTTTGAAGCCCTCCTCGAACCTTTAAATTACCAGCAAACATCCGATCTCACATATCTTTCAAGACATGTTCCTGTAAGTGTTGGTATTGCCGATAGTTTGTTGAATAGCCGCCCAACGTTTATTGAGCACAAGGATCCTAAAATGTTGGTTAAGCTGTTTGTGGAGCAGCTGGAAAAGAGGCATGCCCTCATTGTGGAAGAAGTCGAGAGAATGTACCCCAAGCCTGACGATTTCGACATGCTATCCAAAAAGAATCAGGATGTGTGGAAAGAGTGGGTAAATCAAGTAGCTGTAATTGGTTTTAACAGTGGGAAATATGACATCAATCTTATCAAGCGATACTTTGTTGAAGAAATCGCGCAGGGTGATAAGATCCGGGTAGCCAAGAAAGACAACACCTACATGTTCCTCACCAAATTTTTAGACGTAAAAAACTTCCTCGCCCCAGGCATGAGCTATGACGGTTGGTGCAAGTCTTTAGCATGTAGGCTTGAGAAGCTCGTGTTTCCATACGAGTGGTTGACTAGCCACGACAAGTTGGCCCATGTTGGGCCTGTCGCGCACGAGGACTTCTATAACAGGCTAAGTGGGAAAAACCCGCTATCTTCCGAAGAGTACGAAACATTCCGCGCTGAGTTTTACAAGCGGGGCTGCGTCACCATGATGGACTGGCTACGCGAGTACAACCTAGCCGATGTGGAACCGTTCGCTGAGGCTGTAAACAAGACGAGGCGTGGGTATTATGCCGATGGCATAGACATTTTGAAGGACGCGGTAAGTATCCCAGGCGTCTCGATGCGCTACGTTTTGAACAAGTCTCTACAGCTGAACCCCAAGCTGGAACTATACGCTCCGGGAGACCCCTGCAGGCACAAGTGCGAGGACTCTTGCTACACCAGGGGTTGTCAAAATTGTAAAGAGATACAGAAAGCATGTACAAAATGTACGAGGAATGAGGCCTACGAGCTCTTACGAACAGGTATGGTAGGTGGCCCTGCGACAGTATTCTGTAGATATCACGAAAGAGATGTGACAGGTATCAGATCTCACGTGTACAAGGAGCCCCACAAGTGTAAGAACATTCTAGGGTATGATGCAAATATGCTCTACCCAAGTACCTTAAAGCAAGACTTCCCTTGTGGGAAAGAGGAGCTGATCAAGGTGGCTACACCAACATCAGAAAAAAATATCGAGAAACTAACGCGAGGCGTGCGAGATGGAACCGTCTTTGGATTTGCGCAGGTTGATATTGAAGTACCTGAGGATCTGCGTGAAAAATGCGGTGAAATGGCCCCACTATTTGTCGTCAAGGAGATACCTGATGAAGCCATCCCCGAGCATATGCATGAGTACTTGAAAAGTACAGGACGCAAGCGTGTTCCGGGCACGCGTAAGCCTTTGGGCCTACTAAAAGCTAAAAAAACCCTACTATACACCCCCTTACTAAAATGGTACCTCGACCATGGACTAAAAGTGACCGCTTTTCACCAATTTCTCAAATACGATAGGGGTAAGCCGTTTGAATGGTTTCCCGAAGAAATTGCTGATGCACGACGACAGGCCGATAAGGACCCCGATAAACGTATTGCGGGAGATACGGCAAAGTTGAATGGGAACAGCTTCTATGGCAAGATGATCGAAGACCTGACGAGACACGCAGATACTACGTTCACGAAGGATGAAAAGGTGGTTGATGCAGCCCTGCAAAGCCCATACCTCGAAGATCTTGAAGAAATTGGAGATGCATAGGAGCTTAGAAAAGGCAAACACAAGTGTAGTATCGACAGACCCTATCAGTGCGGTATTGCAGTGTACCAACTAGCCAAGCTCCGTATGCTTGAGTTTTACTATGATTTTATCGACAAGTATGTGGATCGTCGAGACTTCGAATATATGTACATGGACACCGACAGTGCCTATCTTGCCATTTCAGGAGAAGAATTACGGGATGTCGTTCGCCCCGAACTACTTGACGCCTACGACAAGGACGTTAAAAACTGGTTAGTTACAGATAAATATTCGAGTAGAACAGGAGGGATATTTAAACTAGAATTCATTGGGTTTCGGATGTGTGCCACGACGGCCAAGTGCTATTTCATCGAAGGCAAGGAAGGTACAAAATTTTCGTGTAAGGGTATGTCAAAGAAGCAAAATGCCGTGACCTGGAGCAGGTACATGAGTGCGCTGTGGGGTGGTATGGACATGGCCAAAAACGTAGGTTTTCGGGTACACAATCAGGGTATGATTACTTATGAACAAAACAAGCTCGGCCTCTCGGCGTTTTACGATAAAAGAGTTGTACCTGACGACGGTATACATATCTCTCCGCTTATTTTTTAATTGCATTTTTGAATAACTAAATGGAAGTGTGTTTATATATCGCTGTAATTTTACCCTATGTGATAATACTACTATTCTATCTAAAATTTCAACATACAATAAAGATAATGAGCCAGCTCGCGAATATATTTAACGACACAGCCGCAGAAAATTTTGAACATGTCGAAAAACCTCTCGATAAAGGCCAAGCTTTGAAGGAAGTCCTGCGTAAGGGGAAGGGGCATTTTTTACCTAAAAAATGTACAGAAGGCTTTGTCGACAAGGCCCCTGATGAAGCGATTGAAAAGGTACATACCGAATATGTTCAACGAGAGCTCCAGGAGAAGGGAGAAAAGACGGCCAAGGCGTTAACTACTCACATGGTCAGCCTTTACGCGAACCTTGTTGGAAATTTTGTGGACATTGATAGTGTTGAGGACCTGCGGCAAGATATCGAAGAAGACCCCATTATCAAAGACGCCATGGCAGATTTGGGGGTTCTCGTGTACTGCACAATTGGCAGGTGTTTAGCGCCCATTTTGGTTGTGGGACACACGGCCCGGCACATGTCCAAAAAGGAGGATGGGGCGGAGGCTAACGAGAAAGATCCTTGAGGATCAGGGTAAAATTTATCTTATAGCCCTTCAGAGCTATAAGATAAATGGAAGAGTCTAACCAAGTCATAGTCAAGAGGAACGAAGGTCGAGTTGCTGCTGGCAAGAGACTTGCGGCATGGAATCGCAAGAACAAAGAAAACTTACAGAAGAACGTAGGCAAAAGTTCTTCATCAGGTGATCAGGAACCTACATCAGGTCCTCACAAGTCGATGGACAATGTCTACCTTTACGGTGTAGGGGCGCTTGCCGTGCTCGCGACAGGAGTAGGAGTGTGGTATAAATTTGGAAGCAAAAATCAAACTCACAGGCCCGCGGCCCGCCCCGAGGTCCAACAAAAGGCTCAGCCTCAAATTGATATTTTCAAAATGCATTAAATAAATGACTACAAAGGCAACACCTCACATGGCAAGCAATATAACCCCCAAGGAGAAAGAAATTTTGGATATGCTATATGAAACTGTCGTGGATCTCAGTTTTACCTTTGCATATGCTCTTGCAGGTAAGAAATTCCTCGGCATTTCACGTCCGTCTGCAAAAATGGACATGAACAATGTCATGAAAATGACTGCCTATTTTGCTGCGGGTAGAGCTAGTCGCGAGATGGCTGTAAGCAAGGGGTGGATCCCCGCAAGTATTGTACCCAAACAATAAATGGTAGATGTAGCCAGAATCGATAAAGAAATTAAAAAGGTCCAGCAGGATGAAAATTACCTACGTTTATACACCTTGTTTTCCCATGACATTGTACCTCGGTACATTAAACTTTTAAAAACACCAATCAAGATATCCTTCTTCTGCCACGGACCTTGTCCTGTCTCCCAAGAAAAAGCGCGCCTCGTCGAGAGGTACCGCAAGGTATTGCGGTACTTAGAGGGTAAGATATCGTTTGATCCTCTACCCCTCGCGTACAAGACCACGTACTGCCCCGCCTGTAAGGGGCATCTTGTCAACAACCACGGCGGCGCGTGGATTTGTTCTGATTGCCTTTCGATATACCCAAAAATCAAAAAAAAAACAGGGCGTTTAATAAAATAATGCTAGACGTTGTTAAGGAACCACACACGGCTATCTTCACGGGTCCTACGTCTTGCGGCAAGACGCAACGTGTCCTGGACCTGGTTGAAAAAGAGTATAAAAATCACTATTACAACATAGTCATACTTTGTCCTACTATACAGTGGAATACGACCTACCTTGAGAGGGCCTCACTTTGGAAGGACGACTATGTGTTCCTGATAAGCCCCAAAGATCAACTTTTCGAATGGGTTCAAAAATTGTCATCGTTGCTAGCAGGTGAAGAGACGTTGTTTGTCGTTGACGACTGTATAGCCGACGAGAGCCTTGATAAGCGGAGACAATTCCTGCTTGAGCTTGCTATTTCAGGTAGACATCGCAAGCATAGTTTGTGGCTACTAACCCAGTCTTATACAGCTCTGCCAAAAAATTTGAGAAGACAGAAGAAACAGCTCTTCCTCTGGTACCCCCATGAGAGATCGGACATGAAGATGATAGACGAAGAGACAAACATGATTTCTGAGTGGGAAGAAATCAAGGCTGAGTTGAAAAAGTCCAAGCATGCATGCCTGTACGTAAGGTTGGAACACCCTAGAGGATACAAGATTGTCGAGTGACCGTACAAAAAATCCGATTCTACCCGAAAACGCAGTACCAGCTGGAGCCATCGAGACCCTGTTCGATGAGCAAAATCAGCCTCTTTTTAAACGTGCTGATCTTGGTAGGTTTTTAGGGATTGAAAATGTTAGACAGTGTAACCTCGATCGTCATATGATAGCATCAAGAGAAGAAATAGGAAGTGTATGTGGCACATACGCCCCAAATGAAGGCCAAAATTGGCGTGACGTCTTTGTCACATTAGATGGTGCCCTGGAGATTGTTGTCAGATCAAAAAAACCCAAGGCTGTAGCTTTGACAAAATGGCTAGCTCGAAAAGGTGTAGAAAAATTGAAAGATGAGGTCAGGGAGCAGTGCCAGGCCATCGCCATCCTGGAGGACGATCTTGATGTTCTTAAGCAAGACAACTCGGAACTACAGCAGAAACATGTTCCACACCGATATCAATATGACAACGTGCTATGCGTGGTTGACAAAAACAATCCTCACGAGCATGGAAAAAAAGGCGGGCATAAGCACTACATGATCCGATGCCAGCGTAAGCAACTCAGTACAAGAATAAATACGTTAAAAGCGATGTACCCCGATATGACCGCGAGGAAACCGGAATGCGACGATCCGAATGCCGTGCATGCCTGGTGCCGATTCAAGGACGATACTCTTGGCATTGAGAATTTTTACCACAACCATTTCACATTACCTGACGATGATACGCGGGAGCTATTCGAAGGGATGTTTGATATTGATATGTCGTAAGCAGGCGCTAATTTTACTACTCTTATGAGTAGTAAAATTACCACTTGGGGGTGAAAGCCTCTGGCCGAACATTGGTATATTAAAATGTCGTCGCAACTTACCCTGTTTAACACAGTACCCTGGCGCTGCTAGGGGACGACCTAGACGACAGAGAAAAACAACTTGTGGTGCTGGGGGACGAAATTGAGGAGCTCCAAGATCAAGTAGAAACATTACAGCAACGTGCCGTGCCTTACCTCGAAGACCCTCAAAAAGACAACGGTATGGTTGTTATCCAGAAGAACAACAACGATCCCTTTCCATATGTGGCAATCTGTGGTCAACAAGGGTACGTGGCACAAAAGATTCGAAACAAACTTGTTGACTACCCCAACGGCGAGATTGTGGTGCTAGCAAAAACGGCGAATGCAA
The DNA here is from genome assembly GCA_030067915.1 of Hydractinia echinata. Classification (NCBI taxonomy): domain Eukaryota; kingdom Metazoa; phylum Cnidaria; class Hydrozoa; order Anthoathecata; family Hydractiniidae; genus Hydractinia; species Hydractinia echinata. The sequence continues at coordinate 2,088,682 of JASGCC010000028.1, forward strand.
TCGTACACTACAACTGGCTCAGGGAGCGTGGGTGTATCGAAGTCAACCCGGGGCGTGTTAGACATTTTAGGCTTGGTGAACATTATACTCACCAACGTCTCCTAGAACTTGCGGAATAGGCGACGGTTTTTCCAAAGTGTAGACTTTTGAAAAAGAGGTAGACATTTTAGACCCGTTTGGCCCCATGCTAAAAGCCATTGAAATATCAAATAATGGAAGCATACGTACAACAACAACAACAACAATTTACAAATAAATACTGGTTACTGGTTATTCCCCGCAATGTTTGGAAAATTTTAGGTTTCGAAATGGGTTTTTTTATGAAGGATTTGAGGATCCCGATGACGAAGAGCTTTTAGAGAAGGTAGCGTCAGGGGGAAAAGCATGGGCAACATTCGCGAGACGCGAGATCGACGAGGCTTTGGAGGATGATATTCAACGCCTGGGGCTGCATATCGTTAAAAAGGCCAGGAACAAGTATGGTGCACTCTATTACGAGGTTATCAAAGATAAGAAATTAAAACTGTCGGATTTAGCTGATATCACAAAAATAGGCGATATCCTCAACTTTCCCATACCAGATAGACGCTTAGTTGACATTGACCTTGATATTGAACCTGATGTCATAAAAGGTATTGTTTATGGGTACCCTTTCTACACTCTGCATCCTTTGCTTTATGTAAGGAATGCAGATGACGATTATGAAGATCTAGATTTAGATACACTCATAAAAATACTTCACCAATCTTTTACATGCTCTGGAGGTACCTGAACATCCTCTGAGATTTGCATCAATTCTTCCGCAACAAAACTACGATCAGGACCGTCTTTCAAATAATACAGCACACGCTGGCTTGGCTCTTCTACGATTCTATCCAGCCTATACAATTTCTTACTCCAAAAGGCGTCAGTTGCACGTCTTTTCGAGTCACCATGCTCCTCCCCTGGTTGTAGCAGATAGAGGTACAACCCGGCCTCAGGCAATGGCTTTTCTTCGGGATATTCTTGACCTTTCGCGAGTGGTACCTGATCCAGCTTCATAGCCTTCGAGGGTTTCATCCCAATCATGGCAGTTTTGCTATTGTTGAGACCTTTTACTATGGTGTATAGATGTTTGACCCATGTACTACTAGTCTCCTCAGAAACCAACTCTTGCGCATCTTAGGGTTTAAAGAGTCTTTCCGCGAGTACCTTGTTGTACGACTCTACAAAGGCCGTAAATGTATGGTGGTATTTGGTGGTAGCCCTCTTAATTTCCACGCCCTTGCCTTCTAACAATTTCGTTACATCTGATTTGAATTCGGAGCCATTATCACTTTGAAAGATTTTGGGATAGCGAAGAGGTCCTGCTTTATAAATGTCTTTGATCATGTCCGCGACCTCGCTGGCTTTTTTCGTACGTAGAGGCCTCGCCACCTTATACCTCGAAGCCACGTCAATACCCGTGAGAATGTATTTGTAGGTATTTCCGTACAGCTTGTCATGGGGCATGTACAAGAGATCAAACTGATGCATCTCTTTAGGTCTTGTAATTGTAAAATGAGGATAATCGATAGGTCTCGGACCCCGAATATGCCGGAGCCAGAGTAGTTGCCTGGAAAGCCAGTGAGTGACTAGCTTTTTGGATAGGCTACTCTGCTTCGCGAGCAAATTGATGGCTTTTCGTCCAGTCCAGAGATGTTCGGGAGTATAGTAAATATTGGTTAATTTTCCCGCCTCCTTCTCGGTAATGATATGTGCTTTTGACATGTTATTTATTACATGTCAAAAACGTTCTATATATACTTGTAGGCAATAAACCCCAGAAGAGACAAGGAGCCAACAATGAAGGTTAACTCACCGTCTTGTTGTTGCTTTGAGGGTGTGAAAAAATCCGAAAATTTTGGAACCTTATCGTTCGATGCGATGTAGTATTTGTACATGTCATCTTCCAGCTCCCTCAGGCTCTTCCCAGCCTGTATTTGCATTTCCCGTTGTTTGTTAAACCAGTCGATTTTGGTCTGTCGGTCTTGTACCCATTGCGCTTGACTGGCTTCCAATTTTTCCATCGCCTCATCATGTCTCTTGCGCTCTGCCTCGCCATGCCCTGAAAGCTTACTAAACAGGAAATTTGATCCGCTGAATGCCAACGCGTTAATCGCGGCACCTGCAACAAGAACACCGATAGTTTCCATTTATTCTGAGTGTTTGCTCCTCTTACATTCCCTGCAGCGATACCTCAGCCTTGAATGGGGGCAAATCTGACTCCCGCCACACTCTTTGCACTGGGCCCTCCGCCTTTCATGGTGGCAAATCTGACTTCCCTTACAGTCCTTGCATTGATCCCTCCGCCTTTCATGGGGGCAAATCCGACTTCCCTTACAGTCCTTGCAATAGGCCCTCACCCTTTCATGGTGGCAAATCTGACTTCCCTTGCAATCTTTGCATTGATCCCTCCGCCTTTCATGGGCGCAAATCCGACTTCCCTTACAGTCCTTGCAATAAGCCCTCACCCTTTCATGGTGGCAAATCTGACTTCCCTTGCAATCTTTGCATTGATCCCTCCGCCTTGAATGGGGGCACTTGTTTTTGGCACGCAACCGATTCTTTTTATCCAGGCAACACACGCAACTTTTTGCCCGTTGGCCTTTTCCCCTGATCCTGAAATTTTCTAGGGTTAAAACGTGTTTACATATTACGCAGCTCTTGGTTCCTTCCATATTGACTTGTTCTTGCCCCTAGGGCAAACACAAATTTCGGTCACTAATACTCCACACTGTGAAACCTACCATCTAGGATGTTTAGCTGGGCATCTTGGAGCAGGTACACGTGGCAGCGGATATCCCCGGCTCCGTCGGCTTTCTTCGTCATATGTAGGGTGATGCCGTCACTCAAGCGTTGTAGAGGCCTTCCGGAACCATGCAGAGTATGATCAGGGGAAGCTCGAAAGTCGAGAAACAGGGCGTATCGTTCCGTGAAGAATTGCCCTATGGTTACTTCCGAGTCGTGGCCTCCAAAAAGGTTCACGATCTGTTCCAGGTGATCTTTCGGAAGCATGGCGTGCGAATACAACTCGTTGGGTTCCCCCTCCACAGTAACTGAGTTCCTCTTGATTTTGGGGTTATAGAACACCTCGTTTTTACCAGAATATGCCTTCACATCTGAAGGGTCTACGAACAGTAACAAGACACCTTTCAGACTTTTTGCGGGAGTGTCAATCTGTAAATTGTAGCTAGTATCTCCTTTTTTCATAGTTACTACCTTGCTTCTCAGAATTCGTTCATATGGTAGCGAGACGACTCCAAGGCAATATTGGTTATTTTGTAGGTGGCGTCGGCCGGCTTGGCTGCGGTAGACCCCGAGGCTGCCGTACCTCCATCTTTGATAACGTCACTGTGCGGGGCAAAATGTAGGACAAACTGCAGTCTGTCATATAACCCGGCCTGATAGTACGGCAAATCCTTTGTCAGTTCGAACATCTTGCCAAGGGGTATACAAAATGTATTCCCATATGCCGCGGTAATGGCCTTCTCCTCGTCGGTACCCACGTGATCGCTAGCCTTTACCTGTAGAGCCCTGATCGTGCCGTCGTTGGGATTAATACCCTCTAAAATTAGGTTATTCTCTCTCTCAAATTTGGGCAGCCAGAGGTCTCTGTAGACCGCGAGCGTGTTGTGGTCGCTAATGTTTTGCACCTCGTTCCCATTCAAGGTGATACGTAGATCTCGCACCAGGCTTTTGCCTATATTACTGACAAGGGTACGCTTCGTGTTCGTCCCTGTAAGTTCCAGGTCGAACAACAGTTGGATACTCCCGGGAAAGATAACATCATTCTGCCCCAGGTTTGGCACATCAACATAGAGGTCCTCATTCTGGTTGATCGTAGAGGGTGCGTGGCTTACCTTTACGCGCTGTTTCTTCCCCTTGATAGCCAGCATCGTTTTTAGTTCTGCATGAGGATTAAGTTTAGCTCCGAAGTTACTCATTTATTGGGGGGATTTTTTAAAATAAAATGCCGACGAACCCAGTATATGAACACGATTTCACGCCAGAGGAGGATCTTCCAGATCCTGAAGATCCTCCACAACGCCAAGGCCTCCAGTGCCAAGGCCAGGAGAACAACAGGGCTCTCCGGGAGGCATCACGATAAGGCAGAGGGGAGAAATACTAAAATCAAAGGTCGACGATCTGTACGAACATCTTAGGAAGAGGTTGGGGCCGCCTAATGCGATACCTTACGATGAGTTTAGAATGGAAGGGAATCGTCTTTTTTTCAACGATGTAGATATTACGGAAGCTATTGCAAAAGAGAAGGGTGGGTTGCGAGCTGCTGGAGTGATAATAAAGAAATTGAAGGCAGAAACCGTGCGAGCCCTGGGCTTTACCGACTATACTACACCCAACAAAGGCAGTAAAGTAAGGGCCCAGACACTCCTGCAAAAGTTCGACCACCTCGATGAGAAGATCGAGGAGAAGGGTGATGATATTGAAATGATGGAATTTGTCGGAAATGTTCTAGACGAGACGGAAAGCCTTATCGAAGATACTTTGTTTGGTGGTGATGATAATAAAGGTATCACTGAACGTGAAAGAAGGGGGCTTAACCTCGAACTTCAAACAGTAAGAGGCAATTTAAAGAACTTGGAAAGCAAGATGATCCTATATGCTAGTGATATCAACAAGGCAGAGGCTAAGGTGAAACAGCTCGAGGTTAAGAGGGTCGGGGCAACCGAGGGACAGCGAGCTACCTTGGACAGGGATATCGCTAAGCTTAAGGAAGAGATTGAAAATCTGCAGGATAAAAAAGAAGCCACGCGAGAAGCACACGGCCTATTATCGTCCAGCATCCATAGTCAGCTGAAGGCCATCAAGGAGACGCTGATGAAAATCGCCGGGGATGACACATTCCTACTTGAAAAGCTTAAGATCCTCTTCAAAGAGCAGGGTCTGACCATAGCGAGTATCGTCTCGGCTGTTGGTCTACTGATTTCCACCATTGTACTCACAGTTACAGGAGGAAGTGCCGCAACAGGTGCAGGAGGAAAAGGGTTTGTGGAGAAGCAGCTGGAAAGATTGGGAAAATTTCTGAAATACCTGGCAGGTAAGGCAGGTGCTGCCCTTCCTGGTATTATTGGCACGGTTGTCTCGTTCTTTTTTAGGGTAGCAGCAAAGATTATCGAATATGCGGCCAGGCACCTATACATGGCGATCGCGGCTGCCGTTGGGTTTATTGTTGTATATGTTGGAAAGAGGGAAAAAGTCTAATATGTCGATGAAACACATTAGACCTATTTAAGCCAGATGTAAGCGATGATGAGTCCTACGCCTGCCGTGATCAGTGCTGCCTTGGTATCCTCGTGCTGTTGTGGGGGTTCTATGTGTTCAGGTGTAGTATGTATAGGAGGTGTAGTATGCTTAGGAGGTGTAGTATGCTTAGGAGGTGTAGTATGCTTAGGAGGTGTAGTATGCTTAGGAGGTGTAGTATGCTTAGGAGGTGTAGTATGTTTAGGGGATGATTTGATAGCCCGCTCCGTAGGCTTCACACTATGCACATCAACTTGGACCCCCACGCTTACGTTGGCAGGTGCGATCAGGATGTTGTTGTTATAACCCTCAATTTTACCTATACGCAGGGACGTATCGGAAGGCAACATGTACACGCTGGGCATATCGGCAAAATTAACCGGAGTTCGGGCATATTGCAGCACTTTTTGGAATGATGTTATGTCTTGCCCTACATTCTCTTCCCGCTTCATCATACTTTCAAATTTTTGTAACAGAATCTGTCGGGCCGTATAGTTGTCCGCACCAGACCCGAGTAAGGATGCCTTGGCCCCCGCCTGCGACCCAAGCAACAAGACCACATAGACGCGAATACTTTCACTTAGCTTTGTCACCCCTTCCGACGTCAGACCTTGACTTGTTGGTATGATGAATTTTGCATAGTCCCCGTCAACCTGAGGCCACCACGAACCGTTGGTGAGTGACGATATTACCGCTTTAAATTTGTACAGACCGTTGGGCTCGGCACCATATTCGCGACATACCTGCGCGTATCCGGAGGCTGAGTAGGGATTTTTGTACTGGTCAAACCCATCGTCATAAGGCATGGGTACTTTCATTCTTGCCAAAATGCGACGCATGTGGTAATACACGTGAAATTTAAAGATCGAGTTGACAAGGGGTACGGAGCCTGTCATGTGCTTAGCAGAGATACCTAAAGCCGTGGTTGCGCAATGGGTTGCGAAATTAACCTGAATGTTCCAGTAAGCCAATGCTTGTCCTGTCCAGCCAACCCTTACAGGATCATTGAGGTAGGTTGTTGGAATTTTGATGGCATACTTGCTAAACTCGGGGAATGCCACGGAAATATGTGATTCCGTGAACACGTACAGGTCCCGATGGTCCAGGTTTGTTACACCAAGAGGCCATTCCCCTCTGTTTGCTTTGTACTTTGCCTTCGGGTTGTACGAGTAGATATTCATTCCTTTTGTTTTAACAAAAGGATGAAGCAACTCTACATTACCGACATTGAAAAGCCCACACTATTTGAGGATTACCTAGGGCAGGACACGAGAATTGCTCTGAAATCGATAAGTATTCGGCCTATGTGGCTGAACATTTACAGCGACAACGACCTCACTATTCGTAAGACAGGGCCTGATCAGAGGTTTACTCGAATCAAGATCATGAACGGTCTGTACAAGATCGAGGATCTGGCAACTATCGTCAACAGTCAGGCACAGGACAAAATCAAACTGTTTGTCCTGAAAAATGGACTCTGCAGGCTCCGTGTTAGTGACGGGTACACAGTGGTGATTAACAGACCATTGCAAGAGCTCCTGGGCCTACCCTACGATCCCAGTAAAAAGTACTACACAAAGGGAGACTATGATTCCTTCTACAAAACTGACGTTTACCAAAGATTGAGACTTGTGTGCCCCCAGTTGGATGAATGTGATTCCCTACTGAACGGTAAAAAGTCTAAAATTCTCGCTTTGCTTCCCACTAAGGAGTTAAACGCCTGGGGGGACATGCTGACCTGGAGTTTTGACACTCCGATATACCTTCCCTTGAAGGGTTCGACAGATCGCCTCGAGTTCATGTTGACGGACGAATTTCACCAAGACAAAAATGTTTCGTTCACTGGAATTACGATGCATTTGCTCATAGAATAAACGATGAACGATATAACGAAATTGTATCCAAATTTACCAAGTGCTCCTGAGGACGATACTATGCAGGATGAAAGTCAAAATTATAGACTTACTAAGATTGGAGAGATTGAAAAGTATCTGCGAAGTGAGATTAAGGAGCGGGACAGGCTCGCAAAAAAGTTCAAGATGCACGGGACCTGGGTCCGATACTGTGACCACGGACTGCTGGGTGTCGGAATCGTGGCGTTGGCCTCTGGCTTACGTGCTCCGCTCTGTATCGCGATGGGTGGGATTTCGATTGCCAAGGGGATTGGGCAGGCAGGTCTACGGAACACCTCAAGGAGGCTTGGTGTGAAAGCCAAGAAACATGAGAGTATAAGGCTACTCGCGGAGTCAAAATTGAATTCCATCGTTGATCTTATCTCAAAAGCAATTGAGAATGGAGTCATCAGCGATTACGAGTTTAGTCTCATTATGCAAGAGAAGCAAAAGTATATGCTGCTAAAGGAACAGATGCGACAACGCTTCAAACGTATTGTTGACTCCATCAATGAACGAGAGCGCGCCCAGCTAGTTGCGAAGGGAAGACAGGAAGGTAAGGATGAAATTTAAAAAAAACTTCAATCTGTGCAGTATGCAAGCACTACCTAGATTCTCCACCTGTTTACATGCCTTAGTATATTTTATAACCCCTACAAGGTTATAAAATATTTATTCGGGGTTTTATATTTACATTCTACAACTTGCACCTGTGGATAATAGTTGCTACCTTGAACGTATACGGATGATATCGCCAGCACACCACTGAGTTTGCAAGGTTCATTATAGGGTACTGGTTGACCATGGAAGTTAGTCGTGATTGCGTCCTTGTAGTATTTGAGCTTGACGTTGATATAGCGATCTTTTTTCACATGTTCCGTCGTCAAGTTTTGAGATATCAACTCCTCGATGTTAGCCCAAATTTGTCGATACTTTTCAACCCAGTCGGGATACTCTTCGAAATCAAGACTCATCGCTGGTACTGCACTGGTATTGTATTGACTGACTCCATTAGACCAGGCTTCAGGTGTCTTTATCCTCAGAGCTACTATGAGGTCCCGTGTATGATACCCTATAATATAACGATTATCCTTGCCTCCATTGGCAGGAATGGAATCTGACACTGTTAGATAATCTACGTTAATGTCATTGATGTCAGTAAAAGTACGCGCAAAGCTGTAGAAATTTCTAGGGTTGACAAGTTCGTTCTCAAATTTCAGCATCCTTTATTGAATTTTAAACAAGATCCGAGAATTGCTTCTATCGTTTCTCGCACATGCGCAACTACCCCCGTTATATGTTATATATTCCTGGTAGCAGTACCAGCACAGCATTTTAGCCTTTATCATAAGCCTCCGTCCGCAGCTACACCTATCATACTCGTCAAGTATACGTTCGCAGTCATTGCATTGTTTATCCATTTATCTCATAGCCCCGAGGTGCTATGAGATAACTTACTCAGGGCTCCAAAACTTTTCGAGGTCTGCCTTTTCATCCTCTGAAAAGCACCAATCTATGACCCTATCAGGATGCCAGGCCAATGGAAGCAGCTCCTCCTTAATCCTAGCCTTGTCCGCTTTCCTCCGGCGGTAGGCATCGAGTAGTTCAGGCTCATCTTCGGAGGCTCTGATGCACATGTCCCGGGTGACAAACCAGTCCGGAACATACTCTAACATCTCGAAATCCTCTCCAACAGTTTCGTTGCACATGTCTCGCGTCTTGAACTGGTCCGGCACGTACTCGAACAGTTCGGGATACCATTCAACAACCTTGTTGTACATGTCTTGCGTTTTGAACCGGTCCGGCACAAATTCGAACATACTAGAATCATCGGAGGCAACAGCTTCGCACATGTCTCGTGTTTTGAAGTGGTCTGGCACGTCCTCGAATAGATAGGACATCTCTTCAACCACCCAATTACACATGTCCTGCGTCTTGAACTGGTCGGGGACATACTCGAACAGGTCGGAATACCATTCAACAGCCTTGTTGCACATGTCTTGTGTCTGGAACTGGTATGGCACATACTTGAGCTGGTAGGGATACTTTTCAACGATCTTGTTGTATATGTATTGCATCTTGAAATGGTCCCGAATTTTTTTAAACCAACTCATCTTCTCTTTACGTATATAATTCAACCTTAAGGAGTGAACAGGATGTTGGTTTGGGAATTTGCCCTATTCAATATGTTGGTCACGTGTTGCTGCGCATGTCCTGCGTCTTGAACTGGTCCGGGACATACTTGAGCGTAAGGGGATACCTTTCGACAGCCTTGCTGCACATGTCTCGCGTCTTGAACTTGTTTGGCACATACTCAAGCATCCAGGGATGCCATTCAGCGGCCTTGTTGCACATGTCCTGCGTCTTGAATTGATCCGGAACAAACCAGAACATGTCGTTGTCATTTATGAAAGCCTTGTTGCACATTTTCCTGTGTCTTGAACCGGTCCGGTACAATCTGGAACAGGTAGGGAGACTTTTCGACAACTTTGTTGCACAGGTCTCGCGTATTGAACTGGTCCGGCACATACCAGAATTGGTGGGGATCCTCTTTAACAACCATGTTGCACATGTCTTGTGTTTTGATATGGTCTGATGCATTCTTGAACCAACTCATCTTCTCTTTACGTACATAATTCAACCTTAAAAGGTGGACAGGATGTTGGTTTGGAATTTCCCCTATTCAACATATTGGTCACATTACTGCGCATGCGTTGATTTTTGTTGATTTTTTGCTGATTGTTAGCGGATTTTTGTGGGGGGACTTTACCTTGATGTGCGTGAATAAGCACGGCATAACGAGGACTTGTGATGATGTGCGTGTGTGCATATAAGAACTTGTGATGATGTGCGTGCGCATGCAACTGTGTGTGATCTGTTTTATAAGAGTTTGACCGTGGATTTTGGAAAAAGGTGTGGTTATACTGACTCCCTATACTAGCTAAACATGCCCACTAATAACAACCTGATATAATTTAAAACCTAATGATATATACATATTTTGTAAAAGAAACATTTTCGATATTTTGTGCAAAATTATTTTGTCTATAAAGGACATGGGCGGCACTAGGTCTCTCAGCTAGTAATTTTATGTAACGTCATTCTTTGCATAAAGCTGCAAATTAAACCTGGCCACTTGGAAACAAGTCGAGTTTCTTTCTTTTGTTCATCTCGATAGTTTGCTAGGTATAGTTGTGCTAGCTAGCTACTTTTCTAGTTTTATTAAACTTTCCCAGCTATTGGAATATTTCCATGTAAGCAGTTTTACTTTATAATGTCTTATTTTATACTCTCATTGCTTAGTAATGCTTTTTATTAAATTTTCCTGCGACACGGTTACGCACTTACTCACCGAGTCCACTTGGACATTGTCATTCTTTGTGTGTAGAAGTGCGTATTTGCGTTTGCAGCTTTTATATGATGTTTGGAGATTTTTGTTTTTTTAAAAGTGACTATCTGCGTTTGCAGCTTTTATATGATAACCAAGATTTTTCTGTACAAATTCTAAAGCTGCTCCTGCTGGCGTTCTTCACGAAACCACCCACCCACCATGACAAATGTCCATTTAGCTCTGTAGCAACAAAGGTTTATGGGGTTGTTTACAAAAAGTAATGTAGCTAGCATGCTCAAAGAAAAAGGAGGCAGAGAGGTAGTTTAAAAGCGTATCAAAGTGTACAAGGGGAAAGGGGTCTTAGGGCTTACATATCTACGTTTAAAATATTATTGCAGTTTTTTTATGTATCTTTTCTGTAAAAAATGGTTGGTTATTTCAACTTTAACACCTTAGACCTGCCGTAGTTACCCATATTGTCCTTTTTTCAAGTAACGTGTTATAATTAATAATCATTAAGTTGATTTTTCGGGGAGGGGTGATCTGTACGTTCGGGAAAGGGGTAAGTCAAAAGCAAAGCATACAATGGAGTATAAGATTGACGATTTATAAAACGTATGCATTTTTGAATAGACCCATTATAGTAGTTGTTGACAAATGATTTTTGTCTGTTTTACCCGAACTATAACTTCATTTTTGGATTGCTTATTTGATCAATTATATATTTTTTTAGAGTCAAAAAAAGGACAAATTTGATGGAGATCCTAACTGGAAAAATAAAGGACGTACTTGTAAATGATTAAAGGAAAAGTCCTTCTCATACGTTACAACCAGTAAACCAGAAGGTTTTTTGGCTTGAAGTTGCAGAAAAACTTGCCACCATTAACATGAACTGATGCATATATCAATAGATTTTGTTTTTGCAGATTTAGTAGTTTGTTTAGCAGATTTTATAGATTATGCCTTTAAATTTTTTAACCTATAAATTTGATTTAAAAATATTAAAGCTGCAGGTCTACTATTATGGTAACCGTTGGCCTGATTTTTTTTTATGTTTTTATGTTGTATGATATATACTTTTACATTTTTTATGCGTGTGCCTGAACAAAGTGTTATTTTGTCCTAAAATCTTATTTTTTGATTGGGATTTTTTAATTTCTTTTTTAAATAAATATTTATAAAATTTTATTTTAAATGCTTCACAGACTGCATTTTAAACGTTTTGAAAGTATCAATTGTGCATGCAAAACAGTATAAATATAATCTAATTTATAGTGAGGTAGAATGTAGCAAGAAATTCAGCCGTATTTCACTGTATATAATATATACTGTACTGTGCAAAATAATTCTTTAAAAAACTTAACTGGAAATATTTTGTTATTCTTTCCGGATCCTAATAGTTATAGACTGTTTGCTGCTCTTGAAAAAATCCACTAGAAACAAAATCGAATGTGCATGTAACTTGCAGATTTAAACCTAGCATAGAAGCTTGCGGAGGTGGGATGTGCACACGTGGTCAGATAAAACGCACTGCGTATCCTTTCATTGTGCACTTCGCGTGTTGGTGCAACCTCGACCCCAGGGTTTATAAAAAGAGAACCAGCCCTGGGGTCAAGGTTGGTGTTGGGGCTAATCATCGCTTTTTGGAAAATAAGGGGTGCATATGTATCATCTTTGAAAGAATAACTGTCGTATCAGAGTAAACAAGGGCGGCAAGTAGTTGCAACTATATACTAGTATTTTTTTGTTAACGCAGCTCTTTTTCTTTCAAAAACAATAGAGTTTCATGTACGCAAATACACGAACATTGACGATATGGATTTGAGTTAAACTCACGTTAGGCTGTTAGATAGATAGATGTGCATATTTTACATGGCTAGCCTCACAAATATCGAGGGATATACCCTGTCTATTATTTCCAGGAGGGGCCATGGCTTAGATGGAGAGTCCTAGAGTATTTAATGCTCATTTTGAGCTACGCAGACCCAATTAGGACCCGCGCTCTACTAGACAACTCCGGACAACATCCAACGGCCCACACAGTGTGCCATCTCCCCAATTTCCCTCACATGGCTTGGGTTAACCCGGGGCTATGGTAACATTCACTCGCCCATGTTGAATCGCCGTCAAGAGGAATCGAACCCCGGTCTCCCGCACAGAGTACGAGAGCTATAACCACTAATTTACGGTTTAAACCGGTGCCTAACTTATGCCCAACTTACACAATAAGTTAGGCAAAATTTGCCGGACTTAATAGACGAGCCGAACCTAATAATGAAATTCAGTTTATACAGCCTAACTTACGTCGAACTTAAAACAAATCTTACGAGTATTTAAATTAGACGAAGCATAAGTTAGGCCGTATAAACTACGCCTAAGTGAGGCAGCCCAGTCAACCGGAACAGCTCGCATCCATATGAACAGCCCCTAACACTTGTTTCATTGCGTAAGCATTTCCTATAAGAAAATATGGCTGATGAAAATGTTATTGACAAGATGATATATACCTAAAAAAGTCCAAAGTTTGTTTTGTTTTTGTTCTACTGCATGTTGTACTAATGTTTCTATGATTCGAACTTTTCGATTTGGATGACATTGTACTGTTTTGTTTGTGAAACATAATATTGATACCGAATCACAAAATATTGCAGAGTTTGTGTTACATTTGGTGCCTTGAGTTCGTTATATCAAGGTTTTTTGAGTTCGGGGGACGAAAAATTTGGTTCGTTAAATCGAGAGTTCACTCTATCGGGGGTCCGTTATAGGAAAGGATTTATAAGAGTTTTTTTAAGGATAAATCCAAGGGGAATGGACTTGGGTTTGTTATATCGAGATGTTTACTATATCGGGTTATATCAAGAGTCTACTGTAGAAAAAAATCATAGGCTCTACGGAAGAGAGCAAATACGACTTTTAACTTCGTCACCGTGAAATTTAGCAACTCTTGAACTCTCCCCTTGGCAACTATCTGACTACCCAACTCCTACGACTCGAAATTTACCTATTTTCTTTTTTCACGGGAGGTAAGTTTTAAAATCCTAATTGAATCAACTCATTAAAAATATTGTCAAAAAACTGACAACAGTATTAGGTGAGTGCATGAACTTTTTAATGCTGCACCATATATATACAGCAAAATCTTTGATGTTCTCTAATGAATTGGTTAGGAATGACTCACAAATTGAGAAGTGTGTGCTAAACAGTCAATAGTCAATCCAATGTCAGTGGGAGTGGCTAAATCATGTATGGTATTTTGAACTGATTTGTTGATATATATAACCCTTCACTGAAAGTGAAAAAAACCTGGATTGTTTTCAATACGACGTTTGATGTCATTCTTAGACAAAAACGATCTTCTCTTCAACAACCAATATGGTTTTCAAAAAGGTAAGTCCACTGCACTAGCAGTCTTAAATCTAACAAATCAGATATACAATGCAATTCGTAAAAAAGAAAGTTGTTGAACTATATTCTTAGATCTAGCAAAAGCATTTGACACTGTCAATCATTCTATTCTCTTACAAAAACTTGAAAAGTTCGGTATAAGGGGTCCCCTTCTGCAATGGTTTAACAGTTATTTGAATAATCGTCGTCAATGTGTCCAAGTAAATGGTGAAACATCTTCACCCATTGTTATGAAACATGGTGTTCCACAGGGATCAGTTCTTGGTCCTTTACTTTTTTTGATATATATCAATGATATGCCAATGAGTTCTAAAAATTTTCTATATACATTATTTGCAGATGACATTTGTCTCTTCATGAGTCACAAAGACCCAATGAAACTAGGAAAATTAATTAATGATGAGCTTAGTGGGATAAATAAATGGCTCACAAATAACCAGCTCACGTTGAATGTATCTAAATCATGTTATCTTCTTTTTTCAGGTAAAAAAGAAGTGAAAGATTTTAAATTAAGTATTTCAGGGAAACTGATCAACCGTGTTAAATCTGCAAAATATCTTGGGGTTTTGCTTGATGAAAAACTTGAATGGAAACCTCAAACAGAACAAACATTTCTTAAAATAAAGCAAGGTACTGGTATATTAAGTAAGCTTGGATATCTTCTTCCTTATAAATGTCTCAAGTCATTATACTATTGCTTCATTCAATCCCATCTTCAATATTGCATTAGCTCATGGGGCTCACCTCGTACACCAGGTTTAGGTAAAATCAATACCGTTGTTAAAAAAAGTGTAAACAACTTAAATAAACGTAATGGTAAAAAAGATGACCAATTTATTCCACTAAATGCTCTTAATATTTACAAGTTAGAATGTTGCAAAATTGTGCATAAGTTTGTAAACAATAGTTTGCCATCTTCATTAAACTGTCTCTTTAAACTAGCATCTCAACACGGTCGCGTAATCAGGCAAACTCAACAAAATGCATTGTCCACTATTCATTTTGAACAAGCGAGTTCACCTATCACCTTCTATGGTCCTCAGAATTGGAATCGACTCTGTCTTTCAATACATAATTACTCCTCTTCTTCTTTCTCAATTGCTCTAAAACGAAAACTTAAAAACGCATAAATTTTTCTATCATATTCTATCATATTTGTCTCAAGACTTTCTTATTTTTATCTTTTGCTTTGTCCGTCTTATTTTGTTAGTGTATTTATATTTTTACTTTTAGTTTTGAAAACATACTTGTAGTTCCGTATGTTGATATATTATATATGTAAAATTCCTTTTTTCTAATATTTAAAAGAGTTATATATGTCATTTTTACTATATAAATATAGATATATATGTATATATATATATATCATACAACCACAGAATGACTGGAAAGCCCAAAAGGGTTGTATTCATTCTGGATTTTTTACTTATAAATAGTTTTAAAAAGAAAGATAACTACTACTACTACTACTAATGGAGTATATATGTCTTTTTACACTATAGTTTAGAATTGTTTAACTTTTTCCAAGAAAATAACCAGGCGCAATAGTAACAATTAAAAAATTAACACAAAGGAAATCACTGTGAATGCTTATAACAACATACATATAAAGAAAGAATATAATTAACACAATTCTGCTAAACTGACTTATATATATATATATATATATATACCAAACACATGAACATAACACGAATCGTGAAATTAGAAGACAAAATTTGATGGACACGTTTGTCTTTGAAAACCAGTCTCTCTTGTTTTCTTTAAAAAGTGTACAATATCAGCTGCCCTCCGGCCTGCCTTAATACTTTAGGACGATATATACTATTTTTTTGGTATATCAGTCCAACAGAAAAACGAAGTATGCGTGTTATGTGAGCTTTTGTAATTATTAGAAAATTTAAATGTTTTTAAAATTTAGTTATATATATATATATGGTTTTTAAATTATTTTTTTAAATGGCCTGGATATTTACGTTACATTTAATAAGGAGCATTTAATAAACGCAAATTTTTAAAATTTGCATTAATTTTGTGGCTTGTTAATTTCCTGTAATAAGGTATCCCAGTACTTTGTGTGTAGTGGTAACTTTGTGCCCAAACTGCCACACTGTCACCCGGAAAAAACTCAAGATGGACGAACAAAGAAGGAGTACGTGTATATATATATTTTTTAATCATCTTTTTGTACAAAATACTTAAGAAATATATATACGGTTTTTCTTTTGTATATATATATACACATGTTTTTTGAAACCAGGGAATATATTTTAAGTAGCAATAATAAATGAATGACCCTGATCCTAATTAAATTTTACAGTTTTTAATTTTGTCGTTTGGGCCAGGGGAGGAATGGGGGTAAAATCTCAAGATTGGCTTGGTGTTAGTGTACACTTTCCGTGAATCATCCCTAAGGATAATGTAGGTTTTCTAGCTACATTTAATTTTTAGTTAGAATTCTTCTAATTAGTTGTTACAGGATAAAGTTGAGCTGTGTCCTGCGACTTGTGCAATCAACTTGAGAGGATCAAAATGTAGAAAAAACACCCATAGTTAATGCTTATATTGATGGTATATAGATGCACAATTACAAGCATGCACCCAATTTTTTAAGCCTATTTAATTGTCTGGGTTCCTCAGTAATAACACATCATAGTGGTAGAGAACATTGTGTTATGAAATAAATTTATACAACATCCTTCGCATTGGAACCCAATTGTATATTTGGGAAATGGATCGGGATGCCAGGCAATAAGATTAAACAAGGCGCCGTAGATTAGTGGTTATAGCTCTCGTACTCTGTGTGGGAGACCGGGGTTCGAAGAGATAGGGAAATGTATGTTCTAACGCAGTCGCGCACGCGCACGCACACACGTCACAGCAAGTCCCTGCAAATCCCTGCTCATCCAGTACCATACAATGCTTAGCTATGTATATCCAGTACCATCCAGTACCATGCGGCGTTGAGTCATAGAATTCAAGGGTAAGTCCCTACCATGTTGAGTCATATACATCAAGGTAAATTCCCTATAGAGTGATGACGTCATCAAATCATACAAAAATGAGTCAAAAATTCTATCGCATTATGCAGGGGGAATTCCCTCTATAGTATGCTAATAATCAACGCACACGCCACAGTCAAACACAACAAATGCCCTACCATCCAAGGCCATGCAGTGCCTAGCCATGTAGTATCCTTAATAATCCGTACTTATCCATGTAATACAGTGACGTCATCAAAATCATACATCAAATAAGTTAAAAAAATTCTAGCGCAATTCCCTATTATACTACGCACATCAAAATCATACATCAAATGAGTTAAAAAAGGGAATTCCCTTTTGATGACGTCAATCAAATATTAACGCATGCGCAGTAACATCAGTGAACAACTGCGTTAGTTTTGAGCAAACATTAAATCCTCTGTAAATCAAAAATTCAAACAATAAAGAATGAACGCGCACACTGTGAAACAATTACGAGATATTGCTAAAAGCCGTGGACTATGTAGAGGTATTTGTGGGCTACGTAAAGCTGAATTGATCGTTAAAATTCAGGAGGATGAAATTTATAGAAACACATTCAACGAGGCCGTGGAAAGGGATACCCTGGCGCTCGCGTTTGTACCAGCCAGGTTCAAGACGCAAGACATGTGCAACAAGGTTGTTGAAAGAGATCCCTGGATGCTCAGCTATGTCCCGGACCATTTCAGGACGCAGGGCATGTGCAACGAGGCCATCGAGGAGTGTGAAGAGATGTTAATGTATGTACCGGATCGGTTAAAGACGCAGGGTATGTGCATCAAGGCTGTTGAAAAGTATCCCCGGACAACAAGGTTGTTGAAGGAGATCCCGGGCTATTCAGGTATGTGCCGGATAAATTCGAGACGCAGGACATGTGCAACAAAGCCATTGAGTATAATCCCTGGATGCTCAGATAATCTACGACCATTTCAAGACGCAAGACATGTGCAGCAAGGCTGTTGAAAAGGATCCCCTGGCGCTCGCGTTTGTACCAGCCAGATTCAAGACGCAATACATGTGCAACAGGGCCGTTGAAAAAGATCCCTGGGTGCTGGGCTGTGTGCCGGATCAATTCAAGACGCAGGGCATGTGTAATATGGCCGTTGAAATATCTACATGTCTATTCGAATATGTACCGGATTGGTTTGCTGGTAGGGATATGCTATCAAAGAAAACCAAGCTTAAATGGCGAAGAGCCTATCGCCAAAGGAAGGTGGAGAAGGCTAGAATTAAGGAGGAGTTAGCTCCAATAACCTGGCATCCAGATAGGGTCATAGATTGGTGCTTTTCAGAGGATGAAAAGGCAGATCTTGAAAAGTTGTGGGGGTTGGTTTGAAAAGGTTATCTTACAACAAAGATTGTAAGATAATACTACTATAATAAAATGTGCGTTAAATGTCAATCAAAATTCAGCATATTTGGAAATGTGGTAGCCATGACCCTTATGGCTGGTATTGGTATCTCCCTCCCACTAATGGCCCTAGCATGCGTGCAAAAATCAGAGAAGGACAGGGAGAATGAATGGATTATTCATGACGCAAGATTACGTAGGATTCAAAACCTGGAGGATCGTCTTGATACCTTGGAAGAATCATAAGATAAATAGAACAATGTAAGGACTGCGAAAGGGTACTCGATGTGTACGACAGGTGCACCTGTGGTCGGAGGTTTGAAGTAAACGGCAAGCTTTTATGCTAGTACTGTTATCAGGAATATATCATATATAACGGGGGTGGTTGCGTATGTACAATGACATGTAATTCCCTGAAGTCGTTTGAATTACAATAAAACAAGATGCTATTTGAGAATGAGATTGTCAACCCTAAAATTTTCTACTCATTTGCTGCTACTTTTACAGACATCAACGATATCAACGTGAATTATCTGACAGTATCGGATGCTATCCCTGCCAATGGGGGCAAGGATCAACGGTACATCATAGGCTACCATACAACAGACCTTGTGGTAGCTCTCAGGGTGAAAACACCTAAAATCTGGTCCCCACATGGGGTCAGCCGGTACAACGCTAATGCAGTACCAGCAATGAGTCTTGATTTTGAAGAGTACCCCGACTGGGTTGTGAAGTATCGCCAAATCTGGAACAAAATCGAAGGGTTGATCTCCGAGCAATTGACGACGGAGCCAGTCAAAAAGGACCGTTACGTGAATGCCAAGCTCAAATACTACAAGGACGCGATTACTACTAAATTCCATGGTATGCCGGTACCCTATGATGAGCCCTGCCAAGGCAGTGCCATCCTAGCTATTTCATCAGTATATGTGCAAGGCAAAAACTACTACCCCCAGGTACATATTACAGAATGTCGATACAAGGACTTTAAAAAAGAATGGCTGCTGAATGAGGATTAAAAAACCCATATATTTTATAGGCACCATATGGCCTATAAAATGTATAAAAATTAGGGTATATACTCAGGTGGGGACTCTAGGTAGTACTTACATACTGTACAGATCTTACGTTTTTTAAAATTTCATCGTGTGCTTCCTGCCACCCTTTCGCAACCAGCTGGGCCCGCTCCTCCTCATTGAGGGCGTTAACAATACGGTTAAAACGTTGTCGCATCTGTTCCTTTAGCAACATATACCTTTGCTTCTCCTTCACGATCATGTTGAACTCATATTTATCAACCACCCCATTTCCTACCGCTTTTGAGATGAGATCAATAATAGAGTTCAGCTTTGATTCCGCCAATAGTCTTATATTCTCATGCTTTTTCGATTTGACACCCAGTCTTTTTCCAGCATTCCTCAGACCTGCCTGTCCCACCCCTACAGCAAGGGTTAGGCCACCCATTGCCACTGCCAGGGGTACACCCATTCCGGATAGTAGAGTACCAATACCGATACCATATGTGATCACGCTAATACCAAGCAGCCCATGGTCGCAGTATCGGACCCAGGTCCCATGCATCTTAAACTTTTTTGCGAGCTTATCCCGCTCTTTAATCTCACTTCTGAAATACTTCTCAATTTCACCAATCTCATCAAGTCTATATTTTTGGCTTTCCTCGGGCTCAGCACTTTGTGCAGGTGCGCTCGGCAGGCTTGGGTATAGCTTGCTGATATCATTACTCATTTATTTATTTAATCGATAAGCAGATGCATGGTTAGCCCAGTGAACGATACATTTTTAATTATGGTGGAACTCATCTGTCAGCATGAACTCGAGACGATCTGTAGACCCCTTTAATGGAAGATATATGGGAGTATCAAAATTCCAGGTCAGCATATCTCCCCAGGCATCTAGTTCCTTAATGGGAAGCAGGGCCATAATTTTAGACTTTTTTCCGTCTAGCAGACAATCGTCCTCATCCAGCTGGGGGCAAATGAACCTTAGTCTGATATAAACGTCAGTCTTGTAGTATGCATCATAGTCAACCTTCTGATAGTACTTTTTTACTGGATCATATCTAAAGCCCAGGAGTTCATGTAGCTGGCGATTAAACGCAACAGTGTACCCGTCACTGACACGGAGCCTACAGATTCCATTTTTCATGACGAACATTTCAATCTTATTCTCTGCCTGGCTATTCACAATAGCTACCACATCCTCGATCCTGTACAACCCAGCCATTATACGTATCCTAGTCTCCCTCTGATCAGGTCCAACCTTACGGATGGTGAAGTCGTTGTTGTTGTAGATGTTCAACCACTCACCTCGTATACTGATTGACCTTAGGGCGATCTTACAATCCTGTCCCAAGTAATCCTTGAATATCGTGGGCTTATATATATCAGTAATGTAGAGCTGTTTCATCCTTTTCTTCTAATAAAAGGATGAATATATACTCATATAACCCTGGGGCAACGTACAGATCAAACAGGGGAGAATGGCCCCTTGGTATCAAGAACATGGAGCACCAGGACCTGTATGTATCGATGGAGTCGCACATTGAGGTGGTATTCCCTGAATTTACTATATACCCAATAGTTATCCCAACCAATCTGCTGAATGATCCTGTTAGAGTGGGTTGGACAGGACAAGCCCTGGACTACTGGAACATTCAGGTGAATTTTGCCACCCATTGCGCAACCACCGCATTGGGTATATCCGAAGCACCTGACGGGCTCGGTACCCATTGTCAACTCCATCTTCAAATTCCATGTCTATTATCACATGCGTCGTATCCTGGCAAGGATGAAGGTACCCATGTCTTATAATGATGGGTTTGCCCGGTACTCAAATCCCTATTCAACCTCCGGCTTTGCTCAAATATGTAGGGAATACGGTGCAGATCCTACTGGCCTGTACAAGTTCAAGGCAGTAGGTGCCTCACTCACTAACGGTAGATGGTGGCCACAGGTTGACGGTGATTGGGCCAAGTTCATCATCCCAACAAGTCAAGGTCTGACATCGGAGGGCCTGACCAAGCTAAGTGAGAGTATTCGCGTCTACGTGGTCTTATTGCTTGGATCGCAGGCAGGTGCCAAGGCATCTTTACTCGGGTCTGGCGCAGACAATTACACAGCGAGGCAGATTTTGATTCAGAAATTTGAAGCCATGGTACAACGTCAGGAGAATGTAGGGCATGATATCACTGAGTTTCAGAAGGTGTTGCCGTATGCCAGAACACCGGTGAATTTTACCGTCATGCCAAGCGTGTACATGCTGCCTTCTGATATGAACCTGCGTATAGGCAAGATTGTTGGGTATAATAACAACATTCTCATAGCACCTACTAATGTCAATATTGGTACCCAGGTTGATGTGAATAGCAAGCCCATTATGATGCATGCAGCTGCCGCACCAATCAAGCATACTACACCTCCAAAGATACCTCCAAAGCATACCATCAAAACACATATACATACCGCACCTCCTAGTCATACTATACCCCATATGCATACCGAGCATACCATCAAGCATGTGGCAGATATCAAACTACATCCCAAGCAGCCTCCTATACATCCAACTGAACAACCCCCACAAAACCAGCACGATGATAACAAAGCTGTATTAATCACAACGGGGGTAGGAATAATAATCGCTTACATATGGCTAAAAAAATAGATAATATTAGACCTTTCTAACGTAGACCACGACAACCCCAACGGCAGCAGCGATCGCCATGTACAGATGCTTGGCCGCGTATTCCACGACTGTTGCCGCTACCCTCAGAAGGAAGGAGACTACGGTACCAATAATCCCGGGTAATGCAACACCTGCCTTACCTGCCAGGTATTTGAGGAATTTTCCAAGCCTTTCCAGCTGCTTCTCTACGAAGCCTTTTCCTGCACCCCCGCGGCACTTTCTCCCGCAGCACCTGCCGCGGCACTTCCTCCTATGACGGAGAGTACGATGGTTGAAATCAGTAGTCCGATGGCAGACACTACGCTCGCTATATCCTATCCTTGAAGAATATTTTTAGCTTTTCAAGCAAAGACGTGTCATCTGCGGCAATTTTCAACAGGGTATCCTTGATGGCATTCATCTGAGGGTATATTTTATCGGATAGTATACCGTGTGATTCAATCTCAAAATTTCTTTTTACCTTAAGATCTTTAAGCTTAGCCTTAAGCCTTTCAATATCCCTATCATTATCAGGATTCCCCTGCCCCACTGCCTTCTTTTTCTCGAGATCTTCTAGGTTGCCCTTCACCCTAGTAATCTCACCGTTGTATAACACTATATTGGCCCTATGTAGTTTTAAGGCACCCCTATAGTTTGAAGTTCGTCGTCAAGCCCTTTTCTTTCACGATCTGAAATCCATCTTAGATCGGACCCCCCGGGCAAAGTTTCTTGAAGGAGGTCTTCCACATGGTCTATGGTTTTATCCGTCTCCTTGATCATGCGCAATACCTTGTCACCCTTGTCACCCTCGCCGCCCTCGTCTACATTACCTACCCCATCCAGCGATTCCATCTGAATATATTCGATGTCATGCGCTATATCCTGCATGACCTTCTGGGCCCTTGCCTTACCACCTTTGTTGGGGGTGCTGACATATTTCATGAACCCCATATCTCGCACAGTTTCTGCCCCTAAATTTCCTAATAAGGCCCCAGCGCTTCTTAATCCAAGACCTCTCTCTTTGTAAATAAAAGTAGTGATATCAGCACCTCTATAAAAAAGACGATTCCCCTCAACCTTAAAATTATCATAGTGGATCACATGGACTTCCCCCGCCCTATCATCCATTTTAATTCTGTTAAACAGATCGTCGACCTTCATGGTTAATAGATTCCTGCCCGTATCAATACCAGAGGCTGTGGTGTCTCCATGCTGTTGTTGCCCCGACGTTTCCGGGAGCTGCTGCGCTGATGGAAGTTTTGACGTAGTATCAGGCATATCATCCTTCCCGCCACCACCCTTATCCTCTATGTCATGTTCAGGCGTAAATGCTGGATTATCGGCCATTTTATTATAGAAAAATCCCTATATAATAAACATGAGTTTCGGAACGACACTGAATCCATTTGTAGAAACAAAGCAGCTCCTTGGTATTAAAGGACGCCGTCAACGGGTTCAGATAAGCCATAAACCAAGCACTATTAACCAGAATGAAGACCTCTATGTAGACATTCCAAATATGTCCCAGAACGATGTTATATTCCCTGGCAGTCTCAAGCTACTATTTGACCTGACGCTGACGGGGACCAATACGAAACGTACGATCGTGTCGAATATCGGCAAAAGGCTGGTTAAAAATCTGCGAGTTACCTTGGATGGCAATGAGGTATAAAATATATCTGATTTCAACATCCTGGCAGTGTACCGAGACCTCTGGCTACCTAAGTTCGATAGAGAAAACAACCTCATTCTAGAGGGGATCAATCCAAACGATGGTACCATCAGGGCCCTGCAGGTCAAGGCTACCGAGTACGTTGGGACCGACGAAGAAAAAGCCATCGCGGCCGCGTATCAGAATACGTTCTGCATACCCCTCGGCAAGATCTTCGAACTAACCATGGACTTGCCATTTTATCCTGCAGAACTACATGACAGATTGCAGTTTGTCCTGCATTTCGCGCCGCATGCTGATGTCATCAAGGATGGGGGCACGGCCGCGGTTGGATCCACGACGTCTAAGGCAGCAGATGCAACCTACAAAATTACCAACATCAACTTAGAGTTTGACAAAATCACTCATGAAGGTCTCGCGAGCGCCATGATGTCAAGGTATGAAAGACTAGCGTTGCCCTATGAACGGATACTAAGAAGCAAGGTGGTGACCATGAAAAAGGCTGATACAAGCTACAATCTCCAAATCGATACGCCCGCAAAGAGTCTCAAAGGTGTCTTGCTACTCTTTATACACCCCGGTAAAGTTAAGGCTTACGTTGGTGTCAATGAGGTCTTTTACAACCCAAAAATCGAAAAAATATCCATCACGGTGGAAGGTGAACCCAATGAATTATACTTACATGCCATGCTTCCCAAGGACCACCTAGAGCAGATTGTCAACCTCTTTGGTAGTCACGACTCTTCGGTAACGATTGGACAATTCTTCAATGAACGGTATGCGTTGTTTATCGATTTCAGAGCATCTCCCGACCATACCCTACATGGTAGTGGGAGGCCCCTACAGAGGCTTAGTGACGGCATTACCCTCCATATCACCAAAAAAGCCGACGGCACCGGGGACATACGATGCTACGTGTACTTGCTTCAAGATGCCCAATTAAACATCTTAGGCGGGCCCTTCCACTCCGTTGAGTATTAATAAAGTATGGCCACAATCGCCGTTATCGTAGCAGGTGCGGCAATGGCATTCAGCGGCACAAACTATCTTTTTAGCAAATTATCGGGACATGGGGAAGCGGAGCGGAAAAGGCATGACGAGGCTGTCGAAAAACTAAATGATGCACAGGCTCAGTGGATACGCGATCGACAGGCCAAGCTTGACTGGTTTAATGAACAACGGGAACTGCAGCTAAAGGCGGGGAAAAGCCTTAGTGATAGGACGACGACATGTATCAATATTATATAGTTTCAAATAAGAAGACTCCACAATTGTCCGATTTTTACACACCCTCCAAAAAACAACAAGATGGTGAACTCACATTCATCGTTGGCTCCCTATCCCTACTAGGGTTAGTAGCATACAAGTATTTGGAAACATTTTTCCTGACATATAATAAACATGTCAGAAAAAACACCACATAGTATTACCGAACAAGAGGCCGAGAAATTAAGCAATATCTACTATATGCCGGAACATCTCTGGACCGGGCGCAAGGCTATCAAATTACTCGCGAAGGAGAGCGGTGTGTCCAAAAAGAAGGCCACTCACTGGTTATCCCGTCAACTCTTGTGGCTACGGCATATCAAAGGCCCAAAACGTATCGATTATCCACACTTCACAATTACAACACCAAATGAGATGCATCAATTTGATTTGTTATACATGCCCCATGATCGGTTGTATGGAAACGCCTA
Source organism: Hydractinia echinata (assembly GCA_030067915.1). Taxonomy (NCBI): domain Eukaryota; kingdom Metazoa; phylum Cnidaria; class Hydrozoa; order Anthoathecata; family Hydractiniidae; genus Hydractinia; species Hydractinia echinata. The sequence continues at coordinate 2,114,017 of JASGCC010000028.1, forward strand.
CAAGTACATATTAACAGGCATTGACGTTGCTTCAAGGTACAAAGTAGCGAGACCATTGCGCTCCAAGAAGGCTAGCGAGGTCGCGGATATGATCAAAGATTTATACAAGGCGGGACCTTTACACTACCCAAAAACCTTCCAATGCGATAATGGTTCTGAGTTCAAATCAGATGTAACGAAGATACTAGAGGGTAAAGGTGTCGAGATTAGGCGGGCTACCACCAAATATCACCATACATTTACAGCCTTTGTAGAGTCCTACAACAAGGTACTCGCGGAAAGACTCTTCAAGCCCCAAGATGCGCAAGAACTAGCCTCTGATGAAACTAGTAGTATATGGGTTAAAAATTTGTACACTATTGTGAAGGGTCTCAATAATACCAAGACTGCTATGATTAATATAAAGCCAAACAAGGCAATCAGGCTGGATGAAGTACCACTCGCAAAAAGCGAAGAATCTCCAGAGGAAAAACCCTTACCTGATGACGGGTTGTATCTCAACCGGGGGAAGAACATAGCGACTCGAAAAGACGCGCCACCGATGCCTTTTGGGGCAGGAAAATGTATAGGTTGGATCGTATTGTACCAGGCAGTCGCGTGCTGTACTATTTGAAAGACGGTCCTGAAAGAAGCTTCGTGTCAGAAGAACTCATGCAGGTAACTGAGGATGTCGAAGTACCTCCAGGGGAGGTTAAAGAGTGGTAATAGCCTATAATTTTTAGTAGTAGTAAAAATTAGCGTCTGCCTAGTCCTCCAGTGCCGGAACACCTAGGTCATACAGGTCATCCCGAGTAAGGTCGATAAGACCGAAATGGTTTCCGTAACGCTCCACATGCCCATCATCCTCAAACCTATTGAAGGAGTGTATACCATTTGGGTAGTTGTCTTTGAACCATCTCCTTTTAGTAGAAAGAATACGTCTTTGAACACGCGCACAGTAATATAGAAGATGATGATATTCGTCGTCATCATGTGAGGCATGCTTTCTGTATATCATAATCATATTGTCCTTTCCGGGATCTTGAGCATGCGGTACGGTACGTTCTTTGAGTCTCGCATTTTCCTGAGTCTGTACCTCAAGTTCATACCCCAGCTCCACAAGTTGCTCATCCTTGGAATCAAGATCATTCTCGAGAATGGCGATATCTATATTCCTGTCCTCTAGGGCCTGTCGATGCTCTTTAATTACATCTTGTAGTTTTTGGACGCCTGCCCTTGCCAACCATTTGATGACCCCTGCAGCCTTGGGCTTTCTAGAACGGCGAACTATCTCCAATGCACCTTCAAGCGTGACAAAGACGTCATGCCCATTTTTCGCCCTACCAAGGTGGCCCGGCCGGGATGCCCCCTTGGACCCTACTATTTCGGACCTGGTAGATAGGAATGATGAAGATATTGTCATATTTTTAACCTTTTCGATACCCAGGAAACGTCCCAAATCGGCGCGTTTAAACATAGGTTGATCCTGGTTGTTGGACAGAGTTTCAATTGCTCCTGCGTTGAACATAACCTGCGACGACATTTTCTCTTATAACAACGTAAGCCGGAGGTTTTCAACGTGGTCATAAATGGTAATTTTACTACTCTTTTGTGGGTAGTAAAATTAGTGCCCGCTTACGACATAGTCCTCTAGGTTAATTTCAGCAAACACATAGCGATAAATCTTGTTAATAATGTGAAAAATGGAGAAGTTGGGGGCATCAGGGTTATATCGTATGAAGGTGCATCCCAAGGCTTGCTCGATATGTTTTTGCCTCTTTACCCCATAACCTATATCCCTATCAGCATGTCCAAATTCATCACATTCGATAGCTAACCTATACCTCGGGAAGTACAGGTCGATCCTATATCCATCAACACGATGCTGCATCGCCATATCTTCACCGTCAAAAGCGGTGCGGATGTTGTAAAGGGTGCCTTCCTCCTTGGATAAAAGCTTTATGTTTTGGATTTCCATACCACAACGCCCCGCAATTTTAATGGCATACAAACTTTTGCATCGGACCAAGATTTCCGTAACAGCTTCGGCGGAAATAAATATATCATGCGGATTTTTCCCTCCTCCTAGCATACCTAATCGGGACGAGGATGATCGAGAGAGTTTATCTCTACGTTGTCCTTTAATATTTCTGTATGATGTTCCAATCCTTTCAATACCCAAAAGCCTACCAAGATCAGCTCTTTTGAACCATGGAGCCCAACAATCGTCGTATGTGATTTCTACGTGTGGGGCAAGCACCATAACAACCTTTTGAGATGACATCTTTTTTTGTCATTTATTCAGGTAGCTTTTTTTTATGGTCATTCGAGAATCCTCCAAGTCCTAGGGTGTTCCAGCCTCACATACAAGCATGCATGTTTGGATTTTTTCAACTCAGCCTTGATATCCAACCAGTCGGGGATCATGTTCGTCTCTTCGTCTATCATTTTCATATCTGAGCGCTCATGGGGGTACCACAAAAACAGGGCCTTCTTTTGTCGTCTCAGATTCTTGGGCAAAGCCGTATACGACTGCGTTAATAGCCACAAGCTATGCCTTCTGTGTCTTCCCGAAATAGCCAATTCAAGCAGGGGTTGACGTTTTTTGTCGAGACTATCGTCGGATATCATATCGTCAACCACGAATAACGTCTCTTCGCCTGCTAGCAATGAGGATAGTTTTTGAATCCATTCAAACAGCTAATTTCCGGGGTCTATAAGGAACACGTAAGGGTCCTTCCATAGTGAGGCCCTTTCAAGATATGTGGCATTCCATTTCAGTGTAGGGCACAGGATGATGATATTATGGTACTGCTTTTTATATTCATTTTCCAGCAGATCCAGGACACAACGTGTCTTGCCACAGCTTGTGGGTCCTGTGAAGATAGCCGTGTGAGGTTCCTTCACAACGTTCTTTTACTAATAGTTTGACCACTTTCTATCATAGATTTTTTGATACAGGGCAGCGCAGGTTGAGCAAATCAACACACCACCGTAATTGTTTACCAAATACCCCCGGCATGTAGGGCATAATTTAGTATTTCGAGCCTGGTATTCAAGGGGTAGTGGAGAATATGTTAATTTTCCATATAGGCACCGCAGTACCTTACGATACTGCTTGACGAGTAATGCCTTTTCCTGGCTCCCAGGTGGTGATCCGAAGAGTTCAATGTATCGGGGCATGATGTCGTATGTCAATAAGGTGTAAAGAAGTAGATAATTCTCATCCTGTTTAATGACCCTAATTTCTGCATCAGTGGCAAGAGGATCTACCTCATGTTCAATGACAGGGTCCTTTTTAACATGCCGATTCCGCTTTGCCTTATCCAGGCATTCTATACAGCTTTTTGTCCTACCATTACCCCTAATCTTGAACATGTCCAGGGAAAGCAGTTTTTTGCACTTCGAACAACATTTTTTAGTTCCCATTTACTATCCAGAGACTCGCCTTGTGTAATGCCTTGGCAACATCAGCAAGCGTTGGGGACCTGACAGTTTCCATATACTTAAACTAGACCTTGTGGTGAATATGCAAGAATTCATAGTCTTCCCATGTCATTCCCTCGGAAAACTGGGCTTCGATATGACCCCTACAAATAGTCATGACCTCATGTAGAGGCTGGTTGCCGTGGCGGCACTTTGTACATTTCCTTGAAGCCTTGTTAGAAGCGAAGCAGGTGATACACTGCCTTAACATTTGACCATTACGTTTCACCCTGAAATTGCCCAGGGAGAGATGCCTTTTGCATTTTGAGCAATCCTTAGCCTCCTCCATTTCTGTTCTATTTGCCCTTGGGGCAAATAGAAATTTTATTGAACGCTCATTTTGGTTTGGGGACAATAGACGGGGGCAACCAGCCTTTTTTGACAGCCATTTCACGGCTCGCCCGGCCTGCGGTAAAATATGCTATCATCTTGAGTAGATCATTAGTATCCATCTTGGTAGATGGACTTGTTATGCCTAAGAATTTCTTACCTGCCATGGCATAGGCGAATGTGAAGCTAAGGTCTACGACTGTTTCGTACAACATGTCCAAAATCTCCTTTTCCTTCGGGGTTACGTTGCTTGCTGTCATTTATTTAGTGTCATTTTTTGAAAAAATTCAATGCATCTTGAAGATGTCAATCTGAGGCTGAGTTTTGCTATGTTTTACCTGCTGGGGCTCGGGTATGGTGTTTTGAGATTCTCCATCATTTTTTCCTCCTCTACCAAACTTGTACCAGACACCAACCCCTATCGCAAGCACAGCCAGCGTACCCACGCCATAAAGGTATACATTCTCCATGGACTGTACGGAACTGGTCCCAGAAGAGGCCTTGACTGCAGGCTCTACTGTGCCCCCTTGTTGTTTTATTTCTTCCTTCCTCTTCTTCATCAGTGCGGCCAACTTGTGTCCCTGCGCAACCCTTCCTGGATGCTTTACTGGTTTTGTAATGACTCTCTCTTCTTGTTTTTGTTTTTGTTCTTCTTCACCCATTTATTACAGTAGCCTGAGGCTCTTCCCTAGTCTACTCCGCCTCCTCCTTCTTCTTACCCATGTGCCTCGCGGTATGCCGCTACCAAAATTGGCGCTAAACACCTCCCAATGGTACAGTACACAAGGATCCCGAAATCCGTCATAGAGTCTCGGATAATAGGGTCTTCTCCGATATCTCGACGTAATTCATCTACATTATCGATGTTGATGAAGTTCCCAATCATGCATGCATATAAACTGATCACGTGGGTAGACAGTGCGCTGGCAGTCTTTTCACCCTTCTCTTGAAGCTCACGTTGAAGGTACTCGGTATGTACCTTGTCAATGGTCTCATCTGGGGCCTTGTCAACAAACCCTTCAGTACATTTTTTGGGTAGAAGATATCCCTTGCCTTTACGCAGGGCCTCCTTCAGGACCTGGCGGGCATCGATAGGCTTTTCAACATGTTCATATTCTGTAGATGCTATGTCGAATACTTCTGAGATATCAGACATCCTCTTTATTATACGACGACACCGAAAAAAGCAAAACGCGATCATGGCATAGGGTAGAAGTATAGCGATATACAAACACATTTCCATTTATTCCCCGGTAGGCACCAGGCGGTAATGGCCACGGGCAAGTGTTGCGTTTGTCGTCCTCCCTGTTGAGTGCTAACTTTGATACCCCTTGGGTAGACCTGATGCCTCTTATTTTGAATCAAGACCTGGCTCTTATATATATCAACGCCCTCTTCCAGACATCGTTTGATAATCGTCAAAGGTGATGGATTTCTTCGTAACGCATCTCTTTACACCCTTCGCTTTGCGATCGCCGCCCTCTTTTGTAAGACTCTTGTAGGCATATAGCTTGGCCCTCAGGGCCATGAACTCTGTCATTATTTTTCCACTTAACTCGTCTTTCATGAGGCCCACTTTTTTCTTATTTTTGCCGATGGGCAATGGTCAGTTATCGTCCTCGCTGTAGGCACTTGTGTCAAATCGATCTTCAACATCGTCCTCGATATCCTTGTAAAAGTCCTCTGTTCGAATATGGTAAACGAAGCTGTCCGTATCCATGTAGCATAGCTGTAATTTAGAACCATATTTGGGTTGCATATAGTCGTAGTGGAACTCGTACATCACCATTTTTGACATATCCAATATAACCTGTCCTATATACATAGGCTTGTTATCTTGACCTCCGTTTTACCCATTTCAACCCCGAGGAGGTGCTTGCTGAACCGGCTTCCACCCTTGAAATTTGGCTTCATGACGAGTTTCATATACTTGTCCTCGTTGGTGACCAGCTGGATGTTGCGGTGGTTCCTAATGTTCTCCATGGTCTTGCCAAACACGCTCAAATTCATTAGCTTGTAGAAATCCTTCTCGAACTCGTTGTTGGCAGCTGTTCTCAGCCTCGTGTTGTGATCAATGTACCCTTTGAGCCATGGGCTTTGGTTAAACTGGATGACTCTGCGCACTCTCTTCAATTCAAGCCCTTGTTTTATAGCCTCGTGAAGGGCTCTTATATGTACTACATATCTACGTTTATGCCCCAAATTTGGTACCAGTTTCTCGACCTTGTAGACAATCGTGCGTTCGGGTAGGAACGGCAATTCGTTATGTTTGTCATGCAACCTCTCGGGGTAGTCAATATGTACCCATGTTTATTGTCCATAACGAGCCTCCCGATCCGCTTTTCGGTAAAGGCCTCAACGTTTGACACCCATTTGAAGCCGCCCGTTGGTAGATCTTGACACATCGCCCAGCCGTACAGGTTATTGCTATCGAGATATTGGAGGTAGGATGATTCAACCTCTGGATCGTACTGGTCTCCCATATACTTGTTGTTGGCCTTGGCATAACGGTGTACCGCCTGCACTATACCTCCCCGGATACCCTTCTCGAACATCAATAGCATGTTGGGATCTGTGAGGAGCTCTAGTTTGATTCCGGTAAACTTGAGTGCTGCCTTCCATGCCAGGCCGGGTGCGGAGTAGAAATGGGCAGGATCGAGTTTGTAGTTTGTCAAGCACACGTCTCTAAAGGTTTCGAAAACGTCGGCTAATAACAGTACGTCTGTTGTGAGGTACACATCATGATAGTCGCCCATGGTAACGTTATCACCCTCTGGAGTTATACAATTCCATACCCTTTTCGCGTATTGATATTCCTCATCGCTGATCCCCTTCATGTTCAGCTTGCTGTAAAAGGCATCCTTGGGCGGTAGCTCCAACTCTTCAAATCGTTGCCAATCATCCATGTACTCATATGGGTACACACTCTTCCTGCGCATGAGGCGGAATGTATCATCCTTGTTGAAAAACCAGCGGAGATTTTTACACTGCTCATCGTCGAGGTTGCTTGCCAATTTGTCTAGACTTGAGGGCATAAGCCTACAGCTATCGATGAACCTGATCTCTATTGTCTTATACGTCTCGCCATCACCATATCCCATACCTGCAAGCGATACCTTGATTTTAACGTTGAAAGAGATATATTTTTCGGTATTCTCGGCGATGCACCCAATGTGCTGGGTGTCGTACTTTTCGCCCAATTCCCTAATGAACAGGTGTGCGTCGTACCCGCTGAGATTGTGGAATATAACAGGTATATGATTAGGTATCTTGTATTTGAGGTTGCAGATCGCGTGCGCTGCGCCCCTATACAGCCCCGTATAGTGACAATGGTCCCTGACCTTGCGATTATTTTCGCAGCCGTCAAATGGCTTCAAACATATATGACATTCCGTGGCCCCGTCATGCTCCCTCTTTAACATCTCAGTTAGAGGCAGCATGGGTTGTTGCGGGTAGGTGTTATATAACCTCCTTACCTCATCTTCCAGGTGGTTCACGAACCGCGTGACGCAGTCCTCGCCCCTGTATACTGTTAGGGGATCCGGTACACTTCCATAGGCAAAGGTACTATATGTGCACCAGCCAGATGGTACATGCTTACTCAGCTTTTTAGTCTTTTTGCCCCTCGCATCTTCTACCGGGATGAGTAGACTCTCGAAGTCTGCATAGATAGCAAAGGGTACCTTGAATTGCTGTTGGCCATCCCTATAGTATAGCCATTTTTCAGCCTCTGTTGGCATCGTGATTTTAACGGCCTCGTGGTCCTTGCAGTAGCCATGGTGCTTATCTCTCGATTCAACTGTGGAAAAGGCCTGTAGGCAGTTCAGGCAGAAGTGCATTTTTGCCGTATTTTTCGAGGTCTCAATACCTAGGAGTCGCGATAGACTTTTGACGGCCGTGTAGTGGGTCTTTTTGTCATCAGTAAAAAGTAGTAGGTTCACCTGCTTGCTGCGTCCGCTGTGCTCCGATCGTCTCAGGATATTGATCTTCTTTCCGGTCACATACAGGACATTCACCGCAATGCCAGGGTTATTCTTTTCAAACTTGTATATGCTCTTGATGCTTGTGGGGAACTCTATACCCTCCCAATTGTACAGGCCTACGTACGGTCTCAGCTTAGTGATTCTTTGTGGATCTCTTTCAATCTCCGTATGATGCAAGGATGCTATAATAGCCCACTTGAAACATTTCTCGTCCTCATTTTTTGGGTTAATGATGGCCTTCTTTGAGGCTATCCACTTAGGTGCTTTTATATACGATGAGCCCCTTGTTAGCCTCATTTGTGAAAGTCTACGTCAAGGTATAGAATTCGACTAATGGTGAATCCACTTTGGGGTAGTGCTGGATGTTCCACATGTGTTTTGATACTAGTAAACATCCCATCCATCTTGTCGTCCACGTCGCTACCCTGGAAGATTGACGTCATGTTGCTATTGAAGGCCTTCTTCACCTCAATATACTCGTCGTTTGCCTCCCCCGGGTTTGTTTTCTTCCTCCACATGATCCATAGGGACAACGGGACAACTGTACCTTCGCCGATCCCATATCCTCTACCTGATCCCCAATCAAGGTTTTCACGTTGGGCCGCACCATCCCCATATACCCGTCTACGTCGGCTCCCCCTATGCCGGGAATGCGGAAACTTCGAAAGGTCCTGTGGAGAGCATGCTTATGTTCCTGAGGTGTGTAGTCATGCTCCGGCTGATTGTAGAGATTTTGGATATCTGGAAGATAGTCTTCTTCGGCCTCTTTTTCTACCTCGTCATGAAGCGTAGGTTTCGTGTTGGCTGTCCTGTTATAGAGCCCCATCACCCTACGTTTAAAGGCTGCATAGGTTCGCTTGACTCCCTCTTTTATAGGCTTTGGAACAGCGTTCACAAGCCAGCTGTACCACCCTTTCATCTTATCCCCGACAGCCGAACGATTTTTAGACAGTTCCTGTTTCTCGAAGAGATCCATCTCGGATGGGGGCAATATCCAGTTATGCCATTCCCTGATTTTACCCGCTGTGGTTGGACGGGTCTTAGCCATCTCCTGCGTCTCAAATAGGCCCATATCCTCAGACGTTATGGGTTTAGCCGGTTGTTTAGGTGGCCTCCAGGCGTAATGTGATGAATCCTCTGATGTTATGGGTTTAGCCGGTTGTTTAGATGGCCTCCAAGCATAATGTGGTACATTCTCCAATAGGGCAACCAATTCAGCCTTGCGTAGCTTGTATAATACCCCATAAGTCCACGACCTTTTGCGATATCGCGTAATTGTTTCATGGTATGTTTGTTCATTCTTTATTGTAAGAATTTTTACTTTGTCAGAGGTTTTCATAACGGTCAAAAAAAACTAACGCAGTTGTTTACATCTTTACTGCGCATGCGTTGATTATTAGCATACTATAGAGGGAATTCCCCCTGCATAATGCGATAGAATTTTTGACTCATTTTTGTATGATTTGATGACGTCATCACTCTATAGGGAATTTACCTTGATGTATATGACTCAACATGGTAGGGACTTACCCTTGAATTCTATGACTCAACGCCGCATGGTACTGGATGGTACTGATACATAGCTAAGCATTGTATGGTACTGGATGAGCAGGGATTTGCAGGGACTTGCTGTGACGTGTGTGCGTGCGCGTGCGCGACTGCGCTAGAACATACATTTCCCTATCTCTTTCGATTCCTCTTGACGGCGATTCAACATGGGCGAGTGAATGTTACCATAGTCCCGGGTTAACCCAAGCCATGTGAGGGAAACTGGGGAGATGGCACACTGTGTGGGCCGTTGGATGTTGCCGGGAGTTGTCTAGTAGAGCGCGGGCCCTAATTGGGTCTGCGTAGCTCAAAATGAGCATTAAAGGGATTCCTGCGTCCTAAACAAAATTTATTGTAGCCACTTAATTTTACGAGTAAAGTGCAAAAAGTAATACCTTTTTAACATATGTTGTTAAGTAACCACATAACAAACCCAAATTCTTGTTGATTTTCGTCCGCCATTACAGCAGCGCAAAGCGTTTGCTTCGATTAGACAGTTGATTTTCGCTCCAGTCCTCTGAGCCTTTATGACGTAATATGAAAGTAGCTTCAAGAACAGCGTGCGATTTTGCTGCTTATTATATCTTCAATTATTCAAACATTTATAAATATTAAGTAAATTTAAGAAGAACCAGGTTAAAACTGTTTTTATTTCGAGCTTGATATGTTTCACGTTCTCTCCTTCCAAGAACTGTTTTAATTAATCTTGTATTCTGAGAAATCGAGACAATGAATTTATTACATCACCCACTAAAACACACTCCAACGTGAAATTAAAGAAGTTATAAATTTTCACGGAAAATTTTCCCTCCACGGAAAAGGGTCTATATGCTATGTCAAGCTGGCTCGGAATACCAAAACATTTAAGCGCTAGAAACACAATCGGGTGAAACGAGTCAATTTTAGCGTGTCTCATCCATCTCTTTACAACATATGCATTGAGTCTAGGAAATGTTCGAGTTACAAAACTGGGAAGTTAGGAAGTTGCGAGTTGGGGAGTTAGGGAGTTACAAATTTCTACGGTAAACCGAGTTACATGTCCGGCGAAAACTTGAGGTCAATATTTTACCGTATCAGCTATTCGCAAATACTCGGGCCTCCGCGCCCTGTAGCAAACCGCGTGGAGCCAATAATTTACGAAAGATTATTATAGATAAAAAAACGTTATTTTTTTTCTGTAATTATCACAATCAGGAGAGTTGGTATCATCATCCGATATGGTTATAAAAGTATTCTGTAGAAATTATAGGACTTAAAAGTATTGTAATTAAAAGTTTTATATGCCTCAATTGAGTTAATAAAATTACGTAAAGGTACGTAATTTTTATTAACTCAATGGAGGGCGTTTGTGTTTTTTTCGTTAAATCAATGAACGACATCTCTAGTCAGAAAGTTGAAGCAAAAGAGGAAAAACGTGGGATAAATGCAAATTGTTTTGTATTTCATTTTCCTACCCGCAATACAGTGGTGATAGAAATCTGTTCCTTATCTTTGTGCAATACCCCTTTATATGCACCAGTTTTTTTTTGAAAAAAAAATAACTATAAAATTAAAAAAGTTTGGGACAGCCCCTAAGTGGCTGTAGAAACTAGAAACCCGCAATAACCGCTGCTAGGTTGGGTGGAAAACAAAGAAATAGAATCTTAAAAGATCATTAGAAACGAAATGCGGACCCTTGTGAAAGTGGCCAGTGAGAAATGACGCCGCTGTCCCAATGAAAAACAAAGAAATTTAATGATTGAAAAACCATTGAAATAAAAGCGAACCCCTGCGAAAGCGCTCAGTTAAAACCAACTAAATATTTATGAAAAAAATCTGAGATTCGGTAAGTCGAGTTTATAACCGCTGCGCTTTTCGTTTTTGAGATATTTTTCCGGTGTTTCGGCGACGGAGAATTTTACAAAAATTAAAATGGTAGACTTAACTCTCCAACTCCCCTTCCGTAACTCCCCAACTTACTGAATTTGTAACTCCCCGATTACCGGTACTCATATGCATTCAATAGCCAAGATTTTCTTTTGGCAGTTTTGGCACTGACACCAAATCTCGCTTGCCACCTCATTACGACGGGCTCTTATGTGCGGTTGCTCCTGAACATTTTCTTCTTCCTCACTGCTGCAATCGGTCCAGCCATCGTCCGAGTCATCAGAAACCCTTAGTGGCTCGAAAAGATACGGTAAAATCTCCTCTGATGTTTTTGTGGTTGAAGAAGAAGAAGAAGTAGAACATGCTTCTGCCATTTTAATATTTTTTTTCTGCTAAACTCAGTTATTCGCTGCCGTGCATTATTGTAATTTCCGTTCTGGTGGTATGGCTAACTTGGGTTATACTTTCTTATTACATCACACGTCTTTGAAGAGCTGGAGCGAGTGGAAGTAAACAAGCGGCAAGAAGGCAACAAAATGGCAGGGAAGAAACCATGAATTTCGAAATTTTGTAAGAGTATTGTGATCTTTTTATTTACTTTAGTATGATATATTTACAAAATTCATAATTCTTGGCGTATATTGCTTTCAATAACGAACTATTGTTTGGGACGCAGGAATCCCTTTAAATACTCTAGGACTCTCCATCTAATCCATGGTCCCTCCTGGAAATAATAGACAGGGTATATCCCTCGATATTTGTGAGGCTAGCCATGTAAAATATGCACATCTATCTATCTCTAAGGACAGGCAGGACAGATACATGTATTGCCAGATAATCATAATCGGATAATTACACCAAATCCTTGCCCAAGGCAAAGACAGTATTAACCCCAGCATATGCACTTGAGTGGTATGACACACGCACAATGACATGTACATCTTGGCTGCACTCCGTTGTGAGTGTCTCCCACGGCATATCTCGTTATTCTCTTCATCATAATGCACTTTAATGGTGTGACACACTCGCAATGACATGTACATTTTGGCTGCACTCCATTGTGAGTGTCTCCCACGGCATTACATCCTCATATCTCATTATTCTCTTCTTATTCTTCAATATAAACAATAATATTATAAACTAATAATAGCATACAGTAATAATATCATGATATAATAAACAGGTCACACACATGTATCTGTCCAAAATTTTTGCTGACTTAGGAAGCGCGACATCCCCATCAGTAAAACGCGCAATGGGTAATTAGCCAGGACTCTTTCTCCCACTGCTGGACTAAAACCTTGACAACATTCTTAGTCAAATGGTTTTTCAAGGAAACCGTGCAGCTAGAGCAACAGTGTCTTCATATTTGTTGATGTGTGAGGGATAAGCCAGTCCAAACCAGTCATAAACTGCACTCAGCAACACTCTGTCTTTAACAATGGCCGCGATGACGAACGCTATGTGGTGACGAGTCAATGATACTCCGCATCGGTTGACCAGAGTGGCATCACATAAAAAGAAGTGTTGTTAGTTTTGTAAAACCTACCCAGAATCACTAATAGTATAGGGAGGGCGGGTGGAAATCTTTAGCTCTAACCGTTGTTTATAAATCCAAATTTTGAAGTGGACAATGCACAGGTATTTATAGGCTTGTCCTAATAACCGAAGCATCGTGCTAGCAGGTAGGCGAGGCAACCCTCCTATCATATTGGCCAATATTGTCCCAAGCGAATTTCCTTGTAAAAAATGTCTTACACCTCCAAGCCCCTTATATCTGATCCTAGGAACATTAGTAAGTACAAGGCAATAGAGAAAATACTGCAGTCACCATAATTGACATAGCTAAATGTTCATTTAGGTCCATTTTAAGCCCTGTGTATTTGCCACATAGTATTCTTGACTTTTCTGTGTTTTTTGTGCTGTTTTATAGGTTAAATTTTGGTAGAAATCAGAGACAATCTATTTTGTATTTTTAGATTTTTATACAATTTTAGCAGCAATATGAGTAATCAGCCATTACTACAAAGTGATATAGACACATCAATTACACTAGACTCAAACACTATTGGAGAAAATCCAAACAATGCAAAGGAACTGCCAAGAAATTTAATTGCGTTTTGGATTTTAGGATTGTGCAACAACTTCGGGTATGTTGTCATGCTTAGCGCTGCATATAATATCATGTCGGTACAAAACGGAGAAGCTGACACCAAGAAATATCCTGGCTTTCATTGCAATAAATTTTCAACTGGATTAATCTTGTTGGCTGATGTGCTGCCGACATTAACAATTAAACTCACTGCACCATTTTACATTCAGAAAGTAAACTATTATATACGAGTTTTCATTGTTGTTTTATTATTAGCTGTAAGCTTGCTTACTTTGGCATTTTCCACTTCAGTGGGTGTCAGTTTATTTGCAGTTGTTCTTGCTAGTGCAAGCAGTGGGATTGGTGAAATCACTTTTCTCAGTATATCCACCCATTTCCACAAAACAACTGTATCTGCATATTCTTCTGGAACTGGCATGGCTGGTGTTGCAGGTGCATTGTCGTATGCTAGTTTAATTGCAACCGGTTTATCCCACAAGAACACAGTGTTTGTTTTGTTATTTGTACCTGTTATGTTCGCTGTTGCCTTCTCGTTTATTTTGAAAATGCCAAACGATATTCAGTTTTTTTCAAATACATCAGAAGAGGAGAGGCCAGTTTTAACGCATAATGCCCCATTGTTAACAAACATTGGCCAAGATCAAACGAAAGCTATGTCTACTAGAATGAAACTGAAGTTGGTGCTTCCTTTATGGAGGTACATGCTACCTCTTTTCTTTGTTTACCTAGCTGAATATACCATCAACCAAGGATTGTATGAGTTGCTTTATTATGATGTGTCCTGGCTAAGTCAAGGTGCTCAATACAGATGGTTTCAAGTTGATTACCAAATCGGAGTGTTTTTGTCCAGATCTTCTGTTAATGTATTTCAAATTAGAAAGATTATTATCCCAACTCTCCTTCAATATGTTATACTTATTTTTGTCCTTCTCGAAGTGCGTTTCTCGTTTGTGCCGTCCTTGTGGATCATGTTGATTGTAATTTTCGTGGAAGGTTTATGTGGTGGGGCTGTTTATGTTAATGCGTTTTACTTGATATCAGAGAACGTTGATAAAGGAATTCGCGAGTTCTCAATGGGTGTTGCAAGTGTGGCAGACTCACTTGGAATTTCGTTGGCTGGAGGAATTGCAATACCGATTCATGACAGCCTGTGCAAGCTGAAGACGTGATGGATGGTTTTATCACTAGTATTTACATTTTTTAATTATCCTTTATCCTAAGGCGAACTTAATGCACCATGTGATTGGTATAAATTACTTTTTTGTATACTTGCTATATTTTTCTATTTCTATTTGTAAATCTGTATCTCGTCTCTTTTTATGCAAATTGATTTTAGAAGTTGTGTAACAAACAAACTAATGACAACATTTTTTTACATTATCATTCTGTCTTTACAATCTCATAAAAAATATAGTAGCTACAAAAAAAATTAACGACCAGTGGAACTATCCTTCAGAACTTTAAAAAACATGTCCAATCTCTGTGTGTTTGTTTATTCCGCAAGCTTAGTATATATCAGCGAGTTACCCTGACTACTGGCATTTAAGAAATTATACAGCAACGAAATTGAATTCTAGATCTAAGGACAAATTAGGTATAAATCATCCCTTTCTCGAAAATAGATGTCCAAAGATGTTCTGAAGTCACAAAATTTAATATTAACACAAAAATTTGTTTTATTTGCAAATTTTTTTCCGCGAAATTTAACACATTTAAGGTAGTATCCATTTTACGACATATTGTATAGCATGTGTGGAAATAAATCTTTATAATACAGACTAGTCGATAGCCCGTCCTTTATTTATCACATTCCGTGTTTCCGTAAAACGACTTTTTTTCTCGCGCACAAACAGCCAGACGGAATACGGCTATTATTAAAGAGATAAAATGTAGTAAGTTGTCCATCTTTTCCCACTGTATAAATACTTACACCTTGTTCGTACTAATTTTCAGTAACAAGCAAAAAATATAAATTTCTATGTTTTGGACATAACATAGAAATTGTAGATTCATATTTTGCGAGTATAATTTAACGCGTAAAGTTTTTTTGTGTTAAATTTCGCTCAATAACGAAATTTTTGCGCGAATATAAAGAAATTACTACGTACGAAAATTAGTACGCGCTAAAATTAGTACGAATAAGACATACGTAAAATAACGAATGGGAGTTGAATTATGTAACGCACGTCAGCAAAATTACTGGTAAATACAAGCTCCACTTTTTTCTAATTTATTGTGTGTAATTGTTATTTTGTTTCTAGATAACACTATTTGTACGGGAACGGCCGATATGAATTTGCTGAGCCATGTATATCGTATGACAACTGGTAGATGTCATATTTTTTTGTCTGGGATGATTACAAAAACTATACCATGTGTTAAAGAGACAGCGAGAAATTTACATGTGACTTCGCGGACTAGTTTGACTCTACCTACCAGTAAGTCACTAACAAACCACCCAATGGACACTTCGTTAGTTGCGTTACTAGCAAAGAAGTGCGAAACACAACAAACACGATCGTTGCCGACATTGAATCAGATTAGAAGACATAAGCCAAGAACGAAGCGTAAACGCACGAAGAAGGTCGTGCCACTGGAAAGAAGGATATTATTTGGACCCCAACGTAAAGGTGTATGCGTGAAATGCGTCGTACGCACTCCACGTAAGCCGAACTCTGCGCAACGAAAGTGTGCTGTATTGCGCTTGAACAATGGAAAATTGATTACGGCGTATATACCTGGTGAGAAGTCAAACTTGCAAGAACATGGTGTGGTATTATTTCGAGGAGGAAGAGTGCAGGATTGTCCAGGCTTGAAGTATAAGATAATACGTGGGAAGTATGATATGAATTAATCGAGTTTATGTGTAGATATTTTTTATATTAGGTAAAACGCTTTTTGCTGCAGTCTCAATGGCATATCGTCGGTTGTGTTTCTTTATTGTTTGTTAATTTTTGCCAACTTAGAAACGTAAATATTCACGCCTCCACAGGCCACACCTAAAATCTGCAAAATAATCTACAATTTGGCTCGAAAATGTTGATTCCTTCTAAAATCCTTCTAAAACCCAAATGTATTTATCCTAACCAGTACTTTTAATATCGGTTAAAAAAGGCGGCTGAAATATTTAGTCGGTAAAAATACCGACTGGTGGCCTTGTGGTAAAGCGTTCGCCTCACAGGTCATGGTTCAATCCCCGGCCGAGTCATGCCACAGAATATAAAATTCTGCTTAACTTTCAGCAAGAAAAATAGGATTGATATCTTAGCGGTTGTCTAGTTGAGCGGAAGTTCTGCTTGTACGTCTTCCGTAGCTCAAAATGGAACTTTAAATTCACTAGAACCCCCTTTGCAGGACCCTTATTGATAACAGTACCGTTAGGAACTGAAGAAGTTATCCTGGGTAAATAATAATAATTTATAATAATAATAATTGTTTATATAAGCAAGTGAAACTTCGAAATCAGGCTGGAATATGCTTATGCGAAATTCACAGTTAGGCGGAGAGTATGCTTACGTTATGCTTATTTATTGGAGAAGCAAATTAAAAAGTTAAACGTTGCCTGATGAGTTATATGGGTAAAGTTATATGTACTAAAAACAGACGAAAATCGATAATGTTTCCTATTATATAAAACTAGTCAGGCAGAAGAACAATGAAGAAGAACCGTCACTTGAATTTTGATGACGTTTGCAAGAACCCGACAATGCACAAAAAGCTTTTCCGAAAATTTGTTTATTCGTTTCTTCTGCTGTGTGGAGCTAAAAACGCTGATCAAAATAAAGTTTAGAAACATGTTTTTTCGAAGAACGTTTAAGGACATGTAAGGGTTTGAAAATTTGTCGAAGTACACAAACATTTTGTTTTGCTAATCTAGAAAATGTATCTCCTATATATCCCATGTACTTTTGACGAACGGTTACATAGATATTGGAGTTAAAGGTTTTTGATGACGTCATTAACCTGTCTGTTCCGAATCGGATGGGTTAGCCAAGGTGTAAACTTACCCGCACTAATAATTAGAGGGAGAATAATTGTTCAATTTTCGGAAAAAGGTTATCTGCGCTAATCATTCAATGCAACTACGAAAGCGGACATTTAGACTGCGTATGCGTCAAAATCATGTAAACAAATCCATGCTTTTTCTTTCCGAGCTATGAGAGTAGATGCATCCAACTGCAATAACTTGATAACTGGGTGTGACTAGCAATATAAAATTTACAACGTGTGTCCAGGACATATGTCTTAATCGCCCAGTATTAGTGGACGCACTAAATTAAAAGTCAACAATAATACCATTTCGTTTTGGTTTGGGACAAAAAAGCAGAAAGAACCTCATTCCCAGGGCATTTTCGCTTTTCGGAAATCGAAGATGGACCGAAAAAAACCCGAAAACATGATTTCTGTCTTTCTATACGGTCATTTACGGCAGGAAAAAAAGTGTGCGCATGCGCCATTATTTGTTGTCAAATTTTCCGCGGCAAGCGATCCATAATGGCCACCATCGCACGTGCTTCAATTTCCCCTTAAAAACAAATGTTTTTTGAGCCTCTGCGGTAGAGATCATCTCTTAAATAGATTTTATTTTAGTAGAGCAGGCCTTGGACTATACAAAAACTCTAGATTCGACTACCCGATCACTTTCACTTTTGTTGGGAGGAGACAGAAAGAGTAGCAATGTTTTGATCATGAAATTTTATATATTGGTGGAAAATGAAGATATTTGCCTTCCAACGCAAAGTCATGCTTTGAGACATGTTTTTTCTGAAAGGTGATAGCCTGTTTTATCAAATAAAACCAGTGGTTTGTGGCTGCCACTTTTTTTCTGAAAGAAATTGGTCCTTGGAAATGACCTTTCACAAGACTTCATAAATCGGTAAATATCATTATTTTAAATGCACTCAATAAGATAAATATAAGCAATAAACCAGTGTTAGATGTGAAAAATGTTGCTTGTGGCTACCCCCTAACCTTTCACATATATATATATAGTCCCAGTTCCCCAAAAATGGTTAGGGTTTATTAATAATTCTGCTAAAAATAATATTTCGTAGCGAAGGTTTGTTTGTTAATGAAAAATCTCATACCAAAAGAAATTGAAAAATCGATAATATTTTTCTATAATATGTATATAATTAACAAAACAACAAGTAACACTAAACCATAGATGCTCCTGTGCATTTATCTGTTCGTACCCTGGAAAATTTTTTGGACTTATATAATTGAGGCTTATGCCGAGTTTTTGTGGTGTCTGATAAATCATGAAAAATTTATGTTTATCTCGCCAAAAAAAATAGTTTCATCAGAAAAAAGTCAGGGATTTCACAGGAATATGATAAACATTAACTCACATGTCTGTACATTTTTCATGCACACTTTGCTATCATTTTACATGCTTTTTTATAAAAGCATTAGATTTTTTAAAAGATAAGAGCTTTTTGTAGGCCCTGCCGTCTGCTCAATCATTGTTTTCCAAACCAAAAATAACCTAGCCTGATATTTCCATGGAGTAAGAAAGGACAATCCAGGTTGTGAATTCTCTTTCAAGCTATTGTTTTTGCTGGTGATTGTTTCTTTGCTCACCCATGTACAATATCTAATATTCACTATTTTTTGTGAACACAGAGCTTCATCACCAGCAACAAAGAAGTTTCAGAAAGATTTTTATATAACTAAGAAAAAAATAACAAAATGGTCTGAAAATGTTTGAAAATTAGGAGCAGCTAGCCTCAGCAGATTTTACTGGTCTTATAAAAACATGTATATACTTTTTATTATTTGCTAAAATTAAGATTCTTTTACATATCTATTTTACATGTATATAGGTTTATATAAGCAGGTAGCTTATATTGTACTTTCTGTTTTTTTACATTTTAGGGAACCAGTCCCAAATTGTTCTATGATACAAAACATGTTGGCACGGTTTCATTGAAGTAATTTTGACCCAACAATTCACAATTTCAAGCGTCATTCAAACGTGATTTGCATGTAAAGATTTGTTGACAGAAGCGGTTAAAAAAAAGAAGATGGGACAATGATGAAACAGAAGAGCTTACTGATTTGCTTGATTACCACTTTTTGTTGGATGCGTTTGAAATACTGTAATGCTTCGAATAAACGGCTGGGGCTTTTATTAAATTTTTTGACATTTTTAGAGGGCGTCTATTCGAGGGGGGCGTTTAAAAGAGGGGGGCGTTTATTAAATTTTTTACACTTCGTCTCTTTTGCAGTTTTTAAGGATACCTATAATATATCTTCACATCAGAAAATAAAAGATATTCACATGTTTTGGAGAATGAACTTCAAAAGCGAAATTTCCAACCTTTTTTAAGATTTAGGAAAAAGGGTGTTTATAGAAAATTTCCTTATTTTACTGATGTATCAATATGAGAGATTGTGTTTAGTTGTATTTATGAAATTTCTATATTATAATAGCACCATTAAAATTGTCTTTTAATTAAAAGAGCAAAACAACAATAGTTATTGATGTTTTCATATACTTTTACTATCGCCTCGCCTCTAATTTACGTAAAAAATGACTGAAAAGGGGGGCGTCTATTCGAGGGGGCGTTTAATAGAAGGGGGCGTTTATTCGAAGCATTATGGTAAGAATATATTCGTTAAATACAGATATATGATTTGAAATAAAAAATACTTGTAATATCCTAATTTGTAAATTATTTTTATATAATTCAGATTAACTTTCGTGGTGAAAAATCTCACTATTAGGGAATGGTCTAGGCTGAAATGTCTAAAAATGTGTAAATTGTTAGCTTTTTCGTTTAACATATATAACTGTACAAAAATTTTTCATTTGCAATGAGTTGCTAGTCTAATAACAACAACAACAACAACAATGATAAATATTTAAAGTGTTTCTAGCCCAGAAAATCACAAAAACCTATTGTTAGTGGATTATTTCCACTGGGGTCCACTGAGTCTGAGTGAAGCTAGCTTTCTCACATTTACGTTAAGCTCTAGCGCAGGCTTCTAGAAAACTAATCAAGACCAACCTTAGAGCTGCTATAAGGTTACAGATTAGATGAAGTATTTTTTTTCCTTTACAACACTAAAGTGGCATTTAAAATTTAATTTTAGAAGTATAATATCGTTTGTTCTTTGTTTATTAGCGTCTATTTTACATTTCTAATAGTTGTCAACCATTTTTTTTTTGTGAAAACGAAAGTGAAATGTATGGTGTAGAAAAGCTCAACATTTTAGTAGTAAAAAAAGTGGCAGCTACTACCTAATACGATAGAACGCTCGATAAGGGATACATGCAAACAGGAAAAGTAATTTTTAGGCAAAACTTTGCGTCAGAATGTTGTACAACAGTGTTCTTGTACTGGTAAATTGTGAGCTAGCCATCCGGGCTTTTGTGGACCTTGCCGTCTGTTTATGCTGCCCCGGGTAGCAACCAGAGGCGAAATAGTAGTCTATGGTCATCCTTCTTTAGTTTTAAAAGAAAAAAATGTTAAATTTTCTTTTATTGGGCGACTAAAACAAGATAATAGAGAGTGAGGTCAATATCGATGACGTCATAATTTTATGCCGTAGCCGCTTTTTTTAAAAAAAATTTCGGCGCATGCGCACACTTTTTTTCCTTAAAATCGCGGTTTTGAACGACCGTCTTTTGGTATGTGCGCTCCATCAAATCACCTTGTGCGAGTGACGAATTTTTAAGTATTAATTTCGCGCATTTAATTTTCGCGCTATCCGTAATTGTAAAGAAACTTCATATACAATTTAAACTTTATAAAAAAGATAACTTTTGTTTTTATATATTATATTTTGTTTTTATATAATTTATATATCATTATATGATATATAGGTTCTGTGGTATGTGCGCTCCATCAAATCACCTTGAATCACCAAATCAATCTTGAAAGAATGAGGTTCTTTCTTCTTTTTTGTCCCAAACCAAAACAAAATGGATTATTGTTGACTTTTAATTTAGTGTGTCCTCTAATACTGGGCGACTAAGACATATATCCGCGCTCCAATCAGCGCTATGCAAAATTTTTGCATAGCTGATTGGAGCGCGCTCGCTCTAAAGCTTCATCAATCCACAAAAAATAGCTTTGGGTACGAAAATGATAATTGATGATGATATTCATGTTCAATTTTGTGTGAAAACATTGTTAAAGGAACTTAAATCTCCTTATTCGCTATTCGTTATTTTCAGTTTCGCGCAATCTAATTTCCAACACACCTTCTCCCATTATCTCTTTTATCAAACCACAAAAAAATAAAATTTATGCAACCTCGTTCCCAGGGTTTTTTGTCTCTTTTTGACACTGGGGGCTGCGAGACGAAAATCAAAAATATTTGAAAACGCTGTCCCAAACGTCAAAAAAGTTTCAATATGCCCTGGGAACACGAGGTTGAAATTTATGATGAAAAACTAGAGTAGAAAAAGTGAAAAAATCGTTTTGTTTTCCCAAACGTTTCGCGAAGATAATTGTTACGAATAAGTAATTTCTAGTAATTTCGCAAAGATTTCTTTTCGCGTACGAGAGCTCTGCTGGGGACGAAGGACCCCTTGTCTATTGAGCTGAGGCAGTCCAAGGTTTATCATTTTTTGTTTCTTTTTTGTTCTAGTGCCCCCCCCCCCCCCCCCCCCCCAGTGGAAACAATCCACTAACTATAGATTTTTGTGATTTTCTGGGCTAGCCACTTTAAATATTTATTATTATTATTATTATTATTATTATTATTAGTAGTAGTAGTAGTAGTAGTATTATTATTATTATTATTATTATTATTATTATTATGGCATTACCAATCACCGCGTAGTCTCTGCCGGTCGTTGGTTTCCTGGTCCTGTTTTTGTAACTGTTCTGCCCGGATAATAAACGCTGCCCTGATTATGTACGACAGCTTGCCCCGGTTAAAAACAGGGCAGAAAATACATAATCAGGACAACATAATCAGGACAGGCCGGCTAATTATGTACGACAGTTAAAAAATATTATTTGGCACTTATAAAAGGAACATAATCAGGGCAGGCCGGTTTATGTACCACAGTCTAATATCATTTGTTACTTAAAAAACACAAATAATCGGGGCAGGCCGACTTATGTACGACAGTCTAATATTACTTAAAACTTATAGAACGAACATATCGGGGCAGGCTCACTTAATTTTTTTATATTATTTCTCACTTACAGAACAAAATAATCGGGGCCGACCGCTTTTATATCATTCGTCATCACTTCTGACAAGCAAATAGCCCTGGTGGCAAAGTTGTTGTTGTTCTCAAATGAAACGAAATTTCGTGGCAAATACTAAATTTTGGGATTCGCAAGTTTAATAACTTTTCACCAAACTTAATTCCCGCAAAAAGATTAATTTAGCTTCCGTGAAATTTAGTTACTCAAAGTATATTATGTTGAAATGTATTTACTACAAAAGTAGTTTATACTAAGAATAACGTCGAGACTTTTTTCTTTCGCCATGTCTAGTTTTTAGGGGTGTTCTATTTTCCAGAGAATGTTTAATTCACAAAAGTTCGAAGAAAATGCCAATCACAGCCTGCCTGGCCAGCCATTATATCAGCGTTCATAATCCGGTCACCCCACGACATAACCAGGGCAAAAAAACATAATCGGGCCATGCGTACATAATCCGGCCGTCCTGTTTATAAACAGGCCGTTTTCGCAATCCGGGCAGAACATAACTTGCTTTCATGTGCTGTTTTTACATGAGTCCAATAGGTCAGATACTTTCTTGTAGAAAAACAAGCTACCGGTGCCTAATTAACTAATAACGTCAAGGATAAGATTACTGGCAATCTTATAACTACTATGGCTTCCATAGCAGTGGAGACGCTTTTTAATTTAACAAGGTTTGTTATCTTTTCTTGATATAGCGAGGCATGGCATGAAATGTTTTACTTTAGCTATAGCTAGCTAGCTGCTAAGTTTTACTTCCCCAAAACAACCTTTTTAGCTTAGCTAAGCTAGCTAGCTAATAGCTTTGTCTCCCTGTGTGTTGCTGTAGCCAATGATTAGTTTGTATATATTTTCTAATAGTTAATCGAGTTGCAGTGGGTTTAACAGTTATTGAAACGAATTATGTGTGAAAAATATTTAACTTAATCTGGCTTTTAAGAGAGTTAAAATTTTAAAAATGGTGGCATGATGTAAACAAACAACAAGGCAGAACAAAGATTAAAAAATCAACACATACTTTAATATTAAACAAAAAACAGAGACGTGTATCGCATTATGTAGTATATGAATGTAGTATAACTTTGCATATAAAATATATTTATGATAAATACGAGGGTGCCAATAAGCCGCATACGCCGTAAAAAGTGCGGGCGTTTTCGGGCGAGTTCGGCGTTTTGAAAAAAATTCAAGTATTCGCCCGAAAAAACCCGCATAGGCCCGAACAATGCCCAAAAAAGAAAAAGAAAACAGACATTAATATGATTAAAAAAACTATAAAAATTAAAATAAACTTACTATGTGGTAGCGAAGTTCTTAAAAGAATTGTTTTTGATGGTTTTTGATAAAGTTTACTTTATAAATAACTTATATATAAACTTTATTAACTCCTTCTCTTCAAGCGCCTTCTTCCCAACTATCGTCTGCATGTTATGTCACAAGGAATTGCATTTCGGGAATGCTCCGGGCGAGTTCGGGAAAGTGCGGGCGGTTTCGGGGACCGCCAATTTTATTCAAAAAGTTGCCCAAACTCGCCCTTATATATGCGGGCGTTTGCGGCTTATCGGCACCCTCTTTGATAAATAAACTTCAACAAATAAATTGCTACAGTACCGCTTGAATTTAACTTTACATGTATGCAAGTTTTACGATGTCATGTAATTTGCATGAACTTAAGTGCTTCCTATGTACTAGGAATAACATGCAAGCTATTGCTTAAAAGCCGTAACGATTGAAATATATATATATATATATTTAATGCAAAAATAACTCATGTAATTAGGGATCATCTCCAAGATAGTTTCACTTTTTGATACTGTTCCTGTGGTCTTTTTTAGATTATAAGAACAAAATATTGTGAGTCTAAGATTAAACAATTATTTTTTCAGTTATATTATTTCTTTCAAACAGTTTTCCTTTTTACTAATTATAATGTAATAGCCAAATTCCCGTGGAAGAATCCACTGAATCGTTGAGTCGATATGAGGGGTGCCAAATAAAAACATAGAACACAGTAATTTGAATTTTTAAAAGTCACAATTTGCATTATTCTATATCTATAACCGCTGAAACAAAAACGTCCAAAAAAATAAGCATCTGCAGCAATAAAAAAATAATAATAAAAGAGAAATCAATATAGAAAGTGTTGCAGAGAGGTTGCCAAGGCAAAGGCATTAAGCACGGCAAGGAAAGGGCACGGCAAAGGCAGGCAAGGAAACAGGAAGTGGAATCAGCAAGGCAGGGGTAGGCAAGGCATGGGAGGCACAGGCAAGGGCATAGTAGGCAGGTACCAGAAAAGGCATAGGAAGGGTAGGCAAGGGAACGGCAAGGCAGGGGCAGGCACCTTAATAGAAACTCTCCCCCCTACAACTCAAAGATTACGTATATATACTCAATATAAGGTTTTAAATTTATATAAGGTCAATATACAGTGAACCATCTTAGCAGAATTATGTGCCAATATAATACAACCTGGTTGTTGTAGGTGCAAGATAATTATATTTTTCCTAGCCCTGTCCAGGATTTGAACCTGGATCTCTCGTTTGCAAGAGTGTCATAGCCATTAGACCAACAGGGCATAAGTATATATATATATATATAAGTATATATATATATATATATATATATATATGAAAAACTTTACAGGTTCATCTTATATATGCTTATGGATTTACAGCACACATATACTAACAAGACGAGGGGACCTGGCGTTAAAATGTCTGGTTTAGTCACAAGTAACGTCTTGTTAAGCGATTAATAGAAATTGTAAACTGTGCCACACATTTATGAGGAGCGCTTTAGTACAATTATGCAGTATATCCTAAATCGTGTGAAGCACACACAGCATTAAGGTGTTTCGGGTGTAATATAATTTTCAGAAAATATCTTTCCTTCAACTTTAGCTGGAATAAAAACACAATTTACATATTGTGCCATGTCATAGCAAAAACAGTCAGCAAACCTTTTTTATTTTTCTCAAAACGTTCCCAGCAAAACCTTAAAAATGAATTTTAATCCAGGGTGAGCGCTTAGTACAGGTAAACAATATCGCACATCCATATAGGTTTAATACCATTTCAAAAAAACAGACAGTAAACAGCTTGTTGTAACCCTACACAGCTAAAACAATCACTCAGAATTTTATTTTGTAGAAAAGTTTTTGTAACATTTAAAAATAAAAACACAGGTTATAACCTGTTTTAACCCTCTTAAAGCAAAAATAATCCTGCAACATTTTATAGGAAAAGTTCCCGTGAAAGATCAAAAATTATCTGTGACATCTGATAGGTGTAACACATTTTCCACAAAAATTATTGCAACTTTATTTAAATAAAAACAGTGGAAACAGCCCGTCGTTACCCTGGCCAGCTAAAAATCAAACAGCAGTATATGTTTATTTTGCACAACAAGTTTTCATGACCGCTTGTCAGATTTTAAAACGCCTTCGTAATACATGTTGAAAAAGTTTCCCGATATATATATATATTTAGCTACCTTAGGGGAAGAAATTATTTGCGGAAGAAATTTGTGCGGAACTTTTTTTGCGGAATTAATTTTTGCGGATTTTGCCCAAATCCGAAAAAATTAATTCTGCAGAAGTGAAGAAATTTTAGTCATCCGCAAAAATAAATTCCGCAAAAGAGGAGTGGTCTGTGGAGGACGATCCATGCAGAAATATTTTCGATATTTTCAGTGACGATATTTGATCTTACATTTGTTACAGCTTAGTATTCTTATGTTACAGCAGATTAGTATTCTTTTTTTTGATATTTTGATGAAAAATAGAGAGATGATATTCCATAAATCGGATGTTTTTCATACACTTAGGTACTAAATTAGGTTTTTCCCGACTTTCGATTTACCAAATTTCTTGCATCCGCAAAAATTTATTCTGCAAAATATGCAGATGAGGATAAGGATAATTTGTCTGATGATGATGTTGTAGAAGGGCCAGCTATGCAGATCAAGACAGAATGGGTAGTGGAGGCTATTAGGAAATTGAAGATTGGCAAGGCTGCAGGAGTATCAGGTATTGTTGCAGAGATGGTAAAAGCATCTGGATATATTGGAGTTGAGCTTATTACAAGTCTTGCTAATCAGATTATAAAGGATGGTGCTATTCCGAGTGAGTGGCAGTCGAGTGTAATAGTGAATTGTTTCAAGGACAAGGGTGATGCATTAGAAAGAGGTAACTATAGAGGTTTGAAGTTGGTTGATCAAGTAATGAAAGTTATTGAAAGAGTGATTGATAAGTTACTTAGAGAAAGAATTGATATAGATAAGATGCAATTTGGTTTTGTTCCAGGGCGTGGCACTACAGATGCAATATTTTTACTGAGACAGCTTCAGGAAAAGTATTTAGGAAAGAGAAAGAATCTCTATTTTGTCTTTGTAGATTTAGAGAAAGCTTTTGATAGAGTGCCACGTAAAGTTATTTGGTGGGCTATGAGAAAATTAGGTGTGGATGAGTGGCTAGTTACGATGGTACAGTCTATGTACAGCAATGCTAGAAGTCGTGTCAGGATTAATGATTCACTTAGTGATGAATTTAGTGTAAATGTTGGTGTACATCAGGGTTATGTACTTAGTCCTTTGTTGTTTGTTCTAGTCTTAGAAGCGCTGTCGATGGAGTTCAGAACAGGTTGTCCATGGGAGTTATTGTATGCAGATGATTTGGTTCTCATAGCAGAGTCGATGGAAGAATTAGTTGAAAAGTTTGAGAAGTGGAAGAAAGGACTAGAAGAGAAAGGGCTAAGGGTGAACACAGCAAAGTCTAAAGTCATGATTAGTAGCATTGCAGCCAAGTGTGACCTTGTAGTTGGAAAGTGGCCTTGTGGAGTTTGCAGGAAAGGGGTTGGTAGTAACTCAATTTTTTGTCAGACTTGCAAGCATTGGGTACATAAGAAGTGCAGTAGTATTGGTGGAAGGTTAAGAGCTGACATTCAGTTTGTATGCAAGCGTTGCAGGGGTGAGATTATAGAGAATGAAGTATTTCCAGCTTTAATGATGTACAACAGTGGCTCGTTAGAGATAGTTGAGAACTTCTGTTACTTAGGTGATATGTTGGGCAGTGAAGGGGGTGTTGGACGAAGTGTTACTTGCAGGATAGGTTCTGCTTGGAAAAAGTTCAGAGAGTTACTTCCTTTGTTGACTAGCAGAGTCTTGTCAATTGAGGTAAAAGGTAGGTTGTATGAGGCCTGTGTAAGAAGTGTTATGTTGTACGGTAGTGAGACATGGGCAGTGAAGCAGGAAGATCTTGACCGTTTAGAAAGGAATGATATGAGAATGGTTAGGTGGATGTGTAACGCCAGTCTGAGAGACAGAAAGAGTTCAGATGAGCTAAGAAGCAGGCTAAGTATCCGTAGAATTAAAGATGTTATCCAGATAAGAAGATTGAATTGGCTGGGGCACTTGGAAAGAATGGAGAAGGATAATTGGGTAAGAAAGTGTAGAGACTTGATAGTTCCTGGGGCAAAGCCCAGAGGCTGACCGAGAAAGACTTGGCAGGAGGTTATAAGGACAGACTTGATACAGAGGAAGTTGAGTTTAGATCTAACACAGTCTAGATCAGATTGGAAGAGGGTCATTAATATACCCCGTCCAACCCACAAATTTCTTCCGCAAATAATTTCTTCCCTTAAGGTATATTGAAATAATTTCCGTTTCTGTAACTTAAGCCGCACTGGTGTATGCTCACCGGCAGGGTTAAAAAAGTTGATTTCCTGAAATGCCTATAATATAGCTACAATCAATG
Organism: Hydractinia echinata; assembly: GCA_030067915.1. Taxonomy (NCBI): domain Eukaryota; kingdom Metazoa; phylum Cnidaria; class Hydrozoa; order Anthoathecata; family Hydractiniidae; genus Hydractinia; species Hydractinia echinata. The sequence goes on from JASGCC010000028.1 coordinate 2,142,247, forward strand.
TTAAGAATTGCCCTTTGTGGCTAAGCAGCTTAAATGATTACATATGACCACGCCAACCTCTATATAAACATTGATCATCAGGGGACGGAACGTGCTATGTGCCGAATATGTAACTATAGCTATGTTGTTTTGCTAACTTTTGTAAACTTTTTGGTTCTTGGTTTTTTATGTATAAAAATGTATATAGCTAGCTATAGAAAAATCTGTATATATCTGAATTTTTCTATGCTAGCTATGTTGCTGATTTTTGCCAGCTAAAATAGCTAATTTTATGCTAGCTACATTGGTAGTTATATCCCAGCCAAGTAGTTAATTTTATGCAAGCTTTGTAGCTAGTTTTATGCTAGCTATATTGCATTGTTTGTTGGTTTTTATGCTAGCTAACTGTTACAATAGCTAGCTAGCTAAATGCTATCTAAGCTCTATTATTATTCTATCTAAATCTGCAGTTTTAAGCTAGCTAGCTTTAGGTGTGAGTGAGAATAAGAATGGGTTCATTACATGTAAAAAATAGTGATATACTAGCTAGCTATAAACATACCCTTTCTTCGTTTTCTTGAACAAGCCCTTCCTCCGTCAGCTGCGATATAGCTTAGATTAATGGAAGTTTGAGTTTGAGGCGCTATGTTATCCGAGAAAAAGTCACGTGATATTGGTCAAAGTGACTAATGTATCACGTGGTTAAAGCTAACTTAGTCTCAACTGGAAATCCCCGCTAGGCCATCTTTAAAAATAACAACAAAAGAACTCCATCGCCGTGCCTTAGTACTAAAATAACGGGTCCGTGATTTTAGTACGTGAACTCACATAGTCACTCACACAAGCGTATTATAATATAGGATAATTATAATTATAACTTTCTTTTAATTATCAAAATATTCGTCATCATCCATGACCATACCATATTTTTTGGAACAACACAAAACATTCAAAGCACAGTGTGAAACACATCCAGCCTCAGTTGAAATTTAGACGTTTTATAAAAAATCATCTCTCTTAAATGCAATTATATATTTACTGCTTTTGAGCATTTTCCATCCTGAATTATGTTGCAAATATTTTTGCATACCAAACTCAACCTTAAGATAAATTTGTGGACAAATGGCTTTTTCTCGTTAATTTAGCTAACAAGTGATCAGAAGCTAGAAATATTTTCCTGGTTTATTAGCTGACCTGGGATTGGCAGCCGAGAATTTTTTCCGGTTTCATTAGCTGGCCCATAATTTTTGATAGTGGGGAATTTTTTTCCTAGCTTTGTAGTACCAACAGTAATCCTATTTTGTTATGATTCCCCTATGTATAATTCAACAAGGAGCTGTGGAAAGTGAAAAATGTACTATGGAGAAGAAGTTAGTGTCTCTGTATGGAAGAAACACAAAATGCAATCAAAACAATCTGATTCCAAGTCTCACGCAATCAAAACAACATATAATCAAAGCTGCTTTAATTTATTCATTATTTTAGCATATCAATTAGTCAGACAGTAAATCATACAATGTCTAGTAACAAAGTTGTCCATGTGCACTTGTATTCTAGAAGTCACTTTTCAAACAAAGTTTTTTCATATTTGCAAGAACTTCAGGACGTGAACGTAACATATTTTTTATAGTGGCCTTTACATTGCGGTAAACACAATAATGAATTTTAAATGCATGTTCCTGACAGTTTATTGAGGTGAGCCCTCCTGTTACAATAAGATATAAATATGTTTAACACTGTTTAGGTTCCTACAATTGTAGTATACAGTGATTGATGAAAAAAATCAGTAAACTACTTCTTCAGGGGATGCTTATTGCCAGACCACAAGTTTCATTTGGGTTTGAGCAAAAACATGCAATGTAAACTTAGTTATTAAAATTCTGACGATTTTTTTCCAGTTCACAAAAATTAGTTAGCTTTGGAAAACTGATTTATATTTATCAATTCAAGACTGACTTTCCGTGCACGATAAAAACAAGGCTTTTGTGGCGTGAAGATGGATAAAAAAATTAAACACTTTGATTACAAAATTAGCAAAAATGCCTTGTTTCACACACTGATTGATTGTCATGTCCACTTCCCCTAAAAATTAATCGATAAAGCCACTGTGATGCTCAGTGACAAGAGTCTGACTATGTATATAAAACTATGAAATTGCGAAAAAAGAAGGAAGATATACCATCTATTTTAAACAGTATGCAAACTATGTTTGCAGATGAATAAAAATAGCCAACACACCTGTATTTTAATAATTTAAAAATCATCATGCTGTAAAAAGAAAATGACAAAAAACATTTCTACCAGGATATAATTATTAACTATTCCTCCTTACCACTCCTTCCTAAAAAACATGTTAAAAACTGATTATACATACATATATCCAGTCTAATCAAAGACAGTATTCAATGAGGCATCTGTCATTTTGTTGTCCATAACTGTATTCTGGGGTCACATGGGACTGTGTGGGCTAATCAAGTGGAGTTAGTCAGAACAAAACTTTATGCAAATTGACGTTGCTAAATATAGTTAAAAAGAGTACCCGAGAGCGATTCCGTGAAGGACCAAGGGTCAAAGGGACCCATAGGTTGCCAGGGTGTTTTAATGTAAATTTTCAATTAACGTGACGGTATACCTTTATTGTATCAAAAAATCGATTTTTTTTTTATTAGCCATTTATACTAAAGAAACGACGATCTTTCCAATGGTGAAACTATTTATTTATTTTTCGAAGGGGAATATTGACTTTAACCAAATAACTACTTTTTTTTCTGATCGGTCTTTCACACCTCAATTTGAACATAGTCATAAGAAAAAGAGATAGTCTGGTGAATCGCGCGGCTCTATTGTTTATGTTTTTGTTAGCAGAATATACCTCGTACCCAGTGCTTTGACTGCACGCTCGTGTTGAAAAATGGCGCATTTAAGTGGTTAGTTACTGTAAACATAGGATTAACAAACATTTAAACAGAATTATTTTCAACATGCCTGGCGAAAATTGCTCTATATACGGTTGCACAGTTTCACGAAGGGCTAAATATAAAGGTCTATCTATTTTTAAAGTTCCTGCTGATGAGAATCAATTTGACAAGTCGTGGAGAGAAAAGTTAGTTGATGTTGTGATAAGAGATAGGGAAGTTGATCATGCTCTAAGGGATAGAATTCAAAGAAAGAAAATATATATTTGTGAAAAGCACTTCAGCGAAGATCAAATGAATCGTAACCACTCTAGCAGAACCACACTTGTTCCCGGTGCTATCCCCACAATAAACCTTCCTATCAAAAGTTTTCCTTCATCCTCCACATCTTCTAAGCCTCGTCAATCAGCACAATCAATTTTGCAGAAAAAAATTGAACCAGTGGAAAATGTCATTACTGATCAGTACAAGTCATTTACAGATTTTATTTCTAAAACTCAGTTATTGAAATTAGTTGGTTGGAGTTTTACCTATACAAGTGATTGTGCTTCTTTTGCCTGTCATGATGCTATCCACTCAGTTCCAAAGTATGAGATATATGTTGATAATAATCTTGTTTTTACTGTTCGTGTTTTATTATGGTCTGTTCCTGCTAAACACGACATTTATTCTCAATCACTAAAACTTATTACAATCACATATTTAACAAGATTAATTATGGATTTGAAATTATGCCCAGGTTTGACAGACCACTTTGCTGGTAGCTGTCTTAAGCACTGTGTTCCAAAAGTATTTAACATCAAGGATAGTACTAGTGCACCTCTTCATCAAAGCAAATGGTATCAATCTCCAAATTGCATAGTTCTTATTCCACCTTCTTCTGAAAAATGCTTGGAATGTGTTAGGTCGGAGTCAAAAGAAAGCCTAAGTTTGAAAAGGAAAAGGGACAATTTAATTTCACCTGCCAAACTTAAAGCACCAATTTCCATGACTTCTCCAGACCGAATCATAAAAACCCTTCAAAATCACCGGTTGGAAAATAAAGAATTAAAGGAAGAGTTAAAGAAAATGCAAGATGAAATTTCCACTTGTGCAGTTCCAGTCCAAAAAAGTCAACAACATGACATGTCATGTCAACAACTAATTGCAAGATACCACCATTCATGAAATTTTTTTGGGAAGAGCAGCAGAAATATTTATCATCATCGAAAACTGGTGTTCGCTATCATCCTATGATCATTCGTTACTGCTTGGGTTTAGCTGCAAAATCCCCCGCCTTTTATGATGAGATTCGTGTTGACGATAAGAAAGACAGTGGTTTCTTGGTACTCCCTAGTAGACGTCGTTTAAGGGACTATAAGAACTATATTCGTCCAAAGCAAGGTTTTAACAAAGACGTTATCCAGGAATTGTGTAATATGGTCTCCAAATTCCAACCACATGAGAAATATGCAATATTATTAATGGATGAAATGAAAATTCAAGAAAGTCTTGTGTGGGATAAGCATAATTGTGATCTTATCGGTTTTGTTGACCTTGGTGATATTGATCTAAATTATGTTGCGTTGAAAAAGGTTGATGAAATTGCATCTCATGTCTTAGTTTTTCTTGTGAGAAGCATTGTAAATCCTTTAAAATTTTCATTTGCAAATTTTGCTACTACCAATGTCACATCAATTCAATTGTTTCCTCTCTTCTGGAAAGCGGTTGGCATACTGGAGGAAAAATGTGGCATAAAAGTTGTTGGTGTCACAAGTGATGGAGCATCTCCAAACCGACGAATGTACCATATGCACCTAAACATGACCCGTGTAGCTGACATTAATGCAGGAGTGGACGTAACATACCGCACTTTGAATGTTATGGCGGATGAGGAACGGTACATCTACTTCATCTCAGATCCACCACACTTAATTAAAACAGCCCGCAATTGCCTGAGTAATTCTCTTGCAGGAAGATGTACCAGAAGTATGTGGAATGATGGAAGTTATATCACCTGGAACCATATTTCAAAGTTATTCCTTGATGACTTAGACTGTGGATTACATCTTGTTCCTAAAATAACAAATGACCACATCAAGCTCACACCATATTCAGTCATGAATGTACGTCTGGCAGCACAAGTGTTAAGCGAATCTGTCTTTAACGCTCTTCAATTGTATGGACCACCAGAAGCTAATGCAACTGCCAAATATTGTAATAGGTTCGACCAATTTTTTGACTGTCTTAACGTCAAGAATACCAAAGAAGCAGCAATTAAACGTAAACCATTTCTTAAACCGTACACATCTGTTGATGATGAAAGATTCTTATGGTTGACCGAAACATTTCTAGGATATTTCAAAACATGGAAGGATTCAATTGCTGATAGGCCTGGTAATTTCACAGATAATGCTAGAGCAAATATGTTTATTTCACGGCAAACCTACCAAGGAATCAAAATCACTGTCCATTCTACTGTTGAATTAATCCAGTATTTAATTAATAATGGAGTTCCATATGTACTGACAGAAAGATTTTGTCAAGATCCCCTTGAAAACTACTTTGGTCGTCAACGTGCAATTGGTCATAGGAAAGATAACCCATCAATCCGTGATTTTGGTTATAACGACAACACAATTAGAACACAAAAGATTTTCCGACCCATAGCTGGTAACTGTCATGAAATTGATATTGAAACTGTGCCATGCCGTAAGAGCAATTAAACACACTTGGAAGAAAGAAGAAACTAAAAACGGTTATTTTTATAGCCACACATTTATAAAAAACATTAAATTGGCTTAATAAGCAAGAACAAGCACTGTATTTCAAATGATGACAGGTAATATCAATTTAAAGCTTTTATCTGCTTAACACAAACATTAATAAAAAATATTTTGAAATACCTTAAAACCTATATACACTACCTGGACCTTTTTGTAGACTTCCATAATTATTTATTATACCATGTGCCAAAATAATATTGTTTTAAAATTTGTTGCTATAAAAATAGCAGTTGTAACAGGTTTATAGTCACTGTTCTGGACTCTTAGTGTCAATGTCCATCTGAAAGATTGCTTGAAGATTTCTTGATTTCAGTGCGTAGAGATCGAGCTTTTTTCTGTTTTGATGCAATTTTGTGCAGCTCACATTTATCTTTCACAAATGAAAAAACACGAACACGAACATAAAGCATGATGAGATGCTCAAGTAAGTTCATTGCTAATTCTTTTGTGACTTTTTCGGTTGAGTGTGATGTTATTTTGTTGTAATTACAAAGCACAACAGGGTTCTCAAGCAGGTCTGAAACAATTTTCTTACTATCAATTGTATGGTGAAAATTAGCAGTTGCAGCACGAACTTCAAGTTCTGCACAACAAAAAATTCTGAAAACATCATCGGTTACTGACCATAACCCTCCTCTGTCCTTGATATTTACTAAATCAGAATTTTTATCGTCTTCCACAAGACATGACTTTCCAGCTAATAAGATGTCCAAACTTTGAACTCCAAGCATACTTCTTGATTTTTTTGATCTCCTAATGCGACGATATAGGGTACTAAATACATAACCACTTAGATATTGAATTATGTTTCTTTCTTTGGGTGAAAAATTCACATGGGAAGAAAATTCTACAGTGTTTTCTTTTACAGTTGAATTAGTGAGATGAGCAAGTACGTGATTAGCCACTTCAAAACCAAGGAGAATAGAGCTTCGATTTGATAAATTTCTGAAAACAATATTTTCAGACACAGATTTATAGAAGGCCGGATAAAACTTTTCAGCATCGCCTTTAAAACTACCAATCACATCTCTGACAAAACTATAGGAAAAGTTTGTATCGTCGTTTGTAATAACATAATTGACAAATTCATTTCTGGTCTTCTCACTATAGCATTCATCTTTAGAAAGTTTACTTGCACTTAATTGGGTGTACTTCTTAAAGTATAACGGATGGAGCTTGGTTTCAGCAGTAGTGAGGCTGTCGTCATTTAACTGGTTTTGTGGCTGACGATGTTTCGCATTTCGGTGTCTTGTGAGTCCCCGTTGTGTTTTGCATGTTTTGGAGCATATATCACAGGAAAAACAGCTTTCAGAAGGGTCGTCAACTATTTCTTCAACAATTTCGGATAATTCTTTAGTTAAATCACGATTTTTCTCTAATAAATCTTCATCAATAACAGCCAAGATTGCATCAAAATCATCTTCACCAAAGAAATCCTCCCCATGGGCAGCCATTATTGATAATTCCGTGCAGTCTTAAACTGGCCACCCCGATTTAAGAAACATATCTGCTTGTGAACAATAGGAACACATTATGGACGGCCCGGAATTACCAGACTATCTCTTTTTCTTATGACTATGATTTGAATAAGAGTTAAGAATGAATGTTTTTAACACTTATCATCCTCTTGAGTATAACTTTTAAAAATAAATTATATTTCCTTTCCGAAAATAAATGACCATCCGAAAAAAAAACACTTTCAGTTCTAAAAATGTATGCCATCCTGTTCTATTTCTGCAAGTCACAGAAAAATGTTAAACGACTTAGAAAGTTCTATTTCTATGGTATTCTCAGTCACGTCTTTGCGAATAATAAAATTTAAAAGGACAACCTTCTGAATATTCATCGCCTCGGAAGTGTGAAAGTATCACCATCATTTGAGTATTCTTGAAAGGTGTGATATTTTAAAAAATCTTTAAAACACTTTTTCGTAGTGTTGTTTTTTTCGTATACCATCTATTGCATTTCAAATCTCTTTTACAAAACTACAGAAGATCTACAAGGGAGAGTGCAGTGCTACTGTGCTGAAGCCAACGTGTTCATCTAAAAGCGATTTTATTTTTATTTTCAAAAGATCAACGATTCTCTAGATATTACATCTTAAAGACGAAAGTTTAAGTTAAAAAATGGCTTTTTTAGAAAAAATAAAATAAATCAAAAACGGGGACTTTGTGGAAAATAATTAAAAAATCGTTTTTACATACATCTATCACGATTCTAAAGAACATCGAATGAGATTTGGAAACGAAGTAGTTTTGTAAATGAAGTCACTTTTTTGAAGGCAGGGTGTGTTTCAAAAATGTCTCTGTACTTTTCACAAGTTAAAAAGTTTCAAATTAATTTTATACCATTTGATAGGTATTTAAAAATGCCTTTTGGTGATGTATGAATGAATATACTTTGATTAACTATCGCTGAAAAAATCGCGATTTAAAAAACCATGCTCAAAAGGTATACCGTCACCTTAAACAAGAAGAAAAGGTTTATCAAAGTTTTCTGTGTTACTGCTTGTTGCTTTTGTAAGACCTCTGTGGGCAACGTCACCATAATGGTTTAACAATGCCTTATGAGAATAAGTTAGTTGCAGAAGATATTTTTGTAAAACTTATTTTTGCGGATTTTAAAAATCTAATATTCCTTGTATCAACAACAATTTCTACTGCATAGTTTTTTATTTCTTGTATCTGCAACAATTTCTATGGCATAGCTTTTCATTTCTTGTATCCGCAACGATTTCTACTGCATATAGTTTTTCATTTCTTGTATCAACAACAATTTCTACTGCATAGTTTTTCATTTCTTGTATCTGTTGCAATTTCTTCTGCATAGTTTTTCATTTCTTGTATCTGCAACAATTTCTCCTGCAAAGTTATTAATTTCTTGTATGTGCAACAATTTCCACGGCATAAATGTGCAACAATTTCTCCTGCATAGTTTTTCATTTCTTGTATCTGCAACAAATTCTCCTGCAAAGTTTTTCATTTCTTGTATCCGCAACGATTTCTACTGCATAGTTTTTCATTTCTTGTATCTGCAACAAATTCTCCTGCAAAGTTTTTCATTTCTTGTATCCGCAACGATTTCTACTGCATAGTTTTTCATTTCTTGTATCAACAACAATTTCTCCTGCATAGTTTTTCATTTCTTGTATCTGCAACAATTTCTCCTGCAAAGTTATTCATTTCTTGTATGTGCAATGATTTCTACTGCATAGTTTTTCATTTCTTGTATAAATTTCTCCTGCATAGTTTTTCATTTCTTGTATCCACAACAATTTCTACTGCATAATTTTTTATTTTTTCCCTACTTCCTGTATTACCTAAATAAATAGTTCTTTGTTGCTGATATAAAAGTTATTTTAAAGAAATAATATTTTTTTTCTACTGAAATTACTGCATATTCAGCATATGCAAAATTAATTCCGAAAAACTGTGGTCAAGAATGCATTTTGTGAAATGGAGTTTGTTGGAACCACTTGTCTACAAAAATAAATTTGCAAATAATTTGTTCCCTTAAAGATATAATAAAGTTTATGCATTAGACCTCAAACAATTGCTACTGTCAATATTTTTTTGAGTAAGTACTAGAATCAAAATTTTCAGATGAGGAGTTCCTAATGTTTTTATTTTATTTCTAGGTTTCAGAATAATTCTGGTTTAAAGATGCTTATCTTCTTAATATACGCACCTGCTGGATTTGCATTGGCATTGCTTCGCATTCTGATGTCTGTGCAATATCTTTTGTTACTTACGATCTTCCCAAAGAAATTCTTCATGAGAACGTAATTATATCAATTTTTTAACATTTCTTTTTTCTGCTGTAAACTAGCTGTAACTTCCTGCACTCTGAAAAAAATACTGCAAAAATTTAGAATTCCTAATATTTTTGCAGAAGTTTATTTCTCCTTCTACATAAAAATATTTAATTTCTGGTAGTTTGTTGCACTAGTCAATTTTATTTCTTTCCTTTGAATTACAGCTAGAGAATACATTTTTGCATGTTTGTTTTTTCATTTGATGCAGGAAAATTTGAAAACAGTACTACGCAACCAAAACTATGTTATTGATCATCTAGAACAAAGATAAATGAAAGAGTATTTTAACTTTTGTGTTCTAAGTGTTGCTGTTTTTTATATAGTTTGTTCATGCGCTTCTACTTCTTTGTGATGGGTGTCCTTGTAACTTATGGCAGCGAAGAGAATATTGCAGATAATGTTAATGTGAGTTGTTCCTACATCGCTACATGACATGAAATTATATATTACTAGTCATCTGTGGTAAAATCCACTTAGGCAGAAGAACAATGGAAAGGAATCATCATTTTAATTGTGATGACGTCAGCAATTACCCATCGATGCCCAAAAAATATTTTAGGAATTTATTTTACTTGATGTTGGTTGCATTTCTGTGATGAACAATCCTTGCGCTCTGATTGTTTAAGGCATTATGATGCTTTATCTGTATATTATACTTGTTATGTAAACAAGTGTGACCTGAGAAATGCACAACTGAATTTAAGAGAAAAAAAATAATCTTGTTAAACATGCAAAGGTTGGAAATCTTAGGGAAGCCTTATACCTATCTTGCCCTCTTTGCTTGGGTATTTTTTGCTTTATAAGGAAAAGTAACACAGCCTATTACAATTGGTCCAAATTTAGTATGAGCGTGCAAAATTTTTTCCAAAACTGATGTCAAAAATTATTTCCAGCAATTTTTTTAAATCCTTCAACTTTATATAGCCGTTACATTTTGTGTCTAGATATTAGTATCGAATCACATTTCTTGCTTTGACAGCATTGCAATTGAAGCTTTGATCCCTTGTTGGAGAGTAAGTCTATTGTTAAATATATTGTTAAATATCAATAAAGCTGGTCGTTTGACAATTTTAACTTTTCCTGTCTTTACTTTGCTCAAATGTGTAGCTTCCGAGAGAATCTAAAATTCCATCTTGGGTTTGCTGGTTGTTTAAATTTAAAAATCCTTCGGTACCATGGACAAATGATATGGAGGTGTTGCATAATGCAGGCAAGTAGCACAAGGTTTCTTGTTTAGTATCACTTTCTGTCATGAAATTCTTCTCTTTAAATATGGTAAAATTTCAAGCATGGACTTGTTTACAAGCTCAAATTTATTTTTCAGAAAAATGTGTGTTTGTTATTTAGCTTCTAATGTGGCATATGCATTTTATCCAGAAGAAGAAACAACCAATGGAAAAGTGGGATTGCTTAAATTCAGGTTTATTTTTGAACGTTTTCCCTAAATTTTCCTAAAATTTTCTAAGATTATTGTTGACCTCAGTTAAAAATTTTTCCTAAAGATCTTATTTATTTTTTTAAATTTTATAATTTTTAATTTTGATTTGGCTACCTTTACCAGTGTGTGATAGAACTTTTATGTCTTTACGTTCAGTTGTGTCTTTTCCTATCAAGGCAATGAGAGAAAATTACACAATTTGCTTAAAAATTTTATGTGTGTCGTTTTTTTCCTTGTAGCAAGTCGCCATTTCGATTTAAAGACGCCCTTGTGCAGCCAGTAAGTATTGATTATTATACAGTAAGGTATTGGTTAGGCACCCTCTCTGGTTGGGTACTCAGGAAAAGTAGTTCTAATTCTAAGAAACCTTTCGCCCAAATAAATAACGTTAATCCTCTGATAAATGCCATGCCCAATCTGAAAAATCCAAATTTTAGTAACCAACTAGTTAAACAAGAAGCTGAAACGACCTAAAAAATTATACCTTTATGGTTTTTATACAAGCGAAAATTTATACAACCGTGAATGTAGCTCTCCAGGGAGAAATATGGTATTTCGCAGCAAATTGTGCTATTATGTTTAACAAGAAACTTTTACAATAACTTCTTTTTACAAACGTTTCAATACTGCTTTAAATCTCATTGTATATTCCTCTCCAAAAAAAAACTTTAAAGGTAGTGTCTGCTACAAAACAAAAACTTTTATGTTAACTAATATTAATACACAAATAAAAGTGCTTTAAAAGAAGAAGCAAGAAAACGTTTCAACATGAATTACATTTACACATACATATACATACTTTGACTAATATGTTGTTACTATTTTCTACTGAATATTTCAAATGAATTTTTCATTTGTTTATTTGTGATTTTATTTTCCCAATGTGTTCATAGCCTTTTAAGTACACGATCCAAAAATACTTATAGCACCATAAATTATTTATTTGAAGGTGTCTAGCTCATAGCCGGGGGCTAATTTTTAAGAGATACAAATTAAATTTCTTCTTTATACAGTCTCCGTGCTTTTCGGTCTTGATTTTGAACCTTGCCACTGACGTAGGCAGAAGCATATTAGATAAGCCTCGTTTTCGTGTGCGTAGTGTTTACAAAATGAAGAACGAAAGTAGCTGCACGAGGAAGGAAGCTCTGAAAGTTTGAAAAACAACATTACACTGATACTTTGAATTTATTAATTTTTAACCTGAAATTCGTTAATAATAGTATGTATTCTTTATGTGAAATAACTTTAAGTTTTTAGCAGACACTACCTTTAAAGAAAAAGAGTATAAAATCAGGGAAATGTTAGGGAAAAATCAAAATCCTAAGCAAAGATTCTAAGTCATTTCTAAAGTTGTTACAAACGTGCCTGGCCACTTACTACATCGTTTTTATCTATTGCGTGTGCCAGTATAGCACCAAGTGTTTTGAGTTATAAAAAGGTTTGAAATTATTGCGTACTTTCATTTTGGTAAATAATAACTCTAACATCAAGAATGTTGTTTCATAAATATTTGCATTGTAAAAAATTCGTGAAGCAATGACATAAGGCATACTGTATCGTTTAGATCGTTTTATTATCACATCGGCCATCGTTTATGCCAGTTAATGTGGTAAGTTTCTCTAAACAGCCCAGCAACACCAATGTTTCCAATTTTGAAAATAGATTATTTTTGTTATTGTTGTCAATTTCGATAGCTTGAAAACGAAAGGAAAATAAAAAGAAAGGGAATTATTAGCTATAAGCTCAAATTGATAATTAAACATCATTTGGTCAATTTTTGTTCTTCCTTTTTATTTCATTCAGCGGGTTTGATTCACTTTAAAGGAGAGGCGAACAAAAAACTTTTTTGTGGCAGCCACAAAATAAATTTTAGGTGAGGTAGCAAAAATTAAGGAACGTCTAAATCCCAAAATCTAATAAAATAACTACTATAACGACACACAAATAACTATGTTTCATAAATAAATATCCATATTCCTTCCTAGCAACATTTTTACAAAGTTTTTATGGCTGTGTGGGTAAAAAAGAAGCAAGTTTGAGATGTACTTACCAATAAACATTAAAAATAAGACCTTAACTCAAGATAACCAAGAATATTTTACATACAATCGTAGTGCCAGCATTTTATAACCTTCGTTAATACTTCTTGGAACTTTATAAACATCTTTCACAGCCAATAATAATATTCTTTTCGTAATTTGGTTCGCTTTTTCACAACATACATCCAACTTCGAACGATGAAGTTTGTTGTGATGAGATGGCGCCAAATTTGATAAATACACAGACCGGAAACTTTCAACAACAAATCGAACGTGCAATATGGCGGTTTCAGCTTTGTTTACAAATCTTTATTTTCTTTATCTTTACTCATGAATTAGTTTACTAAGTTTAGTAATAAAAATAAAAATATTTTCGTCGTGTTATTCAACTAATAGCATATTTGCTATTTTGATCTTTAACTTGTGTATTATTTTTAAAAAAACAGTGTGATCATCGAAGCGTGGCCATCACTGTAGAGAAAGATCTAATATTGTTTCTGAATAACCACCAGTTTGGCAAATGTGTAAAAATACTGAACCATAAAATGAATGATTAAGCATTCAAGGATAAAAGTAAAAACTGGTATTTTGTAATAAACTTCTAATGAAGAGATTTTCTGGGTATAATGTGAGTATAATAACGTGTTGTTGTGTGCTGCAAAGTTTTAAGCCACAAATTCACCTTTTTTAAACAAGCAGCTTTAATTTATTACCCCCTTAATATAAAAACAGCAAATCTTTCAGCAAAACCATTTTTTACCTGATTTGATGCTAACTAAATATTACAAAAACTGAACAATTGTCAAGATTTTACGGGATTTTCCAGACCAGCGGATCTGGTCTTTGAAATTATCTCAGGCATCATGAATTTTCAATCAGCAGCCGTGCCGCGGCTGTTCGCCTCTCCTTTAACAAAATTGATAGAGTCGATCGACGTCGGTTAATCCGAAAGTAGGATTGATTCCTACTTTTTGTCGATCAACCTCGGTCGATTCAACCATTCTCGTGAAAGTGGAAACCTGCCTTTAAGTTTTGTATGAATATTTTGTTTATCTTTTAGAGTTACATACACAGTTCGTTCTGGTCCGATCTATTCTGGATTTTGTTTATCCCGTTTACAAGATATCATATCAGGTAACATGATATCATTATATTATCATTATCATTATTTCGAAATGTGATTTGTTGTTGTTTTTCATAGTTGGTAATGTGCTATATATTTTTTTTTTAATATAAAAACTAATAAAATTCAACCGTTGTTATAATTTTTACAATCGACAGATACGTAAACAAAGTCTTTAATTAGAAATTTTTACATTTTCAAGCCTTAAATTTCTGTTGCGTTATTTTGTAAAGATTTTTAGAGTAACTTGCCATCAATCTTCATTCATTTCATTCATAAATCTTTATTCATTTTTCGTATAGCTACAGTTGTATCTCGATCTATTACCTCAAATTGTGTTGCCATTCTATTGGAACCTTTACTAATATATTTTTATTCAAAACAATCGTTAAATACTCAGAAATTTGTTTTAGCGTACCATACCATTTCTCGTTTCATGAGCCAAACGTTTATAATTCAAGTATTATTGCTAAAAAAAGTAAAGACAATTACATCACTACATGAATTGTTTTAGGGAGAAAATTTGAAAAAACTGCACTTTTACAAAATGAATCATATTTTATTTTTATAATTCTTCAGTTTCATGCCAGCACGGAAAACTCCTGATAAAGAAGAAGGCGTGGAAGAGTTTTTGAAGTCATTACAAAAGGTAAGCTTCCTTTTTTCACATTTTAAGACCAAAAAACTAAATATAATGTCAAAGTTACATTTGCGATTGATTAGTGATAAATCTGTCAAAATCTTTTCGGAAGAAAATAAGTAACGGCTGAATTGCATAAACGCAAGATATATAATTTTACTTTTTATCAAACAGTTGGATATTGCACATGCAGATGTTTCTAGGTAACTGCTTCTACCACCTATTTCGGTCCATTCTGTTACTATTATTAAAAAAAACAGTTGAAACACGAGCCCCAAAATAATAGTGACAAAAACATTCTGCTTAAAAATTTTGCGTTCGAAGAAAATTATAAGTGAAGAAAATGAAATTGTAGAAATGTTAAATTTCAACATGTTTGAAATTTTCCAATACCCGAGCCTGATATGTTATTCAATACTTGTTAAGGACATGGCGTATGTGCTTGGAATTGGAGCAACTAATCTCACTGCTCAAGATAAAAAAGAATACATAAAAAGAATAAAAGACGAGGAAAGAATGAGTAAGTCTCGGTGTTACAGCTACATGGTTAAAACGACGAATTGTGTTTGTGGTTTTTGCTTGAAATAAAATCATCTTTTAGGAGACAACCTGGTCAAGTATTTTAATAACAAAATAACTCCTAACACACTGCGTAAATTTGCGATTTCTGAGTTAGGATACCATTTTAAATTTTTAATCGCGATAGAGTATGTTGGACTTAGGACCCCGTTTTCGTTAGCAAAGCTTAAAAAATGATAAAAGTCTATTTTAAATGATTTATACCGCTTTACTTGAGATGTTTAGGTTATTCTCATATGCCTGTATCGTAGGTCTTGTAGTAATTTATATATGAAGTTCTAAATATGCGAAATCTAAAGTGATTCGGAAATTTAAGAATATAACACGGTCCTGGGGACTAGGATTTAATACTAATAAATGAAACTAGTCGTTAGCCCTTCCTTTATATATCGCATTTCGTGTGTCCGTAGCATGGCTGTAAAATCGCGCAGAGAGAAAACGGAAAAAAAGCCTCTGCTTTTTTTCATTTTTTGTATGATTAACTGCGAGAAAGTCCAACTTGTCCACCGCGATAAAAAATTAAAGATGGTACCCTCACTCCGAAATTTTCTTAGCAATGAGGACATAAACAACATCTTAAATCATCTTAGATATTAAATTGACGCCTAGATATAACTGAAAACGACAGAAAAGTACCTTACAAATATTCAATATCCATAATTTATTCTAAATAAGCACTTCCCTTGCTTTTAAATTAAGTTTTCTGGTAAAAGAGACTTTGAACTTTTTTGACCAGGCTAGCTAGCTTTTTTTTCTAAATTCTGCAACGAAACATACCAAATTATTGCATATAAAGCGAGTTCAAGCAACAACAATGACTCAAATCTTTTTACAGGTATTAATTACCTTCTTAAGGCTATTTAATATAGCATTTTGAACAATTAAAGCCCCTCGTGTTGTCTTGCTTCCTCATCAAAACAAACTTTCGATTTTACTGTTATGTATTATGTTTTGCAGACTGTATCTTATTTTACCGCCAAAATAGAATACTGAAAGATAATGCATCTATTTATTAAAAATACTATTTTAAAAATAAAGAATCATAAAAAAGTAATTATTGATTGACATATTGTCTATCCTTGCAATTAAGTGCGTATAATTTCTTGTACCTCAACCTTTTGAATGGTCTGGTTATTACACAATCTTATTCAGAATGTGCGGGGATGGAGAGTAACATCAATGACGGAGATCTTACTTGAGCCGTTTTGTAGCCCCTTTAATGCGAATTGAAATCACTAATTTCTTTTGTATTCTTTTCATTTCCTAAATTTTTTAGAACATGAGCAATTTTTGGCGGCTTCACAATACAATGACAGACCAACCGTTCAACCGAAATTAAAATATAATGACAATATTGAGCAGATGGTGAAACAAGTAAAACTCGTTCTACCGCAAGTTCCTGTGAAAGTTGTACGAGAAGACATGAGTAAGTACAGGCTTATCACTCGTCTTCTAACTGCAATTCCTTCTTTTTTTGGTTAACATTCACATAAAGTTATAAAAAATTTAAACCGTTTGATGCTTATTTACCTGCAAGCTGCAAGATCTCTGGAATGGTCTTACAACAAAATCTGATTGGCTGAAAGGCCTTCGATAACGTTTAAGTTTTAAATTCAAAATGGAAACCTTGAACGTAATAGAAATAAAGCGAAGAAAAAAGTTTGGGACACTATCATACACTTCAAGAAATAACCATTGCTAACCTTAAGTACTTTCACGGAACTTCTCATTTCTGACGTTTCGAATGTTTGAAAACACTGGTAATAATCCGTATCCCAACTATTTATCCGCGGTTACTGAGAAATATATTCACCTCCGTCAACCTTTAAAAGTCCTACTAATTTTGACCTCGTTCAGCATATGCGGAGTGTAAAATACAACTTTTTCTGTGTTCGGAGTTGACCTACAATAACATATGCATTATCGTAGTGTTGTTGTTTGTTCTCGCTGGTTCCTAGTTCACTTATAGTTTATAATTTCAGTTTTAATTAATCATCTAACTTACTTCTGTACTAAACTTGTTAAATAGGTGTTTATATACACCATGAGACGACTGTCGAACTCTTCTTAAAGTTTACATTGAGCGTAATTCTGTTGTAGAAAGTACCAATAATGTTGATGCAACAATATCGAGATTGCTGGAGGGCACCATCAATTACATTCCTCTCACTGAAGAAGAACAGAATGCAGAGAAACAAAAAAGCACAGAAATAAAAATAGAAACAAAACGGGTAGGTGTTCAGCAAATTTTTTTGGCAATTCATAGTACCAGTAGGATAGTGTATTTAAAAAAAGTTTTTTTATTGTGTTCGAATTGGGCCAGGAAACACTTTGCTGCATGCATATTTTACTTTTGATAAAATCCATAAACGCATTAAACACAAGCATTTCACAATTTTGTTTTTATTATAAACGCCCTTCATTTGCGATGCACAAGCATTTCACAATTTTGTTTTTATTATAAACGCCCTTCATTTGCGATGCACAAGCATTTAACTATTATAAACGGCCGATTATAAAGTGCATTATGAAAATTCACAAAGAAGCGCGAAAAAGGTGCACGAAAATTACTTTTAATTTCTATATATAAAAAAATTGCTTTTCAGCCTGTCATTAAAAGTAAAAACTCGTTTGCCAAAACATCAAAAGATCGTCACTTATCGTTTCAAGAAAGAAAGCGGATCATGATTGACGAAGCTAGACAGTATGTAGTTTTGTTTGATTTTGCGTTATATGGGGCGTTGGCAATCAAGAATTTTTTGTTAAAATGACCAATCAGTATTATTTTTATTTATTCAAAATCTTGGGGTTACAGTTAAAAATTAACAATATGTTTGTAATTAAATTTTAAGTTTTCAGGGTAATCCAAGGTTCCAATAAATGTTAAATTTCGGCCAAAAATATATGGTAAATCAGGAAAATGTCAGGAACTTTTGTCAAAATATTTTGTCAGAAAAATGAGAGTTAATATTACCACCCTGGACACCCTGGTACGTATTCATTAAAGTAAGTGTCATACAAAGTTGTATGACTCAACCGTAGTGTGAGAATGAAATAGAATTACACATTTTTCTTTAGAAAATATCTCCAACTACATCCTGAATATAGTTGATTGTGACCAGTACCGCGTGATCACGCTCCGACCTTATCGGTCTAGTCCGTTGTAAGGTCTTTGGCTTATTGAGAAAAAATAGTGGATTTTAGGAACCATGTATAGACATTCTTGGAGGAGGAAACAACATAACCTAGAATGCAGATGTGATTCAGTAACATAGATTATAGGTTACCCTCAACTAATAATGGATGTCTGAGTACTAAGAAGAAAGGGGTACACTACTTTAGTTGTTTAGTTTCAAAGTATTGTATGTTCGTATAAACATTCGTGTGCGTTGCTTTAATGGCGTTTGTGAAGAGTGTGTTTTCTGTGATGATGATGTTGCATGTTGATAATATTTCACTGTGTGTTGGTTCTTATTCCAGCCTTCGTGTTAGCGTCGATTTCATAACGCGGCGATAAAAATCAGCGCGTTTGATCTATGTTAATGATGGTTTTTATTGAATGATTGACGCCGGTCAGGGCGAGCGTTGATGTAGAAGCGGCTTAAGAAATTCTAACATGATACGCACGTTCAAAAGTTTTGGCCTGCTTCTAATTTCTAACGAAAACACGTGTTTTTAGTGTTGGCGACTTTTAAATTGCAATATTTACTGATCTGAGAAGTAATAAATTTTGCGGTTGTATGTGAATTTTATAAAATTACCGAAAGTATCAGTGAGCTAAAATCTACTTGAATACGTGAATTTATTTTTCTCTTTACGCTTCCGCGAAATTCGACATCGAGATTCTTTACTCGCCAAATACGAACATTTTTGATTTGCGAAATGTCCTGTTCTTGGAATTTAATAGTTATATTTGAATGTTTTTACTTCTTAGCTTTCACCAGGTTAAATTCCAGATAAATAAAACTACTAACATTATTATCCTTTTTTATGTATACTTGTTAGTGTAGTTCTTAAAAAATAATATAGATGTTTTCGCAATAGATTTTTTTTTGTAGAATAAACGGTTTAAATGGGTGACAATTCGATATTTTTTGATTAAGTTTTCTCACTACCATTCACTGATTAGTGGTATAATTTGGCGTCTATTATTCCATGTTCCTGATTTTATTTATGTTCCCAATTTTGACTAATTCTGAGACTCAACGTTCTTATAAACTGAGTTTGTTAACAAATTTATTTCATCATTTCTCAAGACAAAAAGAAAGTGGCGCGGCTTAAAGAATCACACATTTGGTCACTATCTCCACCAAGCGGCAGTTTAGAGAATGCCGCAGAAAAAATACTAGAATTGTGAACGTAATTTTCAAAGTTAAATTTGAAGATGTAAATATTTCTGAGTCTTTAATAGCAGTTAGCAGACATTTTAATTCCTGGCTTAGTGTTAGCAAAAATAGTACTGATGCAAAAACAAGGCATACGCAGTGCGGCCAACTCTCTCTCCTAAATAACCTAATATAATCTTGGTTTTCTAACGCGACCTAAAAACTAAATTTATTTTTCAACAGTCAATTATGATCTTTCCTCAACTTTGCGGTGTTGAACATCCGGTAGATTTAACATCCTGGAAGCTATGAAGGTGGGTAGGGAAGGTTTATGTTTTGGACCATTGCATTTTACGAATTGAATTTACGATGAGTAAGAAGAGATGATTGGCTTGCTTAATAGACCTTTTTACATATCCATTTTTATTCCGCAGAATATAGATACCAAAACACCGAATAACAAAAACGAGATTAGTTGTGAGCAAATTTTTAGTTTGCAGCGAAGTAGTGCAGATATGGTTTGTTTACTTGCAGTATTTGCAAAATTAATTATTAGCATTTAGTGATAATATGGGATAATAGCATGTAACTGCCAGACATTTCGCCGTTCTAATGGTTTGTTTATTATTCTTGGTGTTGAATGAGCTAGATTTTAGCTAGCTTTGAATATGATTATATGAGTAGCGCTGGCTGAGTGATTTGTTTCAAACAAACGTGAAATTCAAGCTGTTTATCAAAATTAGTAAGGTTGCTGGTACATATCCTGTGTCTCCATTGAGTGTACCTTCTTTTTAAACAACATCTGTAAAAAAACATTAGCTAGTCTTACTGACGGTGCTTTTTAAATAATAGTTGACTCACATATTACACATTTGTGATTTCAGAATTAGGATACTAATTTGACTTGGTGGGGCAAGCTGGACTTTAATCTTTCCTTGGGATGTTCTTGCTTATTTTTGTCACATTTTAAGCCTAATCGTAGATTGTATTTGGTAAAAAAAATTAAGGAAAATTAGGGTATACAAAAGAGATGATATCCTAATTCTTAAATTTTGTATTCAGAGAGTTAACATCTTAATATTTTTAAGGCAAATAAATTTTTCCAGTCATTTTACTCGGTCAAAAACAAATTTCTTCTTGGGAGGCATTTCACAAAGTAATTTAAAAATTGTTCCTTGGAAAAAACAGAAAATGGTTACTCAAACGGCTTTGACGTACTGCCTAGAAAGGAAGAAATTTCGCAACTGTAATATTTGTAAGGTCTAAAACACAATTTCTGGTTTTATATTTTCACAAATCGACACAATGGAAGAATTCCATGGAGATTACTGTGAATAAACAATTTGAACAATTCTGCAAGACTAATTTTCAAGATTTTGTTCAAGATTCATAGTACGTGCAAACTGTAAGTATTTAAGTTAACCACCACAATGCTTGATACAAATGTATGATTTTTTAAAAGCCGGTAAGAGAAACAGAGAGAGAGTAGTGACAGGGGAAGTGAGTGATCATAATCACAACCAGCCAACATTGATTTTTGGGAAAGGACGAGATCAAAATGAAATTCACAATATTTTTTTCCGGGGTTGTAGCTTAGCTGGCTACTTGCTGTTTTACCTGGTAATTATGCTGGCTGGCTACAAGCAAGCTTATCTTTTTTTTTCAACTAATCAGAGTAATATAAAGTGCCACCGAGCGTTAGTAAACTGTACATTAAGTTTTAGTTCTAAATTTACTCACAAACAGTAAAATAAAAATGTGTTCACATCATTTAAAAAAAAACGTGGCTAGGTTTGAGGTTTAGCTAGCTAGCTTATACTAAAAGATGCGCTTTTAAAATCTACAATATTTTAATTTTTTTTTTGTCACACTATATAACAACAATTTTGTAAAACTGCTAGTTAAAAGCTGTAACAGTCAACATTTTGTTGATACATTCTTCAAACTTGCATGTAAACAACTAGCATCCCGAAATTTGCTTATAACTTATAACTTGCTTATAACTTATAACTTGCTTATAACGCGGAACGAAAATGGATATGGGAATAGGTCTATTGTATTTGGGTATTATGTTCATGAAAATCTTAAAATGCATCAGAATTTGGTTTTCTTTTTCTACGAAGGCGAAGGTTTGTACCCTTTTGACTGTGTTCAGATAAGTCCATTATGGTGGTCAATTTTGTAGTTATTGCGTTTTTGTTGCGTAAACAGGGTAATTGATTAAAAGCGAGGCAAAAATAAAATAAGTCATCATGAGCGCGGGAGCCTGTTTTAACTCTCCTTCGGGTGTGATTCAGAAATATTTGATGTTAAGAAAACAATCCGTCTATCCAGTGAAATGATTATATTGATATTGAAATTTGGCCTTTTAGTCGTTTTCTTGGCAATTTTATTGATCGTGCGGTTTTTAAATGTTTAATGACACACAGCTAAGACAATGTATGGACAGCGCAAATCAAACAAGGTAACAAACAATACAAAACACCATTCTCCTCCCCGGAACTCTTTGATATAAGGGAATTTTTTATCTTGAAAAGCTTTAATGACGAGAAGGACAAAATAGAAATCTGCGAGGTGAACAAAAGCAAGCCGAGCATGATGGAAAATGAAAATGCTGATTTTGTCCACCTAAATGCCGTTTAGGCCTAAATTGGTCCTATGAAGCCGCTTCGTTTTCGATATAATTTAGTACAACAAAATTTGACAGTACCAAACATGATAGCATCAAATCTGGATGGTCGGTGAATGTTTTGATTCGAAAATTAGAAGGTAATGCAAAAAGCAGATAAAAAATGTACCAACATTTTAAGAGAAATTAAAAGCGTTGACAAAGTTTTATGAAAACCTGGTTTCAACTTATCACATACTACTATAACCAACGTAAGTAATGCAATAAATATTCACGGTATCTATCAACCTCGTTCTCAGGGTCTTGTGCCTCCGAGCCGTTATTATGGAGCAGTCAATAATTTTCGCCGCTATCAAAGCAACGGGAACGAGGTTGGGTATCTATTACATCAAAACTTTTCTACTTAGTACGACTGCCTTCTAGCCACTCACTTTAACACCAATACCAATTCCAAGAAAAGACTCTCTACAGAAACGTGCACCAGAAATTTAGTTAATCGAAACAAAAAAGTAAAGAAAATAATCAATTTAATTTCTGGGGAAAGTTCAGAGGCCTTCAACACACAGACAAAACAATGTTACGTAGCGTAGATACCGACCAACGCAAAGAAATTGTTGATCGTTTAAGTGGAATGCTCAAAGCTGTTATACCTGCCGAGCAAGTTGTTGCAATGAAAGCCACACTGAATCTTCCATGGAACCAGTTGAGGGAGTTATCACGTTGGTTTAAAACATTTAATGTTAAAATTTCATCGGAAAAACTTTCACGACAAGTTGCAGAAGACTGGGTTGGTAAGGGCTTGAAAGTTGAGCTTGCTCCTCTGACATCGAAAGCTGCTGCTGGTTCATATGTTGAGATAATTATGAGACCTTGGACATATCTATATAATCTAGTTGGTCATGCCCTTAACTGACTCAGTCAACTCAAGGCATGCAATCTGTTAACTCATCATAATTTCATTCCGACTGGAGAGATTCACCTTAAAATTGGTGGTGATCATGGTGAGATTTCTTTTAAAATAGGTTACCAGATAGCTAATGTCATGAATACCAATAGAAAAGACAATACAGTTGTCTACAGTATTTTTGAAGCCAAGGATAATAGGTCAAACTTACTTTATGTTTAAAACGATTTGAAGCACAAATTGCAGTTAGTCAAGTACCATCAGAGTATTTCTTTATGGTGACTATGCATTTTTATGAATTTTATTAAAAAACAGTGACTTTTCTAATTTGCAGCCAACTGTATGACATCAAACATGTACATTATATTTTAAATTGCACTCACGTAAAAGTAATTATTAAATTTTATTAAGATCTTTAACCCAATTTATTTCAAAGTTCGGCATTGCTGTCTTTGGTGCATAATATCATCAGCCGATATGAATGTTCCAAGAAATATTCGTGGTATCTCGACAGCACGTTCGCTTGATCAAATGAAAATTGACTTCGATCGCTTCAGCGAGCATGAAAACAAAAATCATGCTAAGTTTTGTAATAATGTTATTGCAGAACCATTCTTTAACATATCTTTGGAGAAGGTATAAATTCATGACAATACTACTGACTTGATTTGTGCATGTCCTATCAATCATTAAGTGTGTATATTGATAAAGGTTATGAATTTTTGAAGTTTACTTTTGTATATAGGTTTCCATGCCTGGTCTACATATAACACTTGGTGTTTCCCTAAAGTTATTTAACAAGTTTGAAAGTTTTTGCCATGATCGTGATGTTGAAATAGCTGACCATCTTGCACATTCTAATATTAATTTTGACAATCACTATGGGGAGTACATTTTTGCATTTTGAGACGTCAACGTAAACAGATCATACAGACACGGAACTCGAACAACAGCTTCAGGAATTGCAGGATGAGCTCAATTTTATGGTGATCAGTGACAGAAACAACATCATCAACCAATACGAGCCTCTAATACAAGATCTAGAGAGAAAAATAAAATAAAACAACGCTGAAATAGATGAAATTAAAGAAAATCCATTACCAAAAAATATTGGTATATATACTCTGTTTTTTATCTCCAATTGATGAATGGAAAATAATAATAATAAACTTAGTGGGGTAACTGGCCAGAAATAAGCATCACTCCAAAGCTGCACATGCTTGAAGACCACATGGTTGGATTTTTACGTAAATGGAAAGTTGGTTGTGGATTTTATGGTGAACAAGAAGGCGAGAGTATCCATCACGAGTTTAACGCGATGAAAAACCGGTACAGCAACGTTAAGGATCCTGTCAAACGGTAAAGATATATTATGAGCCAACACTTGCTGACAACATGCCCTGAAGCAGCCACAATAAAACCAAAGCCAAAAAAGAGAAAAATAAAATAATATGCTTACCACCGGCTTTATCACAAAGCAAGATAATCTTTGTCTCGATTTTTAGCAAATCTGAACATCGAAAATTGTGTCACAGTTAAGTCACTCATGTGCATTTCTTTCCATTTAGCCCTTTGTTATATCCTTAAAAACTCCAGGTCTCTTAAAAGAACAATTTAAAGAGAAAATGGTGTCACCTTGAGAAAAAATGTTTGCCAACTTTCAGTAATCAGAGCGTTGACATACTATGCCTTTGACAGAAACTAACTGCTGTAACTTGTTCTTTTGTTAGTATATTTTCCTTTGAGCGCTTTATTTTCAATCCAAGAAATAGATTTACTGAGATTAAAGTGGATAAATCAGACCTATTTATTTATGACTTAAAAGGCCGTAGGTTAAGCCTGGTTCAGACTGACTTGTGGTTGCGTTGCGACTGCGTTGCGGTTGCGCAATGTTGCGCACAGTGTGAACAGTTTTGAAAATAGCGCCTCAAGAGTGCCGCAAGATTGACGCAAGAGCACAAGAATATCAAAACTTTTTGATATTTTGCGTCGTTGCGTCAATCCTGCGGCACTCTTGCAGCACTATTTCAAAATGTGAACACGAGCGCAACGTGCGCAAGTATGACGCAAGAAATTTAAAGGGCTGGAAGATTTTTTTTTTCATTTTCACTTGGAGAGTATAACGATGTCAACAGAAAACGAACAAAAACTTGCTGAGGCTGTGAGAAAATATCCTGTTTTATATGATAAGCAGGATAAGTATTTTAAAGACAGAAATAAAAAGAAACTTACTTGGAAAGATAATTTTCTTCTGTAACTTCGTTTCAAAAGTATAAAACTTAAAATATTACAGATTCGTTTTCGTCCATGTCGCTAAAACTTTAACAAAATCCTTGCGCCAAGGCTTGCGGCATTCTTGCGCCACTTTTGAAACTTGCACAAGTGCGTATGCGTACTCCACCGCCGCAAGCGAAACGCAAGTCAGTCTGAACCAGGCTTTAGCAGAAACAGCTGTGAAGTCAACGGGAGGAAACATATTAACGAAAAGGAACAAAACAGAAACGATGAAACAACCAGTATTTTTTTCTGCGGCACTGCATTAATTTTCCGACAAAATTTCTTGTGCATGAAGGTGGTGATCAAAGGTGTGATTTTTCAAGGCGCACCGGCTTCTTATTTTGTATGCAATGCTGTTTCCACTACTTAAGGCGTAAATACACACAATTTTGCCGTTTAATTTGAAGAAAAATTATTAATCTGAAGTTGATTTAAAATACTGCAATCATGCTAGAATTATTGAACAACCTGCACAAATTGATTTATTAACACCAAACCGGTTTGATTTTATTCACGGCCGAACAATATTATCGTACACAAACACAAGCAAAATAAGAGACATCACATTGGTAAATGTAGCCAATTCTATGGCTTAGCGCGATACCTGAAAAGCGGGCCAGCGATCTCAGGACTGAGACTCAGACTGAGCGAGATAAGGCTGTAAATACCGTATAGTAGTTGCAGGTACTATCGCTGCTTAACCCTATTCCTACCAGGAAGGTGCTCATTCGGCACCCCCTGTACATTATCATCTGCCATTTTTTAAGTCTTTTCTCTTGTATACTTAAATTATTTGACTTTTAATATCCTTTTGTCTCTCAACTTTTGAAATAGAAAAAAAATAAAAAAATATTGACTTATTGGTCACTGTCATCATCAATGGCCATGTGCCCTTTAAGCACCTTCCCGGTTCTATCAGGGACAAAAAGTCCCGATAGGAATAGGGTTAAGCAATGTGCAACAAAGTTACATTTAACTGATGATATATGTTTTATTTCTTGATGTAAACTATTTACTGTTTGTTCAAGTTGTTCACACTTAGCTTGTAAATTTATTTTTTCATTTTTCAAAGAAACAATTTTTAAAATTTTGGAGTTCTTTTTTTATCTGTTCCAATTCAGATATCTCTGGTGTCTCTGTTACTTCAAGTTCTTCATCAGAAAAATTGGGTTCCAATGGTGTCTGAACTCTGCGTGTTTTCCTGGGAGACGCTCTTAACATTGGTTCTTTTCGGATTTTAAAATCTTTTTCAAAATCATTCCATGCATGTAATATTAGCTTTGCTCCATCCAGCAGTCTTTTACGCGTATTCCTCCTGGTGGTTTATAAACCAAACCGATGTCAAAGTGTAATGTTAAAACCATTAAGACCATCCTGTCGTTTAATTAAATTCCATCACAATATTTTTGCAAAGGTATCACGAAGAAAATTAAAAAAACTAACCTTATTTCGCTGTCTTTCTCCATTTACCCATAGTATATTCACGAGTTGTGCAGTCATAAGCAGCACATTCACAACTCAGAGACTTGTTTGCTTTTTTTTAGGTTCTTGTCCGCCATCTTATTTGTTTATGCAGCCTTAGCATCGATTTCGTGCCAAGCAGTTATTGCGCAATCGAATTTTTTAATAGGAGTATTCGACTTGATAATTTGACATTTTTTATAAATTCCACGACCGGGTTGATTTATCGCTCTTGCATCGATTCTTCACAACAAACCAATTACATATTTACCATTAAATTTAGCACTGCTACGGACAATGTCGCCGTGCAGTGCTATTTGTAGAAGTGAGCAGGGTTAGAAATATACAACAATTTAGGGGGTGTTCATATGGGCCCGGTTAGCCGGTTGTTGATTTTTATGTGAATTTGTTAAGAGAGCCGTGATAACAAGCGGACTGATTCAGTTCGGCTAACTGAGCTCATATGAACACCCCCTTAACAGCTGGTCGATTTTTACGAACATGTTGCAGCGCGTATTTTCTACATCAATATTCTAAACAATGCTCATTTTCTGAAAATGTTGAACAGTAAGAGGAAACATAGAAAGATCTAGCTATTATTTGGGGTAAAGAGAAAAAACGAGGGAAAAGAGAAAAGTATAGCCAAAGAAAAATTTGTTATTTTGGAAATTACTGCTGTTTAGAAAAAAATGGAAAAAAGGAAAGCAGAGCCAAAGCGTTTCTGACAAAACAGTTATAAATTATCTTCACTTTTAGGTTATTAGATGATCGTGCTGTTAATATTTTTACCTCTGTGTTTTCCTTCCGACATC
The DNA here is from genome assembly GCA_030067915.1 of Hydractinia echinata. Lineage (NCBI taxonomy): Eukaryota > Metazoa > Cnidaria > Hydrozoa > Anthoathecata > Hydractiniidae > Hydractinia > Hydractinia echinata. Next base: position 2,169,947 of record JASGCC010000028.1, read on the forward strand.
TTGGTGGCATGTATTTTAGCTGCTTCAGTTTTACGACACTGCAGAGATCTTCGTGTACACCACCAACGATTAATATAATAAATTTCGATGCTTCGACGGTTTGTTGATTTGAGCGAGTTTTTACCAGTAATTAATGTAACGCTATCCCTTAGCGTTAGGGATAGCGCCAAGTAGCCTTTGGATCTTTCCGACGAAGCGCAAAAAAGGAAAATGAGAATATCAAATAACATTTCTTTTTTATTACAAAGCTTTTCACTGGAAAGTAAGTTGCTGTATAAGAAGAGATATTGGAAAGAAATTGAATTTTAAAGATGGGGAATTGTTTTCCTCCACGTCATTATCCAACCAGAAACTACTATTGCGTACTCGCATGGAAGGGAAGAAATGAGAAGAGAAAATCCTCAAGGAAACAAAACTATGATTCTTTCAGCTTTCCAACAACAAGTACGTATCGTGCTGTGGAAAGTGTAGGTAGATTTACACTGATGATTTCACAACTGAACTGAAAGAATTTATGTTGAAACAAGCACAGCCAAAACTGAGACATATAATAAGTCGGTAAATAAAGTATTAAACACAAGGCAGATTTGTTATAATAAGGATTCTAAAGTTGTTTCTCCTCTACATTTCTCTAATGGTTATGAGGATAAGACACCTTTTATTTCGTTACGTCAAAGTGGAAGTGTACTTAATTCAACAAAGTCTAGGAAAGGGACAACAGACATACACAACCTTGGTGAATCTGAATACTCGTTGCAACGGTATAATGCTAGTATCACTGCAGCTCTCCCAACTCCTTCATCTTCATTTTCGGTTTCACCTTGTTAAAAGGTGGTGTACTTAATTCTACAAACTCAAAAGGGGCGGCAGGGATCAATCTGGGTCTTTCGAATTTCCCACCTTTAAGCAAATTACCCGGGGTACCCTCAACTTTTTCTTCTACTTCACCAACAACATCATTTCAAAGTGGAAGTGTATTGAATTCAACGAAGTCGACAATAAAGACAACAGACATACACAAGCGAAATGATTCTGCATACCAACCTGTAAGCCAGCCACCACAATCTTATTCTAATATCACGAAAACGGCAGCACTTTCAATGCTTTCTTCCACTTCTCTAGCTGGCAGCCATAAAAGGAAAAAAAATGGAAACAACGCCGGGTGAAGAAAGAGCAAACCTCAATAAACACAAATCAAAGCAATATGAAGCCTTTTTGTCACCAAAAGATAGCGAAACCATTGTAAAACTTGAAAGAACCCTCTCATCGTCAGACGTTTCTTTGATGTCTCTTTACGATTATCAGAATTTTCGGATGAAGAACTAAGGAAAGCGATGTTTCCCGATTTCAAAGATTTCGGGAAACAAAGTTTCTTTTCGGATTCTGCACTGCAATTAGTGCGTAAATTACGCGCATGCGCTGTTTAGAGCGCGTTTAATATATATTCAACAGTTAAATACTGTTCTTTCTCTCTCGCAACAAGCTGTTATCGTTAACTCGTTGTGAACATGGACGATATTGAGACTAAGATTCAAAGCATTGTTGACAATGCCCTTTCAAAGTACCAGGACCAAACGCTGACGGCTGCTTTCAAAGTGGCTGAGAAGTTTGCCAGCGATTTCTTTGACAAACAGAAGAAAGACAATGAAGCCCTCCACGATGAAATAGAACTGAAGACTTGTGCTGTGGACCTAAAAAGTAAAGGCAACAGATCACAATTCGAGTTTTGTTGCCAACTAAATTCTACACTAACTAAGATCGAGGAAGGAGTTACAAACAAGAACCTCGAATTGGCCAAGGAAAACCTAGAGAAAGGTAAGAAGTTAATACGCAAACGTGTGAAATTGATTAGACTGGCTGATAGAGAAAACTGGGCTACAGTTAACGAGTACTTAAGCGATGATATGGCCTCAGATTCTGACGACGAGAAAATGATAAGCAGGGCAATAAGATCAGCCGACGCGAAAATAGAAAGGAGAAAGAAATCCAGAAGTGATAAGAGAGGCTTTGATAAGTCTAATGCGCATCATCCTTTTAAGAGAAATTACAAAGGTTATTCTGAGCAGAGTTGTTGGGGTTGTGGTAGGATAGGACATTTCTATTCGCAATGCCCATTCAACAGAAATCCGAACAGTTCAAGTTCCTACAGACATCCTGCTTCTTTAACCAGGACATATAAAAGTTAACTAATATTTTTTTGTTTTTTGTAATTTTTGTGGCTTAAATATGCGTTGAAATTTAGATATATATAGTCCGAATCGAGCAAATCGACATTTTTATTAGAGATAATTTCGGAGCATCAGGAGACTACAGAAAGCGTTGTCGGAAAACTATCGAAAAATTACAAATTCTGGCGAAGCGACCTCGAAGCATCACCTTTCGTTTTAAGCATGGTTAAACATGGATATAGATTACCTTTTTCTTCAAGACAAATCCCTTCTTTCTACGCTAAAAACAACGCGTCTAGTCTAAGACACAGCGATTTCGTTGAGGCCAGCATAAACGAGCTTCTACATCAAGGTTGCATCGAAGAGGTGAAAAGTATGCCATTTTGCTGCAATCCTTTGACAGTTGCTGAAGGAAAAAAGTTGAGATTAGTCATAGATTTGAGGCATGTCAACGAATATCTAAATTTTCCAAAGTTCAAATATGAGGATCTAAAAATTGCTAGACAGCATCTGGAAAAAGAATACTATTTTACTACTTTTGATTTAAAAAGTGGTTATCACCATGTTTCTATTCATGACGAAGACAAAAAATATTTGGGATTTGCATGGACATATAAAAATGGCACAACAAGATTTTTTCAATTTAAAGTTTTACCTTTTGGCTTAGCCAGCGCATGCTACGCTTTCACTAAGCTTACTAAACCTCTAGTGAAAAAATGGAGAAAACAAGGCATACGGAATACTATGTACTTAGATGACGGAATTCAGTCAGTAAAAAGTTTCTACCTGGCAAAACTGCACGCTGTTATTGTAAAGAATGATTTAAGAAAAGCTAGACTAACAATAAACGTAGAGAAATCAAGTCTTATTCCAAAACAAGCGGGTTCATGGCTTGGCTTTAATATAAATACAAGCACGATGGAGTTTTCTGTACCTCCAGAAAAAATCGAACATTTGTTTACCTTACTTCAAAATTTATATAAAAGAAATTTCGCTTCAGCTAGAGAGGTTTCCAAGGTTTAAGTCAGAATTATCTCCATGCAGATAGCCATCGGTCCACTAACTCGATTGTTTACACGTCAAATGTATGCTTTCATTGATTCATCTAATACATGGGACACACCCATGTTTATTAATCAAGAGTTGAAAAACGAATTTGATTTTTGGCTTCGCAACCTAAACAATTTAAACGGTTATCAAATCAAAACATGTAATGTTTCATCGAAACATACCCTGTAGCGATACAGGGTATGGAGGCTATGTGGTACAAAAGTGGGGGGATTTATTAGCAACTGGAAAATTCTCACCCCAAGAATCTGCGACTAGTTCAACATCTCGCGAACTTTTAGCTGTAAAATTCATTTTACAATCTTTCGGCTTACAACTACAAAACGAAAATGTGCAATGGTTTTCCGACAATATGAATGTGGCTAGAATAATCGAAGTTGGCAGCGCTAAAACACATTTACAAAAGATCGCTATAGAAATTTACGATTTGTGTATGCAATTTAATATCAAATTGACGCCGGCTTGGATCCCAAGAGAATTTAATCTAATCGCAGATAACTTGTCAAAAATTTTAGACACCGATAGCTGGGGGATTGACTTTGAAACTTTTAAATTTATTCAATCGAAATTTGGAGCATTTACATACGACCGATTTGCCGACGAGCAGAATGTTAAAGTTAAAAAATTCAACTCCAAGTTCCATTGTATCGGTTCTTTTGGTGTTAATGCGTTTACTTTCAATTGAGCGCATCACTTTAATTGGCTTTGCCCCCCTGTTTCGTTAATTGGAGAAGTTTTGATTCATTCCAAACGGTGCAAAGCAAAAGGCGTTTTATTTATTCCCTTGTGGAAATCTTCATATTTCTGGCCAATGTTAACAACAAACGGCGAATATTTCGAACATTTTATAAAGGATTTTTTATTGTTAGATCCTTTTTATTTGAACTATTCAGGAACTAAATCAGTTTTTGACGGTTTTAAAATTTTTTATTCTTTAACGTTACTTATAGACTTTTCTTAGTTAATTACTATGTTGTGTAAGTTGTTATTAGATACTTTAAAAAGAAACAAGAATAATTGTGTTAACCTATTACTTCTTTTGTTTTAATTTAAATTTACAGATTTTACACAAAATCAACTAATTATAAACAACTTCGGCTAAGCCGTCTTGTCTAGTGGGGCCGCCTTGGCCAGCGAAAAGGCCGTCTTGGTTAAGCTACCTTGGCGAGTGTAGAGCCTCTTTGGCTACAGAAAGAGCCGCCTTGGCTACAGAAAGAGCCGTCTTGGCTAGAGAATAAGCCGCCTTGGCTAGAGAAAGAGCCACATTGGCTAGAGAATAAGCCGCCTTGGCTAGAGAATAAGCCGCCTTGGCTAGAAAATGAGCAACCTTGGCTAAAAAATGAGCCGCCTTGGCTAGAGAAAGAGTCGCCTTGGTTAGAGAATAAGCCGCCTTGGCTAGAGAGCCGCCTTGGCTACAGAATGAGCCGCCTTGGCTAGAGAAGGAGCCAATTTGGCTAGAGAAGGAGCCGCATCTTGGCTACAAAACACGAAAGTTACGTAAAATTATTTGGTTTTATTTAGATCACATCTTAGACCTCGGAATATGGAAAAAGTTAGACTCTATTCAGAACGATACCCTCAGACAAAAAGCATGTTTATTGCCACAACTTTTCGACGCAGCTTTTGCCGACGGAACATTAGAAAAATATAGAAGGGCTTGGTCCAAATGGATAGATTGGTGCCAAAACTACGACGAGGTTTCATACTGCCCAGCAGATCCATTTTTTATTTGAATCTATTTCAACGAATTAATATTATCAAGCCAGTCTATCAATAGCATAACCAACGCTTTATGTGGGATCCGCTGGGGACATATCAAGGCAGGGTTTTCCTCCCCAAACGATACTCCAATGGTTAAACTCGCGTTTAAAGGAGCCAAACGTCTTGCCGAATCAAAAACCAGCTACAGAAAAGAGCCTTTTACCATCGAGATTTTAAACGATCTAGTCGGAAGATATGGCACTTCGCAAAACTTAATTCATTTGAGATTTCTTCTGATTGCGATTTTAGGGTTTGCAGGGTTTTTTAGAATTAGCGAACTATTAAACTTGAAAGTAAAACATCTAAACGAAAAGGTCGACTCATTCGAAATATTTTTGGAAAAATCAAAGACAGACCAACTAAGAGAAGGGAATATTGTGTACATTGCTAAAACCAGTTCTGCTACATGTCCAGTATTTTGGCTCAGAAAATACTTAGCATTGACGAATCTTAAAGGTCAATCCGAGTCATTTTTGATATGTCGCCTTGCAAAAACCAAAAAGGGTCATAACGTGCTAGGTCACCATCCTATTTCGTACCAAACAGCCAGAAAATCATTCCTGGATCATACCGAACACCTAGCAACACAATCTGCATTCTGCCTTCATTCTTTAAGATCTGGAGGAGCCTCAGCGGCTGCTAATAACGGCGTATCAGATAGGCGCATAGGAAAACACGGACGCTGGTCATCGTCAACATCTCGAGATGTCTACATAAAAGACAGTAAAACAAATAGACTTAGCGTTTCAAAAAACCTAGGATTGTAAATATTCTCAATATCTCCCGGTTACTCTTTTATACCTCTCGCATTTCAGCCAGCGCGAAATACCAATGTTCACCAAAAAAGTAGTTTTTTGTGTTTGTCAGGAAGATGTGAAAAGAAGCGATGTTTCCCGATTTCGAAGATTTCGGGAAACAAAGTTTCTTTTCGGATTCTGTACTGCAATTAGTGCTTAAATTACGCGCATGCGCTGTTTAGAGCGCGTTTAATATATATTCAACAGTTAAATACTGTTCTTTCTCTCTCGCAACAAGCTGTTATCGTTAACTTCAGTACTTAACAATTGTTTTCTTTCTTTTATATACTATGTCGAACTCGACGAAGTCGACGAAACAAGACACCACCTAATCAATTCAAAAGCAAGAGACATCTCCCAAAACAGATCTTCGAGATAAAGGATGACGCAACAAACAACAATAGTTCAATATTTATTATTCCGTCTAAACATTGTTAAATAGGAAATTATGTTAGTAATTGCTTACGTCGTCATTGAGTAGCAATCTCAAAGGTTTTCCCAACCGAAAAAAGCATAGGAACCTCTAGTTCGGCTATTACAGAGTACGGTGGTTTTTATCCTGGAGTAGGAGGCGATTACAATAAAAGTAATCGTCTTCGTGCAATGATCTCACGTCGACGTTCTCCTTGTAAACTTTACTTGTATTACTCGTACTTGTACATTATTCACGACGGAGTCAACGATTTCAGCCAGCGCGAAATACCAATGTTCACCAAAAAAGTAGTTTTTTGTGTTTGTCAGGAAGATGTGAAAAGAAGTAACGCTACCTAAGGGGTACGATATAGACTTTGATTTATTTGGATATGAGGACAACACAAAATATGATTTGTATTGCCACTCAACTAATGAACACGAAGAATATGATGAGAATATCCAAACTTGCAAAAAACCCATTAAGTTTGCGTTTTCATGAATGTAATATAGTTTCACTTATGGTTTGTCTCATACTTACGTGGATCAGATTGAACGAGTCACAAATGTTGAATTAAAGGACAATTGTTGTTAGTGCTGGAAACAATTTTGGAAACAAAAATTGAGATCTGGTATTGAGAAATATTTTGAATCTTTATAGAAGTGAATAAAAGCTCGATTTTGATTGAGAAACGATACGACGGTCCTCAGCCATGCTTTGGTTGTTACTGTTGCAAAATATGTGACAGGCGAGTAAACATGTTATGTCGCTTTGAATTTAAAAATATTTTTAATTTTGGACAAAAAATTAATTTTGGCAAATGGTCATAACTGAAATTTTAGTAGAGTAAAGTACTTTGATCTGCGTGGTAAGATATTAGGCGCTGTTAGTGGGTGTGGCACTTAACCTCAACCATATATCATCCTGGGCTGGCACTAACGAAGGGACAAAAACTGGTAATAGGTTACCCAACATACTTTACTGCAGTTTAGTTGATATACTGACTCTGAATAAAGTTATCTTGGCCAACTTTCTTTCAAAAATTTTAATTTTTCTTTTATAAATTTTTTTCTTTTTCTACTTACTTCTGAGTTCCATGACAACTCAGAAGTAAGTTGGGTGGATAATTTTCAACTTTGTTGCAAATGTAAGTCTAAATGCTATATTTTCAAACATCAAAAATAGAGTAACGCACCACGTAGAAGAAGGAATAAAAATAATAACAGCTTATGCTTACATGTATACATGGAGCACACAGAAATTATAAGATAAACAGTAATAGAAACGACAGTATACGTCGTAACGCACCCTACTTTTACATTCTGCAGTTAAAGAATATCGCTAAACACAGAGATAAAACTTTGTATTTATGTCTTAAGGACGCATAAGAAAACAAAAGCCAAAGATGAAAGATGATTTTTTCTTATGTTTTCTTATATTTTAACCAAAACATTTTAAACATGAATCTCAAATAATTGTTATATAAGCTGTAAAATTCATTTTAACTTAGTTAATTCATTTTAATGAAGACAAAAATAGGTACATGAGTATACTTTATATAAAAATAAATAAACGCCAAATTTTGTGGTTTTGATTAAAAAAGTGTGGTTATGCTGTGATAACTCAACATTTTACCACTAATTCTACCAGACATTTTAGGTCTAACATTCGTGGGAGCATGTCACGCAGAAGTTGAGTAAAGGGAAAGTCCCTACTCAAACCACGAACGCTTTTTCGTTGGAGTCTGCTTATAATAAAGAGAAATGAGTTGGTGTAGAAATGCTATCAGGAAACTATACAGTGCTGTGTCAGCACCAGTAGCAGCAACTCGCGACGCTCTTGCCGATCGACTGCAGAGTGTGCGAGATACTGTTACACTTTATTACAACAGAGAAAAGGAACAAATCTCGACAGGGCCAACGCTGCACGACGAAATCGAAGCAGAGGCACAAGAGAACTACTACGACGCTGAGGATATACAAGACGAATACAACGGAGTCGGACATTCAGCACATATTTGACGAAAACGACACATAGATGCTGGAGGATAGGAATCGTGTCTAGACTCGACAAAAAGAATCTCAACCAACCTCTAACGGATGCTATCATGCAGAAAATCACGCCAGACATTGAGATGAGAGGTACAGCTTTAGCTGTATCATTCACAAAGGTGGAGGGAATCATCTCCATATTGGAAGAGCAAAGGTACGAAGGCACTTTCAAGGCTATAGAAGCTTTCATAGAGGAATGTGAGATAAAGCGTCTTGATCTCGAAGATGCAGAGTTGTGGAGCAAAGCTTACCTATCTGCTGTGAGAAACATAGAGACCCCAGGGTCATACGAAGGGAAAATCGTCCTCAACCATATGCAAATAAAAGTCATAAGCACTAGGGAGCCACTGTTTGGTTGTGGTCTATTACCAGACTTGCTACAGAAGAAGCGGTGTATCTATGGTATGGATGAAAAGGAAGATAGAACTGACAATCTATGTGTTTGGAGATGCCTAGCGATATACTACCGCGGAGATGAAAGCAGAGACAAAAGTTTGTCACGGAAGAGGCACTCGAACTGGCTCAAAAGTATTATGAGGTCCCAAAGCTAAAACGTAAGGATGTGCGCCCCACAAACCTGGTGGATATGGAGGGTATTGCAAAGCACTTCAACCTCAACATCGGCGTGTATGAACCCAAGACAAACTCTGAGAGGCACCTTGGAGACTCGTCTACGGCCAGAACCAACACACAGAAAGACTAGATGACATCACCCTTGGAATGTTGCTTCTACATCAAGAAGATAGAGGTTTTGACAAAGACGCTGGAGTGCGAGGAGTGCGAACAGCTCTTCACAAAAGCCTGCAATCTGACAACACACAAGAAGAACGAGTGCAACGGTCACAAGACGACATAAAGGATAAAAAGTAAAGGAGAGAAAGTGAAGCGTATGCCTAGTAAGTCGAAGAAGTTCTTTTACGGAGAGAACTTCAGCTACCCTGCTTCGCAATGGATAGAGTGCATGTCGATGGAGACAGGAAGACATATACACTTGCACTCTGGGGGCATGACGGAGAACGCATCATACGAGAGGAAAAGGGGAGCTCAAATTAGACGGTTCTACCACGAGAACAGTCTACGAGTACCATGGTTTCATCTGGCATGGATGCCCCTGCCAGCATCTGCCAGTCTAGGAATGTTAGGTTCCACCTAAGGTTAAGCGTTCCTTCGAAAAAGAGTTTACGCCATATCCCCGCTACATCGTCTTTTACTTTAAAGCCCTCCTGCTCCCTATGAACCAGCAGTCTGCTGCAGGCCTGATGTATATATCAGATTTTTAAATTTAGTTGTGAAGAGAAAGTTTCCGACCACATGCAGAGAAGTGTTAAGTGCGGAAGAGAAGTGTCAAAATGCAGAAGAGAAGTGTGAGAATACAGAAGAGAACTGTTTGGATCATAGAAGAGAAGTGTTTTTAAATTGGAAGAGAAGTGAGCCATAGGGGCAATCGTAAGATCCGCCCCTGACATATCAGATCCGTCGCGTAATATAATTACGGGGACAAGGAACCCAAAGCGCGGTTTTCAGGAATAAGTAATTCAGGGTCCGTGGATTTTACCACATTGCATGGGATAATCTTGTCAAAGTGGAAGATGTAAAACTTGTTGTTGTCCTTTTTGTGTCCTTGATATCGTAGCTGGATAGTTGTTATTATGTGTTGCAAATCCGTGGAAGAGAAATGCTATAGGACGGAGAAAAATATTTTCATGGAAAACTATTTCCCTTTTTTGGAGGGGATGAAGAGGGGGCATTAATTATTACGAAGTTAATATTAGATAGATAGATAGATGTGCATATTTTACATGGCTAGCCTCACAAATATCGAGGGATATACCCTGTCTATTATTTCCAGGAGGGGCCATGGCTTAGATGGAGAGTCCTAGAGTATTTAATGCTCATTTTGAGCTACGCACACCCAATTCTTGTGGCAAAAAAGTCACGTGGCTAGGTTTTTAACCAATAGGATTATTGCATTTTGGGGGAAAACAAACACTGTGGTCAAATGTTCCTAAAACATTATTCTTTGCAAGTCATATAATAAATTCAGGTGAGTGTATTGTTTGCCCCCAGATGTGATGTCATCATTGCCACAAGAATTAGGGCCCGCGCTCTACTAGACAACTCCAGGCATCATCCAACGGCCCACACCAGTGTGCCATCTCCCCAATTTCCCTCACATGGCTTGGGTTAACCCGGGGCTATGGTAACATTCACTCGCCCATGTTGAATCGCCGTCAAGAGGAATCGAACCCCGGTCTCCCGCACACAGAGTACGAGAGCTATAACCACTAATCTACGGCACCATTACCAGCAAACAGCATTTTCCTTTGTCATGTTGTATGAAATAATTATTGGATACATGTAGCTAGCTAGACTTATTTTTTTTATTTTTATAAAACACGCAATGTTTTTCATGTTTTAAAAGGATATTTTGACTTCTGCTGTTTGTTGTTTATATATATTTTAAAGTCCTTCACACAGCACAGCAGCTGCTTTGTTTTGGTTAGCTCCTACATGCTGACCTTTAGGTCTCCTGACCACTGGGTTTGCAGTTTACCTATATATATAGGGTCATGCCTTTTCCTTTCATTCCTCTTCAGTTCTTCTTCTCAAATATGCTACAATATATGTTAAACTGATATTTTAAAGCTGTGAAAGAGTATACAAGGAAGCATCACTCACTTACTCGACTTTTAACAACGTACAAAACAATACTACAGCTTACTCAACCAGAACATAAATATCTCACACCGTTTGACTCCCTCAACTTTTATCATGAAGATGTTAATTAGAAGATTGTTCTAGAAAATTGATAGTTGTTTCTTGTGATGAGTACGGTAGATAAAATTAGCAAAATGCAGTTTGAATACATCTTTAACTTTCAAAATGCGTAGTTCTTTAAAGAGCGGATTAGTTGGAGGTAATGGCCCAGGTGTGATGGGATAGTTGTCATTAGATGTTAACTTCCTACCGCCTTTTTTTGTAGAGTGAGAATCTGTCTAAGGACAGAATCACAGGCTGACCCCCAGACTTGAATGCCATAAACAATATGAGAATAAATTAAACTATTATAAACATTTTTAAGCATATTTATGTTCACAAATGGTCTTAGCTTATACATTAGACCTATGCTTCGACTATTTTTTTAGACAGTGTAACGCCAGTCTGAGAGACAGAAAGAGTTCAGATGAGCTAAGAAGCAGGCTAAGTCTCCGTAGAATTAAAGATGTTATCCAGATAAGAAGATTGAATTGGCTGGGGCACTTGGAAAGAATGGAGGAGGATAATTGGGTAAGAAAGTGTAGAGACTTGATAGTTCCTGGGGCAAAGCCCAGAGGCAGACCGAGAAAGACTTGGCAGGAGGTTATAAGGACAGACTTGATACAGAGGAAGTTAAGTTTAGATCTAACACAGTCTAGATCAGATTGGAAGAGGGTCATTAATATACCCCGTCCAACCCATGCTAGCATGGAAAACGGACGTTAAGCCGAGAATGATGATGATGATGATGACAGTACTGAGATATGTTGTTTCCAGTTTAAATGTTGATCAACATAAACGCCAAGGTATTTAATACAATCACTTTGAGTGATTGCACAATTATTAAGTTTTAGAGTAACATTGTGATTGAGAGTTTTGTTGTTGCTGTGAAAGATAACAAAGTTGGTTTTACTTAGATTCAGAGCTAAACGATTGATATTTAACCATAGGCTTAATTGTTTGAGCTCTTGGTTGATACAGTTTTCAAGCTTGAGAAGACTATCAGATTCAAAATAGATGTTCGTGCCATCCGCAAAAAGAAAAAATAACAGTTTAGATGAAATGTTAGGCAGATCATTGATGTAAAGTAAGAAGAGAAGTGGGCCAAGTACAGACCCTTGGGGGACCCGGTTGTAATTGTTTTGAGAGAAGAAGATTCATTTTCAAAAAATACATATTGTTGTCTACCTGATAAATAAGACTCAAACCAATCTAAAGAAGCACCCCTGACACCATAGTGTTCAAGTTTGGATAATAATATTTTGTGATTAACAGTATCAAATGCTTTTTTTAGATCTATAAATATACCACATCCAAATTTTCCATTATCAATTGAGTTCCTAATGTGTTCTGTCATTTCCATTAGAGCAAATATAGTAGAATTATTCTTTTTAAACCCAAATTGGTTCTTAAACAAAATTTGATTTAATTCAAGAAAATTGTAAAGTCTTTTATGCATTAATTTTTCTATGATCTTATCAAAAACAGATAGCAAAGATATTGGTCTAAAGTTATTCAGATCTTGCGTGGAACCCCCCTTATGTAGAGGGATGACTTTAGCAACCTTCAAAGCATTAGGAAAAGTACCAGTTAAAAACGAGTTATTAATTAAACTGCAAAGAGGAATTATAATCAGACCAGCCACAGATTTTAACATGTTAATAGGTATACTAGCAGGACCTAAACTTATACTTTCCAAACCTTGAATAATATCAAGCACCTCCTGTGAAGTAACGTTGGATAATAAAAATTCATTGTCTTGTCTATTTTTTAAGAATTTGTCAGGCGAGATGTTCTTTATTTTAGGAATACTTTTATCTAAATTAGGACCAACATTCACAAAAAAGTCGTTCACATGATTGGCTATCAATTTTGGATCGTTGATAATCGAACCATTGACATTAAGTTGAGAAATGCCTTGGTTTGAGTTGTTTTTTGTATTGATTAAATAGCGAATACCTTGCCAAGTTTTCTTTATGTTATTGCTATGAGTTAGAAAGTAAGAGTTGTAATAAGCAATTTTAGATTTTTTTAAAGTACGGTTAACCCTATTTCTAAAAAGTTTATAAGCTCTCTTCACATTATCATTTCTAGGTTGTCTTTTTTTCGTCGTAAACAATTTATTTTTTAACCTGATCATTTTTGAGAGGTTTTGGTCAATCCAAGGTTTAGTTTTAAGTTTCAGTTCATTAAAAGTTAGTTTTTTCATAGGTGCATGTCTATCTACACAGTACGGTACGGTTAACCCTATTTCTAAAAAGTTTATAAGCTCTCTTCACATCATTTCTAGGTTGTCTTTTTTTCCTCGTAAACAATTTATTTTTTAACCTGATCATTTTTGAGAGGTTTTGGTCAATCCAAGGTAATAATAATAATAATAATAATAATAATAATGTATATTTATAGTGGCAGTGCCCAGAATAATCTTTCAGCTTTTAGACAGCTTTCAGATTTTTTCCACTGGGGGCCACTTTTTCCACTGGGGGCCACAGGTTTAGTTTTAAGTTTCAGTTCATTAAAAGTTAGTTTTTTCATAGGTGCATGTCTATCTACACAGCCTTCGAGCCGCCATAAAAAATCATTCATTAAGTTATTGCTTTCACCTTCAATCTTCCAATTTTGAATTGAGATATCATCTCTAAAGGCATCTGCATCATACTTTGAAAAGTCCCTTGAAAATACAATCTTTGGCTTAGAGTCTAGTTTTGAGCGATTTACAGAAGCAAATTGGGAAAAGTGCTCTGATAGGGAGAAGTAGATGTTCCCACTACAGATTTTATCCCAGATATTATTGCTGAAAATATTATCAATTAAAGATGGTGTTTGATTTTCTACCACCCTAGAAGGATGTTGAATCATCATCATTCTCGGCTTAACGTCCGTTTTCCATGCTAGCATGGGTTGGACGGGGTATATTAATGACCCTCTTCCAATCTGATCTAGACTGTGTTACATCTAAACTCAACTTCCTCTGTATCAAGTCTGTCCTTATAACCTCCTGCCAAGTCTTTCTCGGTCTGCCTCTGGGCTTTGCCCCAGGAACTATCAAGTCTCTACACTTTCTTACCCAATTATCCTCCTCCATTCTTTCCAAGTGCCCCAGCCAATTCAATCTTCTTACCTGGATAACATCTTTAATTCTACGGATACTTAGCCTGCTTCTTAGCTAATCTGAACTCTCACATCCACCTAACCATTCTCATATCATTCCTTTCTAATCGGTCAAGATCTTCCTGCTTCACTGCCCATGTCTCACTACCGTACAACATAACACTTCTTACACAGGCCTCATACAACCTACCTTTTACCTCAATTGACAAGACTCTGCTAGTCAACAAAGGAAGTAACTCTCTGAACTTTTTCCAAGCAGAACCTATCCTGCAAGTAACACTTCTTCCAACACCCCCTTCACTGCCCAACATATCACCTAAGTAACAGAAGTTCTCAACTATCTCTAACGAGCCACTGTTGTACATCATTAAAGCTGGAAATACTTCATTCTCTATAATCTCACCTTTGCAACGCTTGCATACAAACTGAATGTCTGCTCTTAACCTTCCACCAATACTACTGCACTTCTTATGTGCCCAATGCTTGCAAGTCTGACAAAAAATTGAGTTACTACCAACCCCTTTCCTGCAGACTCCACAAGGCCACTTTCCAACTACAAGGTCACACTTGGCTGCAATGCTACTAATCATGACTTTAGACTTTGCTGTGTTCACCCTTAGCCCTTTCTCTTCTAGTCCTTTCTTCCACTTCTCAAACTTTTTAACTAATTCTTCCATCGACTCTGCTATGAGAACCAAATCATCTGCATACAATAACTCCCATGGACAACCTGTTCTGAACTCCATCGACAGCGCTTCTAAGACTAGAACAAACAACAAAGGACTAAGTACAGAACCCTGATGTACACCAACATTTACACTAAATTCATCACTAAGTGAATCGTTAATCCTGACACGACTTCTAGCATTGCTGTACATAGACTGTACCATGGTAACTAGCCACTCTTCCACACCTAATTTTCTCATAGCCCACCAAATAACTTTACGTGGCACTCTATCAAAAGCTTTCTCTAAATCTACAAAGGCAAAATAGAGATTCTTTCTCTTTCCTTAATACTTTTCCTGAAGCTGTCTGAGTAAAAATATTGCATCTGTAGTGCCACGCCCTGGAACAAAACCAAATTGCATCTTATCTATATCAACTCTTTCTCTAAGTAACTTATCAATCACTCTTTCAATAACTTTCATTACTTGATCAACCAACTTCAAACCTCTATAGTTACCTCTTTCTAATGCATCACCCTTGCCCTCGAAACAATTCACTATTACACTCGACTGCCACTCACTCGGAATATCACCATCCTTTATAATCTGATTAGCAAGACTTGTAATAAGCTCAACTCCAATATATCCAGATGCTTTTACCATCTCTGCAACAATACCTGATACTCCTGCAGCCTTGCCAATCTTCAATTTACTAATAGCCTCCACTACCCATTCTGTCTTGATCTGCATAGCTGGCCCTTCTACAACATCATCATCAGACAAATTATCCTCATCCCAATCAAACTCAGTGTTAAGCAACCTCTGATAATAATTCTTCCAAGCTACCCTTTTCTCCTCCACTGTGCTAGCCAAAACACCTTCATCATTACGTATACACTTCTCACCTACAACATCTTGATTAGTCTTCTTCATTTGCTTTGCTATCTTGAATACCTCATTGCGCTGGTCTTCCCTTCGTAACACATCTGCAAATCTGTTTCTCTCTGCTTCTGATTTTGCCTTATACACTGCTGTACGAGCACGACGCTTAGCTTCTAAGTAAATATTTCTACTACCACCTGACTTCCACTCTCTCCAAAGTTTCCTCTTTTCCTTTATACACTGGTCAACCTCATTATTCCACCACCAGGTCTGTCTATGTCTAGCTGGTCCTTTCGTCCACCCACAGGTATCATCAAAAGCTTCTAGAAGACAATTCTTCAAAGTAGTCCAAGTACTTTCAACATTGTCACTATCACATTGACCATTGTGGGCTAACTGCTGAACTTTTGCACTAAATTGTCTTGCTACAATCTCTTCCTTCAACTTCCAGACTTTACGACGGGGCCTGTACTTTCCCTTGGCTTCTTTAACACTCTTCAAGATAATATCACAAACCACAAACCTATGCTGGGAAACACACTCTTCCCCCGATATAACTTTCACGTCCTTAACCACTTTCTTGTCTGACTTTCTAACCAGGAAGTAATCTATCTGTGTCTTACAATCACCTGACTCATATGTTATCAGCCTACTCTGTCTCTTACTGAATGATGTGTTGCAAACCACCATGTCCGTTGCCATTGCAAACTCAAGCAATCTCTCCCCTTCCTTATTTCTGCTCCCAAATCCATAGCCTCCATGCACACCTCTATAACCTTCAGATGACTTCCCAACATGACCATTAAAGTCGCCACCCACCATGACAAGTTCAGTGTCTCCAAACTTTGATGTGACTGCTATTAACTCATCATAAAACTTATCTTTATCTTCCTCACTGAGTCCACACTGTGGAGCATAAACTGACAGAAAAGTGACAATCCTATTACCTATCAAAAACTTTATCACTATGATACGACTATTAACACGCATAACATCTATTACTTTTTCTACCCACTTCTCTGCAACGAATATGCCAACTCCTCCATATCCATCACTATTACCAATCCAAAAAAGCTTATACCTTGCCCTCCTACCTTCCACAAATCTCACTGAAGCTCCTCTCCACCTGACTTCCTGAACACAACACATATCAACAGATCTACGTTCTAACATTTCAACTACTTCACCTGCTCTACCTCTCAGAGTACCAACATTTACACTAGCCATCCTCAACCTAGTGTTATCTACCTTGTGATGTGATAGCTGGGTAACGGTCTGACGATGCTCACACCTGACATCTGTCCTACCGTGCGCGACACCTTCACTCCTTAGAGTTCCAGTCCCGTTTACGCAGTTTGTCTGATCAATTGTTCTTTTGGCCATTAATAAAGAGTTTTGGCATTGTTTTACAGCTGGATGCCCTTCCTAGCGCCAACCGTTCACAGACCGGACTGGGTGTTTTTTAAAGTGACACCATCACTATGTGGCATTTCATGGGACTTCCACGATCGCCCCTTTAAACTAAGGTATGGTGGAGGACGTTCAACTCCTCTCTTGTCTCTTAAAGAGACCCTTCACCATAAGGGGAAGAAAGCTATAGCTACAGAGTAAGTTATAAAAATTAAGAAAGGAGCTAACTTTCTCTAGTTTTAGAAGATTTATGTTAAAGTCACCACAAATGTAAACTTCTTTATTTTCTTTGGCTAATTTCTTAAGGACATGTTCCATATAAAAAAGAAAATCGTCTAAATTTTGTCTAGGATGTCGGTAGATACAACCACAAATAATGTTTTTATTTGTTTTGTTAGAGATCTCAAGTACTCTGGAACTGATCAGATTTAGCTCCGAGGTCATGTCTTGTAAAAGGTTTGTAAAGACTATTAACAAAAAGGAGTGTACCACCTTTAGCTTTGTTTGTTGGCGTAGAAAATATGTCATAACCGACAATGGAAATGTTGGAAATAAATCCATCATTTTGCTCAGATGTTTCTGAGATTGCAATGATATCAAGAGGTGAAGGACAGTCAGATAAAAATTGATGTAAATTTTCAGACTTAGATTCAAGGCCATTGACGTTTGAGTGAAAGATATTCAGCTTATTTTTAGCATTAATATCGTAAAAAGATTGGGCAGTATGATAGTGACTGTCCACTAGACTAGGAATTTCTTCTACATCATCACCAATATTATCGTTAGGTTTGAACTGAAAATCAAGCTGGCTAGCATTAGATACTATAGTTGCATTAGGAATGTTGTGACTAGTTGAAATAGAGTCAAGATCGTTTAGGTTATGCAATTCTGAATTATCTAATAGGGTAAAAGGAATGTTTTCATAACGAAATTTTACGACACACCAAAGGCAATACCAGCAGCTATTGTCAAGCTCATTTGTGGTTAGATCATTGTAGGTTTTTGGTGATGTCCCATCACATGTAATGTGACACCATTTATCACAAAGGTCACACTGAATAGCTTTTTGATTACGTAAAACATTCTTGTTGCAAACACTACAAGGCCATTTTAAGTTATTAGTTGGATTTGGATTTAGGGGAGTGTTGTTAATTAACGCCTCTTTGATCCTGTCATTAGTCAGGCTCAGTTTGAGTTGAGAAGAATTAAAGGGCATTTAACTCAGCTGTTGTAGAAAAGAGAATAAGAACAAGTGAAAAAAGAAGAAGAAAAGAGAATCAGACCAAAAAAATAAACCAAAAGCAAATAATTTGGTAACAAAATATGGAATTGAATTGAAGCTTGCAAAATGTATGCAAAAAACAGTCAGAAAAACAAACACGAAACAGACACACACAAAAAAAAGTATGAAACTATGACTAAAAGCAAGGAATATCCGACAAGAAGGGGCAGAATAATTCAAAAAGAGTGTAACAGAATAAGACTAACCTTTTCAGATACAATTTCCACTTGCCTTCACTAAGTTTGTAGCAAAATATGTCTACAAAATACCGAGAAAATGACACAAAACGGCTCACACAACCAGGGCATTTAAAAACGGAAGGAAACTCACAGCTAAGTGTGCCATTATTAATGTGTACAAGCTTTCTGCAAATCGGATGTAAAATTTGAGAATTCAAATAAAAAAGGCGCGAAATTAAAGGGCGTAAAGAAATCATTCCACAGCCTGTACAGCTTTTTTAACAGGAAATACAAAGTTCGGAAATAGTTTTTCTATGTCAATATCAGTGCGAATTTTCACAGGTTTACCGTTTACTTCAAAGTACAGAAAATACGCTTCGTTTTGATAGCGAAATGAATGAATTTCTCCATTTCTTTTTAAGACTCTACATTTCCATCCTAAACGTTCGAAGTATTGATTAAGGTTATAATTAATAAAAACATTAAAATCGTTATCAAAACCCAACTCTGTCGTCTTCACAATTCCAAGTCGATTTCTGGTTACTTTCGAGAGAGCTTCTTCGCAAAATTTACGAGAGTTATAACCACTAAGCTACGGCGCCATGGAGAGACTCCTCTTCCCCTAAGCTCTGCGTTTTTACAATAAGTCATTATGTCTTGTATGAAGCAGGTACTTTTAGAGTTGGGCATTTCTGCTTCTTAGTATGGGACCCACTAGTTAAAGTGCCAATCCAAAGTGAATTGAATAGGTGTAGAAAAAGAAATAAATATATAAAAGAAAAAGCGTGGTGGTGCTACCTTTGCGTTAGAAGCAGGGGTTTCCTTAGATGTTATATCACTTTTTGGGGATTGGTCCGTTGCCATGTATCTTTACCTGCATATGCCCCTGACGCAGCGAGTGTCTGCCCAACAGGTTATTGCACCACATTTAGCATATTTTTTGTTTAGCTTTTGTTTAGCTTTCTAGGCAGCTATTGCCTAGACTTACTTATGCTATTTAAATCGTTTTTAGTCTTTTTTATGCAGTTTTTGATTAGTTGATACAGTCCTCAGCATTGTTGCTATTTATCATTCAGCAGATTATACTCTTACTATATAACATATATATATATAGATGTTTTTACGTATTTATGTAGCATTTACTTTATTTTATGAGCCTTTGTTTTTGTATTTATCCAAGCTTTTAAGAGACGGTTTATTTTCATTTATATGTTTGTAGCTTGTTATATATATATAGTCACTTTTGTAGAAGAATTGACACTATACACACATGTCTTCTTATTGGTTGAGCTTAAAACGTCAAGAACTTCTTGTTATGGATTTTCAATTGTTGAATTAAAAAAGAAGCCAAAATAAAATTAAGAAAATGCCCTAGATTTTGGGTCTGCGCTTTTATTTTAAAACCAGAGCAATATGGAGAATATCACCATCGATGGTGATATTCTCCATATTATTATTCTCCATATAATAATTTTCTGTTCACCATTTTGAAAAAAAATGTTTGTAGAAATGGCTTTTGCACAGCAAAATATGCTGAATTTTTTATACAAAAGTGTATTTTCGCTAACTCATGTTAAAATATCAACAACAAAAAATATTTAGCCTGGCTAAACTAATCCGAGTTAAAACTTAGTATTCAATGAGTGATTGATGTTTCCATTAGGCATTAAAAAAATAACTCCAATTAATGCACTTGCTTAATGCTACATGAGAACCAAATTATTTTACTGGACCTAAATAAATTATTCAGCATTTTTAAAGCCATGTATATATGGTCACATTTTGATGTCTCTGAAACGAAATATGACGTTGTTTAAGTTTTATACTATGGTTGCATTTAAACAGTGTACGATTGGACAAAAAAATATAAAGATCTGAGGTAATAGCGTAATAGATGTAAATGCTCTTTGTATATATAATAAAGCAAACTTTATTATATTTTTTTTTTGGGCGGGGTTGAAAGCAACTGTTAAATACACAATGGCCGACATACTGCTGATGGTGCCACAAACGCACATTGTTGAAAGTTTTTTTCATAGAGTTTTCCAGGAAGCAGTATTTGTATATACAATCCGTTCCAATTTGTTTCAAAATAGTTGCTAATCGTTTTGCTGTCATAATAATCGCTTTAACTTCTTTTCCCAATCGTTTCCCATTCATTTCCGAATTTTTCCCAAAAAGCAGTATCAATTCGTTTCAACACCTTAAACTCATTTCAGTTCAAATCATTTTAAAATCGCTTTCAACCTAGCACATCATTATCATGTTTATCACATGTTTCTAATGCAAAGTTATCAAGTTATGCAAATATTCTTCATTGTAGTTCAGAAACAATAAAAAGCATGATTGTAGAAAGTAAGATAGTTCATTTAAAAACATGAAAACATCACCGTTTATTATTTATTTATTTATATTTATAAATGAATAATTAATATTAAATCAAATCTGTCTTTTATTTTACTTAATATTGTACAGTTGTTGCACAAAATAATTATTATCATGTATACTTCTAGCTTTAGATCTTAAAAATAAATTAAAATATGAAACTAACGCTTTAACATGAGCCTTTGGGCTCACAAATCAATGCAATTAAGCATGGAAGGTGATATTGCCTTGTTGGAATATCAACAGTGGCGAATGTCTTTTCGAGCTGGTCATAATAATCATATTATTGCTGAAAATGGAAATTGTGAAGGTTACCTGGACTTTGAAGAAGTCTCTGGAATGTTTCCAAAACGTTTTTTTATTTTAAACATCACCAAAATGAAGTTTGAATATTACAGAGAAAACCCAAAGGTAAATTTTACTTATTACACATTCACTAAATGTATTATTGACAATTTTTAGATTGGTGATTTTAAAATGAAATAGCAAATTTTCTGAAAAACCATGCATTAATTATTTACTTAGTGTCCATACAAATTTTACTCTTCCTTGAAAATATTGGCTATAAGATATATAAAAAGGATTTCAAATTATTTTTAAACTAGTCGTTAAGCCTGTAAAAAATCCACTTAGGCAGAAAAAAATGATTAAAAAAATACAGGTTATCTTAGGTTGTCTTGTCTGTTCCTGATGTCAGCACTGCATTTAAAAAAAAATTTGTAAAGATTTGTTTACCCATTGCATGTATTGTGTAGAGCTTAAAACACTGATCAAGAAAATGTGTAGGATCATGTACTTTCAACTAATGATTAAGAAGATATAAGGGTATAAAAAATTTTGCTGACGTCAGGAAAGACAAGATTTTTGATATCAACCTGTGTTCCGAAACGGGTGGGTTGACCTAGATTTGGAAAAAATGTCCCATTTTGGTCTCAGGTGGTCCATAGTTACCTGCACGGTAAAAAATAACTGACATCACCAGCCTGTTTCCAAGATATTAGGCCTCAAAGTTATAAGTGCGTTGTAATGGCTTGATTAATTTAAATTAAAGGGGAAGTAAGCTGTATTTTTTTATTTAAAGTAGCAGTAGTCATAACAAAAAAGATTTGAAATACCTATTTCTTTTTATATAATAGTATAGTGATAATTTTTGTTTGTTTTGTATTTCATTGTTTTTTCTTTTTAAAGAATAGAAAAGCTGCTGTAAAGATGTTATAATTTTTTCATTATGCACCATCGTATTATTAATGTTTTTCGCTAATAATTGCATCATTTTTCTGCACAGCACTGAAACTATGTTTAATTATTCATGATGTTTGAAGTTTACAGTTGTTGACACTGCATATTTTTGTTGGATGATAATAGTATAAAGCTGCAAAAAATTGAGATGTTTATAATCGGCAGCACTGGTTATATAGTCCAGAGATAAACTTTAGTACCTCACAAAATTTGTAAAAAAAATAGGATTTTAAAAGTGTTACCGCTATGTTAATATTGATTTAATGAAACACTAATTTTTTTAGAACAACAAATGTGCAGAGCTTGGAAATGTGGACATGAAATACATCACAAAAGTAAGGTTTATCACAATTATTTATGCTGTTATTTTTATCTAATTGTGTATTACAGCCATTATGCATGACTGAGAATTAATTTGTTTAACCAAATGTATGTTTTTAGCTCATCAAAGTTTTATTTACGTGTCATCTAGGTCTCCAAGGTCTCACATAAAGCAAAAAAGTGTTTCAGTTTTGGTAAGCTGTCTATAGTATAAATATTTTTTACAAACAGCAACTTAAATGCCAGCTTAAAATTGTGTTTCTGATTTTCTGAATGCTTTTTTTTTCTCATTGTTTTTTAATACTTAAATTTAATGATCTTAAAAACATCAGCCTCACTACATGCGTAATTTTAAATCAGGTATGATTTTGAATTAAACTTTCTTGTAATTTTTTTTTTATTATTTTGTGAGTAATTACACTTCATGGTTCAGCCATAATTTCTGATAACTATCACTGAAATTATATTATTTTAACAAAAAAGACAAACTTTTTTTCTTTTTTTTAGTGTTTTGTCTTGAACGTCAAGACATCTTCAGTTAATTTAAAATGTACAAGTCTGTTTTATAAGCGTTTATTACACTTTGTTAACCGTCTGGATTTTTCAAGCGGGCAATACGGGTTTTTAGGCATTCTGATTGGCTTAGCGCTCTTGACGACGGGCCGATATTTTGCGGTATTGCCTGTCGTCAAGAAAAATGGTAGCTTAAAATGTAAACAAGCACGAAAAACAAGTTTCAAGAAGCATTGGAAATGATTATATATCTAACTCCTACAATACATTTATCGATAAAAACATTTTCATAGGATAGAAACAAAACAATGTCAAGTTTAACAGTTAAAATAACCAGATTCAGCAACATTCCGTCTGGATGCTTCTTCAACATGGCTAGTTAACGTTAACTAGCTACATTGTGCATAAAAAACGATGATCTGATATCCAGTTTTATCAAAAATACTAAATACAGGGCGACGAAATCATAAAAAATACGTCTCCTCTCATTTTCAGATTCATTCCTTCAGCTTTGTGGTTACCGAGTCAATATAAAACTCGTTGAAGCCCATGTTATTCTTGGCTAGCTAGCTAGTAGTTAAAAAAATTACTTCAATATTCGTTGTAACTATATTTTAGCTGCACATTCAACTTTACACATTATTCTGTACGTGTCGAACATCGTGATGTTTTGTTTACAAAGTTTTATTCTATAGGGACTTTCGAATTCTAAATAGAATGTTTGTTTTTAGACAGGACTGTTTCGAATTTTGACCTCAAGTGTTAACAAAAGTAGTGCTACTGCTAGTGAATTATATTATTATAAGAACACTAAACTAAAATTCTTATTTATTATTTTTATCTAACTTAGACGGTTAACAAATACAATAATAACCGATTACCCCGGGCTGTACCGAAAATATCGCCCTCAGTCATTGCACCAACCTCGCAAGCTTGGTCGGCACTTAGACCTCGGGCGATATTTTGCAGTACAGCCCGGGGTAATCGGTTATTATTGTATTAAAATAGCATTAGTAACATTTTTTGCTTTTAAACAGTCATTCTTATTTTTACATCTTCCTTACAATATGAGACAAAAAAACTCATCCCTGTCGAACAACTTTTAACTAAACAAGTACCTGATATCCTTTCCGACTCTTTCTACTTTAAATTTAATTATCTGTTTTCTTGTTACTCTGGCAAAAATCATACATATTAAGAGATAAGTAATCTAAAGACCTAACTTTTATTTATGTAAATATCACTTTTCTTTAAAAAATTATTTTAGAAGTTAACACTCCAAGTAAGAAGTACGTTTTAGCTGCATCTAATGAATCCGAAATGAAAAATTGGATAGATGCATTATCAAAAGCTGCTGTGAGTTGTTTGCTTTAGTTACTGTCACCCTCAGTCAAATTTTAACGCCGTATCTCCCTTGAAAAAGTCAGGAGATACGAAAATGACATGGTGTGTCATTAATTTTACTATGAACATATCTAAGGAAAATTTTGTGATTTATATGTTTCTAGTCGATAAGCCTGTTGAAAAATCCATTTAGGCAAAGGAAAAAAGGAGAAGAGCTGTCATTCGAATTTTTGTCCTGTTCATATACATAAAAATTGTTCTTTACCTTTGTAAACGGGGGTGGGGGGTTTCAACTATGAGAAGTATCATTTTTCTATTTTTATTTTAGAGGTCTTTATATGCCTCAGTGTGAAATAAGTGCAACAAAGAAAGTCTTTGATCTAGTAAAATAGCAAATGATTTTTATCCCCATAAATTTGCTCACAGTACATATACTGTGCAATAGTATCCTTTTTCGATAATTGAGACAGACCATTGGTTAATAATACTGCAATTTTTGATGGGAAATTGGAGTACAGTAAGAGAGAACTAAAGCTGACAGATGATGTTAAACCTCTATTATAGAACTCAAAAATTGCAGTATCTTTTGTAACATCTGATAAAACCATTGAAAATTCTTAAAATGCTGGTAGTGTACTCATATCAAACACACCTTTTTTGACTATTCTGTAACATGGAATGTACTTCTTGGTTTGTAAAAAAAAGGTGTCGAATGTGTAAACTGAAAGTACAATAAAATTTATGCATGTTGTCAGAAATAATCTTAAAAACAATTGCATGGGCTTACATGCGAAGAAAAGTTAGCATTTCCAGTAAAAAGTATTATATAGAAATAATGTCTGTAAAATGTATTACTGACAGAAGTGGGAATGAGACCATAGCGCAGTAATACAACATGAACAGAAGTGTTAGGGATAATTTCACATTAAGTTAGGCGATTTAACTTTGTACTGTCATAATTAATTTACACAGCATTAAAGCTTTACAATACATGGAAGTGCATAGGTTAGAGGTTAGCACAAGTAAAACATGATAAAATATTCGGCATAAACATATCTTGTATATTTAGATACCTCCACGGAATAAGATGCAGAAGAAGTTTAGCTCTGTGGAAAATCTGCCACAAGCAACGTCTATTATAGGTGGTGTTGTTGTCAAAACACCTGTTATGAAGGTATCTTGTGAGTTAGAACACTTTAACCTTGAGAATATTTTGTGGACAAATGCATTTGGCATACTACAACAGATAGTTGTTAATAAAGTGTTGAAAATCGGAGTTGAACTTCTGTTGTCTATCGATGTGTGCTACTTCCGAAATGTTCAGTTAATTTTCGGACAGAGTGGGATTCGCACCCACGAACTTCAAACTTTCCGGTTTCAAGTGACAGCTTTCCTAGGGCTGATGCCTTAGACTGCTGATACATTTCGGAAGTAGCACATATCGATAGACAATACTACAACAATTATTTTTTTCCACAAATATGTAGTCAATGCTAGATTATTTGATGTTTGTTTTAATGATCGTATTAAGGGACCAGAAGCATCAACAGACTCTTTAAAGAAAATCCCACAAAGGACAAATTCACAATCATCGTCGGGTATGAAAAACTTATATGAAGGTTGGTGTTGGAAACAAGGAGCTGTGGTAAGGAACATTTGTTACCGAGTTTGGTTGGACATTTGCGATGCAGTTTTATTGCTAATGCCATTTTTTACTTCAGCCATTGTCAGTTTAAATGTTAGTAGAGCACCAGTTTTTAGTTTGCCTGTACGTGTGGTGGCTATTTTTACAGCTTCTTTTTATTGATAAAATAATTCTATTTTTCTGATTGTTTTTACCTACAATGAAAACAGATGAAGAATTGGAAAAGAAGATATTTCCGTTTGAATGCTGTAAAATTATCCTATTACGAGACAGATTTGGAGGTAATTAGATGTAAATAAAAAGCTTTATTTTACCTACATGTTTTTTTATAAACTTAACGATTGTAAGCATATTCAGGTTCAAGTAGGGGACTTTTTCAAGCATATGCTAAGTATATTGCTCAGCCTTGGTGATTCCTTCTGATATGTTTTTTTTTCTTATGTTGTGGGTATTTTGTTTAGATGCAGTCATTTAAAGCTAAAATAACAACTTTACACTATCTGAACTTGGCCGTGTGTAATTATAACCCTTGTGTAATCCTTAGTTTTGTGACTGTTCTTTTAAAGCTATAAGTAGGACCGTTTCATCTCACACATTAGCTCATAAAAGGCAACGTTTAAGTAATTTGTTTCTCCGATAAGCATAGTGTAAGCATGCTCTAAGCCTAAATTGTGTTTTTCGCATTTTCAATTGCGTGTAAAAAACATGTACTTCGTAGTAAATGTAAACGAATCTCCTCTCTAACTTTAATAATTATAGACACTGCTTTTTTTATGATTAGTTGAAACCAATCAGGTCAATCACAACGAACGCTATTAAAGCTGTCCGAATTCTCCCAAGGTCAGTATCGATTCATATATCTCGAACCATCCTTTGTCCTAGATTTGCTTAGCTTTGAAGTGAAAATTATACTATCACATATTTTTTTCAAAAGCTAAAATGCATTTTCACGTCTTTTTATTATAGATTTTGTAGCAGACTTAATTGTTTGGAAGTTGAAACACCGAACAGAAAGTTTTACATGCATGTAAGTTGAACACGTTATCTTATAATAGCAGAAGTATTTTTCTTTGCTGCCGTTTTTTTATCAATTTCTTAGAAAATAATTATTTGAAGAAACTAGCGTTTAGTTATCTTGGTAATGAACAAATTGTTTAAAAGATTCTGTGTTGTTTCTGCTCCTTTTTTAAAAGAATTATCTGGCTGAGGAAAGTAGATTTTAATTAGGTTTGTATTTCTGCTTTTCTTGTTTCTGCTTTAATTATCTGAGTATATGCTCTTGAACTTTTACTATTTCAGCCTTTTTTGTTTTGGAAAAAGAATTATTTAAAAGCCTTTAATTTACGTGCTAAACGTCTTCTGTTTGAGTTTTTTGTTGCTTTCTTGTTGTTGTTTTTTTCCGAAAAAAATAATTATTTGAGGAAACTAATGTTAAGGATACGGAATGTTTTTCAAATCACGGTTCTTTCAGCGATTGTGAATCAAAGTTGATTCATTCATCACTAAAAAGCATTTTTAATTCCTATCAAATAGATAAAAATGGATAGATGTATGTAAAAACGATTTTTTAATTATTTTTCACAAAGTCTTGTTTTTAATTTATTTCAATTTTTCAAAAAAAATGCTTTTTCTTAACTCAAACTTTTGTCCTTTGAATGCAATATCGAGAGAACAGTTCATTTTTTTTTCACACTTTCACACTTTGACGCTATGAATATTTAGAAGGTTGTCCTTTGAAATTTTAATTTCTAAAGACAAATTTTACTCAAGAGGATAAGTGTTAAAAGTATTCACTCATAACTCCTATGTGAAAGACCGATCAGAGAAAAATGTTAGTTATTTGAATAAAGTCAACTTTCCCTTCGAAAGATAAGTCAATAGTTTCACCATCAGAAGGTTATTTGTTTCTTTAGTATGGATGCCTAAGAAATTCGATTTTTTTTATACGAAAAGGTGTACCATATTCTTAACTGTTTGAGATTTTTTGTTTTATATAAAATATTTAGTTGAGGAAACTAGCCTTCAATTTACTTGCTATTAAACGCTTTCTTGTTGTTGTTTTTTTCCTAGAAAATAAATATTTAAGAAAACTGACCTTATCTTGCTATTGAACTTGTTCTATTAAAATGTTTGTTCCTACATACAGTAACCCTCAGTTGTTTTTGTTATTAAAGTTTTTACCGTTTGTTGTTTCTGTGTTGTCACTTATCTTGCTATGGAACTGTTACTATTTAAGTTTGTGTTCTTTCTGAAAACAGGACTATTGACACTAATATATGTAAAAGGGTTGTATTCAAGTGACAAATTGGTTGGGTTAGACTCATTAGAGAATTTTTTTTACAACACACTTTTTAGAATGCCAAAAGTGACCGTTCCCACCTTGTTTCATGCAACTTTAAACCAGGCTAAAATATTTTAGTCATTTAGAGTTATTGTTCCTTTTTTTGATGAAAAAAAATCAGATAGAGGCGATGCTCCCTCCTGGCCCCCAGTGTCGACGGCCCTGCAAAAAATATTTATCTAGCTCTCAGTATCTTGCTTTGAACTTATTTTGTTTGTGTTTGTTGTTGTTGTTGTTGTCGTTGTTTTGTTTCTTTTTTCTAAAAATTATTATTTGATGAAACTAGCCTTCAGTTACCTTGTTATTGAACTAATTCTGCATGAGTGTGTTTGTTGCTGCTGTATTGTTTCTACTTTTTTTTAAAAATTCCAGAAACTGTTCTTTAGTTAACTTTATATTGAACTTGTAATGTTGGGGTGTGTCTAAAGATTATCTGTTTTTTTTTACACTCAGCCGTGGTTGTGTGTATTGAAATACATTCTACAATTTTCGTTGGAATAAAATAAAAGTCTGGTTAAAAACTATTGAAATAGCGCAATAAACAAATTAGATTTATGTATATGATGTAAGGTGAAAGTCGCAAGGTAGTTGGCCAGAGCCAAAACTAAATTTTGAGCTGTTTTTGTAGTTTTTACTGTTAGTCAGCAAGTTGACTGAATAGATATAAAAAATTGCTATGGTGGAATATTGTACATTTTGAATTTTTAAAGATTTCGCAAACCTTGTTTCATGGAAGGGGGACATCATTTGATACTGTCGAAAGCTAATATTTACGTTGATGCCTGACATTAACCTTATTGATGTTGAATCACGGAATGTAACATCTCAGACACAGCATGCATGGCCTTGGCAGCACACACTGCTTAACTTTGTGTTCTCATTTAGCTGCTTACCGCTGTAATGTTTTGTCTAAGTAAACATCAATTTTAAAAAAAATTATTTCCAAACTGTTTATCCCCCATATCTCGATGATTTTCAAAAAACGCACATTTCGTTTAGGTTAAAGATTTTAAAATCTGTAAAATTTGAATGTCTGAAATCTGAAATACTAGTAAACTCTTTTTGACAGAATATCATTTTGACAAATAAATGGACATATTAAAACAAATTCTTTTGATTGAAATAAGTCAGATAGGTTTAAATAAAATGTGGACCAGATACGGAGACCAAGTGCTGTATTCAGTCCAAATAAATTGGTAATGAGCTAATTGTGCCGGAAAATTCAACTTGAAATCATTGTAATAAATTGCGATGAAAAGGATTTTTGTCAAAAATATAGGGCTGGCTATAGCACGATTTCATCATCAAGTTGAAATATTTAGGATTAGCAGGTATTCAAACTCTTTGTATGACATGCATGCTAAAGACATTTGTTTTACAAAAATTTTTATTGTTTCTGTTTTATAAGTCCCTCGAGAATGTCTTGCCAGATTTTCCATTGTAAAGTTAACATAGGCTATGGTAGCCGCCATGCAAACATAAAGGCGGGTTTCCACTCAAACGAATGTGGTCGAATCGATCGACGTCGATCGAATTGATCGATGGCGTTTTTATGAAAATTGGTTTCCACTTACCAATTTTCAGGCCTCGATCGATGGCGATTCGTTCAAATTTATTTCAAAACAATAACACAAATTTAATATGAAATAATGATTTTGAGCATGTACTCAAATATTTTTAAATATTCTTCTAAAGTTTTTCAGCCATTTGCCTACAAACTCTGCTTAGTGAGAGTCTGTAGTTTGCTTAGTCTTTGAAACTTCTTGAGAAAGTGTCCCAAGACACTGAAATCGGCGAACTTATTTTACAAATGCTACCTCAAATTCCTCAACATTCATCTGCGAATAATGACTTATCGGTGATGCATTTTTATCTTTTAACGGTTGCTCGTGTTAAATAGTGTATTGATGTTCCTGCATCACATATGTAATTAAATTTTCGTTTGTTTAAAATGTTTTCAGCCATCTTTCACTTTTTCCCGCTTCTCAGAAGATTATGCAATGTTCTATTTTTATTAACATTGATCGTCGATCGATTCGACCACATTCATGAGTGGAAACCCGCCTAAGACTCGCAATTATGTTACTGGTATACCTGACTGAGTGTTGAAACCAAATTATGTTTTCTGGTTATTTTGAGTAAGCCAGCTTTTAGTTGTCTTTTTATTAAACTTGTACTCTTCCGGCATGTTTGTTGCTACTGTGTTAATTCGGTTTTCTAGAAAATAATTACCTGAGTAAAGTGGCCTTTAGTTTTCTTTTTCTTAAACTTATGTTGTTTGAGTATTTGTTGCCACTATCTTCTAAAAAATAATCTGAAGAGATAAAATATGACGGCCAAATCGGGCCAATACAGAACAGAATATTTCAAATACAGAACAGAGTATTTCAAATACACAGCAAAATATTTCAAATACACAGCAGAATATTTAAAGTACACAGCAGAATATTTCAAATACACAGCAAAAGATTTAAAATACACAGCAGAATATTTCAAATACAGAACAGAGTATTTAAAATACACAGCAGAATATTTCAAATACAGAACAGAGTATTTCAAATACACAGCAGAATATTTCAAATACACAGCAGAATATTTCAAATACAGAACAGAATATTTCAAATACAGAACAAAATATTTAAAAGTAAAACAAGTGGTGAAAAAAAGTTTATAGCATGAAAAGCCATTAGTTACATTAGTTTCGTAAGAGCAAAGGATGCATATAACATGTTTTGTCATATTTGTGGACTAAATTCTCTCATCTTACCTTGGATATGTAAAAACATTTTTGGCCTTAAGTTGGCCTGAAATTTTGGTTAAAAAATTAACAAACGCCCGAGGTATAGAGCCCTGAACATTTACAAAAATTTGAAACTAGAAAATAAGTAGAAATGGACATTGTTTTTAAAATCTATACAAAAAATTACGCAGAAAAAAATCAACACCAAAATTTACTATTTTACATCACTTTTTTATCACCGTGATTTAAAAAAGTTTGCAGTACATTCAGAATATTTTTGTACCGTGTATTTGAAATATTTGTCTGTGTATTTGAAATATTCTGCTGTGTATTTGAAATATTCTGCTCTGTATTTGAAATATTCTACTGTGTATTTGAAATATTCTGCTGTGTATTTGAAATATTCTGCTCTGTATTTGAAATATTCTGCTGTGTATTTGAAATATTCTGCTGTGTATTTGAAATATTCTGCTGTGTATTTGAAATATTCTGCTGTGTAATTGAAATATTTGTCTGTGTATTTGAAATATTCTGCTGTGTATTTGAAATATTTGTCTGTGTATTTGAAATATTCTGCTGTGTATTTGAAATATTCTGCTGTGTATTTGAAATATTTGTCTGTGTATTTGAAATACTCTGCTGTGTATTTGAAATATTCTGCTGTGTATTAGAAATATTCTGCTGTGTATTTGAAATATTCTGTTCTGTATTTGAAATATTCTACTGTGTATTTGAAATATTCTGCTGTGTATTTGAAATATTCTGCTCTGTATTTGAAATATTCTACTGTGTATTTGAAATATTCTGCTGTGTATTTGAAATATTCTGCTGTGTATTTGAAATATTCTGCTGTGTATTTGAAATATTCTGCTGTGTATTTGAAATATTCTGCTGTGTATTTGAAATATTCTGCTGTGTATTTGAAATATTCTGTTCTGTATTTTAAATATTCTGCTGTGTATTTTAAATATTCTGCTGTGTATTGGCCCCATCCGGCCACCGTACTTAAACCTTGTTATTGTCAATCTCATCCCTAGGGCATCTTGTATCTTTTCTGACTTGGGATGGAGGAGGCCTCGTCACGTGACCCTCCAATGCACACTTTTTCTGGGTGTAATATCTAATGAGATTTGTCTCAATGAACCAAAGCTTTTTATAGAGCTTTGCAGAGCTAAGCGAGCGCGGCATTTTCGTCACAGATATGTGCGGCGAGTTTGTTTTCATTTTTGTCATACGCAGCAGACAAACTGCTTGGATATTGCTCTTGATTATTTTCCAAATGTATAAGTATACAATCATGTTATTTAGGCTGCTGTTTGGTTGAAATGCAAGCAGTTTAGTTATGTGTATTTTACTGAATTGGTTGGCTAGCAAGTACTGGATTGCAAAATTTATAGCTAGGGGGAACTTGTTGGAAATTAGTAAATGATGTGTCCACCTGACTATAATATTTCGTTGGTGCAACATAATCTTCAAATGGTCATATGACTCTAGGTGCCTGACGGAAGGTAGCTAGTCAGAAATTTAAGTTCGTGTTAACATTTTGGCGAAACTTTTGAATTCTCATTTTCTGTAAGTGCATCTGTGTGTCTGCATTGCAGCTTTTATATGATGACCAAGATTTTGCTGTATGAATCCCAAAGTTGCTTCTTTATTATTATTTTTGACAAAATGTCATCTTCACAGTTTAAGTTGTTCGCTCATTTTCCGTATTAAAAAAGAAAGTAAGGGCATTAAGAATATTTCTCATTTTCTGGAGAAATAATTAGTCTCACGGCATGGAAATGTTATTAGCAGTAACTCTTCCTAATGATATGTTTTTAAAACTTTATACAGGTTTTTTTATTTTTCATTCAAGAAGCTCACAATTTCTTGCACGCAAATTAGATATACAAAAACTGAAGTTGTTTGTTTAACACCTTAACAATTTATAAAAGTAATCGAAAGCGTTGAACAGGTTTGAAGATTAAAATTGAAAAGTCAAATTTGTCGATTCAATTAATTGAATCAATTCAAAAACAAGAAGAAGAAAATTTGGGGAATAATTTTTTGGTGAACTTATTTTGGGGATTTTGGACCAAAATTAAGTTCTACTTAAAATCACACTTTTTAGAGCTCATCAAAATTCTGCTACTATTTAAAGAAAACATTTTATTTAACACATACTTCTATGTTTGTTGTTATCATTTTTCTTAGAAAATATTCAAAAGGCCAAATCAACCGTAAAGATCAATTCAGCATTCTCATCATAAGAGCATCCAATCACAAAAATATAAGCAAAAATATACTTCTTGCAAATAAATTTTTTGTTTACTGGCATAATTGACTTGCATAATTTTAGGTTGAGCCTTGTCTGACCTATTTCTAAGGTTAGAATTACTTTTATTATCATGCACCTCAGGCGGAGCGTCTGACGGAATATTTTTGGATATTCGTGCAGTCGTTAGCCGAGATTCGAATATTTCAGCAGATATCTGATATCGAATATCTGCTCGAGATATTCGACAGTTTCTCTGGCACTTATATTTTGTTTATATATATATAGTTCCTTTATAAAATTACATGCAAGTCAATCAGGTGGAGAGTTAAAATTAATTAAAAATAAGAAAGTTATCAAATAAAGGATATATTATATCGCACTCCATCTTTTATTGTTTTCCATAGTAGTACACAAATGATAAGCAATCAGATGGAGAGCTGAAAATAACTGAAGCGCGAATGATTTAGAACAACAAGAAACAAGAACAACGAAAAAGAAACCAAAACAAAATAAAATATGGAGAGGTTCGCCACTTTAGATAATTGTGTTAAATAAAATGAATTGTTTTTGTCATCTCATTTCCTTCCAATGGTGCATGATAAACAGATATTCAGCGCGGTAAAATCGGATATCGTAATTTTTCAGTCGAGCTTGTGAAATTCGACGACGCGCAGCGGAGTCAAATATCAACAAAGCGAGTGAATAATTACGATATCCGATTTTACCTTGCTGAATATCTGCTTATTATTTTCTAAAGTTGTATCTTAGTCAAAATTGATATGCTGTCAAAAACGGCTTATCGACATCTCTGAAAGGGGCTAAATTCTGGAATTTGGATATGATGATAATGGAACTATTTTTGGCTCAATTTCATCAAACCTGTGTAAAACCACATACTAAATCTCAAGTCAATATTTAAATTTTTACTGAAGTTATGCGACTTTTAACTGAAATGAATGCTACTCAGGTGGTTTGGACTTATTCTGTGGATTTTCATGTTCACTGTCTTGCATTAGTATTAAAAGTCTTGAAATAATATATCATCATCATATATTGTGTTATTAAAGCAAGAAACGTTTTTTTGCAGTTTAATTTTGGGGGAAATTGTTAGACCTATTTTAGTAAAGGAGGATCTGATATTCTCTGTAGGGTAATATTTGTGACAGGTGGTATCACATTGTTAAGAATATTAACACTTTCTTTAGTGTATCCTGGATTTAAACATATCCATATGCCAGTTTGAGCGCTCAATCAAAGTGCAACTTTAAAATATGATTACAGTTCAATTTGTCTGAAATTTCTTTATAGCGTGTCCAAAGGCCTGGCAAGAGTCATTTTTACCAAAAAATTTCTTACCTTTTTTATTATATGCTCAAAATTTATAAGTTTTTACTTTTTCCTCAAAATGTCGATATATATATATAAATTTTGTATGCCTCATGCAAAATTATCTTTTGTCAGATTGGTCTAAAAGTACTCCATAACAAGTTTTAAACCAATAACCAAAGTTATTGCACTTTTAATTTTCTTGAATTAGGCCGGATAAATGTGCATTTGATGACAAAATGCCTTTTTTATTGTAACCAAAACATATAAATTATTAAAACATGCTTGCTAACCACAACCTGATATAAATAAGTTACCTAAAACATGTACATTTTGTAAAAAAAAACATTTTCGATATTTTGTAAAAGATTATTTTGTCTATAAAGGAAATGACGTCAAACTAAATGGGTGTAGCACAATTGACATGTGTAGCGGGCGACACTCAGTATGTAATGTCTTCTCGATATCATGATAATTTGCTAGTGTAGCTACTTTTCTAATTATTGAACTTTGCCAGCTATTGAAATATTTCCATGTAAGCAGTAACACTTTATGGGGTCTTTTCTTGTACTGTAATTGCTTAGTAATGCTTTTTATTAAATTTTTCACTTTTAAAAAATAAACATGCTACAGCTCCTCCGCCATTTTAATACGAACAGTTTTCTCATGTTCTTACCAGACTCGCCGCCTCGCCAAAATGTTTTTTGTGACGCATTAATTATGCGGCACATCCGCGCCAATCAGGTTTCATATCGGACCAGCCTCCTCCTTGGCCATGTTTGTCTCGCCGTCCCAAGATAAAAGAGAGACAACAGGCACTGGGAACGAGGTTGTGTTATTGCACCTGTTTTGTTGCGCTGTTTTTTTCCAAACTAGTTTTTTATCTTGCTATAATTCGATTAAAGTTTTCTTGGAGCTGGTATGTTGAGCTGCCCGTGCGAATGTGACTGACTGCATTCTTCAGGACAGTCAAAGGTGTAAGCGTTTATCGAGCTGAAACTAAAACATACTGTGTTAGTACAGATGGAATATCTTGACAGGAACTAAACTTTGCTTTACTTAGTGTTGTTTAACGATTTCTGTTTAGCCTGAGCAAGAAAGGGATGTTCAACCATGGAAGCAAGCCTTAGAAGATATAATAATGTCAAGCTGCATGTACATACCTAGGACAAAGTCGGTTTAATACCTTGTTCGTACTAATTTTCGCACGTATTAATTTTCATGCATTTGCGCAAAAAAGTTCTTTAGTGCGCAAAATTTAGTACGGAAGTCATGCGCAAAAATTAATATGCGTGAAAATTAGTACGAATACGGTGGTTGCTATTGATGTATATACACCATCGCAGGGTAAAATACCTAAAAAGCTTTTTTGTAACAATTTAAGTAAGATTATGAATGTATAGCTACATGAATGATAGACTATTTGTTTTTTTACGTATTCTTAGTTGATTTTCGTAGCTATAAATGCTTGAGGGCATGGATGGGCTTCATTGAACTCAATTTATGACGACATTAGAAGCTTGAAATTACTCCAAAATACCACCGCTGAAAATCCGATTACTTTAGTTCCAGATCGAATTTGGACATTCTGTTTGAAGTTTCTCATAGCCAAATAAAATATCCGATTTTGAAAAATCTCAAATAGGGTTAAATACGTGTAAAGTTATTAATTTTACCAATTAAAATTCAGTAAGTATTAAACCTTTGCAACGCAGCTAAACATAGTTATTAGAAAAAACTGGCAGGGGAGCTGAAAGCGACAACTTCCATCCCCTCCCCCTCTTTGGATGGAATAGAGTTAATGGTTTCTTGACTTTTCATTTAATTTCTCTTTTTTTTAAATTTTTCATATTTCCATATTGTTATTTATTTTGTAGAAAAATTTTATCACTCTGTAGATTGTATTTTTTTTTCTCTTTCCCATTAGGTTTTGTTAAATATATATATTTTTATTTCAATTATTCATAACGTTTACCTATTTTATATAAAGGCGTTTTATATAGTTTCTAACATTTTCATATGAAGACGTTCAAGTAAATAATGTACAGATCACCTTGTGTTTTTTTATTATTTTTTTTATAGTCGTAGCTTATTTTTCTATCACGCTCGTAATAAAATATATTAGTGTTTATTATTTATACACAACTACGTTCTTTTTTGTCTCTCTTTACTAATTATTGATTAGTGCTAATTTGAAGGGAATGATACTGAATAAATTTTTAAAACTAGATAGTTTAAATCTTTATCAGCAATATTACCTTTAAATTACATATTTTTAATTTAAACAGGTAACATTTTGATTCTAGAAGATCGCACTTGAGAGTTTTTGTCATCACAGCGATTTACAGAATAGTGAATGCTTAAAAGTCGGAAAATTGCTGAAATGTCTGTAAAGTAAGGGAAAAAGCTTACGCATAGCTAACTCATACGATAAGTGAAATGTCTGTAAAGTAAGGGAAAAAGCTTACGCATAGCTAACTCATACGATAAGTCAACTAATAAAAGCTTGGAAGAGTGAGTAGAAAACCTGATTGGTAAAGCTCCGTGGCAATTTCTCAAAGCGTGCTTAGAACATACATCAGTAAAAGGAGCATGAAATCAGGGAATATTGGGGTCAGTCTGTGACATTAAACCCAAAGATTCCAGCAGGATACTCGATCTATGTGTATGCTACGTGTGTATGAAATAGTGTGTAACGTTAAACATTTTACCGTTACACACTATTTCAGAATATCGGCAAGTATTGTTGCAAAAATAAATTGTGGTGCAGGGGAGGTCTTGATTAATTTTATCTTTCAAAAATATATCCTTGCGAAGATTTCCAGAAAGGTTGATTCTCAAAATTACCAGCAATTACTTCGGGAAATGTTTGAAACACAAAACAATTTTTACGTTTAATCAGCCTCTCTAATATGAGCTAGTTTAATTAAAGGCTAAATTGCAAAAAATAATAGTGTAGATTTACGAGAAAAATTGGTGGCAAAAAACCGTAAAGGCGCGTAATCACCCTTATTAAAAAAAAATTTAACATATACATTTTTTGATTTATTTCAAAGTCCGGAACGAGTTATGACTATCCTGAAAATTTGAAGATCTAAAAGTTACTA
This sequence comes from Hydractinia echinata, assembly GCA_030067915.1. NCBI lineage: Eukaryota > Metazoa > Cnidaria > Hydrozoa > Anthoathecata > Hydractiniidae > Hydractinia > Hydractinia echinata. The sequence continues at coordinate 2,207,711 of JASGCC010000028.1, forward strand.
AAACTGGGAATAATGGTACTTTAATTAAGATTTCGGATCGTATCCGAATTCTTATTGAAACCGGCCGATTTTCCTCCTTTTTCTTTTTTTCTTCGTCCGGCAATTTGACCAAAACGCCATCGATGCCGTTTCCGTTGCGGGGGTAACTTCTTGTAATGACGTATAATGCAACCAATCAGGTTCGAGTATTTTTTGTGACGGAAATGACCACCAATCAGGGTTCAGGCCGGCTTGCTTTGTGTTGAAAAATAATCCCGGGGGCTGTACCCGAAATATATCTCAATTTTTGACACATAGTTCACACAAAATTATTTAAAAGTTATAAAAGTATTAAATAAGGTTACATTTAGGGTAAAGAGGCTATTTCATTCATACGGGACCCTAATAGGTTGTATTGTTACTTCCTTTATTCTCCTCATGTGTTACCCCCTTGTCATAAAAGCAGAATATGCTGTCGTAAACATAAAGTTTGTTTTCATGATGGCGTTTTCAGCGAGAGGAACTAGACGGGCATTTCTGTCATGGTAATGTTCTGATCTGATAAGCTTTTCTGAGTAAATTCGTCACATGAGTGATAGCCAGCTAGCTTCTTTATTTCCACTCACTTGAAATGTTGAGTATCATTTGACGTTGTAAAAATGTTGTAAAATATGTGGATGTACTTTGAAGGTGGCAAAATTAAGGACTTAAATAGTGAAGCTGATATGATACTGAAAATGGAATAGTATACAACCACTTGCATGTTAGATAAGAAGAACTTTACTGAACCCTGAACAATGAAGAAGCATCTTCTGTATTCCGTTTGTTGCAAGGTGGAACATTAATTAATAACCATCTCTGAAAGTTTAATAAAGCGTTTTTCTGAGATATGGCGTACATGTCGAATACAGCAATGTGTAGTTAATTTTCAAATTTCATCTCGTGCACTTTTTATCGAATATGAAGTGCTATTTGGAATAAGGTACAACACACGTCCTTGTTCTTCAATCATAATTTAATACCATTGTTGAAATCATCCAATAGTTCAACATGCATATTCCAATACCATGGCAATGCAATAGCGATGGAAATAGCTTCATTAAAACTGAACAAGCAGACAAAGTTGTACTGTTGAATTCGTTACATAGTTCAACATGTGTATTCGAACACCTTGGCAATACAATTCCACTAGTCATAAACATCGATTACCAGGCAAGCTTTAGTTTCATAAACCAGGATGTACACAAAATGGTGTTGACAACTGTCAGTTCTCGTATGTTGGAATTCGGTCCGTCATGCTGCAGGAAAGAAGTGCGTTTTCAGATCATACTTCCGAACACTGATTTACCTGTACGCTGTCGTATCGTCGATGTAACTTGGAAAAAATGAACTAAAAATGAACAGCCACTATAAACTCTCAGTAAATGTTTAATCGATACTAAATGGATTAACAATCAACTAGTGAATGTTTTGCTTGTTTCAAATGTGTCAGCTAAAGCCTACATTGTCACCCCGATGGCAAATTTTACCCTCTTAGTATCTTTCCCTCTATATGCGGGATAATTGAAAAAAAAAGGTTTATCAAATCTATTTTATACCCTCAGCATGACATAATGTTCTGAAGTTCTCATTACATGTATATATGTCTAAATACATAGTGAAAATGTAATTTAGGACAGGATCCTCACGCACTTATTGGCACTATTCAAGAACATTTTTGACTTTAACTTAAAAATGTACAGAAGGTTCGATGGAAGTGGACGAACGCAAGCTACGAATCCGAAATCTTTAAGCCTGCAAGGGCTTTTTATTTCTTAGTTTCTTTCGCCATATTTGACATACTGGTACGGTAACACACGTGCGACCGCCAGTCAACTTTTTCTTTGTTTAAATAGAATCAGTTGTGTCAATCAATAGCAATTTACGCGCGTGGACCTCCCCCACTGGTATTTTCGCTGATGCAAAACTATTCACCATCGTCGAGAGTCCCTACTTAGCGGAAGAAGATAGTCATTTCAAACATGTATGTTCGAGTGGAGTGAAAATGATCTCCCTGATCCAAGGAGTACCGCTGTTTTGGCCTCGCGAAAACAATAGATAAAATGGCACTGAAGCTGCGCACCAACATTCAACTCCATGCAACACAAACAGAATATTATCGGGGGAATTATGGCGTCCTAACCGACTGATGACGATTAACTCATTATATTCTAACAAAGGAAAAGTTGCCTGGCGGTCGCACCGGTGTGTCACCGTACTAGTTAAAATGTATGGCCAGGTTTATTGCATGATTTTTGCCGATCTTCAAACGAGGAAGAGTGCCCAAAGAGAGACTTTAAAGATAGTTAAAGAACTATGGACATACATAATTTTAAAGCGTTAAAAGGTAAATTCCGAAAACAAAATGTACGGACAATACTTTCTCAATAAGAATGCGACTAACTGTTTGAACAAAGGACCACCATCAAGTAGTAAAACAAAAGCGAGGCAAAGCTGTCTTCGAAAACAACATAAGAGGTAGCTGGGTGTTGTAAAGAAGCCTTATTCGAGCAAGTTAAAACGTTTAATTGATATAGAATAACACATCAACTTTGATCGATTTATCATAGTCGGAACTTTGTTGATATATTTAGAAAAAGTATTAGGATGGAAATGGAGCTACGCATGTTCTCACTCATTGATTAAATTTTGGGAGATGACATGTATCTCATCAAACCCTGCGTTAATCTATAAAGATAACGGTTTTCTTATCCAACAACTTTTTTCCTATTTTGTGTCCACCATAAACAGGTAGAGTTGCCGTTTAGTACTGAAATATATGTCCACAATCTTTCTGCTATTTAGGTATCAACCTAGGTTATTTTGTAATCCCGTAATTGAATCGGTTGCTGTCCCACTATGGAGGGCGAGCCAGCTCCATGGCAAACAATATTATCATGGTTTATACGAGAAAGACTTACGTAGAGATGACTTTTTAGTGAACCTGGGGGATCTCATAAACTTGTATCTGGTGCCTTAGCCCCAGACATGATGAAGCCTCACAATGGAAGGTTAACTTCTGATGAGATGCCTTTGAAGCAGCAAGATAAAGGAAAAGGATTTCTGTTCAGACAATACGTTATATCACTTAGTAGAGAAGTTGTTGATAATGAACAAGAACCAGTAGCTTGTAGCTAGAAATATTTCATTTAAATTCATGTTGACTATATCATAGTTGAAAAATTGTGTCTTATATAGCTGGCTAACAGCTTGTCATCATACCAGAAAAAGAGATGTTATTCCTCCTCATATGTCATTAACTTACCTTGATTAACTTACGATTTACCCCTTTTAATATTACATCCTGATATTACAGTTTTCAAAAATTATAAAATGCTTTTGTATGTTGAATGAGTTTATTTATGCCGTTGTATTCAGATCCCTGGACGCTCGAGTATGTCCCAGACTGGTTCGTTACTTCAAAAATGATGAAGAGTGTCACAGAGCGAAGTTTGGCGCAAGGGGCAGCACGTCGCCAGCAAGCTTGGAGGCTGGCGCGAGGGGTATCACGAGCGGAAGGTGCAGAAGGCTAGAATCAGAGATGAACTACTCCCGATAGCGTGGTACTCGACATGTCCTAGGCTGGTGCTTTTCCGAGGACGAGAATAAGGATCTTGAAAAGTTGTGGAGCTGAATGAATATTCCCTGGGTTTTCTGTGAGCTATCGTCGGCCCAGGGAATAAAGCGATAAAACACTCGCAGGCGGAGCACATAAGCCGTGCGGGTTGAATAGAGTTAGGGAAGTCCACTGTGACAATTCAGGCATAGCTTCTAATCAGAAAGCAAGTCAAAAATAACAAACACGGTGATTTATTTCGATAATCAGCGTGAAAATAAGCTAAGGAGGCTGATTAAGATTGATAATAGTTTCAGCTACCTGCATGAAGAGGTATTGTTTGAGTTGTATGTGAATGACTATAATTTATCAATACATAAAGGGGAATACTATGACAACCTATCCCAAGAGCTATTTCAAAACTACCACAAGCTAAAATGTAAGTGGAAATTTAAGACTATAATACATGGGTATCAAACAGAAATCATCAATCGAATGGTTTGAACAGACAGCGGTCATGATATTTATGGCCGGTATTTGGGTCTCTCTGCGACTTATGGCCACGGCTCGCATGCAAAAAAGTGAAAAGGAGAAGCAGAATGACTGGTTTAATGAAAACCTGTCAGATATGAATGATAAACTATCGGATAGGGTTCGATATTTAGAAAAGTAATGGCACTATACGGGATCTTATGTTTCTCATGAACATAAGATAAAGTGATGAAACAACAGTGCGACTGTAAACGCATACTTGATGAGTATGATAGCTGCAAGTGTGGGCGGAGGCTTGTGGTGGAAGGTAAAATTTTGTGCTAGTGCTGCTATCAGGAACACATCACGTATAACGGAGGCAGTTCTGTATGTCATGATCTAGGTCTCTCCATTGTCCGATGCTAGTTCGACCCTGAAAGCCCTTAAAATAAAGAAGGATGTTGAAATTTTAAGACAAGACCGTCAAATCGAAAGATTTTTACAGTGGCCTAACGCCGTACAGTATCGAAGATGTGAATGTCGAAAACCTGATTCTGAGCGACTCCATCCCTGCAAACAAGGGGAAGGACGAGAGATATGTGATTGGGTATCGTGCTCAAGACAAGCTATCTCGCTGTTGATAAAGACCCCCAAAAATGTATACTTGCATGGTGTCTCTCAATACAGCGAGAGTTCTGCGTTTACCATGTCGTTTGGTCTTGATGACTATCCCGAGTGGTTTGGGTCAGTACTCCCAGATCTTGGATAAGGTAGATGCGTTGGAAGGACATTGCTTCACCAACATAAGTGTAAAGAAAGATCGATACATTAACCCTAAGCTGAAGACGTGGAAGGGGGGAATCAGAACCAACTTTCACCAGGAAAAGGTACCCCAGGGACCTTGCGAATGTACGGCAATCATCAAACTAAGGAGTATCTATTGCTATCGTTTGCTTGGTGGGAAGTATGGCAAGAATGTTGGATTTTTTTCCATCCAGTAGGCAATTGTTGTCATCCAGCTGCGGCCACAAATGTCTTAGCCTGAGGTAAACATCAGACTTGTAAAACGTATCATGGTCCCCTTTACCAAGATACTTCCCACCTGGAGACTCCTAGAAGTTCCCTCAAGGGTCTATGAATGACGACAGTCACTCCATCATTAATACGTAGCCTGACTAAACCACTTTTAAGCACAAAGACTGTGACCTTTTTCTGTCTTTGATTGTTGAAAATCATTGCTAGTTCCTCGATCCTATACAATCCGTTCATAATCAGAATTCTTATCGCGTCCTTTGTTAGGATCTTTACCCACCTTCGTAATAACGATTTCGTTTTCGCTGTAGATGTTCAACCACGTCGGTCGTATACTGATCGACTTAAAGCGATCCTCGTGCACTGCACTAGGTAGTCGTCAAACAGTGTAGGTTTCTCGATATCTGTAACGTACAGTTGTCTCATTCTTCTTCTAGAAGAAATATGAACAATTACTTGTATAATTCAAAAGTGAAGTACAAGTCGAACAGGGGATAGTTGAGTATCACTCAGCTCGAACATCAAACTCTGTACATATTGACCGAGTGTCATATCTCTGTTGTATTCCCTGAGTTTACCAAGTATCCCATCAAGGTTTCGACGACTACACTCAACAATCCCGTGCGAGTTGCGTGGCAGTAAGGGCAAGCGTTGTAGTTTTGGCAGCGCATTGCGCTACTACGGCACTAGGGATATCTGCCAAATATTTAACAGGTTCTACTACCACATGCGACGTATACTGGGAAGAATGAAAGTAACTATGTCGTTTGACAATGGTTTTAAACGGTACAGCAATCATTCTTCAACATCTGAATTTGCGCAAGTGTGTCGTGGGTTTGGTGCTGATCCTCAGGCAATGTACAAATTTAGATCAATAGGTTCCTCACTGACCAACAACGAGTGGTGGCCTCAGGAAGATGGTGACTACGCGAAATTTATCATGCCTACAAGCCAAGATCTTACCTTGAAAGGGTTGAATAAACTTAGTGAGAGTGTAAGAGTGTATGCCGTACTTCTCCTCGGATCCCAATCGCAGGCCAAAGCTTCATTGATAGGTAGTGGTGCAGACAACTATACAGCGAGACAAATCCTACTACAAAACTTTGAAAGTATGGTCTTGAGGAAAGAAGACGTAGGGAAAGATATAACGACTTTCCGGAAAGTGTTACAGTACGCCCGAAGTCCTGTGAACTTTGACTTGATGCCAAGTGTGAACATTTTACTCTCTGATATAAACCTCCACAGGTAAAACTCAGGGTTACAATAACAACAATTTGATAGCCCCTGGAAGGGTGAACCCTGGGATCCAAGTCGATCTAAAACACGGTAAAGCTTGAAGCAAGGAACCAGCGGCGAAGCCGAAGCACACGAAGATCCTGGAAAGGTATCTGAGTCAAGCCATAAGGTGCAGCACGCGCAGCAACGCGGAACAAAGTTCCAAAAGCACGACGACAACAAGGCTGTGTTGATTACAACAGGGATAAGTATTATTCTTGCCTTTATCTGGTTAAAATGAGTTGACCGTGTTTCCGTGTAGATTATACCTTCACGGAAAGCAAAGCGTGTACGATATTTTTCTTTTCACGATATATCCCACAACGAAAGCAAAAATGCCCGCAAGAGCAAGGTAGAGATGCTTGAAAACAAACTCAACAACCATTGCTGCAACCCTGAAAAAGAAGGAGACTACCATACCGATGATCCCAGGAAGTGCTGCGCCTGCTTTCCTTGCGAGATATTTCAAAAACGTCTCTCAAGTTGTTTCTGTACAAACCCTTTACTCCCTCTTGCAGCAGCACCTGCTGTTCCTTCTCCTCCTCCTCCTGTCACTGCCAGTACGATGGTTGAAATCAGTAACCCGACGACCGATATGATACTCGATATGGTAATCCCTTGCTCCTTGAACTGAATCTTGAGCTTCTCAGTGAGAGACGTGTCATCTTTTACCAATTTCATCAAAGTCTCTTAAATTGCCTTTAACTGACTCTGAGTTTCGGTTGATAACAGCCCATGTGCTGCTTGTACAGCATCTTTGTGGTATGAAATCGTTCAAGCTCCTTCTTCGCATCCTCCATTTCATTCTCCCAACTTAGCTTCTGCTCCACGGATATTTCCGGCTGCACTCTCTTTGCCTCTAGTCTCTTTACCTTGGCCTCAGCTTTTCCGATCTCGCTATCGTAGAAGATCATCTTGTTCTTCAACAGTTTCAGGTTACCTCGCAAGGTTTGAAGTTCAAGGTTTGACCCCCTTCGTTCTCGCTCAGTAAAAGGCTTCGTTGAAAGAAATCTCCGACATGAGGCTTTCCGTATCATCCAAAACATTCTCAAGGAGCTGCATCATTTCTATCTGCTCTTCCGCGTCGCCATGCTCTTGGAACTTTGCTCCTCGTTGCTGGGCGTGGTTTTGCTTGTCCTCGAGATCGTTCAGGAGTTTTTGGGCCATAGCTTGGCTTCCCTTGTTCGCCGTAGTATACTACATGAATCATATGGCCTTTAGACGTCTTGTTCCTAGCTTCTGCATCACACTGACCGATCGAAACTCTCCGTTCTTTTTCATTATCTCTATCCCATCTAAGAGGAGATGATTCCCTCGTAATTTGAAGTCGTCATAATGTCTTGTATTTGCTAGCCCTAGTTCCTCCCCAAGATGCTCATAGAGATTGTTGATTTTCGACCTTTCTAGTTCTTCTCTCAGGCTTAGTATACTCCGTGATCCCCTCCCGATTCCGGTGCTCTTCTGGTGTTAGCGTAGAACTGGTACCAGGCTGAGTGGGGAGGTCATCGGGTCTTCTGAAGGACGTATCGTCGTCGTTACACATATTTTTCTTGTGCGTAAAGTGTTCAGGTTCATAAGCTGGGTTTATCGGCATTAATTTCTAGCGAAGTCTGCGAGTTTTCAAACCATCTTTTGCATGTCATGTCGGGACTGACTAGGAAAAGGCGATTGTTGCAGCCTATAAAAATACCTTCTGCATCCCGATTGGCAAGACGTTTGAACTCACCAGGGATCTCCCATTCTATCAGTTAGGTTTAAAGACAGACTACAATTTGTTCTCCATTTTGCACCCTACGGAGATGTGCTCAAAGATGCTGGTACAGCCGCTCCAGGCAGTACTACAGCAAAAGCGGCAGCTGCTGCCTAGAAGAATACCATATTGCGTTAGAGTTTGACAAGGTGAATAACGAGGGGCTTGCAAGTGGGATAGTGTCAAAATACAGTCGTTTAGCATTGCCCTTTGAAAAGGTACTCAGCAACAAGGTGATCACCATGAAAAAGGAAGATACAAGCTAGAACCTACAGCTTGACACGCCTGCCAAAAGCTTAAAAGGTGTCCTCATTTTATTTATCGACCCAACGAAAGTTAAACCATACAGTGTGGTGAACGAGGTATTCTGTAACCCCAAGATCGAGAAAATATCGATCACAGTTGAAGAGGAGCCTAACGAACTTTACTCACATGTTATGCTAGGAAAAGATCACCACGAACAGATGGTAAATCTCTCAGGCTGTCATAACTTAACAGTCACGAGAGGGCAATTTATGACTGAAAGATACGGACTGTTTGTCCATTTCAGATTCTCCCTCACCACATACACCATGGGAGTGAAAGACCTTTGCAGAGACTTAGCGACGGTATCACTCTTCATATCACGAAGAAGGCTGACGGTATAGGGAATGTTAAATGCTTTGTCTATTTTCTGAGCGATGCCCAGTTGAACATCCTAGAAGGTAGGTTTCATTCGCCTGAGTATTAGGCCGCATGCACAACGATGTCCGGTAATTCTTGTGTTTGCCATGTAGGCCGACATAAAAACAGGAATGGAAAGGGAGACGAAATGCACAGCTTGTAAACACTCTTTTTCTCTAGACAATTTCAGGATCAACAAAGAACGAGGTTGTGCATCAAGTGTCTTGATAATATCAAGGCGTATAGAGAACGCAACAGGTGCCCTCATGGTAAGCAGAAATCTAACTGCAAAGAATGCGGCGGTTCTAGCATATGTCCACATGGTAAGCGAAGATGTATATGCAAAGAATGCGGTGGTTCTAGTATCTGCCCTCATAGAAAAGAAAGATCCACGTGCAGGGCCTGCGGTGGATCTAGTATATGCCCCCACAGCAAGCAAAGATCCGAATGCAAAGCCTGCGGCGGTGGACATATATGTGAGCGTGGCACTAGAAGATCTCTATGCAGAGAATGTTAAGGTGGTGGGATCTGCAAGCATGGTAAATTAAGGCGGGTATGTCCCATATGTGATCCTCCTGGACATCTCGCCCACGTTGTTAGCAGTCGAACAAGTCAGGCTCTTAAGGGCGATAAGGAGCTCAGTTCTCAAGAGTACCTTGGATGTAATATTGACACGTTTCGAGCTCACATAGAAGCACAGTTTGTCGAAGGGATGAGCTGGGACAACTACGGTAAGTGGCATATAGACCACAAGGTACCTATCAAGTATCAGAAAAATGGTGAAGCACCATCCCTTGATAGTCTAGTGTGTTTTTCAGTATACCAGACCTCCAATAAATGACTCAGAGCCTAGACATCGTAGAACAGTCGCATACGGGCGTCTTCACGGAACCGACTTCTTGCGGCAAGACCCAACGTGTACTAGATCTCCTAGAAGGTGAGTGTAGACAGCATTTGCATAACATAGTCGTATTATGTCCCAGCTATATCAGGACGGCACAGAAAGCATAGCCTTTGGCTCTTAACGCAGGCTTTTACTGCCTTACCCAAGAACCTCTGAAGACAGAAAAAGCAGCTGTTCCTGTGGTATCTGCATGAACGCTCTGATATGAAACTCGTCGGCGAAGAAACCAATATGATCAGTGACTGGAAAAGCATCAAGACTCAGCTAAGGAAGTCAAAACATACTTGTCTGTAAGTACTACTTGAACATCTTAGAAGCTAAAGAATTCTCGAGTGACCGCTCCCCCTAAATATTTTAATGGATATGTATAAGAAAAGGATGGTTTCGCAAAGCATTTGAATTAAAACTAGAAACATTGTTCAAAGCTATTTCAGCACGTTTCCGAAAGACCCGCCGACAACTTGGATGAACAGAGAAAATCTTGACGAGACCCACATATTTCTGGAAGATTCAAGTGGATGGAATACGCTACATCAGATCCTCACCTTCGATGAAGAATACGTGTACTTATCGATGCATTTTAACTACTCTAAAATGTTCTGTATAGATTCATCCATACAAAACCCTAGGTGGACTTTTTCCTAGAAAGAAAAGATGTCTTCTTCACAACTTACCCTGTTCAACGCCGTACCTGCTGGAGCGACCGAGATCTTGTACGATGAGCACTCGTGCCCTTCATTTAAACGAGCAGATCTCGGCAGATTCTTAAGGTTTCCAAACGTTAGACAGTATGGCCTTCCCCACCATATGATAGCATTAAGGTCAGAAATAGAGGGTGTAGTCGGGGAATACATCCTTGGTAAATCGAAAAATTCCACCGATCTGTCCGTGACACTGGATGGTGCTTAGGATATTACGCACCGCTCTAGAAAGACCAAAACTGTACAGTTGATACGATGGCTTTCAGGGAAAGGGGTAGAACACTGCAGGATAAGGTTCAAGGACTTCGTCAGCTAGGCGGTGAACAGCAGCAATCTATTGAAGAAAAGGATGCAACCATCGCCATCCTTAAGGATGACCTCGATGGTAGAGATGTTCAGGTTAGAGCGCTTATTGATGATCTTACCCTCGAAAGGGCGCAATCTGCGACTCTGCACCAAGAGAACTTAGAGCTACGGCAGCGACATGTTCCACACGCACAAGATCCTGGTAAAGACAGCATGATCGCAATATATCGCAAACATACCACACTAGACGACGATGAGTACCATCATTTTCCGTACCACTGTGCGCGTGTTCAAAGACGCGTTCTCCACATCGAACGACGATGGATCAGAGACAACTTCCCAAACTCTAAAGACATTGTTGTCATCGACAATCCTAACGGGTTGCACGCCTTTAACAGATTCAACGAAGAAGGGCATGTGGAGCGGTATCAATGCCACTTCCGACTCATCGACCGTGATGACTTGTATGATTTATATGTTGCAGCACTGGAAGACTAGGGGTCCCCTTGAAGTTTTAAATAGATTCATCCATACAAAACCCTAGTTAAAAAAATCATCGTTAAGCTATCACTCTTTCACATGCTCAGGTGGGACTTCTACATCCTCTGGAAGTTGTATGAGCTCTTCTGCAACAAAACTGCGATTCGGAACACCTAGGAGGTAGTACAACACACGACTATTAGGCTCTGCTACGATACGATCCAGTCTGTAGGTCTTTATGCTCCACCATGCGTCGGTTGCACGTCTTTTCTGATCTCCGTGTTCTTCCCCTGGTTCAAGCAGGTATAGGTAGAGACCATCTTCTGGTAAAGGCTTCTCCTCCGGGTACTCTTAATGTAGAACTTCCTCAAGCTTGATGGCTTTTGATGGCTTCATCCCAATCATGGTAGTATTGGTGTTATTAAGACTCTTCACCGTAGAGTACAGGTATTTGACCCATGTGCTACTAGTCTCCTCAGCAACTAGCACTTGTGCATCTTGAGGCTTAAAGAGTCTCTCCGCAAGGACCTTTTTAAATGAAGGCTACAAAGGCTGTAAATGTATGATGATACTTGGTTGTTGCACGCTTAATCTTTACCCCTTTACCTTTACCAAGAGTTTCGTGACATCTGACTTGAATCGGCCCCGTTATCGCACTGGAAGGTCTTGGGATAGCGTAGAGGTCCTGCCTTGCGTCCGGGCTTCGCGTAAATATCCTTAATCATCTCCGCAACATCTGCAGCTTTTTTCGTTCTTAATGGCCTTGCGACCTTCTATCTTGAAGCCGCGTCAATCCCTGTCAGGATATACTTGTACGTGTTGCCGTATAGCTTGTTGTGGGGCATATAGAACAAGTCAAATTGATGTATTTCATTCACCTTGGTAATGTTGAACTGAGGGTAGTCGATCCTCTTTGGACCGTGAATATGTCGAAGCCAGAGTAGCTGACGAAAAGGTCAGTGCGTGACTTTCTTTCACGATGATTTGCTCTCCGCAGCAAGCAGCTTGGTTTCCTTTCGCCCAGTCCTGAGGTGCTCTGGCTTATAGTAAATGCTGCTCAGTTATTCAGCCTCTTGCTCAGATACTAACCCTATAATAACTGTTTATGACGGCAATACCGGAGAATATTGACCGATGTCAAAGTATTGCCCGAGCTTGCGAGGGCAATACGTGACAGAGGTCAATATTTGAAGGTATTGCCCGAAATAAACAGTTATTATATGGATTATTATCCGGGTACTGCATTTTACGACAAAAAATATAACATAATAAGCAGGATGTAGAAACCATGTCTTTATAGAAACTATTCCCATATGGAACGTACATTCGAACTACAAATATATATTTTTTGAAATCGAATATCGTGTAAACAGTACAGGTTTTTATTGTAGCTACAAGATAAAAATAAGTTTCACTTCGGTTTCGCGTTTTGTTTACTTTTTTCCGTGTTTATTTACATTTAATGCTACCATATTTAAACTTTAAACACGGTTCCTATGGTAGCGGGCAATACCGTGGAATATTGCCCGCTATGACGTAAGTTCTAACCAATCACATTGCGTGATTTTCGAAAATATCGATGCCGCCCTTTTACCCGGGTAAGCATGGTATTTTCCAGTAGTACTCATTTACTACTACTGTAAAGGCGCTTCTCGAGTATATTTGTAGATACCATACGCTAACAAGGCCAAGGACCCAGCAATGAATGTGAGTTCACCATTCTTCTGAGCCTCTCAAGGAACGTAAAATCTGTTGGAGCTCTTATACCATAGCACACAGTGCTGCTGGACTGTGTTGAACTGACTTCAGAAGAGGTTTTGACTGATGATTCTACAGTATCCTTTTGTTGAAGCAGATCTTCCTTCCTCTCTTCATCAATGCCGCTAACTTGTGGGCATGGGCCACTCTCCCTGGATGCTTCGCTGGCTTTGTAATTACACGATGGTCTTCATCTTGTTGTGTACTATCGCTCATTTACTGCTAGTGAAATCTGCGATTTTATGGAGGTAATCCCTCCTTCCTCCTGGACAACTAAGTGTGGCTGATTGTATGAGCAGTCACTAGCAGAAGCACTGTAAATTTATGAATTTTCAAGACTTGACGTTTGCTAGCGCAGTCTGCGACTCTGTCCACAGGCTTTTCTCGTTGTTGTTAAGCTGCCGCGGGGGTATCTATTTCATTGAATATTTGGGAAATCTCGTTCATTCTGTTTATTATATGTCTGTATCGTAGAAAGCAGAGTAAGAGCAACACGTAAGGTAGAGCTATAACAATACTTAGGCAAACTTCCATATTTGTTTCAGAAACAAAACCCTCGCAAGGGAACCCTCTGGGTTTTTTATTCTTGTTGTTGTTGTTGTTGTTGTTGTTTGAAACCCAGAGGGTATTTGATTCAACTGCGAGTATCCCACACAGGGCCTTTGGTTTACCATCTCCCAGATGTTTATCAATGCTTTTCTGCTTAGCAGGCTTAGCGCACTTGCTCTTGATACTCTATACAGAATGTCGTGCTGTACTACGCTTTAAAGAACCCACTTTTTTCAAGTGAGAGCTTTTAGAGACCGTTCCTGCACAGATATTTTCATCATCATCGCGCACAACTCTTGCGCATTCATACAGAAAGCTCTCGCTTATTCAGAAATATGTAAAAATCTTTGAATAGATGAGGCAAATGAGTTTTATCCTGATTTTACCGCTTTAACTCATAAGGAGTGACTCTCTTTTTTCAGCGTGCCAGTGTTAGTGCTAGTATTGACTATCTACAACTTCAAAGGTACGGTGTGTATACCATCATCTAGAACGCGATGTTTGTCATAGAAGGCCGACAGCCCTAGTTTAGATTGTTTATGCGTAACCATCCCCTGATTGTACACTCTAAAACCTGTGTTTTTCACAGTGTCTAGGCGCCCTTTCAATGCGTTCATATACCAATCTTAAGTCATGGCAGTTTTTTTCTTCGACATCCCTTTTGCACGAGAACTTGGTGCCATCTTTACCCTTCACAAAGTAACACTTGGCTGTCAGAGCAATCATGCCGAATACTTGTCTGTCATAAGCCAGTTTTTCACGTCTTTGTCGTACTCGTCGATCAGCTCAGGACGCACGACATCTCGAAGCTTTTCCCCAGAAATTGCGAAATACGCACTATCTATATCCATGTAGATATACTCAAAGCCCGACGATCTACACACTTGTCGAGGAAGTCATAGTAGAACTTCAGCATACGCAGCTTGGGGAGCTGGTACACTGCAATACCACATTGGTAGGCTCGGTCAATACTCGGCTTGTGTTTACCCACTCTGATCTCATACGCATCTCCACAAGATCTTTGAGATATGGAGATCGCATGGCTTGATCTACCTTTTTTCGTCTCTTGTAAAGGTCGTTTTCGCGTGCCTGGTGACATCCTCGATCATCTTACCGTAGAATGAGTTCCCCTTGAGCTCTGCCGTATCTTCAGTTATCCGCTTGTCAAGGTCTGCATCTGCCTGTCTTCGAGCGTCAGCAGTCTCATCGGGAAACCACGCAAACGGTTTACCGCGCTCGTACTTAAGGAATTTGTGAAAAGCTGTCACTTTCAACCCATGGACCAGGTACCATTTGAGAACAGGTGTATATATCAGGATCTTTTCTGCTTTCATTAACCCGAGCATCTTACGCGTACTAGGAACACGCTTTCGCCCTGTAGTTTTCAGGTACTCGTGCGTATGCTCTGGATTTTTAGCGTCGGGTATCTCTTTTACCACAAACAGTGGTGGCATTGTGCTGAATTTGTCATACAGCTCGGCAGGTACTTCGAGGTCTATCCGGGCAAACCCAACAAAGACCCGTCTTGCACGCCTCACATTAGTATCTCGAGGTTATGGCTTGCTTTTGGCGTAGGGACCTTGATCAATTTTTCTTTACCACAAAGGAAGTCGTACTCCAAGATGCTGCGATACAGCATGTTGGCATCTAGCCCCAATACTGTTTTGCACGTTCTGGCGTCCATGTATACACGTGATCTGATGCCTGTCATATCCCGCTCGTGATACATACAGAACACGATTGCAGTCCTACCTACCATTCCTGTCTGTAACAGCTCGTAAGCTTCGATCTTCGTGCATTCCGTACAAGCTTTCTGTACTTCTTTACAACCCTTACATGTCTTGTTAAAGCAAGAGTCCTTACATTTGTGCCTACAAGGCTCTGCAGGTGCGTATAGTTCTACCTTTGGGTTCAGAAGCAAAGACTTGTTCAACACGTACCGCATCGACACCCCTGGAATACTCACAGCGTCTTTCAAGATGTTTATATCATCCTCGTAATACTGACGTCTTGTCTTCTCAACAGCTTCGATTAACGGTTCTACGTCTACCATGTTGTACTCACGTAACCAGTCCATCATGGTGACACAACCTTGCTTGTAGAACTCCGCAGAGAAGGTTTCGTCCTCTTCAGGGAATATCGTATTTTTACGCTTAGCCGGCTATAAAAGTCCTCGTGTGCGACAGGTCTCACATGATACAAATTGTCGTAGCTCGTTAGCTACTTGTACGGAAACACAATCTTTTTTCGAGCTTACGTTCCAGAGACTTGCACCATCTAGCGTAGCTCATCGCTGGAGCGAGGAAATTCTTGATGTCGAAGAGTTTGAACTTAAAGGTCGTCAGAAACATATAGTCATTGTCCTTCTTACCTTGATCTTTAGCAATTTGGTTGACAAAGTACCGCTTTGTCGTGTTGAGATCATACTTGCCACTCCTGAAGCCAATCACCGCTACCTGCTTCACCCACTTGTTCTACGCGGCCTGTGTCTTGACTGGGAGCATGTCAAAGTCAACAGGTTTTGGGTACATTCGCTCTACTTCTGCGACGATGCGAGCGTGTCTCTTTTCCAGTTCTTCTACCGAATCATTTCACATTTTAGGATCTTCATGTTCTATGAACGTTTGGTGGCCATTCAGGCTGTTGTAATGGCGACACTTACTGGCATATGCCCCGATATATACATCAGGTCTGCTGTTTGTCGCTGGTTCAAAGACAGCAAGAGGGCCTCGAAATCAAACACGATGTAGTGAGGATATAGTGTAAACTCCTTCTCGAAGAACCGCTTAGCCTTGGGTGGGTTCTCACAACCCCATACTAGGACGAGGTTATACCCTAGTTCCCGTATAGTCTCCTCCTTCTTCTTCGTCTTTTCGTAGGGGTATGTTTTCGTTTTTGGCTGACAAGGGCATCAGTGCCATTTGCAACCATGGTACTCGTAGACTGTTTTCGTGGTAGATTCTTACCCGTCTACTTTGAGCTCCTTCTTTCCTTTCCGCATCACACGTTCTCCACCATGCCAGCAGAGTGCGTGGTGTATATGTCTTCCTGTTTCGAACAACATGGACTCTATCCATTGCGATGCAGCTAAGCTAAAGTTCTCGCCGTAAAAGTCTTTCTTCGACATGCTCGCCATACGTTTCACTTTCTCACCTTTCCAGATAATCGTCGTCTTGTGCCCGTTGCATTCATGCTGCTTGAGATGGTGTGCTTGTGTAAGGACTTGTTTGCAGTCAGCGCATTCCCATCCCTTCGTCAAAACATCCATCTTCTTGATGTAGAAACAGTGTCCCTCCAGCATACCTAGGTTGATGTCGTCTAGCCCTTCCTTGTGATGATTATGTCCATAAACGGGTCTCCACGGAGCTTTTTCTGAGTTCGTCTTCGGTTCATAGACTCTGATGTTGATGTTAAAGTGTTCGGCAATGCCTTCCATATCTATTAGCTTTGAGTGGCGCATGTTCTTATGTTTCAGCTTCGGGTTCTCGTAGTACTGGCGTGCTAGGGCAAGAGCTTCCTTTGAAAGGCGTTCTGTTCCACGTTCTACGTTAGCCCTCTTTTCTATCGCTAAACATCTCCAGACCCATAGGTTGTCGGTTCTTTCATCTTTACCATCAACAGCGTAGATACATCTCTTATTCCGTAACCAGTCTAGTAATGGACCACATCCCAGCATGGGCTCCCTTTGTATCTTCCCCTCTATGATCCTGGGGTCTCGATCGTTCTTTCTGGTGGTAGGAATGACTTGATCCGAAACTCAACATCCGCCATGTCAAGACGCTTCATCTCACATTGCTCTATAAAGGCTTCGATTTCGGCGAGACTTGAGAGTAATCCTTTGGTGCGCTTACTCTTCCAGTAAGAAGATACCTCACCTCCACCTTTGTGAATGTTGCAGCTGAAGCTGTATACAACCTTCACTCTTATCTTGATGTCTGGACTAATTTTTCCCATGATGGCATCCGTGAGCGGCTGGTTCAAGTTCTTGTTGAATGTTGACACGATTCCCATCTGCCAACAGCTGTGTGTCGTTTTCATCAAATATGTGCTGGATATCCTCAACACCTTCAGGCTCTATCTCGTCGTGTAGTGTTGTCCCTGTGCGAGTTTGCCCACTTGCTCTATTGTAATAAAAAGTAACAGTATCTCGCACACTCTGCAGTCGATCGGTAAGAGCGTCACGAGTTGCTGCTACTGGTGCTGATACAACACTGTAGAGTTTGCTGATTGCATTTCTGAACCAACTCATCTCTCTTTATTATAAACACATTTTAACTAGAAAACAACCGTCATGGTTTGAGTAGGGACTTTTCCCTCTCTACTTAACTTCTGAATGATGTCGTCGGCGCATGCATCAATTTATGCTGATGTCAGCTGTCACTTTTTTACTCATTTAATGTATTCTACGTCACAAGTTTTGGAGGGGGTAGCTGCGGAGGGACTCGGAAGCAGGATTTGACCGTTTAAAAACAAAAAATGTGGCCATAATCACATCTATATCTACTGAGTAAACCATCAATTTTATTTTTTTCATATATCAATTATATTTTTTTATTTATAATTAGAATATTTGGTGGAATACCATACACGTGTCTCTCCTATTAACGCAATTATTTCGATTGCTCAAATACACTCAAAGAAGTTCTAGTTTTTACACTGATCACTTCACAAAGCAACTGCCCCTTTATGTAAACCTGCTGCTAAAGAGGTTTAAGTATTAAAAACGGTTGTTGTGACAATTCTTTAAAAGAAAACAATCAAATATGTCCACAATATTACAAGATCAAAAAATTAACACATAAGTGAGATTTCCTGTTGTTTGCAGATTCATGACGATATTCTGATCTTAAAAAAACATGACTTCCTACGTTTTTGCAACAAATATCGCCAACGCTATTTTTATTTTTTTTTACTATTCACGTTTAAGCGCGGGAACCATATAGGGTATATTAGCTACCATAATTGTAGTGTATTGTTTATATTTTCCGTCTGTACAAATGCGCAGGTGTAGTAACTTGTTTATACAATTAACTCCCAGTAACTCGAACCTCCAAGGGACCGAGAAAAACAGTTCGACTTACGAATGTTCCAGTTAATCCCGTTAAGTCGAATTTAGTCAATTAGGCACTTCGGGTCATTTTTTGACTTCGATATGATCATTCGAATTTAAAACCATTTGAAAGAGTATGAAAAGAGAGAAAAAAAATGAGGGCTCAACTAACTTTTAAGTCCATACTAATCCAAAGTTGTGACAATTTGAAATGAGGAAAAATGGCGTAAATCCTGCGTTCTAAAAACGCAATTCTGAACCACAATATAAAACTTTATATATTTCACGTCCAACAGTATCGGACAAACCAAACAATATCGACAGGATGTCTGAAAAAGACAATAAAATTACACAATTAAACAAAAAATTAAAAAGATCTGACGCCAAGGAGAAATGGGGAATAAACGGTTAAACGGTAAGCATTCTAACGACTATAGTTCAATTACTTGGTCAGTCTGTTCATCATAAAATCGATTAAAAAAGAGAGTTTTTACTATTTACACTCAACGATACTCAACTAACGTTGCTTAATCAATTAAGAAGTGGAACACAAAGTGTATAACCATAGCAAAGGTCTATGTAGGTAGTTAAAAATGGTTGCCGTTTAATTACCGGTTATCCGCTGCAAGTATATATATGCAACAGTCTTATGAAAACCTATAAACACATATAATGCAACTTCTTCCTACACTTAGGTTGCTAGCTATCTAACTAGCTGTATCTGGTTAAACACCTTTTCTAGCTAGTAGGGAAGAAAATAGGAAAATCAAAACAGTCCCAATATTTCCTGAAAAACCTTTTGAAGTAATATTCCCATAGGAAGACCATGTAACCCCCCCCCCCCTTCCAGCTTTTAGGATTTTTATAACCCACTCCCTGCGTCTAATACAACCCTCCTTCTATTAGGCATCAGAGTGTATATGACATTAGAATAACAACAATTTTTCAGGAACTTCATACCAGCAAGCGTATTACCTGATCATAATAAATAAGTTTTAATATCCTGGGTACAAGGTTGTAACTTTAATTAACAAATAAAGTTTGTAAAATGAATATAGAGTTGATATATGTGTTTCAACCCCGTTTCCAGATCTTCTTTCTTTCTTAACATCGAAGAAATTGGCCCTGGAAACGAGGCCGTTCGTTCATTTTGTGCTTTTTGATTGGCTGAAAATCATATTTCATGGAAATATAACTCTGAACTTGGGAGTAACTTTGAGCATCTTTGACTCCAGACCTAACAAAGCCTCGATTAATATTACCTTTTACTTTTTTCAATGCAATGACCAGCACTGCAAAATGTTTGTATTATGTGTCTATTTATGTAGTTATTTCACAAATGAAGGTAGCTAACGTCATTTTTTTTCGAAAAATTCAAGAAGTACCATTGACTATGACAGAACTTCGTTGTTTTGTGTACACGTTCATTTAAATTACTTCTTAACGATGTTATATTTTTACTACTTGTAACGACAACCGAAGGCGATCTTACGCCGTTCCGTGTCGATACGTACCATACCGCAATAATTTCGGTGGATTTAAAATCGTGTGCAAACCTTCCTTTCCTTCATCGTTGTGAAGTAACTGCCGTATCTCGATTTGTCGAAACAATGCGTGGAAACAGTCTTTTACTTTGCGGTCAATAGCTGACGAAACTTCGAAATGCGTACAGTTAAACGCGTTTGCAGAATCGTATGCTTCCTGTCTTCGCACTTTTCGCAACCGCGATAATTCTCGTTTCGTCCCAATTAACATAACGGGGTATTGACCAGTAACTTTAAGTTTGTTTAAATGTTCCAATAAAACCTTTGCCTTTAGAAACGAGGCTGTATCGACAATGGAGTACAGGATCATGATGCCGGAATTTTGATCTAGTTCGATTTTTTTCTCCTGAAATATAAGGTAACTTCTCTTCTTAAAATCCTATTAAACTAGTTATAGTTAAAAAAATAGAAAGCAGAAATATACAAATCAGAAAACCGAAAACTGAAAATGTACATGTGCACATGATTGTCTCAAGCTGGATTTGATTATCATGAATATATTCTTTATACAAGTTTTTAGGCATAGCTAGTTTCCGAAGGCATTAAAATGGTAAACGGCTAGCTAAAACTGTGTGACTGACGTCTATTACGAAGAAAACTTGTTATGAAAGATTTTATTTAACAGAATTTTGTTTTTCTTTTCTAACAAGGCGTCTTCAAGAAGTCAAGTGGAACTCCTATAGAAACAAAAACCACATAATATGTTCTCAAGCTATGATTGACATCCTACAACATTTTATTTCTATCGTAAAACATGAGTCGATTAAAAGAGATTGCGATCAGTCTTACCATGTTCTCGATGTCATTGTTGTATAATTTTACATCAGCCTGTTCGTCGCCATATTTTACAACCCGACTATAAACTTCGTCTAAGGTAAAATAAAAATAACAATATATCAGCTAAGTGAATAATCACTTCTCTTTTTTTAATTTGCATAAAAGCTTATGTTTTACATAATCTGAAGCGTTTGTTTCCAAAACGTGTAGTAAACCCCATCATTAAAGGTACCTGGCAATAGGAAGTTACTGCGGGGTTGCATCAAAAGGGTGTGTTTAAGAATCGTCACATTGGTACACAACACAATTCCCAGCAAGCCAAATTGACGAGTGAAAGGTCTGTGTGAAGATCATGTGGCGCCGCAGTTAGCCCTTTTTAGATGTGAATTGAATCACACACACATTTTTGAGTTTTGGCTTAAAACTTTAATCTGGATGTGTGCAAGGCCACTATTAACTATCACTTTGGTTTATTTGGTGTATTAACATCGGCCCTTACCTGCAGAAGAAGTGTATTCGTGTATATATCGTCCAGTCAGGAACCGTACTGTTAACGCTGAAAAGAAAATTATCATATTTTATTACGCAAATAACTTGTTGGTACTTTTTCACGTCAATCCAATTTGCCTGCAAATAAAAATGGGCAAAATCCGTCTTTAACTTTTAGCACTTCGGGTAGAAAAAAACCCGATTGTGCAGAAGCGAAATTATTACCTGTTTTTCCGACTGATTGACAACCCAGTAAAAATACAGTGAACTTTTTTATTGATTGTGTAGAGTTAGCTCTACTTCGTGATTGTATATTTGGTGTGGACGATGTAGCGAATGGATCCATGTGCATAATATTATTACGTAATCGATCTAATAATGGATGTTGTACCTGTATATGACCTTGAAATGATCGACTAGATGGTAAATTATCGGCAATTGTTACCGATCTTTTCAAACCTTTTGGTGATTGCGCAATTTCATCAACTGAAGCTTGTCGTTGTAGCATTGGCATATTGGCAGTGGAAGCACGTCTTGGTGGCATAGTTTTACGGCTTGATGTCGGAGACGTCACTGTTGAATTTCGTCGATGAAAAGTCGTCGATAATTTCCGCTTTACATCGCTGAATCGGATAATACTGTTTCGCCTGGGTTTTCTTTTTTCTTCCTCGACTCTGTGCACTCGCAATTCAGTTTCGTCGCTACTTGTCTTTTCCTCGCTACTGTCGTCATACCGCTCAACATCAAATCGTTCAAACGGCGTCGGACTGTTCCTCGGACTATTTTTCGGACTGCTAATTGGACTCCCAAAAAATCTTTTTCCTCTCGTCGGACTCCCACCTCGACTTGGAAAGTATCCGTCGTGCGGCGTGGTTAAAAAAGTCGACGACATAATCGTGCTTCCTCTATGAAGTAAATTCATGTTTAAAGAGAGATCTACAACTTGTGCAAATCCACTCGATAGAGTGTTAAGCTAGCCTTTTTTTTATCATAAATTTTTTTATTGTAAAGCAATTATCGACGTTTATTTGTACTATTATAAGCTCCTTTAATTAACATTCTATTGTTCGATTGGCTAATTAATTAACACCTTTGTCTTGTAATTCGATTAGCACTCTACCTCATAATAACAATTTATGTTAGTCCTTTTTGTGTTAATTCTTTATTATGACAAGCAGAACCTGTACTAGCTATAGGACAAAATCCTGCGCTTAGTGGTTATGTGTTATTTTTTCGTCGATGGGTGGTAGGGAGGTAGTATTGTGGTAATGGGGTGATGGTGGGGTGGCAGTAGCGTGGTAAATAAAGCATGAAGTTGAGAAAAAATTGTGAAAAAAATACCTGCTATAATCTTTCCATTTTTTAATTTCCCTCATGTTTAAGTTCTTCAGCCTCTCTCTTATTTATGTCTTTATATGTCTTTATTTTTTCAAATGAAATACTTGGCTTAATGCAATGTTTTTATCAATTTTTATTGACAGCTCTGAAGTGCTCACGTGCGCAATTTGCATAATGTACTGTTATCTTTAAATTTCAAATTCAATAAAAAAATTGTTTATTTTGATCAAATGCCAGTTTTGAAACACGAGCATTGATTTTTATTTCGTACTTATTCCATGCGAGTCCTCTTGTCCAAACTTGTCTATACTCCTTAAAAGAGAACTAAAAACGAAGTGGTTCATTAATAAGTTGCTGTGTTCCACATAATAGTTGGCGGAAATAAAAAAACTTTTTAGCATACCTGTCAACATAAAAAGCACTTTCGGGCCCAGCTTACTTAGGGCAACGAATTATGTAATAGATCTGGTAATTACAGAACAGAAAAATCATAACCAATATGTTTAAAAATTTAAGATATGCGTGACATATTAAGACGAATTTTTATGCTAAAATATAATGTAAAGTCTAAATATTTTGCAATGTTTATAATCTGAAAATACTCCAGCTTCCAGAAGTTATAATCATAAAACTATAAAAAGCGCCATTACAACACAATTTCTTCATATATCTAGAAGAACAAAAGAGTTAAAATCCAAACGGATTTGCTATGACGTAAATTGATACGCTCTCTTGGTTCCGTAGAATATACAAATAAATACGTCATAGAAAGAATGGCGCCACCTCGTTTCTAGAAAGTTTAAGCCACTTCTATGTCTGAAGTCAACAAAGTCAGACATAAATGTTACTTTTCGTTTTTCCTTAGAAATATCTTTCTAGTTTGACCTTTTCTAAAACCGCAACCACGACTTGTCCGTCATACAGATTTAGTAAAAGTGAAAAAATGATCCCAGTACATCTTATTTTCCCCGACAAATTTGCTTTTCCCCTAAATGATCGAATCAAAAGCAGGCGTGCTATAGACTCACTTATTTTTCTTTAACTCGCATCATTAGTGAATTAGCTCAGAATTCAGAAAAATCGGATCGTTTGACGAAGATTTTGGATCAGCAAACCTGCTAGTCATAATTTATTGGATGGAATTAACTTGAATAATATGTTTGATCATGATAGCAGGATTTGTCATTGATAAAATCATATTAGAGCTGGTGTCTAGGAGTTTCAAGACAAATTTGTAATTAAACGGTTCTCCTCTCTCTTCAACTCAATAAGTAAATACATGTGTAAAGAAATAAATAAATATAAAGAAAAAAAATATAAAGAAGAGAAGAAACGATTTATCATAAGCTAGCAAGTTAATTTTTCATTGGCGTAATTATGTATCAAAAAAGGTACCCATGTGGACTGATGGGAGTGTTTTATAAGGATGTGAAATTTAACTGAAGTTTTTCTCTCCTCTTTATAAAAACGTTTTGGGAATAAAAATAGTGGACAAAATTGAAAAAAGAAATTTATATTTGCGGGCTTTAAATAACCGAAATACAGCCCCTAACACACTGTCTCTTTTTTATAAGAATCACAAAATTTAAGAATATTTTAAGAATAGCCCCGAGGCTTAAAGTATGTCATCAGACGCTCTTGTAGCTAATTTTACCATGCTTTTAACCCTTCGATGATGATATGAAGGACTATATCCTGAGGGGATGACACCAACATAGTTGAAGAGTGCGTCGTTTAATATATAATCTGATAAGTTCTTTTTTCTAGCAAGAAATTATTGTTGTTCAAGTTGTTCAAAACGAATTTTTGTTTTTCATGTTTCCTGCCTCTTTAACAAAATTTTGCGGGTATTTAAGAATCACTTAAGAATATTAGGCTCATTTTTGGCAAATCATTAAGAATCATAAGGCTTAGGTCGATTGAGATGTAATTCTTTTCTTATAAAAAAAACAGTGTATTATTAGCCTTTGTGTAGCACAGAAAAACTACGAAACATTCAAGAAACTATTATGTCTGCTTCCTGCCTATATTTACAAGGGATGCCACTTTAAGGCATCTAAAAACGTCTAATAACAAAATTTTGCTAGGAAATTTTCACGATCTTTGCACATTTACTCTTGTTTTACTGGAGGAGATTTGTCTTTTGCTACTTTTGAGAGATTAGACTTTGAAAGAATTTATTAAGGTGACCTCACTTACGATGTTCCATATGTTTTACTATCGCAACGTTTTCATTGTAGCACATTGTGCCTGTCCCTGTTCCTCACATATTTTAAAAAGCTATCTTACCGTCAACCTCTAAATATAATTCCCCCCTTGTGTAAGCCCCTTGTTATTTATTTCATTGCTAACATTTTTCATGTAGAGCTCTCCGGTGTATGGACCAATTGTATGCACAAAATAAAAAAATAAGTGTAAGATAATTGTCGAAAAGATTATTTGAAACTAAAATGTTTTGTGGGAGCGCCTTTCCAGATATCTTGCTAAGAATAACGAGGTTTTACTACTAAATACTACTAAATTTTTGTTTCGGTGTCTTTGTTTCCTGAATTGAAGCTCTTGTTTACCTGTATAAGTCCAATCGTTTAGCTCTCCATAAAAAGATTTCACACCTGTAAAATCCGAGAGCTTATATTCGGTGATTTGCGTTGTTACCAGGATTATTTAAATCACATTTTGTTTTCGGCATTTTCCTTCCAGTGACGACATCAATTCTGTCAGGTAATTTAACTGCTGTGGTACAGGTTTCCGAATCAATTTAAATTTTAAAGGATCATTTTTCACTTATATCTACATTTGATTCCTGCTCCCGGAAAAAATATTTCCCCAATCATAGTTTTACGAATACAAATTCACCTTTGCTGGTTGAAAAAAACGTAAAAACGATGAAATACACCTTTCCCGAATTTCATAAATTAAAATAATTATGACGTCATCCAAAATTTTAAAATGGTTCTAGGCTCTTCAAATAAGGATTTTCAGATAGAATATTAAGGATTTTCAGATAGAATACCAAATTATCATGACAAAACTGAAGTTTTTAGAGCAATATAATATTCTGGTTGGATTTTATTTAGATTTGAAGAAAATAATTATTTTGAAAACGAGGCTATTCTTAGAAAGCTCGGGGTTTGAAGGGTTTGACCGTAACTTTCAGCTCGCAATTGAGACACTTAACGAACAGAAATACTTACGAAATTAGGTAATTTGTTCTACCTTTTGCTAGGGAACTTAGGGATAGAATCATTTTTAGTATCGACCTCTTTAATTGAGTTTGGCATAATTAAGAAATTCGGGAAAGGTCTATTGAACTTTTGTAACCTTATGCACATATCCTGCAGTAGACACACAAAACGTGGACAATCGTTTTATACCACTTGAAAATTCTAAATTTAGTCCTTCAAATATCTGTTAATTTTATTGTACGACAAGTAATTATATAGCACGCTTCTTTTAACCACATGGTTAAACAAGTGTAAGGTACTTTTCACTCTTTTTTCTTCATAGAGAAGACAATATCAGATGGCAAAGAATACTCAACCTCTTTCTTTTCAGTTTACATGAATTTTCTGATACACGTGAAGTGTTTCTACAACTAAAAACTTCTCTGCACTTTGTATTTTTGAAGAAAGGTGTTAATATAGAAAATTAAGCAAACCATCAAACCACTTAGTTTCCATTAAAGTTAAATTATATCTATAAAAATATCCTCGCTGTTATGTTATTCTTCCCTTTTGCCTGTACATTTCGTGGAACGAAAACAGGTATGAAAAATTGCTTATTCGCATTATTTTTCAAATATTTTTCTATATGTTCAATTCCACAGAAGATCTATAAATTTTGAATGTTGCTTGAACATTCGAAGTCATTGTGAGCATTCGAAGTCATTGTGAGCAAAAAAAGAGACTGGCAAACAAATTGGTGCATAATTCTGTTTACCATGTAGTAGCTACAGTAAAGTGTATATAATCGAGGGAAAGGAAAGAGCATAGGCGGATATATCCAGAAATTTATCTTTCGTGTTTAGGTATATTTTGCTCGCTTTAAGAGGCTTGATAATAAAGCAAAATATTTTTTGTACTTCCATCAACCATATTGTTAAACGCTTATTTTACTACACTTATTTATATTACTGTTGTCGGCAAAATATATACTAGTACTACTAATAATAAATAGAGATTCTTATTGGCCATTTCTAACAACCTTTTTTCCCCAGGGATTTGTCTTATATCGAACAATTCTCGACACAGAAACATAAAACCGTTAGATCGAGGTAAAACATTTCTAAATCATGTTGAAAAATGTAATAAATGAAAATTAATACGATGCGACTTATCTATTGTAAAGTCCTGATGATCTAAGTAGTCTTTTTGGCTAAAAACATTTCCCATGGAGACCAACTAGTAGCCTCTGGGTAAGTACTATATCATTGCCCCCCAAGGTCATGCAGTTTTTTCCGAATCTCTTTCCTATAAGATATTTCTAAGATATGCTGCAAATAAGCTATTATCTCCATAAATAAACATAATTGCTAATTTATAATGGCAGCAACAACTGCGACAAAAACAAAACGATGTGTTAATTTTTTGCCACTTACCTGTATACTTAGCACATAAGATATTTGTCCTTCGAACTGAAGTGTCTAAAACACGTTTATTAGCATATCCATCCTTTTCTCTAATGTTTTTTTACAAACAGTCATTTTAACCTAATATTTGTTTGAAACTAAACAAAACTACAATAAAATAAACAAGCCATAATACGCATGTAAACATACAAATAGAAGAAATTCATTTCATATCCATCATTGACTGTTTATCCATATATGCTAAGAATGTTTCTAGATCTGAATATTTTTTGGAGGGTGAGGGGGAGGGATGGGTGCAGTGGGGAAGAGTTTAAGTGTCTCTGCGAGGACCAACCATGGTTAGGACTGAGTAAAAGAATTCAAAATTTAGCACCTTTAAGTATCCGGAAAATGCATTCAAATTTAATAAAATCGGTGTGTCGCATCTGCTTTAAATAGACGAGTAGATAATATTTTTATTTTTTATGTTCTTCTTCCCCCTTTTTTATCTACGGCGCTCCTCGCATGTTGTTTTAAAACAAAATAGTGTGTTAAACTATACGTTATTTTATAAAAAACAGTAATATCTAACCTGAGGTTGATTGTTATTTTTTGAGCCTTTTTCAATCTGATTTGTTCTTTGAGGGTCATTCTCCTGTCACATAGGCCGGACTAATATTTTTAACATCACCACATTCTTGACGAGAATGACGCTATCACACCTTCAAAGCTTACCTCCCATTTAAAAACAAGCTGGTTTCAAGAGCTTTAAAAGTTCTGTATGAATCTTTTTACACTAGCACGGAGACCCGGCGTCGAAACGCTGGGTTAAGCCACAAGTAAATGTGTTACCCAGCCTTGAACACCCAGTGGATTATTTAATAAGAACCGTAAACTATGCCACACATTCAGGTGGAGCGCTCTAGTACAGGTATGCAGTATTGCGTAAATGGATTGGAGCGCAGACAACATTATGGTGTTTCGAGTATAATACATTTTTTAAACGGAAAATTTCCTGCACATTTAGCTGAAATGAAAACACAGTTAACGCTGTTACCCCATCATAGCAAAAACAGCTGACCAAACTTTTTTATTTTACGGAAAATGTTCCCGGTGAAAGTTCAAAAATGAATGTTACTCCGGGCTGAGCGCTTAGTACAGGTAAACAATGTCGCACTTCCATATATTTATCAATACAGTTGAACTCATATAATTCGAACTCCTATAATTCGAATAATCATATAAATCGAACGAATTCTCCGGTCCCGTCCGAGTTTACTCTAAAATCCTTATAAGAAAACTCCTATAATTCGAACTCATGTAATTCGAAAAATCATGTAAATCGAACAGTTTTCTTGGTCCCGTGAGCAAATTTTGATCATGTAATTCGAATTTTGAAAATTTTCGTCCGTTCAAACTTCTAAAACTCAAATTTTTCAACAATCGTACGTTTCAATGAAATTCGAACTTTTCCAATAATCGAACTTTCTCGTGAAATTCGAACTTTTTAACAATGGAACGTTCCCATAAAATTCGAATTTTTCAACAATCGAACGTTTCATTGAAATAGAATGTTTTGAAAAAGCTTTTTGAGTGTTTTTGTTTGTCTGTTGATATTTTACATCATTCCCAACTATGGCATCCAAGAGGAAACACAATGAGGTGACTTTGAAAATAAAGTACAATGCTTTAAAGGATCTGGAAAAGGGGCGCTTGAACGTAGATGTAGATGTAGCCAAGAAATACAATATTCCCACTAGCACACTGGCAACCTGGAAGAAAAATAAGGAGAAAATAGAATCGAAGTTTTTGAAAATTCCTCTTTGAAACGCCAACGGAGGTTTAAAACAGATAAATACGACAAATTAAATGACGCTCTGTTTAAGTGGTTTAAATCAATGCGCGGAAACAACATCCCAATCAATGGTCCAATCTTGTCAGAAAAAGAACACAAATTTGCGAAAGTTTTTCAATATGAAGACTTCACGGCATCAAATGGGTGGTTAAGAGGCTGGAAAGAGAAGAAATTATATTCTATGTACCTTTACTGTATTCCATCACTCTCCCGAATATATCCCGTCATGAAAAATAGCCAGAACAATGTGGAATTTCAATCTTTTTATAGATATGGAATCACTTTCAAGGAGGTATCTAGCGAATCAGAGAAAGTCACCAAAGAGATTACAGCGCCATGGGAAGAAACAACCCTCCCAACTATTCTTGCCAGGTACGATTTGAAGGACATCTTCAACGCGGATAAATTTGGTATGTTTTACCAAGCACTGCCCTCCAAGTCTTTACATTTTCGTGGTAAATGTTGCGCAGGTGGAAAACATAGCAAAGTTCGCCTTAATGGTATGGCTGCGTACAACGCTATTGGTAAAAAAC
Source organism: Hydractinia echinata (assembly GCA_030067915.1). Taxonomy (NCBI): domain Eukaryota; kingdom Metazoa; phylum Cnidaria; class Hydrozoa; order Anthoathecata; family Hydractiniidae; genus Hydractinia; species Hydractinia echinata. The sequence continues at coordinate 2,237,327 of JASGCC010000028.1, forward strand.
TCCCGATGTTTGTGATAGGAAAGTCTGCAAAGCCGAGATGCGTCAAGAACGTGCACAACCTTCCCTGTCGATACCGAAAATAAATCATGAATGGATGGAGTACTTTTTGAAGAATGGGTACGAGTGCTCGACCGTCAATTCGATTCGCAAGGCAGAAAGATTATTCTGGTTGTCGACAATTGTCCTGCTCACCCGGAAGTCACAGGATTAAAGGCAATCAATTTGCAATTTTTACCACCCAACACAACTTCTTGTACACAGCCTATGGATCAAAGGGTTATCAGGTCGAGATTGTTGATGTTGATGCTAGCTCTGATGATAAAAGGATGACTGTCCTGACGACGATCCAGTTTCACCACCGTCGCAATAGGAGATTGAAGACGCAATAGAGACTCTGAAGAAACCGACGTTGTTTGAGACCGATCCAAAGTTTGATACTCTGCTGTCGCAAATGTCCGATAAGATCAACCATAGAAGATTGATTAATAGGAGACAGAGCAAAATCATGGACTTTTATGAGAAAAATTGATAATTAAAAATTTGTAACACTTGTTTTACATGAAAATAGCAAATTATTTCTCAAATACTACGCGTCGTTTTACTCCATAGGATGTTACAACATTGATAATTAATAGCGCCAAAATTCGGCCGAAAAAAGTCAAACTCCTATAATTCGAAACTCATGTAATTCGAACAAATTTTGAATCCCCTTGGAGATTCGAATTACATGAGTTTATCTTTTTTCATAAAAACTTTATCGCAACTTCGATTTCATGGAAACACAGCCCGTCGTAACACCGGGCTAAGCGCTTAGTACAGGTACACTGTGTCGCACATTCGTATAGGCATATTACCTTGTTCCTAAAAACTATATCCTAACTTCAGTTTAAATAAAAACACAGTGTGAAGCTAAAACAATCACTTAGCAATTTTATTTTGTAGAAAAGTTTTGTAAAATTTAAAAATAAAGACTCAGTTTACAACCTGTTTTTACCCTCTTAAAGCAAAAGCAATCGTGCAACATTGTTTTATTTTGCAGGAAAAGTTCCCGTGGAAGTTCAAAAATTAATCGTGACACCGGGCTGAGCGCTTAGTACAAGTAAACCATTTTGCATATCCATATAGGTGTAATGCCCTTTTCCAAAAAAACTTTATCGCAAAATCGGTTTAAATAAAAATACAGGAATAGAATGTTCAACTACATTGGTTGTAACAGGACAAGGAGGCTCTGGAAAAAGTTTTTTGATTCATGCACTGCGAAACTGTGTGGCTCTGTCTAAATTACAACGCAAGCTTTCTGGAGTAAAATATGTCATTGTTGATGAATTCTCTGTCATTGGAGAGAAAATGTTAGGATGGATTGACCGTCGATTGAGGCAAGCCAGTGGAGCCACTGATAAATTATTTGGAGGTTTTTCAGTCATACTTGTTGGTGATATAGCTCAATTATCACCTGTCAGTGACCCCTTTACCACTCAATTCCTGATGATACCACAGCACTGATGGGGTATTGTGCATATAGGTCTATGGAAAATGTTGTCAAACTCAAAGTAAATCAAAGAGCTGATGTGAATCAATCTCTATTTTTTGATATACTGATACGACTACGTAATGGTGACAATACAATAGCTGACAGGCATCTTCTGTGTGATCGTGCTACAACTAAGTCACATGTCTTTTATTATGATCGAATGCCAGTACGTTTAGCATACTCAAATAAAAAGTACATGATTATAATTATAAGCTTCTAAAAGAACTAAGACAACCAATATTCCCTATCAAAGCAAAAAATAATACAAATAAAGTGGCAAAACTATCACCAGACCAATATGGTGGACTACAATCTTTGATCCATCTCTCCGTTGATGCACGTGTCATGTTAACAAGAAACTTATGGGTTGAAAAGGGACTGTGTAATGGTGCGATGGGTATTGTGAAACATATTGTTTATGGTGAAACACAGAGACCCTGACAACATTTTGATATCTGACCATGATTCTGATGATGATATCCCAACAACCAAAACAAACGTTGATATGCCAGGCACACCAACAAAAGCTGAAACTCGTAAGTATTGCATTCTCCATTAGTCTATTTGCATTTGTGTATTCTTCAACTACATACTTTCAATCTTGTGTAGTATTTCGTATTTCAATTCATACTCTTTCTTCCTCACAATTTCAGATTCAGAAACAGAACAACCATTTGCATTAAAGAACAACGGGCTAGAATCTCATCAAAATTATTATTATTCAACACAACCAAAAAAACAAAAACAAAATGGTACGTATTTTTTCCTTATAAGTTCTTCCCCCTCAAAAATTCTGATAACGATTGGATTTACCAAGACGCCCAACCCGAACTATCTTTGTATAATTTTTTTCCTATACATCAACTATGCATTCTTCCTTTTTCTATTAATTCATTTCGTAGATATTGATGGATACATCAAGTCCGTGTCACCATCCCAGACATAAAAAAGTAGGAACAAATTTTTTGATGCCCAAATTCTGTCCACCACTGGAGTGAAAAAGATCAGAATCATGGAAAATAGCACAACTAACCGAAATCTGTTCGTAGGTAAATGCGAACTAAAATCTTCAGTGGAGATATCAGGTTTACAACCTACCGAGAAGGTTACTTTCTACAACTCAAACACAGGCTCCAGATTTATGGACGCTCCCAATATAAGCTTTAAATATGCAGAAAACAACATAAAGACCATCAAAGACATTGAACACACTGACAATAAATCCGTAATTGATACAATAGGAGTTTTACGTTGGACCGACGAAACAAAAAGTGTGCTCTGTGGACCAAAAAATTTGAAGCACGAGAGGGAAATTTGTTCAGGAATGCTTGCTGACACCACTGGTGTAATAAAAATCTCTGTTTGGGGAGAACACATAAGTAAACTCCAGGAAAATAAACCATATAGGCTCACAAGCCTCCTCGTCGACGAATATTGTGGCAAACGCCTAGCAACGACCACATCTACAGAGTATAGAGATTACAAGAAAAACATAAACATAGATTGGGATAAACGCAACATTCAACCGATAACCACCAAACACTGCTGTCCAGTCATCGAATCGGTAAAAGTCAATCACTACCTACAGAGTGCTAATCTTAACTGCAAGAGAAAGGTCACACCTTATCCAGGAGAATCAAAAGTGCGTTGTGGCTTTTGCCAACAAGTCATGAGGGTTCAAAGATGTCAGAAAAATATAAACGACAAGCAAGAAGTGGTAACAGCGTTCGAAGACACCCTAAAGACAATCACCAACATCAACATCACTGACGACCAATTGGAAGATGCACTACTAGACATTGAAGACTTCGATTTAGAAGTAAATCGAAAAAAAGTGGTTGTGAAATTTACAAAACATAACTAACTTGCTATTTAACATGAACAAAATGTAGCTATCATTTGTAAAACTTTTTATAACACTTCTTCGTTGATATTGATTCATGTATATAAGCCAATTTACATGTCTTAAAAACTTCAGTAGTTGTTACATTGCAGCTTTTTTGAACATACTTCTTCCTTTCGTTTTGGAAACTATGCATATTATATTATATTTTACGACTTCTGTTGATATAGAAACATATCTATATACACTTTTTACATCGAAAAAAAGAAAAACTTGTAAATATATAGCTCTTCGTTAGTAACAATTTGATTACGTATCACTTTGAAACACTTTGTAACTATTTCTTTTATTAAAGTAAAAACTATTCTTTCGTCATCGCAAGTCACTTTCATTTTCAAATTAGTTCCAAATTCACTGTTTACAAACCTAAATACTTCCTTAACACGTTGACCACGTATGACGAATATACTTGTCTTTGAGTTAACCTCCTTCCACAGCTTGGTACATTAGCCGCTCATAACTTTCCAACGATTATTTTTTAGCCCCTTTTCTATCCGAATTTCCAATCTGCACTGACTTGCGAATCCAACAAACCTCAATGGAATACTCTATTTCATCGACCCGAACTACGCTATGCTACGAAAGTTTATAGACCATAACAACGCAGAGAAATGGTCATCGCGAGCACTAAATGGGTAGGCCACTCGTACACCCGGACTTACTGCCTTCCTCTGGGTCTATTTCGTCTTGTTGAATTTTCCGTACTACATACCACAAGTCGGGTTTTTTACGGCTTTTTTGCCTTGCACTCATTGTTGTCTACCCCTGTCCCTATTCCGTAGCGCGATTCGTACCGGGTTTTGCTACCAGACCATGGGAACGCAGAGAAATGGTTCACGGGTAGGCTATAAATGGGCGGCACTTAGTTTGAAACTATATGCTAGTAATAACATAATTGAATAGGTTATTCATGTCTTCCTTACCAGTGTTTTCTTCTGTGAACTATGATCCAAAGCACGACCACCAAAGATTTTGGTTAAGGGTTTGTGATCAGTCGTCACAATCAAATCGTCGCAGCCAAACGTAAAATATTTTGAATCTTCCAAGGCCCAAGCAATTCCTAGAGCCTCTCCTTCAATCAATGCATATCGTTTCTCGTTGTCTCGAACAAATCTTGACCCTGCTAGAGTAATCTTCCATCCGGATGTACAACAGTCGGGCTTCAGAGATACACAGTCGCAGTATTTTTGCCAGGGCCAATAACCAATGTCTGCTTTTAAGAAGTCAGAGCATATGCAGGTTCTACGCGTTGGGTCAAAAATTTTCACACCCTCTTATGGCATCAATTATCCCTTCTTTTGATCGAATAAATGCTTCATTCAGTTCTGCAGTCCATTCAAAAAAAACTTTCGGACTGAGATAAGGTTTGAAAGAACGCGTGATATCTATCAACTTGTTGTAGTGCGATATCTGATTCACTAATCCAAACCATGCTCTAATGTCTTTAATAGACTTTGGTTGAGGAAAGGCTTTTATCGATTCAATGTATTTTGGTAGCGGTTTCACTTGGTCAACTGATATACGAAAACCAGCGAATTCAATGTCCTTTTGTGCACACTGAAACTTTGCAGGCTTGAGGATTATGCCTTCATTACCGACAAGGCAAAGATAGTCGATCATCCACCACCAATGTTCAGTCAAATCAGTGTCCCACATGGCTGTGTCATCTACACACTTGGTTTTTCTTGGGACATCGGCAATGATACGATCATACCGGTGAGTGTAGCCATCACCACTTGACAAGAAACCCTGAGTAGCAACCTTGTAACAATACCGGCTGGCTTCTGTGATGAAAGTAAGCATATGGCGATCTTCCTTTCGCACAGGAACTGAGTGATAACCATTCCAAGCATCGGTTACAGAACAGTAGGTACCTGCAGGAATAGCACGTGCTTGATGGAAAGGTAGAAAGGTTTGGTGGGTGTCCCGGAATCCACTTCTCGTCGTGGGCTACCATCCGGCTTTCGAACCCAAATTGCTCTATGACACCATGTGGTTGGGGTATTTGGTTCAACCTTCTCAATAACCCCCAATGCTCCCTCGTCATCAAGTTGTTTCCTAATCTGATTACGGCAATGTATAGGTACAGCAGCAGGGGTGTGCACAGCAGATGGAGTAACACCCGGTTGGATATTTATGCTGATAGGAGTAGCCACTCATCATAGAAAGAGGCTGATGTGGACACTGATTGAAGGTTGATGCTGCATAACGATTCAGCAGCCACTGTTTCATCTTTCCGTTATTCTCTTCAGTTGCTGGAAAAGATAACTCATCAGGTCTTGGCGGCGGTTAAGACCTGGGTAGGCATTTGCACGTGACAACATGATTAACTGGGTCTGGCTGATTCCTTGGTGTAGGATATGGAGATTCTTGGTTGAGGATGGCAGCAGTTGTCCCAATTTTCGGGAAGTCATGTAGTATGATTTGGAGCTGCTCCACCGCATTGCGACTGATGTTAAACAAATCAGTGGTATCAGAGTCGTAAATCATTTCTGCTGCTTGTACTTCAGTCCCCTTTCTATCAAGCCCAGACACTCTGGCAAAAATCGCTCCAAAAAGATTGATTCCTTCAGCAAAAGTTTAAAGTCCCATTAACGAAGATTGCGCACCTCTATCTGCAACTGCTGAAACCTTTCGAGGGTGGAGATTCGGGCAAGATGCCTTCATGTGATCGTAATCACCAGCATTTGTCGATATCACCAAACTTATCATTGGCTGTTTTCGAGATTCCTTTACCATCCATTCGTAAGTCAAAAAATGGTGTTACAATAACGTTGATGGTGGTTGGTTACCGCTTTTTCTTTTCAATTTTACCGAATTGCTGATACTGCTTATGACATCGAAGATCGCACGTTGTGTGTCCGGGTTGTTGTTTGCTGCTTTCTCCAGCATTGTATACACAGGGTGAACTCTTTCAACTTTCCTTTTCGAAGAGTGTACTTGGATATTTGTCTGCGACATGATTTGCACTGAACCTTTATGGCCAATTGGTTTCCATATCAGAAGTCGATTTCCTGTTTTGCACCTGGGTTTGAATTTCCATTGCTGAATCAATGGTAGTGGTTGACCCAGCACGTGCTGCCATTTCCTTACTTTCGATGATGCTAATGGTCTCTAGAATCTAAGCTGAGAACGTCCTTTTTAATTTCTTCATCAGAAATACCGGAAATGAGTACATATTTTTCAATATCCTCCGTATAATCAACCATTTGTCGACAATCAGCATTAGGACATTGGTTGGATAATGAACATATCTGGGCCTTGCCCTTCACCTTTGCAGCAAATGTTTGCACAGGCTGACCATGGTCCTGTTTCATTGAAAGGAGTTCAGTTTTTCTGACGCTTTGGTAATTACGGCAAGGCGCTTAATCGCTTGTAATAACGAATTTTCGGTAACAATATAAATGTCACTTACATCTTTAAACAGATCTTGCCATAATTGCGTTACTAATTGAGCAGTAGGAATATTAGTTCAATGGTTAAATAAATTCTATCGCTTGAGAAATGTTTCCCATTGCTCTTCAGTGAACTGCTTTGGATTATGTGCAGCCGTAACGCCACCTCGCTGGTGAACCAATGGATGAATGTTTAACTTAGTAGCAGCTGCAATAGCATCAACATCTTTCGTGGCATTTGCACAACCATCGATTGGACAACTAGTTGCAGGCATCACAACAGTTCCAACATGCGCAAATATGCTTTCAAAAGTATCTTCCGTTTTGTCAAAAAATACCATATATAGGTACCGAGATGAAATAATTAATGAAATGATAATCCAATTTTAGTTAAAGACGTAAACATCACAACACTGCTTGATGACAAAAAAGTACAAAACGCTGTTTCATCAGAAGTGTTACGAATTTTACATGACGCATTACACAAATAGGAGCAAGAGATGGAAAAGAACAAAGCAGACGAGGAAAATCAATATAATGAAAACTTCAAGTCAAAGAGAAAAAGACAGGATGGGTTGGTGTATTTTCATTAGACTTTTGGCCAAGTATAAGCCAGCATGGGAGAAATGACAATGGGCAAGCAAATGCAAAGAATTTGCAAATTGGGAAAATCACTCTTCCGGTGCCAAAAACAGTCCGACTGATCATTCTTTCGTCAGAAAAAGCAAAACGTTTAGCAGCATCTACCAAAAGCAAAAACCAAAAAGATTACTTAAACAGTGGTAGACAATTACGACAATACTAATCTGGCATACCTAAGATTTTTAATTATTTCCATACTTACTCACAGGTTTTTTCAGAATAAGTGAACTTTTTAGACAAAGTTGTATCGAAGTTTTCCTTAAAAAATCAAAATGTGATCAGCTAAAAGAAGGGAATATTTTTTATATAAGAAGCACAAGATCTCGTTACTGCCCTGTATTTTGGCTAAATAAGTACTCACATGAGACAAATTTAATTAACGAACCAGATTCGCTTCATATTTGCCGCCTAGTTAAAACTTGAAAAGGCTACAATGTTCACGGTTCAAAAAGATTATCATACACTAAAACCAGAAAAATATTTATGGAGCAAATAAAAGCTTGGTACGGGAAAGAAGGGAAAAATTATGAATTGCATTCTCTTCGCTCAGGAGGGGCGATTTCAGCAGCCAATAACAACATTGATGTTCGATTGATAGAAAAACACGGACGATGGTCGTCAAATTTAAGTAGAGATGCTTATATTAAAAGTAATAAAAATAAAAGGCTTAAAGTGTCACACTCATTAGGCTTGTAAAACTCTCTGTAAGCTCTTTTTTACTCAGTAACCGATATCTTTGATATTTGTCGTTTTGTATTATCCGACTGTAAGGAACGTCACTTTCAGGGATGAGCACTGTTCAAAAACCGTATTTTACTTATGGGTAAATGTTTACATTAAAATCTTGCATCAGCATGAAATGTCAGCCGAAGTTATTAAAACTCATTTCTCTAAACAGTTCTAAGAAATACACTGTGACTCTAACCAGTTCGAGTTCACTTTAGGTCTCACGTAAATGGCTTCGAAGCTAATGGTATGGCTCGATCCTGTACTGAGAGAAAAGGCACGATAGCTCAGTTGGCACAGCAGTGGGGCGCTAACACAATGGTGGCTGGTTCAAAGTTTACACTTTCGCCGATTGAGATCACCTCCATATACATATATTTGTATATACTAGTCCACAGCAGATATTTTACAAGATTTAAATACACAGATAAATTAAATAGCTATTTCGAAAAGTCACTAATAACAAAAATGTAAATTATCTACAAAAAATATTCAGAACATAAAAAATTGAGTTACATTAGACGAGAAGGTTCATTTTTAATAACATAATTTTGCTTTGTTTTAGGAAATATGTTGTTTTCGTTTTAAAAGTGCAAATTATAAATGGTCATAAAAATTAAAAAAGTGTAACAAAGGTTCACCATCGATGGATCACATATTGCTGTGTTCAGTCGTACGAAGTCTCACAAGCATCAAACGATGCGAAGTACTGACTGTCATGCTATTCTCAAGCTGTTGTAACTTTCACGCCATCATTAAATCTCTGCACCACCTACTTTTTGTTCACAAATGACCAAAGGGATGCATTCTACAATATATGTATAGACATGGTTTTAATAAGGGTGGAGGGGCGTGGGACGGAGGGTGGAAGGGCAAGGGGTGACAGTGTACGCAGGCTAGCTTGGAAAAGGAATATGTTGAAAAAATTGGGTAGAGGTCTTTTTAAGGAATCAAAAAATAACGGAATCCTAAATGATCAGGATCTTATATTTTGATGTCATCTTAATCCAATGATGATAAAGAACCAGACAAATGCTGACTGCCCAATTCATTTAATAGGACTTGTTGTCCAAAATCACAAAAATCTGTTTCGACCACAACCATTTCTCTCTCTAGTTTTAACTTCTCTTCCATAAAACTAAAAATTGCTGTCTCGAGAGATAAATTGTCTGTAATACAATCTAGCAACTCATCCCCCAATAACTGAGTGTTTACGTGCACCCCTTCAAACTTACGCCTTACATTAACAATGCAACGTTCACATAGCATGCCAGAGGCTTGCTTCAGATTAGTACTGCTGAAAGCAGCGCTCATGCTAACACATTCTGAGGAATTTTTTAGATCTGACAAATCGATTTTAAGGACTTGTAATTTTTTCTCCAGTTGTTGAGTGTATCTGGCATAAGCAGCCAGACTTTTGTTTAAACGTTGCGAATCTTCCAAAATTCGTTTTTTGTCGTCTTTATAGAAGGATAATTTCGTAAGCAGTCTGCTCTTCTCATACACTAAAGCATCTTTCTCTTTTTGAAGTTGTGCAATTAAAGAATGCTGACCGTCCATGCTATCTTGAAGATATCCCGAACTTACCGTGTTTATATTTTTCTCTTCTTCGAGTGCCGCACAACGTTCTAATAAATTTGCAGCATCTTCTTTTAAAGCAACATTGTGCGATTCTGTCGTCCTCAAATCGTCTTCTAATGACTGGAAATGTTTATGCAAATCGAGGGTTTCGAGCAACACTTTGGCACTTTTACTTGGCGCCGTTTCCATATGCGCCTCCATCCCGACCAAGTCGTCATAAATGACTCTCAAATGCAATTCAAGTTGATTGTTTCGTTCTTTATATTGACGTAGATTTTTCTCGATAACTTTTTTAAAGTATACAACATTTATTAAGTTGTTTTCAGCCAGTTCTAACTGTTTGTTAAAGTTTTGCACTTCTTCCAACAAATTTAATTGCTCAACCTCAAAATTACTAATGTCAGTTTTCAGCTTGTTTAATTCGTATTGTAACGGGCTCACTCCACTCTTGCAGTCAAATTGTAGCTTTTGAATCTCCGAAACACGGCTATCAACTTGCCTAGCTTTGTCTTTTAGTTTTAACCTTTCGACCGTAGCAATACCAAGTTCTTCTTGCGTCGACCTCAACCTGTCACTGCAGGTAGAGAGTGAAACATTTAAAACTTGGTTCGTGTATTGAGCATCCAATAAATCTTCGGTTAGTAAGATTTTATCTTGATTTAAGTCGTCTTTCTTCGTAATCAATTGACTGATCAATTGAATTGTTTCTTCCATTTCAGTGAGATCGTTACGTGTGCCCTCCTGACTTCGATTGTTTAAATCCTGTAAAGAATAAGCCTTCTTTATTGTAAGACAGTTGCAGTATTTATTAAGCAGGACACATACAAAAACGGGAGATACAGTAAGAAAAACAACAAAATCGACATACGAATAAACAGAAATTTGCAGCAATAACTGATAAAAAGACTAACTTGAATTAGATTTCTTAGCTTCCCTCTCAAGCCTTCTTTCTCTTCGCTTAAAGTTCTCAATCTGCTTTCTAAATCACACTGTTCGCACTCGAGAGCAGCTTTTTCTGCATTAAACGAGCACAAATCTTCCTTTATTCGCAGCAGTTCGTTACTGATGTCAATATTGGATGATTGGTTCAATTCACTTTGCAAACTTTCTTGTTTTCGAAGTACATCGCTCACATCTTTCTTGAGAGGTGACAATGCGCGAGCGAGTCCATGCAGCTCTGATTTCAGTAAATTTCTCTCGCGATCAGCAGCATCGAGGTCTTCCACTAGCAACCTACATTTGGTGACACGTTTATTTCACACCTAAGTTACTCTTAAAGATAATGAACCAAGTTAAATAGGGGCTAGATAGCAATACTGCAGCGTCAGCATCAAATATTGTGGATCCGCATGTCTAACTTTTCCCAACGAAAAAAGGTTCGGTCAGGGCTGATTTTAATTCCGAAGTAAAACAGATATAGTTTTAGTGAAAGAGAAAAAGCTGCTATATTTTCTCAAGAATATTTAAAGCTGAAAGTAGAATTTACTAGGGCGTTTGTCACAAGACGTTTTAAAGCAGCCCTGTTAAAAAAAAATCTTATATACTTATATTAGATCATTATTTTTAAAGTATTTTAAAACCTAAAGACAAAGGCATTGCGCGCAAAATTCACTTGATTGAAGTCGTTTTCGATTTTTGAAAAAATTGATTAAATTTATATTTAATTTGGTGTTGATATATTTTGGCGAATGGTGTAATATTTTAAATTTAATGCGGTGGGTTTAATTTACTGTATTTTAACAAAATTTGTCAATCTCGCCACATTTTCTTCACACAAATTTCCACAAAATAGCAAAAGTTTGACGAAATTTATAAATTTCTTTTCAAGGGTCATTAAGGTCAATGAGAAATGTTTTAGAACGTAGTATTGACCGCGCTTTTTGATTGGTTACTTTTATTGTTCTTTACTCACGTAATCATTATCGAGAATCCTGTTTTGAGCGCGAATGGCCTCACTCCCCCGAACAAATATAATTAATTCTGGTGCTACTTAAGAGGGTAAGATGGGACCACGCTGGTTTTGTACTCATTGGTTGATTTTAATTCGGGGTTTGCTCTGAAAAATTATTTTGTGTTAAACGGTGGGTTTGAATTTTAGGAATTTACTCTGACACATTCGTTTGCGTTTAAGCTAATGTCTAGTCAGCCAACAACCTGGTTTTCAGTAAGAAACTTTTAAATTTCGTAGGTATGCTTTTATAATGAAAACAAGATATTAATTTTGAAGGACAGTATCAAAATAAATTCCTTTTTCTCAAAACTTATAAAGTTTTTCTCGCTCGGATTTTTAAGTACAGTGGAACCTCTAATAGCGGCCACTTTGGGGGACCCAGCTTAGTGGCCGTTGCATTAGAGGTGACCGATGTATGGAGGTTTAATATGAATATCCTTTTTTTATCAAAAAGTCTGGTCGGGAGAGGTGGGAGGGGCTCAAAGAATGATTCATGATCAAAATAAAGAGAAACTGATAATCCTCATGATACCTACGCTGTTTCCATCATGCGTAATTCATATGTTGTAGGGCATGCTCCTCTGGGTTTGAGCAAGGCTTTTTCAAACTTCCTTTCACTGCCTGGATCTACCATATTATGTACTGTTACTGGAAAGAAAGTAAATCGTGGGGCTGGTTTAGGACTTGAAATACCCGTAACATATCAAGCAAGGGGACATGTGAAAGCGTTAAAGTGGCTAGAGCAAGTTACGAAAAAGATCCTTTCACATGCTACTGACCTCGGTAGAAAATTTCAAACATGATATATTATGAAGAAATATACCTATTGTAAATAAAAAAAACAATTGTTTTTATTTTTCCTTTCATTTGCTTGCATAAAGATTTGACCGTTAATAGAGGTGAAATTAGACATTGGGACAATAGAAAGTGGCCGTTTGGCCGTTGATTGGAGGTGACCGATGTATGGAGGGTTTTTTATAAGAGTATGAGCATGAATTCGGCAGGGACTTTCTTTTCTGGCCGCTTATCAGGAGGTGACCGATGTATGCAGTTGACCGTTAATAGAGGTTCCACTGTATATATATTTTGAGTATAAAGCATTGTGCTTATCGAATGACATACATACACAAATGGTCAGGTGTTATTAAGTATGTTAAAAAATTTACAAGTAAGAAAAAGATTAAAGGCTACACGTGGCATGGAATGAGAAAATCACAAGTTTTATCACTTGTGTTAGCCTAGTTAACTAAACTTTCTTCGAGGATATTAAAATTCATTTTCCCTCACACATAAATTTTCCGTCTTCCGAGTGGTAAAAAAAATTAAGCTGGGTCTGCTGGACAACACATAATGACTCTTCATGAAATCTTTCTAAGGAAGAATCACGTTTCAGTATAATAGTTCCGTCTAATTTATTAGGGGAGCTAATTACATTCACTACAAATTATGGGACGTAAATCCCATTTTATGCAAGTTGTGAAGGAATAAGATTTCAATAATACCTAAGATCACCTTGACGAAATTCCCATTTTAGGATTTGCGGCTATTGTTTTACATTTCATGATTAAACCCAGACATTCCAGGGAAAGCATCTCCCAAAATCCCTCGAGTTTTTCCCAAGTAGAGCCAAAATTCCCTGAGTCTTCCCAGGCTAAAGCTAAAGCCCTGTAGATTTTTAAGTACCCCCTAAGCTTTCCAGATTTTTCCTGAGACAATATACATATCAAATATGCAGTTGGTTTTCGTACAACAATTGGGTTCTTTAAAACTATTGGGATCATATGCAGTACTAAAGTTGAAAAGCAAGAATTGAACGTTCAATACCTTCTCTGACTTTCCACTGTTGCATGTTCAGATTTAAGTTTAGAAATCTCCAATTCAGCCATCAAGAGGCGCTCCTTTAATGTTTTGGTTTGAACTTCAGTAGACATCTTCTCGATTCCAATCTTTTCCTTTTCGCGTTCCAACCGGTCAACTTGTTTTTTAAAATCTTCTACGTCATCATGTCGCAAGCTTTGTTGTGTGCACAAATTGAGATTCTCTGCTTCAACAGCGCAAAGTTGACTGAAAGAAATATGTAATTATGACAACCTGTTCGATATTATTTAGGAACTGTGCACTAAGTTGTTAATCACGCGACAAAATATGCGCACGTTTACGGTTTTATATATTTTTTAATTAGTTCAGCAAAAACATCATATACGCGTTTTTTTATGATTTAAACATGGTCCATACCGAGCCGGATTTAAAGAAGTAAGAACTTGAACTATATAACTACTATAACTATTACATCTACACTATACAAGATGACTGAAGAAGCTCTACGAAAGAAACACAATATACGGGAGTTAGGCAGAAGGACAATGAAAAAATAAGTTGTTTTGCTGAAGTCAGCAGTGCATATTCAAAAACATATTTGGCGAAATTTAGTTTATTCGTTGCCTCTAATGTGGAGAGGTTGAAAGGCTGATCAATAAAATGTATGGAATCATATGTTTTCGACGAACGCCTAAGGAGATATAAGGGTTTTAAGCGAAAGAAGAAAGAGAAAGGAGAAGTAACGTAAGTATTCGACATTCATAAGGTAAGTGATTTGCATATAAAGCTACACGTTACCAAAGTGAATTATATTTTGTTTTGTACGAACACCGAACTTTGAAAAGTTTTTAATCAAAAACTACCTAGCTAAGCATTAGTTTGAACCTGCAGGCTTGTTTAACGCGTGAACTATGGTATTGATACACGACGTTTGCTATCATCGTTTCTTTATCTTTGCCTTAGGGTAAAAGATTGTACGCCATCCTTTGTATTTTTTTAACTTAACTTCTAACTTTTGTTGTAAAGGATCGTGCAACCGAACGAACTAATTTTAGTAGAATAAGACATTACACCTTGAAAGATATTGGTGTTTTTATATTTCGTGTAAACGTTTATGTAAAAAATTAAAATGCTGTGAAATATAATTTTTTTTTGTATAAACCACAAAAATAAATTCAGTGAAATTTATATAAAAAGGTTTCAACTGCCAGTTTATTTCTTAGAAACCACTGCTTATTGTGTTCTTCTCATATGGTTAGAGTTTCTCCCACTGTGATTGGCTAATCTACACGAAGTATATGCTATATTTTTGTTTGCTACCGAGAAACGAGTGCAATTTTTACGTATTTTTCAATTCTACAGTGCAAAAAGCTGATATTTTTTCTCTGATTGGCCGAAATAGCGTGCAAAAAGCTGATATTTTTTTCCTGATTGGTTAATAACTCGCTGAATAAAGTTATTGTTTTCTTGAAAAACGTTACTGTATCGAAAGTGGAACTTTTATGAAATTTTTTACTAAGTAGATTAATGAACTCAGTAAAAACCCATTAGGTAAAACTATTTCGACTTTAGATTGTTAGTATAAACTCACAGGTCACAATTTGTTGGATAATAGCTATAGGCAAAGAAAAACTTTTGTAGAAAACCGAGTACAAGAGATAAAAAGAACACTAAAGTTTCTAATTCGTTTTATGTAGCTAGTTAGAAAAAGTAATCCAGCTGATTTATCGACGAAAACGAAGAAGTTTAAGAATTTTTGAAACAACCATTTTCGGTGGACAGAAAGTGAATTTTTATAAAATAAAAATATAACTTACAAAGATTTTGATTTGGCTAGTCGACACAAATTATGAGGAATCGAGTTCTGTATTGTTTACAAAAATAGGTGAATATTTCATAATTGATTGACATTAATCGCTCCGGGTGCGTGTTAAAACTATTCAGAGTAACACCATGGTGATTAGATCTGTAAAGAACATACGTAATAGAAAGATTTCGAAACATAAATTGCTTTTGTTACCGTTTGTTACTGTCAAAGAAATGTAATCTGCAGAAATCTTATTGATTGCAGAGAACGTTTAGTGAAGAAGAAAAGAAGATTTAAATTTGATTATCGATGACGACGAAGCTGAAATGCCGTATTTAATTAATTATAAACATCATCTCTCTGAATAAATACAAGTAGATAATAACAAGAACAATGTAAATATATAATAAAAGAAGAAGAGAACCAGCAGTTATCGGGGAGTTCAAAGTTTTACTACCAAACCACCTCTTGTGTGGTGGGGAGTGCTTGATATTATTTAGGAACTGTGTACAAAGTTGTAATCACGTGACAGACGCGTGTTTTCTTAGATTCAAACAACTATCGTGTCATTGATAAATTTCACAAAAACATTCTGAAGATGGCAAATATGACAGTACACATAATTTGAGATGAAGTGGTATTTAGACCTAGTTGTATGCAATATAGAGGATTCTTTTCTGTATAAATTTTATCTTATGTAATAATACGAAGTGTATGTGACGGTCATAGTGGATATCGTCATTTTCCTTTGATGTCGCCGAAATCTTCTTTGAAGTCGCCGAAAAAATTATGTCCATTTTGCTAGCGGGTTTACTTTGTTTACATCACGTGATAAAAAAGAATCAATTTGATTTGCTGAAATAAATTTAACGGCCAACTTTCGAAAAATGGTGTATTCTCGCCACCAAAAAAAACACAAAAGAATAATCCCTTTATCTTGAAAAAAGTAAAAAAAGTGGTTCAAAAAAGCATATTTAAAAAGAAAAAAGTCCAAGTGAAAAAGTAGAAAAGGGAAGTTAAAAGAGAGAAGTGGAGCTAGAAGTAAAGTAAAGTTAGAAGTAGAAAATAAAGGCTAGAGTTTGAAGTCGATTTGAAATCATAAAGTGTTGGTTGACCGTGAAAGTTTCTTCACGCTAAAGTGTTGGTCGATCGTGAAAGTTTCATCACGCTAAAGTGTTGGCCGATCGTGAAAGTTTCTTCACGCTGAAGTGTTGGCCGACCGTGAAAGTTTCTTCACGCTAAAGTGTTGGCCGACCGTGAAAGTTTCTTCACGCTAAAGTGTTGGCCGACCGTGAAAGTTTCTTCACGCTAAAGTGTTGGCCGATCGTGAAAGTTTCTTCACGCTAAAGTGTTGGTCGACTGTGAAAGTTTCTTCAGGCTAAAGTGTTGGTCGATCGTGAAAGTTTCATCACGCTAAAGTGTTGGCCGATCGTGAAAGTTTCATCACGCTAAAGTGTTGGCCGATCGTGAAAGTTTCTTCACGCTAAAGTGTTGGCCGACCGTGAAAGTTTCTTCACGCTAAAGTGTTGGTCGACTGTGAAAGTTTCTTCACGCTAAAGTGTTGGTCGATCGTGAAAGTTTTATCACGCTAAAGTGTTGGCCGATCGTGAAAGTTTCTTCACGCTAAAGTGTTGGCCGACCGTGAAAGTTTCTTCACGCTAAAGTGTTGGTCGACTGTGAAAGTTTCTTCACGCTAAAGTGTTGGTCGATCGTGAAAGTTTCATCACGCTAAAGTGTTGGCCGATCGTGAAAGTTTCATCATGCTAAAGTGTTGGTCGACCGTGAAAGTTTCTTCACGCTAAAGTGTTGGTCGACTGTGAAAGTTTCATCACGCTAAAGTGTTGGTCGACCGTGAAAGTTTCATCACGCTAAAGTGTTGGTCGATCGTGAAAGTTTCTTCACGCTAAAGTGTTGGTCGATCGTGAAAGTTTCTTCACACTAAAGTGTTGGCCGATAGTGAAAGTTTCTTCACGCTAAAGTGTTGGTCGACCGTGAAAGTTTCTTCACGCTAAAGTGTTGGTCGACCGTGAAAGTTTCTTCACGCTAAAGTGTTGGTCGACTGTGAAAGTTTCATCACGCTAAAGTGTTGGTCGACCGTGAAAGTTTCTTCACGCTAAAGTGTTGGTCGACTGTGAAAGTTTCATCACGCTAAAGTGTTGGTCGACTGTGAAAGTTTCATCACGCCAAAGTGTTGGTCGACTGTGAAAGTTTCTTCACGCTAAAGTGTTGGCCGATAGTGAAAGTTTCTTCACGCTAAAGTGTTGGCCGATAGTGAAAGTTTCTTCACGCTAAAGTGTTGGTCGACTATGAAAGTTTCTTCACGCTAAAGTGTTGGCCGATCGTGAAAGTTCCTTCACGCTAAAGTGTTGGTCGATCGTGAAATTTATTCCCGCTAAAGTGTTGGTCGACTGTGAAAGTTTCATCACGCTAAAGTGTTGGTCGATCGTGAAAGTTTCTTCACGCTAAAGTGTTAGTCGATCGTGAAAGTTTCTTCTTCAAACAAAATAATAATTTTTTTTGGTCTAACAGTATTCTGCATCGTTTGGTAATATTATTTTTGCTCGGGAGGTAACCTTTAATCTTCAAAGGTGTACGTTCTTTATTTCTGGAAAAATCTCAGCCTTGACGTTCTTATAAACTAGGACGGTTTAATGTAGGAGAGTGTATAGGGAAAACCTTATATTACCCCCTAGAACCGAATCAAGTTAAAAATTTTAAACTGTTGGTGCTAAGACAAAGCAAAACCTTGTGAAGTCAATTTTACTTTTTGAAATAAAAGATTCCTTCTTAATACGTTTTCACTATATTCGTAACTTGTTCAATTTCTAATACAAAACGTATTAGACTTACAAACTAGTGGTAAACTACGGCTAGTTTAAGCTACTTTACATGCACAAACTCGTTTTTGTGCTGGGATAAGCACAAATATGAGATAAGTTCACAACGAGATAAGCTTACACGCCAGCTCTCCTCAAACGAACTCACCTGGGTTGAAAAATCAACAAGTGAGCCAACCCACCCATGCAATCAAAATTCTCTTGTGAAACAAATTTTCCAAAACAGTAAAAAATAGATTTCTCTTTAAACAAACCAGCACTGAGTTAACCTGGCTTATATTATCATCCCCTTATGCCTTAAGAACATTGGATGCTGAAATTCTTACTTTTTTATTAAGAATTTTGCTGCCTTGCTTCCTAATTAGCTATCACGATGGTGGAATTAAAAGATCCTGAAGTACGAATAAGGAGGCAGATATTTGGCAATTATTTTTTGTTTCGATAGTTTCAATGTGGAAACAAACAACGATTTAGAATATCGAGAATGGTAAAACTGACAAAAAAAAGGTTACCGTAACAAAGCTTTCGTCTCTTCGGTCGCAGAGACAAGTTCCTTCTCTTGTCGACCAAACACATCTTCCAAACCGCCCAGCTCATGTTCTAAATTATCATTATCCTCCAAGATGATGACAATCTCCTGACGAAGCTGTTCATTTTGCTTATTCAAAAAACCCAACTCTGCTTCCAGATGGATTCGTTCCTTCACCAGATCTTCAATTTGTTCTTGCAATCTGTCAATATGCTCTTTGTAGTTGGACCTCTCTTGATGCAAACGATTGCTCTTTTCCTTAAAAATAAAATGTACGAATAGAGAAAGAGAAAAATGTAAAGTTGCAATGATCTTATTACACGTAGGTAACAAAAGCAAACCGTCACACGAATATACCTACCATGATATGTTGATTAAGTAGAATGTTCTCACGACCAATTACTTTTAGCTCTTCCTCTAATAAAGCAATTTTCTTCTCAATATCTACCTTTTCATTCTTCAATTTTACAACTTCGGTTTTCAAAAGTTCAATGTTGGTCACCAGCGTAGCTACAAAAATAATGGTAAAATTGTGACAGACAGGAAAGAATACACACAATAAACGAAAAATATTTATTAATCGTTTACTCCTCTTAAGGCCGTAGCCGTTGTATTTAAAATTACCAAGTAGAAGGAGTGAAAAGGGCTACTTTTTGCTGATCTTAATCACAGTGGAACCTTCCCACATTCACTCTTACGCTCGAAACCATTACCAGATGAATTAAGCTGGCAGCAGTAACTCCAGGTGACACGACTTTCACAATCGCAACGAGCGGAATTTAAACCAGGGGCTAGGTATAAACAACGCTATAACACTAAGATAACGCTACTCGAATAAATTCTTGTTCGAAAACGCAATTAGTTTTTAATAAATAAACAAAGAAATTATGGAGTGTCTTGCATTGAACCGCTTCTCAGTATATATGCTGCAATTGCTGGGATTTTATCAGCTTCATTTACAAAACCATTCGAAAGTAATTCCAAATACTATGGGCTTGTCACATACTAAAACTCATTATTTTACTAGCCAACCTTAATTACATACAGAAGAAAAGCTGAAATACTTCAAACAGATAACCAAGACACAGACATACCCTTTTCTTTGTTTGAATTTTGTAACAACGCTTCAATTTCTTCACGCTTCTTCTTCAATTTACTGGCATCAAAATCAAGTACAGCCAATTGAGTTTTTAAATCTTTTACAGTCTGCTCAAGAGCAATATTTTTGTTTTTTACGTCTTCTGTTTGACTCTACAAAAAAACGAATAGAAGCATTAAACATTAGTGGAAGGAAAGAACAGCGTGGAGGCGCATTATCAGTGATGTTGGCCTCGTTCAACACCCGTAAAATATTCTATAACACGACTTACATAGTCCTAAAATATTTCGCGATTTTAACACTTACTTCGTTCGATGAAACTTGATTTTTGTAGCTAACCACATTTTCCAACGTAGCTTCTAAATTGTTGAATTGTAGATTGAGTCCTCGCAGTTGATGAACTAACAACTCTTCTTCTTGTTGACATACACCAACTTGACCAACTAAACTCAAATTTTCACTTTCCAGAAGAGACACCTGAGAAAAGAAAAAGAGTCTTTAACCAAGGTTTCACGAATTTTTTAAACATGACGTAGACGGAACATAGCAGAGATAAAACAAAACAAAAACACGCACATCAAAAACAAGGAAAACAAAGAATTTCACTGTTTTATCATTTGTTTAGGCCTATATTTAGGTTCAAGTTGGCTGTGAAAAAATTCTAGAAATTCATTTTTTGTAGGGAAATATACTCTTATACGTATTGGCATCACCCTTAATATTTATTGACCTTTCCTTCCTACCAAAGAATTTAACAGAGAGTTCACAGTCATTTTCCAGGTTTACTCGACTCCGCATTTCACACAAATTTAGCGATGAAATAAAGCGGACGAGAAAATAGAACGTCTTTTTCTGGTTGGTGAAAAGAAATTGTTTGCCAGTATGAGTAAAAGGATAGAAAGAATCTTTCACAACAGTTATACAAAATCAAAGTTAACCTGCTTTATGAGAGTATTTTCTTTTTCTCCGGCTTCCTCCAATTTCTTGTTCATCTCCCCTAATTTTGAATTCAAGTTTTGAACAACAGATCGCGTCGCAGTCAATTCGCGATCAACTGTTTCGAATTCCGTTTTAATGTGTTGGTTTTCTGCAGCCAAAACTACGCTTTCACTTTGCAATAGTTTTACACTTTCTTTTATTGTCATTTGGTCGACTTCCAAAATTCGATTTTGTTCGGACACTTTATCCAGTTGATTGCGCAACTGCGTGGTCACTTGTTGTGCGGAGTCGACCACTTGTTTTAACTCGTCACGTTCTTTCATTAACAGTTGGCTTGATGTAGTATTCTGCGAAAGTTCGCTAGCTAACAACTCTTTTTCTTTAGTGAGAGTACTGAGTAGCACTTGTATTTTAGCAGTGTCGTCCTCTAAACATTTTATTTCTGATGTCAATTTCGCATTTCTCTCCCGAGTAGTTATAATTTCTTTCTGGGTGTCTTCTTTTTCAGCCATAAAGAAAGCTAACCTGCGTTGCAAATCAAGCACTTTTCCTTCGACTTCGGATACCTCACCAGAATGGACGCTACGTCTAACCAGTGCGCCTTGAACTGAGGAGGAGGCCTTTAACCTTTTCTCAGGAGTTAATACCTTCATGTCACTTGTAGGTTGGCTTTGCGAACGCCGCACCGTCGAAGCACTACTAGTGGACTCCTCGTAACGTTTAAGCTGTTTAGACAGTTTTTCTTTCTCAGCACAAATTTTTGAAAAATCCTGCTCCATGCGATTATACTTTTCTTTAAATGCGCACAAGCTTTCAATTAATTTATCTTTCTCCAAATTAAACATACTTAATATTTTCTCTTCATTTTTTTGCAAAAGCTTAAAGTTCATCTTCACTTTATCAGCCTGTGCAATCTGTTGTTTAAGTTTCATGTTATCATTTTTCAAACTGTTCACCTCCCGTTCTAATTTGGTTCGATCACTTTTCAACAGCATGATTTCGCGTTGAAGTCGTTTCTCTTCCTGTTTGTATGACGACAGGTCGTCTTGAAGAGAATCTTTCTGTATTTTCAAAGCATTATACGCTCTCTCCGTATTCGATTTGTCGGATCTAGATATTGAAATGTCGCGTTGGAAACGACGTCGTTCGACCCGCAAAGTAGACATTTCTTGCCTCAACGTGTTCACTTCCTTGTTAAATTTTTCTTTTTCCACCCTCACACTTGCCAGTAGACGTTCCTCTTTTGTTTTTAAACTCACAATGTCCTGTTTGTAATCTTTCGATTGTGCTTCAAGCATAGAGACAGCTTCTTCCAACATTTTTACGTCATCTCGATACTTTAACAATTCAACTTCCAGTATTGTCTTGTCTTCTTCCAATGCTTAAATATAAAATATCAGTCGATAAAGGCCCGTGGAAAATCCGCTAAGTTAAGGAGATATAAGAGTTTAAAATTTTGGTGACGGCACCAAAGTACCATTTTTTTTTAAATCTGGTTACCCGTTGCCTCCGTTGTGTAGAACTTAAAATGCTGATTAAGAAAATGTATAAGATGATGTGTTTTTGACAAACTTACATAGCAGAATAGCATTGAAGTATTTATTAAACGTTTCAAAATTTAGTCGCAATATCTTACATGCAACATTTAAAATCTCGAATTTTAGCAGCGTAATCGACCGACAGACGCTCCAATTGCTCATTCGCCTATTGCATTATACGTCCACACGCAACATTATTATTGGCCAGTCGTGTTATTCACAAAATATAACATCATTTCTTTTAAATGTCATTGATATCTGCCAACGTTGTGAAATAAATTTGTGAAGCCTTTTATTCTCGACGAAATCGCAAAGGAAATCACGTGATGTGGACGAGGCAATACTTAAACTACATCAGTTTGCAACATGTTGGAATGTCAATGAAAGTCAAACCGATTACCGAAACATTTTTGGAGGAGCATGTACATAGACCTCTTTTCTTTTATACTTTGTACTTTTTTGATATTTTTTTACTTTTTCACAACTTAACTACTTTTTTACAGATGTACCTTTTGTGGGTGTTTAAAGAAATATATTACTACTATTATTCTGTTCTCCTTTATCGATATGATAGCATTGAAGTTTGATTTGATGTTTGATTTTCGTTCTTTGTGTATCAAGGATTTTTTACTTTACGCTATTTCATATATATATATACTTACGCATTTCAAGATGAAGAACCATGGATATGCTTGAAATAAATCGGTTATTATTATTATTATTATTATTAAATTTTTTTGTGGACATTTTGCGAATATAAACTTGTCATCAACGGGGAAGACGACCAAGTTTTTTTATGGAGATTGCTTGATCGTTTGAAAAATGCATTTTTATTGTTGTTGGTTATCGTGTTTTTTCTTGACGAATAAGAAAGATATATTTTTGGTAAAAAAAGTATTTAATTTTTACATTTGGTTTTATTATTGCGTTCCTAAATTTACCTTCAAAAAGTTCCTCTGTGATTTTGTTGGTATCGCGACAGCAGTGAGGAAAACTCTGGCAAATATTTGCGATCGCACGACGAACAATTTAAATCGTAATTATTTTGGTTTGTGTTTATAAATATAAGTTAAAACGAATCGTATTGAGTAGGTTTCTGACCAAACTCTAATGTTTTCTCTAGGATTCATACTTCTCGCTGCAAGTTACCGAGTGCTGCATTTTTCAACGTCAATTTTGTTACTAGATCCAGTCTTGTTTTTACTACGGGAAAGTTAAGGACCAACTTACCCCACTAAGTTAAATTAGTATTCTAATTCTAAAATCACAAATGTGCAAAATGTGAATTATAAATACTTCCAAAACTAAACGGGGTAAGACACCCACAAGGTCAACTATTTGGCTAATGTTATTTTCACAGATGTTGTTTAAAAAAGAAGGTACACTCAGTAACTGGAGACAGGATATGTACCGGCAACAACACCAATTTTGGTAAACAGCTTGAAATTTCAAGTTTGTTTTTGAACAAGTCAGCCAGCCAACTAGCTAATGTCATCATATTCAAAGCTGGCTAAAACTTAGCTCATTGAACACCAAGAATAATAAACAAACTATTAGAACGGCTCAATGTTTAACAGATACATGCTATTATCCAATATATTATCACCAAATGTTAATAACAATCTGTATGACATAATTATTTTGCAAATATTGCAAGTAAACAAACCATATCTGCACTACTTCGCTGCAAACTAAAAATTTGCGCATAACTAATCGCGTTTTCATGTTATCCGGTATTTTGTATGTATATTCCGCGGAACGAAAATAGATATGGAAATCGGTCTATTTACAAAAGTCCGTGATTATTATAATTTTATAACTAATTCTAAAGTATTTGATTTTTCGAGATTTTTCGTGAGGACTTTATCTAGCAGATGACCCCAAGTAATTTTTTGTTGGAAGGTTTATTAGGCGGGTTTATTGGGATAACAGAACAGACATGTCAAAAAAGTAAATTGTAGTACCTGTCAATTCGTTTTCTAGCAAACCATTCTCTTCTCTGCAACACGACCATTCAGTTTCAAGAATAATATTTCGATCTCTCACATCTTCAAGTTCTTCTTCGATTTGTCTTTTCTCTTCTACATCACGTGTTCTTTCTTTCTCCAACAAGGTAATTTCTTCTTTCAACGTTGACACTAAACTGTCCAATGCAACTTTCTCGTTCTTAAGGTCCACGATAAGCCTTTCTTTTCTAGCGTTATTGTTGTCACTGTTTTTCAAACTGGATTCTAGTTCATCCTTTCGTGCTTCAATATCGGCCAATCGTTTCTCCAGATCACATTGTTCAGCTTTAGCTTTTGTTATTTGCTCTTCATATTTTACGTTTTTATTCTCTACAGCATGTAACTTGGTTTCTAAATTGTCCTTTAACTCTCTCACAGTTTTTAGTTCCAACTCAATATCTTTTAAATTCTCATCGCATATGACTTTCTCCTCGCGCAAACTATACACAGTATCTTGTAGTTTATCTCTTTCAGATCTTTCCGTTGCTAATTCTTTCAGCACACGTTTCACGTCAGGGCTACAAGTTTCAACAGACGGCGACTGACTGTTACAATCCTGGTATAAGCTCACAGCTTGTGTTTTGAGAAGGATCATGCAACTGAGCAAACCTTTATCCATTAGTACATAATATAAAGAACTTTCTAAAGCTTGGGCATCGTCAACCGATTCAAAATTTGAAAGTTCTAAAATAAAATTACAAAAATGAATTCATTAAAAACCGTAAAAACATTTCGAAACTGGGTTTCTGACACCAACACAAAGTCTTACCACATGCGAAGGGTGAAAAGTACGCGTTAGTTTTAACTTTAAGAACATAAGGCTTTCACTAGTTAAAAGGTAAGACCAAGTTAGGAACACTTTAGGCTACCCAAAAACATTGAAAAAATACCTTTGTTCTCATTTATTCTTTTTATAATATTTTGTAAACTACTCAAATCTTGACTTCCCTCCGGGTCATCTAAACACAAACAACGTAATAAATCATTTCGTCAACATTAAAAACTTTTTTAAAATCAAATAAATTAGATATTACCATCAAGTTCTTTCTTAAAAGTTGCTTTTAAACAACTGACGGCGTTCTGATTGATCGTATCTTTCAAGTGCACAAGACAGTTCATTACGCGTCGAAATCGTTCATTAGATCCTTGTTCATCTTCACTGCATTGAGTTAACTTTCTCAATTTATTTTTAACGTTGGCTGTAGTTATTTGCGCATGCTCAAGAAAACGAGCGACTGGTTCTAATTTGGATGGGACATCGTAACCAGACAAACCAGTTTGTTCAATATAATCAGGACTAGTGATTACGGAAGAGTTACCACTGCTCGACATGTTCGAGTAATTTTTAGCCCGTGAAGAGGGCTGTTCATGCATGTAATCAGACAGCAACTAAAAGAATTCACACAACATTAAACGGCTAACAGATTAGTTAACGCGCATGTACATCTAGTTCTAACAGTCCTACGCTGTGCACACAGTAGATAGTCTAGATTTAGTGTTCTTTCGAAAAAAGTGCCCACCTTTTATTAATTTCTTTAAAGTAAGAACCCCTCTCGATTAAGCTCCCCAGGGGTGTCTGGCTGAAGACATTTTAATATCAGTCACTCGTTTGAGTTTCCTACTAAATATTGATTTTGAAAGAATTTTGTGCCTTGAAGTCCATAGACATAAATCGTTTATTTAAGGCAACGAATATCCTGTTAGAAAAGCTAAATATATTTTAATTTGTCAACCCTATCAGACGTAATATTAAAAATCTTACAAAAATCATGGCCGACAAAAGGGCAACAAATTATTAGGGCTAGTTTAAATGTGCCAAAATGGACCCTTAAGCTATTTTTTTCTCACATAAACTAAAACCAGTTTGTGACTGAGGATTAATTTACTAGGCTATTGAGAAGGTTTATGACCTTATGCTATAGATTTTTAAAATAAAGATTATGTTCCTTGCAGTTTTAAAATGTCACCAACATTACACTGACTTACATTTTATTAGCTAACTACCTGATTACAATGTTTTCTCGCAATTTCTAAATCAATAACAAAAATTTTGGGCAATAAAATTTGATCCGATAAGGTAACTACAAATTCTAAACGCTAAAGCAAATCGAGTATTCTTTGTAAGGGACATTTTAAATTCCGAAAAATGTATCCACTATAGCTAGGTCCCCAGTACATATCTTATCAAAAAAACGTTTTGCAGGAAAATTTTGTAATCCAAAGGAATTTAGTCCAATTTTAAATTTATAGTAACTATTACTTGGTGCAGATTACTATATGTGATTAATCTTTTATGAGTAGTTTATAAAAGCGTAACCGTAAGACGAGAGCTTTTACAAACTATAAATAAAAAATTAAAAGCAATAAATTGCCATCTGCGCAATGTAACACAAACTAAAAGAATGGTTTAAAAATATTATTTTACATTCGATTTTGGAGAAATTTGTGATTATTGCTTTTAAGAACGTTTTGTCACCTTGACAAAATTTTTTCACTTTTATTCGACAAAGTTTGTCCGATAAAGTAGGTACATAGGTACCTGCTATATCGTGAGATTGACCGTGCACAACAGTAAAAGCCAAAACCTTTTTACTGAACAAGAATGATTTGACAAATAAAAGTAACATAATCGCATAGGTGTGTCAATTCATTTACAATCGACAATGTGTTTAGACACTATTAAAATTCCAGACATGACACACTTTTTGGACGTGTTTCTGGCTATTTGTGAGATTATTTATTAAAGAAAAAAAAGAGGCAAATCACCAACCTCGAGCAAGCCCTCCATACTTTGCAACATCAACTCTTGATTAGCAGTCGTAAGTACGAAAACGTTTGATAATTCAGTTTGCTTTTCTGTGTATTCTTGCAAGTTGTAAAATAACTGCAACGTCATCAGCTCAATAATTAACAATGACTGGACTTGCTTCAGTGAACTTTTAGAACCAGCAAACACCGACTCCTTTTTAAATTAATAAATATTTTGTATTTAAAAAAAATGTGTGAAAACGATATTTCTATTTCTATTATATTATATTTCTACACAACGTAGATAACTTTCTTGCCATTACACAGAAGGGAATTGGTTTATTCGAACGACAGCTTACTTTAAGTTTCACAGAAACCCTGAACTTGCATTGATCCATAAAACAATCGTCCTTTAAAAAATGGAAGCCATTTACCTACGTTATGATTGTTATTGTTAAGGCAAGACAACTTTAATACATGTGGTAAATGAACCACTGCATCAAAATATTTAGATTCTCCATAATAGTCACATGGAAAAATAGAAAGCTAATGAGCCAGTGTGAACAGTATCATTCGTAATTTAAACTGTTGCCACCCAATTAATCTCTTTTAGTTGTAATTCAAAACCTATATTTCTTATTGAGTTAAAACTTCCCCTTAAACAAAGTTTGATAACAGTAATAGTGCAACTGCTAGTTTAACAATTCACCATCGGAGAATGTAACAGAAACAAGTGACGCGAACGCTCACAAAAAATTATTAATTTACCATTGGAGATTGTAGTCTTCGATTTTCTAACTCAGATTTTAACTGTTGAATAAACTTCTCATAATCATTCTTCTGCATGTCCCAATCTTGTTCTAAAGAATAAAAACACACAGAAATGTACATAAAGAGCAAAACATGTCTTTTCTACAAAAAGGTGTGTTTTGTTACAAAATCATGAATTTGAAGGTAGTCTACCAAGAGTTTCAAGTTTAGCTGCTAATGCTTCAGCCAACTTTTTGTAATCAACTTCATAATTGACGTGTGCCATGACCTGTATCTTCATAGCTCGTGAACCAAAATTCAAACTACATTTGGTTTCATGAACATCTCTAACAGTGGGAGCACAGCAAACCTAAGAAAAACATGTTTTTACAAAATGCTTTTAATGATAAGATAAAAGGGTTGACCAAAAGATATTTAATTCATTAAAAAAAGCCATTAAACGATTTTAAAGAAAATCATGAAAAAGAACATACCACTAATCGTGTTTTGCAATTGCCAGACAATCCTTCTTGTAAAAGCCGAGTTAATGTCGAGTTTCGAAAGGGTACGTGTGACCTGTTTCCATCAGCTAGAGCTTGGATAACGTTTCTATAAAAAGTTTTAAAAATAAAGAATTTAAAAATGTCGATTCTATTATTTGCACTAAGCACTTAAGAGAAAATTTGGAAAGAAGTCACAAATAGCCATATTTACCCAAGCTCAAGAAGAGAGGAATTTATGTGTTGAGCTTCTTGCAAACGTTCACCAGAGGCTTTTGTTTTCTTTATTCTTTCACTACCAGCTAAATCACATCTAAATACGAAGAGAATATAAAATTATCTAAATAAAAAATAGTATAACACAGGCATATACAATTAATCGATCTTACATATATATCTTTCCTCTCACAGAAGTGACACCATCTTCTAACTGAGTAACATTACTAAGAACATCTTCATCATCCTATCCAAAAACAAAAAGACTACCAATGCATCAGTAAGAACAAGCACACAAAGTCAGAAAAAATAAATAAATAAATAAATAAATAAATAAATAAATAAATAAATAAATAAATAAATAAATAAATAAATAAATAAATAAATAAATAAATAAATAAATAAATAAATAAATAAATAAATAAATAAATAAATAAATAAATAAATAAATAAATAAATAAATAAATAAATAAATAAATAAATAAATAAATAAATAAATAAATAAATAAATAAATAAATAAATAAATAAATAAATAAATAAATAAATAAATAAATAAATAAATAAATAAATAAATAAACAAATAAAAATAAATAAATAAATGATAATAAATAAATAATAAGAAGAAATACGAAATAAATAAATAAATAAATAAATAAATAAGAAGAAATACGAAATAAATAAATAAATAAATAAATAAATAAATAAATAAATAATCGCATACGTTATCATCAATGAGAGATTGGTAACTAGCATCCTGAAAAAAAAAATACAGGTGAAGTGATTATGTACAATTGTTTGTAAATCAACTAAATTGAAGAACATCATTGTGTTCTCATACGTTTTCAAATTTCAAAAAATCTTAATCTTAATTTTAAATCTCTTTAATAATAGCCGTATTCTGTTCAAAAGAGTTGCGCCGCAGCTTTATTTCAGAAAATTTCCGCAGAACCCGATTTTTACGGATTTTGTGCTAGTGGCGCATAGCCTAATCTCAGAATCAGGGTAGAACCCGGAAAAAAAACGGAAACATGCTACGAAGACCATTTTGGTTTGGAAGTGATGATGTCAGGTGTGCAGGTCTCCTTTTTTCTCTTACATTTACTGCGTTATAGGAATATTTATTTTCTCTATGTTTTCGCATGCTAAGATGAATATATTATCACGTTTTCTAGCCATGTTTATATCTTAAACAAACCAATTTTAAGATTTTGGCTATGAACATAGACTTACTTCGAGGCAACATCCTGCTAAAGCTATCCTTATTTATTTCTATCCTATTGAAGTTTATATTCAGTTTGTTATAATTATTATTTATTTTTATGTTGAATTGTAGCTATCTACCTAGCTAGCTCTGGCTAAAGAGTGAAAGTTGCCATATTGCAGTTGGCCTACAATAAAATTCTTAATCAAAAATTTCTATGCTAAATGAAGTTAGGCAGGTACACCTTTTATAACTATCATGAAAACTTATTCTACAAATTAAACTTTCTGAGTGATTCTTTTAGCTGGACCAGGTGTTTTTATTTAAACTGAAGTTGCGATAAAGTTTTAAAAAGGGTATTACGCCTAAACACATGTGCAACATGATTCACCCGTACTATGCGCTAAGCCCAGGTAAGTTACTTGTGGCTTAACTCGACACTTCGACCCCAGGTCCCCGGCTAGTCTATATTATAGTCTGTCACGCAAAAAGGTAACCACAGTAGCAAGACACACAATAAATAAAGGACAGGCTCGTGGATTTATCCAACGCGGCACTGAATAGTGTTAAATAGACCTATTTCAATATCCATTTCCATTCCGCAAAATACACAGCCGGAATAGACATACTAACATGAAAACGAGGTTAGTTTAGAGACAATTTTAATTTGTCAGCGAAGTGATGCACATATAGTTTGTTTACCTTTATTATTTCTCAAATTAACTTGTCAAATGGGCAAATTATGAACTTTTGGTAAAAAAATTTTATACCCAATGGGCTTATTAAAATTGCTGGTTTATATTTTTTTCTAGTGTTTAGCTAGCTAAGGTTGATTGGTTTGGATTTTATATTTAGCTACACTAGCACTAGCATTGGTTACTACTAGCTATCTAGTTGGAGCTTTAACCAATGTTGTTGACATACATATACACTTTATTCTTTGTTATTGGATATCTTTTATTTTTTAAAACATCTGTAAATAACATTATGACTTGGCTATCCAAGCATGTTGGGTTGGTGGTATTAGACTGAATATTGGTCTTCATCATGTCATATATTCAACAAAATGTAATAAGAGCAATGCAATCACCCAAGGTAAAAGCATGTATACTCATAAGTATCCTTGAGCCTTGATTATTTAAAAATTATGGCCTGTAAGAATGTTACGGTTGCAGCTACAGATAATTGTTGTTGTTTTTTAAATTCACAAAATGTTCTGTCAATAAGTAGTATTTCTATAAGTATTGCCAGTAATATTATATTTATAAGTATTGCCAGATTGTTATTCCACGTCAGTTATAACTATGGGTATTGTAATTTATTTGTACGTAAAAGCAAAGATCAACAACTTATGTTTCTGTATTATACTTGTTGAGTTTCCGAATTTAAGCTACTGTAAGAGGGCAATAGATTTTTTATACAGAAAACTATGTATTTTAATGAAATAATAATCAATAGGCATTTTTTTTTTTTGGGGGGGGGGGATGATTCCTTTAAAAGCTAAGAGAATTGTAGATGAACAAACCAGTCACGATTTGTTTCAAGTCACATGTTGTTTCAATGCAATAACGTTTAGCCAGTTAAGCTTGGCAGCACTCCCTTATATATGTTTAATACTTGATCGATTTACCACAATAACTTATAACAGATGGCCTAAGAAAGTTAAGAAAGTTTTAAATATATACATATATACGGCCTTACAACTAATAAATGGCTTTGTTTTATTTTTTTGAGGATAACCCAAACAACATAATCTTACAAGTTTAACACTGTCATTTTCAAAATAGTTGATAGAGGCCTAATCTTGCTGTCAAGTTAATTCCAAAGAGAATAAGAACAATTTTAAGAACCTTGAATCTATTTTCTTAGAGCAACACTACACCTACTAAATATTTTTATTTATGTAAATGTGTGACCTGTGATAAAAACATTTTCGTAAGAACAGCAGCATTTTCAGTTGTTTCTTCACCTTCTGAAAAAATTGGTTTATGCCAGAACCGAAAAAATAAACAATTTGGGATTAGTATTGTAGGTTTATCATTTCTTGAACATGTTCAAGAAATGATCTAATATGAATCTGAACAGACAAACCAAAACAATAAACAATTTGTGATTACTGAGTACACTGGGTTGAGCCAAAATATGTTTATTATAAATGTATACTAAATGGAAAGGTTAAAGCATATTAGCAGGGGAGTGTGACAATAATAACGATACATAGCTGGGCAGCACATCATCCCTGAGTACATGCTAGCTATAACATCCAACCTATAATACCTGGCTATGAAAAGCTGGGTAACTTTTTTAGGAAAATAATTATAACCTATATAATTATAATATATATAAATTATAAATTATAATTAATAAATTATATATAATAAATTATATAAGTTATATGAAGTTTCAGTAAACTAGGTAAACATTTTATAACTTACAGTATAGAATATAAACTTTTTGTAGGAGTAAGAAACAAGACGTTTGTTGGCTAGCTAGCTATAGCTAGCTAGCCAACATTAAAGTTGCCATAAATACACACTTAATATCAATAAATATTCATAATTTTTGTCACACTACCACTACTAATACCCTCTATATACTTGTATCCACTACGATCCTTTCGATATGGCAGTTGAAAATTATAAAACCAACATTTGTTGATAACTAATGTCAGAACAGCTTGTAAACAACTTGGCGTCCTTAACTTTATCTAAACTAACCTCGTTTTCATGCAATGTTTTGATTTTTCGCCACCACGGCTGATCATGAAAAGGCGATATTGAAATAGGTCTATTGCTTCTGATAAAATTACTTACAATACTATGTCCGAGCTGATCATGGCTATCGTAATATTCCTCTTCATCGCTAAAGTCTGGTGTCTTTATCCCATAGCACGGTGAATTTCTTTGTGAAGTATTGTCAGCGCCAACTCTTTCCTTTAATATTTTCAGCTGGCAAATTGCATGTGATCTAAAAAATAATTCTTCATCAAATAAAATGTGCCAGTCATCTTGTTACTATCAACACGCAATAGCTTAAATAGAAAACTAGAAGCTCCTTCATAGAAAGTTTATAATGCGCAAGTAGCTACTACAACTTTCTGAACAATCACGTAATTTACCTATCCGAACATTTTTTTAATGTGACCATGAAGAACGAAAGAATTAAAAAGATGGAAAGGCAACATTGTTACTGTAGTTGCCTAATAAAATGCCTTTTATTGTGAGCAAAGTAAAAAAACTTTTTTTAACAAAGCAAAGAAATTTAGCTGGAATTATTTCTATTTCAAATCTACAAGCACAACCAAGTTAATTCTTATCTGAAAAATGACCTGTAAAATCAGCCTCGTAAGACATTCCATAATAAATTAACGATTTCCTCCATTGACTCTACATTTTTTAGATTTGTTGTTTATTGATTTAATAACCGAATACGGAATATAGATGAAGTTTTTTTCCTACAACACACAAACTTTATAGATTTTCTATTGCTAAAAATTACAAATTGTTATTAGTATTCGAACTACACAGTGGTCACGTTGATAATTATAGTCAAACAAACAATGACGCTAAAAGTGTTGTCCCACAGCATGTATTGTGACAAAACACTGCCTACCGGCTAGATGCTCTATTCATCTTCGTTTCGGCGAAAACCAGTCTTCGCTTACCAACTTTCAACAAATTTAGAACTTCTTTTGGAGAATGAACAACGTACTCAGTAAGATTTTCAATATACACACCTGGAGAGAAACACATATGACCACTGATGTTACATATTATTTATTTTGATAACATAACTTACAGTTAAATGCACAAAAATAAAAATTCACTATAGGTGAACCTTGGCAAAAAGCACGAAATTTGCTTTAAAACAAACATCAAGACAATGAATTGTGCAATGTCAATCATTAAATATGCTCAAAAATGTTTCATAAAAAATCAAAACAACATTTATAATGGAAGTTGGCTATGCAAAAGAATTTAATAAATATAAATGAAATCATCTAAAGGTTACATGTCATACATAAAACAGTACTAACCAGTTTTAGGATGTTCCCTTAATGATAATTCGACAGTTCTTGTTTCATTGAGCAAATCATATAGTTTCTCTTGATAAATTTGCAAGTATGAGCATGTAACCTAAAAATTATAAAATGTACCTAAGATGGTAGTCGGCAGCGATGATCTCTGGTTAATACTTTAACATAAAAAAATAGTTTATAATATCAATAACAGCCATACTTACAGTGTATTTATGTTTAATATCAGCATTGACAACTTTAAAACATTGATAAATAATGCGGACAGACATTCCATCATTTGACATAAGTGTGTATGTTTTGCCTGAAAAGACAAAAAAATAAATAAATCAATGCTTAACAGTCCCATGGAGGGAGGCTCAATTTCCAAAAACATGTGCAGCTTTGCAATAATGTCAAAACAAAGGAATGTAAGAAATCCTAAAAAATATCATGAATGCATATATCAAAATCACTTTAGATTAATACCAGGGGCAGATATAGGGGTGGCGTCATGATGCAATGGTGCCATGGCATGTGGTTTTTCACCGTCCGGCTGCCAAAAGATGTGGAGCTATTTCACCAAGGCAGTGTCAAAATTTAAAGTCTGCAGCCAGCGAGCATTACTAGAATGACAGCCGAAAAGAAGTATAGCAAAGCTTTTAAAATGCCCCCAACATTAACTGCTAAGAAAAGAGACTTTTCTAGCGGCTATTGCATTATGTTTCATAGCTAGCTACTACAACAGTTAAAAATTGTAACTCGAAGCAGTTTGAGAAGATTGTGAAAAGTCACAAAATATGAGCGTGAAATTTTGACATAGCTTTTTTCTTAGGTAAAATTCATAATTTATATGTTAAATTAAGAAACTTGATCTGACAAATAGAGTGGAGACCATGAGCATCAACTTTTACTCATATTGGTTGTTCAAGATTAGATGCCGTGTAACTAGCTGTCATTTCATTTTCTCTATATTTAATGGTACATAAAGCGATTAAAGGATGTTGTTGTTGGACATTTTTGACATGTTAGCAGACATTATGCTGTTTGTATATACATGAGCCATTTAAAGAAACCACCAGCTATTGTCATGTATTTTTATTTTGAGATTCGACTTGATGTTCTGTCAAACACGGATGTCTTCTTTACTATGTGCCTAATCTATATCATTGCATATGTCATAGCTAGCTATATACCTTAACCTATGCAACGTATATACTGCTTGTCAACCTCTGGTGGGTTGCACAATCTTGCAAAAGTCCTTAAACATGTTATAGTTAAAGGGGAAGTAACCTCTAATTTTTTATTTAAAAAAACAGTAGCCGCAACAAAAAAAACTTGAAATACCTATTTCTTTTCATATAAAAGTTTCACTAACTTAGTAAAAAGTTGTGTTTACTACGCGTGAAATCGCTTCGTTATTCTGACCCCTTTGCGATTTTAAAAGGATTGGGTCGAGTTGAAATTATGACGTTTTTTAGTTCAGAAAGTGTAGTGTGCTGGCGGTGGTAGTAGTATTAGTTGTTAATTTACTTAAACATTCCAGTTTAACTGCTTGAAAACATGCCAAATTGCGCCGCCATCAACTGCACTAACAGAACTGGTAATAATAAATCAAAAGAAAATGTTGACGATGTTGTAGTTTTTTTCAAAATTCCCAGCGCAGAGAAAAAAAACGAGCTTCGAAAAAGATGTCACATAACATTAGAAGAACTGGTCCCTTGCCTAAGGATTCAGGATTTTATATATGTTTCACGCACTTTGAGCCAGACTGCTTTGAAGGAGATCTTCAGGCAATTACCTGATTTACGTAAATCATTTGATTTTGTATGTATCAACCAAACACATGCTTCTTTCGTATTTGTTTATCAAAATAAAAAGATACAAGCTCGGTATAAACTTCGTGTTCGTAACCAACAATTACATACCAAGCCAACAAAAATTATATTTTACACAATGATAATTCTTTCTTTTAACATTAATGATTTCCTACTAATAACTTCGTCTCGTTGATTCATTTTTTTTCAAACTTACTTTGACTTTCAAGTTCAAAAATTAAGCACCTCACAACAAGTAAATGGTTTCTTCGTCGCATGCATGCCTTGACAGACGGGGGTAATGACAACAATTCGGAAATATCTATCGGCTTTAGAGTATTTATTGCGGATTGCCCATAAAGCACACGATGGTATGTCTTTCTGAACATCTTTTTCTAATCGATTATGTACCCATCAAATCTGTAATACATGTTTTTCCTAAAATGGGAAATTTAAAATTTACCCCCTGTTCACGTACACTCATTCAGAGCACATCTCACTATTGTATTTCTTTATTAGAACGCATCTTCGGTATTCCATTTTTTTTAATCCCTTCATCATTGTTGCTATCCGGGCCTTCTTCATTGAATTTCAAAGATGCAGTTGCATAAAATATTTCGGATGGAGAGCAAGATGTTTTTTTTCACAAAAGATTTTGTTGAAAAGTTTATTGTAAAGAGCTTGGTGAGAAACTTTTTATCATGTTGTGCGTATGGAAAATGTATTTCCTTTTTTATTGGACTTTTTATTTTTAACACGATTCAATTTAACAATTTCAATTAATTGAAGACAGAAGGATGTTAAAGATATAAAATGGATATCACTTCAGTCATGATTATAAATATGAAAGACTTTATATTTGGCGAAATTATTTGTACTTTCGAAGCAGTCGTCAGGAATTTCATTATTATCTTTGCAGCACAAACTTTCAGAGAATGAACTCATAGGTCTACAGTGACCACCTCATTTACACCAATTATTGTTTCCAATTCGATTGCCTTCTTTTTGTATAACTTCGTCTTCATGGTTTGAACTTAAAAATTTATCTTGCTCTTCCAACGACATTTCAGGCTCAAAACTAAATGACTTTAGAGCCGAAATGTCTGGAACAGTGTTTTCTTCGTCATTGGACAAGAAACTATGATGCATTTTTTAGTTTCTTATTCGAAAGTCTGTTGCATTATAAGCACCAACATAGGGCCTCGTCTAGCTAGCGCAATGTTTTGAACTATAAAACGTCATATTCAAATTAGAACCCAGTCTTTTTTATTTTGACGCGCTTTTTTCAAAAACGAAGTTTTTGCGGAGATATGAACAGGGAATATAGGTATTTAGAGATAAATTCTTGTGTTTATGTGTTATTTTTCGGATTTTATAAGTTCAAATACAAATACGTAGTCGAAAAAAAAAAATTCACATTTTTGAGGTTACTTCCCCTTTAAACTTTGGCATTAAATTCAACTGAGACTACCTAATACTTTGAAGCATATTGTTTTTTAGGTCAATGATCAATTCCCACCTACACTTTTAAAAAACAAAATTTTTTTTGTGATAAGCTGTGATGTATGATACAACAATACTCCATGCATGACAGTGTCTCGTACAGGCAAAGATCTGCATACTTGTTTAAGGATACATTTAAAGGATTCAATTCGTCATGTAAATAATAAAGACTGTATCTGCTTTTATGTTTGCTTTTACTGTATATCAAAATATTGAGAAGTTTGTTATTTATAGAAATTCTTTGAATTCTTCGTTTGTTTCAGTTACAAACCAAGAAATATGTTATACATACACAACTTTACCATAATATCAAAACTGTTTATCAATTTTAATGCACTAGTATGTAGATTCAATCTTTGCATGCAATCTGCAATTTGACACCACTTCATTAACAACCTAGATCTGCCCTAAATACGAAATCCCAGGAACCTTGTTGACCTATCAAAACGTGTAATTACATTTCTACTCAATTTCCATTACTAAATTTTCCAAATATTGTAGGTTCGTGAGAGTTAAATTTTGGATACTGAATACTTTAGTAAAATTTTTACCTGTCCCTGTCTGGCCATAACACATAAGAATGCCGTTAAAACCACTAAGTGCAGAGTAAACTAAAGGCTCTCCAACTGTTTTGAAAACATCTTTATTGTCTGTCGTATCTGAAAGCACACCATCAAACTGATAGCAACGCTCATTTTTTCCATCAAACAATTGCAACTATAATGAAACAAATAAATTATTTAGTACAACCTAATTCCTAAAATATTTTTTTAATTATATGCTAACATTATGTACGCTTCACCAAAAAGAAATACTTTTTTAAACATAACAAACAGGCCAACGAATTGTAATGAAGATTTAGGAAAACTATCAAAATTAGGGTAAAATATAATACAAAAGGCCCATCATAATTCACCTTTTTGACTGAAATTTTCGCAGGTTCAAGAGGGTCACTGTCTATTTTTAATAGCTATACTATATATAATATTAACTTCTCTTATTTGGTCTAATCATTTTCATCTAACAATGGTTCATCTTATATGGACTGCTTTGCTTCTATATTCTTAAAACAAAACTTAAGAATGTTCCTAGTATATAGATAAAGTAGATAAAGTTAAATATAACGTCAAATCTACAAAAATTCTACAGGACTAGTTTTGAAAGAAGATGTCACTAAACAAAAGGAAGGGAAAAATAACATTTATTTATAAGGGGCAGAGCTGAATAAAGGAGAGGGGAAAGACGGCAATATCAAAAGAGCAGGGTGACCACCCTTGTAACAAAGGACAAAAGTAAGGAAAATAAGTGAACAAGATGCAGAAGCTGCAGAAGCAGCATAAACTATTTCGCTTTAAAAAGATGCAACTACAATACACTCACAATGGTGCAACACCCAATTCTGTTGTTCAATTTACACTTGGAAAAACTAAAGTAGTGTATGCTACTTGGCCTGTAACCACAAACCATGCTAGGTTTTGAACCTATTAAATTACTCTGATCAGTTGCTAAAAAAACTTTTTGGACACAATAAAAACTTAAGACGTCTTGATGTCACCACTAAGTTTGTGCATATTTAATGCAGCTAAATGGGGCAACCAGCAATATTTT
The DNA here is from genome assembly GCA_030067915.1 of Hydractinia echinata. Lineage (NCBI taxonomy): Eukaryota > Metazoa > Cnidaria > Hydrozoa > Anthoathecata > Hydractiniidae > Hydractinia > Hydractinia echinata. The sequence goes on from JASGCC010000028.1 coordinate 2,275,988, forward strand.
TTAAAAAATAATTGTTTGAGGAAACAATTTTAAAAATGTGCTTTTTTATAAGAATATTAAATTTCTCCTTGTTATTCTTTTCCTCTATTGTTTCTAATTTATCTCTATTTTTCTAAACTAAGTCTTAGAAAAAAGCGTGTTAGCTAGCGTAAATAGAGGCCGGTAAACGGCCTCTTCCCAATCGAAAGTAGCTTACTTTTTCCCAATGGAAGATTTTGAAAAAGCTACAATGTTCTTAAAGAGCATGTATAATTTGAAAATTCTGATGTTGATAAATGCCAGGAAACACCAAAACTACACTATTCACTCTTTTGGGCTAGATACTTTACAAGATTTCTATTTTTGAAATTTTTAGTTTAACGAAAATCATTGCATAACACATTTTTATTTATTTATTCTTTTTTCGTTAACGTTAGATTAGCATTTCACGTAAAGTTAAAAACGGTAGCATGTGAGTAAAAAACGCGAAGTCTTCGACCGATGTTTTAGAAGAAAATGCGTTGGGAAAGGCTGTTTCCAGGCATCTGAGAACATGGAATTTCAAAAATTTTCCTACGGACGCCACCATGGGCCGTCCTCCTGGAGACCCTCATCGAAATTCCCAATTGAGGCCTAACGGCCTCAAGTGGGAATTTCTAGCTAACACACTGACACTATAACCAAAATAAATAAAGGTGGCGTGGCAGTGGTTATTCAGATGAGTGTTAAGGGTCGCTATAAAAAAGCAAAACGAGGAGAGCAAGGCTCTCTGGTAGGGAAGCTTTGAATATAGTGAGAACATTTTTTTATAAGAATATGCTTTATAGGAATATCAGGAATTTGGGGTTAAAAAATTAGGTCTATTCTTTAATAGAGAAATAAAGAATAATGACCAGCCTGGTCAGAATTTTGATATTCTTATACAAAAAATCGTGTAACAGATTTCAAATTAAATATATATGGCGAGTTGATTTACTTCATCTTTGTCTTCGGTTGGCTGGTACGTTGGGTTTAGTATTTTAAAGGAGAACTTAACACTTTCTGCACTCATGAAAAGTTAATCCACATGCGAAAAAATTGTTCGTTGTCAGACACCGCAAGCATTAATCAATAAACTAAATCCATGTTGTTAAGGTATATATTTAATACTTAAAATTACCTTTTGCTAAACCAAAGCAATGTTAATGTATACTTCCAGAAGCTTGTAATACATTCACAGAAACGTTTGCACCACAAGCAATAATATTCATTAAATTGATACGTTTTAAAATAAGTTCTGCTCATAGATTTAATTGTCTGCCCAGATTGTTGTTTCTGTTTTCTGCACAACTGGAACGTCATCCCTTTGTTATTTTGCACACAAAAAATCCCAAATACACAACCGGACAGTACTTACAATGCTTTCCAATCGCCTATTTTTGATAAAAAAAATTGCTTTGTTCATAAATTCACAGACAGAAGAAAATTCCCTGAATCAGTTTGTTTTAATTTTTTCTCCATCATACATCTTTTCTCTTTGAAGTTTGCGGTGTTCTCTCAGTAAATAAAAAGTTTGTCAGGAAATCAAAAGATGCTTTCAAAGGAAAGCTTCTCTGTATTTGTAAACTTCGCAAAAAAGGATAACTACATGACTTTATTCAAAAGTGTGATCATGTAAGTTTTATTGAAAGTGTTGGCAAAAATAAGAATTACTAAATCCAGTCTTTTTTACCTAAAATACTATTTTTTTAAGCTAAAAGAACATTACTTTCTTTTACATTAAAATTTCCAGCAGAGATGCTGCCAACTTCATGTGCCAAACTTATACTACAGGAATTTATTTTATTTTCAGCTTTTCCAGCAAATATGTTAAAAATGCATAGTTAAAGATAAGTAGCCTGGTTATATGCAGACTTTTCGTCATTTTCGGTAATGACCTGAAAACTATGTTGTTTTGTTTTACTTTAATTTTGTCATTTCTGTTTTGTCAAAGTTACAGATATGCATCATAGCAATTGGATTGCATGGACATACTACATAAACTTTGAAATGAATATTTCTGCTTATACCTGCGTACTCTCTTCATCAGCAACAGTGATTGCTATTGGATGCTTGCTTAAATCCTCTGTTTCATTTGGTGGTCGTATACGTACGAACACTTGAACTCTGCCAGGATCTAAACATAAACATACCAGAATTTAAAAAAATAGACAGGTAATTTTTTTGCAAAAACATTTTAAATGAAATAGGAGTTTAGAGAAAATATAACTGCGATGGAGTTCAAATGTTTGTTACTTGTATATTAATGACAAATAAAAAAATAAAAAAAATAAACTGTCCGTGGAACACAGTCTGCAAAATTCATCAGAGCTTTTGCCAGAGTAAATTCTTCCCTATTTACATCAGCAAAAGATTGTTGAGGATAAAGAAAGTTATTTCGACTTAGAAAAGTAGTTTGTTTTATTAATAGTTTGGTAAAATGACAAATTGAGTTCACTTTGGAACTAAAGATTAAAACCCTACAAGCAACTATTATTACCCAACTTCTTTCGAAATACACAGTGCAAGTTGTGTCATTATGCCTTTTGTTTGAATGAAAATTCCTACTCACTCACAGATCTTACATGCCTGTTCAGGATACAGTATATACCTTTTGAGCATGATTTTTTAAAATCATGATTTTTTAGCAATAGTAAAACAAAACTTATTGATGTATACATCATTGCAAAGCATTTTTAAATATGCATTGTTGGACAAAAAGGCTGTCAGCTTTACTTAATCCATAATCACAACACTTACAAGTATGTTTTTGATATATAGATATATGAATGCCCTAATGATAATTGATAACTGAATATGGTAACTAATAAAACTAAATACATTAGTTAAAAAGGTACAGTGCAGTCGAAGTCATATCTTTACTGAGTATAGTTCTGTCTTTTTTAATAAAAAGACTTTCTTTAATCTTCAGAATATATTATATTTATAATTAGTGTCCTCTGGCATCAAAACTGTAAAATTATCCAAAAGCTAGCACGTGTGACTTCAACAATAGATGATCGTTCATCGCTGAGGGTTGTTGACCAGAGATTCTGTTGCTTTAAAATAGGAAATTCCAAGGTGCTGACAAGATCTAACACTCAGGTGTCGTATGGTTTTGCCAAAATAAAACACAAGTAAGGACAAACTGGACAAGTGTTTGGAAAAAGACAAGACATTTTGATTTACTGACACTGATGTGTCCACAATGACTTCTTTTACAAAACTGCCAACTCTCATTTGATGTTCCACAGAATTGTGATAGACATAAGTAAATAATGTTTTCTAATTATTTCCCACAAAGTCCCTATTTTGACTTATTTTAATTTTTTAATTTTTAACTCAAACTTTCGTTTTTAGGATTTAAAATCTAGAAAAAAAATAAAATCTCGTTTTTTGACAAAAAAAAGTACCTTTACATAAACCCATTGGCTTTAGCATGGTAGCAATTCCCCCTTACAATGCTTTTGTCATTTTGTAAGAGAGATTTGAAATGTAATCGAAGGAACACAACAAAAACAACACTGCGAAAAAGAGTCTTAAAGATTTCTGAAACACACTAGGAGTATGCTATGGAGCATATTAATTACCAGAATAATACTTTACCAGAAGGTTGTCCTTTTAAATTTTATTATTCAGAAAATCGTAAGAGTATTTGCATAGAAATCAAACCAAAATTTCTTTCCAAAGTAATAACAGAAGTAAAGATTTTTTTTGATTTTTTAAAAATATGTTTTTTATTTTGAAAAATTATTCTCAAAAGGATGATTTGTGTTTAAAGGGAACCCGAGGTATAAAATGATGTTGGACTTATAGAGCTTAAAAAGTTGATTAAAAAGTCTTTTTAAAATTTTTAAAAAGCTCTTTTCGTTCTCAAGATATTCGCATTTAAAGAATTTCAGATTCAATTATGCTGCATAAATTATGACTTAACATTTTCTGTCATCAGTAATTTTAGACCTGTTAAAGGATGTGCATTCAAACTTTATCAATGCATAGATCTTATAAAGTTGAATTGTTTGACATAAATTTTTTTGCCAAAATGACACTCGTTTTCTCGTCCCAGGCCTCTTAATTTTTTGCTGATGACCCCATAACTAGGGATATGCATGTTGGTTTGTAATCAATAGGAAAATTATCAGCTTTCAAAAAATATACTAATTTTATTTTGCAGTTTAGGAAATACAGTCAGTATTCTCGACATGAATTAAAGCTATTCATGTAAAAAAATCATTTAAAAAAGTTCATTCATGACTCAAAAATTCATATTTAAGGTGTGAAAGATCAAGCGAAGATAAAAAAAAGCTAGCTATTGGAAACAAGTTCAAAAAAGAAATCAATAACTTCACCGTTGCAAACGTTAAATATATAGCTAATGATTTCTTTGATGCAAAAAGGTATACCATATCCTTATTCTATTTTTTTACCAGAAGTCTTTTGATTACAAGCAATTTAACACAAAAATAGCCAATTTTCAGTAATTTTGTGTCAATTTAGCATATATACGTCTTAATTAAACCTACTCAACTTATGCAATGCTACAAACTTAAATAGTGTGCTTCGTATTTCGTAGCCGTTTTACTTTATTTACGTTTGCGCTAAACTTTGGTTCATGACTATAACAGGGGTTAATTTATAAAAAAAACGCTACCTTTAACAAACTGATTATCTCCAATGTGATTTTATGCGTGTTACACATGCAGCTAATTCTGGCCTTAATAAGATAAACAAGTACCTTGTAGAATGCCCTGTGTCGCCATGGTCTGTTTCAATTACACAGATGATATTTACCCAAATAAAATATAAACAACTGTCACAGAGGTCCACTAATGGTACATACACAAATATAACTTGATAGTTTGATCCAGACAATATCAATGTTCTTTCTTATAGATACTAAATTATTGTAAACCTGGAGTTGTCCATTTAGGACTCTTTTATGTAATAAAGTGCACTGATTACAATCTGCTAAACGGGAAGTATACAAGTGCTTGTGTATGCGATTTCTTGCACACTACCTTATTCTATGATTATCTTAAACAATGTTTATTGAACTTTAACATTCTAAAGACTGTGCATGAATAAAATAAACAAGCGATCAATGACGAAGCCTGCTTTTGCAGTGTACTTATAAAAACATTTTCATAAAAAATGGAGTAAAAAATTTCTATTTATGAAGTATATATTTAATAACACCTAATTATCAAGTTGATAGGTATAAGCATTCAGTAGAAAGTTTTAGAGATGTAAACAGACAAAACCTTTACTATGCCCTTCTTTGAAAATTCTTTTGACAAATGGCGAAGTGCTTTTTCCATCACTATTACGATCACTTTTCACATTGCCAATAATACTTCTACTGCTTCTGTTACTACTGGCCATCTCATACAACGTAACAGCTGTTGAAGCAACTTGGTTATTATGTTCATTTAGTGATTGCAGCTTTTTCAAATTTGTTTTTCTGATGTAAAGTGGCTTTTTTTCAAACAATGACTTTTTAATATTTTCAACACGCCTGTCTTTTTTATTTTCCATCTCTTTTATTACTACTTGCAGGATTATTTATTTAATATCACAATACATCACTGTGGCTCGTATTAGTTGCTGCAAAGTGACATAAAACTTTACTAGAAACAAAGCAAAATTTCGACATTGAAGAATGTGATTATCACTGACAATTATTTAGCACTGACACAAAACTCTAGTTATAACCTCTGTTCTACAAGCATGAAATCATAATTTAGATCACCATTTAAAAAAATTAATCCCTTTTCATCAAAAATTAATCACATGGAACTTCTGATTAATAGTTAGATAATATGCCTATAGAAAATAATGTGACATAGGCATCATGCTGATTATAATCTACTGTTTATCTATATTTGTATGGTTTACACTCACAGGGGAAGTCAGAAATTCAAACAAAAACAAACTTCTTAATACTATATCCACTGTGAAAAAGTTCAAAATAAACTTAATTAAAAAAAAACCACTATAAATGAGAATTCCTATATATAACACCACTGCAAATTAAATATCAATCTAAGGTGCTAAGATGTTTAAAACATAGGTAAAAAAAAGACATCTTGTAAAGTAAGTTTTCGTGAATAAAACCAAATTTTCACAGCAAACCAAATTTAATTGTGCATATCTATCTCCCACAATAAGTGAACTTTCTTTTCATCTTGTTGCATCAATGTAGGCTTAGCAGAAAAGCTATTCCATTTTAATGATGTTAAATTGTTTATTGTTTGTATAAGTAAAAGATACCATTCAAACAGTTGTTCACTATTATGAGGAATACAAAATTCACCTTGGCAATTATTAACAAAAAAAATTGACTCAGAAATTAACATAATATATACTTCTGGTCATTAATAGCAAATAGATTTTGTTAACAAAATACATCGTTAAACTTGTATTTCCCAAGATTTTCTACTCTTAGAAATTTATACTTTTTAAGAAAAATCTGTAACTTGCATCTAACAAGGAAATAGTACGTTTTGTGTGTAGGCCATTTAGCTAAGCTTTTTGCATAAAGAAAGCTTTTATATAAATTAAGTTTCTAAATTCACAGAAGAAAGTTTGCTTACTTTCAAAAATTAAAAAATTATTCATTCTTGTGATCTTATGCATGCTATTATGCATGCTAGTTTTTTTGGTGATTTAGTTATGCAAAAAAATGAAATTTCTAACAGTTGTCCTAAGAATACTGTAATGGTTCAGGCAGACTGTATTCACTATATTTTAAAAATTCCCAATTTTTTTTATGAGATATAAAGGCAAGATAAATCCCTAATTTTTTTTATAAATTTTTCTATGAGATATAAAAGCAAGATAAGTTATCTATAAGATGATTTAAATATGAAATTATAGGTAGTCCAGGTATCAACATTTTCGCCTGGAAATCTCCTTAGCTTTATTTTTGTGCGTAACTCTTCTCAATCAGTTCAGCATTACCATAGCAACAATAATTTGCAATACTAGACTGATACAATAATATACTAGCGGATTTCACCCTCCCTGCCACATATTTAGGTCCCATACCTCTCAGAGCTTTAGATATTGGCTATCACTCCAAACTACCTGTAAAAATCTCTCAAAATCAGGAAAATACGGATTTGAATGATGGTGATAATAATGATGATGATAATGATGACAAAAGGCATGAAAAAATTATTTCCATTAACCTGCCCTTTGCTCAGGGTAAAATTTGGCAAAGTATTTCGCAACAAGCATCGATGAGCATGTGTGCAAAGTTTTGCTGAAACTGTGGAGGGGAGTTTTAGACATGTTAAGACGCTTATTATGTTAAAGTAATAAACATCTGAAATCTCCTTGTTAAGGAGTTTTCATTTCTAAAAACTTAAATCCTTATTTATCCTGTTTTCAAAACCCACATGTCAGGGTTTTTTCTTACAGTACTAGAAATATGCTACCTGCCACTGAAAGTTGATGATTTGATGAATACAGGGCTGGGCCGTTTTATACAGCCAATTAAATACCCTATTTTGACAACCCCCCCGCCCCCAAATAAAAAAAAAAATTAAAAAGAATATGCAAGAGTAGAACACTTATATATGACAGACATAATTCACTGTCCAAGTCTCACTACTGTACAACATAACACTGCTTATACAGGCCTATTACAACCTACCCGTTATCTTAATTAACAAAACTGTGCTAGTCAACAAGGAAAGTAACTCTCTAAACTTTTTCCAAGTAGAACCTATCCTACAAGTAACATTTCTTCCAACACCACTTCACTACCCAACATATAATAATAAATATTTAAAGTGTTGCATATCACCAAAGTAAGTTCTAACTCTCTAACAAGCCACTGTTGTACACCATTAAAGCTAGTCATCATTAAAAGTCCTTTCTTCCATTTCTCAAACTTTTCAACTAATTCTTCCATCAATTTCACTATGAGAACTAAATCATCTGCATACAATAACTCTCATGGACACCTTGTTCTGAACTCTGATAGCGCTTCAAGAATAATACAAACAATAAAGGACCTCCACGTTTATGCCAAATTCATCTCTATGTAAATCATTAATCCTGACACAACTTCTAGCATTGCTGTACATAGATTGAGCCATCTTAACTGGCCACTCATCCACACCTAATTTTCTCATAGTTCATCAAATAACTTTACGTGGCTCTCTATCTAAATCTACAAAGGCAAAATAGAGATTGTTTCTCTTTCCTAAATGCTTTTCCTCAAGCTACCTAAGTAAAAATATTGCATCTGTAGTGCCACGCCCTGGAACAAAACCGAATTGCATCCTATCTATATTAATAGTAACTTATCAATAACTTTTTCAATAACTTTCATTACGTAGTCAACTAACTTCAATCCTTTATAATTATCTCTTTCCATAGCATAACCCTTGCCCTTGAAACAATTTATTACCATATACTGTCAGTCACTCGGGATAACACCATTCTTCATAATCTGATTGGTAAGACTATTGATAAGCTGAACTCCAGTATTTCCAGAGGCTTTTACCATTTCTGCAACATCACCTTCCACCCCTGCAGTCTTACCAATCTTTATTTTCTTAACAGCCTACGCTATCCATTTTGTCTTGATAGCAGGTCCCTCTACTGTACCATAGTCTGGCAAATTATCCTCATCCTAATCAAACTCAGTGTTAAGCAACCTCTGATAATAACTCTTCCAAGCCAACTTTCTCTCCTTCTCTATACTAGCAAAGACACCTTTATCGTTGCATATACACTTTTCATCTACAACAGTAGTCTTCTTCATTCCTTTGACATCACATTACGCTGGCCTTCCCTTCTCAACACATCTGCAAATCTGTTTCTCTCTGCTTCTGACTTCGTCTTATACACTGCTGTACCAGTACACCACTTACCTTCTAAGTATACACTTTTACTAGCGCCTGACTTCCACACTTTCAAAAGTTTCTTCTTTTCCTTTTTACACCAGTCAACCTCATTATTCAACCACCAGGTCTGTCATGTCTAGCTAGTCCTTTCGTACACCTGCAGGCATTATCAGAAACTTCTAGAAGACAACAAAGTTGCCTAAGTACTTTCAACAGTTACATTATCACATTGACTATTCTGGACCAACTGCTGCACTTTTCCATTTTGTCCTGCTACAACAACTTGCATTTCCTTTAGCTTCCAGGAATTTTTATTAGTATTATCATTACTATTATTTACCCGGGACAGCCTCTTCAGTTCCCAATGGTATTGTATTTAATGAGGGTCCTGCGAGGAAGATCCTAGTGCATTCAAAGCTCCCATTTGAGCTACACAAGGTGTGCAAGCAAAACAGCTGCTCGACTAGATAACTGCCTAAGATGTCAATCCTATTCTTATGCTGAACATTAAGCAGAAAGGATAGATTCACATTTTTATAATCTGGCATGACTCAGACAGGGTTTGAACTCATGATCTTCTGCACTGGAGGTGAACGCTATACCACAAAGCCATCAGTCGGTGGGGCCCATACTTACCCTTGGCTTCCTTAACACTTTTCAAGACAATATCACAAACTAGCAACCTATGGTAAGAAATAGACTATTTCCTTGAATATAACTTTCACATCCTTTACCACCTTCTATTCTGACTTTCTAACCAGGAAGTAATCTATCAGTGTCTGACAACCACATGAGTCGTATGTTATCAACCTACTCTGTCTCTTACTGAATGTTGTGTTGTTCTACAATAAATTACTAACATGATATTTTATTTCCCTGCCGTCTTGTCAGCACTCACATTGGCAATACCGAGTGCTGCAGGAAGTAGGACTTGCCCATTTTCAACAAAATACGGACAGGGAGAAAAAATGCAGAACATTCTTTTCCACATAACAACAGACATTTTTTGCATGATGCACATCTACACCATTGTCAACACGTTTAATATTTGCATCTTCCTTGTTATATACTTGAAAGTTGGTGTTGACCCCTAACAATTTTTCATAACCCATTTTTCAGTGCTTTCTAGTTCTTTTATGTTGGTTCAAACATGCACAACCTGACATTTAAATTCCTTAAAAAAATCTTGTTCTTGCTTAATAGAACACAAATGTTTAATAAGGTTTAGAGTGTTTCCAGACTGATTGCAGATGGCAGCCATGAGTCAAAGAAATTTTCTAAATGGCTAATATAAATGTTATGTTGTTTGAAAGTAAATAAACAGAGCTTTTTTTCAGATCTTTCAGGTAAGCAATTCAGGAGCCCTTGATGACAAAAATGCTGTAAATTTAAATAATGAATGTTTTTGTTTTTGCAGATAGAACCAAAATTAATCAGATTGTGTGCATTTAGAGCTAAGAAAAAAATATATAGTTGTAAATAATTTTTATATCTAGTGCATTCAATACACTAAAATGTGCATATTTTTAAAGTTTGCAGCTTTGATGCTATATCATTAAATCTTCTTATTGTAGCTTCAAGGTCATAGTCTAAATTCAGGTTTATTTCATTTTCATGAAAAAAACATTGTTTGGCACAGTGCTATTAATTATTTCCATGTCACGCAGTCAATTATGTCTTTATTATAACCAAATCAATATTCAGTATTATGCATACATGAAGAAATACAGTAGTCAAAACACAAAAATAGCTATACATACAAACCTTTCAAAGAAATTTCCACTTAACAGTTTATATAAAAACAGAATGCTTTGCTTACGTTTTGTTAACAACGGCATGGCACACTACAAGGAAATCTTCAGTGATCACACAGAAAATATTTTTTGTTTGTGCACCAATGTTAGTACTCCAATCATAATATAATAAAAGTAGTAATTTTGAAAAAAAAGGAGCAGGTGAATAAAAAAGAGTAGTTGAAAAGAAGAAAATAAATTATGTATGTATTGTAAAAAGAAAACATAAATTATATTCAAAATGCATTGTCTTTATAACCAATTGATATAAAACTTAAAAGAATGCAATCAGTTTTTTTACATTACAAAGAAAACTTAAGTTCATGATTCAATATTTTTAATTGTTACATTTCTCACTTTATTTTCAAAAAAGAATAAAACGTAAAAGTAAAAATTCTTTATAAAAATGTGCATAATTTATTTTAGTTACCAGACACTGCAGTTGTTTTTGTTGTAGGTTTCATGCTGACTATTCCTTCTGTTCTGGCAACATCAAGTGTGTGTATTGTTCCTCTTCTACCAGAAGGGGAAGGTGTAGGAGATGAGGAAGATCTTGGAGGTTCAGCTAATGCCATTGTCAATAAAGGTTTCACAGTAAGAGGACGCTTTAATAGACTCCTTTCTCCAGCACTAAATGATTTGTGTCGCTTGACAGCTAAAACAAAAAAAACAATTAGCATCGACATGTAAATGATTACATAGATAAGGAAGATCTCGGAGGTTCAGGTAATGAGATTGTCAATAAAGGTTTCACAGTGAGAGGACGCTTTAATAGATTCCTTTCTCCAGCACTAAATGCTACAAAACAGAAAACAATTAGCATGAACATGTAAATTACTAAAATATAAGTTGTCTGTTCTGAAAAAAATATGAAGATGAGTTAAAGGGGAAGTTTGGTCAAAAATTATATTTTCATAATCAATAGTCATAAAAGAAAAAAAACAGATACCATAATTCTTTTCAAGTGAAATCCTCTTTTTTCTGAAATAATCTGTTTTAAACACGCGTAAAAACACCTCCGTATATTGACCCCTTTACATTTTTACGAAGGCTGGGTCGAGTTTGAACTATGACGTTTTATAGTTCAAAAAGCGAAGTTCGGTGTTGGGGATTAGGTGTAATCACATGAAGAAGTATTTTGTCTATATATTTTTATTATTTTAATATGCCAAACTGTGCTGCCATCGACTGTACAAATCGAAGTAGCGATAATAAAAAGACAGAAAAAGATAAGGGCAGCGAGAAAAATAAGGAGGTAGAGAGCGAAAAGCTGACGACAAAGGACGAAGATAAATAATGAAAGAAAAAATCGGGTAGTCTGTTATCAGATTCCCAGTATGAAAAAAATAAAGAGCATCGAATGGCCATATAATATAAAAAGAAGTGGTACCTTGCCGAAAGACTCTGGATTTTAAATTTGTTTTCGACATTTTGAACCAGAATGCTTCGAAAGTTTTGTTAGCTATGTTTGTTAGTTATGTTTGTTAGCTATGTTTCACCAAACAGCCAAACATTGTCTTTCTCGTATTTAGAAAAATTCAACACAATTCATTATTATAGCCATTTCCAAAATAAAACCATCTCAAAAAATTATTATATTTACTTCCCATGTTCGCATTTTTTTTCCCCAGCGCTGAATGTTTTTTTTTCACATCTAAAATTCTTCAAGAACATGTGCTTTCGTAAGACAGGGGTAATAAAAAAATTGGTCTTGTTTTCTACCGAGGGCATTGCATCGCCCCTTAAATTATTGAGGGAAGACAGTGCAGTGGTTAGTACTGGTTTACGAAGACAAACCATCCCAAAAGTTTTGGCTTCAGTTATACATTGTTTTTCTTAAAAGAAAAACCTTTAAATTAACCCCCGTCACAAGTTTTGATTTTTGAGCACACTTTCTCATTCGATTTGTAAAGGTGAATAGAATAAAAGAACCACTGTTGTGATTTTTTGTGATGTTGTTTTGGCAGTAGCAAATAATAATACTGAATAAAATATGTGCGAAGGAGAGTTGAATGATTTGGAGATAAAACTCATGTTAGGCAAAATATTTTAAGAGAAGTTTTGAGTCAGTTGTCGTGCTGCTCGTTGGCATATTTTTTTATCAACGCGAAGACTAATATTTAAGGGGAATATGTAGAGTTTTGTTATGGTTTTAAACATGAAAAAGAAAATTATGCTTGGCTAATTTTTTGTTTATTTTACCTTCGAAATGATTGTCAGGAATTTCATTTGTATCCCTGCAACACAAGCCTTTCACTGTACGACTCCACGCTCTACAGTGACCACCACATTGGCACCAGGTATTGTTGCCAATCCTAGAAACTTCTTCTTCTTCCTCATCACTCTCGGAACTACACATTCGTAATTTATTCAGTTCTTCCAAAGAAAGTTCTGGTTCGAAATTTAAGGGACTAAGATTAGATAAATCAGGTATGTCATCATTTTAGAGCTTGAATCGCTGCGAATTGAATTGATTGCTTACAAATTGACACTGTATTTTCAAAGAAGTAATTTGTTACAGATTTGAAAAGAAATATAGCTAGAAAAAGTAGATTCTTTTAGCAAACTGTGTGGCCTGTGCTGTGACTCTTTCACGCGATGCAATGTTTTGAACTATGAAACGTCATACTTGAGTTAGAACCCAGCTTTTTCTTTTCTGACGCGCTTTTTCAAAAACGGAGCATTTTTAGAAGTTTGTGTCAACATTAGAGACATTTCCGAAACTCTGAGTTTAATGAAGTAAAGTTTTTCTGTTTTTATTAGTATAAACACGTGGAATTATAAAATGAAATAAAAATATTTTTTTTAGACTGTACTTCCCCTTTAAAGTATCCCCCTTAAAATGATTGGGAATCGCTTTATTATCCCACAACACAACAGAAAATAATTATACCTGCAGGATTTAAACCTTTACGTGTTGATGTTGGAGATTTCGCTCTCCTTGGTGATAATTGTGATTGTTGATAAAGTGTTTGAGATATAGACACATCTTCACGTTTACTACGCTCGCCTCTTTCATAAATGCTATGGTGCCGTTTCAAACCTTTTTCATTAATCGTTAGAATGCCTGATTCATATGATGTATTCAATACAGACTCAAAAGATGAATTGATAGAATCATTTTGTGAGGAAACATCAACTGCAGATGCTCTTCGACTGAATCGTGGTATTCTTGAAGAAAGACTCCCACCTCTTACACCAGCATTAAGACTTGTTGACAAGGCTCTTGCTCCTTAAAATTAGAGTAAGAAGTAATCTTAATACAAAACATTGTCACTATCTTTTAGGGGGGGGGGGGGGGATTTAGCATTCTCAGTAGCCATTAAACAGCTATTTCCTAATTTGAATTTACCCTTTAGTTTCCCACATTCTTAGCCTAATGAAGACAACTGGCTATGTTGTTGCTGCATTAGTTTAATTTAACCCATTGTTACTAGTTATCATACTCTCATTTGTGGTAGGGAATAGGGACAGATTATAAGAACAGTAGTAATTGTCATAAAATAGAACATATACAAAACTTTAGCAAGACCATTATAATGACCTGCTGCTTTCACTTGATGTTAAATGAAATTTACCAGAGACTTTAACGGATAAACTCATTTTAATAAGAAATGACCAAAATAATAATTTTGGTAAAAATGCCAGTGTAGCTTTCACTTATTAGAAACAGTATCATTGGTGAAAGTCATTGTAATTGTCTTAACCATTGAACAACTTATTCGAAACATGTGGTGAGAAAGGTTAGTATGTGTATGTCAATAAAAGATTTTTTAACACCTAAATATGTTAGCTCTTGGTGTTTGTCACAAATTCGCAATTGTATATTAGTCCAGTAGATTTAGGGTTAGACCTAGAATAAAAGAGTACGTTAGAGATTTTTAGCCAAAAGCTTTCTATCGTTATAAAGAATAACCAAAAAATAGCCAAGACATAAACAATTAAAAATTTGTGTTTCTTTTTTTAAAAGAAACGCAAACATAAGAAACCCAAGGTAAACAGCTAAAACATGATATTAAAAACCAAACACTGTGCACCACTATCAAATGATTAAAATCATTATCAAGCAACAGCATTTACTTGGGGGGACTTCGTGAGTTAAGGCTTTAAAAAACGAATTAAAGCAGGTAGATAACACATGAAAATAAATAAGTCTTAGAAAAAATAGATGCCTGAATAGGAAAGTCAACTAGTATTTTTAATTGGGAAAGGCTATAATATACAATTTTTTTAGAAAACTTGTATAAATTTAATTCAAGAGTTATTTGAATTTAATTTATTAAGAGTCATACAAATTTAATACGAAAAATTAAAAAACCTTTATACAAATTTAATTTCTATACTTTGAAATAAAATTTGTATAGTATACAATTTTTTTATATATGAATTTATGCAAATTTTGTAAATGATCCCTTAGGGATCATCTACAAATTTCGTATGACATTTTATACGAAGATATACGAATTTAATTGCTTATATGTAATTCGTATAAAAATCGTATACAATTCGTATAGTGTTAAATAGTTATACGATTTTTTAAAAATCCTATACGAATTTTATACGATTTTCATACGAATTGTGATACGAATTATATTCTTACTTATACGAATTTTCATACGAATTATTAAGATTTTCCAATACGAATTGCGATACGAATTTTTAAACGAATGGTCATACGAATTTAATTTTCAATGTAACTTCTTCATAGAAATCTAACTTTTCGCTATGCAGCTAGCCTTGAAATAAACATTAACAATTTCTAAACGCCGTTCTTATTACTTCAAATGATTAGAACTGACAAACAACCATTTCTAAACGCTATTCATGCGAATTTCGAAGGATTGGTACTTATAAACAAAATGATTTAAACTTATAAGGTGAAATTAAATAATTATCTCTCGCCGCTTTTCGTTCTTAAACTTTTAAAATGCGATCTAACAAAGCTTTACTATCGCCGCTTTTCATTTTTAAATTTTTAAAACGTGATCCAAAAAAGCATTTCTATAGCAGCTTTTGGTTCTTAAACTTTTAAATTTTTCTATCGCCGTTCTTCGTTCTTAAATTTTTAAAACGCGATCTAAAAAAGTATTTCTATCGCCGCTTTTCGTTCTTAAACTTTTAAAACACGATCTAACGAAGCTTTTCTATCACCGTTCTTCGTTCTTAAATTTTTAAAACGCGATCCAAAAAGCATCTCTATCGCCGCTTTTCGTTTTTAAATTTTTAAAACGCGATCTAAAAAAGCATTTCTATCGCAGCTTTTGGTTCTTAAACTTTTAAAATACGACCTAACGAAGATTTTCTATCGCCGTTCTTCGTTCTTAAATTTTTAATTAAGCGATCTAAAAAAGCATTTCTATCGCAGCTTTTGGTTCTTATTTTTTAAAAATGCGATCTAACGCAGCTTTTCTATCGCCGTTCTTCGTTCTTAAATTTTTAAAACACGATCTAAAAAAGCATTTCTATCGCCGCTTTTCGCTCTTAAATAGATCAAGAATCTTTTGTTTATTACGCACAAGTTAATGACTTACAAGACTCGCAAGATAATTAATAAAAACAAAAGATAAACAACTACCGCCTCTGAGAAAAAGGTGTGAAACTTGAGCGTACGCGTACGCTTACATCTGGACTGTGCTGTATTTATATAAATTTTTATTTAAATGAATTTTTTTTTTTTTTTAAAACATACGCATCTAATTAAAAACTCACGAATTTTTGTTTCAATTTAAAACTCATAAGAATTTAACTCATACGAATTTAATTTAAAACTCATACGAATTTAACTCATACAAATTTTTTTAAACTCTCATAAGAATTTAATTTAAAACTCATACGAATTTTTTTAAAAACTCATACGAATTTAATTTAAAACTCATACAAATTTTATACGATTTCAGAAAACTTTCATACGAATTTAATTACTGTATGGCAAAAGAAAATTCGTATAGCATATACAAATTTTTTTAATACGAATTGCTACGAATTTTGTAGATGATCCCCTAAGGGTCACCATATTTCGTTCTGAAATGATGAGAAAACATTCAGAGTCAAAGCTTAAAGGGGAAGTTCGGTCTAAAAAAATTTATTTTTTTTTTTTTATAATTCCACGTGTTTATACTTATAAAAACAGAAAAACTTTACTTCATTAAACTCAGAGTTTTGGAAATGTCTCTAATGTTGACACAAACTTCTTAAAAATCTCCGTTTTTGAAAAAGCGCGTCAGAAAAAAAAAAGCTGGGTTCTAACTCAAGTATGACGTTTTATAGTTCAAAACATTGCATCGCGTGAAAGAGTCACAACACAGGCTACACAGTTTGCTAAAAGAATCTACTTTTTTCTAGCTATATTTCTTTTCAAATCTGTAACAAATTACTTCTTTGAAAATACAGTGTCAATTTGTAAGCAATGGATCCAATTCGCAGCGATTCAAGCTCTAAAATGATGACATACCTGACTTATCTGCTCTTAGTCCCTTAAATTTCAAACCAGAACTTTCTTTGGAAGAACTGAATAAATTACGAACGTGTAGTTCCGAGAGTGACGAGGAAGAAGAAGAAGTTTCTCAGATCGGCAACAATACCTGGTGCCAATGCACTGTAGAGCGATGGAGTCGTACAGTGAAAGAGGCTTGTGTTGCAGGGATACAAATGAAATTCCTGACAATCATTTCGAAGGTAAAATAAACAAAAAATTAGCCAAGCATAATTTTCTTTTTCGTGTTTAAAACCATAACAAAACTCTACATATTCCCTTTAAATATTAGTCTTCGCGTTGATAAAAAAATATGCATACGAGCACGACAACTGATGCAAACAAAACTTCTCTCAAAATATTTTGCCTAACATGAGTTTTCTCCAAATCATTCATCTCTCCTTCGCATATATTTTATTCAGTATTATTTGCTACTGCCAAAGCAACATCACAAAAAAACACAACGGTGGTTGATTTATTCTATTCAGCTTTACAAATCGAATAAGAAAGCGTGCTCAGAAATCAAAACTTGAGACGGGGGTTATTTAAAGGTTTTTCTTTTTAGAAAAACAATGTATAACTGAAGTCGAAATTTTTGGGATGGTTTTTTTGTAAACCAGTACTAACCACTGCACTGTCTGCCCTCAATAATTTAAGGGGTGATGCAATGCACTCGGTAGAAGACAAGACCAAAATTTATACCCCCGTCTTACGAAAGCATGTTATTGAAGAATTTTAGATGTGAAAAAAACAAACATTCAGCGCTGGGGAAAGAAAATGCGAACATGGGAAGGAAATATAATAATTTTTTTGACATGGTTTTGTTTTGGAAATGGCTATAATAAATGAAATTGTGTTGAATTTTTCTAAATACGAGAAAGACAAATGTTTGGCTGTTTGAAACGTAGCTAAGAAACACATAACTAACAAACATAGCTAACAAAACTTTCGAAGCATTCTGGTTCAAAATGTCGAGAACAAATATAAAATCCAGAGTCTTTCGGCAAGGTACCACTTCCTTTTATATCATGTAGCCATTTTTTTCGAAGCTCTTTATTTTTTTTCGCACTGGGAATCTGATAAGAGACTACCCGATTTTTTCTTTCGTTATTATCTTCGTCTTTCGTCGTTAGCTTTTCGTTCTCTACCTCCTTATTTTTCTCGCTCCCCTTATCCTTTTCTGTCTTTTAATTATCGCTACTTCGATTTGTACAGCCGATGGCAGCACAGTTTGACATATTAAAATAATAAAAATGTATAGACAAAATACTACTTCATGTGATTACACCTAATCCCCAACACCGAACTTCGCTTTTTGAACTATAAAACGTCATAATTCAAACTCGACCCAGCCTTCGTAAAAATGTAAAGGGGTCAGTCTACGGAGGTCTTTTTACGCGTGTTTAACACAGATTATTTCAGAAAAAAGAGGGTTTCACTTGAAAAGAATTATGGTATCCGTTTTTTTTCTTTTATGACTATTGATTATGAAAATATAATTTTTGACCGAACTTCCCCTTTAAAAATCGCTGTATTTTGTTATATAGTATATATAGCAGTCAAAACTACTATTTTTCAATGTGGTAAAAAGTGTAGTTGGTGTTCATTCATTTAAAAATATATATATATATATATGAATTAACTATTATATATAAATAACTTTTATGATCGCTTTTAAACAATAGCTTGCGTGTTACATGTGACAACAAAAGACAACAAAAGACAACAAAAATTTTGTTAAAAAAACTATGGTGTTTTGGCATCAGAGATGCTGCCTTTGACTGGTTCGAGTCCTACTTAACGGGCCGAATGCAGCCGACTCTTGTAAACGACACAGGATCAGATCTGCTTCATGAAGACGCTTTTGGGGTGCCGCAGGGATCTGTGTTGGGACCCCTGCTCTTTCTTTTGTTTATTGATGACTTAAAATCTGTCATCAATTCAAACTACCACCATCTATATGCAGATGATACAATATTTATTTCGTCCCATAAAAACTTGGATACCCTTGTCTCACAGGTATAGTTAGAACTTTCGCAAGTCGACCTCTGGCTGAATAATAACAAAATGACTATTAATACGGACAAAACTGAAACAATCTTTTTCGGCAACCACAGTCAGTTAAAAAAAGTTGAGAACAAAACTATCAACTATATGGGTATTCCTTTGAAGAGGAGCAAAAAAGTTAAATATCTTGGAGTAACATTTGATCAAAAAATGCAATGGGAAGAGCACATTAATGACATAAATAGAAAAATACTAATTAAATATTCTAAAATTAGAACCATTGCATCCTGTTTAACACCTCACACAAAAAACCTTTTAATTAATGCACTTGTCATGCCATATTTCAACTACTGCTCCTCGGCATGGGCTTGTGCCACCCAAGGTAGATTGGGAAAACTAGAAAAACGATTAAAATGTGTCTGTACCTTTCTTGGGAAAGAGAGGGAATATTCACTGAATAATTTACTCATCAAAAACGATGCCATATTAGTTTTCAAAGCCATGAATCACATTGCTCCTGATTACATGCGCTCTAAATTCCTTTTGGCAAAAAACTGTCATAATCATCAAACAAGAGGAGCTTCAAAAAACAGGTTCACACTTCCCTTGGTCAACACGGAATTTGTTAAAAAAGCCTTCCCATTTAGAGCTGCAAAAGTGTAGAATAATCTTCCAGACCAAGTGACCTGTGATAGAAGTCTGCTTTCGTTTAAGACTTCCATCTCTAATGTATTTGGCAAATTCTAATGGAGATCACTTTTTTACTTTTTACTTTTTGTTTTTTATTCTTTTTCTTTCAATTTTCACAGATTATAAATGTTACTATGTTTGATTGAGCTGAGGCAGTCTAAGGTTTATCATTTTTTGTTTCTTTTTTGTTCTAGTAGCCCTCAGTGGAAACAATCCACTAACTATAGGTTTTGTGATTTTCTGGGCTAGCCACTTTAAATATTTATTATTATTATTATTATTATTATTATTATTATTATTATTATTATTATTATTATTATTATTATTATTATTATTATTATTATTATTTTATTATTATTATTATTATTATTATTATTATTATTATTATTATTATTATTATTATTATTATTATTATATTATTATTATTATTATTATTATTATTATTATATTATTATTATTATTATTATTATTATTATTATTATTATTATTATTATTATTATTATTATTATTATTATTATTATTATTATTATTATTATTATTATTATTATTATTATTATTATTATTATTATTATTATTATTATTATTATTATTATTATTATTATTATTATTATTATTATTATTACTGGTTCACGACGATTTTAGATCCCAATTCTTTTTTTCACAGATCTATTTAATTGCAGGAGCTTCACATAGAACTTATCATAAAGCAAAATATTATCATCTATAATAATACGGAGACTGTGTGAATCGGACAATCATAAAGTCGTCACTTTGTTAAATTTGTAACAAATAAAAATTTCTATTTTAAATACTCACTTTAAATTGGACACTACAAAAATAAACAGTCTGCAATCAAAGATTATATTATACAAAGCTTGTAAACAAGTTTTTAGTCCATTCTTTTTAAAAGAATACTTTAAATGTGTCCAAACATTTAAAAATTGCATAAAATCTTTTTAATAACATAATAATAATAATAATTAATAAATATTTAAAGTGGCTAGCTCAGAAAATCACAAAAACATTAGTTAGTAGATTGTTTTCACTGCACAGGGGCCATGCTAATCTTCTCTGTATATATTGTTCCAATTTTATGTGACACAGAAGTGCCATTAGAGTGGACAATTTTTTTGCACAGATGGTGTCTTGCCCATCTTTTTGTAAAAAATGATCAACCAGCAGCTCAGTTTCGTAAATTATTATATATGCAAAATTTGAATATGGTGGAGCTACGCGTTGTAAACCAAAGGTAAAAGTGAAACTTCTTTTAACAACTGGGCACCAAATTCAGTATGTTAGGCCTGCTAAGAGGTGTTGTATTGCAGTAAAATTAAATCCATGTCTATATACCCCATGTTTTTAATACACCTCTTTACAGTTTAAGTTGTTTGCTCATTTTCTGTATTAAAAAAAGGAAGTAAACAGAGTGAATTTAATAAGGCTTGGCATTATGATTATTTTTCATTTTTTGAAGAAATAATTAGTCTGCGACTTTTAGTATGATTTTGGCAGTAACCCTACGTGAAACATATGTGAAGGAATTGTAAATTTTCATTTCAAAATTTAACAAAAAATTATTTCACTTTTCCTCATGGTCAGAGCCTTCTTAATTTATAACAGTTTACTTCCTTTTTTCAATTCTCAATAAGAGCATTGTAACAAAAGAAAGATTTGTTTGAACAATGGTTAACTAAAACTGTGAACTCGTGTATTAACCTGAAAAGTTATATACAATTCCTTTACATATGTTTTAAGTAGGGTTACTGCCAACATAGTAAGTTTTCATGCTGCGAGAGGTTAGCTAGCTAATTATTTTTAATTAAAATGATAAATATTGTAATAATATGTCCACAGTCAAAGCCCTAAGCAAACAACCTAAACTGTGAAAAGGGGTATTGTTAGCTCATATAGCCACCTTCCGCGTGACATACTTGTTTTGATTTGATTTTGAGAACAATGGGCATGTGCGCTTTTTTGTGTAGGTAAAAAAGGAGGACTTTTACAGGGTAAAATAGCTATCAATGAAGATTGAAGATTTTTTTAGTAGCATAAGATCCAAGAGGAACTGGAATTAAATTTTAACTAACTAGCTAAAACTAGCTAGCTAGCTAGCTAGCTATATTCTTCTAATATTTGTGGGAAAAAAATCTCTAATTTAAAGCGATTATTTTTTTTATTGGATTGATTTCTTTGATTACTGTGGTCTGTCGTTTATATTTTCTACCTACAGAAATGCTTGCGCGTGTGCAAAAAAACTAGCTACAAACTTTTTAACTTTTGTAAACATTTTGGCAAGTTGTTTATTCGTAAAGTTATCTAGCTAGCTACCTTGCAGTTTCACTCCTCTTACTTTGCTCACCGATGGGCATAAATCAATGTAGGGTTGTAGGTAAGATGGCATCCTTGGAAAGTGATTTGGAGTATCCTGGCTGGGTCAAGTTAACCTGTCCTCATTTTTTTTTTTTATCAAACGTCAGACCGTTACCCAGCTATCACATCACAAGGTAGATAACACTAGGTTGAGGATGGCTAGTGTAAATGTTGGTACTCTGAGAGGTAGAGCAGGTGAAGTAGTTGAAATGTTAGAACGTAGATCTGTTGATATGTGTTGTGTTCAGGAAGTCAGGTGGAGAGAAGCTTCAGTGAGATTTGTGGAAGGTAGGAGGGCAAGGTATAAGCTTTTTTGGATTGGTAATAGTGATGGATATGGAGGAGTTGGCATATTCGTTGCAGAGAAGTGGGTAGAAAAAGTAATAGATGTTATGCGTGTTAATAGTCGTATCATAGTGATAAAGTTTTTGATAGGTAATAGGATTGTCACCTTTCTGTCAGTTTATGCTCCACAGTGTGGACTCAGTGAGGAAGATAAAGATAAGTTTTATGATGAGTTAATAGCAGTCACATCAAAGTTTGGAGACACTGAACTTGTCATGGTGGGCGGCGACTTTAATGGTCATGTTGGGAAGTCATCTGAAGGTTATAGAGGTGTGCATGGAGGCTATGGATTTGGGAGCAGAAATAAGGAAGGGGAGAGATTGCTTGAGTTTGCAATGGCAACGGACATGGTGGTTTGCAACACATCATTCAGTAAGAGACAGAGTAGGCTGATAACATATGAGTCAGGTGATTGTAAGACACAGATAGATTACTTCCTGGTTAGAAAGTCAGACAAGAAAGTGGTGAAGGACGTGAAAGTTATATCGGGGGAAGAGTGTGTTTCCCAGCATAGGTTGCTGGTTTGTGATATTATCTTGAAGAGTGTTAAAGAAGCCAAGGGAAAGTACAGGCCCCGTCGTAAAGTCTGGAAGTTGAAGGAAGAGATTGTAGCAAGACAATTTAGTGCAAAAGTTCAGCAGTTAGCCCACAATGGTCAATGTGATAGTGACAATGTTGAAAGTACTTGGACTACTTTGAAGAATTGTCTTCTAGAAGCTTCTGATGATACCTGTGGGTGGACGAAAGGACCAGCTAGACATAGACAGACCTGGTGGTGGAATAATGAGATTGACCAGTGTATAAAGGAAAAGAGGAAACTTTGGAAAGAGTGGAAGTCAGGTGGTAGTAAAAATATTTACTTAGAAGCTAAGCGTCGTGCTCGTACAGCAGTGTATAAGGCAAAATCAGAAGCAGAGAGAAACAGATTTGCAGATGTGTTACGAAGGGAAGACCAGCGCAATGAGGTATTCAAGATAGCAAAGCAAATGAAGAAGACTAATCAAGATGTTGTAGGTGAGAAGTGTATACGTAATGATGAAGGTGTTTTGGCTAGCACAGTGGAGGAGAAAAGGGTAGCTTGGAAGAATTATTATCAGAGGTTGCTTAACACTGAGTTTGATTGGGATGAGGATAATTTGTCTGATGATGATGTTGTAGAAGGGCCAGCTATGCAGATCAAGACAGAATGGGTAGTGGAGGCTATTAGTAAATTGAAGATTGGCAAGGCTGCAGGAGTATCAGGTATTGTTGCAGAGATGGTAAAAGCATCTGGATATATTGGAGTTGAGCTTATTACAAGTCTTGCTAATCAGATTATAAAGGATGGTGCTATTCCGAGTGAGTGGCAGTCGAGTGTAATAGTGAATTGTTTCAAGGGCAAGGGTGATGCATTAGAAAGAGGTAACTATAGAGGTTTGAAGTTGGTTGATCAAGTAATGAAAGTTATTGAAAGAGTGATTGATAAGTTACTTAGAGAAAGAGTTGATATAGATAAGATGCAATTTGGTTTTGTTCCAGGGCGTGGCACTACAGATGCAATATTTTTACTCAGACAGCTTCAGGAAAAGTATTTAGGAAAGAGAAAGAATCTCTATTTTGCCTTTGTAGATTTAGAGAAAGCTTTTGATAGAGTGCCACGTAAAGTTATTTGGTGGGCTATGAGAAAATTAGGTGTGGAAGAGTGGCTAGTTACCATGGTACAGTCTATGTACAGCAATGCTAGAAGTCGTGTCAGGATTAACGATTCACTTAGTGATGAATTTAGTGTAAATGTTGGTGTACATCAGGGTTCTGTACTTAGTCCTTTGTTGTTTGTTCTAGTCTTAGAAGCGCTGTCGATGGAGTTCAGAACAGGTTGTCCATGGGAGTTATTGTATGCAGATGATTTGGTTCTCATAGCAGAGTCGATGGAAGAATTAGTTGAAAAGTTTGAGAAGTGGAAGAAAGGACTAGAAGAGAAAGGGCTAAGGGTGAACACAGCAAAGTCTAAAGTCATGATTAGTAGCATTGCAGCCAAGTGTGACCTTGTAGTTGGAAAGTGGCCTTGTGGAGTCTGCAGGAAAGGGGTTGGTAGTAACTCAATTTTTTGTCAGACTTGCAAGCATTGGGTACATAAGAAGTGCAGTAGTATTGGTGGAAGGTTAAGAGCAGACATTCAGTTTGTATGCAAGCGTTGCAAAGGTGAGATTATAGAGAATGAAGTATTTCCAGCTTTAATGATGTACAACAGTGGCTCGTTAGAGATAGTTGAGAACTTCTGTTACTTAGGTGATATGTTGGGCAGTGAAGGGGGTGTTGGAAGAAGTGTTACTTGCAGGATAGGTTCTGCTTGGAAAAAGTTCAGAGAGTTACTTCCTTTGTTGACTAGCAGAGTCTTGTCAATTGAGGTAAAAGGTAGGTTGTATGAGGCCTGTGTAAGAAGTGTTATGTTGTACGGTAGTGAGACATGGGCAGTGAAGCAGGAAGATCTTGACCGATTAGAAAGGAATGATATGAGAATGGTTAGGTGGATGTGTAATGCCAGTCTGAGAGACAGAAAGAGTTCAGATGAGCTTAGAAGCAGGCTAAGTATCCGTAGAATTAAAGATGTTATCCAGATAAAAAGATTGAATTGGCTGGGGCACTTGGAAAGAATGGAGGAGGATAATTGGGTAAGAAAGTGTAGAGACTTGATAGTTCCTGGGGCAAAGCCCAGAGGCAGACCGAGAAAGACTTGGCAGGAGGTTATAAGGACAGACTTGATACAGAGGAAGTTGAGTTTAGATGTAGCACAGTCTAGATCAGATTGGAAGAGGGTCATTAATATACCCCGTCCAACCCATGCTAGCATGGAAAACGGACGTTAAGCCGAGAATGATGATGATGATGAAACAAAACAAAACAAAAAGCCGTTTATTCGATCAGTGAGCGTTGCGAGCGAAACCCATTTGCCATTTAGGCGGCGAGCGTAAATATTTCCATGGTCATGAGCAACCTTGTCCCCAGGGTCTTGTGGCCCCTGAGCCGTTATAATGGAGTAACTTCGTCAGCAAGGCAAAATGCCCTGGGAACGAGGTTGGGTCATGAGATGAGACTTATTTGCTTTTAAAAGGCAGGGTTCACTTACGTAATATCACAAAAACTAGTCAATAGGGCCCGTGGTAAAATCCACTTCTTAGGCAGAAAGACAATGGAAAAATAGGTTGTTTTAAATGTTTATCTGACGGCAGCAGTGCATATCCAAAAAAAAATCACCACCCCGTTATTTTGCTTCATTAATTTATTAAGCTATTGACGTTAAATTATTGTTATTGACGTCGTGCCGTAACGTCAGAAAATTTAACACTAGAGTGTTAACATTGTAAGTATAATTTTAAAATATTTGCAACTATGATACAGGAAACAATTTTTGAAAAATTGACTGTGTAACTCTGCTTTTACGATTTTTTTTCAGAATTCTACACGTAAAGGCGTGTAAGTACACGTAAGAAAAAACATGATGAATATTAGTTTTTATACTCTTGTGTTATTCTTCCATCTATGTAGTTAAATAATTTTTGGACGAATAATAATGAAGCGCAAATACACCTATTGTTCCAATGTTTTTTTTCGAGATGAATTAATTCAGACCAACAAGAGAATTTAACAATGGTTTGACTAGTTTCTTTTGTTTCAAATAACAGGTTGTTCAAAAGTGTGTCGAAAGATTGAGCGTATTCAGTTATTTATTCTTTAACACATATTATTCTTTCGTGTACTACAATGAAGAATATTTGAAAAATAATTTAATATTATTATTCTTACGTCGATATTCTTCCGTCTAAAATGTTAAGATAATAGAAAAAAGCAATATTCTACTTCATGAATATTCTAACGTGTAAGACCCACTTAAGACTATTATTTTTAATTTTTTTCACATAGTTATTCTGAACAACTTCAGAAGTATTCCCTATCACCCGATGAACTATCGCGCTTGTGTTGCAAAAGACACGTATTATCATCAACTGTAAGAAAGATCCCTGATCCACTTTACTTTAAAAAATATGTAAATGCTCATGCGGAGAAGCTTTCAATGCTAATGCGGAGAAGCTTTCAAAAGATGCATGCTACTCTGAAGACACCAAGGATTTGAAGGATACTCAGTTTCACTTATGAAGCTTATGATTCATACAAATATGTTCGTGATGTAATAGATAAATTCAAGGGGAATGCTATACTGGGTGTCAACAAATGTTAAAAAATTGAGTTTTGTTTTATTGTGAAGTAGTAAATCATGTCCTGGCTCAAATCACAGGGTCTATTGTAAAGGAATGTTCAGTGGAATTCTTCCCTAAACCATCTTTCAAATGAAAGAGATCAATTTTATAAAATATTTGAAAGGTTTTTTTTTTCACCATGTACAGACTACTGAGACGTTAAAAGTGTGTTGGATGTTTAAAATTTGAACGCACTTTTAGTCAATAAGTAGATAGATTCTTAAAGTGATGTCTTGATAAATGATAAAGGAAGGGGTGGTCGATGGAGTGTTACACCTGAAGTTCGTGCAATATTTACTAAAGTTGAAACATCATTTCGTGAATAACCAGCTAACTTTGGTACACATGTTGATGGCAAAGAAATGGTAGCAAAACTTTTAGAAAATGCATATATTTTGTGTAATATCAATAAACTTCGAAATCTCTCTGCTGAAAAAGTCGAAAAAGAAATAGTTTTGAATTTGTTGGATCACTTGATGACACTTTATCCTTGTACAAACCTTTTCTTTGGTTATAAATAAAATTCAACAGAATAAAATTATCTTCGAAAATGATAAGACCAAGTCGCTTCGAACCGAGATAAAAAAACACATCTGTATCACTGGAAGAGGTCATTGAAAACCTTGTACTCTATAAAAACAGTTATTTTTATAGCCGCACATATGAAAAAAGCATTACTTTGGCAACAAGTTTTGGCACAACAAAACGTTTTTTATTTTTATAGTCAGACACGTGTTATCAACCTCGTCCCCAGGGCGCGTCTCGGTTATAGAAAAGAGACAACAGGCGCTGAGAACGAGGTTGACGTGTTATGCCTTTAAATCTTTGCTGGGATCATTCTTGTCATTCGATGGTAATTTTATTAAAAAACTTTATGGTTTTTATAAACATAAAAACTACATTCATAAGACATTTTTTTGCGTGGATTAATTGTGGCAACCCCACTTTTGTGAGCGTTTTGCATGGATTTGTTTTTGAGAGTCAGCGATTCACAAATAATGTGTGGATTTATTTTTGCAAATCCCAATAAAAATATTGAATATTTATTGTTCAAGTCATAAAAGTAAAAAAAAGTGAAGTATGTTGTAAAAACAGTATGTTCCAAACAACTATTAGAATTTTTTCCTGAAGTTTAGAGCACGACCTTAATGAAAACAACAAAAAGCATAAAATGGAAATTGTGATATTTTTCACAGAGCGTTCATGCATACTGTATATATATTTTATGTTTCATTTGAACAAGCCACAACAAACGCCGTACTGCAAAGTCAAGAATTTGATCAACATATATTTCATATTTTGTAATTAAATGAGTGTAATCGTGGTGAAAAAGACAAGCAGTTGTTGAAGATACCATCCAACTATTTAATTTTAACAACCTGACACGACATTAAATAATGGTACATGAAGAAGGAAGAAGTTTTTTGGGCAAACCTGGATTTAGCGTTTCTTTTAGTACTGGTCCTCTTTAAAATGACGTTGAAAAATGTATAAATTGAGATGAATTTCTCAATCCAATACTTGTCAAATTCATTTTTACCAGCTGGTCTGTTGGTTTACTGTGGTCGACGTGAGACTGAACAGCTGTAAATGGAACAATTAGCACCAGTAATCTTCAAGTAAATTTGCAAAATAAATCCAAGATAAGCAAAGAATTATTTTGTTCGATTCATCGTTGAGAATGGGCCTGAGTTTAAAAATCGCAACAAAAAGATTAGCCCATTCTGTCCAGACTATCTTTCTGAGTAGCTAAGCCAGCGAGCGAAGACCATTTGGCATTTAAGCGAACGTAAATATTTCTTACCAGAAAACATTTTCAAAAAGTTAGTCAGGTGTCCACTTATGACTTTTAGTAAAGTTACGCTTTGACCTCCAGATTAAAAAGTAAATACTCAAATAGGTAAAATAGGTATTTGTGTGTTTGGTGTAACGTCCTAGTACGTTGAAGTGGCTTTTCGGCACGAAATGCGCAAATCGAAATTGGAAATCGAACGATGTTTTAAAAAATTTTCTCTCAAGTAAGAGAAGAGGAAAGAGAATGCAAAAAAGAAAAACTGCCGAAAATACTTATACTTATACTGTCATTTTTTTCAAACAAAGTTCCGAACCTAGTATTCATTTCTATTTGCGCACTAAAATAACCATGGATTTTATATTTTATACCTACAAAACGATGGCGATAGTAATAGATAGTTTTGGTATAGAAATATTCTTTACCAGAAGTTGTAAGGAACTTTAAATTTGCTCGCCAGTAAACAAAATGTTTAAAACTCACTTATCTTGTACCTTTTCTGTTCTTTTCTTTGCCTTTTAATTTAGTTTAGAGAAAAATATTTATATACTGTAAAAAACAATAGAATGTAATTTTTACTGTTATTGTTTGTGAAAGTGAACGCAGGCAGGCAGGGTGGTTTGATTGTTGTTGTCGTTGTCGTTATTGGCGTTATTAATGGTAATTCGCTTGGTTCAATAATGACAGATAATCTTCCTGCTTCACTGGGATTGATTGAGTTGAGTGTTTGTGGATGTCGTGGAGATTGCAGTACAAAAAGATGTAACTGCTTCGAAAACAAATCTGTGTGCATGGACATGTAAATGTTTCAACTGTTCGAATTACAAGATATGCGAAAGTAGTGAAGAAGAACTTGATACTGACTCAGGTTGGTTCGATGAAGATTATTTTGATAACTAGATGCATATTTAATTTTTGTTCCTAGGGTTCCATATTTTTGTTCCTTTTTCAAGAATGTTTGATACCCGAGTCTGTAAATTATTGGTCTGTAAATTATCCCCTGCAGTGATTAAACAAAAAATTTCAATTAAACAGAAAGATACCGAGGCGGCCTGACAACTTGGCACCCATTTTTTGTTGTTGCTTATTTGTGACCTAAACAACAACCTCGAATCACGCGTGTGCACGCGAAGCTTATTACAACATAGCAGCCCTTATTTTATTTATTTAAATTTTATTTTAAAGTTAACTAAGAATTGTATTTTAAAGTTATCCACGTGCATGTTTGAAACCAATGCTGTAATTACAGAGCCTGAGTCCTAAATTTCCTAAACCAAAAACCTGGAAAACAAAAGAAATGTTTCGTTTATTCATGGAAAATCAGGTAGAAAAAAGAAGCAATCGTCTAGACAAAACGTACACACTCTTTGCAATGTTTTTTTAAAAACTGTTCTTGCAATGTGTATGCCGTTTTTATTCGCTGAAAAACGAATAAGCTTTTAATAGATTTTTAATAGATTTTTTACTATATATTCTAAAAAGAAACACCACTGGAGACCTGTAATCCGCTATAATGAAAATTCTTTTTTCTTGATTACACCGCGAGTATAATTTTTCGCTTGCGAACAAAGGGACATAGAACCTGTTTTCGCCTCCGCAACCCTTCTCATCTTGATAATTTTAACCGAGGCTTAAATCGGTGTCAAAACGCCATGACGCCCATGCCTTTACCTCTCCCCCAGTTTCCAAGATTTTGGCACATTTAGGCTTTTATAAACGTCTTCCTTCTCCTATCCTACTCTCTTTAGACAATACAAATTTTCATGATATTAAAAATGTTCTATATGTTATGTTCTTACCAAAACTTGAATCATTCATATTTTCCTCCTCTGCATCGTCTTCCAAGATGATCTTCACACCCTCTGCCATTTGTTGAAGAAAAAGACAACAAATGTTTCACTTGTGTAAATTATCAAGTGGCTGTGTTGTTATTTTTGCTACTTTAGCTTTTATCTTTACCTACAACCTACAACTGAGGATTTTTGTTGCAACGATGTTTAGTGTTTTCATGTTTTGATTGTAAAATGTTTTTGCAGCTTCTTTTCGAACTACTTTGTTTCGAAACTTTCTATGACGAATACAGAATTATATATGATATGAGTGAATATATATTAATTTTTTAAAGAAAAAGTTAGCTTTCCTTCAAGTTGTTTGAAAGTACCTATTGACACTTTGAAATGATTCAAACAAATCCACTTGAGAAAAAATTTATTATTAAAATGTTTGTATATCGATACGTTTTTGCCACTTCTTACTTAGTCCGGCGACGGTTAAGACAGCTTTTTCTTTAACCTTCCATAGGCCTCTCCACCCTCTTTCTCCTTAGTCGTACAATGTTTGCACTTCTGTTTTAACAAGCTGTAGAAAGTGTGACACACGTGGTGCAGATGTTTAGTTGGCGTCGCCTTTTATTGCGTTTGAGTTTCATTGTTTGGAATATAATTCTATTCACATCATTTTGAATTGGATGAGAATCAACAATCTGTTCAAAATATTCCTTTCAAGGTTGTGTGCAATATAAAGTTTTAATGAATACACGTTTCAGAAAAGTTTTTCCTGCAGATATTATGTAACTGCAAAATATTCTTTAATCATTGCAATTGAAAAAGATGGGACAAATTGATTCATTGATAAATGCAGATATATTTTTTCATTTTAAACACCCGGGTGCTTATTATTCCAGAGGTATTATTACACCCAAGATTAATTTTTTACTTCTGAGTAAATCTAAATATTACTTTGCCTTTTTATGTCTTTTGTTGGAGATGTATCGTTATTCTTAGTGCAAACACTGACAATGTTAATACTAAAATTCTTTCATGTAAAAAATTCAACGAAACTTGTTGTATCTGTTGAATTTATCTCCATAATAATAGCCCATGTCTGTCTGTTTGTCTGTCTGTTACGGAAACACGAAATGCGATATATAAAGGACGGGCGACCCCGTGAATTTTTTCACGGGTTGACGACTAGTCTCTTTAATATAGCCGTATTCCGTCTGTCTTTTTGTGCGTCAAAAGCGAGTTGTGTTAACCACGCACGAAATACAATTTCGCTAGGGCAAGAACAAGAAACCCGTCAGGGGGCCCCGCTAGCACAGGGACAAGTTCCGGCTAAAATAAGGGACCAATCAGGAGCGAATTTTTAGATAAACGACCAATAAGGAACTAAAGCTCTTTTATTCTTTTACATACGATCCCTCAAAAGCAGTCCGAAATTTGGCAAGAAGATTGGAGCAACTCAGTGCTAGAGAAAGGAATAAAGTTTCTTAACGGTTTGCTTTATTTTTCTGCTTTCTGCTTTCTAACAATACTATTTGCGCTTTAACAAGATTGCAGTTTTTTTAAACTACTTTCTATGCATTTTTCTGTTTGTTTTCATTTTTGTTTACCTAACAGACAAGCTGTAGCTAGCTACCCAGCCACCTACAGCTTTGTATTAGTTTTCTTTGTTATTTGGGGGGGGGGGGGGGGCAGAGACAGACAAAATACGGCTATTAGTAAAGAGACTAGTCGGTGGAACCCGTGGATAATTCCACGTGGTGAGCCTGGTTGGGGCTAAAACATGGCCCATGTCATGGAGGATGCAACTGCAGTTAGAGATTGGCTTAACTAGTTAGAATATAATATTTAACGCAATTGCATTATTAGGCGAAAATTTTTTGCCCTTCATCTAGCGGGCAAATTGTTTCAGCAATTTTTAGTAGATGCATATGTTAAAGTTAAAGGCCAACGGCTTGCATTCATTCGCCGAAATCAAAACCAGCTTCGAGCAGGGTCCTACCAAGGACTTCTTGAGTGCCTCCAAAATGCTGCAGATAAACGTAACTTACATGCAGGTACCGTTGTTGTCTTGCCTTCTACATTTTCCGACTCACCCCGTAACATGCATCAGTTGTACCTTGATGCAATGGCATTGGTTTCAAAGAAAGGTAAGCTGGATTTGTTCTTGAGTTTTAATTGCAACCCAAAATGGCCAAAAATTGTTACTAATTTGTTACCTGGTCAATCTGCTTGTGATAGACCAGATTTGATTGCGAGGGTGTTTAAATCAAAATTACTTGCTTTGGAAAAAGATTTAAAAGATGGTGTATTAGGTGTTCTGTGTGCACATGTACATGTTATGGAATTTCAGAAAAAGAGGTTTACCGCATGTTCATATGCTTTTTACATCTACACAATGAGGTTAAATTACGAAATGCTGATAATATTGATTCATTAATTTGTGCACAGATTCCGGATCAAAACCAAGATGCTGAATTGTATGACATAATAAAGTCATGTATGATCCATAGGCCATTATCCGTTATCAATGTAGACAGATACCCCATGTACCATCGCCCTGATAATAAAAGAACGGTGAGAATTCGAAATTTAGATGTTGATAATAGGTGGGTTGTGCCTGGGTAACCCTTTGCTATGTAAAAAAATATATGGCACATATTAACTTGGAAGCGTGTGTGTCAATTAAAAGTGTTAAGTATTGGTATAAATATATTTACAAAGGTTATCATACTGCACACATAGAAATAAATGAGAGCATCGATCATGATGAAGTAACGACATTCTTAGATGCTAGATATGTATCTGCACCTGAAGCAACTTGGCGTCTTTGTGAATTTCCTATGCATACTCAGAGTCATTCCATTATAACACGTTCTGTTCACTTTCCAAATAACCAACAAGTGTTTTCTAGGAAAGCCATTGACGCTGTTGCTGCTGACAGGGCTGAAAATTTTAAGACGATGTTAACAGCCTGGTTTCAATGAAATCAGCAGAACGAGCATGCTCAACGATTTTTGTACACTAAAATACCTTACCACTTTGTTTTTTGGAATACACAACAACAAAAACGGTGGGTAGTTAGGCAACGCGGTGAGTAAGTAAAATGCATAATGCCAGCATCCGCGAAGGTGAAAGGTATTTTTTGCGCGTCTTTTTATTGAATCTCCCTGGTGGTACTTCTTTTGACGACTTAAGACATTTGGAAGAAACAAACTATGCTTTTTATAGGATGCATGCTCAGCACAAGGATTGTTAGCTGATGACAATCTTTGGATTCGCACTATGAATGAGTTAGTGGAATATGCTTCTCCATATCAAATAAGAAAAGCATTTTTTTTTTATATTGATTCACGGTGAACCAAATAACCCACATAAATTGTGGGAAACCTTCCGTGCTGCAATGACGTCATCACCCTGAAATACAAGCAGAACAAATGGTGCTAGGTAAAATTAAAGGTGTTATTTGTCAATTTGGTAAGAATTTTACTGATTTTGGTCTTCCTGCTTTGCAGCAAGCTTTGCTTGATGAATTACCAAATGTTAAAGAAATAAGACAAGAGGCTCTAAATGTCAGGCCTTTGTTGAATGCAGAACAACTTGCTGTAGCAGATTCCATTCTAAATGCTTTGACTGATAAAAAATAATAATTTTACAAATGTGTTTTTCCTAGGTAGGCCAGGTGGTACAGGTAAAACTTTTACATATAATTATATTATTATGGAAATTATTGCAAGAAATTTATGTGTTGCTACTTGTGCATGGACAGGTATTGCTGCTACATTATTGCAGAATGGTAAGACTGTCCACTCCTTTTTCAAGTTACCAGTCCCTGTCTTAGACGGCTCTACATGTAATGTTAAACCCAATAGTGACCATACAGCATTTTTAAGAAGGCAACATATCACTATATTTGATGAAGCCAGTATGATACCTAAATACGCTCTTGAAGCGATTGACAACATGTTTAGGGATAAATGTAATAGTAACATTCCTTTTGCTGGTAAAGTTATTGTTTTAGAAGGGGATTTCCGTCAAGCACGTCCAATTGTAAAGAGAGCTGGACGAGCACAAATAGTAGAAGTCTGCTTGAAGAGTTCCACTCTATGGCCCTTGACTCGCATTTCCCACCTTCATACTAACATGAGACCTGGAGAAGGAACCACATGGTTTACGTGTATAGCCCTTATTAGGCTCTAAAAGGCCATATTACAGCCTTTAGAGGTGTGTGCACGTAGTTAGCGATGTACTAAAGGCTTAGTGCTAAGGAAAACGACTTAGGGACGTCGTAATCCATTGAGACTGGAAGGAATAGACCGATGACCACCGATCTGGGCGCCTAGAACCACGTGGTATCCTTGCATGGCCCTTATTACGCTCTAAAAGGCCATATTACAGCTCTTGGAGGCTTGTGCAAGTAGTTAACGGTGTTCTGAAAGCCTAGTGATAACGAAAACGACTTGGGACGCAGTAGTCCATTGACACTTGAGGGAATAGGCCGATGGCCAGCAGCGGACTGGGAACCTAGAACATTGTGCTTTACGTGTATGGTCGTTATTACGCTCTATAAGGCCATATTACAGCCTTTGGAGGCCTGTGCACGGGGGTAGCGATATTGTAAGGGCCTGTTGCTAAGGACAACGACTTGGAACGTCGTATTTTATTGAGACTTAAACGACTAGACCGATGGCCACTGCTATGGGTGCCTGGAACCACATGTTTTACAGTTATGGGCCTTATTAGGCTCTAAAAGGACTTATTACAGCCTGTAAAGGCCTGTGCACGTAGTTCGCGGGTTCTAAAAACCTGGTGCTAAGGAAAACGGCTTAGGACGTAGTAGTCCATTGAGACTGGAAGGAATAGATTGATGGTCACTGGTTTGGGAGCCTAGAACTACGTGGTTTTCGTGTATGGCTCTTATAAGGTCCTAATAGGCCATACAACAGCACTTGGAGGCCTGTGCACGAAATTAGTGCTATTGTTAGGGCCTGGCACAAAGGAAAATGACTTGGAACATTGTAGTCCATTGAGATTGAAAAGACTAAACCGACGGCCACATGTCTGGGTGCCGGGAACCACGTAATACATGTGTATTACCCTTGTTAGGCTTTACAAGGCCATATTGCAGTCTTTGAAGGCCTGTGCAGGCAGTTAACGGTGTTCTAAAGGCCTGATGCTAAGGAAAACAACTTGGGACGTAGTAGTCCTTTGAGACTGGAAGGAATAGCTCGATGGCCACCGGTTCGGGGAAATAAAACCACGTGGTTTAGGTGTATGACCCTTATTATGCTCTAAAAGAACATATTACAGCTTTTGAAGGCCTGTGCATGTAGTTAGCGGTGTTCTAATGGCCTGGTGCTAAGGAAAATGATTGGGACATAGTAGTCCATTGAGAATGAAAGGACTAGACCGACGGCCACCGGTGTAAGAGACTGGAACAACATGGTTTACGTGTATGGCCCTTGTTAGGCTCTACAAGACCTTGTTACAGCATTTGAAGACCTGTGCACGTAGTTAGCGGTGTTCTAAAGGCCCGGTGCAGAAGAAAACGACTTGGAATGTCGTAGTCTATTGAGTCTGAAAGCACTATAGTGAGGGCTGCTATGTTGTAATAAAAAACTTCGTGTGCACACGCGTGTTAAAAGTGATTTTTTGATTCGAGGTTGTTGTTTAGGTCACAAATAAGCAAAAAAACATGGGTGCCAAAAAATTTGGTCCCGCGGGACCAAATTAGGTGACGTCATCACTTTCACGGTCGGCAAGAAAACAATTTCAAAATTATATGTTATATTATAAATGGTTGGAAAGAGGAGATCAAGGGGGTCAATAAAAATGTAAAAACCATATGCTGAAAATTTATCGTTCGTGAGATATTAACATTTAAAGTTTGTATTAGAAAGAGGTAAAAGAAAGAGGTAAAAGAAAGAGGTAACTATAGAGGTTTGAAGTTGGTTGATCAAGTAATGAAAGTTATTGAAAGAGTGATTGATAAGTTACTTAGAGAAAGAATTGATATAGATAAGATGCAATTTGGTTTTGTTCCAGGGCGTGGCACTACAGATGCCATATTTTTACTCAGACAGCTGCAGGAAAAGTATTTAGGAAAGAGAAAGAATCTCTATTTTGCCTTTGTAGATTTAGAGAAAGCTTTTGATAGAGTGCCACGTAAAGTTATTTGGTGGGCTATGAAAAAATTAGGTGTGGATGAGTGGCTAGTTACGATGGTACAGTCTATGTATAGCAATGCTAGAAGTCGTGTCAGGATTAACGATTCACTTAGTGATGAATTTAGTGTAAATGTTGGTGTACATCAGGGTTCTGTACTTAGTCCTTTGTTGTTTGTTCTAGTCTTAGAAGCGCTGTCGATGGAGTTCAGAACAGGTTGTCCATGGGAGTTATTGTATGCAGATGATTTGGTTCTCATAGCAGAGTCGATGGAAGAATTAGTTGAAAAGTTTGAGAAGTGGAAGAAAGGACTAGAAGAGAAAGGGCTAAGGGTGAACACAGCAAAGTCTAAAATCATGATTAGTAGCATTGCAGCCAAGTGTGACCTTGTAGTTGGAAAGTGGCCTTGTGGAGTTTGCAGGGAAGGGGTTGGTAGTAACTCAATTTTTCGTCAGACTTGCATTGGGTACATAAGAAGTGCAGTAGTATTGGTGGAAGGTTAAGAGCTGACATTCAGTTTGTATGCAAGCGTTGCAAAGGTGAGATTATAGAGAATGAAGTATTTCCAGCTTTAATGATGTACAACAGTGGCTCGTTAGAGATAGTTGAGAACTTCTGTTACTTAGGTGATATGTTGGGCAGTGAAGAGGGTTTTGGAAAAAATGTTACTTGCAGGATAGGTTCTGCTTGGAAAAAGTTCAGAGAGTTACTTCCTTTGTTGACTAGCAGAGTCTTGTCAATTGAGGTAAAAGGTAGGTTGTATGAGGCCTGTGTAAGAAGTGTTATGTTGTACGGTAGTGAGACATGGGCAGTGAAGCAGGAAGATCTTGACCGTTTAGAAAGGAATGATATGAGAATGGTTAGGTGGATGTGTAACGCCAGTCTGAGAGACAGAAAGAGTTCAGATGAGCTAAGGAAGCAGGCTAAGTATCCGAGAATTAAAGATGTTATCCAGATAAGAAGATTGAATTGGCTGGGGCACTTGGAAAGAATGGTGGAGGATAATTGGGTAAGAAAGTGTAGAGACTTGATAGTTCCTGGGGCAAAGCCCAGAGGCAGACCGAGAAAGACTTGGCAGGAGGTTATAAGGACAGACTTGATACAGAGGAAGTTGAGTTTAGACCTAACACAGTCTAGATCAGATTGGAAGAGGGTCATTAATATACCCCGTCCAACCCATGCTAGCATGGAAAACGGACGTTAAGCCGAGAATGATGATGATGATGATGTATAAATTACAGACCGTGAATTTACTGACCCAGCTTAAAAATGACTATAACTTGGTCATTTGTGCTCTTTTTGTGCTGAATTTTGGCAAGGTGTTAGGTCGCGTTAGTATCTTTCTGGTTAATTAAAATTTATTGTTCAAGTCACTACAGGGGATAATTCACAGACCATTAACATATCAAAAGCGGTATTGCCTACTGATATTGCCACAAAATTATTACAACATTTAAAAATTGGCGATGAGCTTTATCAAAGTTTAATTGACGAGCGATTGGTAGGTTCTGAATCACTATGGTCGCGGCTAAAGAAATGCAACTTACCTACATTTAGAAATCAAAGGAAAAGAATTACCATGACTATCGAGAAAAAGGTTGTTCAGCTCAAAGAAGAAAGAGCGCGAAATTCGTAAAAATATCCATTGAAAGCATTCACGTGAAACAAAAAAAACAAAAAGGAAAAAACTATCCCTTTCACTAACCTTATATTTCCGAACATCTTTCTGGCAAATGATGCATTTACTGAATATTATTTCAAATTTCTTTCTTTGCAAATACTTTCACTCTCCATTTCTACTAATCACTTATTTTTATTTTTTACTATATGTATACCTGTTTAAAATAAACTATAAATTTACTACAACAACACAACACTTTCAAAGCAAGCAGTCGAATGTTATCTATGAATTCGAACAGTCGAATATTACACAGTATATATGAAATCGAACAATGGAATGTTATTAATGAAATTAAACTGTCCAATGTTATATCTGTGAAACTAAACAATTAAATATAGTCTTGGAATGAATCAATTCTATTCTATAAACTAGTAGATACAAAATGCCTAATAAAATTGGCGTCATGTTTCTTGGAACGAAAAAACCATTGAATTCACACCTCGGTATGTAAATTATTGGTCTGTGAATTATCCCATGCAGTGATTAGAACAATAAATTTCAATTAACCAGAAAGATACTAAGGCGACTTAACACCTTGCCAAAATTCAGCACAAAAAGAGCACAAATGACCAAGTTATTGTCATTTTTAAGCTGGGTCAGTAAATTCACGGTCTGTATTTTATACAAACTTTAAATGTTATCTCACAAACGATACATTTTCAGCATATGGTTTTTACATTTTTGTTGACCCCTTTGATCTCCTCTTTCCAACCATATATAACATAACATATAATTTTGAAATTGTTTTTTTGCTGACCGTGAAAGTGATGACACCCATTTTGGCACCCATTTTTTTCTGCTTATTTCTGACTTAAAGAACAACTTCAGATCAAAAAATCACTTTTAACACGCATGTGCACACGAAGGACACAGCAGCCCTCACTACTAGCTAGATAGACACCGGTGTGGGCTCTGGGACAACATGGTTTACGTGTATGCCCCTTAATAGGCTCCAAAAGGACATATTACAGCGTTTGAAGGCCTGTGCATGTAGTTAGCGTTATTCTAAAGGCCTGGTGCTAAGGAAAATGACTTGGGACATAGTAGTCCATTGAGAATGAAAGGACTAGACCGACGGCCATCGGTGTAGGAGCCTGGAACCATATGGTTTACGTGTATGGCCCTCGTTAGGCTCTACAAGACATTTTTACAGCATTTAAAGACCTGTGAACGTAGTTAGCGGTGTTCTAAAGGCCCGGTCCGGAAGAAAACGACTTGGAATGTCGTAATCTATTGAGTCTGAAAGGACTAGATCGATAGACACCGGTATGGGCTCTGAGACAACATGGTTTACGTGTATGGCCCTTAATAAGCTCTAAAAGGACATATTACAGCCTTTGAAGGATTTTGCACGTAGTTAGCGGTGTTCTAAAGGCATGTTGTTAAGGAAAACGACTTGGGACGTCGTACTCCATTAAGACTGGAAGGAATATATTGATGGCCACCGGTATATGCGCGTAGATCCACATGGTTTACCTCTATGGCCCTTATTAGGCTCTGAAAGGCTATATTACAGACGCTGAAGGTCTGTGCATGTAGTTAGTGGTGTTCTTAAGGCATGGTGCTACGGAAAACGACTTAAGATGTCGTAGTCCATTGAGTTTGAAAGGACTAGACTGATAGACACCGGTATGGGCGCCTGGAACAACATGGTTTACGCGTATAGCCTTTATTGGGCTCTAAAAGACCTATTGCGGCTTTTAAAGACCTGTGCAAGTAGTAAGCGGTGTTCTAAAGGCCTGGAGCTGAGTAATACAACTTGGGACGTCGTGGTTCATTCAGACTGGAAGGAGTAGATTGATGACTACTGGTATGGGCACCTAGAACCGCATTGTTTATTGTTTATTGGGCACTAAAAGGTCATATTACAGACTTCGGATACCTGTGCATGTAGTTAGGGGTATTGTAAAAGCATGTCACTAAGGAAAACGACTGCAAACGTCGTTGTTCATTGAGACTGGTAGGACTCGACCGATTGCCCCAGGGATGGGCACCTGGGACCACATGGTATATGTGTATGGCCCTTATTGGATACTAAAAGGTCATATTACAGCGTTTGGTGGCCTGTACACGTAGTTAGCCCTATTATTGGGGCCTGTCGTTAACGAAAACAAATTGAGCCATCGTTGTCCAATGAGACTGGAAGGGATGGACCGATGCCCACCTGTCTGGAACCACGTGATTTACGTGCATGGCTCTTGTTTGTCTGTAAAAGGCCATATTACATCGTTTGAAGGCCTGTACACGTTGTTAGCGGTGTGCTTCTTCATAGCAACTTCATTATATTCAAGAAACTTCGCCATATGCAAGAAAACCAGCAAAACATAAAATCATCGTTGTGAAGTTACGTTGGCGTAACAGGGAATATCCTTATTTATGGCGAATCTGATCAGGGGTGATTGGCTGCTTTTTGTTGGTTGGTTGGTGACAAAGTAATTTTGCTGCATCAAATACGTAATCGACTAGCGTGGAACTTGTCGGATCTGGCTGAGATGCTATGTTGTGGAAATGTTTGACAAAATAAAACACGCTTCAATAACACTAACAGATTCCCCAAATTGAACCATACTAACCAAAAATAACACAAAAAGCCGACTTTCAGCAGGGAACTTTCAGCAGGGATATTTCGTGAAATTGTGAGCACCAGCTCAATCATTTATTGAAATACGTCTGATATTTATTGAGAGTATTATCAGCTCGCGCTCTTTTCAGTACCGAATCCAACTCAACTGCTAATTGTTTCAACTCGATATGGGTGACTGAACGACCAATTCTTGAGCAGCATATCCTAAAATAATATTACCAAAAAGAGGGAAATTTTGAAATGAATAATCCCATGAAAATTAAACTGGCTTGCATTTTTAGACAGCCCAGCTATAAAACAACCCAGTTGCTCATTTATGAACACTTTTTGTGGCCCCTGTTGTTACCTCTAAACAACCTGGCTTTAATATCTTTGTTATCGAGAAAGTAATAAATTAGTGGAATATTAAGTTAAAAGCCCATGTTGTTACCTCTAAACAATGCCTGGCTCTTTGCAGTCACCATAGACTGCTACTACGTAAAGCAACAATATAAAAAGTAATTTCAAGTGTCTTACTAGACAATTAACTATTAATTATCAGAGCAATTATTCCACCTTTATACAGAGGTGATTCTAGTAATGATTGCTTAAATTTTTCAAGTTAAAGAATACCCACTGTATTCTCAAAAAACATGTAGTCTTGAATAAAATATTCGAATTTTCCATCACTTTGTAAATGAGACCTAAAAGCCAATGAGGGCCAGTATGGTACTATGCGGACGCCTTTAACGCCTGATAAACTAATTACGCGAATTAGACAATTGGTTGGAGGAACAATTAAACTATTCTCAAACCGCCAGTCTTGCGTGAAAGTATTGACTTCCTCTGTTCCAGGTACAAAAAATTTCGAATTGAATCTCTCCCATTTTGTGATTGAAAACAACCTCATTTAGGAATTCAAAGAAGCTTTGAGTGATTTTCCAATCATGTGGGTCGAAATTTTTAGAAAAAAAATCCGCAGTCCAGTTGCTATCTCTAGGAATCCAATTCACTTTTTATTTATTTATTTATTTATAATGAATATTTATACAGGATAAAAACATTTTCAGTATTTAAAACACTGCTATTTAAATGTGTCCTGTGTATATATAATAAAATTAGTAAAATAAGTAAAATATCGTAAAAAAATTGAAAAACTTGAGAAACGTATAAGAAACACACACATGAACTGGAAAATAAGACAATAAAAGTTACCGTGTAGCAATGCAGACTGAAAAAAGAAAACAAGGAAGCATGAAAGGACAAAGTTGGATAGACTTGATGAAAAAAATAGACTTCAATATACATAATACTATATCTAATACTATCTATCAAAATATGTGTCGCATAGCTTCTTAAAATCCCTAAAGGACTCTGTTTGTCTGATCTCAATGGGCAAAGAATTGAAATTTTTTACACCCATTGAGAAAAAGCCAGAACGGGCAAACTCGAGTTTCACTCTAGGAATTTTTAAAAAATAGCCATTATTTCTGGTTCTCTTCGTGTGCTTAATAAACTGAAAATAATTAGAAAAATCATCACACATTAAGCCATCAATGCATTTTCGCACAATTAAAACCGACCTTCTCTGAACTAAATTTATAATATTCTTTTGTGGAACATTAGTGATCCTCTCAGCTCGATTTCTTATTGATTGAAGTTTATATTTTTCTGTAGAGTTCAAATTCAAATTTGTTGTACAATTGTACATTAGTGCAGATAAAATCATTGATTGGTAAAGTTTGCTAGAGCATTCATTGTCCAAGCCATCTCTCAGGTTACTCAACATACGAA
Source organism: Hydractinia echinata (assembly GCA_030067915.1). Lineage (NCBI taxonomy): Eukaryota > Metazoa > Cnidaria > Hydrozoa > Anthoathecata > Hydractiniidae > Hydractinia > Hydractinia echinata. The sequence continues at coordinate 2,318,531 of JASGCC010000028.1, forward strand.
GTTTACTTGATGCTTGTTTATAGAGGTAATTAAAATTTTCCTCCATGTTCAACGATTGATTGATTCGGGTACCCAGATATTTGTATCGAGCTGTGGCCACAACGTCCTTATGATCGTACGAAAGGCTAGTCCAGTTGGAAATTTTGATAGCCTTATAGCTGTTCCAAGCAACATGGAATCGGTTTTTCCTTTACTGAGATTGATAATCAATTCGTTGGTATAAAAATAGGCTGCAATCGATTGCAAATCTTCATTTAGTTTACGTTCAATTGTGTTAAAACACTTATCTGATACAAAAACAACTGTATCGTCAGCGAATTGGATCACTTTTGAATGTTTAAGGATGTCTTTAAAATCATTAAAGTAAATAAGGAACAATAAAGGTCCCAGAATGGACCCTTGCGGTACGCCACAGGTTATAGGATAAACATCCGACAGGTCACCTTCGTATTGACACACTTGCTTTCTGTTAAATAAGTAACTAGAGAACCATTCCAACTCAACGCATGATATACCATATGATTTCAACTTTGATAGCAGTATGGAGTGCCCTAACGTATCAAATGCCTTGGAAAGATCTATGAAGACAGTTCCTACAAGCTTTCCCTGATCTACTTCTTTACGTATGTCGTCTAGCAATAACGTTGTAGCTAGCTCCGTGGATCTACCTTTTCTAAAACCATACTGGCGATTTGAAAGAAGCTTGTTGTTCTCTAAATAATCAACCAATTGTTCCTGAATTGCTCTCTCCATAATTTTTGAAACTATCGGAATTATGGAAATTGGTCTGTAGTTATTTGCAGAAGTACGGTTACCATTTTTCAGTATAGGAACAACTTTACTTATTTTCCAATCGGATGGTATCTCTCCAGATTTAAGAGACAGGTTTATGATGTGACTTAATGGTCCTGCTATAATACTTGGAGTGTCCTTTAATAAGCGTGGTGGAAGATCATCCAGACCGGTCGATTTCTTTGTTTTTAACTTTTTCAGCTGTTTTTCCACAAAGATTTTACTAACGTACTTAAATTTGAAGATTTGGTTAGTTCGCAATGGCAGTTCTTTGGTCCACTTCCACGTAAATTCAATGAGAGGATATGCAAGGGTTTTTAACTTAGATGCAACGGTTGAAAAAAATTTACAAAAAGCGTTCGCTTTTGATTGACTGGAATCATCGCTTCCGTCAATAAAGGGTGCAGATGAATCTCTTGATTTCCCACTTTTACTTGGAAAAACCCTTTTTAAAATATCCCAGAACTTGGTTGAATCGTGTCTATTTTCGTTAATGAGGTTTTTTTGAAAATTATTTTTGGCGTTCCGTATAGTGTTGGTACAGTAATTTTTCTTTTGTTTGTAACGTTTCCAATCACTGGACCTTTTCGATTTACGAGCCTAACGAAGGAGTTTATCTCGTTCATTCATGTGATTTTTGATGTCATTTGATAGCCACGGACAGTGCCAACCTTTAACACGTTTTACAATTTTTGGTGCATAAGTGTTAAAACTGCTTTGAAGAATATTTTTCATTAAAGACCAAGCGGAATTTGCACACGTACTTGAGTAAACAGAGGACCAATCCGTATTATTTAGCTCTTCACATAAACGATGTGAATCATATGACTTGTAATTTCGACAAGTAATTGTGCGGGGTAATAAGCGTTCATGGTTCAATTTACGAACGCAGCCTACACAATCATGGTCACTAAGGCTTAAAGAAAATACGTCATGCCTTACAATATTCGATGGTCGATTTGTTAAAATAATGTCTATCAAAGTCGAGGTGTCTTTTGTTGTTCTTGTAGGTTGATTAACAATTTGTTCAAAACCATTTAATTTTATAATAACTTTCAAGTGCTGGTGATCGTTTTTCTTCAGATAATTAATATTTAAATCTCCAAGGAGTAACGTTTCTAGATTAATACCATTAACACTTTTTAACAAAGTTTCAAAGTTGTTTTCAAAACTTTTATTTGTGTATAACGAGGAATCCGGGGGTCTGTACAAAGTGCCAACTAGTATATTTTTGGCTTTTTTCCATACAATTTCTATCCAAATACACTCTATACCTTCTTGTTCCAAGTCTGTTCTTCTGATGAATGATAATTTGTCAGATATATACATTGATACTCCTCCTCCGCCTCCTTTTGGTCAGTTTCTTTTCACATATTTGTAACCCGGAATCTCATATAGGGCATCTACGTCCATAGAACCTTCGTTGACAACATGTGTTTCTGAGAGTGTAAAAATATCAACCAAGCCACCATTAAATAATGCTTTTAAGTTTGTAATGTTATGATGCAAACCCCTTGTGTTTTGGTGCATAAATTTCAAACCTTTAGCTGATGTAAAATCTGTCAAGTTTTCGCGTGTTGGACCAGGACAAGTTTCGATATCTCCACTCATCAGAATCAAAATAAACAAGAAACTGCTCTGTGACACCCTCTCACATTTCACCTTGTTCACAAAAAGTGACGAATAAGTAAAGCTTTCTTGCATACTTCCAAATTTATCATGTAAGTTTAACGTCAAACCAATGCAATCAGGTTGTAAAAACATGAGTTTATCGCAAAGAAACATAATAATAAACTCAAGTAAAGATCGCAGTGCGACAAACGCGTCTCTTCTCTTTGCTGCCATTTTTGCAAAAATTCAATGTTATAAAATCGAGTCAAATTGTAACTTTTTTTTGGCTAGATCCTACAAATCTGGTTTTCTGCTCACGCTAGAACTTATGTGCATAGCTCCTCTATTGTCTGTCATCCGTAAAATAGATTTATTACCTAATTTATCGTGAAAAGAATCCAAACCAAACCTTATAGCTTCGAACTCTCTCCATGTTGAACATTTTGTGGATTTAGTAGCTTCAAACATTTTATGAAAAACAATCAGTATATTATTTTCATTTAACACTACTCCTACGCCATTCAACCTCGTTCCCAGGGCGTTTTGCCTTGTTGATACTCCGTAATAACTGTTCAGGGGCCACAAGACCCTGGGGACGGGGTTGCTATGCCACTATTACTTATATCTGGATGTACAACAGTTTTTAATACAGATCTTTTAATTACACTTCTATTGTTTAGACGAATGATATTATCTTTCCAAAACAGAATTTCTTTATGCGCTTCAGGGAAATCAAGAATACTGAATCTGCCATCCCATGAGGGTAGTTCATCAATGACTTGTAAATAAATCTTGTACGTAATCATGATGACGTAATCTAATTACGTTAAACAAAGAAAGAAGTAATAACACACGCTCATGAGTGATTTTGTAAGTATTATCGACACCAAGTCATGTCATAATTCTAATAGGATCCCATAGGAATTTTTCTTTCTTTTAATACAAAACCAGACTCGAATAAAATATTTTTAATTATTCTAGAAGCTTGTACATCACAATCGTAAGTGTAATCTGTCACAGCCCCGTCATCTATGTGAACGGTAATGTTTGTACCTTTTTTATGCCAAGTAGAAACGAGTGGTCCGAAATGTTTAGCAAACAACCCTGGGGCTTTCTTTATTTCCAATTTTCCAGGAAAAACCAAGATAAATTTGGTGTTCAGCCGCTATACCCACATGATGGTAACCCTTCTTAAAATCAAACTTGAAAAGAAAGCCTATGGGGCGAACAAATTCCTGAAAAACTCGCCAATCATCATATTTGATGTGTTCATTCGGGAGATATTGATTAACGTGACGAAGATCTAATATCAATCTTTTCTTGCCAAAAGGTCGAGTATCCACAGACAAGGATCCACTAAAGCTGGCTGAAATGGTACTTCAATCACAGATCCCACCCTTATAAGCTCATTCAGAGTCTCAGAGACAAAAGCTTTATTGTCATTAGCCGATTTAATTAAATCTATAATAAATTTATTTGCTCCGAGCTGTTCCCAGAACCTCCAACGTTTTTTCAGTCTACCTTTTACACATTTATAATCTAATTCAGAATTACAGTAAGCTGTCTCTTTTCTTTTTAAGAACTCAACTTTAAAATAAAATGAAAAATACTTATCTTTAGGGATTTGTGCAACCCCTTTTCCAATGTCCTTTTTTCTCTCCACATTTGAGACAGATATTGGTGGGTTTCGGCTCTGCTTGTTGTAACAAGGCCTTCGAGTGATTGTAGACGAAGGTTACAATTTTCTTTTTTTTATTATTTCTGAGGAGTAGCTACGGCTCTCAGCAGCACGAATTTTTTTTTCATCATCTGAATCGCTAGCCACACTATCTGATTCATATTCAATCACTGTTCCCTGATGACTTATCAGCAATTCTGATAAGTTTGTTTCTAGCATCGATGTTTTGTATAGCTTGTTTAACCTTCTTTGAAGCTCTGTGTTTCAAGCCTTCCCCGAGAAATTAGAATATCTTTTTTCTTTCAATAGTCTTCTTTCAATTCAGAATTAAACTGAAATTGCTTGCTATTAGTTAAATTCATGATCTCTTACGTGATGATTACATGATTACGTTTCTTAGTCGATTCTTTAATATCGGCTTTCATATCTTTCTACAAGGCAGAAAATTGTGAATCAAAATACTTTTTTAATTCTTTCACACCGTCCATGATCCTTACTTATGAGTAATCTGACGCACTTGGGTCATATAACTGAGCTTTTGCAAACACCTATCATTGAAAAATAACAACATTTCACGGCCTATGCTTTTTTTCATAGGCACATTAATTTTAACCAAATTGCGTATTTCACCCCCTGAAATTTAAAACTTTAAAATCCCTGAAAAAAACAAAATTACAACTATTTTACTGATTAGAAAATGAATGAGGTCACCAAGGTCAACACCCAGATATGAGAAAATGACACCTTGCATTTTTGGTATTTAAAACAACCAAAATACAGATTCCAATCAAAAATTGCTTCTTAGGGGCTGTTCATATGAGGCGAGCCAGCCCGGGTTGATATTGTGTTACGTTCATATGAGGTGAGCTGGTCCGGTTAGGCGGGTTGAAAATAGTCAAGAAAGTTTGTTCATATATTTATATCGCGTTCTAAAGGAAATTTAAATTACAGGGATTTTTCGAAAAATGTAATCCATGAAAAAGCTACAAATAATGCGTAATTTGTCAAAACAACGATAAATACACAACAATAAAATTTGATGATAATGTTATTCTTCTGGAGCGTTTTTATATATTTATTGTTCCCATGCATATAATATAAATATTATTTTCACCAATAGTTGCCAAAAAAGGTAACCTTCAATATTTTTTGGCATTTCTGTACAGAAAAAAAAATGCTTTCTACAAATAAAATAATTTTGATCATGCTCAAAAATAAAGTAAGTCAGCTCGGTTAGCTGGGCTGGTGTGTTCATATGAAAAAATTCCATCCCGCCTTGCCGAGATCTCGGTTAGGCTCGCTTCTTATATGACCACATGCATTTTTTATAAGGTTTTCTAAAGCATGACGAGATCTAGCCTAAGTGAGGCAGCCCGTCAACCGGGCCAGCTCGCCTCCATATGAACAGTCCCTAACAAGTCCCTGCACACAAGCTCTAATTTGTAACATGGTGAAAAATTAATAACCGCACAAAAGTTAGTAAACTTCAGGTAATTAAAGCTTTATTAAATGACGCGGAAGTTTAATCGAAGTAATCAAATGCAAAACAAAAATTTTTTATTATGAAATGAACGAATGCAGCAAATGCACAACATCTCAGATCTCAGATGTCGCCTTCAGTATGGCAACCTTCGTTCAAGCGTGCGGCTTCAAGCTGGTATTATTCACTGATCCTCAACAATGAAAGGAGAGTAAATGAACAATTGATCATATGTTCTCAATTAACTAATGGTTGCTGCTGCGAAAATTTCATTTAAAAGGTATTTAACTGTGTATTGAATTACCACCCTAGCTGTATCATTATTTGTTTATGTTTTTCTCATTAGATAACTTTCTTCTTGTTATTGAAGTACCCATGTTTCAAACTCGTAGTGTATACTTTTGTTTAGAACAATTGTGCTTTATCTGAGCTTGGCGACTTCTACGAATTTTACATTTTAAGCCTGTAATGATTATTAAATGATTCTATGTTAATTTGTTTTTTCTTTTGTCTAAATTAGACAAAATTACGAAAATGGGGAAAGTTCTGTAAACAACATACAATGATGAATAAAAATCTTTTAAAAAAACATTTAATGAAAGGGTCGGTCGCATGAACCTAACCATGATTCTTCAGTGTTTAATTTGAGATTTTAGCCTTTTTATAAACAAAATTCTTTTAAAAAAGTAGCTAGGTTTTTCTTGCCAAAAAAAGTTGAGAAATTTGAGCAATATATGTTGTATCGGTTTATAAAAAACATTAAGGCGTAGAAAAAGAAAATTACGAAATATAAACAAAAATATTTTTCGCAAACTGTAACATCATCGCATGCAAAAATTTAATAGTTTCAATTAAGGAAAACTAAATGAGCTTCACAAACCATAAATTCCATCTAACTCTATTTAGTCTTCAAATCCATTATTTTAAGATATCAAGAGGAATCATTTGATCGAGTAGATGCAACACAGGATTCTATGGAAAACGAAATTAAATATATTGACACACCAAAAACTGCTACGAAAATTAAATTAACATGGTTTTTTAACTTCAATAGTTCACGCCAATTGAATTAACGCGCTCGGCGCTTAATAATGTAAAAAAGGAGTATAATAAAATTCTTTCTTAGATAAGCCTACCTGCGCATAGGCCCACCTGCGTATAAGCCTATGGTTTTCCTTATCGATATTTAAAACCCGTGTATAGGCTTATCCATCCAACACATTTTTGTATTTTTTCCATGAAGAAAGAGATACAACGCAACAAATTGTTTTATGAAAAAATTAAAATTTATGGTAGAACATAAACAGAATAAAAACAATTTTAGTCTAATGTGTTATGCGCATTTGTCAACAATTAAATATACCAATTAGCTAGGTGTTGGTATTGCCTCAGCATGGCCCTATTTAATAGCCTTTGTAAACCGTAGAAATTACACACACTTTAAAACCACATAGACGTCTAGACAACCTGTTTATGGATAATTAAGTTTTTATGATGAATTTGCTACTTTTTTATTTTTACTTTCTAAATAAAAGAAAAATTTTCCTTCATTGTTCTTATTGACGGTAAAAAAGCTACGGTCTGTAAAATATATTAAATCTCAGTAAATCGAAAGATTGTTTTAACGAGGGAACAGAGAGGACACGATGAGCTGTATTTGTAAAAAAATGCTATACTAGATTTAAGAAGGTAATTAATACCTCTAAAAAGATTGTTGTTGCTGAGACTAGCTTTATGCACAATAAACTTATATGTTTCTGTGCAAAATTTTGAAGGATATAACTAGCCAGCTAGGTAGCTAGCTAGTTCAAAAGGTTTGAAGCTTATTATATTAGAAAGTTTGAGCTAAAAGCAACGTACTTGTATCGACTAAATCATGGATATCCAATATATGTAGGGAGCTTTTCTGTCATTTTTAGGGATATTTGGATGCCCAATATGATATTTAAGATGATTTAAGTTGTTGTTTTTGTCCTCAGTGATCATAAACGTTTCCACCGCCATGAGCTCGACTTTAGTGTAAGTCACTAAAGTCGAAAACCATCAGCCGTTTCGTAGCCCCTTTAATGTAGGTTTATTTACTGTCTAATTACTGCGATCTAAATTAACACCAGTAAGAAATTAATGTCTACTTAACTAATGCGCTGAATTCAAAAGCGCTATATTAAGTAAAATGTTAATTTCCTATAACAATAAGCTCATTAAACTGGTAAGACTGCACATTAGCTGAACAACTTTGATTGATCAGCTGGTACATCAGTTTTGATTGTGTCCCATTCAATGTTATATTGTTGGTACGTAATACTAGAAAGGTATGTCGAAAGAAAGACATACGCCTTTCAGTTGTGGTATGTGTTAAGAAGGTAATAAATATCCTTATATCGTCTACGGCATGTGTTGGGAGATATTATTGTATCAATAGTGCAATCGACAACCAAAAGGTTCATCATCTTGGCAAAACTTGAGAAGCTATATTGTGCAAGTTTACCAGTTTAATTATTATAATCTCACATATGCACCGTTCTTCCTATAATATGAATCTGTAACTATTGTCATGAAGGGTCTACTTTATAAGAACTTCCTCTTCTCCACTCGTTTCCACACCCACCAAAATTCGAGTATTTTTTTTCATTTTTATTTAAATGTCCCATTGATAGGTGTCGCGTTAGCTTTTTGTTTTTATAGAGGAAATACGACAATGATGTTGCTATTGCGTAATATAAGTTATTAACAGAAAATGATGAAAATGATGCCCTATTCGGTGCACTATTTTGATTATTTAAACCGTCTATAAATTTATTTTAGAGTGGAGATGTTTATTTGGTGGTGTTTAATCAAAGTCTGTTTCTTCCTTAACTGTAAGTGAATATTAGTATACAGTTACTTCTAATATTTGATAAATCATTTCCAAAAGTGACATTTTAATTCGTAGATTACGTTGGGGCTCGAACTGAAAATCTACGCAGTAAAATTAACATATTCCGTCGTGAACTTCAAGTTTCTGACTGCCAGCTACGTAGATTAACAAATGTTGAAGGGACAAAGCCTGCATGTAATGAGGATGGGAGTTACCAAATTTATCAATGTGATCAAAATTCGGCTCCTCATAATAAGGAATGTTGGTGCGTGCACGAAAATGGTCAGATGATTAAAGGTAAGTTACAAACTTCACCAGATTGTGTATGTTCGGTTTACTCAGGGTAGGAAGGTGAGATTTGTTTACTCTTCACATGTTAAATTAAATGCTTTACATTTATAGGAACTATACGTTCATTTAAACCTGGGGGAGTCGACAAAAGATTTGAGGAGTGCAAGAAAAGCCGAAAAGAGGCGGGAGTACCACCCCCTGCACCACCAATATCAAGTGCTGCTGATCCTAGACTTGGTTATCAGTTATTGCTTCAATCTAGTGTCGCAAGTAACGTGGATCCTTTTATATACAATATGTTGGCCCAAAGTTGGGATCCTGTGATGGGTGCACCGCCTTGTCCATTCCAATGCCAATCGCCATGCCCATATCCTTGTGTTTCTCAACAAATGAACTTAATGCCAATGCCTCAAATGCCATGTCCTTTGAATTGTGTTCCAGGCAATTGTCCGGCAGGGTGCCCAGCATCTCAACAGGCAAATCGGCCAAGCTTGTGTCCAAACTATTGTCCCCAATCGAGTTGCCCTAGTGGTTGTCCAGTAACACCAATACTGCCGATTTTTTCACCAAGACCATTGTGTCCACAACCATGCTTGTCTTCAAATTGCCCGATTGGATGTTTGCTCACTAAAAAACAAATAAAAGGATGTCCAAATCCATGCCTTCCTCAATCATGTCCCAGTGGATGTCAAGTGACCCAGTTACCACCACAACAAATGCAACAAATGTGTCCACAGCCATGCAGCGGACAATCTTGTCCGAACGGATGCCCGCTTACAACTGCTACTAATCCACCCCAATGTCCGAGACCATGCTTTAGAACATCTTGTCCAACTGGTTGTCCTATAACGTTATCTAATACTTTCCCTATCCAAATGCCACCAGCGATGCCAATACAGCTTCCAACTGGTGGATGTCCAAATCCTTGTCCTCATCCCTGCCCACCTGGTTGTCTCTCGAGTGGAAATAGTATACAAATTATTGGATCTCAAACACTATGCCCATCACCCTGTCCACCTTCAGGCTGTCCAGCTGGTTGTGGTACGGTACAAAGAACAAATAATCAGCCTACTTCGTGTCCTCAACCTTGTCTACTACCTTCATGCCCAATCGGTTGCTTTCCTACAACACGATATTACTTTTCACCAGAAATAATGGTTCAACAAACGTGTCCCCAGCCTTGTCAACCGCCATCGTGTCCAATCGGCTGCCCACAAACTACTTCCACCATGCCGTCTTCATGTCCACAACCATGCCAAGCACCATCTTGCCCTGTTGGGTGCTTGTCAACGCCACGATATTACTTCTCCCCTGAATTAATGATCCAGCAAATGTGCCCACAACCGTGTCAACTTCCATCATGTCCCGTTGGTTGTCCACAAACAATGACTTCAGTACCAACTTCGTGTCCTCAACCTTGTATATCACCATTTTGTCCAACAGGGTGTGCTGTTTCGTCATTACCATCTCCACAACAGATGTGTCCTCAGCCCTGTCTTCCGCCATCTTGTCCATCTGGTTGTCCAACGACAATGAATACAAATCCGTCCTCATGTCCACAGCCATGTCAAGGCGTCATGTGCCCGATGGGCTGCCAGAGAAATTCAAACTACTTTAACCAGGTTCTATCACCTACCCAAACTTGTCCAACTCCATGTTTACCTAATAGTTGTCCACCTGGATGTCAGCTTCAACAAAATGTACAGCAAATATTGCAGCAAACTTTCAATCAGATACAACCTCAAATTGATCAAATTTTGCATCAAATATGCCCAACACCATGTCAAGCACCATCATGCCCAAACGGTTGTCAACCTACGTCTGAACCAACCCAAATGTGTCCTCAGCCATGTCAGTTACCATCATGTCCATCAGGATGTCCACAAACCGCTTCAAAGCAGCCTAAGTTGTGCCCCAGGCCGTGTCCAGTACAGTCTTGTCCATCGGGATGTCCCGTTACTTCTATTCTTCCAGTTCAAAGTCCTTTACCACCTCAATTGTGCCCACAACCTTGTCCCCCTTCATCCTGTCCAATCGGATGCCCAACATTGTCAGCCCCATCCCCAGTGCCGCAATGTCCGCAACCTTGTTTTGTAAACTGTCCTCCTGGATGCACACAAACGACAAAGTATTATTTTTCTCCTGAGATGCTACTATCACAGATGGTACCGCAGCAACCTCAAGTTATTACAATCCCTCTCGTCATGTCAAGTCCAATGTTCCAGCAATCACTGCCACAGTTACCGAATTACTGCCCTCCGCAATGCCCAACATTTGAATCTTGTCCTCCAGAATGTTTTATGCAGGCTGCAGCACCAATAATGTCTAATACGCATGCCTCCAACTGCAACTGTGAATCTCAAGATAAAAACATGTGTAAATGTCCCAAATCGACAAAAAACGTTGGTGAAGAAGAAAAGCAGTGAAAAATAATTATTTTTTGTACAAAAATAAACTTTATTTTTCTATTAGTTAACCAGATTAGTGGAGTAAAAAAATTATTTATACCCCCATTCCCTTGATTCTGGCTTAGAAAAAAATATGTAAAGATTAAAGGTGCGCGCGATTACATTTTTTCATTTGTTTGCAATACATTAGGTATAAGCCGTAATTAATTGAAAATAGGTGGTTCTATGTTGACAGATGGGCTAAATTATTTTGAGTGAATACAAAATTGAGATGGGGACGCGAGAATTTGGTGTCCGAAAAAAATACAAGGAGCGCAAAAATTTAAGGAATTAAGCTTTTAGAGACTATTTGCAACGTAATACGACGATATGCGAGCGTTTTTAAGTTACTAATTATAAACTTCCTTTAACTTTTTTTTACTATTTCTGTTCTTTTTTCGTTCTTTATGTCATATGACAATCGTTTCTATCGAGTATCACTGCTCAATCATACTTTAAATTATAGTGATCAACAGTTGACATTTATTTGTTGCTTGTTAAAGGCTTTTTGCATTCTTGATTTCTTGGTGTTGTGTAATTTATTTATTTATTTATGTAATAAAAGAAGAAAGAAATAATTATCATTTCCTCTCATTTTGTACTACAATTTTTTTTCATGGGCAACTTTCGCTCACAAACAGCCTTTATCCTGTACAACTATAATAAGAACAATAATACCTTGTAAAATACTTTGTACAGAAAGAAACATGATTTAATTTTGTATCCTTCACCTCTTAAAACATAACACCCTGCTGACTTCAAATGGATATCTGAAATTAAATAATGTTTACTTCCTTTGTATATCATACGATGAAAACGATATTTTATATCACTTTATTCTTCAATTTTTTTAACTTGTTCCCATTTTAATAAAAGTTTCTTATGAAACATAAATTCTTTAACAATCGGCATATTGATTTAATCCGGTGTCACCGTAAAAACATCCCCAGTACTTATTTCCCGGGATATTGTTACTCCCGGGAGTATCTATTTACCAGAAAATTATTACTCCCTGCAGGAAATTTTTACTCCCCTATCTTAATAAATAAAAGATGACCATTATTATGGTGTTTATAAAAAGAATTTATTAAGAGAACTTACAGCGAGTTAAAAATCCGGCGGGGTGGGTCTGGTTTCTCTTTTTCAGTGGGACCATTAAAATCTATATAAAAGCTTTTATAAGAAGCAAGAGTTGTTTAAAAAAGGTCAATACAAAAAGCTTTCAGAATCAAATGATTTTAATTGTTTCTTATAAATGGTTGGTATATATGCAGCTGAACTTGACTTTAGAATAATCATTTCAAGATCATTTGATAATCTATTTTCTCACGATAACTACAACCTTACAACGAAAAACTGTAATAAAATGAATAGGAAATAAATTTAACAAATACAAAAAAGTACAATCGGTTTTGAGTTTAGAAACAAAATGATTATAGCTAACAAATCACGAGAGAAAAATTTTTTCGGAGCTTGAAATCTTATAAAATCTGGAAAACATGAACTGTTTGAGCTTCAAAATTTATAAATGAAATAAATAATAGATTATTAGAGCTTTAAATAATAGAAAAACAAACTTTTGACCTTGAGCTTAAGAACTTATCGGATAAAGTAAATAATAGTATTTTGTTGTAGATAAAATAAACGTTTGAGTTTAAAAAATGTATCAAACAAAGTAAAAATAACTGGAGCTTGACACTCTAGAAAAACACAGAAAAGGAACTGTTTAAGATTAGAAATCGATAAAACAAAGTATAAAAATTATGAATAAAGGAACCTCGCGCATTCAAATTTGCAATGGAATGTCTTCATGAGAGTTAGTTTTACTGGGAAAGTTAGTTTTTACTGGGAAGAAAGTACTTCTCCATTCATAAAAGAGTGATTTCAAGGGAGTAATAATTTCCGTGTGGGAGTAATAATTTCCTGGGAAATTACCACTCCAGGAGTAGGAAATTATTACTGGGGGAGTAATTTTTTTCGGGGAGTAATTATTTACGGTTACACCGGGTCTTATGAAATTGATTTAATGAATAATCTAATGTTCTAAACTTTTCCATGCGCTTAAAGGTTTTCTTGACTGATGCAGTTCTCACCCGCACCCCCACTTCATAATGTTTACTTAAAGCAGATCTGAGGAAGGGAAATTCTGTAAGTAAATTGAATTCTGGTTTCTCAGACTTTCGTTAAAACGTATATCGTATGCATCCTGTCTTCGTCTTCTTTGATTTAACTATTTTTGAAAAGACTGCATTTTTTAACGAACTCTTTAAAGAAGAAAGTGTAAAGTGCAAGTAGTAGTAAGAAAAACGTTTGCTTCTTTCCTATTTTTTGTCTAAATCGTCAAGGTCTAAGTACCGAAGGTTGTTTTAATGAAATAAATTTTTCTGATAATTAAATTTAGGGAATTTTTGTGCTTTGGAATTCTTTAATTGTCACTGTGGCTATGAGGAAAAGTATGTTCTCACGAATATTTTCAGTTCCGTCATTTGCGAAATTAAATTCCCGCGAAATTCATTTTTAACGAAACTTTGTTTCCAGCAAAATTTGGGACTAATAAGTCATTTGTTTGCGTAAATTGATTAATTTCTGACCCCGACAGCACTGTAGAAGTGTGAAAAAATATTCGTCGGTGACTTCCTACCCGAGAATGTACGTCAAGGATAGAGATGACGATTCCTCCGATAAATCTGTCCTAACTGCGAAATCTGTCCCAATGTCCAATTTCTGACCCTGACAGCACTGTAGAAGTGTGAAAAAATATTCGTCGGTGACTTCCTACCCGAGAATGTACGTCAAGGATAGAGATGACGATTCCTCCGATAAATCTGATTGGGACAATGTTTTTGATGTTGATAAAGGACGCAATGGCTTTAACTACTTGATGAATAGCCGTAAAGAATATCAGGCTAGAGTTTCAGGTTGAACACAATAGGTCTATTGATGCCCTATTGGATCGCAATTAGGACATTTACACTTCCGTTTACTATATTCACACATACTTTACACCTTAGAGCTTTTGCACCTTGACCTTATCGTAACATGCTCGCAAATTGAGCCACCGCCACATTCTCTGCATACGTGTCTTTGTTTGTTTTGTTCATAAACATAAAGATAACTACAACCGCAGTCTTTCTACCGAGTTCTTTTTTTGCCATGCTCACATATTGACCCACTTTGGCATTCTTTACGTCCTGATATTTTCTTTTGATGCTTTCAGTCGTTGTATCGAGATTGCTGTTCACCATGCGGGCACTTTGTACGTTCTCTTCACGGCTTGGCAGCAACCAAGGAGTTGATGCATTGCCTTGTCGGTTGGTTGTAGTTTTTTGACCATGAAGTAATTATTCACTGTTGTTCTAAACAAGAAACTGCCGCTGACTCAGCGCAAAAAGAAAAGTTGAACTAGTCCGACTTTTGCACCCGGCGCTTTAGCATTTTGGACAATGAAAATGAAGAAAAACATAATCCTGTATAATGTTTGTTTACATGTGCATAACAGCCAAGTGAAACGATATTACAACTTACTGACACCAGCAAACTTTTTTCTCTGACTAATAAAGCTTTTTTTTAAAGTAAACAATAATTCTGAAGTAAAATACGTTTACAACTTTATGCACACGGTACATTATTTTGTTTAAGGGACTACGAATCGGCTGTTGGTTTTCGACTTTAGTGACTTACACGAAAGTCGAGCTAATGGCGGTGGAAAAGCTTATGATCACTGAGGACAAAAACAACAACTTAAATCATCTTAAATGTCATATTGGGCATCCAAATATAACTGAAAATGACAGAAAAGCTCCTTACATATATTGGATATCCATGATTTAGTCGATACAAAGTACGTTGCTTTTAACTCAAACTTTCTAATAAAATGAACTTCAAACCGTTTGAACTAGCTAGCTAGTTATATCCTTGCATAGAAACATAAAGTTCATTGTACATAAAGACAGTCTAAGCAACAACAATGACTTCAAAATCTTTTTAGAGGTATTAATTACCTTCTTAAAGCTAGTAACGAAAAAATTGTCGAAGCGTGACAAAAGTTTATTGTTGTTTGCACGGAACAGTCAGAGTGAACTGATAATTAGCTTGTTACAGAATGTATAGCTAGTCGATGTAGGATAATTATACGTTGCGCACAGTATAATTAGCCGTTAAAGGCCTCTTTGTGTTCTTCACAGCTGACTACGTCTTTCCCATTTTTTTTCTTGAAATCGGAATGGTGCGTTGTTTAATAATACGAAATGCGGCTACGGTGAAATTGATATCTTTTTTGCACAATCGTTTCTTGTTTCTTTTTTTGGTTTTAATTGAAGCACCACATTATGTGGAACTATATATATATGGCCATGGGGAGATCGATAAGGAAGAAAATTGTGGAAATTTAAGTAAAAAAGATATCAATCGTATAATTAGCCGTATTATTAGCGACTAATTACACTGTACGCATCGTATATATAATTATTCTGCATCGGCTAACTACCCTGTTACTGCCTTATTATCAGTTCTCCTTGAGTGCTTAATTTGCATAAAGAGCTTTCTTGAACTCACCCAAAGTATCACAAAATATCTTTCTAATAATGACTTATAAACCGTTTAGCCGGGCGCTACGGGAAAATTGCGACCGAGGTTGTGACGTCATGGACCGAACGCAGTGAGGTCCATGCAAACAACCAAGGTTATATATTTTTATTATTTTTGTAACATTTTATTTCGATATTTTACAGCGTTCAAATTTCACGAAAGTTTATTTACTTTTTGTTGTTTAGATTTTAGGCGGTCGCTACAGGAAAATAGCGCCCGCTCACGTGATCGATATTTAACGGATACTGACCGGTTTTGATGTTGTACTGCAAAATACAAAGCCCGAGGTCAAAAGTACAGACCGAGCTTGCGAGGTCTGTGCCCTTGACCGAGGGCATTGTATTTTGTATACCAGTAGTACCTTAATTATTTTTTAGGTTTTAACAGTAACGTTGAATTGCTAAAAAGTAGGATTTTGCTTAAACGAAAGTTTTCTTAATGGAATAAGTATGGAATAAAAGTAAGTAGCTTAAAAACAACAAAACACATGAACACAATCTTCATCAAAAAAAGAAAACAGAATTTTCAGCTAAAAATCGTTTTGAAACACACTCAGTTTTCAAATAAATTTAACAACAACACCTGACCATTGCAATCGTTGACCAAATTCCATATTACCAGCGAGCTGTTTCGATAAGGTTTGAGATACGTACACTACCGGGTTTTCGAAGAATAGCCTGTTTTTTATATGTTGCACATCTAAATGGTAATACGTTGCGGTGAAGTCATTAGCGAATGTAACAGGTCATGAAGGAGATACCCCTGTTATTTATCTATCCATATGTTACACAATCACGTTGTTTGGAAATGTGCGGCATTCGACTTCAAATTTCTTATGGCACCCATAGCATACCGACACATTTCCGGGTAGCAGAACAATTTCATAGAAAAAAGGTGACATTTCACTTTGCCAATTGTTGATGTGTGAAAAGCTTTTAATGATTTGAGACAAGGCAGCATTACTGTTGCTGTGAGGACGCAAAGATTGCAGGGCTGTTGGAGGAGGACTGGAGAGTAATACATTTAACTGATTATTGGAAGAGTTGTTAACATTATTTGCATATTGTGAACTTAGATGCGGTGTTAGTGGTGCGCTTTGTGGTGTAGGAGTTGTTGGGTTATTGATGACAGCAGCGTTTGTGGAATACTGTTGGATGTGTGAATCTAAGAATCGCTTTCGTTAATCATATTGACTACTTTCTTGCGTCTTCTTCTTTGCGTGGTGTTTTTTTATCTGATCTTTCTTTAGGCCGGTTTGTGATATTGTCAAATCTGTTTCGATTGCAACAGTTAAACCTCTTCGTGCTTTACTTTGCATGATTTTCTTTTTAACCTGCACGAAATACGCGAAACACATGTTCAGATTCACGGCTACAGCTATTGTATGTTCGCATATTAGGAACCATGTATTTTAAGAAACGCACCTCCAGTTATCACACAATCGTCATCACTATCACTAATTTCCATCGCTTCCTTCTGATCATTATAAAGACCTGTTGCGCCAAAATTAATACAATATGAAATACATTCATATTCTTATTTTTAAAACACTTTTTTATAAGAACAATTTTATAAGAACATGAGGCTAGGAATAGGTCCTACTTTAACGTTTTAGTAAAATGGGGAGTTGGGAGGCATTATAAACTGATTTGAAAAAAATGCAATATAACCCCCTACTACCTGTTAACTAATTTTTACGAAAACTTATTTCGCGAGGTCCAAAAAGGGAATCTACTAGTATTTTTTGAAATTTTAACTTATTTATTGAGATAAGGCATCCTTTATACTGGGCTTTTTTGTCACAGAGGCTGACCATTATTTTTATCAAGGGAACAAGGGAAGAAAAAAAAAAATCCTTTTGCAAAGATTAATTTTAGCGATTTAATACCTTAAATGCTCACTCTCGAATAAGCGCCCCTCTAAAATAAGCGCCCAGGGGCAGTTATTTGAATATATTGGAAATTAGAAAAAAAACGACCTTTTACTCAAAACATGTTCTGTTTTTAAATTTTACGACCATTATAGTTAACTAAAAATAACATAAGCGCTCTTCTCGCTTTACCACTCCTTCCAATAAGAGCCCACCCTAAATCCTGGTTCATACCTATAAGCATGCACATTAGGTCTAGGTCATTTCTAGTAATTTCGCGAAGACTTATTTTCGCCAATTAACTTTTTCAGAAATTTTCACGCAAACAATTTTTCACGAATATGAATAAAATCCGCGAAATTCGCGAAAATTAATCTTCCCGAAAATTAATCAACTTGTACAATTAAGCACAAAAGAATTAGAACAATTTCTGAAAATGTGAAAAAATAAGAACACCTCAGGCTGAAGCCAAATTTTACGGTTCTTATAAAAAAAGTGTAGCTTACCAACCTCGTTCCTAGGACATTTTGCTATTTTGATGAATTTGATAGCGGCGCTCCGTTATAACGGTTTAGGGACCCTGGGGACGAGGATGGTAGCTAACAAATTTAGTATTTTTTAAATTTTATAATATTTTTTGATCAAAAGCCTCTAAAGGTGAAGAAACTCTTACTAACTGGCCTTTTGCTTCGTTTCCTATAGGGACAAAGACGAAAAAAGGGTATGCGCTTCCTTTCAAACTTGAATTACAAGAGGCGTCGATTATATAACGTTAAAAAGATAGAGAATTTACGATAAATATCAATTGGGAAAATAAATAATATCAACATATTTTCAACATACCATGAAACTTCACTGCCTTTGCACATTTTTTATTTGGTGTTTCACCAACCTTTTTTGGACTGAAATCTTTGCGTTTCCATATTTCATCCATTTATGCAATTATAATTAAAAATGAAACATGAAATATTTAAGTAGCCAACAACTTTTATGATATCTATGTAAATCGAAATAAAATTATAAAACATTCAACACGCGCTCACATAAACAGAACTGTTTGTTATTTTATATTTATGACACAAATCGAATCATACATCGAACGAAAAGGGGAATCGAATGTGCTTTCTGCAGTTTCCTCTAATTTCCCTATTTTTAACACGTAATAACTAAAACAGGTAACCACCAGTCTCCGTAGAACCACCACAGAACCAGCAGCGAACCACCAGTCTCTGTAGAACGACCAGAGAACCAACAGCGAACCAGCAGTACTATCACAGAACTACCAATGAATAAATAATTCCAATATCAAACTCCCTGCCAAGTGAGCGCAACGAAGCTAATTAAATACACAACAGTCGGAAGACCTGGCTATTTTGTGTCCCTCGTACATGAACTAACGGTCCTCGTAAAAGTCAATTTTAAAAACGACTCTCAAAGTGTTATAAACTTCATTCTACGTAAAAAAAATAATCAAAATACAAAAAGTCGATCTTTTTTTATTCATTTCATAAAAATTCACGATTTGAATTAGCAAGAAAAGTGTTGTTTTGGCAGGGGGTAACATATGTATTTTAGACGCTCGTTAAAAAAGGTGGTCGTCGTATTACCGAGTAAACACTCCACACTCTTCCGAATTCTATGTTCTAGCTAGCTAGGCTGGAATAACCTGAAAGTTGTGGTTTCGGTTTAGTGTTTCTTCCTTTATTATTGTGGTAATCATTAGCATTCCTGATTGAAATTTTTGAAAGGATTGAAAAAGATTGAAAAAAGATTGATATGTTGGTTTGTTATTTACTGCGTTGAAGAGTAAACTGAAAGGAAACAGAATGACTCTTGATTTTTTAATCCCGGAACGATATAATTTGGATATTATTTCACCAAATATAGTGTATACTACTAAGTTATTCTCGAAATTCCCGGAAATAAGGTGCGGGATAGTTAATTCTACAGAAATTTTGTAGTTTTTCTTTTTTCTAAGGCATGGAGTGTTGTGTATTTACAGCGATCGCTATTCTGATGATTGACCGGTCAAGTATTGTTTAGTCTCATCAACATTTTCTGGTGGTTCCAAGACTACTCGTTCTGTGATAGTACTGCCGGTTCGCTGCTGGTTCTCTGGTCGTTCTACGGAGACTGGTGGTTCTCTGCTGGTTCTGTGGTGATTCTGCGGAGACTGGTGGTTACCTGTTTTAGTTATTACGATTTTTAACAATGATGTAGCGTCCTATACATTTATAAGAAATTCGGGAAAACTACATTATTTTAAAATTTTAAAGAATCAGTGGGGAAACTCACTTTTCTTTTTATGAAGTTTCATTTTTAAAGATAGAAAAATAAATCGACTCGTCTGTAATTTGTTACTTGTCTGTGATTTGTCTGTGATTATCTGTAACTCGTCTGTGATTCGTCTGTACTCGTCTGTACTCGTCTGTGATTCGTCTGTACTCGTCTGTAACTCGTCTGTACTCGTCTGTAAGTCGTCTGTAACTTGTCTTTAATCGTCTGTGATTCGTCTGTACTCGTCTGTACTCGTCTACGCATTCGTCTGTAGTTTTAGAACAGATCCGAAAAGATGGTAGTGAGCCACTTTTATATTTTTTGTGTGCTATGAAAATGTTTTTTATTTGTTTACGTTTTTATGTTACCATTTTATTAATGCCTTCCAAAACTGGTTAGTATGGCTTCATACAAAGACCTGTTAAAATAAGCCGTAAACCAATTAAATCATCGGATTTTTTCATACTAACCGGTTTTTTGTATCAGTCAGGTAATAAAAGCCATTGTTAACAGAACGATTCGTTAAAGAACTTTCGTTGAAGTTAGCGCGTAGACAAGGAACGGAAGAAGGTGTTGTGATAAGCTGGTTACGAACGAAAATATCATTCACGCTATTGAAATCAGCAATCTTGTGTATAAGAGGATCGAGAACTTTGAAAAGGAATGACATGCCAACTGATCCATCAAACATCCTTATATCTCAGTCAGTTGGTAGAATTGACGTGTGAACGAGAACGCAACGTACCGTTGAATATTTTATTTTTTTATTTTTTATTTTTTGTTTTTGTTTTTGGCTAAAGCATAATTTGTATATTATAAGAGATAATAAATGTTGAATCATGTTAAAAAAAAAAAAAAAAAAAAAAAATTTGTTAACCGTCTGGATTTTGCAAGCGGGCAATACGGGTTTTTATGCATTCTGATTGGCTTAGCGCTCTTAATTAACGACGGGTCGATATGGAGCGGTACTGCCCGTCGTCAAGAAAAATGGTAGCTTAAAATGTAAACAAGCACGAAAAAGAAGTTTTAAGAAGCATTGGAAATGATTATATATCTAACTCCTACAATACATTTATCGATAAAAACATTTTCATAGAATAGAAACAACAACAATGTCAAGTTTAACAGTTAAAATAACCAGATTCAGCAACATTCTGTCTGTAATGCTTCTTCAACATGGCTAGTTAACTAGCTACATTGTCCATAAAAACGATGATCTGATATCCAGTTTTATCAAAAAAACTAAATACAGGACGACAAAATTATAACAAATACGTCTCCTCTCATTTTCAGACTCGTTTCTTCAGCTTCTTGGTTACTCAGTCAATATAAAACTCATTAAAGCCCATTTTATTCTTGGCTAGCTAGCTAGTTAAAAAAATTACTTCAATATTCGCTGAACTAAATTTTAGTTGAACATTCAACTTTTCACATTCCTCTGTAAGTGTCGAACATCGTAATGTTTTGTTTACAAAGATTTGTTCTATAGGGACTTTCGAATTCTGCATAGAATGTTTGTTTGTAGACAGGACTGTTTCGAATTTCGACCTCGAGTGTTAACGAAAGTAGTGCTAGTGGAATGCTAGTATTATAAATTAAACCGAAATTCTTATTTTTTTTATTTTTATCTAACTTAGACGGTTAACAAATACAATAATAACCGATTACCCCGTGCTGTACCGAAAATATCGCCCTCAGTCATTGCATTGACCTCGCAAGCTCGGTCGGCACTTAGACCTCGGGCGATATTTTGCGGTACAGCCCGGGGTAATCGGTTATCTTCTCTATAATAATACGGAGAGTGTGTCTGTGTGTCTGTAACAGGCAAAGTGATTTCTTCATTTTGCTTTGATGTTGCCGAAAAATGCATGTCTAATATGTTCAATTTTCTGACGTTACGTCGCCACGTCAATAACACTACTTTACCGTCAATATCCTATATTAAATTATTGAAGCCATTACAGTGCACCTAAAACTTTGAGGCCAAATAACTTGGAAACGAGGTGGTGACGTCAATGATTTTTCACCGCGTGGGTAACTAGGGACCACCTGGGACCAATTTGGGTAAGTTTCCTAAACCTGGGTCCCTAAATCCGTTTCGGAATGGGCGGGTCGATGACGTCATCAAAAAACCTTCAAACCCTAATATCTCTGCAACCGTTTGTCAAAGATACATAATCCTATACATTTTCTTGATCAGTGTTTCAAGATCTATGCGTTGAAGGCAACAGGTGTACAATTTTCTAAAAAAAATTTTGGGTTTTGACGGGCCAATGCTGACGTCAGCAAAATTTTAAAACCCTTATATCTCATTAACCGCTCATCAAAAGCACATGATCATATACATTTTCTTGATCAGCGGTTTAAGCTCTACACAATAGAGGCAACGAATGAACTAATTTTCGGCAATTTTTTTTTCTATATGCACTGCTGACGTCGGCAAAACATCTGAAACAACCTATTTTTGCATTGTTTTTTTTGCCTAAGTGGATTTTTCCACGGGCCTTATCGACTAGTATATAATAATACGGAGTGTTTGTGACGGTCATAGTGGATATCGTCATTTTCCTATGATGTCGCCGAAATTTTCTTTGAAGTCGCCGAAAAAAGTATGTCTCAAATGTTAAATTTTATGACGTTACGGCGCGACGTCAATAACACTACTTTAACGTCAATATCCTATATTAAATTAATGAAGCCGTTACAGTGCACTTAAAACTTTGAGGCCAAATAACTTGGAAACGAGGTGGTGACGTCAATGATTTTTCACCGCGTGGGTAACTAGGGACCACCTAGGACCAATTTGGGTAATTTTCCCAAACCTGGGTCCCCGAATCCGTTTCGGAATGGACGGGTTGATGACGTCATCAAAAAACCTTCAAACCCATTAATATCTCTGCAACCGTTTATCAAAAGTACATGATCCTATACATTTTCTTGATCAGCGTTTCAAGATCTATACGATGAAGGCAACAGGTATACAAATTTCTAAAAAATATTTTTAAGGTTTTGACAGGTCTTTGCTGACGTCAGCAAAATTTTTAATCCCTGATATCTCCTTAGGCGTTCGTCGAGAACATATGATCCTGTACATTATTTTGACCAGCGTTTCAACCTCTACACATTACAGACAAAGAATAAACAAATTTCGCGAATTTTTTTATCTGCACTGCACTGCTGACGTCAGCAAAACATCTAAAACAACTTTCTTTTTATTGACCTTTTGCCTAAGTGGATTTCTCCACGGGCTTTATCGACTAGTTATTGTATTAATAAAGACGTCAGATATAAAGAAGACATTACACTGCCAGGTACTAAGACTTCTTAGAAAAGACTTGATTTTTAAAAATCTCACAAAAAGGACCATCGATTTATCAAGTCCGACAAATTTATTAATTGTGTGTTTACCCTTTTTTGTTTCAACTTGTTGAATTCAATTTGTCAATTTAAAATTTCAAAAGTTAGATATGTTCAACTTTTTGGATATGTCAAACAAAACAATGAAGAATCAGTTTCTTCAAAATGAAAAATTGCAACTAATCAGACTCTCCAAAAAGAAATACAAAATGAGAATCCGAATCAAAAAAGGATAATAACGATCAAATTTGTTGAATTCAATAAATCGATTTCGACAAAATAAATCTTGTATCGTCCACAGGTTTCAAAATCATGTATCGCCTGCTGAATATGTTACTTGTTTAACAAAGATACTAAAAGCCAGCTTGATTAAATTTATATACATATATTTATATGTATATAAATTTAATCAAGCTGGCTTTTAGTATCTTTGTTTATATATATAATTTATATATATATTTATATGCGTTGAAGGTTATTCTTCTTTCTTCATAAAGTGCTCAATGTTGTTTCAACAGAGCGAATACACAAGTAAAGAAAACAATGGTTTTTTTTCTAAACTAATAGTTTCATGCCGCCACACGGACGACAATCTTCAGTAGTAATAAAACCTAACCGTAAAAGTTGCAATACAATGGTATCAGAAATATATCAAAATATATAATATCAAATATAATATAATATAATATAATATAATATAATATAATATAATATAATATAATATAATATAATATCAATATAATATAATATCAAATATAATATAATATCAATATAATATAATATAATATAATATAATATAATATAATATAATATAATATAATATAATATAATAATATAATATAATATAATATAATATAATATAATATAATATAATATAATATAATATAATATAATATAATATAATATAATATAATATAATATAATATAATATAATATAATATAATATAATATAATATAATATAATATAATATAATATAATATAATATAATATAATATAATATAATATAATATAATATAATATAATATAATATAATATAATATAATATAATATAATATAATATAATATAATATAATATAATATAATATAATATAATATAATATAATATAATATAATATAATATAATATAATATAATATAATATAATATAATATAATATAATATAATATAATATAATATAATATAATATAATATAATATAATATAATATAATATAATATAATATAATATAATATAATATAATATAATATAATATAATATAATATAATATAATATAATATAATATAATATAATATAATATAATATAATATAATATAATATAATATAATAAATATAATATAATATAATATAATATAATATCAAATATATATATTTATATATATAATATACCTTGTGCATCACATGGCATTGATTTGTATCTTTTTAATAAATTCCCTCTTCAAATCAAAGAGGCAAAGAGAGATAGAGACAATAATTAAACAACCCGGTGATATATGTGCTATTAATGCTGCGCTAGGACCCACAGTTGCAAGAGACATGCCCTTTGCCTTGTATATTTCAAAAGTAACATTTACTTAGCTCTCCTAACGTGAATAAATAATAAATGGTATAAAAAGAACTGACCTGGCTACATGCAATGTCTCTCCTGATGAAATATCCAAAGCTTTTCACCTGATGCCTCCCTGTGCCATATAATCCAATATAGATAGAAGGATGATGACCAGATAGGTAGATTTGGCTTCCCAACTGCTGCTTGAAAATGTTGCTTTGAGTAGGTAGACACTTGTAGGTATCTAAGAATGTCTTTAAATCTGAAGAGTCCTTGTCTTGCAAACCAAACTGTCAACAATAAATGATAGGGGGAACTAGTTGACTTTAGCTGCTCCTTTTTATTGACTATGACAGCTAAGGTAGGCGAGGCAATCTGGGAGCCTGGTTCTACAACAGTCCTGGGCAGCACCTTGAGAGTCTGGGATAAGGAGAACACTAGTGTCCATGCCCTTTGATCACCCCTCACACTGACCTATCATCTTGAATTTGGATAAACGTTGGGCTTCTACCTTTATTTAGTAGATTGAAGCACTAATCCTGTAGTAGGAATAGTAATAGAGTAAATATGGTATGCTAGGTCACTGTTGAAAATAACATTTTAGGAAGGCTTTTTACGGTGGCCCACAAGTGTCAAAATTTTCTCACGGCGAATTAAAATTTTCCCACGGCAAATTAAAGACTTCGCGGCAAAATAAAATTTTCCCACGACAAATTAAAGATTTCGCGGCAAATTAAAAATTTCAAGGCAAATATTTATCGCCCTTTTGGCTCGCCATACATAAATTTTTATAAATAACGGCTGTTTTGTATTCCGATTTCAATATGGCGGAAGGCGAACCTCGTGGTGAGATATCATATGAAGGTAAAATATAATACTTAAAATCTTAAAATCTTTGTTTATTATAATCATTGGTATAATTATAACCTTAGATGAAACGGAATTTGATGAAGAATCTAGCATTCGATACTACTATTTTGAATACAAAGAAATCCTTTTGCATCTTGAAATAAGACATGGGCATATTATCAGTAAGAGCACATTACTTCGTAAACACAAATCATATGGATTACAAAGACGTCGCCCTACATGCAGTAGCGATCATGAAAGTTTAAAACCTCGAATAGAAGGAATTGTCAGTGGCGCAGGATCATGTGGAGGTTATCGAACTGTGTGGCACACACTGCAATTAGAAGGTTGGCAAGTGCCAAGGAACATTGTTGCTTAGTATTCTTAGAGATGTTGACTCTGAAGGTACAGAATTTCGAAAAGCAAGGCGCTTAAAAAGAAGAAAATATAGCAATCCAGGACCGAACTATGCTTGGCATATTGACGGGTATGACAAAGCAAAGCCATGGGGATTTTCAATACATGGAGCCATTGACGGATTCAGTAGAAAGATGTTGTGGCTTAGAGTGAGCAGATCTAACAAATCACCAACTGCCATTGCAAGCATGTACTTAAATTGTGTGAAAAATGTTGGAGGTTGCCCTGTTGAATTGGTAACAGATTTAGGCACCGAAAATGTAATTGTTGCCGCAATGCAGTCATTTTTTCGAGACAACCCTGATGCCCATAGGTATGTTCCGTCACCAAAAAATCAAAGAATAGAATGCTGGTGGTCTTACCTGAGCAAAACTAGACTTATATGGTGGCGTAACTTTTTCAATGATCTAGAGTCTGAGGGAACATTGGATTTAAGCGACGAACTAAACAAGGAATGCTTATGGTATTCTTTTTCTGGGATTATACAACAAGAACTCGACGATGTGAAGGAACATTGGAACACACACTATATCCGAAAATCAAGGTTTGATTGTGTCTCAGACTCGATTTTCTATATACCTGGAAGTTACGGTGGTACAGAAATGAAACTTGAAGTAGAATAAAATAAAATTTTGAACGCAATGGAAGAAACAAATGATTCCGAAGATGAAAACGAATTCACTGAGTATTTCGATTATGTAACTGCTGAGCTTAAAATCGATGCGTCAAAAACTTGGGATGATGCCTTGAGCGTTTACCACACGCTTTTGAAGATTGCGCGTCAAGGGACATAAAAAATATATACCAGATTTTGCTGATAACATAAATTTCTAACAAATGATATAAACTAACAAAAAAGAAAAAATATCAACAGAAGTATAAATATAAATAACTTTTAGAAATCTTTACTTTTGTATGTCTCTTTATAATGTTAAAAAAATGTTAACAAAAATAAGGTATATATCTAAATATCATGTTCTTGCAAATGACTGTCCTTTACAGAAACCTGTGTACAGTGTTTCAGGACTTTTCATGTGAGCGACTGGAAGAGTTATTGACCGACTGCGTGAGTGAACAACAGGAAAACAAATCGTAGGACCAACATATTTCGAGAAACAGTCATGGTCAAAATATACTACGATTTTCAATTTTGTATGGTCAATAGGTTTATGTTTTTGTCCAGGAGAGGTTAAATCTGCTTCTTCAAACTCTTCTTCTCCAGCCTTTTCTTTCGCATCCTCAATTCTGCTATCTTTCAAAGCAACTGCAGCAGATACTGTCTCCATACGTTTTGTATCAATTTCATAGAGAAAATCCTCAAACATATCCATGATTGTTTCTTCAACTTGACGTCTAGTAGACTCCTGCTCTGAATATATTGGTCTCAATAATGTGGCAATATAGGTTCCATCCACATTTGTATACTCAGTGTTATCAATGTCAAAAAGGGTGCAAATAACTGTGGATAAGACTTTACATAAGTACTAACATCAAACACCTGAAGGCCCTTTCTGAATTCGTTCAAGTAGCAAAGACGACGTATTACAATGCTAGCAAGTAGAGTTTTGATGATTTCACAAATATTTTTCTCATGAATCAAACCAGTATACCCATGTTCGATAATCAAATCAGTATATTCCATTGGTTTTTCAGTTATTTCTTTAAATAATTTTTGATCAATTGTTGTGGCATGAACATTAACATCCAGCTTTTCTTTGTCTATGAGCAACTGAAATACATTACGATGCATAAAACAAGGTGGTGGACCATCATGAGTCAAACTATATCCAAAAATTTGACCACAAATTTTAAAATTTCCTTTTTGTACATGTAACATGGAATCAATAGGGGCACCATCTGGGAACATATCGCTAGCAATTTTACTAATAGCGTTTGTTAAAAAAACATTAGAGAGTGCACCATCATCGATCGCTTCCTCGCCAGCGAAATGGACCATCAACCTTTTGTTGATTATTTTGTAGTTTTGTGTTTCCCGACTCCATACAGTGAAAATACGAGAAAGTGACGCAGTTCGTCTTATAACAAAAAAAATTTGAGATGACTTGTCAACATTGCCTTTAACTTTAGCAAGCACATCAGTTAGAGATATTTCTGGGGGATCGGAACCAGAACTAGGAGATTCGGTATCATGACTTGTGATTGAATTATGATTTCCAGGGGCAGTTCACAGAATTTTACCCCTCCATCAGTGAATATTTACTGGAATCTGCCATCGGTTTTGCTAAAACAAAGACAACCATAAACAAAAAAAATGACAGATACTATCATGCTGGCAAGAAAATCTTTACTGTTCGACAATAACAACGAAATTTGGACTAAAAAAAGTGAAAACCCATTATTTGATGTAACCATGGGGTCATACGACGGTGCGGAGGTATGCGAATTAGTTGGTTTGTACTTACTGAATAAATTGTCAAATATTATTCATAAAGACAATATTGGTTTATACCGTGATGATGGATTGTCTGTAGTACATGACGCTAACGGACCTAAACTAGACCGTTTACGAAAAGATATAACCGAGCTGTTTAAGGATGAAGGACTAAAAATCACAATCGATACCAACTTGACGGTGACCGAATTTTTAGATGTTACATTAGACCTGGGCTGGAAAGTGGAAAGTACTTCCCATACATGAAACCTAATAACACTACTAAATACATCAACTCCAAATCAAACCACCCTCCAAGCATCATCAAAGAATTAACTGTGGTGGCAGATTCCCTTGTGATTTCATTGCAAGAAATATCTTTCAAATCTAAAAATGGTCATCAGAAGGACTATTACTGTTTTCTCTCGAAACGTCTCGAAACAGTTTCATTATCCACTAAATCATCTAAACAGATTCAAAAAAGAAGGAAAACAGTTTTCTCACTTACCTTTTCCACAACCGGAGCAAAATTTCGATTTATGAGGTATTTGCGCACCACAATGGTTGCAGAACATATCCCATCAAAGTGGTAAGTCTGAGTCAAAAAGTGTGGTCATAATGTTCCATTCGGAGAACTTCGTATAGCGACATGTTTACTCCGTATAGACGGAAATATTTAAATATCTCAAAGCCGCGAGCGGCGCAGACAGCTTTGAGAGTATAATGCCGAGACTGGTTTGGCTAGACATTAGCGAATGCAGCATGAACGTCGAAGTCTAAACTAAGCATTCTTATTAAAAATTTACTCTGAGGCTATTCCAGTTTAGAAAATTGTGCCTAAAACAAGCAAATAATTTGTGTAAGAAGAAAAAAGTCTAAAATATGAGACAAGCATGGAGAGTACCAATTACCGTAGATAACAGTTCCAGCCAATAAAAGTTCGAGTTAACCGGTGTTCGAGTTACCGGCAGTCCGTATGATGTAGTTTACTATTTGCGTTTTGTATGAAGTTTATTTTTATGGCTTCCATTATATTCATTCTAAGCTTTATAACTTTGTTTTGTATGTTTCTATATGTATGGTGGCCGAAGAGTGTCAACGCGTAAAATGAATTCGAGAAAGAGAAATGTAAAGTAAAAATAAATTCTATAACGCAACTGATGACACTTGTCGGCCAACATCGTGGCCGATGAGTGTCACAATTTATTTCGTTATCGTCAAATTTGATTCAAGTAAAAACAAAATTCAAAATGATTTTCAAATTAAAACTTGAAACGCAACTGATGACACTTGTCGGCCAACATCGTGGCCGATGAGTGTCACAATTTTTTTCGTTACCGTCAAATTTGATTCAAGTAAAAACAAAATTCAAAAATGATTTTCAAATTAAAACTTGAAACGCAACTGATGACACTTGTCGGCCAACATCGTGGCCGATGAGTGTCACAATTTTTTTTCAGTACCGTCAAATTTTTCACAATAACAACTTTCTCGTCTGTCATGTTTATTTATATATACTTTTCAATTACCGTTCCCAGCTGTCCTCGTGCTTTCGGTATTTCACACCAGCTAACCTCATGGTATAAATAAGAATAGATAAACATTGGGTAGGGGGTTAGTAATTTGTTTTTTGTGTTGTTTCTGTTGGAAAAATGATATATGCTTGAAGGATGATCTGGAAAAGTATGTGAGGCAAAACTATAAAAGAGCTGAAATATTAGACTTTGTAAACAGAGACTATGACTTTTATATTGATGATCGACCATGTAGTATGAGTACATTGGCTCGTATGCTGAAGCATTTTGAAATTACACATATTGATTATACTGTGCCCGCTGATGAAAAAATGCTGTTCAAGGATAAATTGATAGTGCTGGAAAAAGACTTGGATATAGAGCAATGACTGCAAAAATAAGGCAAAAGCATGGGTTATTGTCCAAGAGATATTGTTTACGCTAAAATGGCCACAGTCGACCAAAAAGGATTAGAAAATCCTTGTGCAAAGAATCGGAAGAGAGAGAAACATTTTGTAACTGAGGGTGTGTATTGGTTTTATCAGTGGACGGCCGTGACAAAATGATGGGTTTTCAGAATTCTACATTTCCAGTTGCAATTTATGGAATGATGGATCAAGCCAGTAGAAGAATGTTGATGTTAAAGTGCTGGAAAAGCAATAGTGACCCACGATTGATAGGTTCCTGGTACACCGATCGACTCAAAAAGCACAGAGTTCTACCTGCAAATATACGTATTGACGTATTTTTTTATTCATATAATTGTTTTAAACTCTATCAAAAAAGATGGGAAAAGGTTCCTTCAAAGTGTACAACAACTCTATGAAATAAAATCAAAAATAATTTGAACTCGTCAGAGAAAACGAAACTTAAGACCTTAGGTGTTGCGGTGACCAAGAAGTCGTCGTAATGTCCTCCTCCTGCTTCTAAAATAGTTGAAAAGGAAGTAAAAAAATCTTCAAACAAGTTTTTCTCAAAATAGCTATTTCATGCTCCTGCCCAATATAACTTATCGATGTCCGTTTTAAATGAAATTTCCAGGAAATGTTCATCATTCAGTCTAAGGTTTGCTAGTGTGCATACTCCACAGTTTCAAGAATTGCAAGATCTCGTACTGAAATTTTGACGCAATAAGTTCGGTGTCGATGAAATGGGCTAGTTACACCTAAACAATTCAACTTTTGTTTTACGTCCTCGGCATCCTCACGTATATTTTTCAAGACGCAACTTCGATGCCAGGGCTTTTAGAAAAATGTGTAATCAGCTTGTTGTAATATCCTTTGAATGCTACGGTACCGACAAATTTTATCATGGCGAACTTATTAGACGATAAATTTGTATTTTCACTTTTTTGCGCGCTGACACTGCTAGGCCACGTCACCGGCCAAATAGTATCATCAATTTATAATAACTTTTACTTTGAACTTTAGTTTGAATTTTGTTGCAAAGTTCATTTTACGCGTTGACACTCCTCGTCTACCATATATATGCAATAAAACTAACCATACAATCAATGACTTTTTATTATGTAACTTTAAAATTGCGTACTTTTATACCAGCCATTGTAAACCTTAACTCATTAACAATACATCGAATTCTGTTCCTACCAAACATGTCACACTCCGCATACTTAGCATGGCACACTCCGTATACTAAGCCTGTCACACTCCGTATAGCATACTTCGTATATTAAGCATGTCATACTCCGTATACTAAGCATGTCACATTCCATATACTAAGCCTGTCACACTCCGTATAGTAAGCATGTCACAGTCCGTATGGCATACTCCGTATAGAATACTCCGTATGGCATAGTCCGTATAGCATACTCCGTATGGCACACTCCTTATAGCAAATTCTGCATACTCCACATAGCGAATTCTGCATAACATTCTCTCGGTATCTCACAATCTGTATGCCATAGACCTTTTTTTGCAATCAAACTAATGTTCCCACACTCCGTATAACTACAATATACCTATGTTTACGATGGATAAAAAGTAGGAAAATGACGTGCTTGTCTTTCTAACTTGTTCTTTTGGTGATTATTTTTTATTTTTTTCGGAAATAGTTTTAAACAGTCATATATTGCAATATTTCACTTTAAGAACATTCGTTGGCAGACTCCGTATAGCTAAACCAAACTCCGTATAGCAGCTATACGGAGTATTACTCCGTATAGAAACCACACTCCGTACGTCACAATAAAACGTAAACAAAATGCACATCGAAAAACGCTACCATTTTGGGGATGCCATAATAGGGAGCCATTTGGAACGTAAAGATATATGGCGAGCCGAAACCTCTAAATAAAGTTTTTAATTTGCCGCGAAGTCTTTAAAGGAGAGGCGAACAAAAAACTTTTTTGTGGCAGCCACAAAATAAATTTTAGGCGAGGTAGCAAAAATTAAGGAACGTCTATATCCCAATATCTAATAAAATAACTACTATAACGACACACAAATAACTATGTTTCATATATAAATATCCATATTCCTTCCTAGCAACATTTTTACAAAGTTTTTATGGCTGTGTGGGTAAAAAAGAAGCAAGTTTGAGATGTACTTACCAATAAACATTAAAAATAAGACCTTTAACTCAAGATAACCAAGAATATTTTATATACAATCGTAGTGCCAGCATTTTATAACCTTCGTTAATACTTCTTGGAACTTTATAAACATCTTTCACAGCCAATAATAATATTCTTTTCTTAATTTGGTTCGCTTTTTCAACATACATCCAACTTCGAACGATGAAGTTTGTTGTGATGAGATGGCGCCAAATTTGATAAATACACAGACCGGAAACTTTCAACAACAAGCGGTTTCAGCTTTGTTTACAAATCTTTATTTTCTTTATCTTTACTCATGAATTAGTTTACTAAGTTTAGTAATAAAAATAAAAATATTTTCGTCGTGTTATTCAACTAATAGCTTATTTGCTATTTTGATCTTTAACTTGTGTATTATTTTTAAAAAAACAGTGTGATCAACGAAGCGTGGCCATCACTGTAGCGAAAGATCTAATATTGTTTCTGAATAACCACCAGTTTGGCAAATGTGTAAAAATACTGAACCATAAAATGAATGATTCGGCATTCAAGGATAAAAGTAAAAACTGGTATTTTGTAATAAACTTCTAATGAAGAGATTTTCTGGGTATAATGTGAGTATAATAACGTGTTGTTGTGTGCTGCAAAGTTTTAAGCCACAAATTCACCTTTTTTAAACAAGCAGCTTTAATTTATTACCCCCTTAATATAAAAACAGCAAATCTTTCAGCAAAACCATTTTTTACCTGATTTGATGCTAACTAAATATTACAAAAACTAAACAATTGTCAAGATTTTACGGGATTTTCCAGACCAGCGGATCTGGTCTTTGAAATTATCTCAGGCATCATGAATTTTCAATCAGCAGCCGTGCCACGGCTGTTCGCCTCTCCTTTAATTTGCCGTGAAATCTTTAATTTGCCGTGGGAAAATTTTAATTTGCCGTGACACTTGTGGGCCATCGTAGCTTTTAGTCAGGTTTATGAACTTTCAAAACAAACTTAGAATATTTATGAAACTGCCGAAATTTGTCTTTGCAATATGTTTTATTTTTAGTATGAGCATTTTTTTCTTTCTTTTTTAGGTCAGCTATAATCTAACACAGCCATCATCAGCACTTCTAATAAATTACAGAGTAAGCTTCAAACATTAAATTGTGAAAAATGAACCAGCAGTAAAACTAATGTATATTTATCTGATTCATAGTCTATTAAGGCTGAAATACACGATCCGTTTAAACGGAAGGTCAAAACCTGACGGATAACCAGTAGGGGAAACTTCGTGAGAGGTTTCTTGTCTACACGTAATCTGTTTAAACGGACAAAATGCTTCAAAAGTCTTTCGAATCGTAGCAAGCAAAGTGAAAAGACCTGTTGCTACGGTTGCAACCTCGTCCCCAGGGCATCTTGTATCTTTTCTAACATCGGACGGCGATCGCCGTCCCAGTGTTATAGAAAAGAGACAACAGGCGCTGGGAACGAGGTTGGCTACGGTTGCTGCCTTCGCGATTATCATAGCGATCGTTTTAAAAAAAAGAAAGAAAAAAAGAAAAAGATCCATATGGCTAAAACCTTGGCTAAACCTTGTCTTTCTACTATGGCTAAAACGAAGGAAAAATCTAGGTGTAACATCCACATTACTACGTGAATTTTGCAAAGAAGATCAGTTTGAATACGAAAAGTTTTTGAGAATGAGTCAAGATGTTTTTGATGAATTGCTTGCAATTATAGAGTCATCCATACAAAAACAAGACACAGTGATGCGTGATGCAACAATTTCTTTTTTTTTTAGCAACTTTCGTTCACACCATTTCTCGATAAAATCCTCCGTAAATTCTTTTTTTTTGCTTACACAATTTTCTCTTGTTTTTCTCTTGATTATTTTTACTGAAGCGATCTTGTTTTCAACTGTATCTTGCATAATATTCCGAAAGTGATACATGACGTTAAACGTTTGAAACAATAAAATTTACGAAATTTCAATAGAGAAAGATCATCCGTTTAATCGAAAAAGATGAACACGTCCATATTTTTTAAATGACGGATAGGATAGGGAAATTTGGCAGGTAAAAAAGTTTCATTTGAATTTGTGTATTTTAAAATACACGATGCGTTTTGACCTACACATTCGTCAGGTTTAAACCTTCCGTTTAAACGGACCGTGTGTTTCAGCCTTTAGTCTTATCCTAGTCTTATTTTGGTTATTTAAAAGTATTTACTTTGCATAATTTTTCTGGGAAGCAACTTAGGGTTTTCTTTGTCAATTTTACAGGATTTGTATCATGAAATTTTTAGAATTTTCCAGGTCGATTCCGAGTTTTTAGCTACATTTTTTAGCACTGTGTGTAAATCTGTATATATTTTTGTTATTTATTCAGATGTAATTAAAATTGCAGTATATATAAATTGCGTTATATTTCGCCCATATTTAATAGTTTTTCAGGGCCAGGTTACTTAAACGCCTGGAGTTTTTTATAAAAGAACAATTTTAAAACAACATGAACCTCATAATTTGTCAAAAAATAAGAACAGCACCAGGCTCAAAGCATTGTTTTTAAAGGAGAGGCGAACAGCCGTGGCACGGCTGCTGATTGAAAATTCATGATGCCTGATATAATTTCAAAGACCAGATCCGCTGGTCTGGAAAATCCCGTAAAATCTTAACAATTGTTTAGTTTTTGTAATATTTAGTTAGCATCAAATCAGGTAAAAAATGGTTTTGCTGAAAGATTTGCTGTTTTTATATTAAGGGGGTAATAAATTAAAGCTGCTTGTTTAAAAAAGGTGAATTTGTGGCTTAAAACTTTGCAGCACACAACAACACGTTATTATACTCACATTATACCCAGAAAATCTCTTCATTAGAAGTTTATTACAAAATACCAGTTTTTACTTTTATCCTTGAATGCTGAATCATTCATTTTATGGTTCAGTATTTTTACACATTTGCCAAACTGGTGGTTATTCAGAAACAATTATAGATCTTTCGCTACAGTGATGGCCACGCTTCGATGATCACACTGTTTTTTTAAAAATAATACACAAGTTAAAGATCAAAATAGCAAATATGCTATTAGTTGAATAACACGACGAAAATATTTTTATTTTTATTACTAAACTTAGTAAACTAATTCATGAGTAAAGATAAAGAAAATAAAGATTTGTAAAATCCAAATCGTTTAAGGTTAGCAGCAATTGTAAGCACCATGCTTTTTTTCACATCATACCTTCTGCTGCTGGCCAATTCATTTGACATAAAAATGTTCTGACTGGTTTTGCATAATGTCCATATCTCTCTAAGTTCATTTTTGGATTTGAACTTTTCCAACCACTTTCTATATTGATTACACATTTGCAAATATTGAGTCCCGAGTCCCAGTCCCGAATCCCGGCTCCAGAATCCCGGGTCCCGAGTCCCACTTTTCCGATAT
Organism: Hydractinia echinata; assembly: GCA_030067915.1. NCBI lineage: Eukaryota > Metazoa > Cnidaria > Hydrozoa > Anthoathecata > Hydractiniidae > Hydractinia > Hydractinia echinata. Next base: position 2,354,479 of record JASGCC010000028.1, read on the forward strand.
GCCAATAGCAGTGCTGCGCTGAGGGAAACCAGTCTTAAAATACGAAAGGTCGGCTACCGGTAAGTCAGAGAGCACACCCGACACGGTTTGTCGTACGAAAGTTAAAAAAAATGGTCATTTTCGGATGTCAGATATCAGAAATGTCAGATAGCTCCACCAAATATTTGTCTTTAGCAATATTTACATAGCTACCCATCACATACCTGTTCAGGTTACTTTTTACATTGTTTTCTTGACCTAATCTGTTTACCCAGCTAGCTTGCCACTGGCTGGACTTAACCCATTTCCGTTTCAACTAGCTGAGTAAATTGTATTACCTGATGTTAATCTTGTCAATTATGACTTTTTATCTGTTTCTGTATGACAGGAAATAACTACAGGATTCTTTCACATTCTCTGCTGCTAGCTAGAACTATACATTTTCGTCAGGGATAAAATGCTAGTCGAAGGTCTTTATAGAAAACCAGGACCCGATTTTAATTCAACATAAAACTCAACTGGCATGCCTAGTCCATCAAAAATTTTAAGCTGCTATTCATCTGAAATTCATCTGAAATTAAATTAGAAGCAACCAAAAATTCAATATATATCAATGTATATAAGTGGCATGAACACGTGGCATACGCCTTTGTACTGTAGCTATATAACATTGCTTGGATGAGTAACACGATCCCTAATGCGGAATAACGATCGCAACTTGGTGGTTTTCCAAAAATACACAACATCAACTTTAAAGTTGGAAAAAATCTGTTTTGTTACCACATTTCCAACTGCTTTTTCATTTTTTATGCAAAATGGTAATTTTACCTTAGGTTTCTTCTCTTCAAATAACCAAGAAGATTTAATTTAGTCTTCTTTAACTGACCTGAAATCGGTTATTTGTGTGTCAATGAAATGACTTGGACAACCTGCCTTAATATACTTTGATTTAATTTTCTAAGTAACTTAGTAAAGTAATTTCCAATTCTAAAAGATCTGTTCAGATAGCCTTTAATAACGCTTTTTTATATTGCAATGGCACTTTCGATGACCAATGAAACGGTAACTTTGTTTCTTTATTAACGACACTAACTGACGAAGAACCATTTTCCAGTCGATTAATTTTCGTATCAAGAAAGCGCTTAGGATTAATTTCAACAGTTAGTTTAGTATTTGGGTGGAAATTGTTAAGAGCATGAAACAATTCGTCATGGACATCTTTTTTCCGTCTTGTATAAGTTTGTAGAAAGTCTACATAACGTTTGTAGAAAGAAGGAGGTAATGGCTTAACTATAACTATCTTAGGGTAATTTTATTCTTGCATGCGTTTTTATGTCGATAATTATGCTATTTTAATGATGTATATAAAGTGGATAATTTTAATTTTTGTATATACCTGAAGATGTTACTTTGTAACGAAAAGCTTTGTTAAGAATAAAATATTTTTAATTATATACGTGTTTAAGATAAGTCAAAGTATGTATGTATGCTATAATAAGCAATACATAAATAATTTCCTGATTTTTGAGTGATTGTTGAGTGAAACGATGAAAATCAGGATGGTGGAAATAAAAAGTATATACAGTTTAATCGCAAAGTATGACGTACTTACGAGCCATTCTGTTTAATTTTGAAAAATTACTTTTTGCTATGTGATAAAGATCGAATATTTGTTCCCACATAATCATCTTGGGCATCAATTTTTACTACTCAATAGTGTGAGGAAACACATACAGCATAAAAAGATTTTCAAAAAACCTGTTAGCTAACATTCGGTACCATAGTGACCAATTATTTATGCAGAAGTATTATGATTTCTGTTAGAAACTTTAAAGCTCTTTTTCACAGTGTTATTTTTTTAAGAGAATACCTCCTACGTTTTAAACCTCTTTCACAAAGCTATAAAAGCTCTGGGGTGAAGAGCGCGCTTAGTGTGGAGATGAATGTTTGATCTAAAAATGATTTTTTTTTATTTCACGAACGCAAGTTATTTTCCTGTCCTAAAAGCTAGTTTTTTCAAAATATCGAAATCAACCATTTCAACTTTTCACACTCACCAGCTCAGGGTTAACTTGATTTGCAGCTTTTATGTCCTTCTCTAACAGGGTTGTACTCTAAATCTGTGACACTTCTCGTTTTCAAAATAATACTTACATGTTATGTTGTGCATGTGTGTCACTGTTTAATCTCAGCATGTGTCCAAAGGATTTCCACCTCAATCTTTTGATTTCTCTGCTCAATAGAGTCGCATTGCTCATTTCATAGAAAGCAGCGTTTTTCACTCTATGATGCCTCCAATTATGCATCCATATCTTTCTCAGAATTATTTTTCTATACTTACACCTTTATGTTACAAACAGAATTTGTTGAATGCATAGGAAACCATTCTTTCTTGCATGATTTTGTGTGTGCTTTTAAGAATATTAGTGCATGAATTTAATTTTAGATATTCACCTTATTATTAAATATATATTAAACTTAAAAACTACCTTCACAGGTAGTTTTTAAAAGTTTAATATATAAAGCCACAAACACATGTAAACTGAGTTTAATTGGTATTAGCAACAACAACTAAAAGTTACTATCACCCAGGGTAATCATTTGATATTAGCGCAGTGTTTGGGGTTCACTTCTCATTGAGAGTGCTCTATGAACGTTTCCACCTCTTGAATTAGTTGTAGCTTTGTGTGTTATGCTAAGTATTGGAAGTACTGCTAGTGTAGATTTTTAGGATAATGGATTTATTTCAAAATTTATGTGAGCGATTTAATGCTCCGACAACAAACATTTGCATGATTTGCAGTCTTGGTCATGAATATTTGCACCCGCGTGCGGTGGTACGTACGCCTACACTAATACAGGCGTGCGATCAGTATCGCACGCCTAGCTTATGATTTTGGCGTGCAATTATTACATTCAGGAGAGCGGCAGCGCGGAGTTTTTGAAGCATAGTAGTTGGCAAAAAAATTGCCGACGTAATTTTGTTGTGAAATTTAAATGAATGGTGTTATTATGAAGAACGTAAGGTATAGAGAACATTAAAGTCGGCCCCTTTCCTTCATGCTGACACTCTTATGCTCGGCTGGTGCATTACACTGAGATTCGAACGAAAGACGGAAGACCATTTGGAACCATGCCACAAGTCAGTCCGACCTTCATCGTCACAGAGAATACTGTGAGAAGAGTGCGCACCCATGCAAGTTAAATATAACCAGAACATGGGAGAGGTTAGGTGTCCTGTACCTTAATACAGCTTTCGGACGAATGTTCTCGTGATGTAATAATACCAAAGAAAAAACATGCTCAATAAAGTTTAAAAAATCTTTTTAAAAGGGGAAAGAGAAATCAAATATGTTTAGTAATAATAATCGAAAAAATTGTATATCGTATTAAAAAGAAGTCCAGAAGTTCTGTCTCCCACACGACACAGCAGGCAATAAGTCAGCCCTGCCCTCGGTTTTGTGAGAAGAGATGTTCTGCGAAGACTCTAACAATTGAGTCTCCTGTACAGTTTTGCTTTGCATTGAACTGTGCCTGTGACAAGCATTTTCGAAGCATGTCACCGGCGACTTCTGCGATATTCAACTTAATGATGCCCTGACCTTCAGTTCGTAAATAGCACGTGTACAACTATACTTCCTAATCAGTTTATCTTAAAACATAGAGAGCTAGTTGGGACAGAACTATTAACTTAAGAAGTACACCATCGGGAAGGTAGGTCAATAGGACTTGTACTTCATTTCCATTTGTCATCGTCTTAAGGAGATCAATACAAGGTTAATGACGAAATTTTTTGCCAGCTGAAAAACAAAAAAAATATTGTCGACGCAATACCGATGCAAAACATTTGAAATGTATCTCACATCAGCAATTTTAATGAAGGTGGGTATTTAATAGAAATACATTTTAGAGATACATTTTAACACGGAAGAACAATTATGTATTGGGTAAAGTTTGGGTAAGGGATTACTCTAAAATAGCTCAGTTCTGCTTGGCGTGTGTACGAAGTAGAACAAGGCGTGTGATAAAGAGCACGCCCGAATTTCACATGGCGTGTTTGGAGGCGTGCACGTGCGATCGCACGCCATTCATGACCAAGACTGATTTGCGATTTTTGGCAAGGCCTGCTATGTAGATCGTGGTTCCCGCATAATACACAATCACAATGTTAGATGTCACAAAGCCAGTACTGTAAGGCATATTGTGTATCTCTGTGTGGGCATTTTTGAAAATTTGTTTCACTATAATGTGTTGTATTATCTTGTTGAAACATCAGATTTATTATAGCTAATAGTATACTGTTATAATATTGGAAAGATATTAAAGCTGTTATTACTTGCTGTTACATCTATGAAATTAAAAAAATGCTTTTTGAATGGTGGTGTCCTGGAATAACATAACATTCTTCAAACTGTATTTTTGTTGATGTGACAGGATGGATCGATCAACATCAACCTCTTTCCAACCAGTGGAAGATTGGCTTCGTAATTTAGGTTTACTACATTTTGCTCAGAGTTTTTATGACAATGGATATGAAGATATAGAAACCTGTAAGCAAATAGGTGAGGAAGATTTAAATGTGATTGGAATACGAAGTGATAGAGATCGAAATGATATCTTGTCCGCTGTTAAACGCATGCAACAGAACTTATATTTTGAGTTGGAACCTGAACCAACAGAGAAGGAAGTAGAACGACAAAAGTTTGGAACAATTTTATTAAAGTCGAAATTAAAAGATTGTTTGCATAAACAAAACGTGCAACTAATAGAGCCACCATATTACAACCCTGTAAGTAGCTGTTTATGTTAGTTTATTTTCCATTGAGCTGGACTTAAAAATATTGGTGATTGCCTTCGCCTGACCGGGTCAAGAAAATAGAGCTGAATGGAAATCTATCTATCTACCTCGGTTTCAAAAAAAAAATTATTTTGCATTAACCTTCTTAGACAGTGCAAAGTGCATAAATGCAAAGTTAAAACAACATGGTTACGCCATAATGCCAGGCTTGAAATCTGACCCTATTTCAGGCAAGTCTTTTTAGACTAAAAAGACTCACTTATAAATAAGTTGCATAAGTTGCGCGGGTATAATTTTTATTGTTATTGTTTTACTTATTCTTAAAACAAATGACATAAATAACCAAAGTTTACTTTATTCAGTTGTGGTTCAGGTGAACAAACCTCAATACTTATTCAGGCCTACAAAGAAAAAAATAGTGCCCACACAGCGATCACGTACATACCTAGTCTTACTTTAAATTTTTCCCCTCAATTATCTTTGCTAATTTCAAACAACAGGTGGCCAATATAAAAAATTAAAAAATACAAATTTTAAGAAAACTTACATATACATAATAGAAACAGAGATTACTTTAGGTTTGAAATTAATGAAAATCCAATTTAAAAGATCTAAAACTTTTGCTTTGTTTCTTTTTTTCTTTTTCCTTTTTTTCTTTTTACGACATTATAGAATAACTATCAAGATCTCTTTAAATTAAAATAATCAGCAAATTTATATTATATAATATGCATTTTGTAACTATGGGACCATAACTTAAACAAGTCTCAGCACGAGTCGGACTCGAGAACTGACAATTAAAGCACATCATGTGCGTACAGATTAGCTATATATATCTGAGATAGTTATTTAAATATATTTCTAGACATTTTTTACTTCTCTTTTTCTGTTTAAAAAGATTTTTAAAACTATTCAAAATGAGAACATTCGTCCGAAAGCTGTATCAAAGTACAAGACACCTAACTTCTCCCATGTCCTGATTATATTTAACTTGCATAGGTGCGCACTATTTTCGCAGTATTCACTGTGACGAAGGTCGGACTGATTTGTAGCATAATTCCAAATGGTCTTCTGTCTTTGGTTCAAGTCTCAGTGTAATGCACCAGCTGAGCATAAGGGTGTCAGCAAGATTGGAAGGGGCAGACTATAATGTTCTATATAACGTAAGGTTCTTGGTATTATTATCTACTATTTTTTATCACTGGCGTCATAAACTTTGTGTTTTGGTAGTGGTTTTTTAGTACATTCCCTTAAAATATTAAAAAAATGGTGTATCATGGATAGATATTCTTTGAAAATAAAAGGAAAAGAAATTCTAACCGACGAGGTCAGTTTTGAAACCCTCACCCGGACGATGGCAGACAAATATTTTTAGGTCCAGCCTTAAAATCGCCTTGTTTATTTTTCTGAGATATTTGAAGAAACAGCCTTGAAAAGGAGTATTTAACTTAGTGTATGGATTTTTAATGTGATATTTCTGTTGGGGTGTGACCATTACGTTTGTCTTGATGTGCAATGGCATGACGCGGTATGTTTATGCATATGATGTATGGATGTTGTTAAATCATGAAGCTGAAAAACCTGAGATTTATTACGTGTATAGTCACATTTTTATCAATGAAAATAAATATATAATAGTATGACAGGTTTTAGTGCCATTTGACTGTTGACATTATACATTTTCCTTGCCATTCTTATTTAATTTTTTTAATTTTAGTCTTGTCTATATTAATAGCTGTATTTTTTGGCTAAGCGCAGCTTTATTCTAGGTCACCCACAAAGTAGATAACTTGCTGATGGGTAAACCTGATAATTTTTGTGCAGGTTAACAACTTCCTTTTATTGAAAAATAATGGGCTTGGATTTAACTTGGCACAGGGCAAAAATGAAATTTTGGGGGCGGATTTAATTTGGTGTAGCTATATTTTTTTAAATGTGGCACGAATTTGCTTTGGTACAGCAAAATAAATAGTATTACCAAATCATGTAAATTAAAAACATAATAACAAGAAACTGATACAAAGACTACAGGATATTTTGTTTGAGTTTGGCAGAAATTTAATTTGGCAAGTTTTGCCATTTTGTGCCATTATTGCACCTAACTTTCTCTGTCCCAAAATTTATCTGAATAAGGTAGTTTTTAAATAAAATATAATCATCTCTTAGGATGGATCATTGGGAGATCTCTATCCATTAGCTATTCGCTTTGCTGAGGAACTTGGAACCTTTTTTAATGATGTTCTTGAGGCTTTAGACCAGTTGAGAAAAAGACAGCTTCCTGTACAGGCATATGACGATATAACCAAAGTAAGTATACTTTTTGAAAGAGTCTGTTAGAGTGTTTTTAAACACCTTGAAAAGCACAGTACAGGCATATATGTACCAATTCTGTCTGTCTGTGCATGGTCACAAAACCGGAGTCTGAAAGCAGGCCCTGAATTTGTTCGTCATGTACCAGTGGATTTTTCAAAAACATTTCGATAACAGTATTTTTTTGATTTTAATTCTTCTTTCAAAAATACGATATCCTTTTTTAGAAATTTAACATACTTGTCATTATCAGCCTTCGATGCATTAGATATTTCATTGTTTAACGAAATTTGCGCATTTCTATTCTAACACGATCACTCAGCGATTCCCTTGACTATTGATACAAATTATTTTTCAGTTTTACTTTTTTTAAATCAGTATAGTTATCCATTAGATCTATTTATATATTAGATTTTCACATCCATTGATAGCATTCTTTTCAACTATATTATCTATTTCTTTCTCAATTCCATAAATACATTTGTTTCTGCCAATATCTTTGAAGAATAAGCTGCGTCTGCGTGTCTACCATGTTAAAACACAGAACAGACTATAACCAGCTAACTAGACATGCATATTACCAGACAGTCTCTGGTTTCTATGCTAGCTACTCTCTCCTAATAATAAAATACAAAGTGGTATAATGCTGGATATAATATTTCAAATAGTTAAAGTAGTGTTAAATTTTAAAAGTAAATATTTTTTCAAGAAATTATATCTTATATAATAATACGAAGTGTGTGTGACGGTCATAATGGATGTGTTCATTTTCCTTTGGTGTCGCCGAAAAAGGTATGTCTGAAAGGTTAAATTTTATGACGTTATGGCGCGACGTCAATAACACTATTTTAACGTCAATATATCTTATATTAAATTAATGAAGCCATTACGATGCACCTAAAACTTTGAGGCCAAATAACTTGGAAACGAGGTGGTGACGTCAATGATTTTTCACTGCGTGGGTAACTAGGGACCACCTATGACCAATTTGGGTAATTTTCCAAAACCTGGGTCCCCAAATCCGTTTCGGAATGGAAGGGTCAATGACGTCATCAAAAAACCTTCAAACCCTAACATCTCAGCAACCGTTTGTCAAAAGTACATGTTCCTATACATTTTCTTGATCAGCGTTTCAAGACCTATCTGATGAAGGCAACAGGTATACAAATTTCTAAAAAATAATTTTGTGTGTTTTCGCGGGTCTTTGCTGACGTCAGCAAAAATTTTAAACCCTTATATCCCATTAACCGTTCATCAAAAGCACATTATCATATACATTCTCTTCATCAGCGTGTCGAGCTTTACACAATAGAGACAACGGATAAACTGAATTTCGTCAATTTATTTTGCATATGCACTGCTGACATCAGCAAAAAGTCTAAAATAACCAATTTTTACATTGTCCTCCTGCCTAAGTGGATTTCTCCACGGGCCTTATGGACTAGTATACATATAATATGAAATTTTGCTATTACATAACAAAGGTATTATCATTGAAAATAGTCCACCATTGTAACTATTTTTTTGGACAAAGTGTTTTATTAGCTGTTTGTTAGTTGTTTTTCTTCTGCATTTTTCGTTGGATAGTAATATGAAATAGAAATGTTGATGATGTATTGATTTTAGTTTCCACCCCATTTAAGTTTTTCAAATTATTTCTTTCCTCTAGTTGCTAACACATCCCCCACGAGGATAAATAACCTTAGCTATAACTAGCAATAATTTTCATTAGTACCTGACAGTGTGATTTCTTCTTTATATCTGACGTTTTTATTGGCTTATATCGATCACGTGAGCGGGCGCTATTTTTCTGTAGCAACTGGCTAAAATGTACACACAAAAAAGTAAACAAACTTTCGTGAAATTTGAACGCTGTCAAACCCAAATAAGATCTAAGTTTTGAAGTTATTGATTTAAGCTTTTAGGAGTACGATGAAATGGATCAATTTATACTGGACCAACAGTCTCTTTTAAAAAAAAAGTATGCTACGAAATATGGAAGTAACACAGTTGTGTGAAAGAAGAGCGAATTCATTGCGTGTTTCACGAAAGCTAATTATGAGAACAGCCAAGGCTATGCATGATGAAAGTGCTGGGGATTCTATTCTTCTGTGTATATCGGCCGTTGTGTGGGTGTCCGAACATATAGGTATCTCACCGCTGACCGGAAAACGTGTTGCTAAGCAACAAGACACTACCGTAGGAGATCATATGATGGAGTGTGATCGCCTCGCTAATTTTAATGACTTCTCTATTGTTGTTAAAGAGGCACACAACTATATACTCAAAATAAAGGAGAGTCTTGTGATTCAAAGGGAGAAGCCACCTCTTAACAAGAACGTAATGAGCTCTCCATTATATTTCTTTAATTAATTTTTTTTTTTGCACACGTTCACGATTGTTATATAGTTTTTGTTTTTCTTAATGATCTTGAAACTTGTCTATATATAGAGAGAACAGAATTGTAATTGTTAAGTTTAACAAAATGCGCTATAATGGCGTGCTAGCTGTACTGTAAAGTATCTACGGACTTCGTTAATACACAGAAGACAGACATTTATGTTAATATAAATATACGCGTTCTTATTTCGTTTACTACCCTCCGTCATGGCCAGAGATATAAGTTTAACAGGTTATGGGCCCAGCAACCAATGGCAAAACGTCACTTTCGATGGAGATGAGAGAAAATTTGAACTATGGGAAACCAAAATACTAGGATACATAAGACTCAAAAAGATGAAGAAAGTATTTACCGGTACAGACACTGTCAGCGAAGATAAAAATGAAGAAGCCATTGCAGAACTCATACAATTCCTCGATGAAAGATCATTATCTTTAATCATGAGAGATGCCAGAGACAAAGGAAGAGAAGCATTTCAACATTATGCTGGAAGTGGCAAACCGCGAATAATAACATTATATGCCCAATTAACAACATTGAAGAAGTCCACTCAGGAATCAGTGACAGATTATATTTTGAGAGCTGAAACCGCTTGCACCGCCCTGAAATCTGCTGGAGAGCAGGTAAGCGATTCCTTATTAGTCGCCATGGTACCAGGGCTTGAAATCCGACGCGAGTCCGCGAGTCCGACTCGCGCCGAGACTCGCGTTAGTCATGGCTACGCGAGTCCATTTGGACTCGCGCTAAAAGTTTAGAAAATTGAGCTTAAATATTTAGATTTTTCAAGGATATTCTATTGTACATTTTTTACTTACTTTTCGTTGTATATTTTAAGCAATAAGGAGCTTTCATTTAAACCAAGCTTAAGCCAATGTCCGTAGACACGTGCGATCGCAGATCGGATAAACCCCGTAAAAATAATGTTTGCAGATATCTTCGTTTTTTATGTTCTAGCTACCCCCTAATTTTAGAACAAAAACAGGAAAGTGAACTAGCTTTTTTAAAGTTGGTTTAATAGTGTTGTTAACTGTCAATGATTCCTTTACTAAATAAAATTATATATAATTATAATAAAATTATTATACTTATAAGAAATATATAAAATAATATGCAATAAAAAACATTAGTTCAAATGCGTAAATAATTATTAAAACGTTCAACAAACATTTAATTTAACCACGGCAAAACACGGCATTTAATTAAATATATTTTAGCGTTTTTAAAAATAGTTTAATATAGTTTAAGTGGTTATAAACTGTATTAAATGATACAGTTGAAGCTGAAGTTGTTCAACGATTGATTTTTCAAATAGAGCTTTTAATAGTTAAATGCTTCTTGCATTGCCGTAGATGGCAACTTAACTACGCTCTAGATAATCAACTTTTTAAAATTTATTCGTTAAATTTTCGGCTATTTAAGCACATTTTAGCGTGTGCGATGTATCACACGCCTTGTTAGCAGTTGCTTTTGTGGGGCGAGTACGTGTGTGATCACACTCGTCTCATGGAATTTCCCTGATGTAACGGTCTAGCTCTTGGACCACAGGGATATAAAATTAAACTCGCGTAACTTATTTTTACGCGAGTTTTTTTTAGACTCGGCGGACTCGCGCAGCATAACTGACGCAAGTCTAAAAAGACTCGCCCGAAATAGGGTCGGATTTCAAGGCCTGGGTACTGAAAGGATTGTCAGACGAATATAAATCATTTGTAGCTGTTGTTACCCAATCCAACGAAACCGTACAGAATTTTCAAAAATTTAAACAGTCGCTTAGAAATTTTGAGGAAACCGAAAAGATACGGTCCAGCAAACCCAGTGCCAGTGAGAATGATAATAAAATCATGAGGACAAAAGATACACGTTTCAAATGCTATACATGTGGTATACCTGGTCATAAGGCTTCTGATTGTCGTAAGGGAAATTCAAGAGACAAAAAATGGTGTAGCCGATGCAAGTCATCAACTCACACTGACAAAGTATGCCGTAAACATGCTAAAAAGGTCGGAGATGAATCAAAACATAGTTTTGCATTCAAAATCAGTGAAGATGAAGCGTACCTTCAAACCGATGGTGATGCCTTATTAGTCGATTGTGGTGCAACCACACATATTGTTAACAAAGATGAAAACTTTATCTATGTCGACCCAACATTCAAACCTGATGAACATTTCATTGAATTAGCTGATGGCACACGTACAAATAATATTGCCAGGAAGAGAGGAACAGTAGTTGTTTCAATTCGTAAAGATAAAAATGAAGTAGTTAAAGCTGAACTCAAAAACACTTTATACATACCGACATACCCACAGTGTATTTTTTCTGTCCAAGCTGCAACAAAAACTGGTGCCAGATTCAATTTTACGTCAGATTCTGCTGAATTGATTGCAAAAGATGGTACGAAATTTCCGATTCAGCAACATGGAAGATTATATTACCTTTGCAAAAATTCTGTTACCGAGAAATGTTGTGAAAGTTTACAGATGTGGCACAAAATTTTAGGACATTGTAATGTCGAAGATGTCACAAAGCTAGAACATGCTGTCCAAGGAATGAATATTACCGACAAATCAAAATTTGAATGTGAGACATGTACCCTTGCAAAACAGATGAACTCACGAAACCGAGAAGCCGATGTCCGAGCAACCAAACCATTGGAATTAGTCCATACCGATCTAGCCGGACCGATCGACCCTGCTGCTGCTAAGATGGTTATCGATATGCCATTATATTTACTGATGATTATTCAGGATGTTTATTTACGTATTTTCTGAAAGAAAAATCAGATGCCATGAAAGCTACCGAAAAGTTTTAAGCTGATGTTGCACCTTATGGGAAGGTGAACACACTTTTTTGAAGATATGTTTCCATCTGGCGATATTAAACGTATGAGAAGTGACAATGGTGGAGAATATACAGTACTCTGAAAAGGTTTGTTAACATCGTGGTTCGTGTTTATTTCATGTTACGCACGAACCACGATAGCCCACGATGTGTATTTTTTTAACAATCGTGGACCTCACGATCATGTTTCGTGGACTACACGAACAAAAATTAAACATTACACCGTGGTGTCCACGATAGATAGATAACTTCTATTGTAAAACAACAAAGACCGTATTAGTTTATCAATTAAATCAAAAACCGACGGCAAAAAAATAAATTAACACTTGTTGTTTTAATTCGTTGTCATAAAGCTAGCTATATAATAGATTTTAATCGTTCGTGAATCAAAATGCGATCTAAAAAAACATTTCTATCGTCGCTTTTCGTTTATATACTTTTAAAATGCGATCTAAAAAAACATTTCTATCGCCTCTTTTCGTTTATATACTTTTAAAATGCGATCTAAAAAACATTTCTATCGCCGCTTTTCGTTTTTAAACTTTTATAATGCGATCTAAAAAAAACATTTCTATCGTCGCTTTTCGCTTATAAACTTTTAAAATGCGATCTAAAAAAACATTTCTATCGCCGCTTTTCGTTTTTAAACTTTTAAAATGCGATCTTAAAAAACATTTCTATCGCCGCTTTTCGTTTATAAACTTTTAAAATGCGATCTAAAAAAACATTTCTATCGTCGCTTTTCGCTTATAAACTTTTAAAATGCGATCTAAAAAACATTTCTATCGTCGCTTTTCGTTTTTAAACTTTTAAAACGCGATCTTAAAAAACATTTCTATCGCCGCTTTTCGTTTTTAAACTTTTAAAATGCGATCTAAAAAAACATTTCCATCGTCGCTTTTCGCTTATAAACTTTTAAAATGCGATCTAAAAAAACATTTCTATTGTCGCTTTTCGCTTATAAACTTTTAAAATGCGATCTAAAAAAACATTTCTATCGCCGCTTTTCGTTTTTAAACTTTTAAAATGCGATCTAAAAAAACATTTCTATCGCCGCTTTTCGTTTATAAACTTTTAAAAAGCGATCTTAAAAAACATTTCTATCGCCGCTTTTCGTTTTTAAACTTTTAAAATGCGATCTAAAAAACATTTCTATCGCCGCTTTTCGTTTTTAAACTTTTAAAATGCAATCTAAAAAAGCATTTCTATCGCCGCTTTTCGTTTATAAACTTTTAAAAAGCGATCTTAAAAAACATTTCTATCGCTGCTTTTCGTTTTTAAACTTTTAAAATGCGATCTAAAAAAACATTTCTATCGCCGCTTTTCGTTTTTAAACTTTTAAAATGCAATCTAAAAAAGCATTTCTATCGCCGCTTTTCGTTTTTAAACTTTTAAAATGCAATCTAAAAAAGCATTTCTATCGGCGCAGACAAATTTAACTTTTCTATACAAATGACATTTCGTAAAAATACAATCGCGTCCATGACGAAAAAGTATACACCAAGCAAAAACTACGAATATGCTTTTTTAACTTGATAAAACCTGAAACAAACAAATTAACTTTAATGAAAGACTTTTTTGAAAAGAAAAAAAATTAAATTATACTGGCTATAAAAATCGTGGAGCTCGCGAAAATAATCGTGGGACACACGATCCTTCGTGGAGATAATAATATTAGCGTGGCGGCCACAATAGAATGTTTGAATGTTTGTTATACATAAAGACCACGATTTTATCGTGGTTCGTGTGCACCACGCTCGTTACACGAACACGATGTTAACAAACCTTTTCACAGTACTGTATCTCACATGAATTCCGGGATCTTCTACGTAAACACACAATCAAACATGAGTTCTCAGCACCGTACTCACCACATCAAAATGGTACAGCTGAAAGAAACTGGCGCACATTATTCGAAATGGGTAGAGCTTTACTTATTGAATCAGGATTGCCAAAATATATATGGACATATGCCATAATGATTGCAACATATATTAGAAACCGCTGTTTTGTGAAACGTATTAATGATACCCCATATGGGATGATTACCGGAGTCAAGCCAAATGTGGCAAAATTACACATATTTGGCACTGTTTGTTATTCATACGTCCATGACACCAAAAAGCTTGATCCACAGAGTAAGAAAGGCTATTTTGTTGGCCACGATCGAGATAGCCCGTCATATCTGGTCTATTATCCAGAGTCGAGATCCGTGATGAAACACCGCTTAGTCAAATTCACCGACAAATTTGATATCAAACCGCAAACCGATGAATATGCTGTTGACGACATCTTCAAATATCCACAAGAAGATCAACTACCTACACCACAATCGAAAACACCGGTCAATGAAATAACCCAACCACAGCCATCAAAGGATACAAACCGTTATCCATGCAGAAAACGTCAACCACCAACATATTTAAATGAGTATGTTACGACTGATGATGACGAACAAAATGATGGTGTTAATTATGTTGATTTTTGTTACTTATTGAATGTACCGACTAATTATGATGAAGCAATGAGTCGGGATGACGCTCAAAAATGGACGATAGCTATGGATGCAGACATGATATTAATCCAGTGTACAGAGCTCGTTACGTGGCAAAAGGTTACAGTCAAACTCAAGTATTAGACTATTTTGAAACATTTTCACCTACCGCCAGAATGGAGTCATTACGAATCTTGATACAACTTGCTGCACACCACAATTGGTTGTTACACCAAATGGATGTGAATAGTGCTTATTTACATGCACCAATCGAATGTGATGTTTATATCAATCAACCTGCCGGTTATGAGGAGGATGGTTTAGTATGGAAATTGAACAAATCACTTTATGGTTTAAAACAAAGTGGTCGTAATTGGCACAATGTGTTGCATGATTTCTTGCTAGATTTGAAATTTGTTCAGTCTAATGTAGATCCATGTGTATTTATCAGACAAAGTGAAACTGAAATTATTGTGCTGTTAGTATGGGTGGATGACATTATTCTAACAGCAAGTTCTCTTACCACTTTAAATGAAGTGAAAGAAAGCTTAAATGCAAGGTTTAAAATGAAAGATCTTGGCAAATTATCAACATTTCTTGGGATCCAGTTTGAACAATTCAATGATAGTATTACTATGACACAGTCACTTCATTTGAATTCCATTCTACAGAAATTTGGATTCGATCAAAACAAGCCAAGAACCATGTGAAATGAAACCTGACACCTACAATACCGATCACGCAGATGATGAAATCGATCACAAGAAGTATCGTCAAATGGTAGGAAGTTTAGTGTATGCGATGACATGTACACGCCCTGACTTGAGTTATGTTGTGACCAAGTTATCCCAACATTTGTCGAAACCTGACTGAGGTGATCTGATCATGTTGAATCATGCATGTATTCCGTTATAAGAAAAGTTATTATTTGTTCGTAAATACCGAACGATTGATTGTATGTTTATTGTTCCTTCTTCATCACTTGATATGACATTTCGATTTGTAAAAACAGTGTTTTATTTATCTTAGGCGAGGCAAATGACTTTAGATATATCACTCCATCGTTTTCTATCTTGTGCAATCTGTTTTAGTGACCGAAGGTCATCAGTTGTTGTAAATTGTTTAACAGGGAGTGTTGGGTTATTTTTGAGAGTTGTTTTGATATCTTGATCTATAGAAGTTGGTAAAGTAATTCGTTTGTTTCCTGGAAATTTCTTTGCATCTTTGGGAATTTCAAAGTAGTATTTCATAGCTTGTTGTGTAGGTGTAGTCTCTGGTAGTCTAAGGATATGTCCAAGTAGTCTCCATTTGGTATGTTTCATAGTTGTACTTATGGGTTCTTCTTTGCATTTATCGTATAATTTTGGATTCTTGATCTTTTTATCTTTTATAATATTTCTAAGTTGTCTTCTATGTACTACATCAATTTCGTTCTGCTCTTTCTTTATCAGTCCCCATGTTCCGAAATTGTAAGTTAATACTGGTTTTACTATTGATTTATAGATTGTTAATTTCTTCTCCCAGTGTATGTTCTGTTTTAAGCATACTTGTTTTATTGAATTGAATGCTGCATATGACAGTTGTATTCTTCGCTTCATGTCTTCATAGCATCCAAGTAGACTTCCCAGTTGTGTCTGCCATTCTGGTGTACCTAAAATCATGCATACTTTGTCCTGCCTGGCCTTCGCTAACACCCTCCCTATTAGCGAAAACGGAGGAAATGCATAAGGGTAATGATTTTCCCAACGTTGTTGTAGTGCATCCACTGCCTAGCATCCCGGATCCGGTTTCCAGGACGTAAGATGGCACCTGATGAAACAGTCTCGACGCAAACAGGTCGACATCTGGTGTTCCCCACCTTTTGCATAGGATTTGAAAGACCCATGGAGCTAGAAGCCATTCGCTGGAGTCCCGAAAATTTCTGGACATCCAATCGGCTTTGACATTCAATTTCCCCGGAAGATGTTCTGCCGTAATTGTGATCCCTTTGGACAATAAGAAAGTCCACATATCCTTTGCTAGTTGAATTAACTGGACATTCTGGGTACCTCCCATATTCACTAAGTAAGCTAAGGCTAAAGACATCATCTTGGCAAAAGTTAATGTGGCTAGATATACTGCTTTTAGCTCTAGAATGTTGATGTGGAGACCGGATTCTTGTAGAGACCACTGTCCCGTTATATTCCGTCCCCGACAGACTGCACCCCAGCTCTTTTTTGATGCATCCTTTTGGATTAAACCCCTTGAAGTGATTTCAATAAAGATTTTCCCTGGTTTAATGTTGGGTTTTTTAGCCACCACTGTATTTCCAGAAGGGAATTTTGATCCAACTTAACCCTTGCTTGGTATTTTTTCTTGGTTTGTAAGGCATTTATCAAGCCACTAGGTAACTGGTTTTTTTCTACCAGTGTTCAATCAGAGTCCGCAGGGCTGTGGACATAAACCGCCCCCATTGTTTCTTTTCCAACGGGGGGGGGGGGGGGGGGTTTGGGGGCCTCAAAAGGGCCGTTTGTTATAATTATTTCCACCGACATACGAAGATGATGATGAGGCTGTATGTCGTTTTTTGTTGAACACTTCTTTCGATTTTTTCTTTGTGTCTTAGCAGTGTTGACGACATCCTATTAATTAATTCTTTCCTCTAGTTGCTAACACATCCCCCACAAGGATAAATAACCTTAGCTATAACTAGCAATAATTTTCATTAGTACCTGACAGTGTGATTTCTTCTTTATATCTGACGTTTTTATTGGCTTATATCGATCACGTGAGCAGGCGCTATTTTTCTGTCGCAACTGGCTAAAATGTACACACAAAAAAGTAAACAAACTTTCGTGAAATTTGAACGCTGTCAAACCCAAATAAGATCCAAGTTTTGAAGTTATTGATTTAAGCTTTTAGGAGTACGATGAAATGGATCAATTTATACTGGACCAACAGTCTCTTTTAAAAAAAAAGTATGCTACGAAATATGGAAGTAACACCTTCAATAAGTTTTGTCAAAGCGATATAAATATAGTTGCTATAAAAATAAAGACTTCTCAAAAGCTACAAAACAGCTAACAAAACTCACCATTTCCAAAACTGACATCTTGAGTTCTTCAAACAAGGATAAAAGAAATCCACTGAACAGTTTAATGTGATGTCTCACATTTTTTCGTTTATTTCTGGTTAATTCCAACAATTGCTCGTTTAATTTCACAACAAACACAAACACTCCACCAACGACAAATGTCAGAATAGAACTGTGAGAATGTTTTTATTGTATTTGAAAAGAAATTCTTTTTCTTCGGTTGATCGAACTTGTATACTATCAGAAGGCATGGTTTCTACTTACATAAACATGTATTTTCTTTTTTTATCCAAATGCCAATGTTTTTGTGACTTAGATCTTTTGTGACTTTGACTTACGCGGGAAAACAGCAACCTCGGTCTGCTGCGTTCGGTCCATGACGTCACAACCTCGGTCACTATTTTCCTGTAGCGCCCAGCTAAACAATTTATAAGCCATTAATAGTAGTTTAGATTTATTGATATATCTCTATTTGTTAGCGAAAACACATTAAGTGAAAATTAGCACTATGATTTTTTAATCAAATTTCCTGAAATTGTCACAATTTTTTTTTCTTCAATTTCCCATTAAAATCTTCCAAGTATTCTGATCCCTACGTTCTGCAGAAAGTGTCTTGTTTAGTAGATTGCAGGAGGAAGGTTCTACCATTTTTTAACTATTCTGACGGCGTTTTACTTTGTTTATTTTACCTGCATCAATGTTATCTTTGTAGAAGATTAATACAAAACTGTCGTGCAGTTAGCCAATAACAGTGCTCAATAAACATACAAGTTTAGAGCTTATTAGTAAAGGAAGTAAAAATTAACTTGACATTGGTTCGGTACTCCGAGTTTCGTGTTATACACTCATCAGCCAAATTATACAAGTGAAAAAAGTAAACAAAAAAATTCGTATCTATCTATTTGACAAGATAAATTCCTAAGAGACATCATTAAATGCGTGGTGTTATAAACATGTGAATAGATAATTGGCTAAGTAATTATCAGTCCTTAGATTTATAATTAGCCAAAAGAAACTTATTTGTGTGACGACATTTAGCAATGAGTTCACTGCGTTTGTTTAAAAGCTCACTTTTGTCTTTGTAAAAGAGGATTTCAAATTTTTCTTGAAGGCAAAGAGGACAATTTCGTGAATTGTTAGTGTAGCTTTGTACTTGCTTGATGGTCGACCATTTGAGCGTCGGGGTGACATTGCTTTTCTCTTTCAAGTCCCAAACGTATGATGAAAGTGACGTGCTGTTCTTGTACTTTTTGTTGCTAAGAGACTGTTTGTGGCCATTGAATCTTGTCTTAAACGATTTCTCAGTCAGACCAATGTAGACTTTCTTTTGGTGAGCGGGTGCTGTAACTTCGCATTTGTATATGACAGACGTCACTTGGCAGTTTCCTTCCAATGGGCATTCGGGTTTTCTTCTGCAATTGCAGCTTGCTGTAACTGGTGTGTCGGATTTCGAGACTTTCGAATTATGCGATTTGATGATGGTGGCCATTCAGAAGATTCATTGAAAAAAAGCGGATATAAGAACATCAATCTGACGTTTACAAAAGAGAAAACCCGAAGAAGGAAGAAGAAACGTACGAGAAATGTAATATGGTTTAACCCCCCGTACAATAAAAATGTATCAACAAACGTAGCGAGGAAGTTCTTATCTCTTATCAACAAACACTTCCATTCCGGATACCTGAAGATGCTGTTCAACAAAAACAACATAAAGGTCAGCTACAGCTGCATGGAAAACATGGCCACCATCATCAAATCGCATAATTCGAAAGTCTCGAAATCCGACACACCAGTTACAGCAAGCTGCAATTGCAGAAGAAAACCCGAATGCCCATTGGAAGGAAACTGCCAAGTGACGTCTGTCATATACAAATGCGAAGTTACAGCACCCGCTCACCAAAAGAAAGTCTACATTGGTCTGACTGAGAAATCGTTTAAGACAAGATTCAATGGCCATAAACAGTATCTTATCACTATTAAGACAGAACTAACATGCTATGACTGTGCAATGTTTAGTTAGGGATCCTGCAACTGGCATAAGCAAAAAAGTCATGGCTGCAACCCTCAGTTTTTTTATTACCTTCGATACTAAAATTTGTAAATATTTCTTTGTATTCAAGTATTAATTGTTTTTCAGTTACCAACTGCTGATGCATCTGGACAAAATAACAGTGTAAGTACCAAACTTATTATTTAACATATCTACTGTGATAAAATTTCTTGTCTAAACTTATCTATACATCATCCACTGAACTTTATTCAAAGAAAGGGATCTAGATGTACTTTTACCCAAAATATTTGCATGAAAAATTGCCAATGATATATATATCCACTTTTTGTTAAAAGTTTATGTGACTCCAAATATTGCTTTTTAAATATTTATTTTTGTACACTTAGACGGCCATTACGACCTTTTTTGTTAAAAACTTTAAGACTAGCTCCAGTCTTTTTTGTGGCACATGACCCAATTACATATTATTTCAGAAATTAAAGACTTTCGTTCACTCTAATTGATGACTTTCATTGGGGATGAAGTCTCATAAGTTGCCCAGTGATAAAAAATTAGCTAATATTCTGATTCAAAAAAACAAAAAACAGTTGGAAGCATTTTAAAGAACATAGCTTCAACGTATCCCACAATACAGTAAGAGACATTATTGCCTGATAAAATTTATTTTTCTATAATATTTTTCCATTGTGTAGTGTGAACATTGCGTGTTTTGTCGTAACAACGTTTTTAGAAAGAAGATTTTAGGTAACCAGTTGTGTATTTAAAGTATGTTAAACTTAAATCGTCGAAGAGCATATTTTAAGAGAAGAACTTTCACGGGAAGACACTTTCACGAAAAATACTTTTCTTCTGCACGCCTAAGTTGCCCAACCACAAAAGTTTATACCTGCAAAAGAATACGATACATTGTAAACTTTTAGTAAAAACATGGTCTAATAACTTTATATCAAACTTTGATTTTTGTTCAATCACAAACCACAAACATTTACTCCTGTGAGGATATAATAATTATATAATACGTATAATAATTATTATAATAAGTCAAGTATAAGTCTATAATAACTAGCTAGTGTTCTATAATAAGTCAAAATGGCAGATTTTTTGGGGCTACCTTGGTTCTAGATTTGTAAGGCGTAAGTGCTAAAGATGTTGGACTTGCTTCAGATACTAAGATATTTCGTGTAGTGCATATTTGACATAGTGGACGTTAGCTGTAATACCTGATGTTTTTCCTAAATTTATCTATCAAAAGTGAAAAGCATTTAGAGTGTAACTGACCAGCCTGAACTAGTACGTTACAAACAACACAAGTTTAAAAGAAGGACTAGAGTTACTTTTCAAAAAAACAGTTTTGATCTTGTTGAAAGTGACTGAAGAAAAATTGTAACTAATTCAAACAGATGTTGCTTTGGTAAAAATTGAGTATATATTGGTGAATTTCTCATGCATAGCTTTCAGGTAAGTGCAACTTGTAAAAGTACCTCAGGATCCCTTTAAATGAATGTTTAAATTACCTGAGGTATTTTAAGAAGGAAAGGAAAGCTAATTTGGAGTTTTTCATATTTTTTTGGTGTAATCCCAGTATAAAATTAGGCATCCGAAGTTGTAAAAAAAGGTCACCACCTTGATAGTAATATTAAAATTAGCTGAAACTCTCTTAATCAGTTGAGGATAGAATTATCTGGGACCTGAAATAAAGTTAAGCCTCTTAAATTATTTTTTTGTCCATAATTTGATAAGATTAAATTAGGAATTAAATTATAAATGACATTCAGAATTATTCAAGGTTACATATTTTCTGTTGCAAACGTTGTATTTAATTGTGTCGATGCTACTTTTCTCATGTGGATAATATAAATGATGTCATAAACCCCTGCAACTCCTTTGAAGTGTAATCAGAAAAAAGGAAAAGTGACAAATGTTCATGCTTTTTTATGTTAACTTTAAGATTTCCTGAAATAGTATGTGGCTATATTGAGCTTTGTGTATTTTTAAGGTTCTTTTAAAAATATGAAAATATTTAATCTTTGTATGGTCAGTTTTTTAAATATGTGATGCTCTCTAGGAAAATCGACCGCTTCTATTTTTAATTCGTATTTTTAAAACAATAGAATTCCGTATTTCGTATTTTTAAAAATACGAATTGCGTATTTAAAAATACGCGTATTTTTTTAAAAACCGTATTTCGTATTTTCAAAAAATACGGAATTCGTATTTAAAAATACGCGTATTTTTTAATACGGATTTCGTATTTTTGAAAATACGAAATACGAAATTCGTATAAAAAAATACGTATTTCTAAAAATACGCATTTCTAAAAATACGCTGTGATTTAAAATTCGAAAACATAAAAAAAGTAAGTGATCGTCTCCGAGATCTTTTCATTTTTGAATTGAAACGATTTTCATTATATAGGAATCGTTTCATTATTTTTTTTACATCGTCTCATAATAATTATTATGAAACGAATTAAATGTTTTAATTTTTTTTCACGAAACGATTATATAATTTAATACGAAAAATGAAACGAGAAAACATCTCTGCGAAGCTCTAAAATTGCCGTATTTCATTCTAAAATGACGAGAAAACGTCCCTGCGAAGCTCTAAAGTTGCCGTATTTCGTTATTAAATAACGAGAAAACGTCTCTGCGAAGCTATAAAGTTGCCGTATTTCATTTTAAAATGACGAGAAAATGTGCCTGCGAAGCTCTACAGTTGCCGTATTTCGTTCTAAAATGACGAGAAAACGTCTCTGCGAAGCTATAAAGTTGCCGTATTTCATTCTAAAATGACGAGAAAACGTCCCTGCGAAACTTTAAAGTTGCCGTATTTCGTTATAAAATAACGAGAAAACGTCCCTGCGAAGCTATAAAGTTGCCGTATTTCGTTCTAAAATGACGAGAAAACGTCCCTGCGAAGGTCTTAAGTTGCCTTATTTCATTCTTAAATGACGAGAAAACGTCCCTGCGAGGCTTCAAAGTTGCCGTATTTCATTCTAAAATAACGAAAAAACATCTCTGAAAAGCTTTAAAGTTGCCGTATTTCATTTTAAAATGACGAGAAAACGTTCCTGCGAAGCTTCAAAGTTGCCGTATTTCATTCTAAAATGACGAGAAAACATCTCTGCGAAGCTCTAAAGTTGCCGTATTTCATTCTAAAATGACGAGAAAACGTCCCTGCGAAGCTCTAAAGTTGCCGTATTTCGTTCTAAAATGACGAGAAAACGTCCCTGCGAAGGTCTTAAGTTGCCTTATTTCATTCTTAAATGACGAGAAAACGTCCCTGCGAGGCTTCAAAGTTGCCGTATTTCATTCTAAAATAACGAAAAAACATCTCTGCAAAGCTTCAAAGTTGCCGTATTTCATTTAAAATGACGAGAAAACGTTCCTGCGAAGCTTCAAAGTTGCCGTATTTCATTCTAAAATGACGAGAAAACATCTCTGCGAAGCTCTAAAGTTGCCGTATTTCATTCTAAAATGACGAGAAAACGTCCCTGCGAAGCTCTAAAGTTGCCGTATTTCGTTCTAAAATGACGAGAAAACGTCTCTGCAAAGCTATAAAGTTGCCGTATTTTCATTTTAAAATGACGAGAAAACGTTCCTGCGAAGCTTCAAAGTTGCCGTATTTCATTCTAAAATGACGAGAAAACATCTCTGCGAAGCTCTAAAGTTGCCGTATTTCATTCTAAAATGACGAGAAAACGTCCCTGCGAAGCTCTAAAGTTGCCGTATTTCGTTCTAAAATGACGAGAAAACGTCTCTGCAAAGCTATAAAGTTGCCGTATTCCATTCTAAAATGACGAGAAAACGTCCCTGCGAAACTTTAAAGTTGCCGTATTTCGTTATAAAATAACGAGAAAACGTTCCTGCGAAGCTCTAAAGTTTGCCGTATTTCATTCTAAAATGACGAGAAAACGTCCCTGCGAAGGTCTTAAGTTGCCTTATTTCATTCTTAAATGACGAGAAAACGTCCCTGCGAGGCTTCAAAGTTGCCGTATTTCATTCTAAAATAACGAAAAAAACATCTCTGCAAAGCTTTAAAGTTGCCGTATTTCATTTTAAAATGACGAGAAAACGTTCCTTGCGAAGCTTCAAAGTTGCCGTATTTCATTCTAAAATTACGAGAAAACATCTCTGCGAAGCTTTAAAGTTGCCGTATTTCATTCTAAAATGACGAGAAAACGTCCCTGCGAAGCTCTAAAGTTGCCGTATTTCGTTCTAAAATGACGAGAAAACGTCCCTGCGAAGGTCTTAAGTTGCCTTATTTCATTCTTAAATGACGAGAAAACGTCCCTGCGAGGCTTCAAAGTTTGCCGTATTTCATTCTAAAATGACGAGAAAACGTCCCTGCGAAGCTCTAAAGTTGCCGTATTTCGTTCTAAAATGACGAGAAAACTTTCCTGTGAAGGCTCTAAAGTTGCCGTATTTCATTCTAAAATGGTCGAGAAAACTTTCCTGTGAAGCTTTAAAGTTGCCGTATATCATTCTAAAATGACGAGAAAACGTCCCTGTGAAATCATTGAGCCAATTTAAAACCTATTAAAAACAAACTTGTAAAATTGAGTAATTTTTCTATTCGGTTTATTCAACCACTCACTTGATACACTAATAGTTTTAAAAATACGAAATTCTATTTTAAAAATAGAATTTCGTAGGTTCTATCTTTAAAAATAGAATTTCGTAATTTCTATTTTTAAAAAATACGAAATTCGTATTTCGTATTTTTAAAAATACGAAATACGAATTTCGTATTTTTTAAAAAATAGAATGCGTATTTTTAAAAATTACGAAAATTCGTATTTCGTATTTTTAAAAATACGCGTATTTTAAAATACGAAATCCGTATTTTTTAATACGAAATTTCCGTATTTCGTATTTTTTAATACGAAAAGAGAAGTGGTCGATTTTCCTAGAGAGCACCACATATTTGAAGAAATACAGCATCATTTGTGACGGTTTTGGGGGAAAAGGTAACAACCTATATGCCTGTTAGGTTTTGACTGTTAAAATCCGTAGTAAGACAAAAGAACTACTGGTAATACCATGCAGTGATTACTTGTAGATAATTTAGAATTAGCGGTAAAGCTGAAAATGTTTACCGGTATTACCCGTTATATTGTCATTAAGTACCAGTATATTATAAGTGATATCATTAAACTGCTAGAGTTCACTTTTTTCTAAACAATTTTGGTGTGAGGTTACAACTTGCTTTTTTCTTTTTTTGTCCTGCACTTTTATTTTGTTTTTATTTAGGAGACAAGTGAGGGAATCGTGAACCCTCAACACTAGAACCTAGCGTCTGAGCTAGCGACTTTCTCTCTTAAACTTCCATGTCTCCGATAGCCGAAATATTGTCAATTAAAACGACGGCCAGTTTTTGAATCTTCTAAAACATTTACTTCGATATCATCAAGTTGACGTTTAAATAATTTCATTTTCTCGTCTCACTCTTTATTTCAAAATATGTATAAAAAAAAACTACATTTTCAAAGGAATACGTTGTGAAAGCATTAGAACCAAAAACTTTGAAAGTTTTGTTTACAAAGCAAAATTGAATGTGATAGAAAATAAATGTTTCCCAACAGATGTACGTATCACATTACACAAAACTCAAACCACACCTTCTGATGAGCTGCTACATATAACAAATATAATATATATACTGAGCTGATTAAAAAAAAAAACGAAGCCGCAAAATTTTATTCAGCTTTTTCAGCACTAGTCATGAATGCATCAACGTACGTACCTGGCACCTTTACAAAATCCTTGCTCAACACTAATTGCTCAAAAATTTCTCAATTCGTCATACACTGATGCTGATTTTGAAGCCAGTAATGAGCAGAATCTGATTATCGTGGGATGGTATTTTATAGCTTTCTGTTTATATGACAATGAGTTTTTCTACTCTTTCCAAAACAGTTTCATAAATGGAGATACATTCTGTTAAATTTTAAAAATAATATTATTAAAATCAGAACTAAGTGCTTCATCAGATTAAATACCTTTGGTATTAATTTGTTCAGTCAATTTTTGCACCTTTTTTTCAAGTTCTGAATTTTTTGAGTCTTTTTCTTATAAACCAAGTCTAACATGACTGTGATGAGTTTTACTAAAAGGTGCATTCAGTCTAGCTGGTGTATTTATGATTTTATTTTTGTCAGCAATTTTTCTTTCATATTGATCAAACAAATTTATCATCTAATGAAAGCATCAAACAGTCATAAGGTCGGTGTATGTATGTTTTGGCCTGAATTGGACTCCCCAGTGTATCGTCAAGTGCAATTTCATGTGGCACGGAAGTAAATTATCACTGGACTTGTTTTTAATTTCATCACGAATCTTCAAAGATGAATGTAGCAATTATTTTGGATCCTAAGAATATGTTTAGACACATAAGCTTGATAGTTTGTTTTAAATAAGAACATTTGTATGACGCACAAAATTGATTAGAAGTTTACTTTTTTTATTGTATATCAAATGAACTGAATTTTTTCTGTCCAAGCAATGGGCCGTTACATGTAGTAGAAATTGCCATTAACTAGCTATAGTAACCTATAGCATGCTTTATTTTATTAAGGCATTATATATTTTCAGGCCATAGTCATGCTAAGAACATGTTGAGAGCAATGAGGATAGCATTTGTCAAAAAAGTTAAGAACATCGAGGCTGAAACTAAAACACACTTATAAAAACAGTGCGTATATCCTAGAAAAGAATTCATATAAAATGTAAAAAGTAATTTTTCCGTTGTTACTGTTTTTAACACTACAGACTGTGTAATTCAGTGTTGTTGTTGTTATAATAAACCTAAACCTAAAACCTTAACTTAAATCAATGTTTACATCTGTTACATTACGATCGTTTGAAATATATTCGATTCTTAAATTCGAAAAAGCTGCATTGTTATCTTCTTTGATTTTATGCGTGATTTTCTTGATCATAAGTTTGGGTCTGTAAGGCAAACTGTTCTTTTAATATTTTGGATTGAAATATTTCAGTAGATATACAATATTATACCAAATGATTCAAGTTTGTTATATTTCTCTTTTGTGTGTTGTCAACTATTAATTTCTTATATTTTGAGTATAACTTTGGAAGGGTTGCCGTATCCAATAGACTGAATAGCTGATTTTGTATCACTTAACGAAAAATGTTGGATTTTTTTTTAATGTTTGGTATCCTTTTTTTCCCTGGTGTACTTCTGGAATGGCAAAGCAAGTATATAGTTTTAGCGTATTTCGCTTCTTACGTAACGGTTGTTAACACATTTAATTTTTTTGTACATTTTCCATTTTTATTTTATAATTTTTTTGGACGTTCTGTTTCAGCGGTTATAATCGTAGAATAATGCAGATTGTGAGCAACCTCGATCCTAGGGCTTTTTTCTCTTTTTGCCATCCTGTTATAAAAGAGACAAAGAGCCCAGAGTCGGGGTTGAAATGTGAGTTTTGAAAATTCAAATTACTGTGTTGAATGTTTTTGTTTGGTATCCCTTACATCTGTTTAATGAGAGAGTCAGTGGATTCTCCCACGGGTATTCAGCTAGTAAAGTTAATTATTAAAATAAAAACAAATTTAAACAATACTTCTTGTGTGTTCAATATCGTTTGCCATGAAATGTCATCACAAATATAAACATTTCCATGATCTAAACTGTTAAGTTTGCATCGACTTCACAATATATGATGATAACATCCACAATTTTTTTTTCTCCAATCTCTATGTAATTCATCAGGTCTTGCTGATAATTTAAAAATCCCAGTATCTAAACAATGTCTTGCAACACCACAAGCTGGAAACAACAGTTTGAACCTAGCATTTTCACCAGTGGAATTATAGTTATTATATAACTGTTTTATAACAAAAGTTACTCTAGTTACTCTAGTCAGGATTATTTTATCTACATTTTAATAACTAGTATTCTTTGGGTGCTCTTTCTCACCTCAGTTTATTAGATATCTAATGGCAGAAATCTTTAAGCCGCAGGGCTTCTTGTCATCTGTTATCGATAAAAAAAGAAAAAGTTTTTGTTTTTCTGGAATAACAAAATGAAATCGACACAAAATTTATAACTTTTGCATGAATTATAATAAAACATGTTATTAAACCTTTTGCATAAAGCATAACAATGAATCCATGCCGAACATAACAACCAGAATGTGATAAAATTCTATTTATTTTTTCGTGATCGATTAGGTGAAAAATCAAAATCAAATTGTTTGATATTTTTATTTTTTTCTCAACATGATTGTCGTTCGAAACTTATCGGCAGCAAAAAACATTTTTTAAAGGGATCATGGAACACAAAATAAAAATCTCCTTCTTGAAATTAATCATGAAGAATTTCGACTTTAATTCTTTCAAAAAAACATAAAATACAGTTAAGTATTTTCTTCGTAAAATTAATCACCATATCCACAGAACAAAAACCACTGCAAACTGATGCGAATTCCACGATATTTGTATGAAACATTTTGTGTATTAAAATCACGTTTTGTCGCTCATCCTTCACCTCCTTTGTTATTCTTAAGGAGAGTAAAATTGTGTCAAAAAGTGCATAATTAGGCGACGTCACAAGATATTCTGCAATAAAATTCATGTCTACGATACTAGGAACTATAAGACTTTTTTTCGTTGCTCCGTTGGTGTGAAAATATTGTTGCCATTTTTTTATGTTGCTCGCCATGTGTTTCCCAACTATTTCTTTTCTAATAAACTTGGCGACAGTGAGAAGTCCATATACCGTCTGATATCAAAACAAACCTCAACAATGATTTTACAAAGCCATTTTTATTGTTTAATTACTTTGCCAATGTTTGCATTGGTTTATCGCATTGTTTAGAAAGGGGCTTCTTGTAGCAAGTTTGATAATCATGGCAGAGAAAGTCGCAATCGTCCCCGAGAACCAG
The DNA here is from genome assembly GCA_030067915.1 of Hydractinia echinata. Lineage (NCBI taxonomy): Eukaryota > Metazoa > Cnidaria > Hydrozoa > Anthoathecata > Hydractiniidae > Hydractinia > Hydractinia echinata. The sequence goes on from JASGCC010000028.1 coordinate 2,383,294, forward strand.
CTTTAAGATCACGTCGCTCATTTTATAAACCTACTAAAATACAAAAATAACAAGTGTGGTAAAAAAGAAATAGTGCATCGATTTAAGAAGTATTCAAAATTAAGCCCCATTTCATTGAGAATATTGATTGCATCTATTACCATTACACATTAAGCTTAACTTATTGTTATAAATACCTCTAATAACCTAAGAGAGGTCATTTTTTCATGTCTTTTGACTTCTCATTTTGGTTCTTATTTACCAATCTCAACACCATCCACATTTTTCGCTTTTTTATCTCATCAAAAATATGACATAGAATGAAAAAGGCCCCTGGCGACGAGATTGCTATATAGCATTTCAATGTCGCACACTTTTTTATAGCAATCATACTTTTTGTTATGAGCATCTTGATTCTTAGAAAATCGACATTTTGGCCCTTAAATAATTTTTAATAATTATTAAAAAAATCGACAATTTACTTAAAAATGTGGTGTTATTTAAAACATGGTTGAAGAGATAATATGGAATAAAAAAATAAATAATGTATAGCACATTTCAAAATATGCACGACTGGTTACAATACAATGATAAATCTTCTGCTCCATGAATTTCTTTAAGAGAAACCTCGTTCCCAACGGCTGTTGTCTCACTGTTCGGATAAAAAAAAGAAAAGAGAAAGAGGTTTCTTCGATAGAAACGTAATAGTTTATAATTATTATAACTTACCAAAAAATTGATGTTTGATTATTGAACATTATTTTTACAATAAAATTTTTGGAAATCGAGCCTTGCTTTATGTTACAAAAATAATTTAAAAGAGTGTACTTTATTTTTAGAAACTTCGCTAGTTTAGCTTTTTTAATCATCAGCTAAAATTCGTTCCTGCAAAATTAACTTTTGTCCCAGAAATTTTTTTACAGCAGGTTTTTGACAATAAATTTTAAACAGGTGTTGGCAGTTTACATTGTTGTTGAATGATATCACAGTTGTATTGGCAGTAATACCTGCACAAATCCACAATCACTGAACTGTAAGTCCATGCAAGGGAGCGATGGGCTGGTAAGATTGGTTTTGCCTTATGACAAGAACAATCAGGTAACAAAACTTAAAAAAGGAGCTGGGAGAATCCAGTAGAGTAGAAATTACAATATCCTTCCTTTTTTCTCTCAGCTTTACAAAGTCAATTTCGGTACATTTGTAATGAAATTGCCGCTGTATTAAATTATAAATTTGTAAAAAAAATAATTTCTTTTTCAACATCATGTTAGGATATGTGTCAGATGTATTTTAATTTCAGTTCCAGGATCCCTTTAACAAAAAGCTTGTCTATTCACAAAACTAATATTATTTTTTATAAGTGAGAAGTATTTAGCCGATAATTTTAAACAAATTCTATGCTCGGCAAAAAACAATTTGATCTATGCTTAGGATGTTGTGTCATTTTAAATACACGCTTTTCTTTTTAGAATATAAGAACAATTTAATATGAACACAAGCCTCAGATTTTGAATAAATTGTCATTGTTCTTTTGACAAAAACTGTGATAAATAAATTAGATCATTCTAAAATGATGAACACACGCTTGTATAAATTTTAAAATCTCTGTATTCTTTCCTAACACGAATAAAACCTATTGATACAAAGCTCAAAAATTCTGTATTTGGTTATAAATTTATGCAAACTCAACTGTACGTAGCTTAAAATTTGCTGTGCTCCATTCTAAAACGACAAAACACGGATTTGTAAAGCTTTAAAATATAAATGTTTTTTCTTATGACAAAAACATAGTCGTCCAAAGCTCAAAGATTCGTATATCGTTATAAAGTTACACAAACTCAGCAGTGCATAGCTTAAAAATTGCTGTGTTTGAGCTAAAAAAAACTGAATCAAAAAACAATTGGCTGCACTTTTCATACAGAAAGAAGCAGTTGCTATAGTTAATCAAATTAGTCATATGTAAATTCATATCAATTTTTTTTAAACCAATCTGTTTATTCCAGCAGAGTTTTAAACCAATGAGATTACTTTAAAATAATAGAAACTTTTTTGAACTTTCAACTCGTAAAATAAGATTTGCACAAAACATGTTACATAAGCGAAAAAGCTTAAAGTTTAAATATTGGGAGAGTGCTTTATGAAAAGCTTTCTAAAACAGCTTCATAAAAACTGCAAACAAGAGGAACACCTGAAGTCATGATTTTTTATCCTTTTAGCATAAAATAAACATACAGAAGCAAAAGTATTCATGGTCAAAATTCACTTACTGTTGTCAAGATTGTTCCTTATCAAAGTCGCACACCCGAATTCGCACACTGGAACAAAACAATAATTAATGAAAAGCCCTTGCAGGCTAAAAGATTTCGGCTTCTTGTTGGTGTGTAATTTTGTTCCCTATGCCTTTCAAGGTTGCCAGTAGCCTGTTTTGTACAGAACTTCTACAATGTTATTCTCATTGTGAATCTTTAAAGTTTTAAAATTATATCAGAATTAAGGTCTCCCCAAATGTACAAAAAGTAATCTGTGAAAATTAATACTTTAACAATACTGCACTACACTTAGCATTCATAAGAAAATGAAGACGTTTTATCATATCACTTTATTAAATATTATTGCTTGTGGTGTAGCGATATTTCAGAAATGTTTTATTATATATACCTGCGACATGACTAAAATCGTTATGAAGTTTAAGATATCTAAGATTTGACCATAAAGTTAGATCCTACAAGTTTAACAACAACAAAAAGAAATAGAAGTAGGTGAAAGAAACAAAAAGGTTATGACTACGTTCATCGGTTTAGAATTAACAAAAGAGACCAAATCCAAAATGCGATTCTGTAGTATTAATACTTAAACTAGCCGGGGACCCTGAGTCGAAACGCTGGGTTAAGCCACAAGTAACTGTTACCCCGCGTTGAACGCCAGGAAGAGCGATTAATAAGAACTGTAAACTGTGACACACATTCAGGTGGAGTGCTTTAGTATAGTATGTCATAAATCGAGTGAGGCGCAGAACATTATAGTGTTTCCGGTGATATATTTTTCAAAAAATAGGCGCACAACAATATGGTCTTTCCGGTGTAATATATTTTTCAAAAAATAACTTTCCACAAACTGTAGCTGAAATAAAAACACAGTTTACAACTCGTGTTGCTACCTTGTCATAGCAAAAACATTTGGTCAACCTTTTTTATTTTTCAGAGAACGTTCTCGCTGAAAGTTCAAAAATAAATATTACTCCGGGCTAAGTGATTAGTCCAGGCAAACAACGTGCACATCCATATAGGTATAATACCCTTTTTTAAAAACTTTATCGTAACTTCGGTTAAACAGAAACACAGGAAACAGGCATTATTAACATTGGACTGAGCGCTTAGTACAGGTAAACTGTGTCACCAATGCGTTTAGGCGTAATACCCTTTTCAAAAAAACGGTGTTGTTACTTAGGTTTAAATAAAAACACGGGAAAAAAACCTGTCGTTACCTCGTTCAGCTAAAAATACACGAATTAAGTTTTCATGACAGTAATAGAAGGAAATATTGATTAAGAATTTTGTTGTAGCTAGCCAAACTGAATTTAGCTACTTTTACTCTTTAGCCAGAGGTAGCTAATGAGCTAGCTAGCTAGAGGGGCACAATCTCAACATAAAAATAAATAATAATATACCAAACTTTAAAGTAATAAGAATAAATAAAGCTAGCTACAGCTAGCTGGCTTCAATCTACGTTTGAAGTAGCTAAATCTGGAAATTGATTTGTTTCAGATTTACACATGGCTAGAGAAAACGTGATATTTTCATCTTAATATGTGAAAACATAGACACAATTAAGAGAATATCTTAAACGTTGATAGAACTGACATTTCTCTTCCCTTCAAACATTTTTGATTCGCAGCTTGCTGAACAAGCTGGAGTATAATCAATATGGCGTCCTTGAATTCGGTCCCTCAAAAGGAATGACTCGTACCTTAACCCCTAGAGTTCGGTTTAGTTGAACAAAATCCGCCTCATTAAAAACATAACTGGAAACGAAAATTTGAAGGGGTATCTAGCATAGCTCGTCAAATAATATTAAAATAACAATATTTGTGATCAAGTTCGTAACGCAGTCTTCATTCTTTCCCAATTTCACGAATATCGAGATATACGCACACAGCCGGTGTGGCGCTAGGTCGCGGGGTCAGGTCGGACTTTAAAAGTCGTGACGTTACGGCAATCGGTTAAAATGAAGGAGAAGAAGAAGAAGAAGAAGGAAACGACCGCTCGTTTAAATAAGATTTCTCATACATCCGAAATCTTAATTAAATAATTAATTAATTAAATAATTATCAAAAACTGATTGGTGGATTGAGAAATACCAACCCTTTGAATAGTTAAAAAATGTATATAACCCCAACTTTTTAAAGCAAAGCAGTACAGGGTTTTATGGCAATGTTATTAAAACAAAAATAGATATATTACCATTTTTATATACCTATTATTTACTGCTCAATACCTTTATTACACCAGTAATTATTTTACTGGTAATTATTTTGGTTTTACCCATGAAAGTATAAAAGTTACATAGTAATCCTGCTAATTCTAACATAAACTGCCACATTTATGCTTAAATAAAAGATAAAAAAATCTTGGACAATGATAGAATATTCTTTAACTTTAACTTATCCCTAACTTTGTGAATACAATATTATATTAACCTTGTATTAGGTATGTAGGTTTAAATTCCCAACCCTGAATTTTGGTCTAATTTTTATTATGTTTTTCCCTACGCCAAAACAACAAAGGAATTTTCTTTACTTCATTTAATCATTTTAGCTCAGTGAATTTTCATTTTTTAAGAATGCACGCACAGAAAATATTATATAATTTCTTTATACTAATTTTATCTTGCCGACCAAGCCAAAAAAATTATCTTCACTGCTCATAACAGCTAATTAAATTAAAAGACCGCTATTTTGATTACTGTTTGTTAAAATATCTCTAGGTTATATAACGCACAAGTTTAATTTTGACTTCATCCTGTTAGTCAGGACCCTGAGAGTCAAAATTACTGAAAGCAACGCAGAAAATTTTCCAAAACAATTAGACTTAAAGTAGAATCTAGGAACTTTAGAATTTAACGTTGACTGCGACTGAAGTTAGATAGATTATACTATAACTTAAATAAAAAAGAATAAACCACTAATTTGAAAATCTTTATATTAAACTGTGATGCCACCAGACTATGATTTGCGTATGCATTCTTCTTCGACAGTCGCAAGAAACAAGGTCCAAAATGTTCTTCTAGTGCCACTTTTCCAATGAACAGATTGTTGAATAGATTTTTTTTAAAAATAGCCGTTGTATATGAAAAATTTTTACAGTAACTTTGTTAACTAAGGTTTCTTTGAGGATATCAAAATAAAGATTTTCTTATATGAAAGCATAGACACAAAGGAATTTCTTGGAGCAAACCCCAAATTCAAATTGACCAATGTACACAAAGCCATTTAAAAGAGTGTTTATAAGCGAGCAAGGCAACATCTGACCCTTGTCACGATACAAACTTGTATGTTTAGCCGTTAATTATAATGCTGATAACTTGTTTATATATTTAACACTGACACCTTAATGTCAAAAACACAAGAACTTTTTTTAAATCATTAAAGCCACTAATCCCATTAGTGTGCTCAAGACTGAAGAGGTCCTTGGAATTTGTTGAACTCCTAAATTTATAGTAAAAAAAAAAATTAAAATGTTGAAAATTAATTTTTCCTTTTCTATAATTCCAGACTCTATAACAACTAGCGACTTTGTAGCAAAATATCATTAGTAAGACAAAAATACTATTTCAAAGATACTATGTCAGATTAAATTTTACAAAATTAAACTGTGGTTGACATACCGAAAATATTGCATGGCCTTTTACCCTTAAGAACAAGAACGTTTTGATTTTAAATGAATATGAATTTTCTTTATAAATTTTATTTTTAATTGAAATTTTTTCATGTTCTTACCCTCCTCCCCCTTTTTCATGACTCTTTGATTTTTCTTCATATCCAAAAATCAATCAGGCACTCAATTTTAGAATTGCAGAAGTCGAACAAGAAGCCACGTAGTTCTAAGCATTGTTGCTTTGTTGCTTGTTGTTTTCATCAGTTCATGTGCAGATTTCATCAGTTCATGTACAGATGTCAATTTTTTTTTTTTTTAAACATAGAAAACCTGAGATGGTGAAGTTAAACTTATTTTATAATCCAGATTATAACTACAGGTTTTTATTGACCTAACATATGTCAGCTATTATTTTTTAAATAAATCTAAATTCCTAAAATTACAAGAATCCAATCACAATAAAATATAAGTTGACAGTAATGCAGCATTTGTATTATTTTGGGTCAAGGAAAACACAGTGTACCTGCCCCTGTAGGAACAGAAAAGTGAAGTCTGCCAGCTAGGCAGTGCTTAATAATCCATCATGTACAGTATTTATATACAGTATTTTTTTTTCTTTCCAAGTAGTTATATTTTATTATTCTGTTTGAAAAAAAGAATAACTAGGAAGAATGTAGCTGTTCATTTCTCCTAGGATTTTATAAAAATCTCATAAAATATGGATGTTTTTTAGTGTTTTCTCCTAAAGACTCTAATACCTTCTAAGTTCTAAAGTTATAAAATTTAAATATGTGGCCACCCTTAATGCTGTTGACTATAGTAATTTTTTATACAAACTTTTCTGTTAATTTTAACACAGCTGACCGACCCAGCAGAATATCTAAACTGTGAAACACCAGTCAATCTTGTTCGTGCACATAGTTTTTCCAAGTATGACACCAGAGTCACAAAAAGCACAACTGATCTTACAAAAGGTGAGCAATTCAAGTGGTATTTTTTATATCCTTTGTTTTTCAAAATTTAAAATGAAATACAAATGTTATTTCTGTTAGCAGGCACTATCATTTTTCTCTCTCCATACTTGTTGCTGATTTTATATATAGTAAAAGTCACTTAGCCCCATGACCCTAGTTTTCTTAGAATTATAAAAAAGAGATAAAATTTTATGGTAACAACATATATGAAGTAGAATCATAGTAATAAGACAACAAATCATGAAATCAGTTATCAAGTCTAGGGAATAAATATCAAGTCAGCAAATCAGTTCAACTAATTTAAGGGAAGTTAAACTTTAGCGATGAAAAATATAACCTTGATTCCTAAAAACACTGAAATTGGTTTAGAATATTTTTTGCTGTGATTTTGGTCCCCTTAACGTTTCTTTCCAGACAGGAATTAGTAGTCCAGTTTAAGAAAGCAACTAGTTACTAGAAAAATTAATTAAGAAATTATAATTTTGGTCCCAGATAGGCCCAGGTTACTCATGCGAGAGAAAAAGTCAGCAGACACTGTATTGAATTTGTTAATGTTATTTAGTGTATTGACGTCAGTCTAATATTTTGACATTGTGGCTTAACGTAAATAAAGTTGACAAGTAAGACATACTGCTACTTCATAGGAAAATGAACATCTAGTTTGCCTGTTACAGACACACAGTTAGCATTATTTTTATAGAAGATGAATCAGTTCAAATCTGTTCATGATGACAGGAAAGGTTCAGACAACGAATCGAATGATGAGGTGGACAATTCAATTTAGGAACCTCGTTTATTCTCTACAGGGCTGTTCCACAGGACAAGGGTAGTAACAGTAGTAGTCAGTCATCATCATCGTCATTATACTCAGCTTAACTCCCAAAGCCCCCTTTACTATCCAACATATCACCTAAGTAACAGAAGTTCTGAACTCTAACGATCCACTGTTGTACATCATTAAAGCTAGAAACACTTTGTTGTCTATAATCTAATATTTGCAGTGCTTATGTACAAACTGAATGTCAGCTCTTAACTTTCCTGCAACACCTGATAAAATTACGTTACTACGAACCTCTTTGCCGCAAACTCCATAGGCCACTTTTCAACTACAAGGACGTATTTGGGTTCAATGACTTAACCATGACTTTAGACTTTGCTGTATTCACTCGCGACCCTTTCTCTTCTAGTCCTTTTTTCCACTTCCCATACTTCAACTACCTTATTCCTTCAAATTGTGGCGAACACTAAATTTGGCGATTAAATTAAGTGCTTGCCAAATTATTATTTTTTTATCCATCGCCAAATTCAATGCATAAAAATTCAACTCTTTTACAGACAAAAAAAGAAAACTAGGCTAAATTTTACATGACTTCTTTTTGTTTTAATATAAAGCATGTTTTTGTTTAAAAGATTTTTTTTTTTATCCTTTTTGTCCTTTAAAGATTTTAAGAAGATTTGTAAGCAACATAAAAAATGAAAGAAAATCCTTCCATCGTCAAATTAAATGCACGTCAAATTTGAGTCAAAATGGCCATCGCCAAATTAAATGCACGCCAAATTGAAGATATTTTTGCCATCAGCAAATTAAATGCTTGTCAAAAAAATCAATTTAGTCCATCTGCAAATTAAGTGCTCGCCAAAATTTGTACAAGGTAATTCTTTCATTGACTCTGCTCAGAGAACTAAATCATCTGCATAGACACTCTACTCACCAATATAATCAAAACAGCTGGAAATAAATGGTACACAAGATGAAGAAAAACAACACATACTTAGTCAGTAGAAGGAGACAACAACTTATTCTAATTTAAAGGATTTTATTTTCTGTTTTTCTTCGTTAAAAAAAGTTCTGTGAACTGATTCAACAACTTTACATTCACCACTAAGAATTATTCGCCTTACTGACTTGATAAATTGAAGTATGACCTTATTCTGCTTCATAAACGCATGCATAAAATATATGCATGAAAAATATAGTGTTTACATACGTGAGATAAACTATTTAAGTGTCATTTAACTACAACATGTCCATAAAAAACAGATTTAGTGTCATTTAACTACAACATGTCCATAAAAAACAGATTTAGTGTCATTTAACTACAACATTTCCATAAAAAACAGCATATGTCAACATACTTAAAAAATATTTTTTTGTGTATAGAGGGTAAAAATTTCAAACAATGTTTTATCAACCCCTTGTTAGCTTTTTTTTTCAAGGAAGAGTTATACATACTTCCAAATAAATTCTTTCATAGATCTGCATGACTCAAATCGAAATTCACAGAGATCAGGAAAAAATAAAACTTTTAAAAAAATTGATCGTAACAAGTCCATTTTTGGCAACGTTTTTAAAAAAGGAAAGGAATCATCAAAATCACTAAAAGATAATCGCAATTCTGGATATGACTTTAATGCCACTGAAGTGACCCTTTCTCAAAATGAAATTGTCAGCATATTTGCAAAGGTGAAGAACAATGAAATGAGCCAAGAAGATGCTTTGGCTGCTATAAAAAAGTAAGTGTGCTTTGTATTAATTTGTCTTGTGTAAAATTTGCTGTCTTGCGAAATCATGTAAAGGAAGATTTGCAGAAAGCAAGTACTGTAATATATTCACAAACCACAAGTGCTTATGAACCAACAGAGCTCTGTCTCATCGCAAGAAATTTAAAAAAGCCCTAAATCCGAATAGGAGCCTAAATTTAAATAAGAACAACTTGCTATTTCTTCAAACATGTATAAATAAACATGTGCAAATGCCCAACAGAGCCTGATTTTACAAGCCTATATTATCAGAGCAGCGGTGCATATGCCAGGCTATATTAAATATTCCACTTAAATATCAAACTAATCTGCAACTTTAAAAAAACAAAGACCATATGGTATTTTTAAGGGGCTACAAAACGGCTCAGGTAGGATCTCCGTCATTGATGTTGTGCTCCATCCTCGCACATTCTAAGTAAAATTGTGTAATAACGAGGCAACTCAGAAGGTCAAGGTACAAAAAAATTATATCCACTTTATTGCAACAATATAGACAACCTGTTAATAAATTATTTCTTTTTTATTATTTACTACATTTTTGAAGGCAAAAATATACATATTTACATATTTACATATTTACATATTTACATATTTACATATTTACATATATACATATTTACATATATACATATGCATATATACAAATAACAGTAAAATCAAAAGTTTGTTTTAGTGCGGAAGCTAAGGCAACAAGAGGTACTGTTAGGTAATTAATACCTCTAAAAAAAAACTGGCTTTATATGCAATTATTTGGTATATTTCTGTGCAGAATTAAGAACAAAATAGCTATCTAGCTAGGTACAAAAAAAAAATTTATTTTACCAGAAAACTTGATTTAAAAGCAGGGTAAGCGCTTATACTAAATAAATTATGGATGTAAAATGTATCTAAGATACTTTTCTGTCGTTGTTGATGTTGTTTTTGTCCTCATTGCTCATAAACTTTTCTCCCACCATAAGCTCGACTTTCGTGTAAGTCACTAAATTTGAAACAGCTCATTTTGTAGCCCCTTTAATAAGTGCCAAGAACTGGAAGGAGAAGTATTTAAACGGCCAGCATAAAATTGTTTTTTGAGGGAAAAATTAGGAACTACAAAGAAACTCCAATAACTTCTTGTGTCGACTTTTTTGAAAAACTATACTAGAACTCTTTACAGTATTTGCAGAATTTTAAAATTCTTACTTTTTGGTATATGATTTCCATGAAGGTTTTTTATTTTTTGCGCCTTTAAGGGCTGCATAAGTTAAAAATAGGCTCCTTTTTCCTACCGTTTCTACTACAACGGCTATTGAAGCACCGAACGGTGTCAGTATAGAGTATCGGTACTGAAATTATTAGTTGTTCAGTGTCTAAACAGAACTATTTTTTTAAACAAGGCACAAAAACATATTATTTCTACGAACAAATCATTTTGCATTAAAATTTTGATTGTGCCAGTACCAACGACAGTGACCTCTTGTCACGTTTTCAGTCATTTGAAGTTTTATTAAGCTCGATTTTTATTTGTTTATAAAGAGTTGCCAAAATTCGATTTAAAAAAAAACGAACCAAAAGAACATTGTTCACAAACTTGAAATTATTTTTTTAATTTTATATTTCTTTTCTGTTCGTTGCTAATTAATTAATTTTTAAAATGTAATGTGAACACGGTTCGCTCACAAATGCAGAAACCAATACACTTTTTGAACAAAGATTTTTGGGATTTTCTTTGCATTATGTGCTTAAATAACCTTAAAATATGGCAAACATCCTGGCAATAAACCCTTGGAAAACAGTTAAGAAAATGGAGAAAAAAATTCACAGACACCCTGTTAAGTCATTTCTAACACGTTTTTCATGGTGTTTTTAAGATCCACTCTGAAGTGAAACCATACGGTTTATGCATTTATTTCAACCCTGTCTCTAAAGAAGATGAATTATAGATAACAAGCTTGCCACGCTACAAAATATATTTATATTTTCCTTAAGTTCAAAAGAGTCAGTTTAAAATCTCAAAACATGCCTAAATGAGATAATGGAATATGCAACTATAGGGTGGGGATACCATTCCCAAATTTGCTCTAAGTAAAGTTTAGAAGATTCGATATTAAAACCCACACACCCATATTCCCATCTAGCACAGATTTAATCATGTCCTTAATTTGTATTTAAAAGTTTGTGCCTTAAATTCCACTATGACTAAAATGTTCTGTAGAATATAATGCCTGGAAATGTGTTAAACTCTAGAATATAAATTTGTGTGGTCGTTTTTGTGTACTTAACTTTTAGTTTCTTCCTGCTATATTGTATCCCAGTACAAATATTGTGTATATGAATGTGTCTGTTTGTTTAGAGTTGGAGTAACGAAGAGCAATTCTGGTGGGTCACGAAGTGAATTTAGCTCTGCATCAAGTCCCGAAGCACTGCATAACACACACTTTAAGACCAGAACGGGAAAATTATCAAAGTCTATGATTAAAAAAACGAGTCCCAGTGCACAATTTTATACCAAAGGTACACTATTAAATAGGTATATTTTATTCGAGGCTCCGCGCTGCTTTACTGTGACAAAAACATATTGACTCGGCAGTTTGTTGGAAAGGGCAAAATTAGTTGACGATAATTTAAAGGTAATATGCAACAATATGTAGCGATGAAGGTGTCAGCAGGCTGATGTCAGCAGTGGGGATCCCTCAATAACAATAGTCATAGCCACATGATCTGAGGCGAGTGTGAGAAATTTAAAAATGATGGGATGCTGTAAAGCAAACACGAGACAATACTGAGAATAAAATCAATTACAGAATTTCTTTTAATTAGCAATCACATAAACTAGATAACTTAATATAACTTTGCATGTGGAATATGATAAACAAATAATATTTTGTTACCTCGCCTATTTACTCAAGTTTAGCTTCTTTGAAGTTAAATTTGGAAATTACCTGTTGATACTGAAGGTTATGCTAAATAGAAATATAATTTACGTAGTAGTAAATGATTGGTTATATCTGGAAGAAAAATTTTAGCTAGCCTGCCTCGTGATTCGCTCACCTGCCTTGTGATTCTACCATTTTGCTTTTTCTTGAGGGGAGTTGTGGGTAAACGCACTGTTTAATAAAGAAACTTAATTTTTCCTTGGAAACACAGTCAACTTTGGCATAACCCTTATATAATCACCTATTATCTTTAACATGAATGTATAGATTTATTTGCCTTTTTAACTTGATGGTTAAATGTGCGATTTCTTCATTGTTATATTTTATAGACGATGATCACCATCAAAGCAGTTCAAGCTTGCAATCTGTGGATTCTGGGAACTCTGAAAGACAGCATGAACGGGTCAGCAAAATTCTTTATTGTTTGTTATACAGAAAGCAATGTAGCTTTGTGTTAGAGTGTTTGCTTTCAGTGCAGAAGGTCATTGTTTTGATCCTTGGCTTACTAATGCTAGAGACTTTTAAAATGTGGGTTGATCCTTTCTGCTTAGCATTCAGCACGGTTGCTATGCTTGCAACACTTTCGTAACTCAAATAGGAGCTTTTAATGCAGTACGACCCCTCTCGCAGGACCCTTGTTGATAGCTGTACCAATAGGAGCTAACGCTGTTGGTAAATAATTGTAAAATAATAAATTCCTAAAATACTCTGCAGCCTGCAGAATGCAAAAGCTGTGCTTAGACAGATGTGTAGGTGAGGTAAGCAATGTTTAAAATGTGCTAGTTGTAGTTTCTGCGATGTCGGCATTGTGGAACAATTTAAAAAAAAGGGCACGCTTGATAACTTCAAAAAGTCTGTTGTAAATATCAACAAGTTCAAAGTCCTTGTTGGGACAATCTTTTGAAATTTGACCCTCTTTTCCAATAAACTGTATCTGTGGTTATAGTAGTCAAATGGTTCTTTTTTGTAGAGTTGCAGCTTGGATGTCGATATGCCACCTGAAAGTATTAAAAGTAGCCCTGAACTTGGAAAACCAGGACTTTTCAAGATATTGAGGAGTTCCTTGCGGCGAAAAGGACGATCAGATGAAATTGATGATAAAGGTGATTATATTTGTTCTTTGTCCTTCTAGTTCTTTTTAACAATTCTAAAATTCTGTCTGCTGAAACTTTTTTTAATAAGAATTGTCTTTTAGAAAGAAATTTTTCAAATCAATCAATCAAGACATGTTTTCATTTTTGTGGGTTTTCGTATTAAAAAGGAGTCTTTGCAACGAAAATTGTAAAATATGGATAAAAAGGCTGCTAGTAAAAATTGCTAGACAAATTAGTTCAAAATTAATTTTGCCTGGGTAAATATGTTGTCGGCCAAAAGATTTACTTCACACAATCCACAGGAGTGCGTGTTTGACTTATCCCAGGGTCATTGCTAAAAGAATGGACAACTTTTATGCACTTATGAGGAAAGGTCTGGCCAGTCTGGTCCGGCCTAGTTAAGAATTTTTTGAGTGATTATTTTTGTTTCTGTTCACTCACTTTCCTGAAACCATTTGCACTAGCACCCCATTAGCTTGCAGTGTATTGTTTACTGCACGGTCAAGCTATTTTGTCAAATGTATCATTCCCCTTCTCCATTCTATCCGTTTCTTAGCAAATTCTTTTTTAAAGTTGAGGTCTTTTGTGATAACATCAGTCCAACAAAACGTGGATGTCATCTAGGGGGGCTCCCAGGTGTCTTGCAACCAATCAATTTTCTTGGTCAGATATTTTTGTCCATTCTCTGGAGGTGCCCAAAGGATCTCAAGCTGCACCTTCAAATCTCTTCAGGAAAACTAATAATGCCAAGCTTTTTGTGGAGGTCTTGTGTTCTAATACGCTGTTCAAGTCAGACACCACAGATCCAGCTTACCACACCACTGTCAACAGAACGCCTGGTCAATTCGACTGTTGCAGGCTACGTTTCGCAACCATACAAGAAGATTTTTCTAACACTGGAGCTGAATATTTTAAGACCGATTCCTTAGTGAAATACCACACTTGGTATTTATTGGCAATAGTTGTCTAAAGTCTTTCCATGCTGCAGTATTGCATGCACTAGTAGCATCTAGTCAACCACCTGATTCTTCAATTACATCACCAAGGTATCGAAAAGTTTTTACAGCTTTAAATGTGTCTTCACCAATGTGCAGGTCAGTCAAATTGGACAGGTTCGACGCTGTCAGCTTTACAGTTCTTACATCTTAAAAATTGTATTTCTTTAGTTTTTCTTAACTCCTGAACATCTTTTATGAACCCAGAGGTCACAGCTTTGTGACAAAGTATGAACAAACGATCTATTCTAGTCTAGCTGTCGAAACGTAGCCTAGAATAAACTCACTTGTTCATGACATAATGATATCTATATTATTTAATATCGAATTTGTGGAAAACACGCTCCATAGCCATTTAAAATACTAGTGTTTTAACTTCATGCAATGAACCAACTGTTTTAGTATTGCAAACTTTTTTTCTTAGACCCCGAGTCTTACTTTTAGCCCTTCTATATTATCACTCATGATGGAAGCATCATCCGCATATAGCATCTCCCGAGGGCAACACAGTATTCACATTTACCCTCATTTTAGATTTCGCCCCATCATACATCTATATAATATTAATTCGCCGTGTGTGTGTGTGTGTATGCGCAAGGTGTGGTCAAGGAACACAATCATGGTCTTCATAAACATAAACAAACAGGAAAAATAAACAGGGGGTTCATTTTCAATTTATCTAGCATCATTATTGGAGGCCGTAGCAGTTAAAAGCGTTAAATTTAACCCCGTGTTTAAAACGCAATATTATTTCCTAAAAAATTAAAATTTAGGAATATATAAACATATGTATTAACTATGTAAACCTATAATGTCCGTAGCGAAAAACATACATGCTTCCACGATCACGGATTTTGTATTTACACACTATATGGATTCTGAAATAAAAAATATCTGGTCTATCCGTAGACACCAAGTTAGACATACGGAGAACTTTCACTATAGTATTTTTTTCGCCTTTTGTGTGGCAGCAAGTCGTTCCTCCAGTTCAGATCTAGACAAATATGATTTGCTTTGGAAGAATCAGACACTTTGTTTCTTTTTTTCTGGTTCTTTTATGTGTACACGTGAGCGACATGTTATCAAAAAATTTAAATACTTTTGGCATTCAAAACAACATTTGAAATTATCTTCCAGGATCACATAGTTACAGTTTTTGTGTCTAGTTATATTAAAATCTTCTTTATGTAATGGAACGTGCTGCTGGTTTTCCAGGATAGCTAATGAGAGAAGGGCTCCTTAATTTCCAAACGGTTTCAACATCCCCAAACCCTGATATACCGTCACAAAATTAATTTTTGAGAAAAATTGCATGAAATAATCATGTTGTTGTCATTAATACCATTGTCCAAATTATAAAGTCCTCTAAGCTGGTTAGTTATGTTAGTTCCATAAAATAAAAGACTCCACTGATTTTTTGTTTTTCAATATTCAAAACTAATTTGTTTTGCACTGTACCATATTCCATAATCACATTTAAATATGTTCTTTTCATGCTCTCAATATTTTGTTTTATAAATCCCAAGTTTGCCTACTTTTCGTCAAGTACCTGTGCGCGCAAAGAATCACTACTTTCTGTTTGGACAGATTAGGCAGATTTTACAGATTACTGTGTGTGGTTCAAAATCTGGAGCATCCAAATGTGGTAGGCTTTTATGATCGTTCTTTTCAAAGTGGTGTATTTTCATTCTACAATTTTTGCAAATAAACTTTGGATAAATATTCCCATCTTCTTCGCTAACATTCACACTATATACCCTATGGATTAATTTACTGTATTCCATAACAGATTTGGCATTCCAATATCCCTGTTTAACGTTATTTTGCTACCACAAAGTCTACAAAACAATTTCAAAAAATTCTTGTGTTGTTCATGTTTTTCTCTTCCATTTTTAATTCCGTTTCAATTCAAGGTTCCTCGCGCGCTTCATGCAAATATTCAAAATGCCTGACTTGCCTTTTGTGTGTCAACAACAAAAAATACTGGAAATGGCCTAACGAAAATTTTAATAACTTTCAGATCTATGTGCGAAATTACACCATTTAAAAAGAAAAATGACTATTAACTTATTACTTTTGACTCACTCTTGACTCACAACTTTATCATGCTAAATTTTAGTAAAACTTTGAGCATATTTTTTAAAAACAAACGGTTAAAAACTGATTAAAAAACTGATTGGTTGAAGATCGAAGATAAATAAAAGTTGTTATGACAACTCACTCTTCCCCTGAAACAGAAAAAAACAATACGACAACTCTAGAATTGTCGTGCTTTGTCTAAAAATTACGTTTTTATACGTAAAAACAAACGGCCCGATAAAGGATTAAGTATTGGTTTTTTGTAAAAATCCAGTGAAATGCACATTGCGCATGGATATCAAAGGGACGCCGAAATAATAGCAATTTTAATACGCATTAAGATGAGTTCAATTTCCTTCTCAATTTCTACCTCCATGGCCATAGGCTACTTTTTTCTTATGTGTGTTTAATAATATTTAATGTATATGTAAGTCTTCAATGAATATTGTACCTACTTGCTGTTATAAAATTACTAAATATGGCTATAGTTAGATAGGTGTTTTAGTAATCCTTGTCAGAAGTTGTCTCCTAATTGGTTTGGTTTGAGTTTAGACTTGTATAGCGAGCCACACAATCTGAGGCATATACGTAAATTTTAATGACAATATGAAGACATTTGCTCCCAGGCATATAGCATGCTGGAGGAGGGGACAGACAGCTGTATAATTTAGAACTAGCCATAGTTACCACTAATGCGCCCCGAATTGCTAATAACGATTTTAAAAATACGAATTTAGAACGGGATCGAAATTTAGAATGGAAAATGGTGGATGTTTGATGTAATTGCACGAACAGAACAGAAATGTAGAACGGAATCAAATGGAGGCTGTGGATAAGCTTATTGCCCAGGGTAAAAAATATAAATAAGAAGCCCTGCGGCTTAAAGGTTTCCGTCATTAGCCTGGAAGATTCTGAAATTTGAAGTAGACCTTGAAAACGGAGAACAATGGGGTAAACAAATCATTAAGTATCCTAATTCTCAATTATTATTGTAACTAACCTTCAATGTTAAAATACAACTTAATAAATAAAAAATAAAAAATAATTTTTTTACATAATATATAGTATTCTAAAATAATAGTAAAAACTTTAATTGGATATTTTTATAACTGATCTGAAAAATTCTGGAAATTCCAGGAAACTGGATTGTTTTAATGAATTATTACTCAATTAATTTACCAATAAAATCCTTCAAAATTAAGTCTCTCGTTAAAGATTTTTCGAAAATGCTGACGGTGCATGGTTTGATAACAGTTGATCTGAAAAAGAAAGTACATTTAAAAATGAGAAACAAGAATACAATTTTACCATAAACTGCATTAACACCAGGTTGTTTAATTTTTGTCTCTTTAACCTCTCTTTGCTTCTTTGATTTGAAAAGGGAATTTATTAAAAAGATACAAATCAATGCCATGTGATGCACAAGGTATATTATATATATAAATATATGTATATAAATTTAATCAAGCTGGCTTTTGATATCATTGATGTTAAACACGATGCAGGGGCTGCATAAACTATCTCGCATGTCAATGTCAATTACACATCACTGCAACAATATTTTTAATTTATTAACGGGGTCATTTCACAAAACGTAAAAATTGATTTACAGCTGTTCCTGGCGTGAGGGATATGATGCATGGCTATGATACTTACTGACTTTTTATATTTATCTATTAGACCACCTGCATGTGGAGTTTTTAGGTCCTAAAACTCTGAGAGCCTTTAGTCATTTCTCGAAATAACCGCTTAAAAATTCTTATGAAATCCTTATAATGGGGAAATTCATTTGGATTTTTCTTAGAACTTGAAAGTCAGAAGACAACTTTATTTCGTTGAGTGGAAACATTTCGCAAAAAAATTTCCAAAAAACGTTTGTATTTCACATCAATAAATCATTTTGCGTTAATTCGCCAGCCCTTAAATCGTTAAATTAAATTTTTTACTCGAGGCGTAATGGCTCAGTTGGCTAACGGTCGTAACGTTAACCCAGAGGTCGTGGGGTTCGAATCAACCTTAAGGCAGTTCTTCTAAAAAAAAAAAATTTTGTGTAAAAAAGGCTTGTTGATGACGTCGCAATTGACCATTTGGGACATAGTTAGTTAGTCAGTTAGGAGTTGGAAACCAATACTATCCTCGCAGGCGAGATAGTAACAAGTAACATATTAAGCAGGCGATACATGATTTTGAAACCTGTGGACAATACAGGATTTATTTTGTCGAAATCGATTTATTGAATTGAACAAATTTGATCTATTCTGATTTCAAGAAAAAACATGGAAAAGTGAAGAACACAAAGAAGCCTGTAACGACTAATTATACTGTGCGTAACGTATAGTTATCCTGCAATAGCTGACTATCATGTTATTGGCTAATTATCAGTTCACCTTCTTTCCAAACTGGTTTTTTTGTGTAAGAGTTTTGACAATATGGAAAATGCTGAAGAACTGATTTTACGTGCGATCTTCCAAAAATATAATAACAAAAAAAACATTAAAAAAACATTAAAAACAGTTTATAACTGTTTGTGGTTAACATCACGGGAAACTCTAAGACCTATTTAATTATATACCGCTTTTTCTGCGTGGAACTTTTATATATATTGACGTTTAACTAATGTTTTTTATTGGATATTATTTTATAGTTTCTTTATTAGAAAGATATATAATACTTTTCTCCATAAAGAAAATGTTTTTAAGTTAGGGCGTAGCTAAAACATAAAAATTGGCTTTCACGAACAAAAAGACACATTACGCTAAAATTAAAATGCAAAGAGAGAATGCTATAAATATGTTGCTAAATGTGTGGTAGCATCAATTGCTGACGAAAGTAGTTTGTTTACCAACGTGTTTTGTTAAGTTTAACAAATACGTCGGCAAAATTTTGCCGATTTAAGCTACAAAACTGCTGCAGTGTTCGGATAAGTGCGGAAATTGTGACGGCACTTATTTTTCCCGACGCCTAAAATGCTGAATTAGAAGGGCTGAACATACCCGTTTCGGAACATACAGGTTGCTGACGTCATCTAAATTGGTATAAGAGCTTTTTATCCTAGTTAGCATTATTTCACCAATCTAATTTTTACTAAGCTGCACCAGTGTGCTGTGGCTACCGACTGTTAAATAATTTTGGCGAAAAAAAGCACAGTTGGCTGCAACACAATCTTCAAAGAATCTTTCTTTTGCTAAATGCAGTTACTGTACACCTTTGACTGTAATATAAACTGGCAAAAGTAAGTTTATTGATTCAGCGAGACAACAGTCTCGATTAACCTGTAATAATTGGTTAACCACATTTAATTTTTATTTAATCTGACAATGAATTTTGCAAATTTCACCAAAACGTATTTTGCAAAATAGAATTACTTAGTGATTGATTTAGCTAGACAGGTTAATCACAGGCTGATTCCTGTGTTTTTATTTAAACCAACGTTTTGTTAAGGTTTTCTTTAAAAAGGGTATTATGCCTATAAGGCGCACTGATATGAGCCCCACACACGGATGTGTGACATGGTTTACCTTTAAGCGCTCATCCTGGTGTCACTTACGATTATTTTTTGTGTACAAATTGATTTTTCTCCATCAACGAATTGTCATAACATTGTTGGTTGATTTATAGGATAAGATGAATTGATTTAAATTTCTTCAGGCCCAAGTCCTTCTGGCAGTTTATCTAGTCAAGAAAATGTACATCTTGGTTTAATATCAGAAGATTTTCAAGGTAACATTTTATTTTTATTCAAATAATTTTTTCTGTTTTGGTTAGACAGATAAACCGTAAAATATTCATTATTCAAATATTCTTGCAGGGAAAGTTGCACCTGAGGACATCACTTTCACAACTATTTCGCAAACACAAAATGCTACTGTACTAGAACAGTCGTTTGTTCAGAAACCAGAAAAGCCCGCTCTTCCACCCAGACCTGTCCGTATATCTACTGAAGAGGACGTTAAATCGAATGCTGTTACTAACACTTGCTCTGATGAAATCCAAACGAAAGATCGTAGACCATCTTTAAAGATTAAATCTTATGAAAAATATCAAGAAGAGACGGCTAGACGACGTTCTCAAGAAAAAATGCCCAAACCGCCTCCAAGACAAGTAAAGGGCGCTAATAATAACACATGTACTTCTATGGAGCAGGTTGCCCCAAAGCCACCTCCAAGGCCAGCATCGAAATCTTCAAGTGGAGAAAAGAAGCAAAATACTGCCATAGCTAATAACGCGACAAAAAAATCGATCCATACGTCGGATATAGACGAAATCGGAAATGATATGAAGGATTTAATAGCTGAATTAAATGAGGATCTTTCCAATCTTAAAAGTGAGGAAGATACAGAAGAAAAGTTTTCTAGCAAAGATGACGTATTCCATCCTGAAACGGTAACGAAAAGGAAAAAACCTCTTTTGCCTCCGCGAACGAAGCCTTTAACAAAACCAAATATCCCCCCTAATGCTACCAACACTGATAAAAAGCAAAGTGGCGAAGCCATGGCATATAAAGAAAGCATTAATGAGAAAGACATTTTTGCGAAAGAGTTGACAAAATCAACTATGATAATAAAAAATGTAAGTAAAGAACTTGAAAAAATCGGTGACTCACAAAAGAATGGAGCTGACAAAAAGTCATCGGAAAAAACGCTAACTGATGAGAATAATAAAGTACCAGTCACTATTGACAAAAATAACGTGGTTAAAAAGGTTAGCCTAAAGCAAATAGTTAGAAAAAAACTGCGAAAGGAAGCTGTAAGCCTGGACAACTGCCCCTACACGAACGCAGTAAGTAGTTTTTATATTTACATACCGTATTTTACCGATCGAGCGCGTGAACTGATTGTTACCTGCGGAAATAAAACTTTATAGCTTACATAAAGGAAACGCATCCTTATAGGATTTTACTATTTTCCCTTGTTATTTGTGGGAAATCGAAACGTGCTCAAAAATTAATACGCGAAATACGTTTATATTGCTGTTGTGCAAAATTATTAGACGCGAAATTGTTTTTTTTTTACTGCACGGAAATTAGTACGCGCGAAAATAAGTACGAATAAGATAAGTTGTCTTTTGTAGGATGGTAGTTGGAATGTACCGTACGCACTGACGGAGCGATATTCTTTTGAATTACAACAGTCCTTGGAGAGTGTTGCTAAATGTTTTGAAGAGATACGAATCCAAGAGAGAGATAAAAAGGGACTACCAGTAGTGAGTAATATTTCTGAATTAAAAATTTGAGTATATTTGTTATATATGCATCAAGATTAGTCCGTTTGCATCGACAAGTCGTGGTGACAATAACTTCACGCTTAAATCGCTTCACTCTTCAAGTTTAAATTTTCTCCATTCGTGTATTTATTATAATAATTTTCCTATGATACTTTTAACACAAAAATATTATGTTAAAAGTTTTATTTCGTTGCAAATTCTTTTAATCTAACAGTTTTACAACTCCCCTGCTAGTTTCTACCTTTTCTCTTCCCATGTTCGAGGCAGCGAAAGTTTAGTGTATATTTATTTCTCAAGAATATAAACATTCGCGCTATTGTAAAAACGATTAAAGGTTCCATTATTGATACGTGTTATGTCGTTTCTGATCCCAATAACGCGATCTAATATAATTTTAACCTGAAATGATTTCGTATCAAATTTACGGTCTAGCCCCAAGTAATCCTAGATGTATAGCCCGCGTGCACTTTATAAACCTAAAGCATCTGCGAGAGAATCAAAAGGTTTCGCGAATATCAGATTTTATAGCTGTGCATTAACTTTGTCATGGAAGATACATTAAGTGAAAATTTGAGGAATTAGGGTATTTTATATTTTTGTGGTTCAACAGACGAATGTTGTTAACATTTCTTTTCGAATAGATCCCCATGAAGAACTACGAAAACTATTGCAGCTCTCGACCTGGCAACGACATATCACTGGATGAGTGGCTTGTGCATGTTGGTCTACCTATGTTCTCAGAAGATTTGAAAGATGTAGAGATAAATACTATCGAAGAACTCAGCAAACTATCAAAAGATTCTTTTAAAAATATCGGTGTCTTCGATGAAAAGCACGTCACACTGCTGCTGCGTAAAGCTCGAGATTTTTTGGGGTATATGTAGGAACAAACTCGTACAAACCTCCGACGGTTTGGGATTGATCTTGAATTCAGAATTTTATACATAGGTTACTCTTTTTTATTTAAAGAATAGCTGCAAAACGTCTGGAAAATGAAATTTGATATTCACCGGTCTTTCCTTTTGTTTGCTTGCTTTCTGCGTGGTCAATGTTTTTGAAAAATATGAAATGTTGTGTACATGTGGAAAATTCTGTTAGCCACCCTGAAATATGATGTACTATTCCACTTGTAGAACCCGTAGAAAAGATGGAAACAGGTTTGAAAGGTAAAATATGTTTAGAGACAATATAAGTGAAATTATCAATTGGGCTTAACAGTCCTTGAAAATATTTCAAATCGATTATTATTATATATATGCTATTTATAAAGTATGCTTGGCTTCCTTGTGAAGTACGAGCTACGTGTGAGCTTCTTAATCTTGTTATTTCTACGCGGCGTCTCCATTGCACTTGTAAAAGTGGAGACGTTTTGGGAATATTAAGATTCGAGGCGTAAAATTATTTTTTATAATACATTAACTTTTCTAATTTTATTTTAATAAAATACTTACATGATATTTCCTCCTTATTTCTGTACAACTATTTTGATTACTTTAAGAGCAGCAATTGTCGCAGCACATATTCTCGCGAAATTACATTTTGTGAATTGCGTTTAATCTGGCTTAACTGCAGAAATTTGTTCTGCCATGCCGTAAATTCTGTCAATCCGAAGTATTCTTGACAAGCCGGGAAACCCTGCGTAGTAATCGAAGAAATTAAATTTTTATTTCATCTAAAATGAGAGAAGAAATGTATACGAAAAGGTAGTGCTACAAAAACACTGGGACATGTTATGTTAACCTTGAAAGTGTTAAAAAAACACGATTTGTAAAAAGGATTTTTTTAGAAAAAAAATTTTTATGTGAGTTTCTGAAGTATGTATGATTAATTTTTAAAAAACACGTTCTGTAAACACAGTTAAAATTCACGTAACATGGATTTTTTATCTCACCTACGAGAGTAAAAACTTGCATTACCGTAATGAAATGTGATACCAACCATCATAGGCGTTGAATGGAGAACGTTCAGAAGTTCAAAAGCAACACACCAAGACGTGGACTACATCCAAACAAAACATGCTTTAATAATTGAAGTTAAGAAACTGCGTTCGTGTTTAAACCATGAGGCAAAACCTCATGAGACTGGAAGACTTTTTAACACTGCTTTGACCATACTCCATCTTTTAATTCTTTTTCAAAGCAGCCAATATTCCATTTTCTATATCCATTTTGCCGTATATCAAAACGAGGAAATATTTTTAAAAACGAGGCAAGTGTTAAGCATTTCTTTGGGGGGAGGGGGACAGGGGCGGATTCACACATTGGCGAACTCGGCACTCGCCTAAGGAGAAATTTAGCCTCCCCGCACTTTCTAGAATCGTTACAATTAGGTTCCGTTTTCACTTCGCTTTTTTATATTATGTTGTAGCAGTATCTCCTTCACGGTGCTTTGCCGAGTCTGTAAGATTTTTCCTAGTGCTACGGTACCGATTTAATATTTTGTCCTATTTCATACTTCAGGCCTGTTCCAAGTGACTCCATAGGCTACCGTAAAATTTGGTAAGGTCGGCGAGAAGCACATCTCGCCGACTGTGGAGTGCTTTTCGCCGACTTTGGGTAAATTTACGGCAGTTTTCTATAGGCCGACAGAAAGTCCACCTTAGAAGGACAATTGTTTATTTTAATCGTTGACCGTAGCATATGACAATCTCGGCAAGATAGGCTGAGATTTCCCTATTTCAATTCTTTCCGTTCATCATGGCTTCAGCAATGAACATGAGGGAACGCGTAGAGTCTGCTGCAAGAAGCAATAAAATCAACGATGTTAAAATTTTGCACGTGAAAAAGAAGAAACATTACTGGAAAACATTTATTCTCTGTGTCGCCTGTGATTGCAGAAGAAAAGCAGTTTGGCAGAAAAGCAGGCTTTGACTTTACAAAAATAATAGCATTAACTCGATGACTACGCTTTCAGGTACATCTGTTTACTTTTAATTCCATTGATCTTAGATTAAGGGGGTGATTACATGGAGAATTTCAGCCCGGGCTGAAATTTCAGCTCGGTGCAGGTGGCAAAAATTTCATCCCGCCTTTAACTGAAAATTCACTCACATTAGGAATTGTGATTACATGAAAAAATTTCAACCCGGGCTGAGATTTCGCCCCGGGGCGAAATGTCATGTAGTCGCAAATATTATTTCAGCCCGGGGTGAAAACAACCATACGCATGCGTACATGAAAAAATTGTAACATATTTTCACCAAACATGTTTTGTCACCATTGCTCAGTTCTCCCCCGTTGAACCACGATAAATTTGGGTTTTCTTGCATACGTTGTAAATGCGATCGTCTCTTTTTTTGCAACAAGTAATTCTTTTTAGCTTTTTAGCAGATAATTTAGCAGATAATATGGCACTAAAAGGCATGTTCCTCTTTGCCTGTAACAACTTGTAAATAATTACCAAACCCTGCAATTGAATAGTCAATGCTGCAAGCAGTCCAAATTTTGCTACCAGAAGCAATAATATCTTGCGCATTTGTGTGATCGATAACATTTTTCTATATAGCCAACAACTCTTCTGTACAACACAACTTTCAATTTTGTTTGGATGATTGTTGTTTACAAAATTTCGCGCGTTTCCAACGAGCTACCATCTTTTCTATGGTTGTTCTTGATTGGTTAAAACTTAACTTACATTCCATATTTGGAAAAAGATGTTTCAACCCGGCCGAGTTGAAAAATGTTCAGCCTGAGATCATGCTCAAATCTCCATGTAATAGCAAAACATTTTTCAGCCCTGCCCCGAGTTGAAATTTGTTTTGGTGTAAAATCTCGAGCCTCGTATCGAAATAATTCCTGGAAATGGTGCTAATTATATACAATTCGAATAAGAAAAATGCATTGCTTTATTTAATGGGTGAAATGACAAAAGTTTTTCACATTTTTACTAAAGAAGTTGTCATGCTGATAGACTTGAAAAATGTTTGTGGTTCTACCAACATGGCGAACATGACTTAGCATATATACTTATTACAACCCTATCCAGATGGACACAAAAACGTGTAATAATGTAGTTAACGATATCTGTCCTTGAATGATTTTGTTTTGGTAAAAATTTCAAGTATTTATAGTAATTATTGCATAACAGCTAAAAGGTATTTTCAAGTTTGATTCAACATTTTAAGAGTCTGAGCCAGAAATGGTTACCAAAAAATAAAAACAGTGTTTTTCTTGCTAATTAGGCTAATAGGGCTAAATATTTTTTGACTGAATGTTGTGCTAAATCAGTGTTCATTCTTTCGTTTTTGTAGGTTATTGTGTTGTAAGGTTGTTTTTAATTAGCTATATAATCTTGACATTTTTATTTTATCGTATTTATCTGTTGTTGTTTATTTTGTTGTTACTATGATCTAATAATACAAATAAAGCCTATTTACATATGCATTTTGTGTTGTTGTTTTTTGCTTATTTTTCTTTCAGGCCTCCTCTTTCATGTTATTAAATGTTTTGTATAGATTAAATATGAAAATCTTTTATTAGTAATATATATACTGTTTTGCATTTCCGAATTACAAGAATTATATATGTCTTTTTTACTCAATCTAGTTTCTGAAAATTTATAGCGTCAAAAGCTATTATATTCACCCATAACTTGCAAAAAAAATTTCTCGATGTGGAAGAAAGAAGAAGTTTTGCTGGCTAGCTAATTTTAGCCTTAATTCTTCTGAAAACATTATTTGGCTTTCATTTAAGAATTTTATGATTGTTTTTTTTCAAATAACATGTAAGAAATGGACTTGTAAAGGTCCTGTCTGCTACATTTTGGAGTGCTGAAATAGGTAAATAAGCTAAAGCTTCTGGGACTTCGCCTCAGACCCCACTTGGGGGGCTTACAGCGCCCCCCAAGACCCCTATCTAATTTAACACGCGCAATTTTTGCTACGGAAAAATTGCGCGTTGGCTTCGCTTCGCTTCGCAAATCCGCCCAAGGAGAAAAAAATCCTGTATCCGCCCCTGGGGGATGCACGAAAATAAAGAAAGATGTTGTTTACAACGTCTAAAAAGCTTTATTAATATGGTGTAACATCCTTTTCAATATGAGTTGATAGAAAAGAATACTACAAATATTCTTGAACCTTGTGGTACAGTGACAGAAAACTACGGTGGCATATTTGTGCCACCTCGACTTATTAAAATTTAACTCGTTTTTAAGTTATAACTCGAGTTATAAGTTATAACTCGAGTTATAACTTATAACTCGAGTTATAACGTCTAACTCGAGTTATAAGTTATAACTCGAGTTATAAGTTATAACTCGAGTTATAACGTCTAACTCGAATTATAAGTTATAACTCGAGTTATAAGTTATAACTCGAGTTATAACGTCTAACTCGAGTTATAACTTATAACTCGAGTTATAACTTATAACTCGAGTTATAACTTATAACTCGAGTTATAACTTATAACTCGAGTTATAACTTATAACTCGAGTTATAACTTATAACTCGAGTTATAACTTATAACTCGAGTTATAACTTATAACTCGAGTTATAACTTTTAACTCAACTTATAATTTTAACTTCAGTTATAACTCTACTCGAATTATAACTAAAACGGTGACTTAAAACTTAACCTCAGTTATAATTTATAAGTCGAGTTATAACTTAAAAACGAGTTAAATTTTAATATAAGTCGAGGTGGCACAAATATGCCACCGTATAATTCGAGTAGAGTTATAACTGAAGTTAAAATTATAAGTTGAGTTAAAAGTTATAACTCGAGTTATAAGTTATAACTCGAGTTATAAGTTATAACTCAAGTTATAACTTAAAAACGAGTTAAATTTTAATATAAGTCGAGGTGGCACAAATATGCCACGGTAGAAAACAGTTTGTTTTAAAAGAAGAGATAGAGAAATGTTCCTTCTGGCACAGGCGCACACACGCACGCGCGCACGCCACAGTCAAACACAACAAATCCCTATCATGCTGTGCTTATCCATGCATATCAAGGTAAAGTCCCTATAATGCTATGTTTATCCATGCATATCAAGGTAAAGTCCCTATGATGCTGTGTTTATTCATGCACATCAAATCTATGCTGCAAATGAGTAAAAAATTTCTAGCACAAGTCCCTATTATTCTATGCACATCAAATCAATGCTGCAAATGAGTAAAAATAGTTCTGGCACACCTAGAGGTAAATTCCCCCGCACACTGCTGACGTCATCAAAAAGTCAACGCATGCGCAGTAAGATGTGTTAGTTTTGACCACCCTGTAATTCTCTGTAAATGGAAAATCCATACAATAAAGAATGAACACGCACACTGTAAAACAATTACGTGATATTGCGAAAAGCCGTGGGCTGTCTGGTTATTACAGGCTACGCAAGACCGAATTGGTTGCTCTATTAGAGGATGTACCACAGAGGCCACCTAGAAGGGCCGGACAACGAAAACCGGTCAGGCCTGTGACTATACTACCAACACCGGAGGCTATGGATGTCTTTGAAAAACAGGAGATGTCAAAAAATCGTTCAATCGTAAAAACCAAGATGTTGGGATGGTACAATTGGTTAGTGGACGCTGTTCCAAAGCCCATAAAAGAGGGAGTCAATAGAACATATGCGTCCTTCAAGCGTAAAATTATGAATCTCTATGATAGTGCGACCATCATCGCGAAACCCACGCTTCACGCTGAGGTCGAAAAGGAGGCCGAGGAAGACTATCTTCCAGATATTCAAAATCTATATGATCAGCCGGTGCAAGATTTCACGCCTCAGGAACATAAGCACGCGTTGCACAAAACATTTAAAAGTTTTCGCATTCCTGGTATAGGAGGAGCCGACGTCGACGGGTATATAGGGATGGTGCGACCCAACGTGAAAACCTTGGTTGGAGACCAGGTGGTGGAAATAGGATCAGCAAAGGTACAGATGACCCTAGGGATCATGTGGAAGAAGAAAATAGTACCAAACTCGGAGGAGGTTAACGACGAGTACATTGAGGTTAAGAAAGCCTTTAACAACAAGATGATGCAAATATTCCAAGGTAGCGACGTAGACGACGTGCTGGATAGGATGTTTGCCGATATGAAGACACATGTGGAGCATCCGGCATTACCCCAGAGCGGATTCACAATTGGTCGAATCCTACACCTTGATGTAGATTTCCATAAACTGAGGCTAACGAGAGGGTCCTCGTACATAGAACTACCTAAATGGATAGCTTCAAAGAAGGCCATCATTAACCCAAAAAATGAGGATGAAGCATGTTTCAAGTGGGCTGTCATAGCATCTCTACACCATACAGGGATTGAAAAAAATCCAAATCGAATATCACAAATGCATCGCTATATTCCCCTCTACAATTGGCATGATATAGAGTTCCCGACAACGATCAAAGACATATCTAAATTTGAGGGGAACAACACGGACATCGCAGTAAACGTCTTGTACGTCACAGATAAGAGGATAAACATCCTGCGGCGATCTGAGCACAGCATTAAGCGTAACAGACAGGTGAACCTGTTGCTTATCACAGATGGTAAAAAGGCCCACTACACGGCCGTCAAGAGTCTATCGCGACTATTGGGGAAAGAGACATCGAAGAACAGGAATGCGATGCATTTTTGCCTGAACTGCCTTCAAGCTTTTAATACAGTTGAATCGAGAGACAAGCATTATGGCTATTGCAAGGACCACGAGGCTGTTAAAATTACCCTGCCAAAAGAGTCTGAGAAATGGTTACAATATAGAGATGGTCAGATGCAATTCAAGGTACCTTTTACTATATATGCAGACTTCGAGAGTATATTAATACCGGTGGAGGATGATACTACTTCAAAAACCAAAAAACTTAACAAGCATGTACCTTCTGGTTGGTGTACCTATAGCACATTCGCCTATGGGGATGTACCGGACCCACTAACAGTGTACCGCGGTAAGGATTGTGTCACGCGGTTCGTGAATCATCTGGAGGAGGAGGTGAAGCGACTATATAATACCTACCCACAACAACCCATGCTGGAACTGACAGAGGTGTTAAAAAGGGAACATAACGAGGCCGCGCACTGCCACATCTGCATGAAGCCCTTTAACGACGTGAATAACCGCAAGGTTCGGGACCATTGTCACTATACAGGGTTGTATAGGGGCGCGGCTCATAACAGCTGTAATTTGAAGTACAAGATACCTAGTCATATACCTATCGTGTTTCAAAACCTAAGCGGATACGACGCGCACTTGTTTATTAGGGAACTGGGAGAGAAATACGACACACAGGACATTGGGTGCATAGCAGAGAATACCGAAAAGTACATCAGTTTTAACGTGAAAATCAAGGTACCACTTGCAGGTATCGGGTATGGCGATGGTGAGGTTTATAAGAAGATAGAGATTAGGTTTATCGATAGTTGTCGATTCATGCCCTCCAGTCTAGACAAATTGGCCAGCAATCTTACCGATGAACAGTGCAAAAATCTCCGCTGGTTTTTCAATGAGGATGATACATTTCGACTCATGCGCAGGAAGGGCGTGTACCCGTATGAGTACATGGATGCTTGGCAACGATTTGAAGAGTCGGAACTACCACCCAAGGAGGTATTTTACAGCAAGCTTAACATGAGGGGTTGTAGTGATGAGGATTATGCCTATGCGAAAAAGGTATGGAATTGTATCACCCCAGAGGGTGATGTAGTCACCATGGGCGACTATCACGATGTGTACCTCGCCACGGACGTCCTGCTATTGGCCGACGTTTTTGAAACGTTTCGGGACGTGTGCTTGACAAACTACAAGCTTGATCCTGCTCATTTCTACTCCGCACCCGGCCTGGCATGGAAGGCGGCACTTAAGCATACCGGGATTAGGCTAGAGCTCCTCACAGATCCCAATATGCTTCTCATGTTCGAAAAAGGTATCCGAGGAGGCATAACCCAGGCGGTACATCGCTATGCCAAGGCTAATAACAAGTATATGGGAGACCAGTATAACCCGGCTGAAGAATCCTCCAACCTGCAGTACCTCGATAGCAACAACCTGTACGGATGGGCAATGTGTCAAGACCTACCAACGGATGGCTTCAAATGGATCTCCAACATTGAGGAATTTACTGAAAGACGAATCGCAAAGCTTGTTGAAAAGAACAAGTATGGATACTTGCTCGAGGTCGATATAGACTACCCCGAGAGGCTACACGATACACATAACGAATTACCATTTTTACCTGAACGTATGACGATCAACAAAGTCGAGAAACTGGTACCGAATTTGAAAAACAAGCGTGGATATTTGGTACATATCAGAGCCCTTCACGAGGTTATAAGGCATGGGCTTGAACTGAAGAAGGTGCATAGAGTCATTCAATTTAACCAAGAACCATGGCTTAAAGGGTATATAGATCACAACACGAGGTTGAGAACTGCTGCCAGAAATGACTTTGAGAAAGACTTCTACAAGCTCATAAACCTCTCGGTGTTTGGCAAGACCATGGAGAATATCCGGAACCACCGCAACATTCAGCTGGTCACCAACGAGGACAAGTATATGAGGCTTGTTATGAAACCCAACTTTAAGGGTGGAAGCTGGTTTAGTCAACACCTCCTAGGTGTAGAGATGGGCAAACCAGAGGTAAGGATGAACAAACCTGTATACATAGGCCAGGCAATCCTGGACATGTCTAAGTTGATCATGTATAGGTTCCACTACGACTATATGCAACCCAAATATGGCAGCAAGCTGCAGCTCTGTTACATGGACACGGACAGCTTTGTATACCATATAAGGACACATGATTTCTATGTTGATATAGCCAACGATGTTGAGACACGTTTTGATACGAGTGCCTACAACAGGGATGATAACAGGCCTCTCCCCATAGGGAAAAACAAGAAGGTTGTGGGTCTAATGAAGGACGAGCTAGGTGGGAAAATTATGACGGAATTTATAACGTTGAGGGCAAAACTCTATGCCTACGAGAGCCTCACAAAAGAGGGCGGTGACAGGAAAGCGAAGGGCGTAAAGAGATGTGTAACCAAAAAGTCCATCACATTCAACGACTATAGACGATGCTTGGAGGAGGGCGTTAACATCTACAAAAGTCAAGTGTTAATTCAGAACAAGAAACATCAAATCTACACTCAAGAGGTGAAAAAATTGGCACTTAACAGGGCGCCGATGACAAGAGGCTCGTGCAACAGGACCAGGTTACCACGCTAGCCCGTGGACATTACCGTCGGGTGTCTACCCGAGAATAAAGCCATGGAAGTGGTGTGTTTTTATATCGCTATACTTCTACCTTATGCTCTGATCGCGTTTTGCTTTTTTCGATATCGTAGTACAATAAAGAGAATGTCAGAGCTTATACAAGTATTCGACACAGCCGCAGAATCAACCTATGAGCATGTAGAGAAACCCACCGATAGGCGTCAGGTCCTGAAGGATGCCCTACGCAAAGGCAAGGGGCATTTATTACCCAAAAAATGTACAGAAGGATTTATCGACAAGGCCCCTGATGAGGCGGTAGAAAAGGTACATGCCGAGTACGTACAACGTGAGCTCCAAGAGAAAGGAGAGAAGACGGCCAGGGCGCTGACTTCTCACGTAGTCAGCCTATACGCAAATTTGATTGGAAATATCGTGGATATCGACAATGTTGACGAGCTCCGAAAGGATATCGAAGAGGACCCTATTATCAGGGATGCGATGACAGATCTCGGGATCCTTGTGTACTGCACCCTTGGTAGATGTCTAGCTCCAATTTTGATTGCAGGGCATACCGCTAGACACATGGGTAAAAAAGAGGATGAGGCGGAGACTAAAGAGAACAAAGATGAGCAGCGAGTGTAGTAAAAAAGAAGTAATTTGTTATAAGTCCTTAGGGCTTATAACAAATGAGTGAGGAGTCTACTAATCAAGTCATAACTAAGAAGAACGAAGGTCGTGTTGCTGCTGGTAAGAGACTTGCGGAATGGAACCGAAAGAACAAGGCCGACTTACAGAAGAACGTAGGCAAAGGTTCTTCACCAGGTGATCAAGAACCTGTCGCAGGTCCTCACAAGTCGATGGATAATGTCTACCTTTATGGTGTAGGGACTTTGACCGTGATTGCGATAGGGGTTAGTGTATGGTACAAATTTGGTAGAGGCGGCAAAAATGATGGGGAAACTCACAAACCAACCCCTGAGCCTCAAAAGGGCAAAGCCCATCCTCAAATCGAAATCTTCAAAATGTTATAATATAAATGACTACAAGCAACGTTACGCCTAAAGAAAAAGAAATCCTGGATATGCTCTACGAAACTATCGTGGACCTTAGTTTCACCTTTGCCTATGCCATGGCAGGTAAGAAGTTCCTGGGTATAACAAGGCCATCTACCAAAATGGATACCAACGATGTCCTCAAGATGGTGGCTTATTTTGCTGCAGGCAGGGCGAGTCGCGAAATTGCTGTAAAAAAAAAGTGGATCCCCGCGTCCATAGTCCCGAAACCTCCAAATTAGACCGTCTAGTAAAATTTCTATTTGTCCTAGGGTCAAATAGAAACCAATATGGAGGAGGGTAAAAAATGTTCAAAATGTAAACACTATCTCCCCTTGAACCATTTTAGGATGAAGCGTAATGGTCAAACGCTAAAACAATGCATAAAATGCCTTGCTGCTAACAAGGCGTCAAGGGATCGCACAAAGTGCCCGCATCAAAGGGTGAGATACCATTGTAAATACTGTAATGGGGGTGGGATTTGCCATCATGAAAGGCAAAGATCCCAATGTAAAGAATGTGGCGGTGGTGATATCGCTAATGTTAATCGCCCCCGCAAGGCTCTACATGAAAACAAGGAGCTCATGGCTATATTGAAGCCCAGCTTTCTGAGGGTATGACCTGGGAAGACTACGAGTTCTTACATATTCATCACAAGGTACCATATAAGTATCAAGAAACCGGCAAGTCTCCGACGCTTGCTGAGGTTGGTAGGATATTACACCAATACTCAAGGGCGATTCTCGGAATAGGCGTGAAATAATAAATGATTGATCCCGTAAGGATCGATAGAGAAATTAGAGGGTTTCAACAGGATGAGAATTACATGCGTCTCTATACCCTGTTCACGTACGACATTATATCTCGATATATTGAACTGTTGAAAACACCAATCAAGATACCTTTTTTTAACCCCGGACCCTGCCCTGTCTCACAAGAAAAGGTGAAGCTTGTTGATCGATATCGCAAAGTATTACGGTACCTAGATGGCAAGATATTGTTTGATCCTCTACCCCTCGTATACAAGACCACGCACTGCCCTGTCTGTACGGGGTCTCTTGAAAACAACCACAGCGGTGCGTGGGTATGTGTCGAATGCTTTTCCACTATCCCTAAAATAGATAAGAAAAAATGGGGCTATCAATAAAATGTTAGACGTTGTGAAGGAACCTCATACGGCTATCTTTACGGGCCCGACAAGTTGTGGCAAGACAAAACGTGTTTTGGATCTGCTGGAGGGTGAGTACATGCATCACTACCATAATATCGTAATACTGTGCCCTACCCTACAGTGGAATACGACCTACCTTGAGAGGACCTCGCTCTGGAAGGATAATTATGTGTTCCTTATAGAGCCCAAGGAACAACTCTTTGACTGGATACAAAAATTGTCCTCATTGTTGGTGGGTGAAGAGACGTTATTCGTGGTGGATGACTGTATAGCTGACGAGAGCCTCGATAAAAAACGTCAACCCCTACTTGAATTGGCTATTTCAGGTAGGCACAGGAAGCATAGTTTGTGGCTCTTAACGCAGTCTTATACTGCTTTGCCAAAAAATTTGAGACGACAGAAAAAAGCCCTGTTTTGTGGTATCCAAACGAACGTTCAGATATGAAGATGATAGACGAAGAGACGAACATGATTTCGGACTGGGATGATATAAAGGCTGAGTTGAAAAAATCCAAACATGCGTGCTTGTACGTGAGATTGGAACACCCTAGGACTTGGGAAATTCTTGAGTGAAAGCCTCCGCCGAACATCGTCTATATTAGAAATGTCGTCGCAACTTACATTTAACGCAGGAGCAATTGAAACCCTGTCCAGCAACCAGAATCAACCTATGTTTAAACTTGCCGATATTGGTAGGTTTTTGGATATTGAAAAGATTGCGGAGTCTTATCGAGATATTTCCACCCTTACACGTCATGAGATAGGGTTGGTTTCTAACCAACCCCCAGAAGGGGACCAAAATAGCCATGATGTATTCGTCACATTAGACGATGCCCTGGAGATTATACGGCGCTCCAGGAAACCAAAGGCTGTGGGGCTGATTAAATGGCTTTCTCGGGCAGGTGTCAAAAAATTACAGGACGAACTTGAGAAGCAGCGTCAGGCCCTCGAGGACAGGAATATTGACGTCGCCATTCTCGAAGACGATCTAGACCATAGGGATAGTCAGCTCATGGTGCTGGGGGATGAAATTGAGGAGCTCCAGGAACAAGTGGAAACACTTCAGCAACGTACCGTGCCTTACCTCGAAGACCCTCAAAAGGATAACGGCATGGTTGTGATCCAGAAGAACAACGACGAACCTTTTCCATACCTCGCCATCTGTGGTCAGCAGGGGTATGTGGCACAAAAAATACAGAACAAACTTGCTGACTATCCCAGCGGTGAGATTGTGGTGCTGGCAGAGACCCCGAATTCTATTGTGCATTACAACTGGCTCAGGGAGCGTGGCTGTATTGAAGTCAACCCAGAGCATGTGAGACATTTCAGGCTTTGTGAACACTACACACATGAACGTCTCCTAGAGCTCGCGGAATGAGTCTTTATTTGACTCTGTCAAATGTTAGACATTATACCCTTGATCGGATAGCATCAAAGGCCTCAATAGAGGAGGGGCTCTAAGCCCCTCCTCTATTGAATGTCATATTGATCCGTTTGGCTTCGAGATACAAGGTATTGAAATATCAAAAGATGGAATATCAAAAGATGGAAGCCTATGTACAAAAACAACAATTTACAAGGGATTATAATATCCACATACCTGTACTGCGATGCTGTATAAAGGCAGCGTCAGTGACTGGCTATTTTCCCCAATGTGTGGAAAATTTTAGGTTTAGAAATGGAGAATACTATGAAGGCTTTGAGCACCCAAATGACGAAGACCTTTTAAACATAGTAAAGTCAGGGAAAAAAGCATGGTCAACATTTGCACTGAGCGAGATCGACGAGGATCTAGAGGCCGATATTCAAAGCCTAGGGCTCCATATTGTTGTTGTTAAAGAGAACAACTATGGCGCAATCTGTTATCAGGTCATCAAGGATAAGGATTTGAAGCTATCGGATTTAGCTGACTTGGCAACAATAGGTGATATCCTTAATTTTCCTATACCAGATAGACGATTGGTTGATATTGACCTTGATATTGAACCTGATGTTATCAGAGGTATCGTTTATGGGTACCCGTTCTATACTGAGCCTCCTTTGCTGTATGTAAGAGATCCGAGTAAAGAGTTGGAAGATGAACCTTTAGAGGTACTCCTGAAATTACTCTTTACCACTCTTTAAACATCCTCCGGAGGTACCTGAACATCCTCTGGGATCAGCATCAACTCTTCCGACACGAAGCTACGATCAGGTCCGTCTTGTAAATAGTACAAAACGCGACTACCTGCTACTATACGATCCAACCTGTAAGTATGTTTGCTCCAAAAGGCGTCAGTTGCACGTCTTTTCGAGTCTCCATGCCCCTCTCTCGGCTGTAACAGATAGAGGTACAAACCATCCTCGGGTAAGGGTTTATCCTCAGCGTATTGTTGCCCTTTCGCAAGTGCTACCTCATCCAGCTTCATAGCCTTATTAGGCTTCATGTTAATCATGGCAGTCTTGGTATTGTTGAGACTTTTGACGATAGTGTAAAAGTTTTTCACCCAAATACTACTATTATCCCCGGAGACCAACTCCTGCGCATCCTGAGGCTTGAATAGTCTTTCCGCGAGTATCTTATTGTAGTTCTCGACAAAGGCCGTGAAAGTATGGTGATATTTGGTGGTGGCCCTCTTGATTTCCACCCCCTTGCCTTCTAGCAGCTTCGTTACATCTGACTTAAATTCACTACCGTTGTCACACTGGAAGGTTTTAGGGTATCGAAGAGGTCCAGCCTTGTAAATGTCCTTGATCATGTCAGCGACCTCACTAGCTTTTTGGTACGTAGGGGCCTCGCTACCTTGTACCTCGAAGCTACATCAATACCCGTGAGAATGTACTTGTAGGTGCTACCATACAGCTTGTCATGGGGCATGTACAGTAAATCAAACTGGTGCATCTCATTAGGGCTCGTAATGGTAAAATGGGGATAATCGATACGTTTTGGGCCTTTGATGTGTCTCAACCATAGCAGTTGCCTAGACAACCAGTGAGTGACTAGCTTTTTGGATAGACCAGCTTCTGAGGCAAGTAATTTGATAGCTTTTCGTCCAGTCCACAGATGTTCTGGGGTGTAGTAAATTTGGCTTAGTTTTTCCTCCTCCTTCTCGGTAACGATATGTGATGCTTTTAATATGTCTTTATTATACATGTCAAAAACGTTCTTACAAATACTTGTAGGCCACAAATCCTAGAAGAGACAATGATCCAACGATGAAAGTGAGTTTGCCATCCTGTTGTGGTTTTGAGGGTGTGTAAAAATCAAAAAATTTTGGAACCTTATCATTCGATGCAATGTAGTACCTGTACATATCGTCCTCAAGTTCTCTCAAGCTCTTACCGGCCTTTATTTGCAATTCCCGTTGCTTACTGAACCAGTCAATTTTAGCCTGTCGGTCTCGGACCCACTGTGCTTGGGCATTTTGGAGTTTCTCCATAGCTTCATCGTGCCTTTTCTTCTCAGCCTCGCCGTGTCCTGAGAGTTTATTGAAAAGGAAGTTCGTGCCACTAAAAGCCAATGCGTTGATTAATTCACCTCCGGTCATAATTGCCAAGGTTGCCATTTATTTCAGTACTCCACCGAATGATAACGCCCCTCCATAATATTCAACTGGCCGTCCATCAGTAAATAGACATAGCAGCGGATGTCCCCAGTTCCATCAGCTTTCTTGGTCATGTGCAACGTGATGCCGTCACTCAGACGTTGTAGGGGTATTCCGGAGCCGTAAAGACTGTGGTCCGGGCTTGATCGAAAGTCGATAAAGAGGGCGTAGCGTTCATTGAAGAATTGGCCAATCGTGACGTTAGAATCGTGACTACCAAAGAGGTTCACGACCCCCTCAAAACGATCCTTACCGAGCATGGCATGGGAGAAGAGCTCATTAGGCTCACCCTCGACAGTGACGCTAATCTTCTCAATCTTGGGGTTATAGAAGACCTCATTGACACCGGAATAAGCCTTCACTTTTGAGGGATCTATGAAGAGTAGTAAGACGCCTTTCAAACTCTTTGCAGGGGTATCTATTTGGAGGTTGTAACTCGTGTCCTGTTTTTTTATGGTAACCACCTTGCTTCTAAGAATGCGTTCGTAGGGCAACGCTAGTCTTGCATACCTTGAAATCATGGCACTCGCGAGACCCTCGTGAGTGATCTTGTCAAACTCCAGCTTGATGTTGGTAATTTTATATGTGGCATCGGCCGCCTTGGCTGCCGTGCTTCCCGAGGCTGCTGTCCCTACATCTTTTATAACGTCACCATGCGGCGCGAAATGTAGGACAAATTGGAGGCGGTCATGGAGCCCATGCCTGGTAAAACGGCAAGTCTCTCGTCAGTTCGAACATCTTGCCCAACGGGATACAGAAAGTGTTGCTATACGCTGCAGCGATGGCCTTTTCTTCATCAGTCCCGACATACTCAGTAGCATTGACCTGTAAGGCCCTGATGGTACCGTCGTTTGGATTGATTCCCTCTAAGATGAGGTTGTTGTCCCTATCAAATTTGGGTAGCCATAGGTCTCTGTAGACCGCCAGGGTGCTGAAATCGCTGATATTCTGTACTTCGTTACCGTTCAGGGTAATACGTAAATTCCGGACCAGGCTTTTGCCTATGTTGCTGACTAGGGTACGCTTCGTATTGGTACCCGTCAGCACCAGGTCAAATAAGAGTTTGAGACTGCCAGGAAATATGACATCATTCTGGGACATGTTGGGAATATCCACGTACAGGTCTTCATTCTGGTTGATTATAGAGGGTATGTTACTAATCTGAACACGCTGCCTTTTCCCCTTTATACCGAAGAGCTGCTTCGTCTCTGCGTAGGGGTCTAATGTAATTCCGTATTGTTGACTCATTTATTGTAGATGAAATTTAAAAATAAATGGCTGATAACCCAGTATTTACGCATGAAGATGATCTTGAGGATAAGGGTGGGAAGGATGATAAACCCGATGATACTACGCAAAAACTTCCATCAACGCCGGGGTCCAAAAAGACAAGAGGACAACACCGTATTCCAGGGGACATCGCGGACGAGACCTACAAGACCTTCTTAGAAACAAAGGTTAATGGCCTTTACAAGAAACTTTATAGTAAGCTGGGGAAACCCCTTATGATAGAATATGATGATTTTAACATTGAGGGGAATCGTCTTTTTTTCAAAGGCATAGACATTACACAATTAGTATACAAGGATAATGGTATTGAATTAAGGTCCGCTGGAGAGATAATAAGGTATTTGAAGGTAGACCTCGTGCGGGACCTGGGTTTTCCCAACTATACCACTACACCCAACAAAAGGGCAGCTATCCAGAAACTTGCGCTAGAGGTTGATGTTATTGTGAAGAATGGGGAAGAGAAGGCTCCTGATGAGATCATCCCGATGGATTCATTGGATAATATCAGGAGAGTTGTACATGATACAAAAAGCCTTATGCAAGAAACTTCATTAACTAATTTCACTGCACGTGAAATAAGAGGGCTTGACCTCGAACTTCAAACCTATAATGGTAACATTAAAAGCCTAGATAATTTCGTATGATAGTGAGATCGACAAGGTGGAGGGTAAGTTGAAACAACTAGAGGCACAGAAGGCCGAGGCAGACGAAGGACAGCTAGCTAACCTCGAGAGTGAAATTGATAAGCTTGAGAAACAAATTGAAAAATTGAGCGATGACAAAAAGACTGTGCAAGAAAAGGTGAAGCTATTCAAACGTAAAATTTACAGCCAGCTGAGATACATCAAGGAAACCCTTATGAAAATCGCTGGAGATGACACGTCCCTGCTTGAAAAGCTTAAAATTTTGTTCAAAGAGCAGGGTCTGACTATAGCGAGTATCGTGTCGGCTGTTGGTCTACTGATAAGCACCATCGTACTCGCCGTTACGGGAGGAAGTGCCGCGGCAGGCGCAGGAGGGGGTGCCGCGGCGGGTGCGGGAAAAGGCTTTGTAGAGAAGCAGTTGGAACGATTAGGAAAATTCCTAAAATATCTGGCAGGTAAGGCAAGTGCTGCATTGCCCGGTATTATGGGTACTGTTGTCTCGTTCTTTTTTAGGGTGGCGGCAACCATTGTCGAATATGCAGCCAAGCACTTGTACATGGAGCTAGTATAGGGAGGGAATATAACCACACTTTTCCAAAAAACACGGTCAAACTCTCATAAAAAATATCATACACAATTTCACTTGTGACGTCACAACTTTTTGTCACGCTCCATTGCACAAAATACCGTTGATCATCAGCAAAAATCCACTGATCATCAACGCATGCGCAGTAACATCAATGCTACCATATGCAAATGGAGTAAAGTCCCCATCATGCGGTGTTGAGTCATAGAATTCAAGAGTAAGTCCCTATCATACAAAAATGAGTATAAAGGGGAATTCCCAGCCCGCTCTGTAATCTTCGGACTTTGCTAAAATGTGTATATAAGAAAGGGATGAGTTGGCTTAAGAATGCCATCAGCAAACTATATAGCACCGTGTCGGCACCAGTGGCAGCAACCCGCGACGCTCTTGCCGATCGACTACAGAGTGTGCGGGATACCGTTGCATTCTATTACAACAGGGCAAAGGAACAAATTTCGGGAGGTACAACGCTTCACGATGAGATTGAACAGGAGGCAAGGGAGGACTACACGGAGGACATCCAGGGGGACGATATACAGATGCTGGAAGACGGAAATAGGATCAAGGCATGGAGGTTCAACAAGCATCTAAACCAACCACTAAAGGACGTGATCATGCGAAAAATTGAAACCCACATAGAAATGCGCGTTAAGGTTGTGTACAGCTTCAGCTGTGATATTTAAAAGGGTGGGGGCGATGTGTCTGATTACCACAAAACTAAGAGCTCCAGGTCACTATCAAGCATCGCCGAAACCGAAGCGTTCGTAGGAGAATGCGAGATGAAGCGCCTCGATCTGGAGGATCACGAGTTCTGGACCAGGGCTTATTTACCACCTGTTAGGACCACCGAGACCCCGGGAACGTATGAAGGCAAAATTCTCTTCGATCACGTACAGATTAAAGTGATAAGCACGCGTGAACCCCTCTTGGGATGCGGCCCCCTCCCGGGCTGGCTGCGAAACAAGAGGTGCATCTACGCCATGGATGGGGAAAAAGAACGAACAGACAACCTATGTTTCTGGAGATGCCTAGGTGTGATGGAGAGGGCCAACGTAGCACGAGGAACAGAACGTCTAACGAAAACAGCTCTCACATTAGCTCGAAAGTACTATGGGGACCCCAAGCTAAAGCGTAAAGATGTGCGCCCTACGAGGCTGGTGGATCTGGAGGGCGTTGCCAAACAATTCAAGATCAACATCAGAGTCTTTGAGCCCAAGGCAAACTCTGAGAAAGCACCATGGCGACTCGTCTATGGTCAAAAGCAGTACAAAAAGGGTTTGGGCACCACTATCAATCTTGGTATGCTGGACGGGCACTGTTTTTACATCAAAGATTTAGATGTGCTGACCCGGCACTGGCAATGCGAGGTATGCGGCCAAGTTTTTAACGAGGTTTGGAATCTCACGCGGCATAAGGGGAACAAATGCGAGGGTGTCAAGACGACGATTATCTGCAAAGGGGGGAAGGTCAAACGTATGCCGAGCAGGGCCGAGAAGGTCTTTTACGATGAGGGTTTTAGCTATGATGCATCAAAATGGATAGAATACATGTCAAAACAAACCGGAAGACATATTCATCATGCCCTATGTGGTCATGGTGGTGAACGTGTTATCCGTGATGGCAAAAAGGAGTGGAAGGTAGATGGCTATGAGTCTGCCACAAAAACTGTTTACGAGTACAATGGTTGTAAGTGGCACGGATGCCCCTGTCTGTCCGAGAGAACCAAAGCGGACAAGACTCGTTACACTGTAACCCAGTCTAAGGAAAGGATGATACGGGAACAGGGGTACAACCTCGTCACAGCTTGGGAATGTGAGAAACCACCCAAAATCAAGAGGTGCTTTCAGAAGGAATTCAAACCCTACCCCCACTATATTGTATTTGACTTTGAAGCCCTCCTATCACCTTTAAATTACCAGCAAACCCCTGATCTAACATACCTTTCGAGACATGTTCCGATAAGTGTTGGTATTGCCGATAGTTTGAATAGCCACCCGACGTTCATCGAGCACGAAAATCCCAAGGTCTTGGTTAAACAGTTTGCGGGGGAGCTGGAAAAGACGCATGCCCTGATTGTGAAGTAGGTCGAGAGAATGTACCCGAAGCCTGACGACTTTGACATGCTCTCCAAAAAGAACCAGGAGTTGTGGAACGAGTGGGTAGGCCAAGTATCTGTAATAGGGTTTAATTCTGGCAAGTACGACATCAACCTGATCAGGCGGTATTTTGTCGAAGAGATCGCGGAGGGCGATAAGATCAAGGTGGCGAAAAAAGATAACGACTACATGTTCCTCACCACCTCGAGGTTTAAATTTCTCGACATCAAAAATTTCCTTGCTCCTGGTCTAAGCTATGACGGTTGGTGCAAGTCGTTGGAATGTAAGCTGCAAAAGCTCGTGTTTCCGTATGAATGGTTGACGAGCCACGACAAGTTGAACCATGTTGGGCCTGTGGCTCACGAGGACTTTTATAGCCGTCTAGGTGGGAGAAACACACTATCTGGCGAGGAGTACGAGACATTCCGCGCTGAGTTTTACAGGCGAGGCTGTGTCACCATGATGAACTGGCTGCGCGAGTACAACCTAGCCGATGTGGAACCATTCATTGAAGCCGTGGACAGGACGAGGTTGCAGTATTATGGGGATGAAATCGATATTTTGAAGGACGCGGTAAGTATCCCGGGTGTATCAATGCGCTACGTTCTGAACAAGTCCCTACGGCTGAACCCCAAGCTAGAGCTATACGCTCCGAGAAACCCATGCAGGCATAGGTGCGAGGACTCTTGCCACGCCAAGAGTTGTAAGAGTTGTAAACAGGTACAGAAGGCATGTGAAAAATGCACGAGGAATGAGGCCTACGACCTTTTGCGGACGGGGATGGTGGGTGGCCCCGCGATCGTATTCTGTAGATACCACGAACGAGACGTGACGGGTATCAGATCTCACGTGTACAGCGAGCCCCACAAGTGTAGGACCATCCTAGGGTACGACGCAAACATGCTCTACCCGAGTACCTTGATGCAAGAATTTCCTTGTGGGAAGGAACAGTTGATCAAGGTGGCCACACCGGCATCAGCACATAACCTAGAGCTACTGGCGCGAGGTGTGGTGGATGGGTCGTTGTTTGGCTTTGCCCAGGTTGATATCGAGGTACCTAAGTATCTGCGCGAAAAGTTTAGTGAAATGTCCCCACTGTTTGTGGTGAAAGAAATACCTGATGATCAAATCCCCAAGCATATGCACGAATACTTAAAAACTACGGGCCGCAAGAGTGTTCCGGGTACACGTAAGCTTTTGGGGTTGCTAAGGGCTGAAAAGATCTTACTGTATACCCCTGTGCTAAAATGGTACCTTGACCATGGCCTGAAAGTGACTGCCTTTTACCAGTTTCTCAAGTATGCTAGAGGTAGGCCCTTTGAATGGTTCCCGGAAGAGATTGCCGATGCAAGACGACAGGCTGATAAAGACCCCGATAAACGTATTGCGGGAGATACGGCAAAGTTGAAAGGCAACTCGTTCTACGGCAAAATGATTAAAGATTTGGCGAGGCACGCAAATACTACATTTACGAGGGATGAAAAGGAGGTTGATGCAGCCCTGCGAAGCCCGTACCTAGAGGACCTTGAAGAGATTGGAGATGCTTACGAGCTGAGAAGGGGCAAACACAAATGTAGTATCGATAGAGCCTACCAGTGTGGTATTTCAGTGTACCAACTAGCCAAGCTTCGGATGTTGGAATTTTACTACGATTTTCTGGACAAGTATGTGGATCGTCGAGACTTTGAGTACATCTACATGGACACTGACAGTGCGTATTTTGCCATCTCTGGAGAAGAGTTGAGAGATGTCGTTCGCCCCGAACTGCTTGACACTTACAACAAGGACGTGAAAAATTGGCTCGTCACCGA
Source organism: Hydractinia echinata (assembly GCA_030067915.1). Lineage (NCBI taxonomy): Eukaryota > Metazoa > Cnidaria > Hydrozoa > Anthoathecata > Hydractiniidae > Hydractinia > Hydractinia echinata. The sequence goes on from JASGCC010000028.1 coordinate 2,427,344, forward strand.
TAAGTACTCAAGTCGGACGGGAGGGTTATTCAAAGCGGAATTCATTGGGTTTCGGATGATTGCCCTGACAGCCAAGTGTTATTTCGTTGAGGGTAAAGAGGGTACGAAATTTTCATGCAAGGGCATGTCAAAGAGACAAAATGCTGTGACCTGGAGTAGATACATGAGTGCGCTGGGGGGTGGTTTAGACATGGCCAAAAACGTAGGCTTTCGGGTACACAACCAGGGTATGGTTACGTACGAACAAAACAAGCTCGGGCTCTCGGCCTTCTACGATAAAAGAGTTGTACACGATGACGGGATACATACCTCCCCACTTGTTTTTTAATTACTAAATGGAAGTGTGTTTGTATATCGCTGTACTTCTACCGTATACCCTGATCGCATTTTGTTTTTTCCATTACAGAAAGTTACTAATAAAGATGTCAGATCTTGCACAAGTATTCGACACAGCCTCAGAAAATTTTGAACATGTAGAGAAACCCACCGACAAACGCCAAGCCTTGAAAGAAGCCCTACGTAAGGGCAAGGGGCATCTACTACCTAAAAATTGTACAGAAGGGTTTATCGACAAGGCTCCAGATGAGGCGGTAGAAAAGGTGCATGCCGAGTATGTACAACGTGAGCTCCAAGAGAAGGGGGAGAAAACGGCTAGGGCGCTGTCTACTCACGTAGTCAGCCTGTATGCAAATTTGATTGGGAATATCGTGGATATCGACAGCGTCGATGAATTGCGCAGGGATATTGAAGAAGATCCTATTATCCGAGACTCTATGACGGATCTCGGGATCCTTGTCTACTGTACAATCGGTAGATGCTTAGCACCCCTCTTGGTGGCAGGGCATACGGCCCGGCATATGGGTAAAAAGAAACAGGAGGAGGAGGAGGCGGAGGCTAAGGAAGAGCCTCGGACGGTATAATATAAAATGAGTGAAGGAGAACAAAAACAAGAAGAGAGAGTCATTACAAAACCAGTAAAGCATCCAGGGCGTGTGGCCCAAGGACACAAGTTGGCGGCACTGATGAAAAACAGGAAGGAACAACTTAGGCAACAAGAGGGAACAGTAGAGCCTGCAGTCAAAGCCTCTTCTGGGGCCAGTTCCGTACAGTCAGTATATATGTACGGGGTAGGGACCTTGGCCGTGTTGGCGATAGGGGTCGGTGTTTGGTACAGGTTTGGAAGGGGTGAAAATGAAGCTAACAAGCCGGCGACTAATCCGGAGCCTCGGCAGGGCAAAGCCCAGCCAAATATTGATATTTTCAAGATGCGGTAATAATACGGTAATAATAAATGACAGCAAGCAACGTAACCCCAAAAGAGAAGGAGATTTTAGATATGCTATACGAAACCGTCGTAGACCTATCTTTTACCTTTGCCTATGCCATGGCAGGTAAAAAGTTTTTGGGTATTTCAAGGCCCTCCGCCAAAATGGACATAAATGACGTCCTTAAGATGACGGCGTACTTTGCAGCAGGGAGAGCAAGTCGTGAAATGGCTGTCTCCAAAAAGTGGATCTCCGAGTCCCTAATACCCAAACCAAAATAGACCGCCTAGTGAAATTTCTATCTCTCTACGAGAGATAGAAATTAATATGGAGGAGGGTAAAAAATGCTCAAAATGCTCCCTAAACAATTTTAGGATCAAGCGTAATGGTCGAATATTAAGGCAGCGCATCAAATGCCTCGCTGCTAACAAGGCTTCAAGGGCCCGTACAAAGTGCCGTACCCGCAACCAGCCTCTACATGAAAATAAGGAGCTCATGACTATACTGCGGGCCCATATTGAAGCCCAGTTTTCTGAAGGTATGACATGGGAAGACTACGAGTATTTGCACATTGATCACAAGATTCCGTTTAAGTATATAGAAACAGGGAGGTATCCGACGCTTGCTGATGTTGCCAAGGCATTGCACAAGGCGAGTTTATTCATAGTAAATGGAGGCCAAAAAATGTTCCAAGTGCAAGCACATCCTAGCCCCAGGCATGTTTAAGATTAGGGGGAATAGTAGAACAAAAAGTTGCATAGGTTGCCTGGATAAAGCGAAGCGGAAGCGGCGTACCAAATGCAAGGACCCTGTTATCGAACACGAAATGGACCCTCTTGCCATTGAACGTGAAATTAGGGGGCTTAAACAGGATGAGAATTACCTACTTTTGTATACCCTGTTGACATACGACATCATGCTCCGATACATTGAACTCATCGGATCACCACCTGGGAGCCAGGAAAAGGCATTACTCGTCAAGCAGTATCGTAAGGTACTGCGGTGCCTACATGGTAAATTAACATATTCTCCACTACCCCTCGAATACCAGGCTCGAAATACTAAATTATGCCCTACCTGCCGGGGGTATTTGGTAAACAATCACGGTGGTGTGTTGATTTGCTCAACCTGCGCCGCCCTGTATCCTAAAATCCATGATAGAAAGTGGTCGAATTATTAATAAAATGTTGGATGTCGTAAGAGATCCGCATACGGCAATCTTCACCGGCCCGACAAGTTGTGGCAAGACACAACGTGTCCTACACCTACTGGAAAATGAGTCTTTTCGTCGTGGACGACATGATAGCCGACGAGAGTCTCGACAAACGGCGACAGTTCCTACTTGAATTAGCTATTTCGGGTAGGCATAGGAAGCATAGCTTGTGGCTCTTGACACAAGCGTACACGGCTCTTCCTAAGACTCTCAGACGCCAAAAGAAAGCCCTGTTTTTTGTGGTATCCGAACGAACGCTCAGATATGAAAATGATAGATGAAGAGACGAACATGATCCCCGACTGGTGTGAGATCAAGGCTGATTTGAAAAAATCCAAACATGCATGCCTGTATGTGAGACTGGAGCACCCTAGGACCTGGAAGATTCTCGAATGACCACGATGAAATCCTCTAGTAAGCATTGGTATATAGAAAATGTCGTTGCAAGTTATGTTCCACGCAGGAGCCATCGAGACTTTATCCAACTGCCAGGATCAACCTATGTTTAAACGCGCCGATCTTGGTAGATTTTTGGGCATTGAAAAGATTGCGGAGTCCTATCGAGATATTCCTACCCTTGCGCGTCATGAGATATGGTTGGTTACTAACCAACCACAAAAACAAGACCAAAATAGCCATGACGCATTTGTCACATTAGACAATGCATTAGAGATAGTTCGTCGTTCCAGAAAGCCCAAGGCTGTAGGGCTAATCAAATGGCTGGCCAGGGCAGGCGTCCAAAAACTACAAGATGTAATTAAAGAGCATCGCCAGGCCCTAGAGGACAGGGATGGGGCCCTGGCCTTACTCGGTGATAAAATTGAGGATAGGGACAACCAACTCGTGGCACTCGGGGATGAAATTGAGGAGCTACAGCAAAGTGCCGTGCCCTACCTCGAAGATCCTGGAAAAGATAACAGTATGGTAATTATCCAGAAGAACAACGACGATCCCTGGCCATACCTGGCCATACCTGGCCATCTGTGGTCAACAGGGGTATGTAGCGCAAAAAATAACTTGACTACCCCAAGGGTGAAATTGTGGTACTGGCAGAGACCCCGAATTCTATTGTCCATTACAACTGGCTTCGAGAACGTGGATGTATAGAGGTAAACCCGGAGAGGGTCAGACATTTTAGGCTCGGTGAACACTACACACATGAACGTTTCCTAGAGCTCGCGGAATGATATGACTTAAACGGGCACTTATTTTAATACTCACAGGGGTATTAAAATTATCATTTTTTGACCCTTTTGGGTATATGTTAAAAGCCAGTGAAATATCAAAAGATGGAAGCATACATAAAACAAAATCAATTTACAATGAACTACGATATACAAGTACCCGTACTACACTGTTGTATCAAGGCAAGGTCAGTGACTGGATATTGCCCTACCTGCCTGGAAAATTTTAAATATCGAGATGGGGTATACTACGAGGGGTTTGAATATAAAACCGACGAAGAGCTTTTAAACAGGGTAGTGTCAGGCGAAAAAGCATGGGGTACATTTGTAAGAAGCGAGATTGACGAGGATTTAGAGGATGATATTGAACGTCTAGGGCTCTATATCGTTGCGGCTAAAGAGAACAACTATGGTGCACTCTGTTACCAGGTCATCAAGGATAGGGATTTGAAGCTATCGGATTTGGCTGATATATCAACAATAGGCAATATGCTCAACTTTCCGATACCGGATAGACGTCTAGTCGATATTGATTTGGAAAATGAACCCAATGTCATCAAAGGTATCGTCTATGTATACCCGTTCTATACCCTACATCCTTTGGATTATCTGCGAGATCCTCATGATGATGATGACGAAGATGATGATGAGATGATGAAATAGATTTGGATGCCCTAGGGGAACGAAGAGCTATTACCACTCTTTGATAACATCCGGAGGTACCTGAACATCTTCAGGAATTAGCATGAGTTCTTCTGACACGAAGCTACGATCAGGGCCGTCCTTCAAATAGTACAAAATACGGCTACCCGCTACGATACGATCCAACCTGTAAGTATGTTTGTTCCAAACGGCGTCGGTTGCGCGCCTTTTCGAATCACCATGCTCCTCCCCTGGCTGTAGCAGATAGAGATAAAGACCATCCTCGGGTAAGGGTTTTTCTTCGGGGTATTCTTGACTTTTCGCAAGCGGGGCATCATCGAGTTTAATAGCCTTGTTAGGTTTTAGGCCAATCATGGCAGTCTTGGTATTATTTAGACTTTTTACTATAGTGTACAGATGCTTGACCCAAATGGTACTAGGCTCCCCAGAGACCAACTCTTGTGCATCTTGAGGCTTAAAGAGTCTTTCGGCATGTACCTTGTTATAAGACTCTACAAAGGCCGTGAATGTATGGTGGTATTTGGTGGTGGCCCGTTTGATCTCCACCCCCTTATCCTCTAGCAATTTTGTTACATCTGACTTAAATTCGGAGCCATTGTCACATTGAAAAGTTTTGGGGCATCGTAAAGGTCCCGCTTTATAAATGTCCCTAATCATAACCGCGACCTCGCTAGCTTTTTTCGTCCGTAGAGGTCTCGCGACCTTGTACCTTGAAGCAACGTCAATGCCTGTCAGGATGTACTTGTACGTATTGCCATACAACCGATCATGGGGCATGTACAGTAGATCAAACTGATGCATTTCGTTAGGCCTCGTAACGGTAAAATGGGGGTAGTCTATACGTTTAGGACCTTTGATATGCCGGAGAAATAAGAGCTGCCTGGATAGCCAGTGGGTGACTAGCTTTTTGGATAGGCCGCTCTCCTTCGCAAGCAATTTGATAGCCTTGCGTTCAATCCGCACATGTTCTGGCATGTAGTAGATATTGCTTAGCTTTTCTGCCTCTTCTTCCGTAACAACGTGCGTTTTTGACATGTCTTTATTATATGTCAAAAACGTTCTTACAAATACTTGTATGCCACGAACCCTAGCAGGGACAGTGATCCAAGGATGAAGGTCAATTCCCCATCTTGTTGCTGCTTGGAGGGCGTGTAAAAATCTTTCAATTGCGGGGCCTTCTCGTTTGAGGCTATATAATACCTGTACATGTCGTCATCCAATTGTCTCAGACTCTTACCGGCCCTTATCTGCATTTCCCGTTGCTTGCCGAACCAGTCGATCTTGGCTTGTCGATCTTGTACCCACTTTGCCTGGGCTGCTTGTAGTTGCTCCATGGCCTTATCGTGTCTTTTCCGTTCCGCTTCGCCATGTCCCGCAAGTTTAAAAAACAAGAAGTTGGTGCCGCTGAATGCTATGGCGTTGATTAACGCGCCCCTGCCATAATTGCCAATGTAGCCATTTATTCTGAGACATATCGGTTGCCTTTTGAAATGTTTTCACTCGCCCACATAGGCTGCGTATTGGAATAGTGTAGTCTTTTCGCCACCTCATTAAGAGATGGGGCATCCCCATTTTCCTTATATTTAATTGGCACCTTGTGATCAATGTGCAGCCCCCTACCATAATTATCCCAGGTCATCCCCTCAACAAACTGAGCTTCAATATGGGCCCGCAGCGTAGCCATATCGCAACCTAGGTACTCCTGAGAACCAAGCTCCTTATTTTCCTTCAGGGCCTTGCGGGTTGTTATGCGTACATTATGAGCGAGATGGCCAGGGGGGTCGCAAATGGGGCAACGCCGCCTTTGTTTTTTTATGGCTGCAGATGCTTCCACCCCCGCAGTCTTTGCACGTTGATCTTATCCTACCATGATCGATGCAGATCTCACTCCCCCCGCAGTCTTTGCATTGGGATCTTCGTCTACCATGATTGATGCAGAAGCTTCCACCTCCACATTCTTTGCACTGTGATATCCGTTTTTGATGTGGGCACCTATTGCGTTTCTTTGACGCTTTGTTAACATCGAGGCATTTGATGCACCATTTTGTCGTTTGACCATTACCCCTGATCCTGAAATTGTCTAAAGAAAGAAAGTGTTTACATTTTTGGCATCTCTTGTTTTCCATATTAACTCGTTTTTGCCCTTAGGGACAAACACGAGTTGTGGTCTACTCCGCAGAATAAACCGTATTTATTCCGACTGTTTGCCCTTCTTGCAGTCTTTGCAGCAAGCCCTCTGTTTTTCATGTTCGCATATCTGACTGCCCTTGCACTCCTTACAATAGGCCCTCCTTTTTCATGCTGGCAGATTTGACTACCCTTGCACTCTTTACACTGGGATCTTATCCTTTCATGTTTACAAAACTGACTGCCCTTGCATTCCTTGCAGAGAGCCCTCTGTTTTTCATGGGGGCATGTGTTACGTTCCCATGACGCCTTCTTTTTATCCAGGCATTTGATGCATGTCTTTGTAGTTTGACCATTTTTCACCACCTTGAATGCATCTGGTAAAAGACTCTTTTTACAATTTGGGCAGCTCCTGGTTCCCTCCAAGTGTTTGCTCTTCTTGCATTCCTTGCAGCGATACCTCAATTTCTCATGAGGGCAAATCTGACTACCTTTACACTCTTTGCACTGGGCTTTCCTTTTTTCATGCTGGCAGATTTGACTCCCCTTGCATTCTTTGCACTGGGCCCTCATCCTTAGATGTTTGCAAATCTGACTGCCCTTACAGTCTATGCAGCAAGCCCTCTGTCTCTCATGCTCGCAAATCTGACTCCCCTTACATTCCTTGCAATAGGCCCTCACCCTTTCATGGTGGCATATTTGATTTCCTCCACAGTCTTTACACTGCTCCATCCGCCTACCATGGGGGCACTTGTTTTTGGCACGCCGCTGTTTCTTTTTATCCAGGCATTTGATACAACTTTTTGTCTTTTGACCATTTTTCAGCACCCTAAATGCATCTAAGGCCAACACTTTTTTACAATTTGGGCATCTCTTGTTTTCTTCCATATTGATTTGTATTTGCCTCTGAGGCAAGAACAAATTGTGGTCACTAATATTCCACAGAATGAAACCTACCGCCTAGAATGTTTAGCTGGGCGTCCATCAGCAAGTACACATAACAGCGTATGTCCCCAGTTCCGTCGGCTTTCTTGGTCATATGGAGGGTAATGCCATCACTAAGGCGTTGAAGGGGCCTCCCACTTCCATGCAGGCCCGGATCTGGGCTCGCTCGGAAGTCGATCCAAAGCGCGTAGCGCTCATTGAAGAATTGCCCAATCGTCACCTCCGAGTCGTGACTACCAAAGAGATTTACGGCCCCCTCAGAATGATCCTTACCGAGCATGGCATGTGAGTAGAGCTCATTAGGCTCACCCTCCACAGTGATGGATATTTTTTCGATTTTGGGGTTGTAAAACATCTCATTCTTTCCAGAGTAGGCCTTAACTGTTGCGGGGTCCACAAACAGCAGCAAGACACCCTTCAGACTCTTGGCAGGGGTATCGATCTGGAGGTTGTAGCTCGTGTCCTGTTTTTTCATGGTGACCACCTTGCTCCTGAGTATCCTTTCATAGGGTAGCGCCAATCTAGTGTAGCGGGACTCCATAGCGGTCGCGAGGCCTTCAGGAGTGATTTTGTCAAACTCTAGGGAAAGGTTGGTAATTTTGTAGGTAGCATCTGCTGCCTTCACCGCGGTGGACCCAACGGCAGCCGTACCTCCATCCTTGATCACGTCGCTGTACGACGCGAAATGCAGGACCCACTGCAGCCTGTCATGCAGCCCGGACGGGTAAAAAGGGAGATCATTCGTCAGTTCAAAGATCTTACCAAGGGGAAAACAAAATTTATTCCCATACGCTGCAACAATGGCCTTCTCTTCGTCGGTACCGACGTGGTCGGTAGCCTTTACCTGCAGGGCCCTGATGGTACCGTCATTAGGGTCGATCCCCTCTAAAATTAGGTTATTCTCTCTATCAAATTTGGGAAGCCACAAGTCTCTGTAGACCGCGAGCGTGTTGTAGTCGCTGATATTCTGTACCTCGTTGCCATTCAGCGTGATACGTAAATATTGCACTATACTCTTCCCTATGTTGCTGACAAGGGTACGCTTCGTGTTGGTACCCATAAGGACCAGGTCAAACAGTAGCCTGATGCTTCCTGGAAATATGACATCATTCTCCCCCATGTTTGGCATGTCAACATAGAGATCCTCATTCTGGTTAATTGTGGAAGGCACGTGGCTTACCTTTACGCACTGCCGCCTCCCCTTGATACCAAAAAGCTGCTTCATCTCTGTGTAGGGGTCCAATGTAGTTCCAAATACGTTACTCATTTTATTATAGGGGAAATCTTTAAATAAAATGCCAACTAATGCAGTATATGAGCACGATATTTTTGATGATGATGGTGGTTGGAAAGATGATAAACCCGAAGCTCCCCCATCAACGCCAAAACCTCCATCAACGCCGGGGCCTTCAACCCAAGGAGAACAACAGGGTGCTCCAGGGGATCTCCTTTCGGAGCAGAGGAAAAATTACTACATTCAAGGGTCGACGAGCTCTACGAACGTTTTGAGGAGAGGTTGGGGAAGCCTATTGCGATACCCTACGACGAGTTTAGGCTGGAAGAGAAACGTCGTTTTTTCAACGATATAGACCTTACAGCATTAATTACAAAAGATAAGGGTGGGTTGCGAGCTACCGGGGAGATGATCAAGAGATTGAAGGCAGATCTCGTGCCAGCCCTAGGCTTTCCCGACTATGTTACTACACCCAACAGGGGTAAGGCAGCGGCCCAGGCACTTGGGCAAAAGGTTGATGACATTGTGGGGAATGACGGGGCTGATGATATCATTTCCATGGAATCGATAGAGGAATTTGTGGATGCCACGGAAAACTTTATGGAGGAAACTTCATTTGGCGGCACTGATGAAATCACTGAACGTGAAAGAAGGGGGCTTAACCTCGAACTTCAAACTATAAGGGGTAACCTGAAAAGCCTAGCAAGTAAGATCATTTCGTTTGATAGCGAGATTGACAAGGCAAAGGGTAAATTGAAAGAACTTGAGAGGAAGAAGGCCGGGGCAACCGAGGGGCAAAAGGTTAACATTGATATAGAAATAGAAAATCTTAATGATAAGATCGAAAAATTAAATGATAAAAAAAAGGCCACGGAGAATGCACGTGGCCTACTTTCCTCACAAATTTACAGCCAGCTGAGGACCATCAAGGAAACGTTGATGAAAATTGCTGGAGATGACACGTCCCTGCTGGAGAAGCTAAAGATCCTCTTCAGGGAGCAGGGTATAACCATAGCGAGCATAGTCTCCGCTATTGGTCTATTAATAAGCACCATCGTACTTGCAGCTACGGGAGGGGGTGCCGCAGCGGGTGCTGCAGGAGGAAGTGCCGCAGGGAAGGGGTTTGTGGAGAAGCAGCTGGAACGATTGGGTAAATTCCTGAAGTATTTGGCAGGTAAGGCAGGTGCTGCATTGCCCGGGATTATGGGTACTATTGTATCCTTCCTTTTGAGGGTAGCGGCAACCGTTGTTGAATACGCAGCCAGGCATCTGTACATGGCAATCGCTGCTGCCGTTGGGTTTGTCGTGGTCCACGTTGGAAAGGTGTAATATGAACTATTTTTTTAGCCATATGTAAGCAATTATTATCCCCACCCCTGTCGTGATTAATGCAGCCTTGTTATCATCGTGCTGGTTTTTTGGGGGTTGTTCAGTGGGATGTATAGGAGGTGTAGCATGCTGCTTGGGAGGTGGTTTGATATCTGCTACATGTCTGATGGTATGCTTGGCATGCCCAAGGGGTGTAGCATGTATAGGTGTTTTGATAGTATGCCTAGGAGGTGTAGTATGTTTTGGAGGTGTGGTATGTATAGGTATTTTGATGATATGCTTGAGGGGTGCGGCAGCCGCATGCCTCACAATAGGTTTGTTATTCACATCAACCTGTACCCCCACATTGACTTTGGCAGGCGCGATCAAAATGTTGTTATTATACCCCACAATCTTGCGCAAGTTCATATCAGAAGGCAGCATGTAGACGCTGGGCATGACGGCAAAATTCACTGGCGTCCTGGCATATTGCAACACCTTCTGGAATTCTGTAATATCATGCCCTACGTTCTCTTGACGCTGTACCATGGCCTCAAATTTCTGCATCAAAATCTGCCTTGCTGTATTGTTATCCGCACCAGACCCGAGTAGGGATGCCTTGGCCCCTGCCTGCGATCCAAGCAACAAGACCACGTAGACGCGAATACTCTCACTTAGCTTGGTCAGGCCCTCCGATGTCAGACCTTGACTTGTTGGGATGATGAATTTGGCCCAATCACCGTCAACTTGGGGCCACCATCTACCATTGGTCAATGAGGCACTTACTGATCCAAATTTATATAGACTATTGGGACTGGCACCGTATTCGCGGCATACTTGTGCATATCCGGATGTGGAGTAGGGATTTTTATACTGTGAAAACCCATCGTTATAAGGCATGTGTACTTTCATCCTTGCCAGAATGCGACGCATGTGGTAGTAGACATGGAATTTAAGGATGGTGTTAACAAGGGGTACGGAGCCCGTCATATGCTTAGTAGATATGCCTAAGGCTGTGGTTGCGCAATGGGTGGCAAAATTCACCTGCACGTTCCAGTAGTCCAGTGCTTGTCCCTTCCAACCCTCAATGACAGGGTCATTAAGCAGATTTGTTGAAGGCTTGATGGGGTATTTGGTAAATTCGGGGAATGCCACGGAGATATGCGAGTCTGTAGACACGTACAGGTCCTGATGCTCCAGGAAGCAGCTCTACATTACCGATATATACAAACCTACGATAATTGAAGACTACCTGGGGCAGGATAGTAGGATTGCCTTGAAATCGATAAGTATTAGGCCTACGTGGTTGAATATTTATAACAATACTGATTTTGCCATTCGTAGGACAGGGCCTGATCAGACAGTTACTCGTATTGAGATCATGAACGGTCTTTATAGGATAGAGGATCTGGCAACTATCGTCAATAGTCAGGCAGGGGACAAGATTAAGTTGTTTGTCATGAAAAATGGACTCTGTAGGCTCCGCGTCAGTGTCGGGTACACGGTGGTTATTCATCGCCAGCTGCAAGAGCTCCTGGGCCTACCCTACAATCCTGCCGATAAATTCTATAAGGCTGGCGACCATGATGCATACTACAGGACTGATGTCTATATCAGGCTACGTCTTATTTGCCCTAAGTTGGATGAAGACGACTGTTTGTTAAATGGTAAAAAGTCTAAAATTCTGGCCCTGCTTCCCACCAAGGAATTAAACGCTTGGGGGGGATATGCTGACCTGGAGTTTTGATACCCCAATTTACATGCCTTTGAAGGGGTCCACAGATCGTTTGGAGTTTATGCTGACAGACGAAGTCCACCACGACAAAAACGTTTCGTTCACTGGGATAACCATGCAGCTATTGATAGAATAAAGATGAGCGATATCAGCAAACTATACCCTAGTTTGCCGAGTGCACCTGAGGAAAGCCAAAAGTATAGGCTTGGGAAGATCGGGGATATTGAAAAGTACCTGCGGGATGAGATCAAGGAGAGGAACAGACTCGCAAAGAAGTTCAAGATGCATGGGACCTGGGTGAGGTATACGGACCATGGTCTGTTAGGTATCAGCGTTATCACGTCAAGGCTTGGTATGGGAGCTATGGCCTCTGGCCTAGGGGTACCATTGGCTATTGCAATGGGGGTATTAGCATAGCAATGGGGATAGGGCAAGCCGGTCTGCGGAACTCCGGGAAGAGGTTGGGTGTGAAATCCAAAAAACATGAGACTATAAGGTTACTCGCGGAGACGAAGCTGAATTCCATTATTGATCTTATCTCAAAAGCAATTGAGAATGGAGTCATCAGCGACTATGAGTTCACCCTCATAGCACAGGAATATAAGAAGTATATGCTGCTAAAGGAACAGATACGTCAACGTGTTAGGCAGATCGTTAATGCCATTAATGAACAGGAGCGTGCTCAGCTAGTTGCAAAAGGCCGAGAGGAAGGGAGGCAAGAGGTACGGGATGAAATTTTTAAAAACGTTCGACCTGCGCAGTATGCAAGCGCTATGTAGACCCTCCACCTGAGTATAGGCCTTAATTTAATATATATTTCATAGGTCGCGTAGACCTATGAAATGTATGGTTTTTTCTAATCCTCACTCAGCAGTCATTCTTTTTTGAAGTTCTTTTATCGACATTCCGTAATATGTACCTGAGGGTAGTGGTTTTTGCCCTGCACATACACTGATAAAATAGCCATGATTGCACTGGCTTGGCATGGCTCATCATAGGGTACTGGCATGCCGTGGAATTTAGTAGTGATCGCATCCTTGTAGTATTTGAGCTTGGCATTCACGTAACGGTCCTTTTTGACCGGCTCCGTCGTCAATTGCTCGGAGATCAACTCTTCGATTTTGTTCCATATTTGGCGATACTTCGCAACCCAATCAGGGCACTCCTCGAAATCAAGACTCATCGATGGTACGGCACTGGCATTATACCGAGTCACTCCATTCGGAGACCATATTTTAGGTGTTTTTATTCTCAGGGCTACCACGAGGTCTTGTGTATGATACCCTACTATGTACCGATTATCCTTACCTCCATTGGCAGGTATTGGATCTGACACCGTCAAGCAGCCCACGTTGATATCATTAATGTCTGTAAAGGTAGTCGCAAAGTTGTAGAAAATTTTAGGGTTGACAATTTCTTCTTCAAATTGTAGCATCTTGTTTTATTGTAATTCAAATGACTTCAGAGAATTGCATGTCATCGTACATACGCAACCACCTCCATTATACGTGATGTATTCCTGATAACAGTACCAGCATAAAAGTTTACCATTTACTTCAAACCTGCGCCCACAGGTACATCTGTCATATTCATCCAGCATACGTTCACAGTCCTTACATTGTTCCATTTATCTTATGATTCCAAGGTATCAAGACGATCCTCTAGGTCTTTAATCCTCCATTCATTCTCCTTCTCCTTCTCTGATTATTTTACTAATGCCAGGGCCATAAGGGGCAGGGAGATACCAATACCAGCTATAAAGGTCATGACTACTGCGCTTCCAAATATATCAAATTTTCTCTGACAGTTAATGCACATTTATTATAGTAGTATTTTGATTTCATCCTATAACCCCGGAGGGTTGTAGGATAACTGATGAATTTAACCTACATATTGAACCTTTCGGGGACATGCTCTAACATATAGGCCTTCTCAACAACTTTGTTGCACATTTCCTGCGTCTTGAACCTGTCGGGCACATATTTGAGTGCATGGGGATACTGTTCAACGGCTTCGTTGCACATGTCTTGCGTCTTGAACCAATCCGGTACATATTTGAGTGCAGGGGGATACTTTTCAACACATTTGTTACACATGTCCCGCGTCTTGAATTGATCCGGCATATATTTGAGCGCCGGCTCGTACTTTTCAGCGGCCTTGTTGCACATGTCTCGCGTCTTGATATGATCCGGCACATACCCGAGCGCATAGGGATTCTTTTCAACAGCCTTGCTGCACATGTCTTGCGCCTTGAACCGATCTGGCATATCCTTGAACATCCCGGGGGCCTCGTCGGTAAATATATTGCACATGTCCTGCGTCTTAAACCAGCTCATTTATATATACAGATTTCAACAAAGTCCGAAGATTACACCTACGTATTGGATACATCTTTACTGCGCATGCGTTGATGATCAGTGGATTTTTGCTGATGATCAACGGTATTTTGTGCAATGGAGCGTGACAAAAAGTTGTGACGTCAAAAGTGAAATTGTGTATGATATTTTTTATGAGAGTTTGACCGTGTTTTTTGGAAAAATGTGGTTATATTCCCTCCCTATACTAGCTCATGGCGATCGCGGCAGCCGCTGGGTTTGTTGTGGTCTATGTTGGTAAGACGAAAAAAGCATGATCTATTAAAGCCATATGTACGCAATAATGAGCCTTACCCCCGTGATAATCAGTGTTGTCTTGGTATCCTCATGCTGTTGAGGGGGTTCCCTCTGCCCAGGTGTAGTATGTATAGGAGGTATGGCATGTTTGGGAGATGTAGTATGTATAGGGGGCAGTTTAGAGGGTGATTTGATAGTATGTATAGGGGGTATAGTATGTATAGGAGGCATGGTATGCCTAGGGAGTGTACTATGCCTAGGGGTGGTTTGATAGTATGCTTAGGTGGTGATTTGATAATATACTTTGGAGGTGGTTTGATAATATGCCTAGGAGGTGGTTTGATAGCCCCCTCCATAGGCTTTACAATCTTGTTATTCAGGTCAACCTGGACCCCAACATTTACATTGGCGGGTGCGATCAGGATATTGTTGTTATACCCCTCAATTTTACCAATACGTAGGTTCATATCAGAAGGTAGCATGTACACGCTGGGCATGACGGCGAAATTTACCGGTGTTCTAGAATATTGAAGCACCTTCTGAAATTGACCTATGTCATGTCCTACATTCTCCTGACGTTGCACCATGGCTTCAAATTTTTGTAACAAGATTTGCCTTGCTGTGTAGTTGTCCGCACCGGACCCGATTAAGGATGCTTTGGCCCCTGCCTGCGACCCAAGCAACAAGACCACGTAGACGCGAATACTCTCGCTTAGCTTTGTCAGACCTTCCGATGTCAAGCCCTGACTTGTTGGTAGGATGAATTTGGCCCAATCACCATCAACATGAGGCCACCATGAACCGTTGGTGAGTGAGGCACCTACTGCTTTAAATTTGTACAGGCTATTGGGATCTGCACCATATTCGCGGCATACTTGTGCATATCCGGATGTGGAATAAGGGTTTTTGTACTGTGAAAACCCATCGTTATAAGGCATCGGTACCTTCATTCTTGCTATAATGCGACGCATGTGGTAATAGACATGAAATTTGAAAATTGAGTTGACAAGGGGTACGGAGCCCGTCATATGCTTAGCAGAGATACCTAAAGCCGTGCTTGCGCAATGGGTGGCAAAATTCACCTGCACGTTCCAGTAGTCCAAGGCTTGTCCCTTCCATCCCACCCTAACAGGGTCATTCAACAAATTGGTGGGAATTTTGATGGGGTATTGGGTAAACTCGGGGAATACTACAGAGATATGCGACTCCGTCGATACATACAGGTCCTGGTGCACCAAGTTTGTTACACCAAGGGACCATTCTCCCCTATTGGACTTGTACCTTGCCTTGGGGTTGTACGAATACATGTTCATTGTTTTGTTATAACAAAACGATGAAGCAACTCTATATTACCGATATTGTGAAGCCTACACTGTTTGAGGACTACCTGGTACAGGATACGAGAATTGCCCTGAAATCGATCAGTATCCGGCCCGTGTGGCTGAATCTTTACAGCGACAACGAATTTGTCATCCGGAAAATGGGGCCTGACCAGAGGGAAATTAGAATCGAGATCATGAACGGTCTGTATAGGATTGAGGATTTGGCAGCTATTGTGAATAGTCAGGCACAGGACAGGATCAAGCTGTTTGTACTGAAAAATGGACTCTGTAGGCTCCGTATCAGTGACGGGTACACAGTGGTGATACATAGACAACTCCAGGAGCTCTTGGGTCTACCCTACGATCCCAGTAAAAAGTACTATATGAAGGGTGACTATGATGCATACTACAGGACCGACGTCTATATTCGACTACGCCTTGTTTGTCCCCAGTTGGATGAATGTGATGCCTTGCTGGATGGCAAAAAGTCTAAAATTCTCGCTTTACTCCCCACCAAGGAGCTAAACGCTTGGGGAGATATGTTGACCTAGGGCTTTGATACACCAATTTACATGCCTTTGAAGGGTTCTACGGACCGTCTCGAGTTTATGTTAACAGACGAATATCATCACGAGAAAAACGTTTCGTTCACTGGATTAACGATGCACCTATTGATAGAATAAATGAGCGATATAACAAAGCTTTACCCGAATTTACCAAGCGCACCTGCACAAAGCGCGGGCATGCCAGAGGAAATCCAAAAGTATAGACTTGGTGAGATTGGTGAGATTGAGAAATATCTGCGAAGTGAGATTAAAGAGCGGGACAAACTCGCAAAAAAGTTTAAAATGTATGGGACCTGGGTCCGATTCTGCGATCATGGATTGCTGAGTATTAGTATTATCACCTCGGGTGTCGGAATTGGTGCCTTGGCCTCGGGTCTTGGTGTCCCGATCTGTATCGCCATGGGGGGCAGCACAATAGCTGTAGGGATAGGGCAGGCTGGCTTGAGGAACGCTGGAAAAAGGCTGGGTGTCAAATCAAAGAAGCATGATAATATAAGGCTACTCGCCGAAACAAAATTGAACTCCATCGTTGATCTTATCTCAAAGGCTGTTGAAAACGGAGTGATTGATGACTACGAGTTTAGTCTGATTATGCACGAGAAGCAAAAGTATATGCTATTGAAGGAACAGATGCGACAACGTTTTAATCGTATTGTCGACGCTATCAACGAACGGGAGCGTGCTCAGCTGGTTGCGAAGGGGCGAGAGGAAGGTAGAATCGAAGTTTTAAAATAACTTCAATCTGTATAGTATGCAAGCAGCACCTGGATCCTCCACCTGTTTACAAACCCTAATTTTATATATTTTATAGGTCTTGTAGGGCCCATAAAATATATGGTTTTTTAATCCTCACTCAGCAGCCATTCTTTTTTGAAGTCCTTGTACCGGCATTCCTCAACATGTACTTGGGGTAGTGGTTTTTACCTTGCACATACACCGATGAAATAGCCATGATTGCACTGGCTTGGCAGGGTACATCGTGGGGTACTGGCATACCGTGGAATTTAGTTGTGATCGCGTCCTTGTAGTATTTGAGTTTCGCGTTCACGTAACGGTCCTTTTTCACAGGCTCCGTCGTCAATTGCTCAGAAATCAATTCCTGGATCTTCTTCCAGATTTGCCTATATTTTTCGATCCAGTCAGGATACTCTTCGAAATCAAGACTCATCGCCGGTACAGCACTGGCATTGTATCGGCTGACCCCATGCGGGAACCAGATTTTAGGTGCTTTTACCCTGAGGGCTACCACGAGGTCTCGTATATGGTATCCTATGATGTACCGGAGATCCTTACCCCCATTGGCAGGAATGGGGTCTGATACTGTCAGATAATCCACGTTGATATCGTTGATGTTGGTAAACGTAGTCGCAAAGTTGTAGAAAATTTTAGGGTTGACAAGCTCATTCTCAAATTGTAGAATCTTGTTTTATTGAAATTCAAACAGGCTCCGAGAGTTGCATACACAACTACCCCCGTTATAGGTGATATATTCCTGGTAGCAGTACCAACACAATATTTTAGCTTTCACCACAAACCTTCGTCCACAGGTACATCTATCATATTCATCCAGCATACTTTCACAGTCCTTACATTGTTCCATTTATTTACAGTTAT
Organism: Hydractinia echinata; assembly: GCA_030067915.1. Taxonomy (NCBI): domain Eukaryota; kingdom Metazoa; phylum Cnidaria; class Hydrozoa; order Anthoathecata; family Hydractiniidae; genus Hydractinia; species Hydractinia echinata. Next base: position 2,445,132 of record JASGCC010000028.1, read on the forward strand.
AAACATCATCCTCTAAGTCTTGAATCCTTCGTTCATTCTCCTTGTCCTTCTCTGATTCTTGTACTAATGCTAAGGCCATAAGTGGCAGGGAGAGACCAATACCAACTATAAAAATTATAGCTGCTAAGTTTTCCATGGCCTCTACTTTTGATTGACGATTGATGCACATTTATTAGTAGTAGTAGTATTTTCTAAAAAAATTTCATCTTATAACCCTGAAGGGTTGTAAGATAACTTATGAATTTCACCTACATATTGAACACATGTCTTGCGTCCTGAAATGATCCGGTACGTGCCAGAGCACCCGAGGATAATTTTCGACAGCCTTGTTGCACATGTCTCGGGTCTTGAACCGATCCGGTACATACTCGAGCATACAGGGATCTTTTTCAACAACCTTGTTACACATGTCCTGCGTCTTGAAACGGTCCGGTACGTATTTGAACATCTCGAAATCTTTTTCAACAGCCTTGTTGCACGAGGCTTTCGTCTTGAACCAACTCATCTTCTCCCTGTGTGCACAATTCAACCTTGAGGGGTGGTCAAAACTAACACATCTTACTGCGCATGCGTTGATTTTTTGATGACGTCAGCATTGTGCGGGGGAATTTACCTCTAGGTGTGCCAGAACTATTTTTACTCATTTGCAGCATTGATTTGATGTGCATAGCATAATAGGGACTTTACCTTGATATGCATGGATAAGCACAGCATGATAGGGATTTGTTGTGTTTGACTGTGGCGTGCGCGTGTGCGTGTGTGCGCCTGTGCCAGAAGGAACATTTCTCTATCTCTAAAGAAGCTATGCATAGCTAGCTAGTAACATTTTAATTTCGCGATGTTTTTGGTCGAAATTGCATTTCGCGGCATTTTATTTTCGCGATTGAAGCATAATCACGAAATTCGCGTCATTTTAATTTCACGGTTTGAGGAAAAACATGGATTTCGCGACATTTCAATTTCACGATTCGGATTTTTTACTTTGCATATGTCGAAATTAGTTAACACAGACATAAAAACAAAGAATTAAATGCATATATTTTTATAGCAAACTTTTTATTTCGTTATTAGGCCGTCCTTAATTAATTGTTGGTTTGCCGTTTTCCGACTCGTAGTTTTGTTGCAGGGTCGGTCGGTCGGCAGATTATTTTTTTTACCTTTTCGTCAGACAAAAAAAATATGATTTTACTGTCTACTCTGGTCTTCTCGAAAGCCTGTTGTTTTGATTATTCATTTGCTTAGCGATTTAGCTATATTTTTATTTAACTATACTTATACTTTATGGAAAAATAATTTGAGTCGGTAATTTAACTGTGTTTGGGTCTGAAATTGGCGAAATACTGGGAAAATGAAAAGAATGTTGAAAAATCCCGACCCAAACTTTTTTGTGGTCGGCGAGAAATTGCAAAGGTCGGTCGGAAAACAACAAACGAAAAAATTTTTAAGGACGGCCTTATAACAATTATTCTATGAATTCAGCAAATACGTCGGTGAAGTTTCGCTGTGGCTTGAAAACTTTGTCATCACTATCATCATCGGATGCGCGAGGGAAATACCCCAGGAGCTGTCGCTCGTCAAATGTGATTTCCAAGAATAGGCTAATATTTGTTTCAGTTGATGTATTGAAGCAAAATCTCCTGAATAAATTTAATTGACTTTTATTGACTCCATACTGATTATTTTGCCTTGCAAAATTTTTATGCTGCAGTCCAAATTTTTCTCGGCTAAATTTTAAAACGGGACGGGCCTCCAATCTATTTTTTTATCTGTCTTAAAACATAGGCTTTTTAAATAATAGGTATTTTAATTTCGCGGTTGGCCAAAAATGTAAATTTCGCGGTTCGCGTCTAAATTCATTTTTCGTGGCTTAATCACGATGCAATAAAAAATGCAAACTTCGCGTGAAAGTATCCATCTATATCCATCTAGTTATAAAATGCATGCGTCAGGCATCCAAATCAACAAAAATCAGTTCATTGAGCATGTTGTATATGGCCATGAACCATCAATTTTCCACAAAAACGTTATGAAACACATCAAATTATAGAAAAATCAGGCATTTTAGTGCATACAGTTCTTGCCCATTAGATTACAAAATATATATAAAAAAAACAGTTTTAGTAAGAACATTTAGTATTTTTTTTTATCATCGCCAAAACACTTATTACTACAAAATTTTGTAAAATTCTCAAAAGTTTACCCAAAATTTCAAAAAACAGCACTTTGCAACACAAACAATGTAAACGGACAACCATTTATTTATTTATTTATTTATCATCAATATTTACCCAGGATATACATTTCAGAATAAATTTCTGCTTTTCAAATGTGTCCTGCTAAAATTAAAATCAAATAAAATGAAAAGGAATAGGCAAAACAAAAAGAAAAACGCTAAGCACATAGATGAAATGGTGAAAATACACTAAAGATAAGATTGTAGGTGTCCATGAATAATCGGCAAAAAACATTTTAATTCAAAACCGCGTATGTCATAAGCTTACAGTATCTAAAAACATCAAGTAGAAAGGGTGAGAAACAGAGGTGAAAACATGTAAATAAGGAAGACTAGACAAGGTATTAGAGCTTCATATTGTGTTAGGGTCCAAAGTCCAAATAAAGTGTGTAAGTAGGCCAAACGATTAAAAAATATGGTTATCCAATTTATTTTTAAATTTCATATAACTAGGCTCCCTTCGTATATCTATTGGTAAAGAATTATATATACTGGCTATACATACCATCCCCCCTCATAATTTTTTTTAACCCAAAGTCATAAACCCACGTAATAGTCCAATTAAACGTCAAAAACCCCTGTAAAAATAATCTGGCATTTTACATGTAGGATCACAAAAGTTTAACGGGATGTCAGAAATAAAACAATAAAAAATAACTTAACACACACACTTTTAGTTCTACAAAATTTCTTTCACTTGTCATATTGCCTGTGGTCCCTTTGTAAAGTTTACAGGAAACGTGAAAAAAATTATACTCTATGGGCATAAAAATGCGTCACACTATCCTAAAAGTTCAAGAAGTCTTTGAAAGTTTTTGTAGCTAGCTTGTTACATCAAAATTCGTGTTTAAAAAAGAAGAGAAGTTTGACTACTAAGTTAGCTAGAGATTGCTAAAAAGGATGAATAATAACATAACTCATAGGTTAGAGTTAGCTATGGGATTAACACCCGAAGCTAACATTAGCTAGCTAACAGTAGCTAAGACGCCCAGTTAAATATGCTTAAACTGGGGAGACTTAGCTAGGTGTATAGCTAGCTATTTACGCTTAGTAAAACACATATATAAAGAGAAACAATAGTAATGGAAAAATGATAACATTACAGTGAGTTCAAGAAACTAAAGTTTTCCGTTTGACTAGCAAATTTTTTTGGTAGCCAGCTAGCAGCTTCATGTAGCATTTTAAATTTCAGGACAAGTACATTAGTTACGCACCAAGGGACACATTAATTATGCAAAAAAATGTAAACAAATTTTTTATAAAAAACGCGGTAAAATATAAAACTTTAAGAATTTGAGGCTTTTAAGTGGCTTTTTCTCGAAAAATGCGAGTCTGCTTGACAACTTAAAGTCTGCTACATAACAAAGTAACACGTAGTTCTAGCGACATAAAAACCAAACGTCTAAAAATATCAAAGTTCTTACTATTTGTGAATTCAAATCCACCTTCTAGCTCCACTCTTCACTTCCAACTTAAATTTCCTATTACTAATTCTTCACTTGGACTTTTTTTCTTTTTTAAATATGCTTTTTTGAACCACTAACTTTTTTTTAGTTTTTGCAATTTTTTCAAGAGGAAGGGATCGTTCTTTTCTTTTTTTTGGTGTCGAGGGGTAACCATTTTTCGCAAGTTAGCCGTTAAAATCATTTAAGCAAATTAAATTGAGTCTTTTCATCACGTGACGTAAACAAATTAAACCCGCTAGCAAAATAGACATACTTTTTTCGGCGACTTCTAAGAAAATTTGGGAAACTTCAAAAAATGAACACATCAACTTTGCCAAACTCGTCCCCAGCGCTTTTTGTCTCTTTTTTTTTACTGAACGGCGAGAAAAAAACGACGCAATTTGTTAAGAACATATCAAAAAGCCTTCTTGCGAGTCTAAAAAGCATCTACAAGTTTTTTTATAAGAAAAATGTCATAAGAACAAGAGCATTATAATTTGCTGAAAAGTAAGAACAAAATAAGAACTTTAAACTAGGAATAATTGCTTGTTGTTTGCGATGGGTTTTTTCTCACATATAATGTGTTAAATACTCTAAGAAACGCCCAGTCGCTATTAAACGCCCGTATCCAATAAACAGCCCCTCATTGACAAAACTTGTGAATTGTTTCATTTTTTCACGCTGTTTTAAGAAACTTTATGAATAATGCATTTTTGATATTGCTAACAAAAAAATATCAAAGGTTGAATTGATATCACCTTGGTGATTAATTGATAGCCAATATTGAATTTGCATCAAAATTACAAAACATAATTCTTCCATTATTTCTGTTGTTTATCTTATCTTCGTCGGCAAACGAAAGCGATTCTGTTCTCTCTATTGAAATGCAAACATGACAAATGGGATTTAAAAAGAATACATAACTTGCACATTGAAATGTTAAGCCAATACAAGCGAACATATAATATAATACAGACGTAAAAATAGCTTAACAAGGAACAAAATAACAAAATAGACGTTTACAAATTTATGGAAGATCATCATCAAAGTCTAAATAGCACTAACAACGCTACAAAACATGAAATTATTGTTTATGAAATCATCTATCTGTCTGCATTGGAGATTTTTATCTTAGTTGGAAATGTTCTCGTTATATTGGCGTTTGTTACAGGACCAAGAACTATACGTACATATACGAATTATTTTGTTGTAAATTTGGCTGTGTCTGACCTCATGGTTGGAAGTTTGTCTGTCCCATGTTGGATACTGTACAAATTAGGTAGGATTTTTATTACACCTTTTATTCTTTTCATTTTCTCCACGTTTTCCTGCTCTTACGATATATGTCGAAATGATCTGAACATGAGTATTTGAAGTTACCAGATATTTTAACAATTAGAATTATTTTTTTATGTGCATTATTACAACACTTTTCATTCGTTTAGATAAAGCGGAGTTTAACAAATACGCCAGTGCTTTGGATATGATTTGTGGAACAGCTTCCATTTTCTCACTAGCAGCTATAAGCGTGGAGAGAATGTTTGCAGTTAAATATCCAACTCGTCATTTACACATATCAAGTAAATTTGTTTATACCAGCATCATAATAACTTGGGCATTGGGGTTTATGTTAGGAACTATTAGCCTCAACTTGCCAGAAACAGGAGAGCAAAGCCTTGATACACACTCCACCACAGCTTTTTTTATCATCGAATTTGTTTTACCACTAATTATCATTATAGTGTCGTACATCGTGCTTTTTTTTGCAGCTTTTAATTTATCTAAAGCAGACAATCAAAGTAAAAGCATATCACGAGAGATTAACATTGCAAAAACGATATCTGTTATCATTAGCTTGTTTATAATATGCTGGGCGCCATTTTTCGCTTTAAATCTTTTAGTTGCATACTGTCAAACATGCATGAACAGCGATACTCATATTGTAATTGATGTTGTCAAGGCTTTACACTACAGCAACAGCATGATGAATTTTTTTGTTTACGCAGTACGGAGTCCTGCTTTTCGAGCAGCCTTCAAGTCTCTCTTATGCAGGTGTAACAGCATAAAAATGAAACTTGGATTAGGCGCCATAACGTTATCTTCAAATTATAAAAGAACGTCTACCAACAATAATGTAACTAAGGTGCGTAATAGCAGAGCAAGAAATCTAAGAAAAGGTATGAAAAGGAAAAAAAATGAAAAACCTGTTTTACAACTTCTTTCGGTTGTTTAATCAGTAATAAATAAATATAAAATAAAATAAATAAATGATTTTTGTTATAAAGTTTTTATTCAAAATATGATTTCTTTCCAGTTGCGCTTTGGTTGGTTCAACTGTGGTTAAAGTCGGTCAAATAATTTAGGCTTTTATTATAATACGCAACAATTAAGTACCCATACACAGGGAGTTTTTCCATTTTTTAGACCAATGCTTTTACATACAAAAGCATCTAAGCCTGGAATGTGTTTAACTTGTTCTAACAGTTTGGTCTAATGTCGGGCCAAGAAATTTGTTTTCTGTTTTGCTTGCTGACTTTTGGCATATCTGAAAAGAGTGTTTTATTTCATAGTAAATGTAAGTGCAGTTGTATTTTTATAGATATTAAAAAAATCAATGCTCCAGTTTGATATCATTTGTTTTTTTCCTTACCCAAGCACCCTCGTTATTAGTGATTTTTGCGTCTCCTACCAAAAAGGAAGAATCCCTGGAAACAAAGGTGTATGCTAAAAAACTCAACACTAAAGTCCTATAAATACAATTTTGTTGTTTGTGTACATTAAAATCAAAATGACTGGAGTAGGAGCTATCTAAAAACGCGATAGCTACAATCTCGGTCAAAATATGTTGAGACAACACAGCTTATTTCGAAGTTCGCCACCACAAGTAATTGCGTAGGCTATTTCTATATTAGATTCATACATTTTGAACTTCTCAAAGTTCACTTGTCAATGTTCAGAGTGGACTTAGAATCTCAGGTTATTTGGTTAAGTCCAAATTTTTAACATCTGCTAATTGTTGCTGACGTCAGCGTGGCCATTTCCACGATTTTTGGGGCCTTCGTGGTCCCCGACGTGAATTATTTCGGTGTGCGGGCGTGCTAAAGAATGTGACTATAGCAATTTTTCAACGCTGTCTGCCTGGCCTACGGGTGTGCATAAGTAGCGACTTTGCAGCCCGCCGGATGCAGAGCATTGACTGTTTCACACTTCTGTCCATGTTTGAAAACTGAGGAAAGAACTGCCTTCGTCTCAAAATCTTTGTCCAAATAGATTCCGTTTTATTATTGACGATTTAAAGTTATAATAAAAAAATGTTTTTTAAAAGTGAGATGGTGGAAAATGATGAAAAAGAAAACACAAAAGAATTAAGGATCAATATAATCGAAAATTTTTATCCCGAACATTGTCCGGATAAATAGTACACGTACAGCCTACCAGTAAAACTATTTCAATAACTGCGCAAATTTAAGTCGGGCTACTGATAGGTTGCTTAAACACAACGCTTATTAATTGCGGGTTTTTAAATTTAATCATTTGGGTAAATCTTAATTCGGATACAAGTTAACTATATTCTACAGTTTTTTAGGATTAATTTCCATGAAAAAATTATATTCTGAAAGTAGCCTTTATTTATTTAGATATCGTGGTTTTAAAAAATTCTTTAAGGATGCCATAATACCAAATGGTCTTGTTATCGGCCTCTTTTACACCGGCTCTAATTTCGCCACTCGTGAAATTTGGAGTAGTCCACTTAGGATGGTGTTTTCTTTCGCTCAAGCCGCTCAAGACTTTTTATATTAATCCTACTGCTTCCTTCTAACCCTGATCACTAGCTGTCCCATCGTCCGTCAGCATGCAAAGAGTTCAAAATCGCTCCATATCGCTATTTTAAAAAAAGCACACATTCTATGGCTGTAAGTCAAAAAATGTATGTAGAAAGTAAAATTAAAAAAGCTTATACTTTGTTAAATAAGTACGGGTCTACAGATAGAGAGCTGGATCTTTAATCGGTCACCGGCAATAGTAGCAACTCGCCAACTCACTGACTACCAAATCAGATTTCACACGTGGATTTCAAATTGGCAAAAACACAGTCTAGTTGCCTACTTCTTTTCACTCGCAAGTAGGCTAAAATTCTACTCCCAAGTATGATCAGAGCACTGCTGACAAAACTTAACATTTGGTCAAAGTTTAGTGAGCCAGAATAGATGATATGCTCGAATCATGGTTTCAAGTGGCTCAGATTTGTGTTTCGTGTGGTTTGTATTTCAGGTGAGTTTTATGTTGTTGGTTTCAGATTTTGTAAAACGCTGAAAAAATGTCATGTAAAGTCTGATGCCGAGCTAGAAATTTTTGTCTTTGAGCTTATACTTCTCGTGAAGACATCATCTCCCTCCACACAGCTCACATCACAGCTTATTTATGCCTACTAAATAGGTTGCTAGAGTACTATGAACAAAATGTTAAGGAAGATAGAATGTCCTACTTCAGTCAAAGTTTGCCAGGTGTATAGCACTTTTGATATAGGGAATCAATTTTACACAACAATTTTTAAACAATTACAAGCAGGAAATGATAGTTATCGGTATGGAATTTTTACTGATTTAATCCTTTTTCCAATTTTACAGAGACTGATGAATCTTCAAAGTCTTTCATTGAACCATAAAAGTCTACTGTGGAACAACCTGCTGAAAATGAATGTGAAGTGTTAAAAACAGTTCAAAATTTTAACTATTTTAAAAACATTTTTCCAAGCACGCTGTTTTTTGATTTTCATTTAACCGGTATCAAAAGTATAATTCCGCATTTACCATCAAAGCGGCATAAAGGTTAAATTGGTCGTATTGGTATTACAGGAGGTAGCAGAGAATATGCAGGAGGTAGCAGAGAATATACAGGAGCGCAATTTTTTTTCCATCACAGCGCTTCCTCTTCGGCCTGACTTAGCACACGTGTTTTGTTCGTAAGATGTTGGTACTGCAATTAAGGGGCTGTTCATATGGGAAATAATTCCTCGGGAACCGGGTAAATGTTTCAGCATGATATCAAGTCGAGATCTCGGGTTGTTAACAAACTCTTAACAAAATTTAGTTGCGTTCATATGACAAAAAACATTTACCCGCCTACCGAGATCTCGGGTGCGCATGATCGAGATTTCGGTAAGCGGTAATGCATTATCCCATATGAACAGAGGTTTCCTCGGTAGGCGAGATAAATTTATGTCGATTCGGCATAATTTTCAAAAATAAACTATAGATTCTTATCACAATAAACAATAGAAACTTATCACATGGTATTTTCTCACCCAAGGAAAAGTTTTCTCGCCCATGCCATATGAACAGAAAGTAAAAATTATATCATGCTGAAATATTTCCCCGCTAACCGAGGAAATATTTCCCATATGAACAGCCCCTAAGTGTTACGTCCTGATCTAATTGTGCATCCAATTCTAAATGACTCAGATGCAGCTTGTAGGTTCACAAAAAAGCTGAACAAAGTTGCTTTTATTGAGAACAAAAGAGGGTGACATGGTTGCGAAAATTCCTTCCGTATTTAAACAACTGTTTGGAGGAAGTTTTAAAAAATATTATTTTATTTTGATGAAGTTACCAACCGTCTTGATAAAATATTTATGTAAATACGAATTGTTTTTTCAACGTATATTAATTGTATTTTTTAGAAATACGAGCCTCATATTTTTAATGAAGTATGAATTCTAAACCGCAGCATATTTCTCGAGCAATGCTCTTTTATGTTCTAAACTGAGTGGGAAAGCCATTGTAAGTGAATATTAGTGTGTCGTTAGGCTAATATTAATCTTTTTTGTGTTTAATGCCGCAGTTACCCTTTTTTAGCTGTCTAGACAACTGTTTAATTTTTACAAACTTTCTTTACTATTTCTTGAAAATATGGATCTTAACACGTACAAAAATGATATTGACTTGTTATCAATTAAAATGTATTTGAATAAGAAAAAAATAGGCTTACGTGCTCCAACTTCCCACAACCTCATGATTTTTCACCAGCTTCTGTATTTACATAAACTTTTGGGTTAACCCAGTTAAAAGAGTGTGCGGAGTTTTTTGTTCTTTTGTATTTTTCAAACAATAGGCTCTTGTATTTTTGGAAAATTTGACCTCTACTGCAAAAAAAGTTGTCGAAAGAAAAATATCCATAGTAAAAATATTTCTGCACAGCTTATCATAGTTGTATGATTTACCAAACATGCCTGAAAATTTAAAAGAAAAAAGGAAAATGCTATCGAGAGTTGGAGTTCGCGCAGTGCCGTACAATAGAGATCGTCTTAAATTTCTATGTTAGGTTATTTAAAAAGGGAAAAAGAAGGGAAGGAAATCAGGTTGGTAACGATTTACTTTAACTGTCTTAGCTGAAGAAAAGTCCTCTTTTATTTTATTATTTATATAGCTAGCTAACGAATTTACAAACAAACTCCCGAACCTGCTTTTTATTTTTTTACGCTAAAAATAAGGTGTTTTTTATATTTTACAATTACGCAACCAGTACTTACCAAACGTTGGCTTGGCGATAGTAACAGAGAGTTTTAGTATAGAGATATTTTTTACTAAAAATTGTAGAGAACTTTAAATTTGCTTGCCGATAAAGAAAATGTTTCAAAAAACTCCCTTTTCTTGTACCTTTTCTTTGTTTTGTAATTTAACTTAGTGTACAGAAAAAGATATTTATATACTGTAAAGAACAAAAAAAATGTCATTTTTACTGTTGGTGATTGATAAATGTCAGGTAAAAGTCAACGCACGTGTCTACCCAGCGCCGTTGACTTTTACTAACATTTGATGCCATTTTAATTTGGCTTTCCATAGGGCAGCATTTTGCTTGTGCATGCGCAATAGACAAAAAACGCCGCTGGTTCAGAGATTTTTGTGATTATGTATATATTATATATTTTGAGCGGCGGTCTCTCGCTATAGAAATAGACCAAAACAAAATTATATAAAATAACGTATGTTTGAATTTTCAAGGTATCAAGCCGAATAAACGGATGATACTGTGTAATTTTATAATAACGAGAAAAAAAAACGTATTATTAAAAAAATCAAAAAAAATCAAGAGAGAGTGTAGTGTCTTCCCAAGATGGCGGACGCTTTTTTCTAACGGAAAAATAATAATTGAAAAATTGCCGGCACGGAAGTTGCTACAACAAAGGTGGTTTTGCAAAAAGACTAACATTTTTTGCGAACAGAGAAAAGAACATATCGCCGACATTGAAATCGCGGAAATCAAAAGCTTTTCAAATCAACATAACCTCAAAGAGCCATAACGTCAAGCTCACCCTCTTTTCCTTGTGAGCTTGGTTCTTTGTTTTCTTACACGTATTCTTATTTTTCCAGAGTTTTCGGATTTTCAGGAAGATACTCTGAAGTGTTGCTGACTTTGTTGCTGTTATTTCTCTTTCTACTCCTCGACTTTGCGAAGCGAGTGTTGTAGATGTGTTTATCATTATTATGGCATCCAAAGAAATCGTCCAATGGATATGTGGTTACTGTAATCGTAAACTAAAATCCAAGGGTGGAAAAACAAGACACGAAAGCAGATGCTCAGAAAGACAAACAAATGAAGAAGCAACACAAGAAAACGAAGAAGTTGTGACATTGACACAGGATGCAACAGCTGATGTTTCCGACGTCACACTAACGGAACCAGGTGATGTGAAAAATCAAGAACCTCTAAATCAGCTATTTGCATGGGGAAATATCTCTGGTTATCAGTTCATCAAAGATGTAAATGAAGCTTATAATAAGATCGTGTTTTGGAGAAGCAATTTATTTCTTTTACCAACAGGTGGCGCATGAAAGAGGTTTATTCGTGAAATAACCAACTTCTAAATCATTGGTTAGATAAATCACCTTTGAAAGACTTATCTCTAAAAGCAATCATGGTGATGCCTGCCTTACTTCTTCAAAAACCATCAAAGAAATCAAAAGCCAAAGACCATCTGATAGCTCTTGACCGGAGATTGATTCTTTGGGAAAATGGAAATTTAGATGAGCTGCTATCTGAAGCTGAAACTATACAAAAACAACTCACTGCTAAACCAAACGAGAAGTCCAACATAAAAAATATCTCTAAAAATTTTGTACAGAAGATGCAGAAAGGAAATGTAAACGGGGCAATAAAACTCCTCACAAATAACATGTCAAATGGTGTGCTTCCGCTGACAGATGAAACTTTGGAGAAACTACGCGAAAAACATCCAAGTGGGAAAAAGGCAGATGAGGATGTACTCCTTACTGACACTCCTGAAACGGTCCATCCAATACGTTTTGAAGAAATCGATGGGGATTCTGTCAGACTAGCAGCAATTAGATCAAACGGCGGAGCGGGTCCATCTGGTATGGATGGTGAAGGGTGGCGTCGTATACTTACATCTAAACAGTTCGGTCAAGATTCGATCGACTTGTGTGGAGCCGTAGCCAAATTCGCAAAATCACTTTGCATCGAGTTACATTCAAAAGAATCAATCGAGGCGTTCATTTGATGTAGATTGATACCCTTAAACAAAAATCCGGGCGTCCGTCCGATCGGTGTAGAAGAAGTGCTGAGAAGAATTGTAGGAAAATCAATCGCCAGAATTGTCAAATCGGAAGTTAAAGCCAGCGTTGGTCCACTCCAAGTATGCGCAGGCCATGAAGCAGGAAGTGAAGCGGCAGTACACGCTATCAGAAATATATTATCTGACGATGAATGAGAAGCAGTATTGTTAATTGACGCAGCGAATGCCTTCAACTGCATCAATCGTGAGGCATTTATGCATAATGTGAAGGTGATATGTCCTGTTTTGGCAATTTTTGTACAAAATTGCTATGCATTCAAGTCAAGACTGTTTATCATTGGGGGCGTTGAGCTCGAGTCGTCCGAAGGAACAACGCAAGGGGACCCAATAGCTATGCTAATATATGCCATTGCTATCATTCCCTTGATTCTCATAACAGTAGCGGAGCTAGAATCTACAAATCAAGATGCAAAAACTGTAGGGTTTGCCGACGATTTAGCTGCTGCAGGAAGATTGACTTCACAAGCAACAAAGACATGGTTGGTTGTGAAGCCAAAATTAGAAGAAAAAGCGAAGTCAATATTCAAACAAACAAACGTTAAAATCACCACCAAAGGAAAAAAACACCTTGGTGCAGTTATTGGACACATTGACTTCAAAAACGAATTCATGACGAACAAAGTAAACGATTGGATTGACGAAATAACAACCCTATCCGAAATTGTTTTACAAGCGGATATAAACACAAATTAGGGTACTTTATGAGAACCTTGCCGGATTTTAGTCACCATCTCAAACAAGTGGATGATGTCATCAAATTTAAACTGATCCCCGCTATTACAGGTGGTATGGTACTGACTGAAGACACGAGGAGCCTTTTCTCATTACCGCCAAGTATGGGCGGTATGGATATAGCGGTTTTTGAGCAACAGTCAAGTATCGAATTCTCCAACTCGATCAAAGTTACTGAACAACTCACTGCTTTAATTGTAAACCAGGAAAGGAGATCAATCATCGACGCAGAAGCTCGGGAGATTATACTTGCTTCAGAGAATCAGACCTCAGTTAACCATCGAGACTGCATCAACAATTTACAAGACCATGTTGATACCAGTTTTCACGTATTGTTCAATCATTACATGTTATTCTACCAAGACGTATCAGCTAAAGTTGGAAAATTTAGAAAAGCGAGCAAATCGTATTATATTCAAGAAGAACGTGCCAAGAAAATCTAAACCAGCATCAATTAAAGATCTGTTAAGGAAACGTCTTTGCCTTCAGGTTTTCAAGTGTGTTCATGGAGACGTGTGTGAAACCTTTGTAAATTATTTCGAAAAAATGACAAACAACACAAGAAATAAAAATCATTTACTACGACTTCCTAAGATTAAGCTGGAATCAAGTAGAAAAAGTTTCTTTTTTAACGGTGCAAAAACTTTCAACGAGCTTCCTCTGAAAATACGTGCTTCGACATCAATAGAAGATTTTGTAAAATTATATGAAGAGTTTTTTTAATTTGTAAATATTAATTTTTACTAACACATTTTTAGTTATTATTTTAAGTTTTATTACTATTTTTGGGGGGCTGGGAAACAGGACACATGGAAGAACAGAAATTTTGTAATTATATATATTTTGTATATTTTACTAATTTTTGAATGGAAAAATCCTGTATAAATATTCGTTATAAATAAATAAATAAAGCTCAATCAAAGATCAAAGCGGTAATCAAAAGTTTAAAAAGCGAACGAAACAACACGAAAAAGGCAGAGTTAACGAGTCAAATGTCTGATGAAGACAGACGATTAAACGAAATAATCTCAGAGAAAGTTACTTCGTCATGGCTTACATCATTACCCATTCATGAAGAGGGTTACAGTCTTGACAAGAACAGCTTTTGGGATCTTATAAAGATACGATACGGAAAGCAACTCAATCGACTTCCAGACAACTGTACTTGCGGTGCGAAATTCGATATCCAACATGCACTTTCATGCAAAAACGGGGGATTCGTGACCCTTCGACACAACATAGTCAGGGATATTACAGCGGAGCTCCTATCGGAAATATGCAAAGATGTACGCAAAGAACCAACGTTACAAAAAATAACAGGAGAATTGATTGAAAGTTCAAATGACTCGGATGAAGCCAGACTCGACATCAGTGCACGAGGCCTCTGGATACCAGCTCAGAAGGCATTTTTTGATATTAGGGTTTTCAACCCTCTAACCGGAAGATATGTAAACCAGAGCCTTAAGAAAGCATTCGAGATGAACAAAGAGGAGAAAAAACGGGCATATAACGACCGTGTATTGCAGTGCGAACAAGGAAGTTTCACACCATTGGTTTTTAATACACACGGAGGAAAAGCAAGAGAATGTCAGTCATTTTATCGACGACTTGGTGAAATGATTAAGAGAAAAGAAATGTTCGAATGTCAACAGCAAGCAACTGGATAAATCGAAAAATATCCTTTGGTCTGTGTAAATGCATCATAATGTGCATACGAGGTTCCAGATCGTTGTCATCAACTAAAATCGAAATAATCGACGGTCACGGGGACATTGACACGTCTGAAAATATTACGAACATTATGTAAAAAAAAAAAAAAAAACATATAAAATTTTAGTTAATTTAATGCAATGTAAATAATTTTATCGAAATAATAAATTAAATGTATCAAGATCGAACTAGCTATACGTTATATAAAGCGTCTATAGAGGAAGGCCAACTTCTTTAAAATGTTGCGACGTTCTTCGTTCTCCTCTAAATTGCGCTCACTGAGGCACGGATGAGTGTAAATTGAATTTTTCTTCTAATCCATGCTACTGTCTCAGATGTTGTTGTGTTCGTTTTTAGGGCGATCTTTTCTACCATTTACTAATGAATATTGAGGCCTCTCGAGCCATCCCACCAGTAACGCCAAAAATCAACGGTTTGAAAGTACCGTGATCGACCATCAAAATTCTTTCATTGCATTTCCTCTTTCTTCACCTTTTCCAGTGTAGAAAACGTCGACAAAACGGAATTGGTTAGGTACGTCTGAGCTGTAGGTTTGTAACCTTTACGTGGGAAAATGCTCTTCTGCACCTTTTCCAGAATCCGATTGCGCTAACGTCTGCTCTTGCCTCTTCGGATTTAACTGCACTTCTCAAGATTCACTGATTCTTGGGCAGCAGAAAGAAGTGGAGGGTCAGTTTGTACGTCATTACATTGCATTGGGGAATGAATTCAACTTTTGGAGGGATCTTTTGAGCGATAGCCAATCAGATCATTTGAAAATTAAATGATTGCATCACCTTTTACATCGTTTGCGGCATTTAAAAACAAAATGACATGAATTTAATGGAAATCACTGGAAAACTCAAACGATGTTAATCCGTTTTGTTGTGACGTTCGAAACTTTGTTCGATTCATCAAATTCGAAGACGCTGCATTCAGGTCAGGCATGATGCGTCATGTGTAATGTGCGTTGCTTTTGTTGTTAATATGATAGAAAAAGAGCTCTCAAATTCTTAAATTAGGAACATGGGAAACGGAAGAAATGATATGTTTATTTATGGAAAATCAGATGAGAAAAGAAGCAATCATGTAGGGAAGACCTAAAAATTCTGTTTATAATGTTTTTTTTTAAGATTTTTGCGATGTGTATGTCGTTTCCACTTGCTGAAAAACGAATGCTTTTTTATAATAGATTTACGATTTTTTAAGATAACTTGCACGGAGCAGAAGGGCTTTGCACCTGTACCCCTTTTCTAAAAAGAAATCCTGGAGACCTGTAAACCGCTATAATAAAACATCCTTTTACTTGATTACACCGTCAATTATAATTTTTCGGCTGCGAACATGGGGGACCTGTATCCGCTCCGCAACCCTTTCTATATTAATTTATTTGATCAGTTTCATTGTATGTAGTAATTTGAAAATGTTGCATCTCTTATAATAATCTATCTGTCTGTCTGTGAGGCAAAGTCGATTGTATTTTTTACGATTTTTACAAAGGGTGCTTTGTTATAAATATTTGTACGAGTAAAGTCACAGGCAATTAACGTTGTCATTATTATTATCTATTGCATTCAAAAGTTTTAATTAATTGTTCGTGTCTTCTTAATGAAATTGACAACCCATTATTTTGTGATAAGAAACATGCAATAATTTTTTTATGAGTGGATTCCTCCAGGTGATCGTGTTTTTTTTCAGCCTCATTAATGAAATTATCAACAAACCTTTTTTTTCGACGGGTTTAAAGAACTAGTATCATAATAATTACTATTTTAATTTTTAAAATTTTAGGATACTCAATGATCCTCCCATATTCCTTGGTTTTAAAGGTCTGTCTTTTTATTAATAGCCGTAATCTGTCTGTTTGTGTGCGAAAAAAATGACGTGCTACGAACACACGAAATGCGATGTGTAATTTATTTTGACTTTTGCGGGTTTTTTAAAAACATTTCTGATACAAAAGTCATGAGTAATTAACTTTTATTGTTCCGTCGATGTAATTTCGTAACATGCATGGACAAAGTAACATATGTCTAATTAATTAAAAATAGTTTTAAAAGAAATTAGCAAAAACTAATTTATGATGAGAAGAAATTTTAAGACGTAAGTGGGTTTTTTGTTTGTCGACCATTTTTTATCCGCCTTTCAATTAAAATTAACAATTCGAATTATAATAAGAAGACGATTGTTAAATATAAATTCGGAATTTTTTGTCGTGAATTTAAATTTTTATACAAAATGGCTACTGATATCCCTTTGATTTTTCGGCGATTTTTCGGAATCGAGGGGTTGTTTAATCAAAAAATTTATTTATTGATCAATCGAAATTAATAAATTAATTTATTTTCTGAACTAATTTAATTATTTTTATTGTTTTAACTTGGTAAAAAAATAAATTAAGAGATTAAAATAAATGGGGCAACAGAAATCAAATGCGACATCTCGCAAATTGCAGTATGGGTACAATAAAATTTTCTTATAATCAATAATACTCATGCTATCCCTTTTTTTACTGTCCTGAAAACTTATTCCACAAATATAATTGCTGGGTGATTTTTTTTAGCTGGACGGGGTAACGTGTTTTTGTTTAAATCGAAGTTGCGATAAAGTTTTTTTATGACGCCTATATGGATATATGCAGCACGGTATAGTAAATGCTTTCCCCAGTGTTAATAACAGAGTGTATCCTGTGTTGTTATGTAAACCGAAGCTGCGATACAGTGATACGGTTTACCTGTACTAAGCGCTCATTCCAGTGTTAACGACGGGATGTTTCCTGTGTTTCTGTTTAGCCGAAGTTGTGATAAGTGTTTTTCAGAAAAGGGTATTACACCTATATGGATGTGCGACATTGTTTACCTGTACTAAGCACTTAGCCTGGAGTAAAATTCACCGAAAAAACAAGGTTGGCTAACTGTTTTTGCTATGACGGGGTAGCAAAGAGTTGTAAACTGTGTTTTTATTTCAGCTAAAGTTGTGGATAGTTATTTTTTGAAAAGAATATTACACCGAAAGCACCATAAAGTTGTATGCGCTTCACTCGATATTTCCACGGGTTAACGACTAGTCTCTTTAATAATAGTCGTATTCCGTCTGTCTGTTTGTGAGCAAGAAAAAAGTCATTTTACGGAAACACGATATATAAAGGACGGGTGAACCCGTGGATTTATTGACAGGACACCGACTAGTCTCTGTAATAATAGCCGTATTTTGTCTGTCTCTCCGCGAAAAAAACCAACGTGCAACGGGCACACGAAATAGCGTGTAATTTAAAGACGGCGACCCCGTAGATATTTCCACGGGTTAACAACAAGTCTCTATAATAATAGCCCTATACTTTCTGTTTCTGTGCAAAATGGTACCTCAAGTAACGAGATACACGAAATGCGGTAATATAAAGGACGGGCGAACCCATGGATGTATCTACGGGTCACCGACTAGTCTACATTATAATGTCCGTATACGTCTGTTCGTCAACCAAAATGGTATCTGCAGTAGCGAAACACACGAAATGCGGTAAGTAAAGGACAGGCGAATTCGTGGATTTATCCACAAGCCACAGACTAGTACAGCAATTTCAGGATTTTCCAGGTTATTTGAAACCCTGGTTTGCCTATTTATGTTGCTAATGGCGGAGATCTTCAAACCACGGGGCTTCTTGTTTATTTTAGGTCAGAATCAAGATAACTTAGACAAAATGAATAACGTAGTACGGAAAAAAAACTTTTCTAATGGAAATTCAAGAGTGCCAACCACGATAAAGGAGGATATGGATAAGGAAAATATTTCAAAGACGAAGGGAACTTGGTGATTATCATCGTCTTGTTCATGAGCTGCGTTTAGCTGATAGAGAATATTATTTTAAGTGAGACTTTTCCCCTTTTGCTCAAGTTTCAAAATGATATTTGGCAAAATAATTCAAAAACAATAATAGTAATAATTCCAATTCCGAATGAGCAGAACATCAAGCCACGATCAAAATTGTGATGTTCTTATAAAAAGTTGTATATCTTATCTAATTTAGATATCTTAGAATGAGTCCTGAAAGAGCTGCAGCATACATCGTGAAACAAGATACAAAAATGCGAAAAGCCATTAGACCAGAAGAACGCTATTCGTTCCGTGTGGGAAAATTAACATTATCAAAAGTAATATATGAGACTTCAGGTGCATCATAAAAGCGTTTAAGAAACGATTATCCTAGTTGTCCTAAATCCGAAGCTGATTGGATAGCTATCTCAGATAAATTTGAGGATATGTGGAACATGTCGCATGCCATTGGCTTGATAGCAAGCATATACGTATTAAGTGCCCGAAGCTAAGTTAGACGCATTACTATAACTATAAAAGCTTTTACAGCATTAGTATGCTTGCCATATGCGATGCACGGTACTGCTGTGCAATTTTTGACCAATACGGTAGAGGAGTGTTTACGGCCTCAAAAATGAGAGAAAAGTTCGAATATAATGAATGTAACGTGCTAAGACCTTCTAATCGCGTTCATAACAAAAGTTTGATGATTGGCGATTTGTGCATCTCTGTGCAGTTTTTTAGCATAGAAGATGCCGTATTCGGGTTATTGATCACTTTGTTGTATGTGCAAAAAATTCACAATCTTTTTGTTGCATTCAATAATAATGTTCAAACCGCTTTACTGCTTGCAATTTCTTTTTAATTCTTTCCATCGCGGGTCTGCCCGTATCTTTGAAAGCAGCGAGACCGTCGTCACGGTATAGTCCGATGTTTTTGTTGTTAAGTAAGAACAATTCAATAAGTTCGCAAACTTCGGCACAGTCCCCATCTTCACGTCAAACAGTCCGCCTCCCTTCTTCATCCATGTTTGTTTGTTGATGTCAAATAAAAGTGATTTCTGTGCGTGAAAAAAGGTTTTCATAATCATCCTCTTTTATGTGTAGATGTTGCCTGGCAAAATGAATTAAACATAAAAGTGCCATTGGGCCTTAAATCCAGAAGGTCTTAATACAAACAGATTCCAATCAAAAAATTAATGTGATGATGTCTTGGCATCAGAAATAACGTCACACATGCCCAAAGTAGCCACTCGAATTTCTCCAGCATTACTGACGATACGGCTTTAGTTCTTGGTGATTTCACATTAAAAATGAATTTTAATGACGTCATTACGATAAAAAGGACGTCATATTTATAAAAAAATATTTTATTTTGACAATAAATGTATAAAGATCCATTTTTCCGTTTTACCCCCGTTTGAAAAAAGCATTAGCCCCCGCAAAGTATAAA
Source organism: Hydractinia echinata (assembly GCA_030067915.1). Taxonomy (NCBI): domain Eukaryota; kingdom Metazoa; phylum Cnidaria; class Hydrozoa; order Anthoathecata; family Hydractiniidae; genus Hydractinia; species Hydractinia echinata. Next base: position 2,465,107 of record JASGCC010000028.1, read on the forward strand.
ATTTTTTCAAAAACAATTTTTTTTCATTACATGCCCAAATAAAAGGTAGGAAAAGTCACAAAATTTTAAGCACTCAAATACATGCCAAACAAAAGTTATGTCTAGTGAAAGAGGCTGCGGGAACTTTATGCTTGTGTATCAAATCCGAGGTAAGAAACTCGTGAGACGAATGTTAGCTTCGATTATATTAAAATAAAAAATACGTCTGTACCTTTCAAAGTTATGTCTTAACCTTATTCCTGCTGGGCTATTTGTGAGCTCCTCAATGCTTTAGGAGGGGGATGGGGGTTCCAAAGTTGTTCTTCATTTCACATGACATTTACAACAAGTATTAAGGCCTTAAGTCACAACTTGGTCAAAAAAAGTTTGCCAATGACGAAATCAAATTTGTGGAAATGGGAAAGAAATTTAATTTGCTTTAGAATGTAGTCACACTAATGTGACAAACAAAACATAGTGTAATAAACATTAACAAGTTCCATATAGGTTATAAAAACAACTTCACTTTTTCACTCTATTCGAAAAAATAATAAAGGTTAGAAAAATTAAAAAAAGTTATGGAAAAAGGTTGAACAGGGGTTATTTTTGTTTTTTTACTGTTGAAATTACTGGAACTGAAACAACACTTTTGTTTTTAAATGAGCTGTTTTTGTTTTGTCTTTTGATCAAACTTTTTATTTAAAATTTTTTAAAAGTACATACATAACAGCAAAATCAAAAAAATGAACAACGTATGGATGTTGGTATGCATTGTCATGCATAGCCGTCATGTGCTTATGAAGGACTTTCATATCGAGGTATATCCCGTTTAGAAATTATATATTGTATAGGGAGATGTAACAATGTAGATGATGTTTATGTCCTCCTTCTAAACGTTTTTTGTGTAGTTGAGTTACCTAGATTAAATTTTTCAGAATTTTTTTTTCATTTCTTCTTAGAACTCTGGTATATTTCCAGTAGAAGTTGACGATTTAGGAATGAGATTTTGTAAGTACAGTAATAAAAGTTAGAATTAAAAAGAATTTGCCTTGATTTTCGAAATTTGGATTAGTATAGCTCTACTTGGATTGGTTATATTATCTGTGCCACTATAGCAAGTGTAGTTTTGCAATAATTCTAACGGACCTAGTAAAAGTCAAAATCGCTTATATAGCTATTGTTTATCTGCTTAACTTAGTCTAAATTTTATTTTAACTGTCGTCCTAGAACAAAAAATCAAACGTGTAAAAAGTTTTACCAGCATCTCCAATCTGCTGTGAAATTTAATCATAGTTAATTGGTTAAACTAAAACGCGACGAGGAATGCTTTCCCTGAAATGATTTTGACATAAAAACTTTTTTCTTTGCTTAGTACTTTGTTTTATTTATTTTAGTTTTGACTATTGTCAACAACCGCAAGGATCGTATTACTGTGGAAAAAGCTCACAAGCCAGAATGTTGTTGGCAAGTCGAACCTGACGACGAAGACTGTGTTGTAGGTTTTGAAATTACATTTTATAGCTTAAGTCATTAAATCTATACTTGCTAAGTAATTGTCTTATTCATTTATTTTTGCAATGGTCAACATGTTGGTTTGAACACAAGTGTTTTTATTTTAAATTGCTAGATCAAATATATCATTTTAGTATTCAAATTTTATCTTTTCTTGAACATAGGTTTAGTGATTGAACTTTTAGGGATCCTTTTTCTATCATCAGGTACAGTGAAAATGAGAACAGTCAAACCGAAATGATATTTTTAACATAATTAAATCCTTTCATCTCGTTTAGTCTATGGACCTATTCGGTGGGTTTCCAACCCAAATTGATCCTAGAGCAAGGAAAAACGTGACGTATGTATTTTCAAACTTGGTACGTATGCTCAATATTGTCTGTAACGTCATATCGTCTACAATTTTGAGACGTTTAAACAGTTGCCTTTCCTTTTTATTCGTCTTGAAAGAACGTTTTAGCGTAACAAAAGTAGAGAGAACTTTCTTTTTTCTTATTTTCTTTTTGGTGTAGTATCCGTTAGATCGGAAAGGTGTTTGTAAGTTCCATTTAACGCAAGGTGATCATATACCAGTGATGCACAAAATAGATTTTGACACTTCACAACAGGACGATGGCTCATGGATGAAAGGTAAGTATTTGACCATAATTAACCAATCTTATGACGATAATGACGTTATCTGCAAGTGAAACAGTAAATTAGTAAAACAGTAAGTCAATACAGCGACCACCTAATGTTTTTTCAAGTGAAAAAAACTAACCAGGCTAATTTCTAACATAGATGAAATGTATTAACAAAGTTTCACAATTGGAGTTTTGGTCATTCCCGTTTACAATAGCCGACGCAAGCATATGTAAACAAACTTCTCTCGAACAATACCTATTTTTCACGAGTTCAAAAATGCATCTTTACCCTGAACCCCTCTCCCGCAGAGTAAATCATTACTGAGTTAAGAATGCATAAAATATTCTGCATGGTCTGGTAATTAGTCTTCAGTATTGATGCTGTGTGCATACACAATTCTTACTGGAATTCTCTGCATTGTCAGTAATGTTCTTAACTTTTTTTGACAGAGCTTTTTGGTAATGGACCGTTAATATACAAAAGATGTAATGGCGTTGATGAGGTGGGATTTTTTTTCACTTTATTAAGAAAGACTAGCATGTGTAGCAATCCTCCATGCAATAACATATCAAAAAGTATTTATATTCTAAATATTTGTAATATTATTGTTCACCATAACTAACAACTTACGTGTCTTAAGGTCTTGAACAAGAAAGTTTAAGTGACAATTTTATAATTAACTTAGAATCCAAGAAACAACTGCCATCCTTACAACTGCGCTAAGAAATACAACGGCTACCGAAGTTTTTACAAAGCTGAGATATCGAAATGCGTACCAGTGACAAAGTGCACGACACGACTTGGAGATGACCAGTTGCCTACATCGGTAAGTTCTTAATTTCAGTTACCTCAAATGCGATGACAGACTAAACTCATGTAGGTACTCGTGTTGAATAAGCACATCTGCCTCATATCAAGGTTATATGCTGTTTAAATAATACGCGCGTTTCCTGAATAAGTGATTTAGCTTTGGCCAATAATAGTAAAAATGGCATCAAGAATGTGTAAACAATAGTTTGAAACATGGTAGTAAGACGATTAGATTAGGTGGTATAAAAAAACAAGCTCTGTAAAAGAAAAAAGAAAACAACATGAAAATTCAACACCAGCATAAACCTTAAATTAAACCGTACATCCATGATTAAACCAAACTTCAAAAAAATGGTAACTGTAGAGACCTAACGGAATTTGATAAAGGATTTTATAAAAATGCAATAATGCACCAGTAAATTTTACCGTGTAAAAGTACGTAGGTGGAAATGCACAAATTGTCCGCCGCCATATTGTGTGATTAAACACTTGAGTACATGCTTAAATTTTGAGGTGGATTGAGGTGAAGTTGTAATAAGTTGCGTATGTGCTAAAATTAGATTTCGTTCTGTTGCTTGTTAATTCACGCATTCCTGCCCACCATTGTTTTCAATTTTTTATGTCAAAGTTGCTTTGCTAAATCTACGTAGGCATTTGATTTTGAAAACAATCGATGCAAGAGTTTGGTGGAGAATGATCTAAAGGAAGAAGAGAAGAAAGTCGTGTCAGCTATACTCGATGATAGCCCTCTGGCGAAAGAATTCAATAAATATGTGGATGTTAACCCCGAAGATGTGAGTGATATTTGTTATATGTTTATTTTTTTACGCATAACGTGTTTACTAGCAGTCGCTTTTAAGAAAATTAAATTCTAGTCTTGGCTACAGGCAAGCCATCATTTTATATTCTTTTGAAAAGAAGTCGGAACAACGTCTTTGTTTTGCAGCTACTAGCTGTGTTGCGCGTTTAATGTTAGCAGGAAAAAAGTTTTTTGTGTGTCACATTTACCTATATTTGTGTTTTTTTTATTAGCTCGTGCTGGATTGTAAGAATGGCGTCCAAGATGGCCGCTTCTGTCACTGCAATAGAGGATGGAGGACTGTGTCTGTTCTGACTGCAAATGGAGGTGTCAAAATGAAGTGGTGTTCGAAAAAAGTGCCAGTTGAGAGTAAACAATCAGCATCAAGTCGTTATATTAAAATCGGCTTGCTCGTCGTATCTTTTCGTTTGTAGAATATAAAATGGTGGTTATTAATACCTTACAAACCAAGCAAATTAACACGAAATACATTTAGTATCCAGCATCTGTGATCGTTGTTATCGATATGTTGTTTTTGATTCACTTTCCTTCGTCAGTTAGTATGTATTTTCTTTCTAACACAGCTCAGCTATTTCACGTAAATTTGACAATAGTGGTTATTATTCGCAAGGCTCGACTAAATAACTCCTGGTTTTTTTCATTAAATCTTGCCGAATGTTTGTTTAATAATGCTCCTTGACATTGCATCTAGATTTTGTTATCAGGATGTTTCTGCTTGTTGTTTCTTGTTCTCTACTTATGGTGGCGCTTGTTCGTTAGGGAGATTGTACAAGGAAAACCAACAGTGCACAACACTTCGAAAGCCAACCTCAAGTTAGAAGATTTTCCCTTTCCGTTTGTTTCAAAGTGGAAGATAGATGGGAAATGTTATGACAGTATCGAATCTGAGGATAGTTTTGCGTCTCTTCATGAAGATGTTGAGACAAGCTGTGGTTTCTCTGGAGAGTTAATGTCTAAAGAGAAAACGTTTGAGCACACCGATTACGCGTCAAAGATAGTGAAAATACGTGATGCCAAACTGCAACATGATGTGGTCAGAAATACTAGTACTGTTCCTCCTAACAATTTGAAAAAACTTCACTTGCACATTACCGAAAGTGATAGCTTCGTGCTTGTTCCACAAGAAGAAGACCAGGCAATGAAGGATTCGTTTCAAAAAAGCTGTTTAGCCTCGACGCACTCCGGTAAGACCAGCGCAGTTTTCAATTCTGACGATGTTGATGCTGAAGAGGATAGTTCAGATTCTACTGGAACAGTTGTGGAGGATGTTGATGAAACATACGAGGAGGAGGAAGTGAATGTATAAGTGCGTAACTGGTACAAGCGTTTTTATGTGTACGAGTAAAGTAGCAGCGAAGATAAGTGCAGGTTGAAATAGTTATTCTTTTAAATATTTTTGCGAAAGACCGAGTACCTTTGGCCTTGTAAGTTTTTTGTTCCGAAATATACGTTGTTAGTTTACAATGTTGTGACATTGGTATAAAACCAAGCGAGTGGACTGAGCAAAGCAAATATGCTCTTCCCGTGCCTAATTTTAGAAATTTAAACAGCCCGCGAAGAAGAATTAAGAAGTCCGTTTGACTATTTAACTACCAAACTTGAAGATCAATACAGGAGAGATTGTAGTTACTGTTTCTACTGACCATGAAGTTTTAAGAACCTAACTAAAATCTGTTACTTTTTGGTATAAAACTTTTAAAACAGTCTTTAGGATAAATATGAATCACACTTGTGTTGCCTTTAAAAATTAGTTCTCTTTGTACGCGTTTCAGTGTTACACACAACACAGTTGTGGTCGCCAGTGTGCCCAATTGGTTTTTAAAACTCATCTTGCATTTGTCTATCAATCACCACCAAAGCTTGCATGAACACTAAGTCCTCTTTCAATGATTTTGACTCACGTTGCTTAAGTTTCTGTATTTCACAGGCTAAACTGTTGTTTACTTGTTGCTTGTTGACCAAATTCCCCTGTTTACATGCTCAGTTGGGCTTGGTGTGCCAATCGAAACTCATCCCTATTTGATCACACGTTTTTCCGTCGCATAAAATTTACATTACTTTAAGTTTTGGAAACTATTTTTAAATCATACGTACGGAGTAAAACATGCAGAATGTTTGACAACCTCGTACACAGAACTTTCTCAAAAATCTTAGTCAACATTTAGAGGTTGGCTTTATTCTTGTCTAGTTTTTCTTCCTCCATTGGCACACCGTGTTCTAATTATTTTTATAAACAATTTGGTTTGAAATTTATTCCCGCTTCATTTACACACTTAACGCACTGTAAGCGATTGTTTTTATAATCCATGTTTTTTTTCTTTTTCTTGATTACTCACTTTAAGCCGGCTATTGTGCTTTCATTGTACTTCGTTTTTATTGAAGAGATTAGGTCAAAAGTTTGAGACAAAATAAGATGCGTAAATAGTTCTTTCATGTAAAGAAAGTCACGCAATACAATTTGTTCGTAATTTTTGTATTAAATTTTGCGCAAATAACCACGTCCCCAGGACTTTTTTATGTTTGGACGGCGTACTTTTTTAAGGGAAGAAATTTTTGCGGAAATTTATTTTGTGATTGGATATTTATCAAGAAAAATGACTACAGGTTTTGAAAAACGTGAAATACGTAGCAACACGGTCTCACCCTCGTTCCCAGGGCAATTTTTCGCTTTTTTGATATCCGAGACGTCCGAGATTGTCAGAAAGAGAAAAGTGGGCCTGGGGACGAGAGGTTGAACACGGTCTCAAATTCAAACATCAGATAAAATACATTACATTAACAACGAAAATTTTCGGACGGAAAAACTTTCGGATTTTTTGTTGTCCGAAAATTTTTCCGTCCGAAATTTGTGTCTGCCGAAATTTTGGTTTTCCTAATTTTTTGGAAAACAGGACCAGTGCATAGAAATTATATATAGGGTAATCAGAAAATCAATGAAAACTGCAGTTTTAGAACTTATTATTTTCGTTATTTTCACATTTGGCTGAGGCTAATGTGAAAGGTTGGATCCTGAAGACCCTTTTTAGATCTTGACTGAATATATGTACACTTTAAATGCTTCTAGCCTTCTTTTTGTGTAATTCCCTGTAATCATTAATTTTGAAATTTGATAAAATTCGTTCAAAAGACTTACGCATAAATTTTTTGACTTTATAAATCTTGTCCGAAAATTTTTCCGCTGAAATAAAAAATTGTGTCCGAAAGTTTTTCTGCCGAAAATTTTAGTTCTTAATGTCTCATTTTACCTAACGTATCAAGGATTTCAACTGTTTTTGCGATTTAAGAGTTTTCTTTTAAGAAAATTTCGAAACTTATTTCTGCGATTGATCAACTTTAATTATGCGAAACTTAATTTTGCCAATAGGGTCTAAAATTGCAAAAATAAAAACAAATCTCGCAAAAATTTCTCTCCGTACGCTACACTGATCGTCAAACATTTGGAACTGAACAACACCAAACAACTATTGGTAAACCACAGGGTTTCAATAACCTGAAAAATCCCAACCTCGTCCCCAGGACTATTTGCTTCTCAACGGCGCTGCGCTTTCTGATAGTTCTAGCGAAATAGCCCTGGACCAGGCTGGTCACCGTATCGCATCTGATTGGCCCACGGCGTTACCCTAATTATGCAACGCTTTTAGCTGGCGTCAGCAAAAATCCTAAAAGTGATACATAAACAAATATGGCACCAGAAGATGTGGCGTCGTTGTTGTTGGTGGTTTTAAATCCTTAAAAAGCATTATTTTTCCTTTTTAATCTCATTTCCTCCACCTTTTTTTTAAGATGTCTTAGCTAAAGTAAGAATTTCTTTCAAATATACGATATTTTTTGTTAAAAAGTAGTTGGTGTTGTTGCTAGCCAGCTAGGTGATGCATTCATAAATATGGTTCGAGAGAGAAGTGAAGTGTTGCAGGTGCTCTTCTTGTTAATCTCTCGTTGCAGAAGATGTTGCCATCTACGCCTAAAAAAGTTTATAAAGGTGGCAAAGGAGTGTGTCGAATTTGTGCTGAAGAAACATCAGCACATCACTTGACCAGAATTTTTTCAAAAAGTGGAAAGGAAAAATCCTTACATCACAAAATATTCAGAACATGTGGATTAAACGTTTCCGAGTTTGAACTATTGCCTACAACAATTTGTTCAAAGTGTGACAGGTTTATCAATAAAATGTTTGACTTCCAGAATAATGTACAACAACAACAAATCCATTTACAACAGCAAACAACAGTAAAAAGATGTGCAGCTTTTTCACCAAACCAGCAGTCAAAACCAAAAAAAATCAACATTAAAAATGAAAATTATCCTGTACAAAAAAACTGTTTCCAGTCAAAAAAATCTCTACAATTTACGCCTTTACTAAACATAACAAATGAAACAGACATAAAGTCAAACACAAAAATACTTCCTAAAGAACTTGGCAAAACAAAACAACCTCAAAACGACTTCATTACTGAAGATCAAGAAAAGAAAATTATTACTGCATTACAAAATGTTTCAACACAACATACAACTTAGAGCTTAGCTCATACAACATACAACTTAGAACTTAGCTCTCATTCCGTGCTAGCTCTCGTTGAGGTCGGACGTATCTAAAACGCTCCGGTCTCGGCGCGCTAAGTCGAAGAAAGAAAAAAGAAGACTAAAGCTTGAAGAGCTCCTGCTTTGACAGCTAAGTCCTTTTTGATTTATTATATATTGTACTGCCTTCTTTACTTCATTTATATCTTTTCATTTCTTTAATTTGTTGTTTTGTTAGTTTTTAAATTATTGTTTTTGTTAATAAATTGTTTTTATCCCAGTCAGTTTTTTATCCATCTATCATCTAATATGGTAGCTTTGCTGTGTTGTGGGTTCCTGCTGCTCCTTCTGTGTAACATCGTAAGGAAATGGGCTTGCCTCAGATCCTTCAAACATAGTTTTGGAAGAGCACATAACCGTAGAATGATCTCCCTACGACTTAAAAATAACTTTACTCAGGTAGGAAACCCCACATTTACGCTAAAACTGATTTTTGTGTTCGTTGTATTTTTGAGCAATACAAAACCTTCGTTCAAAAGTAGCTCACCCAACAACAACGAAATGAGTCGACTAGATAGGAGTTTCTTTTCTATCTCTTCACTTGATGCCTGCAATAGAGTTTCTGAAAGCCAGCTCACTCTCCAATTAAAATTAATGGCTTTATCAAAACTTAAGCCAAGCAGGCACAAGTATTTCTATTTTTTAATCCTCTTGTCAGGGGACATCTGCCTCAACCCAGGTCCTGTTAAGTATCCCTGCTCTTCATGCTTAAAACCTGTGGCAAAAACACACAAAGCACTTTCTTGTGACGAGTGTGGATTATGGGCTCATAAAAAATGTGAGCGTATTTCTGATAAAAAATATCAACAATTTATGAAGACTCCTGAAGATAAACTGTTTTTCGTTTGCAGTCCCTGTCTTTCTCGTAATCTGCCCTTTGCTAATGAGGAGTCATTTGGTGACGAAATTCCGGACAACATCAATATTACTATTGATGAAAACTTTGATTTTGAGGCAATCAGAAATGGGAAGGGCTTAAAAATGGCCCATCTCAACATTAATGGTCTGTCATCCAAACTAGACTATGTTAAACTTCTGCTACATCAAACAAAACTTGATGTATTCTCCATCTGTGAAACCAAAATTGATGACACCATCACTGACAATGACGTTAAAATTGATGGCTATGTTTGTTATAGGAATGATCGGAATAGACGAGGTGGGGGTGTTCTGATTTTTGTTAATGAAAACTTGGATAGCCACCTTTTGAAACACCTTTACTTCGAAAATGTTGAATCACTATGGGTGAAAGTGTGCCTGAAAAAAACTAAACCTATTTACGTGTGTGGGGTTTACAGGCCACCTGGAGGTAGTGATTTGCAGAGTACCGAAAACCTGTGTACTCATTTTAAACAGTGTTTTAACAAGCTCCCAAAAGAAAAAGAAGTTTTTATCTTGGGAGATTTTAACTGTAACATGCTTTCAAAATATGCTCTTTCCTCCAAAATAAAGGAATTATGCTCCACTCTTTTCCTAAAACAACATATTACGGAGCCAACTCGTGTTACTGAAAATAGTAGCACTCTTATAGACTTAATACTTTCTAACAGTTCTTGTATTTCTAATACTGGTGTCATGGATTTAGGCATCAGTGATCACAATTTAGTTTATGTGATCAGAAAATTCAAAAGGCCAAAATTTGAACCTAAAACTATCAAGGTTCGTAGCTATAAGAACTTCAGTGAAGAGGCTTTTCTGAAGGACCTCAGGAATTTAGACTGGTCATATTTTAATAATTATGATGACCTTGATGAAGCATGTGAGAAACTGAATAAAAATGTTAAAACAGTGGCTGACAAACATGCCCCTTTCAAAACACATAGATTTTCTGGCCGTGTTGAGGCATGGGTCACTGATGAATTAATAATAGCCATCAAAGAAAGAGACTTCTTGAAACGGAAAGCATCAAAAACAAAATCCATCATAGACTGGGAAGCTTTCAAACAAAAAAGGAACCAGGTAATAGGTCTCAAAAATCGACTCAAAAACGAGTACTATAATGACGTTTTGCAGGACTTTCAAAAACGGCCAAAACAACTTTGGAAAACCCTAAAAAAACTGGTTCCTGATAAGTCAGGCAATACTACCTCGATAAAACGAGTAGTCCAAAACGATGGTACAGAAACTTCTCACCCAAAAGAAATTTCCAACACATTCAATTCATTTTTTGTCAGTGTTGGTGCCAAACTAGCCTCTAAATTTTCTTCTGACACTACTAATGTTAATCCACCTGTTAGCGGACAAGATTTTCGGTGGGCTCGTATTGAGACCAAAAGTGTCGAAAAAATAATTAGTTCACTAAAACTTAATAAAGCTACAGGCTTGGACGGAATTGGTTTACGACTGCTAAAAGCAGGTTCGTCAGTTTTAAGTATTTATTTATCAAGTCTTTTCAACAAATCTTTATTTACTGGTTATGTACCTAAATGTTGGAAGACTAAAAGGGTCTCGCCTATTTTTAAAAGTGGCAATAAAACAGATCCTACTAATTATCGGCCTATCTCCATTTTGCCAAAAATGTGTCCGTACCTTTCTTGGGAAAGAGAGGGAATATTCAATGAATAATTTACTCATCAAAAACGATGCCATATTAGTTTTCAAAGCCATGAATCACATTGCTCCTGATTACATGCGCTCAAAATTCCTTTTGACAAAAAACTGTCATAATCATCAAACAAGAGGAGCTTCAAAAAACAGGTTCACACTTCCCTTGGTCAACACGGAATTTGGCAAAAAAGCCTTCCCATTTAGAGCTGCAAAAGTGTGGAATAATCTTCCAGACCAAGTGACCTGTGATGGAAGTCTGCTTTCGTTTAAGACTTCCATCTCTAATGTATTTGGCAAATTCTAATGGAGATCACTTTTTAACTTTTTAATTTTTGTTTTTTATTCTTTTTCTTTTCAATTTTCACAGATTATAAATGTTACTATGTTTGATTGAGCTGAGGCAGTCTAAGGTTTATCATTTTTTGTTTCTTTTTTGTTCTAGTGGCCCCCAGTGGAAACAATCCACTAACTATAGGTTTTTGTGATTTTCTGGGCTAGCCACTTTAAATATTTATTATTATTATTATTATTATTAACTCGAGATTTGTTGAATGACGAGAAGGAAATGGTTGAAGATCTGTTAGCAATAAAACCTTTCGATCATATTACAGGACGGTTTCACTATTCATTCCAAAATGTAAAAAGATCTCCATTGAGATATTTAAACGTGGTTGAACATCATGCATGGCTTGAAAAACATAAATCACAACTAGCAATTTAAAAATATATAATGAACGATTAGGTAATATTTTCTGTCAAATTTGCAAAAGCTTTTATATATATATATATATGTTTATTTATGTATATATAATGTAAATATGTAATATTTGGTTTTAACTATATAAGATGCTGTTGAATAAGTTCATATATTTCCAGAGCTATGTCTTCATCAAATATACCATAGCTAAGAAGATCTTTTTCGGATGTTATTTTATCAATATTATCTATTATTTTAGCATATGTGTTAGCAGTGCATATATCAGCAAACAATGGATCAGCTCTTGTGTTTAATTTATTGATCAATAATTCCAAGTCAGGCAGAAAACTTTTGTCAATAAAGGGTGTCATAGGGCAGTTTTGTTTTTTGTGCTTTAACTCTGTTGCGATAGGTAGTAATATATCCTCATATCCTGCTAAACCTTTGCAATTACTCATTCTTATTTCTTTTTTAAAAAAAATGCTTTTACGATTTGGATTTGCAGTAACCACTTTGCAATTTTCTATTTTCAAAGCTTTTTTTAAATTACGTAGTTTCGTTGGTGAAGCAGTTGCAGTCAAAGCTAACATGATACTGTGAGGGAAGAATGCTTGTAAAACTGATAAGTTTTGAAATTCTGTACGAAATTCTTCACCCCTAGATATAAGATACAGTAATTCATCAATTTTTTAGCTTAACTGTATTATGTGATAAATTCATATTATTCAATTATTATAGCTATACATATACATATATTTTGTTTGTGAAACTTTTTCAAATGGATATATAATATATATTAGTTTGTTTATATATATTTAGTTGCTATATTTAAGGCATATTATTTTTATAATAGCTATGTATGTAGATTTTTGTTATGTTATGTTATACAAAGAAAGCTAGCTAGCTAGCTATACTCACCATAATTCCACACAATGCGCCTCGTCTATCACACAAGCCACAACATTTTCCTCATAAATTTTTGATCGTAATATCTTCCTTCCCTGATCTGATAACAGTGACTCTGGATGTGCAAATAAAATTTTACATTTGCCTGCAACAATGCTTTTTGAAATTTTAAAAACAGAATTTGATGCATCATTCAAATCTTCCTCAAACAAGGGTTCCTATCTCTGGCTATTAGCTTGGTCTTCGAGTTGTAAGAAACCACATTCAATGCCTACTTTACTTAAATTTACTAACTGATCTTGAATAATTGATGTTAAAGGAGACAACAAGTACAATATTGCCTGCCTTTCGTTCTGGAACAAAGTCGGGTAAAAGTTGATAAATTAACGATTTACCAAACCCAGTAGGCAAAACAGCTATAACGTGGTGTCCTTCTCCTAAATACTCGAAACATTGAACTTGTTTTTGTTTCAAAATAAACGAGGGCAACTTTTCATACTTTTCGAAAACATTATTCAGCCGCTTGAAAACGCGTACCACATCTTCCCAGCCCATCGCCAAAATCGTAAATATGCAGAATTTGCATAAATTAAAAATGAACCAGAATCTGGTTCATTTGATGCCCACGTGACCAGCCTGTGCCAGCGCCTTTTCGACGCCACGGTAAAAGGTGCTGGGGTCGAGCTTGGAAAAATCCTAAAATTTCAAGTATAGAATATGCGGGAATCATTGAATATCCTGAAATTTAAATCTCAATTATTATGATATATAATTTTCTTTGAAATTGATTTAGAAAATTCCATGATACAAATCAATATCAACTTCTAACATCTTCAATACGCTAAATAGCTCAATATTCCACTAGATCAGAAATTGTGCTTAGTACTTGCCAGCAAGTATGCTGTAAATTGTTTCATGGTGTTTTTCTTTGTTTCTGTTTGCTTTCTGTTCGTTTCTGCTTCTTTACTGACCGTTTCTATCCCTCAAGATTTCTCAGCAATGCTGATGGTGACTGTTTTATGTATTTGTAAAAACTAGCCGGGGCACCCGGCATCGAAACGCCGGGTTAAGCCACAAGTAACTGATTAATAAGAACTGTAAACTGTGCCACACATTCAGCAGGTGAAGCGCTTTAGTTAAGGTATGTAGTATGTAGTAAATTCAGTAAAGCGCACACAACATTATATTTGAATATATTTTTTTTTAAATAAACTTTAGCACAACTTTATCTGACATAGAAACACAGTTTACAAACAGTTGATACGGGTGAAAGTTAAAAAATGAATGTTATTCTAAGCTGAGCACATAGTAAAGGTAAACAATGCTGCACCTCCATGTAGGTTTAATACCCTTTTCCAAAAAAAAAACTTTATCGCAACTTTGGTTTAATAGAAACAATATTTTTATCTTAACATGCAAATCATATAAAAAGCACAATACAGAGCTTTTAGAAAACCAAAAGGTTAATAAAGATCTACAAACCATTTAAAATAGGCACCATTACATTAGATCGTCCACCAAGCACGCTGATATCGCTTTGACTGCTAAAACTTTGTTGCACTTAACGACGGAACAAATGGCACATGCATAGCGTTCATATAATTAAAATGGCGTAGTCAAATTTTACGATTTTTAAATTTTGTTTCTACGATTTGGATAACCTTTTAAAACTGAAAAATCAAAAAGGCTAAGATAAAACAGACAAATTAAAAAGTCTGGCTGTTGCTTTATCAAATTAACTGAGTCGGGCAATATTCCATACTTCCAGCGTGCTGAAGTCTTAAACGCGTTTTTGTTTTGCGTAGATTGAGAAATCTTCAGTTTTCTCGCAATCATAAAATAACTTTAGTTAACTTAAGATAGGGTTAATATCAAAGGTAGAAAAGTCGTTAATGTTACCATGATCAAGAAATCTATTAATATATTTATCTGATGATTTGTTATCTGAAGATAACTCGAGTTATCTCACAATCAGGTCATTAATGTGAATATTCACGCATTCCAAAATCACATTAATAGAGTTATCTTAAGCAAGGAGGTTTAAAAAGAGAAGGAGATACATCTCAGCAGTTTCTATTGAAACCATCCGTTGCCGATTTGCAGGTTGCTGTATTGTTTTCAAATTCAGTTTTGTAAACAAAATTTTTTGAAATCTCGCGCGTAAATTATAAAAGTAACCGTTGCTCATTGTTATTTCTGCATAATTATAAATTATTTTTTCTAGCGGTAAAAACTCGTTTGCTTTGTATTTTGATCGTTTAAAATCAGTTTTTAAACATTTCTGGTGGTATATGCAGAAAATAAGTAAAATCAGCCGAATATGAGGGAAATTATGGTAACATAAAGATAAAAAAACAACATAAGAAAATAAAAACGCGAAGAAATAAAAGTAAATCATTGCCCAACAAAAAACGCATAATTAGAGATAGTAACGAATGATTAATATTTTCTTTTGTTCTATGAAAGAAACAATAGTCACCGGACACCGATTCTATACCGAAAATTCAATAACTTTGAAGAAAAAAATATGTACTAATATGCAACCCCTCCTGCAGTAATATTTTTTTAAAGTTTTATCAATCTTTTAACTGACGCTGTGCTAGGAGGGAACATACAGAAACATCTACAAGATATAAAATTACACCATATCTCAGGGCAACAATTTACACAATATAAGCTCCAAATACCAGCTGAATCGTTTTGCAAGTGGGGATAATAAACTTCACCAGCATTAATTCTTATAGCTCAACAGAGCCATGTGTTTTATTTATGTTCGGTATAGCTTTTAATATGTTTTTTGAAAGTTCTGCTTTGTCGTTAAAACACTCGTCTCACACTCGGCATGTAAAAATACAGCAAAAGCGGCGCGCAACGGATGGGTTCAAAGGAGCACGTAAACAAAAGAAATTTGAATAGAATTTAAATGGACGTTGCTGAGCAGATAACTGTATTAATGTGACTTTGGATTGCCATACATAGGGGTACACAAAAATTCAAGGGTACATTATAATTTATTACAAACTTGATCCACTCCTCCTTACATGGCGATGACGATATATTTTGGTTGTTGATGTTTTTGAATGTTTGACTTTAGAAAGTTTTATTTTAAACCAAGTTATTATATGTTCACCTGAAACTATATTTTATAGTGATGAAATCTTTTAAGAAGCATTATTTATCAACAAAGTGTGGTAACATGTGCCTAATTTTGTTGGAATATACTGATACATAAGATAATCTGGCTCAATTTAGCTGGCTAGCTTTTATATTTTTAAGTCTAGTACATCTTTGGGAAAAGGTGTAAGTCTTAGATTGTGGCATCTAGCTAGTAGTTATATATTCAATAAGAAAACCAAACCAAAGCTAGATAGTTGGCTAGTTAAGTATAAAATAAGTTTTCGATGTCTTATAAATGTTGGCTGAATATTTTTTTTATAAAAGCAACCCAGTAGATAATACTAGGTTTACAATTGGGTCAAAATTAGCATATTGCTTAGCAACCTTTAGTCCTTATATCCTAACGCTACGATCCCTTTCTTCCCCTCAACTAGCAACTTTCGTAGTTGAACTATGGCAAAAGTTTTTCCAGATGCAATATAGCTAGCTATACTGCGTTTATTAAACAGCAATATAACGTGCTTTAACAAGATAAATTCACGGCTGATTAAAATTGAAACATGCATTTAGCTGTTCTGACTAAAACTTCACTTTTGGAAGAGCACTTGTTTTTTTATGTAGAAAATGAATAAAAAATAAGCTTTATTTTTATTAAGTACTGGCGTATTACGCCTGCCTTAGCTTTTTTCATCAAGCTAAACTGCCAAAATAATGTTTTTTTACAAAGCTTTAAAAAGAACCTTTATCTTATTCAAAATGTCAACAATGAAAATCTGCCAAAATAACATATTTTTTAAAAATATTTACTGTTTGGCTCACAGTTTTTTTAGTCAATCTTTTTGAACATTTCTTATAGTCTGGAATCCTCCTATTTTTTAATGTTTTTATCAACCTCGTCCCCAGGACTATTTGCTTCTCAACGGCGCTGCGCTTTCTGATAGTTCTATTAAAAGGCAACCTCGATCCCCCAGGGCCTGTAGCGTTTTTTTTATATGAGGATGAAACGCGTACGCGTTTCATCCTCATATAAAAAAAAAACGCTACAGGCCCTGGGATCGAGGTTGATTAAAAGGTGCTGGGGGTCGAGCTTGTGTTTTTGTAACAAAATCAGATCTTTATAGTAAATCGTTGCATGAATTATGACGCGCGAATATATTATCTATGTCGGACGTAAGCCAATCGCCGCATTACAGAACTCACCAGCCGACGAGGATGGCCTTATCGACTAAGTTATAAGAGATTATCCCGTCAAAATATCCGCTTTGTGCTGCTGACGAACAAGAAACGCTCAAACCTATAAGCTAAAACATCAAATTAAAGATGGTATCACTAACACGGGTCATTCAACTCAAATCAAATTGGATGGGACTTTTCTGCTCTACCTGCCTATTCTTTTCTTTATCAGTTCTCATATTTAATTTGCTAGCTATCTTAGAGCTGTCAATATGGCATAAGTGGGTGTCTATTTCGTATATTCGTATTTCGTTTATATGTAGCTATACAGTAGCACACAACTTCCTATATAAATGACGACAGACAGTCCGAAAAACTCTTTTTCACAGAGAAACTGCAGTGTAGTCGATGTCTCTGATATCATTCTTGCTGAGCTCGATCCGCAAATTAAGCTATGATAGTCTATTTAGTCTACGATAGCCTATTTAGGCGATTTATATCTCCTAATTAGGCTATCAACATGGTTTTTGCTGCCTATCGCTGTTCTGTTGCATAGTCGCAATGATTTTATTAGCTAAAAACATTCTATAGAACCTTCTTTTGATGGTCCAAATATATTTTTATTTATTATTTGCGCTGTCAGAAGATATAGCGTTTAGTTTGTTTTGATTAAGAACGCATGCGCTGTGTTACGGCTTCTTTGTTTTACGGCCACGGTTGCTTCTGGAAAAAGGCTAAATTTTCCGCGCGCATATTTTCAACATGGTGGCGCATAGCCTAAATAGACTATTTCTCGTCTAATTAGCCGATCTAAAGAATTTTGACGTATAATTTTTAGTCCTGTAAAGCAAACTATAAAAAATTTTGCTCGAACGAAGATGATGTAATGAGCAACAAAACTCCGAAAAAAGATGGCGCGACCAGACGTGGTTGTCGAGATAATCGTAAAAGAAGAAAACACATCTCCTAAATAGGAGATGATCTCCTAACTAGTCTATGGAAAATCTCCTAACTAAGCTACTATGTCCACCATAAAAAATATGTTATGTTCGCGTCCTGAAGACCCCGCAAAAATGAGTCGGTCGGTCGGTCGGGCGTATTTTTTCCCGGGATTTTCAGATGGGGGCAAAATTCGTTCCCAGGGCCAAAAAACAGTATAGCGCCACTCGACAGACCCTTTTTTCGCCGCCCTGTCTGTAAACTTGCCATGAGTACCCTAAAGATATTAATTTTTACGGGAATTAATTTTCGCGAGTTTTTGTCAATTTTGGGAAAATTAGTTCTTACGAATTTTTTTTTTCAAATATATCTCGTTTGGATCAAAAAGTTTTTTCCGGGTTTTTTCCGACTTACCGACTCGGGTTTTTATTGCCAAAAGTGAGTCGGTCAGAGGACGCGAACATAACATATTTTTGATGGCGGCCTATCCTAATTTGGCGTGATAGCCTAATTTGCGGTTATCCCTGACTGACTGTGTGACGACTTTGACATCATCAAGCAACAAATCCTCAGGATGAGGATGGTAAACCCGACTCGTTTCTTGTTTCTTACCTGTTGGAAGGCTGAAAAAAAGAATTCTTTCTAGCACTACTTCTATTTGTAACTGCCTCAATGCCAGTGTACTTATTTATTTGTTATATATTTATGTGTGTGCAATACTTTAGCTTGTTTCAATGTGTGTTGGTAACTTTGATAGTCTATTGTTTTTGTTAATTGTGTTAGTATAAGTGTATTCAGTAAGTGTCCATGTAGGCTTTAGTTTCTATGAGGAGGGTGCCGACTCGACGAAAACGCAGTATATGTGAGGGCGGCCGCAGGCGTTTTTTTTTGTTTGTTTCAGGGTTTTTGTTTGTAACCGCCCGGAAAAGCCTGAACCCGTCCGAAAGCGCCTAAATTGCGCCCGAAATGCAACGCGGGCGAGCTCATTGTTCTCAATTAAATTTTGTCGAGAAGAAGGAAGGTGCTATTTTGTTGTCGTAGTTACAGTTTATTATTTGTGGGATTTTATTACAGCTATTTATTGAATAAATAATATAAAAACAGTCTTCCACTACCACTGCTCGACATTAAAAGAATAAGTTATACATGGAAATAAATGTTTAAAAAAATGTTGATTCGGGTTTCTTCGGGCGAAATTTAAAGTTTTTTTTAAAACGCCGTAAGTCGTCCGACAGCCCCTGTTGTTTTTGCGGCGAGTCGGCAGCCTCGTTTTCTATGTTGTGATGTCACAGTGTATTGTTCTATTTTGGTTACTTTTAAATTGCTTGTTTAATTGTCCATTAGGGATGTTTGTAAGGTGTATATGAGCTATTTCTAGGCAAAAATTTGAAAGTAAGTTTTATTTTATATTTACATTTAACTTATTTCTTGTTCTTATATTTGCTTATCTTGTATGTCTTTTTAAGTGAACTTTTGTATTTTGTTTTTAGCTTTATGGTTGTAACAATTGGAATAGATGTTTTTTTTGTTATGACACTCAGTCAATTAACTTCCACTATCCATAACAATTGTGTTTGTGCTGTTATACAATTTTTCTTTTTTGCAAAAACCTATAGTGCAAGTACACATTTTATAACTATTCACAAAATTGAACTTATATAGTTGTAATAGTTTTCTCTTCTTCTTTTTCTCCATATTTCGTTTTGTGGCAACATGTTGAAGGGCCTTTTTTGCTATTTTGGAGACGAACACAAGAAAATGTGGCTCTACATTTGCTAGAATTTTACTTAAATGTTAAATTACTAACTCTCAACACAGCATAAACAGGATAAGATGAACTTCAAATATTAAGCGTTTAGTAAGCTTTAAATATTTTTGGGTAATTATTTGATCAAAAAATTCAATGGGAAGAGCGCATTAATGACAAATAGAAAAAATCTTTATACCATTGCGTCTTGTTTAACACCTCACACCAAAAACCTTTTAATTAATGCACTTGTCATGCTATATTTCAATTACTGCTCCTCCCCATGGGCCACCTAAGGTAGATTTTTAAAAAATGATTAAAATGTGTCCGTACCTTTCTTGGGAATATTCATTGAATAATTTATTCATCAAAAATGATGCTATGTTAGTTTTCAAAGCCATGAATCACATTGCTCCTGATTATATGCACTCAAAACTCATTTTTGTCAAAAAACTGCCACAATCACTATAACCAAGAGGAGCTTCTAAAAACAGGTTCACACTTCCCTTGGTCAACATGGAATTTCGCTAAGAAACCTTACCGTTTAGAGCTGCAAAAGTGTGAAGTAATCTTCCACACCAAGTGACAAGTGACCTGCTTTTTTAAGACTTCCATCTCTAATGTATTTGAAAAATTTTAATGGAGACCACTTTTTAATTTTTTTTTTAATTTTTTTTTTTCAATTTTCACAGATTATAAAATATATATGTTACTATATTTAATTGAGCTGAGGCAGTCTAAGGTTTATTATTTTTTGTTTCTTTTTTATTTCAGTGGCTCCTAGTGGAAACAATCCACTAACTATAGGTTTTTGTGACTTTCTGGGCTAGCCACTTTAAATATTTATTATTATATTACTATTATTATTTTTGTTGTTGTTGTTGTTGTTGTCGTTATTGTTATTATTATTATTATTATTATTATTATTATTATTATACTTTATCTCATTTTAGCTAGCTGGGCAGCAGTATCTCATACTCAAATTACTCTGTGGGGAATCGTGAATTAGATCAATTGCGTGAATTAGACATTTCTCTGTCAACCTGTTCACCCAAACCAGAAACTTCAATTCATTACAAAAGCAAAACCCACAGTTTTAGGGTTTCAAAACAACAGAAGCATTCACACAGTTAGGCAGGCATAACAAATATGTATGTGGTGTATTAAAGTCCTAAAAGTAGGGTTAGTCTGTCAGTCAGCAAATAAAAATTTGAACAAAAATGGTGTCCAGCTATCCAGCCATATATAAATCTTTAATTTTAAAGCATGGCATGATAAAAATGATGTAATGGCTGTGCGGCATAGAATATTTTTTGTCACTATATAGTTGTTCCGACCCGACTCTGAATATCAAAAATTGCGACCTAAAAAAAGGGTCGGTCGGGTGACACCAAATATTTTTGAAGTCTGTCTTAGCTAGCTTGCTAGCTGATTTCTTTACCTCGCATCCCATTAAATGATAATGGCTTCATCCCATGTTCGTTTATATATTCATTTAGCGATTTTATGTCAAGTAAACCTTATGCGAGTGCTTGTAACTTAATGTTCACATTCCTATAACTTCATTCGATTGCACAATGCTAAGGGATCGTCTCCGAGATCGTTTCAAAAAAAATCGTTTCAAATCGTTTCATTTTTTAATTAGCATAGCATGTGATACGAATTTGAAACGATTTTAAAGTAATGTTTAATTTTTTGAAATCGTTTCAGATCGTATGGAAATCGTTTCACTATTTTGTAAATCGTTTCATTAAAAAATAAAATCGTTTCATAATCGTTTCATAATCGTTTCAAGATTGTTTTATTATATTTACTTGAAATCGTTTCACATACCATAATTCGTTTCAAAATCGTATCATTATGATCGTTTCAGTATATTTATTTTAGATCGTTTCAAAATCGTTTCAAGGTGTTTCTTTTACATTCTTTTAACATAAAAGAATAAAAGAAATTATTAATCTAATAAAGGTCTCTCAATAAAACCTACGCGCTGTCACATAGGTTTTTCTATCGCTGCTTTTCGTTCTTAAACTTTTAAAATGCGATCTCTAACGAAGCTCTTTTATCGCCGCCTTTCGTTCTTAAACTTTTAAAATGCGATCTAAAAAAGCATTTTTATCGCCGCTTTTCGTTCTTAAACTTTTAAAATGCGATCTAAAAAAGCATTTCTATCGCCGTTCTTCGTTCTTAAATTTTTAAAATGCGATCTAAAAAAGCATTTCTATCGCCGCATTTCGTTCTTAAATTTTTAAAATGCGATCTAAGGAAGCTTTTCTATCGCCGTTCTTCGTTCTTAAATTTTTAAAATGCGATCTAAAAAAGCATTTCTATCGCCGCATTTCGTTCTTAAATTTTTAAAATGCGATCTAAGGAAGCTTTTTTATCGCCGTTCTTCGTTCTTAAACTTTTAAAATGCGATCTCAAAAAGCATTTCTATCGCCGTTCTTCGTTCTTAAATTTTTTTTCATCGCAATATTTTCCATTTTAAAGGAAATTGTTAGTTTTAAGAAAAACTGTTTATTTTTAGTTTTGAAAAACTGTTTTACGATATTTACGATAAAAGATGTTGTTTATGATGTCGATGTTGTCGATGTCGATGTTGAAAGAGAAACAATAATTTTACATTTATATATAAGTTTAATTGGTTTTTAATTAGTTCAACATCGTTTCAAAATTCGTTTCAAGAACTTCAAAGACTTTTACATCGTATCACAAATAATATTTTGACAATCGTATCAAATCGTTTCAGAATTTTTTCTAATCGTTTCAAAATAGTTTCAAAATCGTTTCACAATCGTTTCATTTTTACGTAGTTTATACAAAATCGTTTCGCAAATAAAATATGAAACATTTAATTCGTTTCATGATACGATTATGAAACGATGTGAAAAAAATATTGAAACGATTTCCATACGATGAAAATCGTTTCAATTCGTATCAAAAGTGAAACGATCTTGGAGACGATCCCTAATAGAAATTCATGGTCTTCCTTAATATTCAAAATCAATGGGGCAATACTTAATTAAAAGCAATAGAATATTCAATATGCCACATACTTGATCTTGAAGAAGGCTGAAAAACATTTGACATGTAAAAACATTGTAAAAATTCCTGATTGCATGGTGCCTATTGAACAAGGAGGACGTTCGCTAAAATAAAACAACTCTGTGCAGTTATTAGTCCAAATTGGTCCAAGAGGTTTTTCGGACGTTATGTTTTAAAATAAAGGTGGAACATACTTGTGAGCAAAACACAGCCCTCTGAATTAGCGAAAATGTTCAACGGCAAAAATTTGCCGCCGTTAAGTCAGCTTCGACGGCAAAACAAAAATCACTTTTCTACCGCAAAATGAATGCGCAACATCGCACGCGTAACATCCTTTGCACGTGCGTTTTACATCGCACGCGTTACTTGATTCAAATATTCCTGAAAAAGACTGATGCGTGGTATGATCTAACAAAGACTTGTTTGACATAATAAATAAGTAGCTAGCAAGATTAGTAAGTTGGAAAGAGTACTTTTATTTTTGTGCAGTCTATAAACCACTACGGAAAAATTTTGCCGTCGTGGAGGTCGACCACGACAGCATTCACGACGGCAAAAGCTGAATGCCGTCTTGGATTCAGAGGGCTGAAAACATATGCTGTCAATTTTTTGGAATAGCTTGAATATATAATTACTCTGTTTTGTCAAAACAATCAGTTATAATTATCGGTTTTTTCTACTGCCTGTGTGTCCATTCCTCCAAAAAACCTAGGGTTCATACAATATATATATATAATGAAAATAACGGATTAGTGTAATTGTGACGGTTTTGAGGAAAACGGTAACAACCTATAATATCGGTAATATATACTGTATAGTGAGGGAGGGTAATTATTACGCCATATCACAAAACTTTGTTTTTCTGCCCAGCGCAATCGACTTAAGTTTCCTTTGTTGTGATTTTGTAAAGGCTATGGTGCCATCTTTAAAAGTAAAAATAATTTTTAGTGAAATTCGTGATTAATGGCCTTGCTGACGTCAGCAACAATTAGCACATTTAAGAATTTTGTATTTACCAAATAAGATGTGTGAATATAATATAGAATGAGCCTACGCAATTACTTGTGGCGGCGAACTTAAAATCGTTGTCTTGTCCCAACATATTGTGACCACGATTGTAGCTCTAAGCACATTTATACTTCCATAATTGTTAATTAAATATATAATACAAACTCAAGTATTCAACTGATACAGTACAGTCCAGATGTAAGCGTACGCTCAAGTTTCACACCTTTTTCTCGGAGGCGGTAGTTGTTTGTCTTTTGTTCTTATTAATTATCTTGCGAGTCTTGTAAGTCATTAACTTGTGCGTAATAAAGAAAAGATTATTGAAGAAAAAATAGCTTATTATAACTGTGCGTAACTATTGTTAAATAGTGTTAACATAACTATTCCCAATAGCATAATTGCAAATGTTATCAACTCTATCAATGTGACACGAAGAGCCATTGTTTAATAGTTTTATTAAATAAAAGTTTTGCGTGGAAACTAAATAAACTAGCGGGAAGGCATTGTTGGTTGCGCAGGTTAAATAAGGCTTTTAAGCGATAGAAATTATTATATTTTAACAAAGATTGAAACTTTAATTTTTTTTTTTTTTGATCGCCTTTTAAAAATTTAAGAACGAAAAGCGGCGATAGAAATGTTTTTTTAGATCGCATTTTAAAAGTATATAAACGAAAAGAGGTGATAGAAATGTTTTTTTAGATCGCATTTTAAAAGTTTAAAAACGAAAAACGGCGATAGAAATGTTTTTTTAGATCGTGTTTTAAAAATTTAAGAACGAAAAACGGCGATAGAAATGTTTTTTTAGATCGCATTTTAAAAGTTTAAAAACGAAAAGCGGCGATAGAAAAGTTTTTTTCGATCGCATTTTAAAAGTTTAAAAACGAAAAAAGGCGATAGAAATGTTTTTTAGATCGCATTTTAAAAGTTTAAAAACGAAAAACGGCGATAGAAATGTTTTTTTAGATCGCATTTTAAAAATTTAAGAACGAAAAGCGGCGATAGAAATGTTTTTTTAGATCGCATTTTAAAAGTTTAAAAACGAAAAACCGCTATAGAAAAGCTTTTTTCGATCGTGTTTTATCATCATCATCATCATCATTCTCGGCTTAACGTCCGTTTTCCATGCTAGCATGGGTTGGACGGGGTATATTAATGACCCTCTTCCAATCTGATCTAGACTGTGTTAGATCTAAACTCAACTTCCTCTGTATCAAGTCTGTCCTTATAACCTCCTGCCAAGTCTTTCTAAACGAAAAACGGCGATAGAAATGTTTTTTTAGATCGCATTTTAAAAGTTTAAAAACGAAAAACGGCGATAGAAATGTTTTTTTAAATCGCATTTTAAAAGTTTAAAAACGCAAAACCGCTATAGAAAAGCTTTTTTCGATCGAGTTTTAAAAATTTAAGAACGAAAAACGGCGATAGAAATGCTTTTTTAGATCGCATTTTAACGGCGATAGGAAAGCTTCGTTAGATAGTGTTTTAAGTATTTAAAATGTTATCAACTCTATCAATGTGACACGGCGAGCCATTGTTTGATAGTTTTATAAAATAAAAGATTTGCGCGAAAACTAAATAGACAGCGAGATGCATTGTTTGTTGGAAGCATTGTTTAAATCTTTTAAGAGATAGAGCTGTTGCGCGCTAGAAAAAACAAAGACAATGTTTTTAACAATAAAATGTAGCGTGATACTATAAAACACAATTATCTACATTTCTTTTTAATACAAAAGGCTAGCGCATCCTTTTTAAATCTCATAAGACAATTTTGTTATTTATTAATGTGATTTTATTATGCTCTATTCGTTGTGCGCGAATCTATTGTTTAAAATTATGCAATTTAGTACAATGAGTGTTTTGATCTTTCCAGAACGTCAAAAGTTATATTTTTAGTATTTTTCTTTCTTCGGTATTAAAATTTAATTTGTTTTCGAAATCTTATCGTGAAGGGAAGAGTCCCGAACGTAGGGTTTTTCCGTTTGCGTTGCTAAACGTTGCTTTTTATAAAAAGAACTTTTAAAAGTTTCGCATGTTAAAAAATATGTTTCGACGATAAAGAAATATTACTAAAAGTTTTAAAAGTAGCATTAGTTTTTTTTTAAATATTTAGACCATTGGATTTGTTGTTTTTTAAAAGAGCTTGTGTTTTTTAAATTATCGAGATTAAAATCGCGTTACTATAATTAGTTTCGTTGTTAAAAAAATAAAAAATTCAATGGCCTTCGCGTTTAATTTTTTCTCGCGCAGAGTATTGTTTATAAACAATGTTTCTTGCTATGCTTTTGTTTTTAACACGAAGCAATTATTTTCGCGCAATTTGAAAGGAACTCGCTATCCTATTGTTTTTTTGAATGAAAGCAATTATTTTTTCAAGTTGAGCGTACGCGTACGCTTACATCTGGACTGTACTGTAGCTGTAAATAATGCTCCAAATTGTCATTATATACCATTTTTCCACTGATAACAAGTTTCTATCGTGCCTGAGCAACTTTCACTTTTATTCCGATGGAAATACCCTTCTCACTTATTGTTGACACATTTTGTTCTTTAACATTATAGCTTTTAGAGTCCGTCATTTGTTTTGATTGGGTACTTATGTATATTTTACAGAATAGCAGCGTAATAGATACCAGCGTCATGTTGACATGGCGGGAAAGTTTTACGCTCCGATGTCAAGGTTCAATCCAAGTTACCAAGTGACCTAGACAATTTAATTAGGCCAAGTTGTATGGTTAAACTTATTTCAGTGTGCTTTATTAATTTGCTTACATTGGAAAACACGTTTTAGATGTAAACAATAAGTAGATAACATATTCTGAATACTTGTGTTCTTTTAAACTACAGCCTATCACTAACTAAAATCATTCAGGCTACAGAAATACTGTGGTGCCGTTCGATTCGTACTAATAATTGAAAAAATTATATATATCGTATTAAAAAGAAGTCCAGAAGTTCTTTCTCCCACACGACGCAGCAGGCAATAAGTCAGCCCTGCCCTCGGTTTTGTGAGGAGAGAGGTTCTGTGAAGACTCTAACAATTGAGTCTCCTGTATAGTTTTGCTTTATGTTAAACTGTGCCTGTGACAAGCATTTTCGAAGCATGTCATCGGCGACTTCTGCGATATACAACCTAATGATGCCCTAACCTACCCTTCAGTACCCGTTGTAAAAGGTTATTGATGTAAATTATTTATAAGAAAGTTATTGTTTCCTCTTCAGAGCTTAGTTGTATTATTCACGTACGCTGCAGTTGGTATATAGCGTAATTTTACAGCGTAATAATTTTCCTCAAAGGCGTAATAAAAATTAAGACGTGAATTATTTCGGTGTGCGGGAGTGCTAAAGAATGTAACTAGCAACTTTTCAACGCTCTCTGCCTGGCCTACTTGTGTGCAAAAGTAACGACTTTGCAGCCTGCCGGCTGCAGAGCATTGACTATTTGACTGTGTTGTCCATATTTGGATAATGAGTAAAAAACTGCCTTAGTCTCAATATTTTTGTCCACGATTGTCTGAGAAAGTGGATTTTTGCGTTTTTCTTCGTTTTTTGTGGTTTCCATAGGTTCTTATGCCCAGAATCGGTCAATATTGGACAAAATGAATCTTCTCAGACAATCGTGGTCACAATATGTTGGGACAAGACAACGATTTTGAAGTTCGCCGCCAGAAGTAATTGCGTAGGCTCATTCTATATTAGATTCACACATCTTGAACTTGTCAAAGTTCACTTGTCAATGTTCAGAGTGGACTTAGGACTTCGGATCTTAGGTTATTTGGTAAATACAAAATTCTTAAAATGTGCTAATTGTTGCTGACGTCAGCAAGGCCATTAATCACGAATTTCAATTATGGAAGTATAAATGTGCTTATAGCTATAGCTACAGCTGAATTCTACTTCCATTTTTTGTAAATTAAGGGCGTAATATTTAACCTGACAACCCTCCGGCGTAATAATTACCCTCCCTCACTATATTGATACTACCCATAAAATTACCGATATAATGTATTGATAACTGTGTAATTTACCGATACTTTCTAGATTAGTATCGATACCTTTTTTTCATTTACCAATATTACCAATACAATTCCATTCCCATTACCAATACCGTATTACCAATACCACCTATAATAACAATACACTTTTACCGATATTAATATTATCAACACCACCTATAACTTTTAACATAATCACATTTTATCATCTTAACAAACATGTTTGAATCATTCATGGATGTTTCACGCTCTGCATTTTGTCTGTGCATGTATCAACTCTATTCCCGTTATTTAAAAATTCAAGCGATAAATGGCGGAAAATCTGTTAAGTTACCTAAAATGTGTATACAAATTTTGTTTACACTTTTTACGCAACACTGGCTAGGCCATGTTTTAGCTTTTAAGACAAAGAAAATAATAGGTTTTCCAAACTGACACACTCGATATTTTTATTGTAGACGTAACTTTTCTTCAAAACTTATTTTTTACGTTGTAATACACCCTCGTTCCGGGGAAGGAAAAAATCTCTGAGAACGAGGTTGGGTGGTATTAAAGTAATAGTTTATTTCACGTGAAGTATCATAATCTTATCCTTATAATCTCTCACACTACGGGAGATGATCGTTACAAATCAATTTTAGTCACAAATATGCGCTGGAAACGAGGTTGATTTTGTTTTAAATCGGCCTCCGTAATAGTGATCTCTTCGCCCACATGACTCACGTTGATAGAAGACTTGAGACAAGATGGCTCAAGGCATTTACTTGAAGAATTCGTCGGGTGCCAAGCTAGCACCTTTGGGCAATTTGATATATGAGACGTTACTTTTTGGGTTAATAAAAATTTTGCAAAAAGTGTCTTTAAAGGAGAGTTTTCCATTTCTTTCTGAAGTATGACTTTCTTATGCTTCACGCCATCGATCAGGATGTTTTGGGTCACACATAACTAAACATTCTTGCCCACAAAACAAACAACTTGTCTTCCAATCAAACGATATCATTTCAGATCTTCTCGATCGTTTGTTGGGCTGACTTTTGTTGAGATTTGAAGCATCGTCGTTTCTTTTATCAAGCAACCTCTTAATATGGTTAGCTGAAGTATATGTTGAAATACAGTTTTTATGATAAACAAACGCAAGGGCCGAATTCGTCTGCATGAAAGTTTCTAAATCAATATGTAGGACATCTTTTCTAATTTTGCTTTTTTCGATTATGTTTGTTATGCGAATATCTGTTGAATATCAAATTTCCCCCTTCTTTACATGACGGCACATGTGCATTCTTTTCAAATAAGCAGCATTTCCCTTGGATTTGCTCCTTAAATAAGAAGAAACAATCACAGAATAAATGTAAAAACGGTTTTAGATAACTAGACAAAATTCTAATATAATTGCAAAATAAAATATATTTACAGTAGTCAAGGTAGTTAAGCCATCCATGACAACTTGCATCTGTATCCTATATCAATTCATCGCCATCAATTTACATTCATTTTAATTATTCTTTTTATTATTTCTCCTATAAAATATAAAAAATATTTTGCAACCATAGACATCATCAATACTACTTCTTACTAGAATAAGTTTTTGAATGGATCATAAATAGAAAACATTATTACAATGTTCGAATTTAATTCCAAATACACTTAATTCCAAGAGAAATCCAATTATATCCACCCTTTATTTAATAAACATTGTCATAACTATAACAAAGGTTGCACAATTCATTTATCTTTTTCAAATTCAGCATTTAATTTCGCTTAAAACGATATGCAACATGACTATATTTTGGCAAAATTAAAATTTTATCCAATTTTGGTTCACTGAAAAATACCCCCAAAAATAACGCTTAATATATCAAATTGACCAAGGGTGCTAATTTGGCACCTGATGGATTCTTAAAGTAAAAGCCTTGAATAACTTATTTCAGCAAAAAAACTTTCCGCATACCTATTTTCAAGGTTCATCCAAGAATCCCCCGGCCTATTAAGCTTACAGAAAGATATGAACCCATAGTGTTGTTGCTGCCTATACTCAATATAAAAAAAGATTTTTTCACAACACATTCATATTATATTTCAACAAGCTTTTTGTGGGAATGATCCACTATGATCACGTCAATATGCACAAACGCCTGCAATATCGTTTGATACAACAAATTTTTTGTAAAATTACACACATAAATAATTAATTAAAAATACAATCAAAATGCTAGAACATTTCTATGGGCCCATTTTTTTACACCCTTAAAAACAGTCTGCCAGTGCCACCAATACCAACAAAATTTATTTCTGAAAAAATCAAACCACAGCTAACTGTCAATCTGCCATTTTCTGCCATTATGAAAGTAGTGTGTGGAAAAAATTATAAATAAATAAAATCAGAGGAGGAATACAGCATTAACGAATATAATAATGTTGAAGATGATATATATGTCATATTTTCTGCAATTAATATCTGTATTTCACAAAGCAATCAATAGTCAGAGTTCCTGTCTATTTTAAAAAAATTGTTACGATATACAGTTACAGAATGTTTAAACTGCAATTCAGGTTGAGCCATACTTCAGTTGAGAAACTTTGTAGTGTGTTAAGTGAATCACCTCTGTTGAAATAGAAACAAAGTGGTGGTCATCCTTTGATAGAACTTGGCAAGCAAATGTGTATATATACCTTTGATTTAGTGCTTTGAAAGAACCTTATCGATCTATTCCTGACATGTCAGAGTCGACAGTTCAAAAGATTGTTTTAAGAGTGATGCAGTCCGTTTTGTGTATGGTGACTAATACATTGATTAAATGGCCAACAGGAAGAGGAGTGAATGAAATAGTGCAGGGATTCCAAGAAATGAATGGAATGCATAGCATGAGTTCGTCCAACTGGTCGTACTATTACCCACTTTTTCCTGTCGTTTCCAGATTTATTGTTGTCCTTTACTTTTTTGTACTGTTTTACTATCTGCCAACGTGTGCAAACCTATACATAAAGTTATTTATTTTTGTTAGCAGCTGATAGCTTCAAGCACGGTTGCATTAAATTAAAGTATCACCAGGAACCATCTTGGACAGTCACTAGTACAATTTCTCTGTATTAATTCTTGGGTGAAATCAGTGCTAATTAACCCCTGCACTTGTTTTCCCTTATACCAAACGTTAAAAAATCTTTCGCTGTGCATAGAATACTTTGCTATTAAAAGTAGATTTATTTAGTTTTTGTAGTTTGTTGTAGGTTGTGTATCCTTGTGCAAGGTTCAGGCGGGTTCTTGTTCTGGTACAGTTTGAGCAGTTTCCTTTGCCACTGGTTTCTGTATCTTTGGTGTTCGTGGCATTTTAGCAATACCATCGTAGTTTGGTGTCCAATTGAAAATACATTTCTTAAAGTCTGATTAACATTGGAGGCTGTTAAGCACATACATTTGTTTTGATTCTTTGGCCGTCCAGTTTGTTTACATTACTGAATTAATAAATTATGCTGTCATGTGAATTGCATAATTATGCTGATATATGATAAAACATGTCACATAAATTGGCACTGGCAGCAACAGTGGTTTGACTGTGAAAAGGAGGAAATTTTCTGCATGTACTATCAGTACCATCAGTACCAAACTGAAGAAACGGGACAGAAACCAAGGGCTTCGAAATTTTTTGTATAGTTTAAAGATGCATGCTTAGTTTTCTTGCATAGTTTTGAAACCAAAGTATATTTTACTTAATCTATTCTGCAAAGTATCTACTTTAGTTGGTTTTTTAAATAATTAGTTTTAATCACCTTTGCTTTTTTAATTAGTGCGAATTATTCAAATGGGTTTTTTTACTTCAGAGGTTTCCTCAACAAACAAAATATGTGACCAAAAAAATGGGTTTTTAGAGCAAGAAGGCTTTCACCATAGTAAGTTCGATTATCTTTATCAAATTTTATCCTGCCTGAAATGTTTAAACGTTTTGAGGACTTTCATTAGAGACGAAAGAACTCGTCCCACACGTCTCAATGAGGTAAGTATACTGTAAGATCACAATAAAATATTAGGGACAGGACAGTACAGGAAACATGGGTCATTGGGAAAAAGTCCTAATTGTAACAAGAAGTTAAAGGCAAGTGGCCTAAGTGCACCTCCGGTGCTGCAATGAAGTTTACTTACTAAAATTTCTGAGCTCTTAGTACTTGATTTCTTATGAACAGGTTTTTTGGTGCCATTTTTATTCAAAATGGCAGCAAAGAGACGCGTTTGTCGCACTGCGATCTTTACTTGAGTTTATTATTATGTTTCTTTGCGATAAACTTATGTTTTTACAACCTGATTGCATTGGTTTGACGTTAAACTTACATGATAAATTTGGAAGTATGCAAGAAAGCTTTACTTATTCGTCACTTTTTGTGAACAAGGTGAAATGTGAGAGGGTGTCACAGAGCAGTTTCTTGTTTATTTTGATTCTGATAAATGGAGATATGGGAACTTGTCCAGACTCGACACCTGAAAACTTGACAGATTTTCTAAGCTAAAAGTTTGAATTTTATACATCAAAACATCAGGGGTTTGCATCATAACATTACAAACTTAAAAGCATTATTTAATGGTGGCTTGGTTGATATTTTTACACTCTCGGAAACGCATGTTGTCAACGAAGGTTTGAAGGATGTAGATGCCCTATATGAGATTCCGGGTTACAAATATGTGAAAAGAAACTGACCAAAAGGAGGCGGAGGAGGAGTATCAATGTATATATCTGACAAATTATAAAGATTTGCAATCAATTGCAGTCTATTTTGATACCACTAATTGATTATCAATCTCAGTAAAGGAAAAACTGAATCCATCTTGCTTGGAACAGCTATAAAGCTATCAAAATTTGCAATTGGACTAAGCCTTTTTTATGATTATAAGGACGTTGTGACCACATCTCCATATAGATATCTGGGTACCAGAATCAATTAATTGTTGAATATGCAGGGAAAATTTTTATTACCTCTATAAACAAGGATCAAATAAACTTCGTATGTCAAGTAACCTGAGAGATGGCTTGGACAATAAATGCTCTACCCAAATTTACCAAACAATGATTTTAATTGCACTAATGCACAATTGTACAACAAATTTGAATTTAAAATCTGTAGAGAAATATAAACTGCAATCAATAAGAAATCGAGCTGAGAGGATCACCAATGTTTCACAAAAGAATATTATAAATTTAATTGAGAAAAGGTCAGTTTTAATTGTGCGAAAATGTATTGATGGTTTAATGTGTGGTAACTTTTCTAATTATTTTCAGTTTATTAAGGGCACAAAAAGAACCAGAAATAATGGCTATTTTCTAAAAATTTCCCGAAGTGAAACTCAAGTTTTTGTTCAGGTGTTTTCTTTAAGGGTGTAAAAAATTTCAATTCTTTGGCCATTGAGATAAGACAAACAGAGTCTTAGGGATTTTAAGAAGTTATGCGACACATATTTTGATAGACAGTATTTTGGTGTCTATGTCTATATCGATGTCTATTATGTTTTCCTATCGAGTCTATCCATCTTTGTCCTTTCATGCTTCCTTGTTTTTTCTTTTTTTCAGTCACATACTCGGTATTGCTACACAGTAAATTTTTATTGTCAATTTTCTAGTTCATGTGTGTTTCATTTAAGTTTTTCAAATATTTTTCAAAATTTTACTCATTTTACTATTTTTATTATACACAGGGCACATTTAAATAGCAGTGTTTTATATACTGAAAATGTTTTTATCCTGTATAAATATTCATTATAAATAAATAAATAAGTAAAAAAAGTAAATATTTTTTTTGTAAGCCAACTTTCCATATCTAATTTGTACTCTTGTATAATCTGTCATATCTCTACCTGTTTTTTTTTACTGTCTTCCATTCTAATTAGGTAATTATAACAAGTGAAATGCATGTGCGATTGCAACAAAGAATACTTACCTACTCGATATTATTTTTAGTTGCACTTTTGTTTGGAAAGTTGATTTTTCTTAGCAATGATTGTAAGGAGAAGTTAGGAAATAATCCACATAAACGTGTAACAGCAGATCCTTGGAATATAAATGAACATTTGATTGAGTTACAAGTTAATAAAGCAATTAATAAAATACGTCGGACATCTGACCACCTTAAGCCGCTTGTATCACCTGATGTTGATCATAATGGAATACCGCAAGGTGAAGGTAGGTTTGCTGAGTCCATGCAAATTTTTTTATGTTTAATATCTGTTGTGGCATAATTCCAGGTGCAATAAGAATATTTGAAATAATTTTTGCAATGGGAACAGCTTGAAAATTTATGAATTTTTCATTTTATGTGGATTTTATAACCAGTTACTTATGGAATTTATTCTGTTGTAGTTTTAGCTGTTTTAAAGGATCCCCAAAGTGAACTTGTAGACATTTTTGAAGTAGTAAATATAAAACTAGTAATTGATAATATATTTAGACTTGGGTTTGAACCTACACAGGAATTCTTCTTTGTTTGTTAACCTTATGCACTAACAAGTAGGCCACAACCACAATGCTATGCCAATTCATTTTTTTAACAGAAACGATGTTAAAAATGATAGTTTGAAAAAAATGCTTTTAACATAAAGCTTTTTGCCATAATTCCCTGGTTTGTTAAAATGATTCTAATATTTCTGAAGATTTGGTGTGTTTTTTTTCTGGGAAAAAATCTATTCCAAGTTTAAACAATCACCTTAAAAAGTTCTTACTCATATAAACAATGACTAAACAATGTTTGGGGCGAAGTCTAAAAAATAAATTATAAAAGAGTGTAATTTTTAAAAAAGGTAAATGTATATATAGTAAAAAAAAATGTACATATTCTGCTATAATGCACTACAACAAAGGCTGATGATACAATCAACTCAATATATGTTTGTTAATTTATGCTATATTTCCTTGTTTAGAAACATTTTGTCCATGTTAGCTGTATTAAAAGCCTATGCAGAAATTGCATGAGTTTCAATCCGACTGTTATAACTACAATCTTTTTCAAAAAATTATTTTTATGTCCAACAAATCAACTTTTTAATAGCGGGGACGTTCCAATGTCAATGATAGGTTGTATATGCAGCTTTTGCATCTTATTTGTTTAATGTTATTTAGATATGTTCATTGAAAGTCCAAAGAATCATCCAACTCAAGAAGACTGGGGCCCACATCAGTTAGCCTTAATTGTGCCTTACCGAGATCGATTTGAAGAACTGAAGGAATTTGTTCCTCACATGCATAAATATCTTAACAAGAAAAAAATTAATCATCAAATATTCATAATTAATCAAGTTGACCAACACAGGTGAGCCATCTTATCAACCTATAAGTGCATTACCTGACAAATTTTGCTCTACATGCATTGCGCAACATGCTTGGTCCTACATGTATTGCTGTGTGCGTAATGTAACCTGAATTGCATGCTACCTAAATATTAAAAAACAGTAAAGATTTTAATTTTGTTGCAAATATTTTTTTATATATAAAACTTTATCTTTCCACTTTTTTTCAGATTTAACCGTGCTTCTTTAATTAATGTTGGTTTTCTAATTGCAAGAAAGGAATCGTGTGATTACATCGCAATGCATGATGTCGATTTGATGCCGTTAAATATAGATTTGAATTATGGGTATCCAGATCTTGGACCGTTCCATGTATCCGCTCCCCACTTGCACCCTAAGTATCATTATAAGAAATTTGTTGGTGGTATTTTGCTGGTTTCTATTGAGCAGTTTGAGGAAGTATGTAATATCCTTCTTTACTGCGGGTGGGTGCTCATAAAAAACGCAACGTTTTTCTGTAGAGTTGAAAATTACTCAATATACCGGGATACTTAGTAAAGCGACATTCTGCTATATCTCTTTCTACTTTTTCAAAAAGTATTACGGTGTCTTCAGATTTCATAATCTGCAAAAATCAGAATTTGTACAACCATTTTTGTGTGCCAAATGTCAAGAGCATGTATGAAGTTGAATAATTTATTTATTTTAATTTCTATCTAGCTGAACGGGCTATCAAACAAATTTTGGGGATGGGGTCGTGAAGATGACGAATTCTACATGAGAATAGTGGAAAAAGGCTACAAGGTAAAATAATTTACAGTTAGCAATGGCATAAATAATCTCTCGTTTAGATCTATAAAAAGAGTCAAGGAACATTTGCAGCCTTCTTTGACAGCTGTTATATTGTTGTTAAAGTTTTGACATTGAGCGTGTCACGTGTCAGTTACGCATTATACACTTGTTTATCGGTGTAGCTAATTATCTTAAAATAAACTAGAGAATAATAACTCCCCTAGAGTAGAAATATAACCTAGTTAATAATGACTCCCCCATTTAATAAACACTCCCCTTATTTTTCAAAGAGAAGTTCAAAGGCAAAGCCACTTAGTGAAATTAAAGTATATTTGAAACCAAAAAATATTCAGATGGAAAATACTTTTTCCTTAGGGTTAACCCACTTTGACGTTATTTTAGTTTCTATTTCTATGAGCAGGTTTGAAGTTTTCATGCTTTTGTATTCTACAACATTTTTTTTATCTCTTTTATTTATCAGAAAAAAAGCTTTTTTCATGTCATTGAAAGTAAGCAAACTGAAGGATTTTTCTCATATTACTTTTATACTAAAAATACACACTAAACAACTCTTTCATAAAAGGCATCACAAATTATCAAGAGATTTTTTTTTTCAATTTGATCTTAGCCTCATTCTAAAAAACGTTTACGTTTTCTACTAATCCTATCAATTTTTGACGTATTTTAGCATTTATAAATAAAACGCACCTTATCTTTACCTTACGGGTACAGTGTCTTTATTCTTTCCTATTTTTATTAATTTGTAACTTTGCTAGGATTTCAAAAAAAAATTCTACTGTACTTCATATTCTGTAGTCATGTGTTTTTTACAACAAGTTTTGTCACTTCCCGCCGATTAACATTGGAAATTGTTAAATTCTACTAGATATTTCAAATCACTTAAACCTTCTATTTTTTATTTTCAGTTCAAAGCACAAATTTAAGTCAAAAAATGCAAAAAAAAGTTTGCTGACAAATTTTTTAGTTAAGGCAAAAAATTCGGGGAAAGATCTTGGTCGGGTCATAAAGTCAGGTAAAATTTTGGTCATATAAAATTTAGTAATTGAACCGACTTTCTACCGTTCTATCCAAAAAGAAATATAAGGGAGTCAAAATAAACTGGGGGAGTTATTATTTCCTAGGAAATGTTGACTCTAGGGGGTAACAATTCACTAGTTTATTATGACCGGGGAGTTATTATTAACTAGTTTATCTTAACTGAGGGGTCATTATAAACGAGTTTATTATGACTGGGGAGTCATTATTTAGGGGACTTAAAAATTCCGGTGAGACCGGTACTAAAATTATGCAGGACTTATTTGCGGAAAGAAAGTTTCGCGGTTTAAAACAACTGCGACATTTTGTTTTTTTGTGAATTTTCGTCCCGCAAAAATACCTGACAATAAAATAATTCAATCATGGTCATGTTTGGATATACTTTAGATTTATCGTCACGGAAAAGAAATTACAACTGGATATGAAACGTTTAAACATGAACATGGAAGAGAGAGAAAAAGGGATTATGCTAAACTACCTGGCCAAAGAAAGGTACAGGTTTTTGTATTGCAGCTAGAGAGTTTTCAATTGAAAGTTTTTAGTTCTTTATTTACATGCATCTTTACTACAACTATATTACAAAAAAAGATTTCTCTGAAGTTGGATACATCACGAATATGACTGAATGTTAAGTGGGGATTTTTTTTGTCCTTTTACATTCGTAAAAATTCTGGAGAAAAAAGGGGAATTGCTAAATTAAAGCAATTTGTTCTTTTACAATTTTTTAGTTCTCTTATTTCAGCTTCAAATGCTTACAGTACGCTTAAGAACGTTGCCCAACCTTGTTTATGTTTGTATTGT
Organism: Hydractinia echinata; assembly: GCA_030067915.1. Lineage (NCBI taxonomy): Eukaryota > Metazoa > Cnidaria > Hydrozoa > Anthoathecata > Hydractiniidae > Hydractinia > Hydractinia echinata. Next base: position 2,502,511 of record JASGCC010000028.1, read on the forward strand.
CTGCGCATGATTGTGACATTGAAGCAGTTCAAATCAATATTGATCATTAATGTTGTACTAGCCTCGGAAACCTGCAGAGCTGCCCATCAGCTGCAATAAAACACGTCTTTAAATTACACGCTATTTCGTGTGCCCGTTGCACGACGCTTTTCTTGCGGACAGACAGACAAAAAACGGCTATTATTATAGAGACTAGTCGTTAGCCCGTGGGACAATCCACGGGAATTCGCCGCCGTAATTATTTCGCGAACCTGTAATAAAATTACACTGCGGTAGCCACAGTCCCTGAAAAAATACACTTATAGGCACGGAACCAGTATAAGCTACACATTTCTCTTTTTTCGGACCATAGTTTTTGGAAAGTAGTGTTACGCCACTTTCTCGTAAAATTCATATATTTAACAATAATTCGCGCATTTTTACGGCCTGTTTGGGGTTAAGAAAGAGGTTCCTCTTCTAAATAGCGTTTAAAAAGCTAAATTTGACATTTTCTTACACTTTTTGCTTAAACATAATAAGAACAATTTCAGCAAAAAAATAAGCACACCCCAAGCTTCACACAAAAATTCTTAAAAAAAGTGTAAATGGTTAAAAATGAAATAAAATTTACGAAATAAAATTCGAATTCATGTTAAGAACAAACACAAAATTCACTTACAAAATCTTCATAAAAATTTTGTTGTTCTCTTCTTCTTATCTTAAAACTTGTTTTTGGTAATTTCTTTAAAAAGGCGCGAATAATTAAAACTGTTAACGAAATAAACAACGCAATGTTAATTGTCCGTAACTTTGACCGTGCACGTATTCATAACAAAGAAACTGCATCGAGGGAACAATAAAAGCTAACTACCCATGACTTTTGTGTAAGAATTTTTAAATTAAACGAAAGCTTTTGTAAAATCACGAAAAAGGCAAAATAAATTATATATCGCATTTCGTGTTTCTGAAACACGACTTTTTTCTCGCGCACAAACAGACAGACGGAATACGGCTATTATTAAAGAGACTAGTCGTTACCCGTGGAAAAATCCACGGGGTCGTTCGTCTTTATATTACACGCATTTTTGTGTGCCTGTTACACGACACTTTTCTTGCGGACAGACAGACACAATACGGCTATTATTATAGAGAAGTCGTTAACCCGTGGAAAAATCCACGGGGCCGCCCGTCCTTTATATATCGCATTTCGTGTTTCCGTAACAGGACGCGCCTTTCGCGGACAGACGACGGCGATTATTAAAGAGATAGTCGTTAGCCCGTGGAAAAATCCACGGGTTCGCCCGTCCTTTAAATTTACCCGTCGCAACAAAGTGGATAAAAATATATCGCATTTAATATTCGTGCGCATTTTGAAAATTTCGTGTTTCCGTAGCAGGACGCGTCTTTCGCGGACACACAGACAAAATACGGCTATTATTAAAGAGATAGTCGTTAACCCGTGGAACAATCCACGGGAATTAGCCGACGTAATTATTTCGCGCACCTGATATGAAATTATTTCGCGCGCCTGTTATGAAATTACTCTGCGGTAGTCATGGTCCATGGAAATACACCCTTATAGGCACGGAAGCAGTTTAAACTACACATTTTTCTATTTTTTTTCTAGTATATTTTATCGAAAGTACTGTCACGCCGCTTTCTCGTAAAATTCATATATTTAATAATAATTTGCGCATTTTTACGACCTGATTTGAGGTTAAGAAAGAGGCTTCTCTTGCGAATAGCTTTTAAAAAACTAAATTTGACATTTTCTTACTTTTTTTTGTTCAGTTAAAAACATAATAAGTTTCAGCAAAAAAAATAAGCACATCCAGCTTTATTGTTGTCATAAAAAATATAAATGGTTAAAGATGAAACAAAATTTACAAAATAAATTCCAAATTTATGTTAAGAACAAAACAAAAAATCACTTACAAAATCTTTTTAAAATTTTTATAACAAAGAAACTGCATCGAAGGAACAATAAAAGTTAATTAACCATGAATTTTGTATAAGAAACTTTTTAAATTAAACTTTTGTGAAACTACGCAAAAGACAAAATAAAAATAAAATTTTAAAATAGCGTAGCAAAAAGATCAAAGAGCTGTGCGCAATTTCGTGTGCCCGTAACACAACGCTTTTCTTGCGCACAAACAGACAGACGGAATACGGCTATTATTAAAGAGATTGTTGTGCATATGGCATTAACAAATTGATGGGTTGTTTTTATTAATTTAAAAATGTCTTTCCCATCTCTATGAATTCTTCTTATAAATAACTGGTAACGTATGTACTAATTTTTACCCTCAATAGGGCGTTTAACGCTTAAAAAATAATTTTGCTATTTTTCAGCCAGGAGGGCAAGTTAGGGTGAATTTACTCGCGAATTTGTGTCCACACGAAGATTATTCTCCTGAATCAAATGATATATCTATTATTTCTTGTTAATAAATCAGAAAATTTAATCGATAAAAGTTTATCCCTTTATTTAAAATAAAGACCGAAAGCTACTCTTCTTTGCATGTGTGTGTTTGCGTCGAATTAACATTTTATTAGTTCTCGCCTGCGAAGCTGTGCACAAAAGCCCAACATACTGTGTGGAAGGATAATGATATTATTATTTTTAGGCAATGTTCGAGCGAGATCTGTTTACTGGATTAAAAGATGTGAAATACACAATAAAGAAGAGACAGGAATTAAGCATAGACGGCAACCCGTGCATAGTGATAGATGTCGAACTAGAGTGTGATTTAGATTTAACTCCATGGTGCAATTTATCCAAAAAGAAAAAAGAATAACATGTTTAAGATAAGTGCCTATTTAAAATAGATAGGTGCCTGATTTAAACGAAAGTAAAGATGCCTGTTTATATAAAGCTTAGGTGCCTTTTTTAAAAAACAATAGGTGCCTTTTTTGATAAAAGATTAGGTACCTATTTTAAATAAAATATAGGTACCTGTTTCAAATGAAGATATAGATTCATGTGAAAAACAAAGTCTTTTTAGCCTCTACATATAGTAAGTTTAAAACAGCATAAAATGTGTGAATATTTATGAGAATTTTTTAAAGAAAGTATTAGAATTTTAAAGTATTTTAAAAACGTATTTGAAATAACGTAGTTTATATATTATTATATTGATAAAACAATGAACTTTTTTGTATAGAATATTTATTGAAAATAATGATTTGTTGATTCGTCCGCGTGGGTTGATAAATTATAGAAGCCACTCCCATTGAGAATTTGTGGTAATTTGTCCTATTAATGACGTCAGCGCTTATTTTGTCTGTAAGCTGTCCAACTACACTGTGTATGGTATTTGTCAAGATACAGTCCTTGACAAAAAAGTCGAATAACATGACACTGATCGTAACCTGAATTTCCCATGTACTATAAGAACGTTAACTATGTCCTTCATGGACAGTTTTGAAGTTTTATTTTCGTCTTCTGTTTTTATTCGTCTGAATTTACCTCTAAATAAAATTTTCAATTGTCGTGAATTCGGTAGGAAGTTTTTACATTTATAAGGGTTTAACTATGGCGATATAATATTTATAACTTTTAGGTTATGAAAATAAAGTACGGTTACGTTCAAAAAATTTGCAACCTGACTGTCTCGACCAAATGTGTACAAGAAATTGTGTAAATGGACTGTGATCAAACACAAAGTTAAGCCACGTGTTAAGAGTTAAGAGTGTAACAGTGTAAAACAAAGTGTATGTTCCCCATGTTTTGGTTTAGGGAAAAGTTTAGAAAATTCCAAGAATGTCTGTAATTGTTCTGGGAAGATATCACGGTTCTTACATTGTTTTAGAAAACTAGGGTTTTAGAGAATTTTCCGGAATCATTTTGTTTTTACCTTAAAACATTTCAATATTTTACTTCTTCTCTCTGTAGTATCTATATTAGTATTTTTAATAGAAAGTCATCATGCCGATGTTAATAGCACATGTAATCGTGAATGTTGTTCACAGAAATGGTGTAAGCCGATCGAAATAACGTTTCTAACATTCCGGGAATCAATGACTTAATTAATAGTATCTCTTCATCTTCTCCCAAATTTTTAGTATAATCTTTGGCAGGTCTATAATATGGAATGTTTTTCATTGTTTTTAAGTGTTTTCTCTAAAATTTGACCCCTAAACTATTTTATAATTTCAAGGGTGTGATCACGCTGGTAGTGAATTGTTGCTGCCTTTGTTGTATTTATTTGGTTTATATTGTTGTATTGCCTTGTTGAAAATTTAATGGTAGCAGCAGAAAATTGTGTTGTTTTATTTTACTCACTCAGGTGATTATAAGAGCATACTTCGACACTTCATACTCAATTGCTATGGAGTATACAATTCTCATGTTCTAGCTAATAGCCAATGTCGCTAATTACTAACTATTTTCCTTTGCCTCGTGAATCATAATAAAAACCCATTCATTGCTATTTCATGAAAGTTCGTTTTTATATTCATAGGTAAAACAAACGATAGTATAATATTTTCAATTCGGTATCCATGTTTAGTATAAGTACTTATTTAACAGCACAAGTAAAAATAATCAAGATCGCTTTCTGATCTTAAAAGATTTTTGAGTGGCAGATTTATGTAAAATCAAAATAAGCTTCCAATTTATTGTCCTATCGAAAGGTGGTGCAATATTATTAATTGCTGCTTGCGCTAATGGGCCTCCCAGTTGTTGATTAAATGTGTCATTACACATTTAATAATTACCAAGGCCATGATTGGTTTGATTATTAAAGCGAAATCAGAGTGCTAACTCGATTAAGTTGTAAAACCTTTACACTGTGAATAACAATTCTAAGAAACGCTATACCATTTTTTATTGCATCGTTTAAATGTTAAAAAATACAAGAAGTTATGGAGTGTCATCAAAACAATAACCAAGTTAGTTTCGGTATTCACGATATACTGCAAAATAAAATAAATACAAATGTTAAAGAGGGATGTACAAACGAAGACTTTACTTTGAAAATTGAAAAAGAAAAATACAGACGAGAAGTGATTGTTAAAGGACAAAACAATAATGTTGAGGAGAATGATGATGAAGAAAACGATGAAGAGTTAGATAATAATGGCCAAGAAGAGCAAAATAATGAAGAGCAAATTCTGAATGACAATAATAATAATCACAATATTAATAACTGCGATAATGATATAACCAGTAACGAAGAATCAAAGGATTTACAGAAATCAAATGAAAAGTTAAACGATCTATCAAGGAAAAAGAAAAGTCGAACTGTTTTCTCCAGGTATCAAGTTGAACATTTGGAGAACACATTTAAAATGAAACGTTATCTATCTTCAACAGAAAGAGGAACAATTGCTGAGTCATTAAGTTTGTCGGAGACACAGGTGGGTGGAAGGCAATTTCGAATAAAAAACAAATTTTCTCTAGCGGTATATTTTCTATAACTTTAGGTGTACATTCTCGTTTCCAGAATTCTTTGTGATATATCGCTTTGGGGACGAGAATGGCAAGTGCCCTCAAACTGTGAAATTAGCTTTTGTTTTAGTAATCATGCGGCTGTGATAAAGTCTCAACGAAAAACTGATAAGTTAGCTATTTGGCAAAAAATATACTGTACACATGTATGGTAAAGGATAATACAATACCTTCGATAAAGTTTACCATGGAATACAAAAAATTATTTTTTTTAGGTAAAAATCTGGTTTCAAAATCGTCGAAACAAATGGAAAAGAAAGCTAGCCATTGCAATCGAGTTTCGAAATTTATCAAATTCCCACCAAACTTCAACAGTTCAACGGCCGCCATCCTTTTCTGGCCTCGAACCACCATCGCCGTTAGCTCTCGCTGGCTTCTATCGTGGAGATGACAGTTTTCTAAAGAGTCCTTCTCTTTATCAACAACAATGGTCACCATATAGAACATCTTTTGGATTTGACTACCCCTCTACACATGCGTGGGAAACATACCAATACGGTCTGTCACATCCGCCACCCCCGCTGCCACCGTCGACAGGTGGAATAACAGATAAAACAATGAGTTCGTATGGTAAATCATTTTACATGTAGCTTAAAGAAGAGAGGGAAACGGTTAATCACTGAGGACGTGGATTCGGTCTAGCAAAAGATGCTCAGGAAAATTACCTTCTCATTTGTAATGTAGGGGCAGAACAGGACAAGTACTCAACGCTTATGACATTTTGTTATTTAAGCGCTCGATGATAATTGACCAGACTGAGCGTTGAGTTGGGCGTCCTGCGTGCGATTAAAATTAACTTCCAAGGCAAATTTTGCTTTTTTTCATTGCCTTTACATTCAATCTTCATTAGACGGCGCAACGTAGGATCAACTGCAGTTACACCCGACTTTTCGAATTGTCTGGTCGTAATAATTGTAAAAAATTGTCAAGTTTAAGAAAATAAAAACAAAAACAAAAACAAAACAAAGTTTGAGTGAAGTTTAATTGCAAAACGACAAGTTGGAATGCGCAAATAAAAGGAACACCAGGGAATTCGAAAAATCAAGCCACAATTACAAAGATTACTGCGCTTCAAATATCGCCCCCAATGACAATCTTGCTTTGCATAGCTACTGTATTTTTGTTGATGGGTATGTGTGTTTTGTTGATGGGTATGTGTGTTTTGTTGCGATTTTGTGAAATATTAATTTAAAATAAAACTTAGTCTGACAAACCCTATGTTGAAATTTTTTGACTTCGTTCAATCTCGCTACTCTTTATCTATATAATAACAGCCCTTATCTGTCTGTCTTTGCGCAAAATGGTAACCGAGTAGCGTGACACATGAAATGCGGTATAAAAAGGACGGGTAAACCCGTAGATTTATCCACGGGCCAGCGACTAGTCTCTATAATAACAGCCGTTGTCTGTCTGTCGGCCAAAACCGGGTCATGGTAAATCACGCACGAAATTTTTAAGCTAAAAATAACAAATGCGATAGCTATAACTGACAGACTTTGCTGTGACGTGCGAATTTCCGTGTATTTTCCACAGTTTAACGACTAGTTTAAAATATTTCTGCAGTACAAGAAAAAACTTTCTTTCGCACTTTTTTGTCAAATTGCAACACTTGGTGAAATGTTTGAAATGTTGTTCGGTGTTGATCTCGATCATCTATCAAAAGATGAGCAAAGTGTCCGCTAATTGGAGCTGTCTGCTTTTTGGAAAGTTTTGCAATGTAAGCCCATATTTGAAAGCCGAGTGTTGTATGTGAAAGGTGTAATTTGGGTAATTAGTGGTTAACGGATTGAACTTAGGAGGATAGGTTGAACTTAGACAGGAAAAAAAGAAGGAAATAAATAAATTGAACGTAATATAAACTTTTTTACAACGAGAAGAAACATCAACATCATATAATATCAACTAACGAACGCAAAATTTGCAATCAAATGTTTATTTTACCAAATTTTAAGTCTTTAATGGGCTGTTGTTTTTTGTTATTGACCAAACAATTTCTAATCTCTCTTTAAGTGAGGACAAAGAAGCTCTTTCCTCCCAATTGAGATCTTTCAGCTTTATCAATTTATCAATCATTGTCAGCGCTCCATATATCGCGATCTTCTCTTCCACGTCAGCATTTTCACCATCCTTGTCACCGTCATCAGATGAAACCACTTCTAAATCATTAACTCCAGATTCTTCACGGAAATATTCTCTTATACATTTTTAGCTATACAAATATAATGGAAAAAATTATGAAATGATTGATAAATTATTTTCTAGGATTAAAAAGCGAAGATGTTGGAAAAACCCAGGTAAAGCATTAAAATCATTATTTTCGTTCACATATTCCGACGACATCCTTTCCCGTACGTTTCACAGTAAAAGAGTTTATTTTTGCGGGAGTTTGTTTATATGCTATATGCGCATGCTCATTGTTGATGTAAACATGCGCAGTAACGTCATATTTCACAGCACCCTGTTTACATGGTAAAGTTTTGAACGAATTGAAATTTCACTTCTATCTGAAAGACAAATGAAATTCAGACGAAGTGACACAACCTAGGTGATTTCTTTACACACGGAAGTGTGGATTAAGGCTGTTTTCTACTTCAAGAAAACTTTCCGCACAAATGAAACGGACAGGAACAGAAATGCTTCTAAGCATGTGTACTTCTAAGCATGTTTAGATCACGTAAGTGGAAAATTTTCTTTTCCGTTTCGTTCCGGGGAAAATTTTCTTGAAGTGGAAAATAGCGTTAGAGGCTTCGGGGAAAGTGAAATCTCCGTGTAAATGCCGCTGTAAAATGCTATCCTATATTTTCATTCCTCTCATTTGCTTTCGCCATGTTTTTCTCCTCATTAAATAAATAAACACAACGAAAGAGAGTGTTATACTGCGCAGTGAATAAAACGTCATATCGGAAAAGTGGGACTCGGAACCCGAGATCCAGGACTCGGGACCCTGAAATCTACAATATATAAAATACTGACCGAACTATCTTCAGCATGTTTTTGTCATCCTGTTGCTATTATAGAGTTACAATAAAGGTAATTGCAGGTATTGTTTGTGGATAATTATTATTATAAACATTATTCATTTAGGTGGCAGTAACCCTTTTAAAAATCGAAATTTTTTTTTTTACATAATTAGTTACGAAAGGTTATTTTGAAACTATATATCCATATTTTTTCTGTTATAACACACTTGTCACGATTTTATAGCTAAAATATCTTTCACCAAAAATATTCAGCCTCAACAATACCTCTTTAAACTAAAATTCATGTATAATTAATTAATTTTGCCGAATATAGTTTAAGAGCCTGATTATATGAGGCGAGTTGGCTCGGTGTTGGCTCGCCACATGCTCAGCATGATAAAATTAAACAGCTCGGCATAATGGCAGATCACTACAAAAAAATATTTGACATTATATGAGGTGAGTCAACCCGCCTAGGCGAGCTGGCTCGTTTTTTCAACCCGGGACAGGTTGGTTAGGTGGGTTGACTCGGTTCATGTAATATCACTTTGCCGAGCCAGGGCCGGGTTGAAAAAGAAGAGCATGCGCATTGTGATCCAAAACAGAGGAAAAACACTAATGGCAAGACAAGCAGCAGACAAGAAGTTTAAATGGACTTTAGAACTTGTGGAGCATATTATGTGGATTTTCCTGTTGGTGTTTCAAACGTTTTAGGAGTTTCCTTCGTTTTGTTAAAAAATATGTCAATATGTTCTGTATTAGGCGATTTCTTCGAAGCAATGACAAATACAGAACACCTTGGATTTGGAATAACAAATTATTGGCGACCAAAATACTTAATGATAATTTTGATTTAATTTCGCTTGTTTGTTCACATCTTGCATCCGCCATTTTTAAAAAAATATGCGCACTTTTTTTCAACCCGGCACCAGTGTAGGTCTTGACCCGGGTTGACTTTTCCCATATAATACGTAATTTTTTCAAACGGGTTGACCCGCCAACCGGGCCAACACCGAGCCAACTCGCCTCATATAATCAGGCTCTAAGTCTACCGGCTTGTGAAATTGTACAGAAAGAAATGACGTAATTAATAAAGAGAAACGTTAATAACAACAAAGATGGCGCATTATGTAGAAATTTAAGACGATCTTCACTGCACGAGCTTCAACTTTCGATAGCATTTTCGTTTTCTTTAAAATTTTCAGACATGCTTGGTGAACCATGCAGCCATGATACGGTGTGCGGAAATCTTTTTATTCGGAATATTTTTTTTTAACAGCGTTCGATGCAGCAGGGGATGCTACAAAGAAACTTTTGAAAAAAACAAAAAGCTATTGTTAAAGAAATATGAATGAACAAAAAAACTCCGTACACCGTTTTAAAAGGGTTAACCCAAGGTTCATTTAAAAACAGAAGCTGATGAAAAATAACTAGATTGTAAAAAGCTGGAGCTGGTAGAAGCCGATTTTTTTCTTGTTTATGATACATTTTTAAATAGAAATTTCTGCTGACTCATCAATTTTGGTGTTAAGTTATAATCATTTTATTATGTATTAAGGCCTATATATTTAGGAAATAGTAAAAAAAAAGGTATAAATAAAACAGTGAGTAAATAGTTCAGCTACTTGGACAGCTAAAAAAGGGTTACTGCCACCTTAAGCGCAATTACAGTATCTTCCATCTTTCACACCTTGAAAGAAAGAAAGGTTCACCTGTTCAGATAGCGCTACAATAGTGAGGAAAAAATAGATGATGAGAAGTAAGATACATGTGTTAATAAATTATGAAGTGTAGCGGAAATTGTATTTTTAGGTACCAGTTGACATTATTACGGTTTTGCTATCAGAAAGCGAGCACCTGCTATGGCTGTGGTGGTAAGTACATTCATAATGGAAATAATCCCCAAGAGCCACACGATTTGATTGTTGTCTCGAAAGTAAAGAGAACATACATAGATCCGAAAACAAAGGATTTAAGACAATCACGAGACTTCAGCCGAGTATATTTTCATTATAATTCCTCTTGCCTATCAAAGCAGGATCATTTCTTTCACATATCTTGTATTTTTGTTCCTGACGATTTGAAAATCTATTTAGGGATGAAACATAACAAAGTGTTTCTATCTTTAGGTGTTATTAACTGTGGAACACAGTTTCTGAATTCGCTGACATGTCGTCCTGGCTGAGACAATTTTCTAAACCATTGCGGATTTCCTTTTGCTTATGCATTCGCAGTTGGTCGGGATTAAAGGTCAGGCGCCATGCGTTCAGGTGATGAAATAAATGGCTGCATGATATTCTAATTTTTCTTTTCTTTGCACATTTTCCTCGCCGTCGTTATTTTGCTTCAACTCTTGCGGCATAATAATTTTTTTATATCCTTTGCTTTTTACGCACTTTTAACAAAAACCTGTCAATTATCTTCTGTAGTTTTTAAGCTTGGTTCTCACTATGGGTTAACGATGAGTAACCATAGTGCGCATAATGTGTTAGCCGATTTCAATTTTTGAGCTGCGGTTACCTGATGTATTCGTTTCATGTTCACACTACGGTGCATCGTTAGCTCTTTTGTAGCCGAATCTAATGCGAGAAAGAATGAAAAAGAAAGATATAAAGGAAGTCTTGTTATTATTACACTTCGAAGAAGACGACGTAGCCTGGAAAGAAAGGAATTAACAAAATTACGAAAAAGGAAACGACTTTGGGTCAGAAAGGCAGGGGAAATCTTTCACCCTGAACGCCAACTCATTGTTTTAATTTTGTCAGCCATTTTAGGTTTAAAATGACCTTTCACAACGAAACATACTACTATTTTGAAAACCATAAATCGCTTTGAGCACGATTTATGTCGGCTTCCTTTGAAGATTGCTGAAAGTGAGCTTATCTCACTGTTAGCCGAAAGAAATATCAAAAATTTTGATTTAAAAAAATCGGCTAACGATGAGCTAACGATGAGTTCAGCTGTGAGCTACGCAGATACTTTTACGTTCACACTATGGGCTAAGGTCTTAGCGCATCATGCGCACTATGGTTAGCTCATCGTTAGCCCATAGTGAGAACCAAGCTTTACAAAAATTAGACATCAAAAAGATTATTTATATACGTTCTCTTCTAATTTAAAATTTATGTCTTAATTCTGCAAGTGAGTTTATGCTTTCCAACTCTCCACCCCTGCTTGAAGAGTTTCACATTTATTTTCCGATTTTGATTTAATTTATACATTCTTTTTTCAAGCCGTTATTCATAATTTTTCCTCTTCTTGAAGGGATAGAAGCGTTCCTTTCTATTCTTACAGTCGGGTAATACAAATCTACAAATATCGGAGATATTGGTTACATTGTATTTCTCAAGCACGCAGTACGGTACAGTTAGCCTCTATATATCTATTTCGTGTGATGCCCCTAATTTACATCCATATATATAATGTCTGGGCTAAACAACCAACCGTTTTCCTCAGGCCAAAACGGAATGCTGTCTTCGCAGCTATTTTCCAGTTGGAAAAACCTTGACATATATACTAAGGATTTTTATTATGCCAATCTGTTGTCTTGCGTCTTCGTTTTGTCGTGCTTTTCTTCTTTGTTTACCGTGTCTCGTGTACCATTCCGGACAATAATTACATAAAAATAAAATAAAAAAGATTATTGGTAAAAAGTCAGTCAATTTTTTACACAAGGTAAAATTTACCGTACTGATGTACATCTGAGTCAAATCCAGAAAGACCGCATTCTTCAGTCTTCTTTTATACCCCGCCCTTATCCTACTACGCATGCTCCCATACACCCTCCCTCGCAGAGCCGAAACGAAACTCCATTTCCGATTATCTTGCGAACATCGGAAATGCCGCATATAGTTGAGAATTTGCTAAAAACGTAGATAAATGAAAGATTTATTTAAGAAAATTGTCAGACTCAAATGAGAACAAGAAAACCGTGCAGTTTTTTATCACGACAGGAAATTAACGAATCATGAAATTAACACTATTTTCCGCTTAACCCTATTAATTTTATGACGCATTAATTTTATACACACGCATTAATTAAGTGATACATTAATTTTGTGACTGTGTTAATTTCATGAACGTTGACTTTGTGCTTAAATTGTAAAAAAAGTGAAACTTCTTTTAGCGCGAAATAGGAAATCTAAGAATTTTAAGAAGAAAAGCTTTCCGTTTATGCAGCAGGGGTGGTTCGCGCAGTACAAGATGCTAGAAGTGGTGCTGTAGTTAAATTTAACCCTTTTGCTTGAGTAAAGAAAAGAGTAGTAGGAATAGGCCGATTTTGGCTCAATTCATTTCAGATGCTCTTTTCCCTCCAAATTCCTTCCTGACGAATCGCCCGTCTACCCGACCAGCGCCCGTCAAAATAAAAATTTAAAAAACACCCAAAACGACTCACAACCCCCACCCATATCACTACCTATCTCTTACAAGCCATCTTAAAAACAATCCCTCGACCAAACCCTACATCTCATACTCTCAAAAAACCATCTCAGAAATCTTCTGAATCTCAACTATCAATCTCTCAAAGCCTCCGTACCCCACCCCGCAAGCCATTTGAATAGTTGATTGGACTCAAAGCGTCCCGTACCCCACCCCGCAAGCCATTTCAAAAATCACTAGAACCTCGAGCCCTCACACCGTATGTCACCCGAGGACAGTTGTCTAGAAAAATATATTAAATGAGCCAAAACTCAAGATTAAAAAAAAAATTCTGTACAGTAGAAATATAATGAATATGGAAAATTTTCGAAAATCTGTGCTTTATTCCAAGATAGAAAATATTGTAAATTCCATTGGCAATAATAAAACTGCCAGACAGGTTCGTCACACCATTGTCAAGCCAATGGAGAAGGTAATTGCAAAACAAGCTCTTGTAATTTCTCAGTTAAAGGACAAACTCAAAACCAGAAAAGGACCAAAGTTAGAGGAAACAGCATTGGGAAGTGCATATAAGACATACACGTTTTCTGGAGTGGAGGGATTAGATGTTAAGGGTTATATTGAATCATGTCGGCGTGGTCTACACCATGTCATTGCAACACAAATAACGACTTCTCTTATTCTAATTATCGAACTCGGGCGACAAAACATGAAGACTGGAAAGTTGGAAAAGTGAGTTTTAAGATCTCTTTAATAAGCTGGTGGAGGAGATCATGAAGGGAATGGAGAGGGTTGATCAATTCCCGAATAACGGTTCAGGATGGAGGATGAGTGCAATTCTTGGTATGAATGTTGAGATTGATGTATTCAAACCAATGAGGGGGTCCACGTGGATAGATCTTCCTAAGAAAATTAAAGCAACCAAGGGTGTGCTAAATGTACAGAATAATGATAATAGGTGTTTCATGTATGTGGTTTTGTCGGGAATACACCCCCTGTCGAAAAATGGTGGAAGAGCAAGCCTTTATAAACGATTCTTAGGCGAACTTAACTTCGATGGGATAGAGTTCCCGGTGAAAATAAAAGATATTGGTAAGTTTGAGAAGCAAAACAATATCAGGGTCAATGTGTTTGGATATGATGCTGGGAGCGTGTACCCCATAAGGCTTTCTGGCGATGACAATGCAATCGATCTATTGCTCATCTCAGATGAAAAAACTTTCCACTACTGTTGGATTAAGAATTTTTACAGGTTGATCTCATCACAGGTAAGTAAAAACGAACACAAGAAGTTTATCTGTAAGAGGTGTATCATTGCTTTTGAATTCGAATCGGCACTGGATAATCACAAGAAGTGGTGTACAGCCAAGGAAATGGTGGCAACTCAAATGCCAAAAGAAGGTACCAAGCTAAGATTCAAAAATAAAAACAGATCCATGAGGGTACTCTTTGTCATCTACGCAGATTTCGAAGCAGTAACAACCAAAATCGAGTCAGAGATAGAAGAAGACTCTGAAAAGTCGTATACGAAGAAATACCAAAATCAAAAGCCATCGGGATATTGCCTTTACGTAAAAGGATCAAATATAGACTATGGACCATTCATTTACCGTGGTGAGGATGCAGCAAAATCTTTTGTCAATAAGGTTGAAGATCTTGCGAAGCTAATCTATGAAAAGCATCTAACACCGATAAAACCACTCAAAATGACAAAGGAAGACTGGGTAAGGTTTAGGGAGAATAATTGTCATATCTGTGAGGAGGAGATAGGATATCAGCGGGTGTGTAGCCAAGGAAAACCTGTTCATAAATCCTGTTGTTTTGATGAAGATAGTGGATATTACTTAATCGACAAGGATACCTCCAAGGTAGACTGGAGAGAGTTTTATTCGACTAAGGATTGTCATGTTTGCATCAAACCGGTCAGCGATGGAAAGGTGAAGTACCATGATCACATCACAGGAAAATTCAGAGGACCAGCACACAATAGTTGCAATATCAACTTCAAGGTTCTCAAATTTATCCCGGTTATATTCCACAATCTGGAAGGTTATGACAGTCATATGTTTATCAGAGAGTTGGGGGAAACGGAGGGAGATATAGGCTGTATTGCCAAGAACGAAGAAAAGTACATCTCGTTCACGAAAACAATCAGAAAGGTGCAATTAAGGTTCATCGACTCATTCAAGTTCATGTCGAGCTCGTTGGACTCCATTTCCAAAAACCTAAAAGAGTTCAAGATTCTGAGCAAAAGCTTCGATGGAGAAAAACTAAACCTTTTGAAGAGGAAAGGAGTCTATCCGTACGACTACATGGATTCATTCGAAAAGTTTGAGGAGACGTCCCTTACCCCGATCGAGAAATTCTACAGCACCCTCTATCTGAAATGGATAAGTGAGGATGATTATAATCACGCTAAGAAGGTGTGGGAAGTATTCGGGATGAAGAACATGGGGGAATATCATGACCTCTATCTGAAAACCGATGTGCTGCTGCTGGCCGATGTGTTCGAGAATTTCAGGGATGTTTGTATGAAAAATTACAAGCTGGATCCAGCCTGGTATTACGCAGCACCAGTGTTGTCATGGGACGCGCTTCTCAAATCAACAGACGTTGAGTTAGATTTACTTAGTGATGTTGATATGTTACTTTTCTTTGAAAGATCCATCAGGGGTGGAGTATCAATGATCTCACATCGATATGCAGAAGCCAACAACAAATACATGAAGGACTATGACAACAAAAAGCCGTCGAAATATCTGATGTATTTGGACGCAAACAACCTCTACGGACACGCAATGTTGAGGTTTTTACCGACCGGCGGGTTTAAATGGATGACACTGAAAGAACTGGAGAATATTGACTTTGATAGCCTTGATGAGGGATATATGCTAGAGGTGGATTTGGAATATCCGCAAAATCTACACGATTTGCACAACGGATATCCGCTCGCTCCAGAGAAGATTGTCGTGAATGGGGTTGAAAAGCTGATCCCAACCTTGTAAGATAAGAAGAATTATGTTGTGCACTATAAAAATTTGCAGCTGTACCTATCCCAGGGGTTGAAGTTAAAAAAAGTTCACAAAGGGATCAAGTTCAGACAATCCTCATGGATGGAGCCGTACATCAGGAAGAATACCGAGCTGAGGACGATCGCTACGAATGATTTTGAAATGATTTTGTGAACAACTCGGTATTTGGGAAGACGATGGAAAATATTAGGAACAGGACGAACATAACCCTCGTGAAGTCAGATGAAAAGGCAGTAAAGATGAATTTGCTGCCTAACTATGAGAAGAGGACGATCTTCAGCAAGAACCTGGTAGCCGTTCACATGAAAAAGACAAAGCTGATATTCAATAAGCCGGTGTATGGGGGTGCATGCATATTGGATTTGAGTAAAACCTAGATGTATGATTTTCACTACAACACAATCAAGAAAGAGTATGATGAGAGAGCTAGGCTACTTTTCACAGACACGGACAGTTTGTTATGAGATTGAGACAAAGAATGTGTATGAGGATATGAGAAAAAAAGAAGATCTCTACGACTTCTCAAACTTTCCAAAAGATCACCTGAACTACAACACGAATAACAATAAGGTGATCGGGAAATTCAAGGATGAGTGTGGGGGGGGAGGATCATGACAGGGTTCGTCGGTTTCAGATCAAAACTGTGTGCTTTAAAGGTGGGTGAATATGAGGAGAAAAAGTGTAAGGGGGTGACTAAGGTAGTGATAAAGAAGAACTTGTGTTATGATGATTATGTGAAATGTCTATTCACCCAGGAAGATGAAAGACTGGAAATGAGTGTAATCAGATCATATAAACACGATATCTATGCAGAAACAGTAAACAAGATCGCCCTATTATGTAACGATGATAAACGAATCATCAGAGATAACAAAATACACACATACGCCTACGGTCACTATGCTTCCTGATCACCAATAAACCATCTTTTCATTAACTTTTCATGTAAATTAGCGATATCATGACCGGGAAGAACCTTGTGATGAATAAGAACTTCGTATATAGCCCCACGAAACGGTCTATAGTATTTGGTTTCCATCATATGCCGCCTTCCATCAGCAATACTACCCTCCTTTGATGTTGAACCATAACCACCTCCAAGCTGTAATACTTCCATACCATCAAATTTATTATGAGAACCGTACGATGTAAGTATGAGTACACCACTTGAGACGTGTTCGTTGGACAAATAAAACATAGACTTATTATCATCACTACTAAGAGTAAAAACAGTTCTCTTACCATCGTGAACATATGCTTTATTTTTCGTGATGTCTGGTGTTTGAAGTGTTGTCGTCATAAAATTATATACGAAAACAATATAGTCATCATGCCTTAAATATATTGTAAAACCATTTTTCTGTGATATAAGTTTCGAAAGGTTACGGTCAGAAAACAAAAAAGGACCACTCCCCTTGAAACCCTCCTTGACGTATTTTTGTAGCAGCTTTTCATAATCAAGAGGAACATCATGTCGAAACACAACAGTTAACGTAAAACCAATTTTGGTTAAATCATACAGCGACGACTCGAGACGAACTTCATTACGTGATTCATTCATGCTTGTTGGTGTAATTCCATCGCTAGCAAAGGTCGGTTCTGGAATATTAAAATGAATGAAGTGTTTCTTTATATCGTTATCATACCCCTTCAAGATATGGTTAGACAAATCACCCATAGCTTCAAATTTTATATTTTTGTTTATATCACGCACGTACCTTATCGCCTTACTATCATTCTTCGTAACTATACTCGAACTATATCCACAATGCACCCACAAACCAACACCATCAGCTGACTTACAATATTTATCCGTATACTATGAGACAATAGATGTAACTAATAACCTAGCATCTTCCTTACTTATAGTAATATCCCTAACCGCCATACGAATATACCCTATATCAGGATTTCTATTCCTCTCAACTATACCCTTAACATAATCGACATTGGTCGGGGTAGGATTATCCTTAACAATCTTCACAATACCATTAACATCGTGAGGGGTAGGATTATCAGCAATAATTTTCTTAACCCTATTAACATCCATCTTCACCGACATCTTACGATAAACCTCCCTAAGTAACTCCTCGTCCAACTTATGCTCATGATCAACAGCCATACGACCGGAATAAACCAACATTTTATTACCTACATATTTTCCGGAATAATCTTTTTCTTGACAAGATACTCTTTTGTAAATATGGACACGGCAACAATACCAACCAACTTCACGGAGTCGCTGAAATCCACCTTACCTAAATCCGGTGTAGAGACCTTAAAAACGTTTTTCAATAACATCGCATAACCAATACTAAATCCACTAACAACGACAGCATGATAAAGGTCATTCTTAATTTCCTTAACTTCACTAATTTATATGAGAATTATTTTAATCCATTTGAACTGGGTTGGATTTTTTAGTCACATGCTCATGGACGGAAACAGATTTCGGTACCTCGACATCACCACCTTTCCTAAAATACGAAACACCTCCACACAAAATAAAAACAACCAAACCACCAGCTAAATACACACCATAACCAAAATCCCTCTCATACTCTATCTCCTTCTTCTCAATATGCTCGACACCCCTCAATATCTCCTCCTTTCTCTTCCGATTAAACTCAGCAAGCTTCCTCCCCTGTTCCACCCTGTTCCACCCTTTTCGGATTCTTTTCTTTCCTCGTCACCGATTCTGTTGTTTGTTCTTTCTCCATTTTTATCATTCAAAGATTTTTTCAACTAATGTTTACCAGTTATAACACCAACACTTAAAGGTGCTAGATAGGAACCAAACCTATAATACAAATCACACGTGACTCTCTGCAAAGCTGCGTTCAAAAAAGGATCACTTTCTAAATCATTACTAAGCTCATCACCAAAATAATCCAAACCAAGGGCACTCGAAGCGACACTGGAATAAAACGATTTCACCATCAATGCCCCCAACCTACACTCATATTGTGAATGAACTTTCTCAACATCAGCACTGGACAAAGCATTAATCTGTTCCTCTGTATAATACTTACCGAGATATTGCTTCGAACCACCACTATTAAAACACGCAATCAACCTTTCACGTTTTACAGAAATATAACCACCACCACCAACATCAATAAAATCTTCCATTATTTTTATTACACGATGAAATTTCCAAAAAACATACGAAAACCCACAAAACAACCCGACACTAACAAACAAATTCAAATATTCAATCATTTAATAACTAATTAATCGACTACCATACAGGAAGATCGCAACTATTTATCCAACTAGTTTATAACATATCACAGGTAGTTACCCTACTACCTGAAAAACAAATCGCAATAAAAATCCAACAAAAGACAACGACCTAAACAGCTAACTGCACAACAAAATCAAAACAAAAACATAACAAACGATAATCCGGTTGAGAACTAGGTAAAACAAAAACTAAACGATCAACAACTCCTCCCTAACGAAATATCTCTTCACACCGTCCAAATAATACAACGTCGGTTGATTAACACTAATGCTTCTTTTCACAATCTTACACACATCCACCGACCAATTTGGATCCGTCGCCCTCCTCCTACCATCCTCCAATTCACCATCCTCATACAAATATCTCACAGAGGTACCCACATCCAATAAAACTTCACCATGCTTCCTCGGTAATGAAAAACCCTGATAAATACTATCCAACTTAATCGCATCAACAGGTTTCATTCCAATAAGTCTAGTCTTATCCTCATTAATACCACGAATCACACCCTGCAGCCTCGCAACCCACTCAACATTCCTCTTACCACTTTCCATCTCCTTCCTATATTGATGACTAAACAATCTCTCTGCCAACGTTCTATTAAACCTTTCGACAATACCCTGACTTCTATGTTGTTTTGGATCACCACGTTGGATAGATGTGGGATGTTTTTTGAATAATTTCGTGACATCACCGTAAAATTCCTTTCCCTCATCGACCATAATTAGGTTTTGTTCGAGGCCGTCCATCTTTTCCAATAACAGCCTCATTTGATCGTTTTTTGACTTAATATCCGCTTTACTAATTTCTCTAGTAATCGCAACATACTCGTCCCTTATCTTCTTAAACTCATCAATACCAATCTTTCCGTCATCTAAACCCTGTGATATAAGAGTCTCGATTATTACCATCGATGAGTTCAGTTTATCAATCATGGTCGAATACTTGTTTATTTTTTTCCCACATCTTTTGATAAAGTTTGATGTTGGTAGGATCGACAGACCGATAATGGTGCTTAGTGATCCAAATGCGATAGATCCTGGTAAACCAACGACTGTTAGTGCTGATGTTAATGCTCCTACACCTGACACAGTACTCGCACATTCAGCTGCACTTACATAATTACACGCTATAGACGACCTCTTGCAATGTTTTTTATACTTATCTGTAAGCTTCTCCTTTGTTGACCTCAATTCACTCCAGTATCCGTTTACGATACCGGCATTGTGGTTGGCTTGTATTTCTTCAGGTGGAGCGGATGGAATTTTCGGATAAATTTCTTCAACTCCCATTTTTATTTGCCAGGGAAAAGTAATGGATATGAAGGGTTTTGGTGACGTGGATTTTGATGGTGATCGCGATGATGATCTTGATGATACGACTGAGCAGGAAACTTCTTTTATTGATGATCCCGGTACTGAAATAATAGATAAGGAGAGTACGCCTGATTTGTCACTAGAGACTAGAGTGGGTAGAACCAAGGTGGATGACTTTTATCAAAAAATTGAGGATGAGTTGGGTTCCTTGTCGTATGTCAGACGTTATGATCTTTTCAAGGTAGAAGGGAAAAAGCTGTTTTATAAGGCTGAGGGTGAGCGTCCTGTAGAGTTGACAAATGTAGATGGGAGTTTGAAGTCTTCGAAAACGTTGTTGAGTGTCCTGGGTAAGAGGCGGTTAGTAATTCTTAGATTTCCTATCGATGCTATCGATAAGCGAATTGGACCGAGGCAAAAATCATCGGAAGAAATTGAGATGAAAGAGATAAATAATAAGATACCGGATGCTAGTGAAATAAATGAATTGGGGAATAGTGAGGTGGTTGGTGTTGCGGATAAGGTTATTGAAGGTGTTGAAGAGGTTATTAATATTGAAATGGATGGACAGACACCTGAATTTAAAAAGTATCTGAGGGAGATTAGGGGTCTCGATAAGTCTTTACAGAATATTAGGGGTGCATTGAAGACTGCTACAGCGAAATATGTTATGGTAAAGGACCATTTGGATATGGAATATGAAGCAGATGGAGCTGATTGGTGGGGAGGAAGGTGAGTTGAGTGATGAATATATGTGGTTGAGGAAAAGGGTTGAGGATAGGATTGAGAGGCTTAAGGGTGATTTGAATTTGCATGAAGAAGAAATATCAATTTTAAAGGGTAAGTTGTCCGGTGAGGTTGCAAAGATTAAGGAGTCGTTTAAGCAGTTAATGAATACTGATGTTTCTCTGAAGGAAAGGATAAAGACCTTGTTTAGGGAGCAGGGGATAACCATTGCCTCTATACTTACGGCTATTGATATGACAATTAGTACTATTGTGTTGGCTGTGGAGGGTGGTGGTGGTAGTGGTGGTAGTGGTGGTAGTGGTGGTGGTGGTAGTGGGGGTAATACTAGTGATAAGGGTGGTGCAGGTGAATGGATTAAGAAACAGTTGGGGCCTTTATCTAGGTTATTGGGTAAACTTGGTGAGAAAGCGTTGGATGCACTTCCTGGTCTTATTGGTTCTGTTGTGGCGTGGGTGTTTAATGCTGCAAAGGAGGTTGTGAAGTTCGTTTCCGATCAGTTATGGACGACTTTTGCAGGTGTGGGAGGGATAGTTATATTATATCTCACAAGAAAATGAATATTTATAAATACAAATATCCAGGTGCAAGTTATCCGATTGGGAAAGGAAGGGATTATAGAATTGGTGGTTATCCGTTAAGGGTGAGAGGTTTACATAAACACCGGATTTATGTGACACCAAAGGATTTTATTGATATTAAGTTTCCTAATGTGTTTACACACTACGTTTCTGAAATTACACGTACAAATCATCTAGGTCTTATTGAGAATAATGAGGATTTGAGATTATGGAATAGTAATAAATATTTTGGTTATTGGTCTGTTCAACTTGGATTTGCTATTTATTGCGCTTCTACGTGTTTAGGTGTTTCTGCCGAACATTTGGAGAAAGGTAGTGGGATGTTGAAGGCTGTTTATAGGTTTCATATTTATTATCATGTCAGGAGGATATTACATATTCTTCAGGTGAAGTTGCCTGGTGAAAGTGGTTTTTCTCAATACTATAATAATTGGTCAGGGGAGGGTTATAATAGTGTTTGTGATGAGTATGGTGCGGATAGGTATGCGAAGTATGGTCCTGAGAGGTCGTTTATGTATTGGAATAGAAATAATCAGGGTGATTGGTTGGAGAATTATATGTATTCAAGGTGGATTATTGATAGAAGTAGGGGTTTGACGAGAAATGCTTTATCATTGATTTCTGACAGTGTAAGGGAATATTGTTATTTGTTGATTGTTAGTCAGGAATATTTATCATCCGGATGCGAGGCGGAGCTATCTTCAAAAACGTGAGGTTATTATTACGAGAGCTGTTGACATCGATGATGATATTAAGAGATATGAGAGTTTGTTGAAATATGGCAGGAGTGAAGTTGATTTTCCTGTGGCTTATTGAGCGAATGTGTTGCCGTCAGATATGTTGGTAAGGCTTGGTGATGTTGAGGGTTATAATTATAATACTAAGCTTGCGAGGCTTACTATAAGGATTGGGGAGACTAATGTTGAGGTTAATAGTCCACATGTTCCAAAGTCTAGTCATAATGTTAGTGTCAGTCATCCGCTCCATGTTACCCATGCAAGTATATCATCGAATGTTACTACCAGTCATCCGCTCCATGTTACCAATGTAAGTATATCATCGAAGGTTAAAAATGAAAGTATATCATCGAATGTTGGTGAAGAGCATGAGGAAGAGAAGTCGGCGTTGGTTTTATTTGTCGGTGGAGTAATTGGATTATTTTTGGTTCTACGTAAATGGCGAGTGCGATAGCTATGATGATTGGTTCGGCTGTGGTTAATGCTGCTGCGTTTAGTGGAGGTGGTGTGCTTGCTAGAATGCTTGGTGGTAGTGATAAGGAGAGACTTACAGAGACAAGAGATAGATTTAATAAGGAAAGGGTTGATAGGATCGATATGATTAATAGGACGTGGAGAGGGGAGAGAGAGGCCAGGAATGATTTTAGTGAGTACGATAGTGCTATGAGGGAGTATTATCTAATTACTAAGACTAAGTTACCGGAATTGAAGGAGCCTAAGTTGAGTGACTATTATGTCCCTAGTGAAGAACCGAAGATTGGGGAGATTGTGTTTGTTGTCGGTGGGATTGCATTTTTGGGGTATTATTTGTGGGATAGGTAAATGTATGTTAGGATTTCAGATATTAGTAAGGTTTGTGAATTGAATCAGAGTATTGTTGGTGATAATGATATTGAGGTTGGACTGGTTAGCGCCAGTTTTATTTTTTCATGTTATAATGTTCTTTTGGATGAGCGAGTTTCCTCTGGCGGTAAAGAGAAAATATTGAAGGCAGGATTTTATACGTTTAGTGAGCTTGTGGAATTTGTTGGAGCTATTAATTTTGAAAATATTACCACTTATCTGTTCAGTCATTGTCATTGAATAATATAAATATTATCATGTCATGAACAAGTGAGTTTATTCTAGGCTACGTTTCGACAGCTACAGCTGTCATCGACGGGCAATGATCGTAATCATCTTTGGCTATTTATTATTTGAAGAGATAATTAGAGGATCGAAATTAACCAATCAGATCACAGCAATTAAAGTAATTAACTAGGTTAGTATTGATGTCGATGTTGTTATGCCGAAATATTTGAGGGAAATGGTTGAGGCGTTGGATACGTTTGATGGTCTTAGGTCGTTGTCATTTAGATTGGAAGAGCTGAAGAGTTGTGATAATTTCGTTGATGGAGTTAGGTGTAAGGATTTATATACATGTCATGCAGGTGGAGAAGAGATTCGATATGGGAGCGTTGTTAATGTAGAACCAAAGAATATTTTTTATAAGAGGTTGTCGTGGGCGAATATTCATTCCCTGGATGTTAGTATTGTGGATGGATATGGAAATAAAATTAGTATGGACTATCCTATTGAAGTGGTTTTACATTTTAGAAAAAAATCTTGGTGAATAGAAACTGTATCGGAATAAGTTGCTACATTCGAGAAGTTATAGAAGACAGCGTGGAATTAAAGGTTTGAAGCAGCATATATCGGTGACTAATAATCCGAGTACGATTAATCAATACCAACTTCTGACGGTTAGGTTTCCCAATCTATCAAATGATGATGTTGTTGTTCCAGGCACGTCGAGATTATCGTTCAATAACTTACGAGCAAGGATAATGATGCGAACGTTGTTAATAATTTGGGCAGAGCGATTGTTAAGAAAGTTGTCGTTAAGATAGAATCACATGAACTTGTGTCTATTGATGATTTTGATAAGTTGATGTGTTGGGAGGATTTGTGGATGACAAGTGGACAGAGGAATGATAGGGTTCGTCAGGGTATTTGTAGTGAAAATCTTCGGAAGTTGAGGGTGGGTACAAAAGATGCTGTGAAGACGAATGATGAGGAGAATCAACTTAGCAAGGTTTTTGGAGGTACGTTCTGTATTCCACTAGATTTTGAGTTGCTTGAGAGTACTATTCCCTTTTATCAATCAGGATTATTAGAGAGATTGACTTACGAATTGACGTTTAACGATTATAGGAACGTTATTGTGAGTGCGGATAAGAATGCTTCATATAAAATTCAGGGGGTAACTTTGGAATATGATGTTGTTAATAACGAGGCTTTGGCAAACGAGGTTAGGATGAATTATGCTGATACTGCCATATTGTACGATAGGATATTGAGACATAGGACGGTAACTGTTAATAAGGCTGATAGTGTTTGGAATTTCGGTTTTAATACACCCTCTAGATCGTTGAAAGGTATATTAATTTTGTTTGAGGATGAAGACGGGTATGGGAGAGATAGTGAGAAGTTTTACAATCCGAAGATTAATAAGGTAAGTGTGACTGTGGAGGGTCAACCGAGTCAATTGTTTAGTTCAGGTCTTAGGATTCATCATCAGTGGGATGAGGTGAAAAAACATTTTGGCAGTGGTGGAGTATGGAAATGTGCAGAAGGAAATGTTGCTGGGAGGAATGGATATGGGAGGTTATTATACGAATAAGTTTGCGTTGTGGATAGATTTTAGAACTATTGAAGATGTTAAGCTTCATGGAAGTGGTAGAAGGGTGGAAAATGCTTCGGAAGGTGTTACTTTGCAGATAGAGAAGACTGTTGAAGGTAAGGATAATCTAAATGCACATATATTCTTGTTTATGGATGCGCAGATTAATATTAAGGGTGGAACATTTGCAAATCTTTTGTATTAAAATGTTTGTGAAGAAACCTTGCACGGCGTTATTTGTAGGGCCGACGGGTTGTGGAAAGACTAAACTGGTTTTGGATTTGTTAGCCGGTGAGTTTACGGGTCATTTTGAATATATTGTGGTTTTGTGTTACTTTGAGGTGGAATAAGACTTATTTGGAAAGGAAGTGGTTATGGACCGATGATTGTGTATTTTTGGTGGAACCTGGCGATAAATTTTTTGAGGTTATTGGATTTTTTAGTAGGGAATTGGCTGGTTGTGAGGTTCTGTTTATTGTGGATGATGTTATTGCTTATGAAAGATTGGATAAGAGGAGACAACCATTGCTTGATTTGAGTATTAGTGGTACGCATAAATTACATTCTTTGTGGTTGTTGACTCAGGTTTATTCGGCGATACCAAAAAATATTAGGAGGCAACAGAAGATGCTCTTTTATTTTAATTTCCATCAACGTTCTGATGTTAAAATGATTGATGAAGAGACAAGTATAATTGAAGATTAGGGAGGATTATTAAGAGGTTGAAAAAAAATAAGCACTCGTGTTTATATATTAGGTTGGAGTATCCTGCTTGTTTTTCATTTATTAAATAAACTTACCATATTTTCACATTGGTCAAATTCATACGAACTGGTGGCAACATTCAAACTAAATATTTGTCGCATAATAATTAATTATTCATACTCATTGATTACGAATATGATTATTAATTACGCATAAATTAGCTACTTGGTTACGAATTATTAGATACGCATAAATTAGTAAAATAGTGTATTTGCGTGTATTAAATGTTTTTGGGTGACTTTGCGTTCCGAGTACACGGGTTGTACCACAAGTAATGTTTTCCGTAAAAGTGACTATATAAATATCAAGTCAGACCTTTACTATAATTGTCTTGCTGTGGACAGACCGTGGATCAGCGAGAAGGTGGGCTGTGTCCCTGCCTAATCGCCTGGTCTAATGCTGGAACGGCCTTTGAAAGTTCACACTTAAAAAGGTGTATTCGTTAATGCGTAGTACAGCACAAACTGAATGGCTTGGTCTAATGCTGGAACGGCCTCTGAAAGTTCACACTTAAAAAGGTGTGTTCGTTAATGCGTAGTACAGCACAAACTGGATGGAGAATCAGGAGAAGGAAAGCTGAGCCTTCTAAGCAGAAAAGCACCGATAAACATCTGGAGTTGGAATTTAATGGCTCCGAGTGGGATACTCGCAGTTGAATCAAAAACACTCTGGACTTAAAACTACAACAACAATAACAACATCAAGAATAAATAAAACCAGAGGGTTCTCCTACGGGAGTTTTGTTGTTGTTTTTTAGCGGTGTGAGGGCTCAAGGCAACCTCGTCCCCAGGACCTCTTTTCGCTTTTTTGATATCGGGGACAGCGCGAAGAAGAAGGCCCTGGTCCCCGCCGGTCGGATTTGCAATATGATTGGTAGCCTCAATTTCACTAATTATGCTTAAAATTTGTAAACATTCCGCGAGTGACACGAGTCGCCTGTATCATCAAGTTATAAACAAAAATGGTAGCCCCTCTGTCTGGTGCGCACATGGGAAAAGAAACTTGGATGGAAAATAAATTAAAAAGAAGAGGCTGTTTTTTCATTCTGAAAATATAAAATAAAATGTTATAATTGGTTTTTCTAGAGAAAGAAATAGAGATATTTATATAGCTAGCTATTTCCTGGAAAAATAATGGTTTGTTGTTGATGTAGTTTTGCAAATATATACATCATTCATATATATATATATAATATGTGGCAAGCTCAGCACTAGCTAGCAGTAAAAATATTTTGCCAATGTAGGTGTTGTGATTAGCTAGGTGATAGTAGATCTATAAAATAATAATTAAGAGTAATTTAACGAGAAATGGTAGATTTTGTGTACTCTGCAAGGTGTAAGTGAATGCTTATTTTCAAATTGGTAATCCCAAAAATTTAATACAGAATGAAAAAAGAAAATAACAAGGTAAAGTATATAAACAAATACTTCTTGCCTATAGCTTACATTTTTCTTAAAAATGACGAAAAAAATTACAAAAAAACTACACACAAGAAGTTATATGTACGAAAAGAATACAATGAATGTCATTGCAGGGTATGTGTCAAAGCCTTCCAAAAAAAGCATATGGTGAATATATTTTCAAATAAAGCAAAAGAAAAACAAAATTTCAACAAAAAATTATTAGAATATGTGGACTTGATATTACACAAGAGGATTTTTTAACACAATATGTAGAAACTGTCACACGTTTATAAATAAAATGTGGGAATTTTGAAGGTCATGCCAAGCTGCGACATTAAGCGGCTGAACACTTTTTCACCCAAGAAACACCAGGACAAAAAAAGGTGTTATTGGACACTACACAATGTTTAAATCAACCAAGAAAAAGGTTATAAATGCCTGTTTCTAACAGAAAAATCTGAAGATAAATCAAACAACAATATAGCAACACAGGATATTTACAACAAGACATCAACAATAAATTTTAAATCTGTATATAATAAAGACAGTGACAAACTTTCATATGAACCTTTTAATATATATCAGCAAAATGCCATTGAGAGAGCAATCCATACCAGATGCCAAATCAGAAATGTTGAAATAAATTGAAATTCTTCTTCGCGCCGTCCCCGATATCAAAAAAGCGAAAAGAGGTCCTGGGGACGAGGTTGGGCTCAAGGTTCTAGTGATTTTTGAAATGGCTTGCGGGGTGGGGTACGGGAGGCTTTGAGTCCAGTCAACTATTCAAATGGCTTGCGGGGTGGGGTACGGAGGCTTTGAGAGATTGATAGTTGAGATTCAGAAGATTTCTGAGATGGTTTTTTGAGAGTATGAGATGTAGGGTTTGGTCGAGGGATTGTTTTTAAGATGGCTTGTAAGAGATAGGTAGTGATATGGGTGGGGGTTGTGAGTCGTTTTGGGTGTTTTTTAAATTTTTTATTTTGACGGACGCTGGTCGGGTAGACGGGCGATTCGTCAGGAAGGAAATTTGAGGGAAAAGAGCATCTGAAATGAATTGAGCCAAAACCGGCCTATTCCTACTACTAAAAGAAATATTTAAAATAAAAAAAATGCTTTTTTGTTACACTTGCCCCAATCCGTGTTAATTTCATACACTCGTAATGTATTTTTTTTGGAAACATTTTCTGCTTCCGAAATGCAAATTTTCGACGATCCGCGTTAATATCATGTACCCAATTTTCTAAGTTGTTAATTTCATGATTCGTTAATTTTCTGTAATTAAGTAATAAGTTTTTACAACTATTTGTATGAAGTTTGACTGTTTGTCCATCGACTTTTAAAACCGTAGCGTGGGCCTTTCTAGGGACCATGGGCGGAATTAGGTTCCTAAACGGGAAAGGAAACCTGTACAAACGTCAAAAATGATCAAGAAGGCCAAGGAAAAGCTAACCTTAGAGAAACTAATTAAACATCTGCACTATTGACAAAATAAATTTTTTGCATCATTTATCGCGCGCGCGCCGCTTTAAAAAAGTAAAAACAAATCCTACTTTTTCGATCGCGAAATTGCGACAGTCAATCAGAGCATTGAAATGTGTAACAGAGAAGTAGCAAACAAAAGCTAAAGGCATATTTATTCACCATAGCTAGGTCATTTTTACGCTGGAAAACTAAGCGTAAAAATACGCGCGCCCATGAAAATAGTTTGAGTAAAAATCCACCATAGAGCCTTTTGCTATATACATCATAGTGGGTATTTTTACAGAAGTTCATGAGAAAGTGTGATTACATAACTTCAGAAGGGTTGAGACTTGTGTAATGGGAAGAGAGAGGGCACGTGCATTACGAGCCAGCGGAACAAAATTGTTGTCCAAAAATTAAAGCATGTGCACATTTTGAGTCCCAGCATGATTGAAACCACGCTGCATAGGACAGAAGGTAACGAAGGACGAAAAAAGTAGGACACAATGTTTTTTTCATCCTGGAATAGGTAAATATATATTACATCTAAGATAGATGAACAACAAATAGCTACTACGGAGTTACACATACACTGTATGCTAGCAGTTCTGCCAAATTTAGGATCGCCCTCGTTGAATGAACCAATATAACAGATTTGGTATGATATGATGTAGGTCCTGAATTAATTTCTACATCTCCGCAACGTAACAGTAAATTTGAAACACTGACCAAAACATTACAGTAACAATCTACCATTATCATATAAAACATGGTTGTTTTTAAAAAACAATATGGCGACAACAAAAAATAAAAAAAAATCAAATATATCTCAAATAAGTTGCTATTGTGTCTGTTATGCTTATCATTGCTTTTGGATTTACAATAAAAAATATCAATACATGCTTGATAAGCTTCTACAGTTATTATTTTCGGAGATAAGACGCTATATATAACAAATATGTGTACCAAATAAACCAATTAAAATAACCAAGAAAATCGAAGAGCTGAATAAGGCTTGACAATGCTGAAATTGCTAGTATATAATGACTCGCTGAAGTATATATCAGCACTACGCAATTAAATAGCTAGCAGTGTTATAAAACTGAATATTAAGGCAAAATAAGATCGAAAGAGAAAAGCTTCCTCTCATTCGATCACTTCTTCTTCTGCGTCTCGCACGTACTGCACTCGTCAAAATTTTAAGAGGGTTCAATTAATGTTAATGTTTCTTACAAGCTCCGTTCACAATTGAGACGTACGGTTTAAAAACAGACCTAAAGAATTTTGGAATGACGTAGTTGTGTCGCAAGACGTACTGCTTACAAACCGATTCGCTTAACGGACCCGCCTAAAAACGTTTTGTGCCGTTAACAAACAAGCCGGCGAAGCGTTTAAAACGGGATAACGTTTACAACACGGATAGAACAGTTCCACAGTTCTTTAGCCACCCGGCCGGCTCTATTGTTGATTTCCGCCAGGGAAGGCGGAATCTTTAAAATCGCCTGAGGAGATAGATAGAGAGATAGAGAGATAGCCAGATAGAGAGATAGAGAGATAGAGAGATAGATAGAGACAGCGCAGCTAGGCTGGACGTCCGAAACTTATCCAGGCTAAAGCCTAAATCCTCGTTTTGACAGATTTTTTTCTGAGAACGAGGCTAAAATGAGTTTTAAGCCAATAAGAATCCTAACAGTGCAACAAATTGTTTTATTATCCAATGAACAATACTTTATTTTAAAGTTTATATGCTATCGAAAGTTAGCTCGTGCAGTGTAGCATAATAAAGATCGTCTTATAATGCGCCATCTTTGATGTTATTAACGTTTCCCTTTAATAATTACGTCATTTCCTTCTGTACAATTTTGCAAACACGTAGACTAAAGCTATATTCAGCAGAACTAATTAATTATTCATGAATTTTAATTTAAAGTGGAATTGTTGAGGCTGAATATTTTTGGTGAAAGATAATGTATTATAGCTATAAAATCGTGACAAGTGTGTTATAAAAGAAAAAAATAAGAATATGTAGTCTGAAAATAACCTTTCGTAACTGATTATGTAAAAAAAAATTTGCTGCCACCTTTTAAATATATCTTCCAAGTTGTTTTTTCAGAGAAAAAGAGAAAATAGATAAATTTTCAGCCTTTTGTTTTCAGGTTTATTATTTTTCTTTTAAAATTGTTCTTATAGAGAAATGAAGTTTATGTAAGTTAAGTTAGCTATTATTTACAGTTACAATAATAATCAAAAATTGAATTTTAAAATTTTGGAATATTCAATGATTTTGTTCCCCCATATTACTCAGTCCTCTTCAAAGTTCAGTACTTTTTCAGATTATTGCTAATGACGGAAATCTTTAAGCCGCAGGGCTTCTTGTTACTATCTCGCCTGCGAGGAGTATTCAAATACAGCTGTCCGTCCCAAAATGGAAATTTTTGGCTCTCTGAGCACCGACACGGGAGTAGTCGTGTGTTCGAATCTCATCTTGGTAACTATTTTTACTTTTTTTTTTTCTTTTTACTATCTCGCCTGCGGGGATAGGTTTCCAACTCGTAACTAACTAAATGTCCCAAATGGTCAATTGCAACGTCACAGATTTAAACTTCGTACCTAAACTCTCTAAGTACTTGGAAGTCATCTAAATGACGTTTCAGGCCAAAATTGGTATTTGTTTTCGACAAAATTTGGCACAGTTAACAAAAAAGGTATGCTGAACATAATAGTGACATCATAATTTTGATTTTTGTCACCTAAATGTCATTTTAGGCCAAAATTGGTCCAAAAATTAAAACTACTTTATTTTACACAAAATTTGGCAAAGTTAACAAAAAAAGTATGCCGAACATGATGGTGACATTAAAATTTTGATTTTTTGTCACCTAAATGTCATTTTAGGCCAAAATTGGTCCGAAATTAAAACTACTTTATTTTCGACAAAATTTGGCACAGATAACAAAAAAAGTATGCTGAACATGATGGTGACATTAAAATTTTGATTTTTTGTCACCTAAATGCCGTTTAAGACCATAAACGTTTCAATCGCGCGACTTTTAACCATGGATGATAGGCTGTATTTTTGTTAGCAGAAATTGTAGAATTGGGTCGCATTGTGGATGTTTCATAGTTGTGCATTTTTAATAGCGAGATAGTTTGTCACTTCTTCTGCAAAGCAAACACAGCTTTTCAGCACTTTTCATTTTGCATAATAAGTTCCTGTGAATATTCAAAAATTAATTGTGAGTGTCACCAGGTTGAGCGTGTGGTGCAAGTAAACCGTGTTGCAGATCCAGGTGGACACAAAAACAAAAACTTCTCACAACTTTGTATTTGTACGGCATAAAATTTGGATTGAATATTTGGCACTGTGCTTTAGAAGCACATTCCCACTTTCTTTGGGCTGGATAAAGTATTTGGACCTAATTGAATTCTAGACCTAGGACACATTTCATCTGTCTGACTTATTTTAATCCTGAGTATCACTTTTAATGTTTTTTGTACATGTATCTTTGTCAAAAGTGATATGCTGTTGAAAACAGTTTATCAGCGTGTCCAAGAATGGCTAAGAGTAAACTTACACAGGGAGTTGCAAAGTTGGGGAGTTAGCGAGTTGCGACGCAGCGAGTTGGGGAGTTGCATCTACCATCTTTGTTTTTTTTAATTTACCGGTTTGCCGACGGGATCCGGGAAAATAAGGCCAATTCTAGCTTTGAGTAACCCGGGGTCCACAATCTAGCGTAGAGCAAATCAACCTCCTCCCCAGTGTCTTTTTTACTTATTTCGGTCGCAAATTGGTCATGTCATGATTGGTAAGATCTGGGAAACTAAATTGTATTGACAAAGCTCTGATTCAAATCATCCAGAACGAAGTGCATCTCCTGCCCTCGTGTTTTTCCTTTTCGATCGATTGACTTCTTGAGGGGTTAAGAGCAGTTTAATAATTTACACATCGACTAATCAATATGTCACTTTTTATTGATTTAACAAATGAGGAGAACAAAGTAGGCTTGCTATTGTCAGCTTAATTAAACGATAAGCAAATGGGATGTATTTAGCCAAAGTTTTGATAGGACCTTTTGATGCAACATACTATTTTCCGGTTACATTTAGGATACCTTGATCATTTTGTCAGACGACGAATCGTTATCTGATACCGTCAAGCCACCACAGAAAAAGACAAAAATTGAAAAGTAACTAAGTATTGTATTGTGTAGGATTCGTGCGTACACTTTGTTTTGTAAGAAACTAGGGTTCAGGTACCGTAAATCGCCGAATCGCTGAAAGCTGTACAACCTCGATCCCAAGTCCTGTAGCGTTTTTTTATATGAGGATGAAACGCGTACGAGGCCCTGGTACAACAGACTTACTCAACCAATGAGATTGCATGTACGGCTTTTTCGAATTATGTTGAAAAGATAATTAATTCAGAAGTCTTTTTTGCAAGAACTGCATTTTTTTTATTAACAACAAATATGGCGAGCGATGAGCATTACGAAGATTTTTATGGTTACTTGTTTATGAAGAAAATATTTATATTCACGTTATTTTTGACTTTCCTTGCATCGTTTACAAATTTATCGAAGCTGTTCAAAATTTTAAAACAAATCAAAATTAAATAACAAATTAAAATCAAAAACATTACTTTTGTTTTCTCACTGATGGTGAAAAAGGCAGCTGATAACTCAAATGGAATGGTGCGATGAACATCCTGTCCTGCGAACGAAAGTAACAGGTACTCTCACCTTTTGTTGAGACACAATACTTATATTTTTAAAAAATGAAAATTTAATTTTAGTAAAGAAAAACTTCATACAGATGTAACTGTAGTGTGGATACTGACTAACTGGCTATAGATGCTGTTGGCTTGAAGATGCACAAACAATTACAACAATGACAACTAATTTTTCTTAAAAAGCCACACGTGTCAAGATATATCTTTTAACAAACTTTGGGGACAAATATACTAGCTAAAGTATTGAAAAATAAATGGAAATAAATTAGGAAATAAAGTATAGCTAGCTATAAATAAAAAGAAATATATACACAAAATCACAACTAATATATTTTTGTTTTTAGGCAATAAGAAAGAAAATATCACAACACAAAGTTTATGGTGGGTGTGCTGAAGTATGCAGGCTGTGTGCTGAAACAAACTTAAAACGGTTTAGTCAAATTTTCGGAAGTATTGGACTTCGAAATAACTTTAAGAAAAAATAAAAGATATTGTGGGTATCGTAATTATGCAAACTAATACTGTCGTAAATGTGAAAGACAATTCAAGATTTTCTGTCGGAATGCACAAATCAGGTTTTAGAAAAATTGCAGTGTGAAGAGCATTATATCATCACCTAAAGCTCATTAATGTTATCTTGTTTGAAACACCTAGTATGCCGAACATGGCTAACCTGATAAAACAACATAACAACAAGATCTTGAGTGACCATCTGAAGGAAGAACAAAGGCCATGTAACTGTCGAACAAAAGCTAATTGCCCACTCCATGGAGATTGTCGGATTACGAACATTGTATACAAAGCAGAAGTTACCACTGATAACAAGTTGTTTTGTTATTATGGCACATCAGAAGGTGAATTTAAGCTGCGTTACAATAACCACACCAAGTCTTTTCGTCACCGGAAATATCAGAACGAAACCGAGCTTTCAAAGTTTATATGGAAGCTCAATGACGAAAACCTGTGTTGTTTCTGAGAAGAAATTCAGCAATCCTCTGTTGGTCCATTTCTTTAACAGCTTTCTTCAGTTCTGCTGAAGCACCAACAAAATTCGTCCCATTGTCAGATCGTAATCGACGTACATCCCCTCTTCTACTAATAAAACGGCGGAGGGCCATGATGAAAGAATCTGTCTCGAGACTGTTTGTACTTTCCAAATGAATGGCTCGACTAGAGAAGCAGGTAAATAAAGCGCCATAACGTTTAAGTTCCTTTCTTCCTTCTTTGATCAAAAATGGACCGAACATGTCCACTCCTGAATACGTGAAAGGTGCAGCTTTCGAACATCGGTCTGAAGGTACGTCTGCCATTCTTTGTTCACCGAATCGTCCTCTAAGCTTCCTGCATGTAACACACTTGAAGATTTCGTTTCGAACACGTGAACTTGCATTAACAATCATGATACCTCTCTGTCGTATCTCGTTTAACGTTGCATCTCGACCACCATGTTGCACCCTCTTGTGGTGATATCGTATCACCAATTCTGTAATAGGATGCTTTTTTGGCAAAATGATGGGATGCTTTATCCTCCAATCCAGACTTGACGATTTTCCAATTCGCCCACCGACTCGTATGATAGAATCCTCATCCACGAATGGGCTTAAACGAGAAAGAGAACCCAAATTTCGTTTCCTTTTGTTCGCTAACGGGCATGTCAATTCCGTCTTGAATGCTCTTCTTTGAACGAGCCTGATGATGGCCAGTTCAGCCTTCTCAAGCACACTCACGTCAATCTTCTTCTTCTTATATGTCCATGTCAAAATGGTAGCAATGATCCGTTTCAGACGATACCAACTGGAAACCCTTTCGAAAAGCTTCTGGAATGGATCGTTTTCATCTTCTGAGATGGTTTTCAGTCCTTCATTTGGCAGGTCCTTTTTTAAAGTAGTTGCATTTACTTTCACTTTCTTGACTTCAACGTCGCCACTGTGAACTGCGAAGGTTTCACCTGTATCCC
This sequence comes from Hydractinia echinata, assembly GCA_030067915.1. Classification (NCBI taxonomy): domain Eukaryota; kingdom Metazoa; phylum Cnidaria; class Hydrozoa; order Anthoathecata; family Hydractiniidae; genus Hydractinia; species Hydractinia echinata. The sequence goes on from JASGCC010000028.1 coordinate 2,537,913, forward strand.
ACTCGACTGAAGATTGGAGTAGGAATTTGGGTCCAGATAACCAACGGTCGTTTTTTATAAAGTTGAAGACTGTTTGACCACGTGATGCATCGTCAGCAGGATTTTGAGAAGACGGAACGTAGCGCCATTGTTCAACACTGGAAGCTTCATGAATAGCCTGTACTCTATTAGCCACGAACAAATGAAACTTCCTTGACTGATTTGTTATATAGCCTAACACAACTTTGCTATCTGTCCAGAAAACTTCAGACGATAGATTAATATTGAGCTCCCTTTTAAGCTGCGTAGCTACTTTGGTTGATGTGTTAGCTGCAGATAACTCGAGACGTGGGAGGGTAATTGGTTTTAATGGTGTGACTCTTGCCTTGCCCGTCATGAATACAGGATACCAGAATGAAGATGACGGATTCTCGCGAATTCTTTTGCCTCGGCAGCCCAGGGACTCGAACCCGGGATCGTAGCATTTAATACACCACGGGCTCTTATCCACTGATCCACGTCATCGGCAAAAGGATTCGTTAGAATCCAGACAACTTTGGTATTTCGACCCTTACGTCAGCGGGAAACCAGAGCCAGCATGGGTAACTGAAAGGAACTCTGGCGCAGCTCAAGCTATATATTACAACAATGTAGAGCGATAATGAGTGCATATATGTATACAGGATACATATATACAGTGGGCTCGAACCACCAACGGGTATCGATCCTTTAGTGAGAGAAAATGCAATTGCAAACTCGTCTCACTATCGGACCGATAGCTCAGTTGGCAGAGCAGTGGGGCGCTAACCCAATGGTCGCTGGTTCAAATCCCGCTCTCTCCACGTTTTCACTTTCGCCGATAGAGATCACCTCCACTTCTGAAAATTGGATTATATATATATATATAATATATATATATATATATAATATATATATATATATATATATATATATATATATATATATATATATGCGTTGAAGGTTATTCTTCTTTCTTCATAAAGTGCTCAATGTTGTTTCAACAGAGCGAATACACAAGTAAAGAAAACAATGGTTTGTATTTTCTAAACTAATAGTTTCATGCCGCCACACGGACGACAATCTTCAGTAGTAATAAAACCTAACCGTAAAAGTTGCAATACAATGGTATCAAAAATTACAATACAATGGTATCAAAAATGGACGTAAAAAAGATGTAAAAATGACGTCAGTCGCGTGAGTCGTACGTAGCCAGATAAAATTTGTTCATGTGTCTGCATTTCGCCACAATTTCAGTTCTTTTATTGAGCAGATTGTTATCATGGTAGATTGCAATTTGGTATTTTTCCTCCTGGCAGAGCTGACATGAAACACTTTCCGGGGAAAATGATCTGGATGTCTTTAAGATTTTCCAACTAATATTGGGGTTTCCATTCTGCTTCTTGATTCTCCAAAACTCCATAGACAAGGTCGTGCTGCTTTCGTATTTTTGATGTGCAAATGAAGTCTTGTGAGTCGCGTAGCGTTTTTTGAATGCTGTTTGACAGAGACCAATATACTTTTTTTCGCCGTAGTTAGGGAGGTCGGATGTTATCGTTGCCTCATATACGACATTGGAAGCAAGACAGTTTTGGTTCATTGGGCATAGATCTTTCCTCATGCAGTTGCAAGTTCGTTGATTGGTGGGAGGTGTTGGGGGGTTGATTATTTTGTTGTTGTGTGAGTTGATAATGGTGTTCATACTCGGCATGCAGCTGTAGCTCAGCTTGATGTTGTTTTTGTTGAATATTTTGTTGAATTTATGTTTTATTGGGAAATGTTTTTGGATGAGGTGGAAGAAGAATTTGCCAATATTGGTTTTCAGGTTTTTGTGGTATGGTGGGTTGAACCAGATGATCTTATGTTTTCTGTTTCTGTTGTATGTGGCTTGTTGCTGCTGGTGTGGTTGGAACTTCAGTTGGTGGGTGTACCCAGATCTTTTAAGGGCTTCCTCGTAAAATGCTGCTGATTCTTGGAACACTTCCTCGTTGCATGACGTGTTTGACAGTCTTGTTTCGATCGAGATGGGGATTTGTTTGATAATGTTTGGTGGGTGATTGGACTGTTTATGGACGCAGTTGATGATGTTATCAGGTTTGTGGTATGGTCGGTAGGTTCCGTTTGCAAGGTTGAGCGTCAGGTCGAGGTAGTTAACGATTTTCATGTTGCACTGGATGACAATCTCGAGGCCGTTTTCTTTAAAGATTTTTTGGAAATCTTTTTTGATCTGTTATCTGGCTACGTACGACTCACGCGACTGACGTCATTTTTACATCTTTTTTACGTCCATTTTTGATACCATTGTATTGTAATTTTTGATACCATTGTATTGCAACTTTCACGGTTAGGTTTTATTACTACTGAAGATTGTCGTCCGTGTGGCGGCATGAAACTATTAGTTTAGAAAATACAAACCATTGTTTTCTTTACTTATATATATATATATATATATATATATATATATATATATATATATATATATATATATATATATATATATATATATATATATATATATATATATATATATATATATATATATATATATATATATATATATATATATATATATATATATATATATATATATATATATATGTAATAGCCGCATTTGGTAGACATTTTGTGCGAAAAAATGCAACCTTTGGTAGACACGGTCATTTGGTAGACAATTTCGTGTCCACCAAAATATTTATATATATATATTTAGCATTTGGTGGACAAAAAAGCAATTTTCTTTTATGCCACTTTCTTCTGCATAAAGTACTCTGTTAACACAAAAAATCTGGATTCTATTAGGTCATTGGCTGCTGAGAAAAACCATTTTTAAAAATGGTTGTTGTATATATGCGAAAGTCAAATGCGTCATCATTTGGTAGACACGGCATATATTTCCACTTTCATGGAAGCCTGGTACCTATAAATGGGAATCAAATTCGCCTTAAACAGTGTCTTAATACTATAACATGGTAAAAAAAATATTAACATTCCTGTTATTTGCTTAGGGCTTCCACTTGAAAATATATACTTTTATACATTTATGCTGGGCGTATTCTACCCTATCCTGCTGGGTTTTGTTTAATAACTCGTTTTTGCTATGATACTTATTGAGTGTTGTTATATTTATCTATTAGGCACCCACATACTATTTTTTAGGTCTAAGACCTTCCAAAGCCTTGGATATTGTCTATTACTTGAAACTACCCCTTAAGAGAATAGGAGTAACTACATCGCAATGCAGATATAACTAGTCTTTTAAGACAGAGATGTTAATGAAAAAAAGGAGGTTTCTCTCCAAAGAATAAGAAGCCACTGGAGAACTTCTGCATTCTCCCCTTTACAGGGATGATCGAAAAGCTAATGGATTTCGGCTGTACTGAAACAAACACCTATGAATGTGGAAACATGAGGATTGGTGAAATTCACTCATGCCTGGGATCTGGTGCGCGCCCTTGAGTAAGCATCCCCTGCCTCCTGCAAGACACCAGCCACATTCATTGACACTATCCGCAAAAACCAATAACCTTTGTTAAACGTTGAAAAAAGAAGAGTCGACAACTACAAATGGTATCGTTGTTGCTTTTACCTACCGACACAGACCCCAGGGCTAAGAAAGGTAGACTTGGAACCCAGCCCTTACAAAGGTTGTGACAAAGAATGAAAAGCAGCAAACCTGGAACCAGAAAAGCTTTCTGACCTTAAACATGAACACTTAATCATAATCGGGAAAATGTGATAATCTTAGGAAGGATAATCGTTAGAACTTGAAACTTACATCACAACTTTAGTCCATCAAGGGAAAATATTCCGAAAATTTTGAAGACGTGGTTAATCCAATTTTCAATACACCTTTCCCGAAACTTATTGCGCAATATTTTTTCGAACATGAAAGCGAGGCGAGGCATGGTAGAAATGTAAACAAACGCGTAGCGGTATATTATTCTGCATGTTTTTGAGTATAAAACTTATGGAAATCTCTGTTAAGAGGTGTTAAATTTTACAGATATGATTCATATAATACGTGTGAAGAACAAGTTCCCCAGCTGCTTGATATTTTTTATAAATTTTGAGGCAAGTGATGTTTTGTTTGCTTTTCAATGTTTCACGATGGAAGAACATTATGCTGGATCAAGCAAAACACGGCCAAAGAAAAACTTAACTGGAGGGTATGGTAGTTATTGTTGCATACCGCAATGTACCAGTGCGTTTTATAATTCAGAACGAAAACCAACTGGAATATCTTTTTTCAAGATCCCTCAAAAAAATCCGGAAAGGAAAAGGTGGATTAACGTGATACGCAATTTTAGAAGACAGGGAGCAAGCGATGAATTTGATTTTGCTAAAAGAATATATGTTTGTGAATTTCATTTCAAGGCAGAGGATATTCGTGTTTCATTGGGTATTGGTAGAAAAACATTGAAACCTGGAGTAATACCTTCAATTTTTGAGTTCAAAAAGAAAAAAGAAAAGCGTAGGAAATCTCCAAAGAAACGATCATTGATAGTTAATGAGAAAACTGTGCCTGAAAGTTCAACCTCAGAAGAAGGTGACATGTCTTGTGAATATACACCTGAGGGTGAGGGAGAAATCTTGGATGAGAGTGAAACCAGTTTAATAGAAAATTTAGAACTAAGGGAAAAAATAAAGAAATTGGAAGAGGAAAAAACTTTATTGCAAAGTGAATATAACTTATTACAATCTGCAAGTCTTTATAGGTATGATAATATATCGAAAAATAAAAAACATTTCAAAAGCGCAACTGGCTTAGATCCAGATATTTTTCTACACGTCTACCAGTTTTTAGATCCTGGTGAAGACTGTAAAAATTTCAAAATGTATGATACAAATAAAAGATTATCTGAGGAAGTTTTCACAACATCAGAAGACTCGTGTATGTTGAAGTCGGGACCGAAACCAAAAGTTTCACCAATAGATCAGTTATTTCTTTACATAACTTGGTTACGAAATGGCTTTACATTACAACACACTGCGTGGCTCTTTGATGTTTCCATAGCAACAGTCTCTAGATATATAATATCATGGACCAACTTTTGTTACTTTAAATTGGGTTCGATACCAATTTGGCCGACAAGAAAACAAGTTGACAAACATATGCCTGAAAGTTTTAAAAGAACCTATCCTACCACAAGGTGTATAATTGATTGCACTGAGCTATTTTGTCAGAGACCATCCTCACTTGCAACACAAAGTTCACTTTATTCACATTATAAGAGTCATGTGACATACAAGGGGTTAGTTGGCATATCTCCTTCTGGATCCATAACATTTGTCAGTCAGTTGTATGATGGCTCTATCTCAGACAAGGAAATTGTATGTAAATCAGGATTATTAGAAAAACGACTGTGGCAGGAAAATGATAGTGTCATGGCTGACAGAGGCTTCACAATTCAAAACGAACTTAATTCACTTAATGTCAAATTAAATATTCCTTGTTTCCTAGCTGGTAGAGATCAACTAACAGTTGCAGAGGTGAAGGAAAGTCAAACGATTGCTTCAGTACGTATACATGTTGAAAGAGCAATACAAAGAATAAAAAAGTTTCGAGTATTGAGAAACGAAATACCGCTTACTTTACATGGTTCAGTGAACCAGATTTGGACTGTTTGTTGCCTTCTATGTAATTTTATGCCACCTTTAATACAGCAAGATATATCACAGATAGAATAAGCATAGCTATGGGGACATCTTTAAAAATGGGTGGCATGAATTTGCCTAAAAATGCTATATTTTCTAAAATTTCCAAAATGATTAAACAAAAATTGATAAATTTATCACAAAAAAACAAAAAATGGGCATTTTTGTAATGTCCAATAGACTGCCACCCATTTTTGAACATGCTCATAAACTACCTTATTTCAAATATACCTAAGTTGTATATTTTCAAGTTACATGTGTATATATATATATTATATATTATGTTTACGTCACTTTAGCATACCAGACATGATTGTTTCGGGTTCCTCTTCACCAGCTTTAATAACCAAAATCTTTGGAAGCATAAAGTCCTTGTAAAACATATTCAGTTTCTTCACCAATTCCAGAAAAAACTTCTCTTCAAAAGGAGTCCGAATAATAATCAAGCCATCAAAAGTATAAACAATGAAGTCACAAAATGTCGCCCCACATAATCCCATTGTCATTTGAATTTGAGTGAAGTACCCATCAGGATGATCTTTCCTCAAAAACAATTTTCCATTTTGTTGTTGGATGTAAAATGACTCATCTTTTATTAGATCATTAATAGGATAATTCTTTTTTGATTTTGGACATTTTATTTCAACCAAACCAAAATGACTACCAGATTCTACAGATTTGTCACTGATCAAACCATCAGGGCTTGCAGCTAACCAAAACAAATTCGGTTGTATAAGTATACCAGTTTCACGTACCGATATATCTCGATTTAGATGATACTTCAAAATGTCGGTATACTTTTCACCTGCAATAGGTTCATATATTTTACCATGCTTTATTGACTCTTGAATTGAATATGGTAGTTCGTTATTGGGTTTGGGTGAAAGAATAGTGTCAACAAGTGATTGAAAGTTTTTTTTTCTGATGAAAATTTTATGAGCTGTGCTTGAAGTTATTTTATACTTTCTAGAATAATGCCACAAATTACTATCTGCCTGCAAAGTTGTATCTTTTTCTAGTTCACGACAACTCTCTCTTGTTACTTGTATTTGTTTTGTGTACCACAACTCTTCTTGTGAAAGATCCCACTTTGGAATTATTGCATGTTTTTCATTAATGAAATATAATGGAAGTTTTTGGAACTGATGTATTGTGTAGTTAGGCATTTCTATTTTGGTTATGTTGGTTAAAATGTTAGTAGAAAATCCTACTGGGTTTAGATGAAAAGATAGTGGCGATCCCACTAAAAACTGTCCATAGCGTGTGTTTATTGTTTCGTTCTCTAATACACTGTTTGGTACACTGCAAAGGAAGCCAATGTTTCTATTTTTACTAGCAAGGTCTGTTTTCAATTTCTTTGTACTTTCAAAATCACAGGACTGTTGGTCACCTCTACGTGGGTCATAAAGTGTTGAAGATATACCACGCTTTGATGTTGACTTCTGTACAGTGGTGTCCATTACAGCAGCCTTAACACTTGCTTCACCAGGAACTCCCCATTGCCTCCCCCTGCTGGTACATGCTACCTCTTCTGGAACGGTTTTCAGCTGATTCAAAGAGTAATCTGCTAACTCCAATAACAATGCCATTATGTGGTTACAATAGCTGCTTTTGCCTGCAGGACACGAGCAATCTCCTTTAACAACCTTTCCAGTTCTACGATGTAAATGCACTACAATATTTCTTTTCTCCTTTTTCATACTCGCCTTGCATTGACCAGTAACAACAAAATTATCACCATCCAATTTTGTATATATGCTTGTCGCAGTTATGGACCGTTCTTCCTTAAACTTTCGTCCCCTATCTAAAGTTTTAATTATTGCTGAACCTGGTGTTTTTCCACTTTGCAAGCGATGCTCCTCGATTTCTTTTATGGTAAAGGAGGGTAAATATTCTAACGTCTTTCCCCATGTAGCATCGTTCGTTTCTAGAATTTTTATCTGGTATATGCAATCAACATCTTCCTCGGTTAAAGTAAAATCATTTTGAACTTCGTTAGTTGTAATTATTGGTATAGATTCGTTCACATTTTCTAATAACTTCATGAACACGTCTTCTCTCGCCTTGTTGTCAACCATTTTGATGAAAGCCTACCATGCCCTGCCTCGTTTTCAAGTTGAGAAAAACATTACGTCATAAGTCTCGGGAAAGGTGTATTCTTTTGGATTTAACCCTAAAATTCTAGAAAAATCGGATTTTCGTGCAATTTAGTATTTGCTATTTCATGCTTCCGATAACGTCACAAAAAATGTGCTCACATAAGCAATCAAGTTTTGCTGCTATTTTGTGCCTTTCCTGACGTACACTATGTGCCAAATTGGATTTAATTGGACTCTTCCTAGTCATTACATGATCGAAATATTTCCGGACTGAATAGGGTTAAATTGTCCCCTTAACTGCAAAAATCAAACTTGCATTTAAATTGCTTTATCCTTTAGGGAATTATTGTTAGTTTGTAAACAGAGAAAGTTACTGCAGCTATCTACACTTCAAATTTCCCCCGTAATTTTTTATTTTTTTATTTTTCATTTATCGATAAAATTGCTTAAATACAATATCACCTATGGATCCTTCCAAGACTCTTTATAAGCTAGCTTAACGATTGGTCCTCCTGTTTGTAAACAGATCGCTGCGTTGAAAGTTGGACCAGAGCATTAAAAGATTGGATGGCGTAACTATAAGCGCGTGCGCTCGTTGTTTGAGAAAGGGTCACAAATTCCAACTGTTAACCATTGTCGTTATGCGAGTTTTTGAATGAATGAATTGAAAGTGGAAGATGGGTCAGGACATCGTCACTACTTTTAATTTTTAGCTCTCTACTTAATTACTTAATTTGCCGGTTATGTTTTAAGTACAAATATTTCTAGCTCAGAAAGATAATAGATGAGATTTATAAAAACCTATGCCTGAACCTAAATTTTTTCAACTAGCTTCGAAGATCTCACTTTTGTTTTAGTCACAGAAATAAATTAAGCAACTTGAACTGAACTTAATACATTTCAGTTACTTAAATAAACGTCTGGAAAAAGCAACTCTTCTATGGAACCATTTGAAGAGGACAAATATACTTGTTTTGACCTTTTTACGTTTTAAGACCTTTACTTTTGTAATATTTGTTTTTGATAAATTTGACATGTTAATATGAGCGTGTCATCACGGTTTTTTAAATCATGTATAAATCTTAAGCAAATCAAATATTAAGATTTTGGTTTAAAACGTTGATCATGCGGAAGCAGAAAATATTCAACTAACTAAGCCAACTGTATTATGTTGTTCTAACCAATTTCATTGTTTCTTTTTTGATTATTTTCAAATGACGCGCTATCTATGGTAAACTCTACTAAAATACATTCACTTTTTATTAACCAAACTTGTTGAATGCAGATTCTACAGTTAATTTTGTAACGTAGCTAGGCTATATTTTTATTTAAATAGGCCATAGCTTTAAACATTCAAACTTTTCCACGAAATAAATTTAAACGGAGTAACAACACTAGTTGCGTAGCCTGTGCTTTTATTTAAAACAAGGTTGTATATATGCGGTAAATAATTCTTGAATTTCATGTTTTTAAAACTTTTGATTTACCAATATTTTTCTTATCTACAACTCAGTATAGGTAAATTAAAATGCAGGAACTTGTTTGATATTCAGGAGGTCATATTGTCACAGTCAAACGCTTACGAGCGTAACTTTAAAAAAAATCAACTCAAAATTATCAAACAAACTGCTATAACAGGTTATTTATATGCATTATTGTCTTGAAAATTTCACACTTTATTATAATTTTGGTGAGGATCTCAAATATTTTATCCATTTTACTGCTAAATATTTTTAAAAATTAAACTTAATAAAACTGTTTTGTCACTGCTTTAGTTGAAAGGCGTAGTCTATTGCTTATATCATTGGAGTTTTTTTAATTAAAGCGCTCAATCTGGGATATACCGCCGAGTAACTGGTTTAGTCTCTATAATAATTGGCGTTGTCCGTCTGTCGGTCAAAACTGGATTACACTAAACCACGTACGAAATCTTCAAGCTTCAAGTAACAAATGACAGAGATCTTGCTGTCGCGTTGAATCGCTTTCTAATTTTTGTAATATACAATTAATATTTCAGCACGGTCTTAAACTGGATCTTGACAAATGTTAACTAAATGACATTTTTCTCTCTTTTCAAACTAAATATTATGGACAGAAAAATAGAACATCGTAATGGAAGAAAAAAACAAGACACTAAGCGGGCAATGATGGGAAGTTCCAGGTTGCCAGATATTTTTTACCAAGGCTGAACTCCAAATTCTTGTTTCCAATAAAGTATCGGTTAGAATGAAGCGTTTCGTAAATACCAATTACATGATATGGTGTCATTTCAACAAATAAATTTAAACGCGCAAAAGACGATTAATAAGTGCGTGCTATTATCGAATTTCCACATTTTCAAAAAGTCATGCATACAGCATTTATTGTTTTCCACGGCGAAAGGGCTATTTACAAACTTTAAAACAAGGAACAAAATTTCGGAATTATAAACGCTCCTTCAAGGTTGGTGATGTTGTGTTCGTATCGGGGATTGGAAGATGTACATGGTATCTTTTCTTACGATAATTGTACAAACTATAATGATGGGAAATTGTAATGGGAAATGTTAGGAACACTCTATTTCGAAATTGGTTTTACTTGTTGACGTTGGTGAAGGATAATGCCCCACCGAAGCAAGAAAAATAGTCTTCTTTAACTTTTTATGCATTAATTCTGTACAGTATTTCATGTTTCTTAGATGCACGGAAGACATTTCGGAGGAAACCATAATGTTATTTGCTGCACAATCAGAGCAAAATTGAACGTTGTGGCTGTATCTAACGTTTAACATTTCAATCCATAAGAAGCAATTGGTGGACAATAAATACACACTTGAACGCTACAGTTCTTTTTCAAAAATATAAAATTTATATGTAGATTGAAATATTGTGGGTTTATTATACAAAGTCGGAAAATATATGAACAAAAATGGAGTATTTGGTGGACAATAAGTGGAACATTGTGGACTTATTACAAAATGTCAGAAATTATATGCAGAAAAGTAGAGCATTTGGTGCACAAGCAGGGATAATTTTCCTGTTACCGTTTTCTTACAAAATCGTCGGCAATTATATGAACAAAAATGGAGTATTTGGTGGACAATAAGTGTAATATTGCGCGATGCGGGTTTTTTATATTTAAAAGATCTATATATACAAAAATGGAATATTTGGTGGACAATAAGTGTAATATTGCGCGATGCAGGTTTTTTATATTTAAAACATCTATATACCGTAATTCCTCTTTTTAGCCCCGGGGGGCTTATTAAATTTTGGAGGTTTAAGACGGGGGACTTAATAAAAGCGGGGGCTAAATAAAGGGAGGGGGCTAAATAAATAATATAATTTTAAACACAATATCCATTTTCAAATTAATACATAATGATAACTTCATCTGTTTCACCATCATCTTCTCATCTAACAGAAGAAGTTCTATGATGGACTTGTAGTGCCTGGAACATACACAGCCCGTTGTAAAAAAAAAGAACCATAGATATTTTGCAAACAAACTTGGGGAGAAAAAATTAATGCTGCAGCATTTGGATATCGTTGTATATGACGTTAAATCAACGAATAATATCGAATTTCTTTGACTACTTTTACTTTTTTATTTTATTTTTATTTTTATTTATTTATTTATTTATTTATTTTTTTTGGGGGGGGCTAAATAAAGGCAGGGGGCTAAATAACTTTTTGAGTTGCTGGAGGGGGAGCTTATTAGAAGTGGGGGCTAAATAAATGGAGGGGGCTAAAAAGAAGAATTACGGTATACAAAAATGGAGTATTTGGTGGACAATATGTGTGTACATAGAATAAAAAATTATAGCAAAAAATGAGGCATTTGGTAGACATTCAGACGAAAATTGAATGTTGCGGTATAATCTAACATTTCAAAAATTATATAAACAAAAATGCAGCATTTGGTGGACACTAAGGGAAATAGTGTACTTTGCCGGTTTTTTTGATATTTGAAACGTCTATATATACAAAAAATGGAGCATTTGGTAGAAAATCATAGGAAATTACATTATGCAGTATTATCTAACATTTTAAAATTTATATGAATAAAATGCAGCATTTGGTGAACAGTAAGTGAAAAAAATGTGCTTTTATTACACAATATCAAATATTATAGCAGCAAAAATGGAGCATTTGGTGGACAATCAGACGAAAATTGCATGTTGCGGTATATTCTAACATTTCAAAATTTATATAAACAAAAATGCAGCATTTGGTGCACACTAAGTGAAGTAGTGTACTTTGCCGGGATTGTTTGATATTTGAAATGTCTATATATACAAAATGGAGCATTTGATAGACAATCATAGGAAACTTACATTATGCAGTATTATCTAACATTTTAAAATTTATATGAATAAAAATGCAGCATTTGGTGAACAGTAAGTGAAATAATGTGCTTTTATTACACAATAATCAAATATTATAGGCACAAAAATGGCGCATTTGGTAGACAATGAGAGGAAATTTATATCATGCGGTATTATATAACATCTTAAAATTTATATGAACAAAAATGCAGCATTTGGTGGACAATGGGTGATAGATTGCGGCGTTTTAAGACAATTTTAAAAAATTATAGGCACAAAAATGCAGCATTTGGTGGACATTCAGACGAAAATTGAATGTTGCGGTATAATCTAACATTTCAAAATTTATATAAACAAAAATGCAGCATTTGGTGGACACTAAGTGAAATAATGTGCTTTTATTACCCAATATGAAATATTATAGGCACAAAACGGAGCATTTGGTAGACAATAAGAGGATATTTATATCATGCAGTATTATCTACCATTTTAAAATTGATGTGAGCAAAAACGCAGCATTTGGTGGACACTAATTCAAAAAATGTGGTTTTAACAAACATGTGAAAAATGATATGCACAAAAATGAAGCATTTGGTAGACAATCTGAGAAAAATTACATTTTGCGGTACTATCTAATAATTTAAAATTTATATGAACAAAAACGCAGTATTTGGTGGACAATGGGTGACAGATTGCGGCGTTTTAAGACAATTTTAAAACTTATAGGCACAAAATGCAGCATTTGGTGCCGGGGGGCTTATTAAATTTTGGAGGTTTAAGACGGGGGACTTAATTAAAAGCGGGGGCTAAATAAAGGGAGGGGGCTAAATAAATAATATAATTTTAAACACAATATCCATTTTCAAATTAATACATAATGATAAACTTCATCTGTTTCACCATCATCTTCTCATCTAACAGAAGAAGTTCTATGATGGACTTGTAGTGCCTGGAACATACACAGCCCGTTGTAAAAAGAAAGAACCATAGATATTTTGCAAACCTTGGGGAGAAAAAATTAATGCTGCAGCATTTGGATATCGTTGTATATGACGTTAAATCAACGAATAATATCGAATTTCTTTGACTACTTTTACTTTTTTATTTTATTTTTATTTTTATTTATTTATTTATTTATTTTTTTTTTTTGGGGGGGGCTAAATAAAGGCAGGGGGCTAAATAACTTTTTGAGTTGCTGGAGGGGGAGCTTATTAGAAGTGGGGGCTAAATAAATGGAGGGGGCTAAAAAGAAGAATTACGGTATACAAAAATGGAGTATTTGGTGGACAATATGTGTGTACATAGAATAAAAAATTATAGGCAAAAAAATGAGGCATTTGGTAGACATTCAGACGAAAATTGAATGTTGCGGTATAATCTAACATTTCAAAAATTATATAAACAAAAAATGCAGCATTTGGTGGACACTAAGGGAAATAGTGTACTTTGCCGGGTTTTTTGATATTTGAAACGTCTATATATACAAAAAATGGAGCATTTGGTAGAAAATCATAGGAAAATTACATTATGCAGTATTATCTAACATTTTAAAATTTATATGAATAAAAATGCAGCATTTGGTGAACAGTAAGTGAAAAAATGTGCTTTTATTACACAATATCAAATATTATAGGCACAAAAATGGAGCATTTGGTGGACAATCAGACGAAAATTGCATGTTGCGGTATATTCTAACATTTCAAAATTTATATAAACAAAAATGCAGCATTTGGTGCACACTAAGTGAAGTAGTGTACTTTGCCGGGATTGTTTGATATTTGAAATGTCTATATATACAAAAATGGAGCATTTGATAGACAATCATAGGAAATTTATATTATGCAGTATTATCTAACATTTTAAAAATTTATATGAATAAAAATGCAGCATTTGGTGAACAGTAAGTGAAATAATGTGCTTTTATTACACAATATCAAATATTATAGGCACAAAAATGGCGCATTTGGTAGACAATGAGAGGAAATTTATATCATGCGGTATTATATAACATCTTAAAAATTTATATGAACAAAAATGCAGTATTTGGTGGACAATGGGTGATAGATTGCGGCGTTTTAAGACAATTTTAAAAATTATAGGCACAAAAATGCAGCATTTGGTGGACATTCAGACGAAAATTAAATGTTGCGGTATAATCTAACATTTCAAAATTTATATAAACAAAAATGCAGCATTTGGTGGACACTAAGTGAAATAATGTGCTTTTATTACCCAATATGAAATATTATAGGTACAAAAATGGAGCATTTGGTAGACAATGAGAGGATATTTATATCATGCAGTATTATCTACCATTTTAAAATTGATGTGAGCAAAAACGCAGCATTTGTGGACACTAAGTCAAAAAATGTGGTTTTAACAAACATGTGAAAAATGATATGCACAAAAATGAAGCATTTGGTAGACAATCTGAGGAAAAATTACATTTTGCGGTACTATCTAATAATTTAAAATTTATATGAACAAAAACGCAGTATTTGGTGGACAATGGGTGACAGATTGCGGCGTTTAAGACAATTTTAAAACTTATAGGCACAAAAAATGCAGCATTTGGTGGGACAATCAGACGAAAATTGCATGTTGCGGTATAATCTAACATTTCAAAATTTATGTAAACAAAAATGCAGCATTTGGTGGACACTAAGTGAAATAATGTGCTTTGGATTTGATATCAAATATTATAGCACAAAAATGGAGCATTTGGTAGACAATAAGAGGAAATTTATATTATGCAGTATTTCTAACATTTTAAAATTTATATGAATAAAAATGCAGCATTTGGTGAACAGTAAGTGAAATAATGTGCTTTTATTACACAATATCAAATATTATAGGCACAAAAATGGCGCATTTGGTAGACAATGAGAGAAATTTATTATCATGCGGTATTATATAACATCTTAAAATTTATATTGAACAAAAATGCAGTATTTGGGACAATGGTGATAGATTGCGGCGTTTTAGACAATTTTAAAAATTATAGCCACAAAAATGCAGCATTTGGTGGACATTCAGACGAAAATTAAATGTTGCGGTATAATCTAACATTTCAAAATTTATATAAACAAAAATGCAGCATTGCGTGGACACTAAGTGAAATAATGTGCTTTTATTACCCAATATGAAATATTATAGGTACAAAAATGGAGCATTTTGGTAGACAATTGAGAGGATATTTATATCATGCCAGTATTTCCTACCCATTTAACATGGTGAGCAAAAACGCAGCATTTGGTGGACACTAATTCAAAAAATGTGGTTTTAACAAACATGTCAAAAATGATATGCACAAAAATGAAGCATTTGGTAGACAATCTGAGGAAAATTACATTTTGCAGTACTATCTATCTATAATTTAAAATTTATATGAACAAAAACGCAGTATTTGGTGGACAATGGGTGATAGATTGCGGCGTTTTAAGACAATTTTAAAACTTATAGGCACAAAAATGCAGCATTTGGTGGACAATCAGACGAAAATTGCATGTTGCGGTATAATCTAACATTTCAAAATTTATATAAACAAAAATGCAGCATTTGGTGGACACTAAGTGAAATAATGTGCTTTTATTACGCAATATCAAATATTATAGGCACAAAAATGGAGCATTTGGTAGACAATAAGAGGATATTTATATCATGCAGTATTATCTACCATTTTAAAATTGATGTGAGCAAAAACGCAGCATTTGGTGGACACTAAGTGAAAAAATGTGCTTTATTACACATATCAAATATTATAGCACAAAAATGGCGCATTTGGTAGACAATGAGAAGGAAATTTATATTTCATGCGGTATTATATAACATCTTAAAATTTATATGAACAAAATGCAGTATTTGTGGCACAATGGGTGATAGATTGCGGCGTTTTAAGACAATTTTAAAAATTATAGGCACAAAAATGCCAGCATTTGGTGGAAATTCAGACGAAAATTGAATGTTGACGGAATAATCTAACATTTCAAAATTTATATAAACAAAATGCAGCATTTGTGGACACTAAGTGAAATAATGTGCTTTTATTACGCAATATCAAATATTATAGGCACAAAATGGAGCATTTGGTAGACAATCTGATGAAAATTACATTTTGCCTTACTATCTAATAATTTAAAATTTATATGAACAAAACGCAGTATTTGGTGGACAATGGGTGATAGATTGCGGCGTTTTAAGACAATTTTAAAACTTATAGGCACAAAATGCAGCATTTGGTGGACAATCAGACGAAAATTGCATGTTGCGGTATAATCTAACATTTCAAAATTTATATAAACAAAATGCAGCATTTGGTGCACACTAAGTGAAGTAGTGTACTTTGCCGGGATTGTTTGATATTTGAAATGTCTATATATACAAAAATGGAGCATTTGATAGACAATCATAGGAAATTTATATTATGCAGTATTATCTAACATTTTAAAATTTATATGAATAAAAATGCAGCATTTGGTGAACAGTAAGTGAAATAATGTGCTTTTATTACACAATATCAAATATTATAGGCACAAAAATGGCGCATTTGGTAGACAATGAGAGGAAATTTATATCATGCGGTATTATATAACATCTTAAAATTTTATATGAACAAAAATGCAGTATTTGGTGGACAATGGGTGATAGATTGCGGCGTTTTAAGACAATTTTAAAAATTATAGGCACAAAAATGCAGCATTTGGTGGACATTCAGACGAAAATTGAATGTTGCGGTATAAGCTAACATTTCAAAATTTATATAAACAAAAATGCAGCATTTGGTGGACACTAAGTGAAATAATGTGCTTTTATTACCCAATATGAAATATTATAGGTACAAAAATGGAGCATTTGGTAGACAATAAGAGGATATTTATATCATGCAGTATATTATCTACCATTTTAAAATTGATGTGAGCAAAAACGCAGCATTTGGTGGACACTAAGTCAAAAAATGTGGTTTTAACAAACATGTCAAAAATGATATGCACAAAAATGAAGCATTTGGTAGACAATCTGAGGAAAATTACATTTTGCGGTACTATCTAATAATTTAAAATTTATATGAACAAAAACGCAGTATTTGGTGGACAATGGGTGATAGATTGCGGCGTTTTAAGACAATTTTAAAACTTATAGGCACAAAAATGCAGCATTTGGTGGACAATCAGACGAAAATTGCATGTTGCGGTATAATCTAACATTTCAAAATTTATATAAACAAAAAGCAGCATTTGGTGGACACTAAGTGAAATAATGTGCTTTTATTACGCAATATCAAATATTATAGGCACAAAAATGGAGCATTTGGTAGACAATAAGAGGATATTTATATCATGCAGTATTATCTACCATTTTAAAATTGATGTGAGCAAAAACGCAGCATTTGGTGGACACTAAGTGAAAAAATGTGGTTTTAACACACATGTCAAAATGATATGCACAAAAATGAAGCATTTGGTAGACAATCTGATGAAAATTACATTTTGCGGTACTATCTAATAATTTAAAATTTAAAAATTTATATGAACAAAACGCAGTATTTGGTGGACAATGGGTGATAGATTGCGGCGTTTTAAGACAATTTTAAAACTATAGGCACAAAAATGCAGCATTTGGTGACAATCAGACGAAATTGCATGTTGCGGTATAATCTAACATTTCAAAATTTATATAAACAAAAATGCAGGCATTTGGTGGACACTAAGTGAAATAATGTGCTCTTATTACGCAATATCAAATATTATAGGCACAAAATGGAGCATTTGGTAGACAATAAGAGGATATTTATATCATGCAGTATTATCTACCATTTAAAATTGATGTGAGCAAAAAACGCAGCATTTGGTGGACACTAGTGAAAAAATGTGGTTTTAACACACATGTCAAAAATGATATGCACAAAAATGAAGCATTTGGTAGACAATCTGATGAAAATTACATTTTGCGGTACTATCTAATAATTTAAAATTTATATGAACAAAAACGCAGTATTTGGTGGACAATGGGTGATAGATTGCGGCGTTTAGACAATTTTAAAACTTATAGGCACAAAAATGCAGCATTTGGTTGACAATCAGACGAAAATTGCATGTTGCGGTATAATCTAACATTTCAAAATTATATATAACAAAAAATGCAGCATTCGGTGCACACTAAGTGAAATAATGTGCTTTTATTACACAATATCAAATATTATAGGCACAAAAATGGAGCATTTGGTAGACAATGAGAGGAAATTTATATCATGCGGTATTATATAACATCTTAAAATTTATATGAACAAAATGCAGTATTTGGTGGACAATGGTTGATAGATTGCGGCGTTTTAAGACAATTTTAAAAATTATAGGCACAAAAATGCAGCATTTGGTGGAAATTCAGACGAAAATTGAATGTTGCGGAATAATCTAACATTTCAAAATTTATATAAACAAAAATGCAGCATTTGGTGGACACTAAGTGAAATAATGTGCTTTTATTACGCAATATCAAATATTATAGGCACAAAAATGGAGCATTTGGTAGACAATCTGATGAAAATTACATTTTGCCTTACTATCTAATAATTTAAAATTTATATGAACAAAAACGCAGTATTTGGTGGACAATGGGTGATAGATTGCGGCGTTTTAAGACAATTTTAAAACTTATAGGCACAAAAATGCAGCATTTGGTGGACAATCAGACGAAAATTGCATGTTGCGGTATAATCTAACATTTCAAAATTTATATAAACAAAAATGCAGCATTTGGTGCACACTAAGTGAAGTAGTGTACTTTGCCGGGATTGTTTGATATTTGAAATGTCTATATATACAAAAATGGAGCATTTGATAGAAAATCATAGGAAATTTATATTATGCAGTATTATCTAACATTTTAAAATTTATATGAATAAAAATGCAGCATTTGGTGAACAGTAAGTGAAATAATGTGCTTTTATTACACAATATCAAATATTATAGGCACAAAAATGGCGCATTTGGTAGACAATGAGAGGAAATTTATATCATGCGGTATTATATAACATCTTAAAATTTATATGAACAAAAATGCAGTATTTGGTGGACAATGGGTGATAGATTGCGGCGTTTTAAGACAATTTTAAAAATTATAGGCACAAAAATGCAGCATTTGGTGGAAATTCAGACGAAAATTGAATGTTGCGGAATAATCTAACATTTCAAAATTTATATAAACAAAAATGCAGCATTTGGTGGACACTAAGTGAAATAATGTGCTTTTATTACGCAATATCAAATATTATAGGCACAAAAATGGAGCATTTGGTAGACAATCTGATGAAAATTACATTTTGCCTTACTATCTAATAATTTAAAATTTATATGAACAAAAACGCAGTATTTGGTGGACAATGGGTGATAGATTGCGGCGTTTTAAGACAATTTTAAAACTTATAGGCACAAAAATGCAGCATTTGGTGGACAATCAGACGAAAATTGCATGTTGCGGTATAATCTAACATTTCAAAATTTATATAAACAAAAATGCAGCATTTGGTGCACACTAAGTGAAGTAGTGTACTTTGCCGGGATTGTTTGATATTTGAAATGTCTATATATACAAAAATGGAGCATTTGATAGACAATCATAGGAAATTTATATTATGCAGTATTATCTAACATTTTAAAATTTATATGAATAAAAATGCAGCATTTGGTGAACAGTAAGTGAAATAATGTGCTTTTATTACACAATATCAAATATTATAGGCACAAAAATGGCGCATTTGGTAGACAATGTGAGGAAATTTATATCATGCGGTATTATATAACATCTTAAAATTTATATGAACAAAAATGCAGTATTTGGTGGACAATGGGTGATAGATTGCGGCGTTTTAAGACAATTTTAAAAATTATAGGCACAAAAATGCAGCATTTGGTGGACATTCAGACGAAAATTGAATGTTGCGGTATAATCTAACATTTCAAAATTTATATAAACAAAAATGCAGCATTTGGTGGACACTAAGTGAAATAATGTGCTTTTATTACCCAATATGAAATATTATAGGTACAAAAATGGAGCATTTGGTAGACAATAAGAGGATATTTATATCATGCAGTATTATCTACCATTTTAAAATTGATGTGAGCAAAAACGCAGCATTTGGTGGACACTAAGTGAAAAAATGTGGTTTTAACACACATGTCAAAAATGATATGCACAAAAATGAAGCATTTGGTAGACAATCTGATGAAAATTACATTTTGCGGTACTATCTAATAATTTAAAATTTATATGAACAAAAACGCAGTATTTGGTGGACAATGGGTGATAGATTGCGGCGTTTTAAGACAATTTTAAAACTTATAGGCACAAAAATGCAGCATTTGGTGGACAATCAGACGAAAATTGCATGTTGCGGTATAATCTAACATTTCAAAATTTATATAAACAAAAAAGCAGCATTTGGTGGACACTAAGTGAAATAATGTGCTTTTATTACGCAATATCAAATATTATAGGCACAAAAATGGAGCATTTGGTAGACAATAAGAGGATATTTATATCATGCAGTATTATCTACCATTTAAAATTGATGTGAGCAAAAACGCAGCATTTGGTGGACACTAAGTGAAAAAATGTGGTTTTAACACACATGTCAAAAATGATATGCACAAAAATGAAGCATTTGGTAGACAATCTGATGAAAATTACATTTTGCGGTACTATCTAATAATTTAAAATTTATATGAACAAAAACGCAGTATTTGGTGGACAATGGGTGATAGATTGCGGCGTTTTAAGACAATTTTAAAAATTATAGGCACAAAAATGCAGCATTTGGTGGAAATTCAGACGAAAATTGAATGTTGCGGAATAATCTAACATTTCAAAATTTATATAAACAAAAATGCAGCATTTGGTGGACACTAAGTGAAATAATGTGCTTTTATTACCGCAATATCAAATATTATAGGCACAAAAATGGAGCATTTGGTAGACAATCTGATGAAAATTACATTTTGCCTTACTATCTAATAATTTAAAATTTATATGAACAAAAACGCAGTATTTGGTGGACAATGGGTGACAGATTGCGGCGTTTTAAGACAACTTTAAAACTTATGGGCACAAAAATGCAGCATTTGGTTGACAATCAGACGAAAATTGCATGTTGCGGTATAATCTAACATTTCAAAATTTATATAAACAAAAAATGCAGCATTCGGTGCACACTAAGTGAAATAATGTGCTTTTATTACACAATATCAAATATTATAGGCACAAAAATGGCGCATTTGGTAGACAATGAGAGGAAATTTATATCATGCGGTATTATATAACATCTTAAAATTTATATGAACAAAAATGCAGTATTTGGTGGACAATGGGTGATAGATTGCGGCGTTTTAAGACAATTTTAAAAATTATAGGCACAAAAATGCAGCATTTGGTGGAAATTCAGACGAAAATTGAATGTTGCGGTATAATCTAACATTTCAAAATTTATATAAACAAAAATGCAGCATTTGGTGGACACTAAGTGAAATAATGTGCTTTTATTACGCAATATCAAATATTATAGGCACAAAAACGGAGCATTTGGTAGACAATAAGAGGATATTTATATCATGCAGTATTATCTACCATTTTAAAATTGATGTGAGCAAAAACGCAGCATTTGGTGGACACTAAGTGAAAAAATGTGGTTTTAACACACATGTCAAAAATGATATGCACAAAAATGAAGCATTTGGTAGACAATCTGATGAAAATTACATTTTGCGGTACTATCTAATAATTTAAAATTTATATGAACAAAAACGCAGTATTTGGTGGACAATGGGTGATAGATTGCGGCGTTTTAAGACAATTTTAAAACTTATAGGCACAAAAATGCAGCATTTGGTGGACAATCAGACGAAAATTGCATGTTGCGGTATAATCTAACATTTCAAAATTTATATAAACAAAAAATGCAGCATTCGGTGCACACTAAGTGAAATAATGTGCTTTTATTACACAATATCAAATATTATAGGCACAAAAATGGAGCATTTGGTAGACAATAAGAGGATATTTATATCATGCAGTATTATCTAACATTTTAAAATTTATATAAACAAAACTGCAGCATTTGGTGGACAATGGGTGATAGATTGCGGCGTTTTAAGACAATTTTAAAACTTATAGGCACAAAAATGCAGCATTTGGTGGACAATCAGACGAAAATTGCATGTTGCGGTATAATCTAACATTTCAAAATTTATATAAACAAAAATGCAGCATTTGGTGCACACTAAGTGAAATAGTGTACCTTACCGGGATTGTTTGATATTTGAAATGTCTATATATACAAAAATGGAGCATTTGGTAGACAATCATAGGAAATTTACATTATGCAGTATTAAATAACATTTTAAAATTATATGAATAAAAATGCAGCATTTGGTGGACAGTAAGTGAAAAAATGAGGTTTTGTTACATAGAATCAAAAATTATAGGCACAAAAGGGAAGCATGTGGTAGACAATCATAGGAAATTTACATTATGCAGTATTATCTAACATTTTAAAATTTATATTCACTGAAATGCAGCATTTGGTGGACAAAATATTGCAGTTTGCGGGGATATTTTTATATATTTATAACGTCTATAGGTACAAAAAAGCATCATTTGGTGGACAATAAGTGAAATATTGTGGATTTATTACAAAATTTCATTAAATATATGCACAAAAATGGAGCATTTGATGCACAATCAGGGAAATTATATGATCGACATTAAAAATTTTATGCGATGATAAATAGCGAAGAAGGTCTCAGCATGTTGGTGGCAGAAAGAGGGATCTCTCGTCAAACTAATACCCATAGTCACGTGATCTGAGACAAGAAATGTAAGAATGACAGCATGCTGTAAACAAATAACGGAGCTGGAAGGAAATCACAAAGTCAATTATAGAGCCTTCATCTTGGTTTTCCATAAACTAATTTTTGTTGCACCACAGTTTTACAACTGTCACTGTTACGACTAAATTGAAAACGCGTGTAGTTCACCACCAGTTATAAATTTTATTGGAAACCAAGCTATATTTAATTATCAATGACATTTAAAATATAGAAGCAACGCATTATTAATGTAACATAACTATGCATATGAAATATACTTACAATAAACAAGGAGTTAATCGTCCAACTTCAAAGTTTCGAAATATTTTATTAGGTAGCTATCCAGTTAGTGCCATGTTTTACTTTGGAAAATTATCTGTTGAAACAGAAGGTTATGCTTAATGTAAACAGAACTAGTCGTTAACCTGTGGAAGAACCCACGGGTGCGCCGGTCTGAGCTTGTGCTCAGAATTTCACCTATCACAGGATTGCTGTTTCATGACCCTTTTATGTGACACAGACAGAATGCAACTATTATTATATAGCTTTACTTATGAGCAAATAAAAGTTTACAATGACTAAATTTGCATTTCCCTTATAAATAGAGCTAGTCTGCTTCGTGGTTTGCACGCCTGTAACTGCCAATTTGCTTCTTCTTGACGGGGATTGCTGTTGTTGTGGGTAACGCGCATTGTTTAGTAAAGAAAAGTTGTGAACATTTTTTGGAAAAATAGCGGAGTCATAAAATCATCTTTGACTTACTGTTATTCACGTGGCAACGTTTTCTTTGTCGATTAAAATTTGAGACATGTATTTTTCGGGAACTTCAAAGGAAAAAGAACACTTCCACTTTGCCTGTCACAGACAGTTAAGCAATGTTTTTTACCTTTGTACTTTTTTTCGAATTTGAGCAATTTTGAGAAAAAACCCATCTCTTTTGTAAGGTCGAATTTTTTCCTAGTTCGGTATTTCCAGTCATAACTTGGAGGAAAGAAAACAGACAAACGTTGTGTATTAATATAAGACATTTTTGCATTAAATACACGCATTTCCAGTCATAAGAATATTGAATGTTTTATGTAAGAAACTTTCGCGGAAACGGAAATCAAAATAAAGCAATTGCAAATATGTCCCCTGTGCGTATAGGGGACCTTCCACCTAATGTGAATAATGAATTCATCATGTATTAGTTTGTGTCTGACCTCGTATCTCCGAAAGAAGTCAAAACATTTTATTAAAAATTAAATTTCTCATCACATGTCCACGCTTTTTTGAAAACGTTGCCTTTAAAATGGCGGACTTGCTAATGTAATGCAAGGGGCTTGTTCCTGCATTGAGCGCGAGTAGGCCTCAAACTCTACGAAGGAACACTTGGTTCTCCTTCTTAGTGTTTTGCTATATGTTTTATGTATTCGCTTCGCCTTTGTTTATTGTATGCAACGTTTCTTGTGTTTTGTCTCTTGGGTATAGTGTATTTGTCGTAATTTGTGTGCGTAAGTTTCTTGTTCGTTAGTGTGAAGTATCTGTGCTTGTGTGTGTGCTATTTGTATAGGTGAAGTATTGGGATTTTTGTGTTTTAGTAAGTATATGTTTTTTCGTATGTGTTATTTCTTCTTTATATTGTATTGGCCGTTCGGCATCAGGCATTTTGTAGTTAGGTTTAATTTCTGTTATTTTATACGTAGTTTGTAACTTAGTTTTTTTGTTTTTGTTTGTAGCGTCGCGAAAGTGTGGAATAAATGTTACTAAAGCCACTTCGTGTCAGTAAACCCGCCCCTTACTCGCTACCGCTAAGTTGCCGTAACAGGGCTGATTATTTGAGGCGAGCTGACCCGGTACTGGCTCGTTTTCAACCCGGCACCAGCTCGTTATTAGATGGAAAAATTCAAATGAGCCAAAAGCGCGCCAACTCGTTTACAACCCGGGAAATTATCAAGATGGCGCACGCATTAAGTAAACAAAGAATGATATATAATCGTATGTTGATTTTGGTAAGCACATTTTTGCAACTGTCAACAAACGTTTTATTGCTTTGTATACACAGAAGAATGATGCTTCAGAATATAATTATTTCTATGGTTTCAGGAAACAGTTACTTTCAAGAACACAACAGAGAAAAGTTAGAAAAAAGAGAAAAATTTGGTTCAGAAATTGTCGTACTGATAAGTGGTGGGTTGATTCAGTAGGTCATCAACAAGTTCATCGCTCCATTTAAATTTACTTTCATTCATTTTCATTTTCAGCATGCAGTGTCTTCTTTCTTGCAGTCAGTTCAGTTCAGTTCAGTGTGCGTTTGTTGAGTGGGAAAATTCTACCATTATTGTTCATGATACCGGCTACTTGGCATGCGTCAACTCGCTTCTGACCCGGGACAGGCTATTACATGGGGCGAGCCAGCTCGCTTAGGCGAGCTGGCCCGGGTTGAAAAACGAGCTGGCTCGGCAAGTGAGCCAACCCGTTTTCAACCCGCCTCATATAATCGAAATTGTCTTTTAGAAGAAATTTCTGCAATAGCCGGGTTGTGTTTAAAAATAGATTTCCCTTTAAACGAGCCAGCACCGGGTCAGCTCGCCTCATATAATCAGCCCCCAAGTTACGACTACGCAGATGGAAGATATGCCTAATAGGTGCGAAAGAAAAACACCTTCATCTTTTTCACTTTCTCGAATTGAAAAATCGGAGAAGAAATTATAACTATTTTTTGAGATCCACCAATATCAACAGTAGATGTTTAATAATAATAACAATATTCCCACGTGGTACGTAAGAGATGCAAGAAATGAGTACTATTTTTGTGCAATAATTCCATATATTGTTATTCCTCGATTACATTTCAAGAGAAATTTCGCTTTAAAAATCATTGTAAAGGAATTCATATCCTGGAATGTCCTCATTTCATGGCAAAATTTAGACTCGGGTTGTTTCATTTTAAGAAGCAATGTTTAGAGATTGAGGCTTTTTTTATTTGGTTAATCGGAAAACATCTGAGGCTTGTGTTCCTTATAAAAAAAAGTGTGTATTCCGTGTAGTTTTTAAAATTCTCGTCACCGTATCTATTATTTTGCGTTATTCTCTCCTCTAGGCCTCGTGGTCTTTAAAAGAATAGCACTGGACACGAGAGGGCAATCACTATTTTAAGCCGCAATGTTGCTTCGTTCCTGGACCTACATAACATTTAAGTGATCAATTATGACTTTCCTAAGAGGCCACTTACACGTTAAATTCTATCCCAGGATAAGTTTCGTCCCAGGATGAGTTCATCTCTGTCTACTGAAAGTCCTCACAACGTTTACACGTTTAAGGCGGAATAAAATCTTATCTCGGGATGAGATTAAGAAAAAAAATGAGTGTAAACACAATAATTCTTTTCATTCCGGGATGAGAATGCTGAATGTACACTTTTCACACTTTTTGAACATAATTTTAAATATAAGAACTATAAAATCAATTCGATCATTCTTTTTGTGACGACAAGACAAGACAAGAGGTTGGTTGTAACTTTTTTCGTTAATTTATATATTTTCAAAGTTTTATGTTTTATTTTTATAAAACGAAATTTCATCCTAATTTTATACGAGTTCAAATATTATTCCAACATTAATTATGGTTCTTATGTGTTTGTACGAGAAAGTGTTTTAAAAATGCACGTCATTTTAATGTTATGCCTGCTGTATGCTAAAATGATGTTGTCTGTTTAAATTGTCAATTATTCATTTTTTATAGGAAAATAACGTACAACGAGATGTTAAAAAAATTAAAGAGTGTACTGATTGATAGCGACGCAAAAGAAAATGAAGTGGAGGAAACTTTGCCGAATGAAAATAATGAGGATCACACGGCCAACGGCGAGCCAGCAACCTCAATCTTGCTCGTCGACATCTAGCCAATGCTTTGTTTCTACCAAACAGCTTCCCTCAGAAGAATTACATTGTTTCTATATTACTCTGCTAGTTGTATTAATAACACTACTAGCCGAAGTCCCGTGGAAGAATCCACCGAATCTCTCATTGAATCCGTATAAGGGATACCAAACAAAAACATACAGCATGTTAATTTGAATTTTTAAAACTTACAACCCAACCTCGGCTCTTTTTCTCTTTTTATAACGGGACGGAAAAAAGAGAGAAAAGCCCTGGGATCGAGGTTGCTCACAGTCTGCATTAACTTTATATTTATACCCGTTGAAACCAAAACGTTTGAATATAAGCAGGTGCCAGAAAAAAAATAAAAAAAATTGTAAAATAAAAATGGAAAATGTCCAAAAAAAATCAAGGTGTCTAACAACTGTTCATAAAAAGCGAAATACGCTAAAACTATATACTTGCTTTGCCATTCCAAGAACTCAAAATATAAGAAATTAATAGTTAAAACACATAAAAGAGAAATATAAAAACTTGAATCATTTGGTATATTGTATATCTACCGAAATATTTCAATCAAATCAATCAAAAATATAAAAGAACAGACCCAAACTTATAATCAATAAAATCAGAATATTTCAAACGATCGTAACGTAACAGATGTAAACATTGATTTTAAGGGATTTAGGTTTAGGTTTTTTTTAACGACATCAACACTGAATTACACAGTCTGTTGTGTCAAAAACTACATTTACAGTTTATGTAAATTCTTCTCTAGGATATACACGCTGTTTTTATAAGAATAGTGTGTTTTAGTTTCAGCCTCGATGTTTTTAACTTTTTGACAAATGCTATCCTCATTATTCTCAATGTGTTCTTAGCATGACTATGGCCTGAAAATATATAATGCCTTAAAAAAATAAAGCCTGCTATAAGTTACAATAGCTATCTAATGGCAATTCTACTACATGTAACGGCCCATTGCTTGGACACAAAAAGTTCAATTCGTTTGATATACAATAAGAAAAGTAAACTTCTATTCAATTTTGTGCGTCATACAAATGTTCATATTTAAAACAAACTATCAAACTTAGTCATATTCTTAGGATATTCTTAACTTCGGACCCATTTTTCAGAGTATATTCTTGCAAAATAAGTGCTTAAAGAAAATATTTTCCGACTCAAGACACAACAACAAACTTAATATTTAAGGAAAATTTAGCTCTGAAAGAAACGGCTAAAAATCGTTATACACCCAAATTCATTTATCTACTAAATAATCTAAACAACACACCTGCTTTTCTTCCGCTTTCTCAGTAGGTAGCTTGCTAGCGTTCTCTTAATAAAACTCCAGTCAGTTTTTTACTTCGAATATTAAACTTCGCTTCATCCCAAAGAGAATGAATTTAAGATGTATACAATTGCCTGATACATTTTCAATCAGTTCTCTTTGTGATGTTAAATCATCGTACGTTAGAAATATTTCTAACTAACAACACCAACTTCGTTCGACAACAACACAACATTTTTGTTTTTTTACATTTCAGATTCGAATTACATTCATATTCGAATCCGATAGAATTTCTATAAAAAAAAGCAACCTCGGTCCCAGAACACAAGAATGGAAAATATAGAAGAACAAATATAAGCTTTAATCTAACCTCATGATGAGTAAACATTGTTTGAAATAACTTTTTCCAGGATTACTTTGAAAAAGGGACAACTTTCTTCGCTCCGCTTTCCTAACGCAACTATCGCTTCGAATGTGAAACATTTTATAATGTACACAGCAGTTCATGACCCATTTTTCTGAAATGTTTATGTCTGGTGTGGACATAATTGCTTTATGCAACAGTTGAGACAGAAGGCTTTTAAAACCACACGCGAGAATTAACAAAAACAAAATTAATATTTTAAATAACGAATTAATATCTGAATTGTAAACCAAATATAAAGAAAAACACAATACGGAGGAGAGTCCAAAACGAGACATTTTTTTGTTCTGGTAGACAAAGTTAAAGTTCGAATGAATTGAATGAATTAATAAACTGCACAGTTTGAAGTCATAGTACCTCTACTGCCATTGTATTCACTGTTGAGGAATCTATATCAAATTTTAGTTTATTTTTCGCAGCAATTACACTCTTCCTTCAACGCTTCCTAAAAAATTATTCCGCTTAATCAGATTATGTATTTGACCAAAGGATTTTCATTTTGCAATTCATCTATTGTAAACCAAATATAACGCTAAACGGAGGAGGGTCCAAACGACACATTTTTTTCTTTTGGTAGACAAAGTAAAGTTCGAATGAATAGAATGAATTAATAAATGTTGTGGAGAAACATCGTGGCATCGGATAGAAAATATACGTTTGTTTTTCTCACATGGTTTCTGTTCAAGTTAAAAATTTATGCTTTCGATATGAACGTTTTTTCCTTGAAACGTGTTACATTTTATTTCAAAGAATGAGCTCTAATCCTGAAAACACTATTTTCGTTCTGTTCTTTTTGTTTCCATTATTGCCTTCAGGCGAAATAAATAAATAACTTAAGTTGGTTAATTATCGCGAATTCCGCGAATTTTATTCATATTTTCGAAAATTAACCTTCGCGGAATGCATTTATTGGACCTAGTAAAAAACAACTTAAAAGTAGCTAGTTAGCAAGAGCATAAAGTATCAGAAAAAAGCCCAGGGAACTAGGTGCCCTTTTATTTATCATATTTGGTAGTTTTAAGGTCATGAAGTGTTGTGCATTTACTTTTAGTATCTACGTTTTTTTCTGCAAGATTCTTGGGTAGTATCCATCCAACGCTGTTAAAATTAAAATACTCAGAATATTTTGCAGAAATTTTCATAGTTGCATGATTAAACATCGTGAAAAGCAAAATTGCATAGAACAACAAAAATATTGTAAGATGCGGCTCTCGCAGTGTAATATAAAGATCGTAATAATTCATGTCTATTGTACCATCATTGTTGTTATTTATCTTTTCTGCATGAAAAGTGGTGGCGTTGCCAGAAAAATATAATCTTTAGTTGAAATTTTGATCAGTAAGGTTAACATCGCACCCAACGTGCAATAAGAAAAGAAAGGGGTCCCGTCCACCCTATTTAAGCATTAGAATGCCATAAAACCGACTCGCTTAGATACACGATCCATGTTAAGAATTCTGAATAATTCGTCGAAAAAGATCCGCGTAACTCTTGAGCGTTTCATTACATGACGGGCGATGAGATTCTCCAGCAAATGCCGTCAACGTTATCAATAATGTTTTTTCAAGCTTCCCGTAGACCTGTGGCTCTACAGTCCGTATGCGAAAGGTGAGGTCTGAGTACCTTCATCCTTTAACGGTGCAGCCTTCAATTTTGTGTGTATATTATATACAGCTACTCCAATTTCTCTCTACCAATCAATATCTATTTTAAAAACTATTGCAGGTGTAATTCGGGTACCAATTATAATTACCCATACATCCACGTGACTATTATTTCTCTTTCAAGATTCACCTCGCTAGTCACTATTCTGTTAACCAAATCCGTTAAGCATGGCCAACAAACAAATTGAAAAAGAAGTATAAAGAGGTAACCTATTTTGCATAAGCATACCCTTAATAATGAATAACCGCTAGCACCAGGTCGGATAGTTTTGACTTTATTATGGTTGAATATAATTATCCGAGCAGAAAGCGGTATAAAAATCAATGTCTGTGCGTCTGATGAACCCCTTGTTTCTTAGGTGATCCCTTTTCCCACACAAAATCCTTTCTCTACCTACGAATCCTACAACTGGATGATTTTGTAAGGCAAGAAACCCCGCCAGGCGAAGCAGCAAGCATTAAAGACTAGTAAAGTTGATTTCAAAATAAATTGTTGGAAAGGAATTTGAACTACTTGACAGAAAAAATTACGGTTTTGTGAGTTACAAAGAAACCTGGCACTGTCAAGAGCATTCTTTAAGATTTTTATATGCAATGGTTAATGCAATCAATACTCACAAACATTGGTAACATCAGGACGATGCCTAATTCACTGCAGAGATGTATAAAGGAAGTGACCATA
The DNA here is from genome assembly GCA_030067915.1 of Hydractinia echinata. Lineage (NCBI taxonomy): Eukaryota > Metazoa > Cnidaria > Hydrozoa > Anthoathecata > Hydractiniidae > Hydractinia > Hydractinia echinata. Next base: position 2,568,753 of record JASGCC010000028.1, read on the forward strand.
TTTTTCCATCAGTAAGAAATAAATTGGATGGGATATACAGAAACGACGTCAATGCTAAGCTTTTCCTAGATGGATTAGAACACCATGTCTTAATCCATGGTAAAGGAAGTGCAAGTTCAAATTTAAACGCCAACTTTTCAAAATAGATAGAATGTGGTAAAGTAACTTTGACCGTCATCAGATATAGGAAAGCGCACGACAATCTCCGCGATAGTCTGATATCCAACTGCGACACAAAGTCCGATATGTCATCACAATTAAAGAATGTAATACAGGTTAGTGACCACTAAAATAAAATTGTAAGCTCTTAATTCTTCTCTTTTAATTGGTAAACGCTCCCTTGTTCGTTTTTTAGATTCATTTTTTTCACATTTTTAAAATAATAATTGTAATGAAGGCGCAGTTTTTGCTTGTCTAACAGAAATTTAAATACCCCCTTTTTAGGAACTTGTGCCTTGGACTCTCTTTGTAACTTTGTCGCTAATTTTCATATTTAACACCGGAAATCTACATAATTTAGACACCAACGAGGCTGAGCTAAATAAAGTGCTGTTTAAAGGTGTTTATTTCTATAATCCAGAAGACTAGAATATGGAACTTTCGGAAAAAGAAGAATGGAGTGACAATGAAAACTGTCACTCGAGTTGGCCATGAAAGTAAAAAGAACGTGTCTCAAGAATATTTGAGGAAGCTAATGGTTAATTTCAAACATTTAATTGAAGCGGGTGATGTTTATAACGTGATGCAAAAAGCTTTTCAGCAGTGTTAGAGAAAGGAGAGGTGAAAGACCTTGTAAAGCGATATGGAGAGTATTGATTGTTGTTATATATCCGGACAAAAAGGAAAAATTCTCTAAAATTGTCTAAACGAAAGAAGTAAACGTTTTATGCTCACCTAAAGCCTTTAAAATTAAACGCCATCAGTGAAGTCAAGTGTTATCACTTGTCTTCACTTCAATTTAATCTTTTTTTCTTATCTTAGTACAATATCAAGTTCACTTCTTTGAAATAATACCTAAATAAGAATGATGGTCAAAAACGTAGCTTTGTGTTATGTCACTCTTCGCAAAATTTCAGTGTCGCTTTACACATATTAATTTGGCGTAAAAAGATAAATTGTAGTTTAGTTATATAGGTAGTTTTACTTCATCTTTGCCTTCCTACTATCAAGTATTTGTATCTTTTTATAAGCATCATTTTCCGCATGTAGTTTCTGGCAAATCACCTTTTCAAATGCTATTCTGAATCCCAGTAAAGGTTATTCCCTAAGAATTTTATAAGAATCTCCCTGTTACACAACAGTCACATTTCATTGTAAAAATATGTTGTTTCTCTCAACAGAGTTATGGCATTATCTTATTCTTGACACGGTTTTAGGTATATGTAGCTATATTTTTATTTTTCTAGATGATGGTTACATATCTATTTTTATTCTAACAAAACTGTGATCTTTCGATTTGTAAACTTGTCGATGGGTTTACTTCTAAATTTTCGCTTTGTATTAAGTTGAACAACCTTTTAAGGTCATTGCTTACAATGACGAACTCAAATATTGAAATTATTAAAAAGTTACTTTTTTCATTCCGGTGAAATTCATCCGTGAAAATAAAGCCCTGCAAAAATTGGCCCTGCAAAAATTTACCGTTTAGATTTTTGACAATAAAGTACTGCATTTTCTTTACTGATTGTAGCTTCTTTCTATTTTTACGGACACTACAAAAGCCGGGCGCTTTTTCACGGATAGACTTGGTTACGCCAGCGAAACTCTGGTCAACGTCTCAAAGAAAATTTTGTAAAAGAGCACACTATTATCCGTACATTTTCATTCACCAAATGGACTTCTTCAAGTTTGTTTTTATTTAGCGGACACATTTTTTAAATCTATAATATACTCAACTAATATTCAATCTATCTAATTAATGGAACTAAAGATAAAATTTCAATTCATTTCAACACAAGCATGAAGTTATTTCACAGCTACTATACCAAACACCTTAATTTCTAGCTTATGTCCCTCATCGTGGCTTACCCTTTTATTCACTTTATAATGAGGTTTGAGGTAGAGTTGGGAACTTAATGATTTAACAAAAAAATGTCCTGAAAATAATATACTTGGACACCTCTAATTAGTGGAAGAAGCCTTTTGCACCAGTGATCTTTGCTAATTTAAGGGATTACTATGAAGTTTTACAATCCTTTGGCGCTAATTCCACAAGCTTAATTCGGCTGATGGCTTACAAACACAAAGAAGAACATTTTAAGATTTCCATTTTATTTTGTAAAAGTGAAATATTTTCCACTAAAAACATTATTACGATAAAGGTTCAACCAAGGGTACCTTATCAGGAAAAAAAAGTCGGCAAAAAAATTAGTCGGCAAAAATAAAAAGTCGGCAAAAATATTAGTCACTTAAAAAAAATTTAGTCACTTTTTGCCGACTAAATTTTTTAATTTAGTCAGTTTTTGCCGAGTAAGTTTTTGAATTTAGTCACTAATAAAGAATAATTGCATAAAAGTGATAAAAATTGGCAATAAAAAAGTACGCGAGTTCAGCATATAATTGATTTTTTCAGTGCACATAATGATTTCTTTACCACTTAGAACTTCAACTGCCAATTTTACGTTATACATGTTCCTTTAAAAGTGCATGACTGCAAGCAATGATCAAACAATTACAAAATAATTGCATAGGTGCGATGCGACGATTAATTGTGCAAATCACCACGCTACTCCTAGGGTGTATTAAATTCTTTTGGACTTTTCGTCATATTGGCGCTTCAATAACGCGATTATGAACTAGTTTAAATAAATGTGAAAGTATTTAAATATTAGATTTAGATATTTTTATGCCGAACTAACAACAATGCTAATTAATATATATATTTGGAAACTGAAATGTTAACAAAACATGGTGACGGTTAGCAACGCAGGGTAGCAGGATCATTTACACCATCCTTTTCCTTCCTTTCTTTCTCTCGTAGGCTATAGGTATGTGGGAAATGGCACACCATAGTTTAGGATGATTAAAACGTTTTTAACAATAAGATAAGGAAGTCAAATAGACAAAACACTGGGAAAAGTTGAAGTAAATATCTCCCTATATCAAATCAGGAGAAATGTTGATTCCTTTTCTTGTTCCATAATATATAGATTTGATATTCCCCTTGTTATTGCTACAATACAAAATAATGAGACATTTGTATTCTATTACATATACCAGCAAAATTGGAATTTCTTTCTGCTCCATAAGTTAAAAAAACTCCACAATCAAACAAAAAAAAACAATCCGTAATTCCTTATGTTTCATTTTTTTTAAATGGTATTAATATGCTTCTTCGGATGACAATTCTTTTTTAGGAAAAAAAAATGCCAAAATTGGCTTAAAGGTGTTCAAATGTGATTTTTATTTTACTAGTGCAGCTACAGCTTGAAGAAATTTTAGCATGTTTCGGTCTTGAACCTTGTTTCTTCTTGACAAGCTCTTATGTGAGTACTGAGTATTTTAAATAATTAAAAAATCAATTTATCGCAGTATTTTAAAAAGTAAAAATACAAAGGAAAAGGTCACTAATTCATGTTTTCCTTATGCCTTACGCTCTGCCGGGGTTTTAAAAATTTTTCCTACAAGCGCTTTCCTAGTGGCCAGACTTGCGCGGTATTAAACTCCGTAATCTTAGAATCTGATGAAATTAAAAGAATGAATTCATAAAATTTCTGGCTGAGATAAGGAAAAAGCAGGGTTTTCACCTTGACTTTGGTAAATTATTTTTCTGTAATTTGGTTTCCAAGCTACAATACAAATTATATTTCATCTTCTTAAAACTGAGAAGAACTGAAGATAAACTGACTAGAAATGCTAACTAGCAAGTCATTTTAGAAGATGTTAAGAAAAAATTCTGAATTCTCTAATCAAATAATGGAAATAAGAAGTGCTTTATTTTTGGTATAACGACCGGCGAGGCAAATATTTTTGATTGTTTTTTTCTTCGTTTACTCTAACCTGATGTCAATATTTGTGCGAACTAACGAAGTTTACCCTTCTTTAATCGATCTCAAGAAACGGAAGAAGACATTAAAACAACCCTTTACTCTAAGACAATTTTCCACTTGCAGGATCATAAAATTTCGGTAAACGAAAAGAATGACTTATAATTTATAACCAATCATGCGTTAATTACCTGTTCCGTTCATGTCGGAAAAAAATATTCTTGAAGCAGTCGCTTTAAATGTGAGCTTTTCGCCGTTTCTAAAACTGTTATATATTTTCACTTCATATTTTTGAGCAAAGAATGTAAAAGTTGACCAATCTACGTTTAATCAATTTATTAATTTCTGTCCAGTTTGTTCGGAAGTGGGATTTACACTTGAGACACCTGCCTCGATTAACCTTTCACTCCGAAGATTGGTGATACAGCAAAATCACTTGCGTGTAGCGTGATCGTGAGAAGGTACAAAAAGTCTACCCGACGGTAATTATTAGTGTATTGGCGCAAAACATTTCCTATAGGATGACACGTACCTTAAGGGAAGAAATTATTTGCGGAAGAAATTTGTGCGGAAATTATTTTTGCAGATGAGTGGCCCAAAAATGGCATATTTTGCGGAATATATTTTGGCGGATAGCGACCTCAAAAGAGATATTGCGGAATACATTTTTGCGGATGCAAGAAATTTGGTAAATCGATAGTCAGGAAAAACCTAATTTAGTACCTAAGTGTATGAAAAACATCCGATTTATGGAATATCATCTCTCTATTTTTCATCAAAATATCAAAACAAGAATACTAAGCTGATGTAAGATCAACAAATGTAAGATCAAATATCGTCACTGAAAATATCGAAAATATTTCGACATGGATGGTTCTCCACAGACCACTCCTCTTTGTCACTATCATTTCGCCATTGTAGGTAACAAAACTTGCCATCTCTACAGGATCGACGGTTTCTTGTCCAATCAGCAATGAAGATGCTTCAGTGTTATCCAATGGATCGATTGCAGCGAAATGATCAAGGTTCGGTAGACCTATTTACCCTTCTTCTATAGCTTTTGTGATGCCAGATGCTTTTCATCCAGTTCAAATGATGTCTAGACCTTTCTGAGAGATTAGATAATCGTCAAGCTCCACAATCCATTTTGCTTGTAAAAGTTTCAGAATGGACAGTTTCAACTTTTAGGCAAAATCCGCAAAAAGAGGCGTTTAAATGTAAAGCAAAGACAACAGATCGACTCTTTACGCATGAAGTATTGCGGAATTTATTTTTGCGGATGAAAAATGTCAAAAGTTTTGCGGAATTAATTTTTGCGAATCACCAAAATTTCTTCACTTCTGCGGAATTAATTTTTGCGGATTTGGACAAAATCCGCAAAAATTAATTCCGCAAAAAAACGTTCCGCACAAATTTCTTCCGCAAATAATTTCTTCCCTTAAGGTAGTCATTTCACAGGTTTGAACCAAGGAGAAATAAAAGAAGCAAAATGTGGACTAATTTTTCTTTCTGAACATAAAATCACAAATAAATTGCAACGAATAAATGGATCGATTCACACCTTTAAAAAAGAAGGGAAAAAATCCACATTAACCCATTTGTACGTAATACCTGTACATAACGCAGGAATGTAAATACACACCAAAATGACTAGAAATTAGGTAATTCAAAGCGACAACTTCACAAGTTAACTAAAGTCAGTATATCCAAACAAAAAATTACTAAAGCAAAAATAACTGCATGATTAACTAGTTAGTCCAATTTCTTTCAACCTTTTATTCTTTATGTCATCGAATTTTTTCCGCTTGTTATTTATTTTTGTTGGCACAGCGAAGGCAGAATTGGCTGATCCAAAGTAACTTTTTGCAAAATTTTCCATTTCCATTCGACCTAAAATAATGCAAGAATGATTGAGTATACTCGCACAAAAGACACAAAATAGTTGCTTTAAGCAACTATACCTCATTTGCAAGTGATTGTTCAGAACAATCTATTACCCTATACTTCAAAAACCATCGAACAAAAGCTAAATTATTTGATACCTGGAAATGGTCGATCTTTGGTGCGACGCACGTAACAACCAAATTTTTCGAGTCCACTTGAAACTAGATTTGACAGCTAAGTATAACAGTAACATTAAGATAAGTTTTCTTATACATCCAGGGTTCATCGTTGGCTCTAGAGAATTAATTAATATTGGGTAGTTTCTTGTTTCGGGATCTAAGGCATGGGGACTGCGGACTTTAAAAATGCACACGTTTTTTTTAAAAGAACTATAGTTAAAATAGTGCCTCCTTCAAAGTTTTAAGAAATTTGTTTTTATATGAGAAAATTGACTATTTTGTTGCTGATTCAGCTTTACAATGTGTTCATGAATACGCGCCGATCAGGATACTGCTTTAAATTTGTCACGATTTTCGGCTAAAATCAATCGCAAAAGTTACTCCCCGCTAAAAAAATTACAAAGGGACCATTGCCAAAGTTTTTTCCCTTGATTTGTAAGAGAGTTGATATCCTGGATTGTTCTTATTGTATGGGAAAATTCTTAGTCGGGTAATTCTTAGTTTTAAAATTAATTATTTGAGCCTTACGCTGTTCTTATTTTGTTCTTTTTTGTCAAAATCTGAGGCTCGTGTTCTTATTAAACAAAAACGCGTGGACACAAAAAACGTGAAATTAACATATAGCAAATATGTCCATTAATGGTCCATTAACCTCATGTGTCGGGTTTTGTCTGCTTCTGAAAAAAAAACGTATCTGCAGCCATGTTCGCAGACATCATATTTTGTTGTGAGGCAGGGTACGATGCACGATGCACTAGGAATATTTCGGCATAGTTGCGACTGTATCATCTCTATGAGCGTTTTGTAGTGACCTGCAAAAAAATCACTATGTTGTGGTGTTGGACACGTGCCAGCAAATTCTTTTATCATATCTAAAAACTGGTTCCTCCGAAGTGGCAAGGATGAGCAATGGTCACAATCTGTTCTAGTACAACGAACAAACTCAATTTGATACGCTTTCTTTGTACAATGCTCCACGAAAAAGCGGTATTTTTGTTGGAGTTCTGTAAATTCAACAAATGATTTTATGGATTTTCTAGATGCAACACAAAATCTTTTGATAGCATCGTGCGCGCACTTGATATCCTTCAGCAACGGATTTGTAGATAGGAAGGTTTCTACTTTTATTGGAAAACCATCGTATATTTTATTGTTCCAAAACTTTGAGCAAATCGTTGCGGCATTGTCGAGGACGTTTAACCATTTTTCGGAATCATTTGGATTAGGTGTTTCTCCATCCACCTTAACGGGAAGCGTTACTCCTACCAGCTGCAGGGTGAGGAAAGACCAACATCTTTATATAGGATTAAAACGGGAGTGCCCCGGAGCGTAACATTGAACGATTAAACAATCCAAACGTAAATTTAACCACAAATAACCCAACGACATCAGGTTAACTACTGCTTTTGTTGACCAGTCGGAGCCTCCATCTGCAATGGCAACGACGTTATAAACATTTTTAATTTTTTTTTCTTGTTGCAAAAGATGAAGAAGATAGTTTACATGCATGATGTTGGTGGCTTCTACTAAGCGTAAAGGATAGAGATTTATGAAAAGCGGACCTTTACGAGACCATTTGATTTTGCTTCTGCCAACTTTGTCCTTAGTTAATTCTGATTTTACGACCAGAAAACTGCTTCCTTCAGACAAAGAACTTTTTCTCTTTACTTTTAAAGACTGGCGGGTTGGAGATAATGAGCATGATCTTGTTATTCTCTCCTTTAATTGTTGGTAGCCTGCTGGGGTTAATTTACTATTCGGATAGGGGCAATCGTGGTCATTGTAAATGGGGGCCTCATTTTCGATGTGACAACGTCGGATTTGCGCCCGTCTACTCGTAGCTGGAATGTCATCATCCACCTTGTTTTTGTTGTCAACTGACAAGGAGATTATGTTTTCATTGCATAATTCCGCTAACTCATTAAAGCCGCATTCACATACGGAAAATGTTACGTAAGAAATCTCTCCTTACGTGAGGTTTTGTTCACATGTTACGTAAATTTTTGTTCACATATACGTAAATCTCTTACGTAACTCACGTAAATTTACTTCATGGTTTTTGTTTTGGTTCATTCAACATGGCAGCGATCAAGAAATATCACGTTTTTTTAGCTGCTCTTTTTTAAGACGGAGACGTCGCCGTTGTCTAAAAAAAGCAAATGAAACACGTCTGAAAAAGAGGTCAATGATTAGACCCACAAATCTTGATAGAACTCACAGTGGTGCCTTCGTCTCAACGTCAATCCGCGTGGCTCTTGTAAAAAAACAGCATATTTAAAAACGACAGTCCAGAGCTCTTTCTCCTTATACAATGACATTATTTTGATCATACTTTGTTTTCGTTTTGACTGAAGATTTTAAATTGTAGACGTTTAATTATAGAATCGAATCCTATTGCGCAATTTTTTTCTTATTTTTTCCTTGTTTTGGTTGACGTACAGTTTAAGAAAATCTACGTTAGCACTTACGAAACTCCGTAAGTGTTTACGTACTTTCCGTTAAACATGTCACATGTACATAAATATTTTGCATAACGTAAGAAAATGAATGAACACCGGCCGTAAGCCCTGACGTGAAAATTTACGTACATGTGAATGCGACTTAACCAAGTTAACTTGGGAGCAAGTAAAATGAAAATCTTCATGGATCTTTTTCCTCCGTGTTGCGCTTGGGCGGAACACGTGCATCAACCAACGACTTGTGACGCTTGCTTGAAGTGGGTTTTTTTCTCCTCGGTCTCGTGAGGTAATGCACTGCGCTCTTACTCACATTTAAGCCGAGTGTACTTTTTCCATGAGAGATTATATCTTTTAAGCTCACACCATTTGTGTACATGACACTGTCTCTGCGCCTCAAATGGGCCTCGGCCGAGTTATGACTTATGTAGGATGTTATACATGGAACCAAGCCCGGATGTTTCTCGTGTCGCGCTGGTCTGCCTCGTTTTTTTGAAGCTGAAATAAGAAAAAGACTATTCTATAAATGCAAATAATGACGCGAGTGATTACTAAGCAAGTTTATTAATGTTTATTTAGTAAAATCTGACTTGAGGCTGGCTATTCTTACTTTTGAGATTTTCAGTCTGTTTTATTCTTATTTTGTTCTTAATAGTAAGAACACGACTTCAGAATTTAGCCTCTATTTGTTCTTATTGATATATTTTTTCCCAAAGTTTCTGAAATTTATGTATTTATATACATGAGATAATATGTTTAAGTCCAGCCAAAAATATAAAAACTTCAAGCAAACAAAAAAGAAATACTGGAATATATTATTTTGTTCTTATAATCTGTGAAGGAATTGTTCTTAATTTTTGGCAAAATCGCAGCCTCAACGCTCTTAAAAACGAAGTTCTTATAAAAGAAATCGTGTATTGAATTGACGTAATTGAAGGGTAAAGGAAAAAAGTTTATCCATTTGTATTTTTGTTGTAATAGTTTACATTGAACTATTAAGTAATAGTGCACATTGAAATTATAAATTATAGATTCAACACAAAAAATAGAATGTGTGGCCCATTTCTACAAAAATAGAAAAAACAATATATATAGTCTTATTCATAATGCAGTTGCACAAATCAAAATAACCTGTATGTTTTAAGTCAAAAAATAAATTGTGTGCCCCATTTCTGTAAAAACAGAAAAATTGATACAGCCTTATTTATAACACATTTGCACAAATCAAAATAACCTGTAACGTTTCATGTCAAAAAATATATTGTGTGCCTCATTTCTACAAAATAGAAAAATGGTGTATTCTTATTCTAAATCCAGTTGCACATTGAAATTAATCTATAACGATTCATCACAAAAAATAGAATGTGTGCCCCATTTCTGTAAAAACAGAAAAATTGATACAGCCTTATTTATAACACAGTTGTTCAAATCAAAATAACCTGTAACGTTTAAGTCAAAAAAATAGAATGTGTGCTCCATTTCTGCAAAAGAGAAAAATCGATGCAATATTATTTGTACCACAGTTGATCAAATCATAGCAACCTGTAACATTTTAAGTCAAAAAATAGAATACGGATGCTTCAGTAATGGAAAATAGAAAAATTGATACAGCCTTATTTATAACGCAGCTGCAAAAGTCAAAATAACCAGTAACGTTTAAGTCAAAAAATATAATGTGTGCCCCATTTCTGCAAAAATAGAGAAATCAATATAACAGCCCACAGTTGCACAAATCAAAATGACCTGCAACATTTAAGTACAAAAAATATAATTTGTGCCCCATTTCTGCAAAATAAAAAAATCGATGCAGCCTTATTCATAACGCAGTTGCACAAATCAAAATAACCTGTAATGTTTCAAGTCAAAAAATAAATTGTGTGCCCCATTTCTACAAAGTAGAAAAATGGTGTATATATACTTATTCTAAATCCAATTGCACATTGAAATTACTCGGTAAGGTTTCAACACAAAAAATAGAATGTGTGCCCTATTTCTTCAAAAATAGAAAAATCGATACAGCCTTATTTATAACGCAGTTGAACAAATCATAATAATCTGTGTCATATTTATTCAAAATGGAAAAATTGATGCAGCCTCATTTATAATTATAGAACCTATACAATCCTAGACATCATTTTTACAGGTCGTACCACCTCCCCTCCCCCCTTAACATACGCAGGCGTAACTAGGAAATAAAAACTTACAAATTTAAAGTATATACATTCTCTCACTTTGACAGATGAAGGCCCCGACTGGTCAACAAAAGCAGTAGTTAACCTGATGTCGTTGGGTTATTTGTGGTTAAATTTACGTTTGGATTGTTTAATCGTTCAATGTTACGCTCCGGGGCACTCCCGTTTTAATCCTATATAAAGATGTTGGTCTTTCCTCACCTAGCAGCTGGTAGGAGTAAGGCTTCCCGTTAAGGTGGATGGAGAAACACCTAATCCAAATGATTCCGAAAAATGGTTAAACGTCCTCGACAATGCCGCAACGATTTGCTCAAAGTTTTGGAACAATAAAATATACGATGGTTTTCCAATAAAAGTAGAAACCTTCCTATCTACAAATCCGTTGCTGAAGGATATCAAGTGCGCGCACGATGCTATCAAAAGATTTTGTGTTGTATCTAGAAAATCCATAAAATCATCTGTTGAATATACAGAGCTCCATCAAAAATACCGCTTTTTCGTGGAGCATTGTACGAGGAAAGCGTATCAAATTGAGTTTGTTCGTTGTACTAGAACAGATTGTGACCATTGCTCATCCTTGCCACTTCGGAGGAACCAGTTTTTAGATATGATAAAAGAATTTGCAGGCACGTGTTCAACACCACAACATAGTGATTTTTTTGCAGGTCACTACAAAACGCTCATTGAGATGATACAGTCGCAACTATGCCGAAATATTCCTAGTGCATCGTGCATCGTACCCTGCCTCACAACAAAATATGATGTCTGCGAACATGGCTGCAGATACGGTTTTTTTCAGAAGCAGACAAAACCCGACACATGAGGTTAATGGACCATTAATGGACATATTTGCTATATGTTAATTTCACGTTTTTTGTGTCCACGCGTTTTTGTTTAATAAGAACACGAGTCTCAGATTTTGACAAAAAAGAACAAAATAAGAACAGCGTAAGGCTCAAATAATTAATTTTAAAACGAAGAATTACCCGACTAAGAATTTTCCCATACAATAAGAACAATCCAGGATATCAACTCTCTTACAAATCAAGGGAAAAAACTTTGGCAATGGTCCCTTTGTAATTTTTTAGCGGGGAGTAACTTTTGCGATTGATTTTAGCCGAAAATCGTGACAACTTTAAAGTAGTATCCAGATCGGCGCGTATTCATGAACACATTGTAAAGCTGAATCAGCAACACAACAGTCAATTTTCTCATATAAAAACAAATTTCTTAAAACTTTGAAGGAGGCACTATTTTAACTATAGTTCTTTTAAAAAAAACGTGCGCATTTTTAAAGTCCGCAGTCCCCATGCCTTAGATCCCGAAACAAGAAACTACCCAACATTAATTAATTCTCTAGAGCCAACGATGAACCCTGGGTGTATAAGAAATCACGTCAGTTTTCATCAATCTCGTTTTCAGGGCTTTTTTCGCTTTATGATAGTGGCTAGCGCGGGCATCGTACACATGAGAAAGTAAAAATAAGATCTGGGGACGAGATTGCAGGATTATTTCAATAAATACGCGCGAACAGTGTAAACCAAGGCTTTTAGCTTAGAGTGCAGACTGTAGCTATAGTTATATAATAAACATTGTTTAATATTTTTTCGGAAAGGTTCTTAACATAATAACGTTTTCTTTTGAATACGTTGCTGAAAGATTTGTTGTTTTTATTTGTCGTCACATTATATAATAAACTAGCTAGCAAGCTAGCTATGGTTATAATTTTACGTGGTAGCGATAGAAAGAAAAAGTAAGTATTATTCTAATTTTTTTTGACGCGAGACAGTCTGTCTTTCACAAATACTTATTTATGTAGAGTGTATACAAATACCTATCTACGCGTTCTTTTAGATGGAGTACAAAGTAAAGTCCTCAGTCCAAGCCTTAGATCCCGAATCTAGGCATTGACTTAATGCTGTAGTCGTAGAGATTAGTGGGGAGAGGCTGAAAGTTACTTTGACAGGTTATGTAAAACGTACGACTGTTGGCTTCAGGCGCGGATCCAGGGTTAGTCAGATAAGTATGAAAGAGTTAAGACGAACAAAACAAATTTATAAGACGATACGAATTTGGACGAAATTTGTGGACAATCCCTAAGGCTGTATCAATTTTTCTATTTTTGCAGAAATGGGGCACACATTCTTTTTTGTGTTGAAACGTTGCATCTTAATTTCAATGCGCACCTGGGTTTACAATAAGAATGATATGAGTATAGAACCAACATTGAGCAATTTAGTTTTTTATTGACAATATATTTCGATCTTCTAAGATCATCTTCAGGTCTAAAATATATAAAAACAAGATTAAAATCCGTTATATAAAAAAATATAAATTGCGTATCACTCCTTTCAACAGTAAAAAAAAATTTATCAACAACCGCTAAAGTAAAAATTCAAATGTGCAAGAGAAAAAAAAATTAAATAATTGACAAGTCTCCCACGAGACACTATCCGTATAAATCAAAATAATTAAAATTTTATTACTAAAGTATGGCTTTTGTATTCATTCTTAGTGTTCAACTTAGGACGTATATCGTTAATAATCAAAGCTTCAAGAGTCTCTAGATGATGCATTGACTTTGTTGATGATGCTAAAATATCTAAAAATATATAGATAGAATAAAATAAAAAAATATAAAAATAAAAATATAAAAATAGAATAAGTAATAACTAAGTAAGTAAGATAAGTAAGTAAGATAAGTATAAGTAAGTAAGATAAGTAAATAATATATAAATAGAATAAGAATCCACCATTTTTCTCTTTTGCATAAATGGAGCACACATTCTATTTTTTGACTTAAAACATTGCAGGTTATTTTGATTTGTTCCACTGCGTTAAATAAGGCTGCATTGATTTTTCTATTTTTACAGAGATGGGGCACACAATTTATATTTTGACCTAAAATATTGCAGGTTATTTTTATTTGTACCGCTGCGTTAAATAAGGCTGCATTGATTTTTCTATTTTGTAGAAATGGGGCACACATTTTTTGACTTAAAACATTAAGTTGATATTGCAGGACCGTTCGTTGAATATCAAGATTTATCCACTCGAGGTTTTTTTGTGAGACATTTTTTATTTTTCTATTGCATTTTTACCAAATAGAAGGCATGAAAGAGAGTAAAGATATCTCGATTTCGTTTTTGTTTACGGAAGTCATTGCATTTTACGGAAGTCATTGCATGGCAAATTGCAAATACCAAAACAAGCGTGGAATATCGCGTCAGTTATTGCACGGTTGTACGGAACGTTTAGATTTATTGTATATAAAAAGAGTTGACAGGTATATAAGAATACAGTTTATTTTCATTTGCGCAACTGTGTTATGAATAAGGCTGTATCAATTTTTCTATTTTTGCCGAAATGGGATACACATTCTATTTTTTGTGTTGAAACGTTACAGATTAATTTCAACATATAACTGGGTTTAGAATAAGAACGCACCATATTTCTATTTTAAGGAAATTGAGCACACAATTTATTTTTTGACTTAAAACATTACAGGCTAATTTGATTTGTACAACTGCGCTATGAATAAGGTTGATACAATTTTATTATTATATATATATATATATATATATATAAGTAGGTTAGGGTGACATACTTTACCTTAAACACGCACATTAGGGGGACGTGAAATTAAAGGGGACATATTCGTGTCCCCTTTGATTTTCGGGCATATTTTGAACAAAATGAGGACTATTTTGAACTCTTTAATAATGACTGAAATATTCTCTATGCTTTAGAGTCCTGCAGTTAGTTTATTGATATATTTTTTTCTAACGGAATCATTGACCTTCAAAAATTTGGAGTATATATTTGTTGAGCGTGGTAAATGAAGTTTAAGGTGACATTTGATTTTTTTAAATAAATGGAAAATTTCAATGAATTTTGAAAATGTCTTATATATTCTATGAAGCCTTCATGTAAGTTCAGTGTTTCATGTGACATCGATATACCTGCTTTAACTTGGTATTCATTTAAATCAATTTACATTTTATATATTAATTTTCAAGGTGATAAAGCTAGAATTCCTTCATTATTTGACTTGGACTATGTCATTTACCGATATATCGTTATAATATATCGTTATAATTAATAAAAACAGGATCTGACATTCAGATCATTTTTTTAAATTTGTGTCCCCTTTTTATGCATATTATACATATAAATCGTGTCCCTTAATTGTGAAAAGCATTCATATAACGCAAATATATCCATTAATTGAAATGCCAGAAAATTGATTATTTATAGTGGCATTAAGGTAAAAAATAACTTCACACATACAAAAAAAGAGCACTACAGAATTGTTATAAACGCAACTACACATGTTAAACACCAAATCAAATATGCTTATATGTAATTAAGTCGGTCAACGGACCAAGAAATGCGCCATGTATAAATCAGTGAACAACTATGACAATAATGCTGAAAACAGCAACTGGAAGGATGGTCACAATGTAGGTGTTTTAAAAACTTTAGACGAAGATTGTAAGTAGTTAACTAGTTACGTGAAATTCTCATATTCATAGATTTCAAATACTGGTAAAAGATGTTGGTAACGACTTAGCGTCAAATCCTGACGTTAAAAACATATTTGTGAAGCCATAAAGGACACAGGTCGCAAAGAGAAAAATGTGTCGTGACTATGTGCAGTCACATTCGAGGTTGGGATTTCTGGTAAATGTCGGCGCATGTCAAACAAAATTTAAAATGTTTTCTTTACACTAGCCGCATATAATTTTTTTTAAATAGATGTTTTAGCAACTCCAAACATGAAGAATATGCAGATTATTGCACGGGGTTGCGCATGGTGTTTGTAGCTAACGATGTTGATTTTAAAGTGCGAACAAGAATGACTGTTTTTACTGAAACCACCTGTCATTTGTCAACTTGAGATACTCATATTCATATAAAAAACATTAGAGAGGTTTTTTTCACCTGCACAAGCGATAACAAAAATTATGTGTTCAGTAGGGGCGTCGTGAACACTGTAAAACGTCCTGCAGGATCGCGATCCCCCTTACATGCTCAAAACAGCTTAAAGTTAAGTCATATCTAATCTGCTAAGTTGGTACATGGAAGCACAACGAAAAATTTAGCAAAAAAATTTGTTTTTTTCTCAACATTTAGCATTTATTTTTTCACGGACAGTACACGTTTCCATTTTATAATTGTTTTTGACCTGAGTCTCAATTTTCTTAGCAAAATGCCTGAATATAGGCTGAAGTTTTCTTAATCATTTCTTAAATTTTATCACTCTATTTACTTTTTGTTGAGACTTTCATTATTAACAGAAGAAAAAAGACTTCTTTTGTTATATTTAAGATAAAACTTTGTTTAGTATAAAGAAACTTGATTCTGTTTTGTTTTTTACAATTATGATGACTTAGAAACTGTAAATTGGAGCTTAAAACGCTGAGGCTGGCGGTTTTCTCAAAATTTTATAAAGATTTATAGGTATTTGGGGATATTTTCTTAGGAAGAAATTTTCTTATAAAACACGTGAATATAACTTGTGACAGGAAATATATCACATCATATTTCAGGTTACGTTTTATTTTAGTTCTTATAATATATACATTTTTATCGTAAAAAAATCTTTCTTCAGTATTTTGATCGGCAGAGTTTCTTCAGTGTCGTCTTTAGAAGATATTAAAATCCAAATGCTTGTCGTTGCAATGGAGCTAAAAAGTATAAAAATCCTTTTTGAATATATACTGCAATTGTTGTAGAGTTTTCTGAATAGAGGTGTAAAATCAGAGATCAAAACAAGCACAGTTGTTTGTTAATTTAGTCACGGTTGATTCCTATGGTATTGTTTTTAAACCCACAAGCTTCATTTTTATAGAACTTAAACCAGTAAGGATAGCTTAAAGCAAAATTATTTTTAATAGGCATGAGATAGAAAAATGAAAAAACCCAGAGCTTGGTGCCTATTTAACAACTATTTTTAACATCCTTTATTGCTAAACAAATGTAAAAGATTTTGCATAAATGATATAGCGCAAGCTTTATCATTTATATCATATATTCATAACAGAATTTCACAATAAAAATAACTTGTAACGTTGAAAATAAAATGTGTGCACTATTTCTGCAAAATAGAAAAAAAGATGCAGCCCTATTCATAACAGAGTTGTACAGAGATAATAACCAGTAACGTTTTATAAGTCAAAAAATAAATTGTGTGCCCCATTTCTGCTAAATAGAAAAAAAGATACAGCCCTATTCAAAACAGAGTGGCACAGAGATAATAACCACTAACGTTATATAAGTCAAAAATTAAATTGTCTGCCCCATTTCTGCTAAATAGAAAAAAAAGATGCAGCCCTATTCATAACAGAGTTGCACAGAGATAATAACCAGTAACGTTTTATAAGTCAAAAAATAAATTGTGCGTCCCATTTCTGCTAAATAGAAAAAAAGATGCAACCCTATTCATAACAGAGTTGCACAGAGATAATAACCAGTAACGTTTTATAAGTCAAAAAAATAAATTGTGTGCCCCATTTCTGCTAAATAAAAAAAAGAGGCAGCCCTATTCATAACAGAGTTGTACAGAGATAATAACCAGTAACGTTTTATAAGTCAAAAAAATAAATTGTGTGCCCCATTTCTGCTAAATAGAAAAAACGATGCAGCCCTATTCATAACAGAGTTGCGCAGGGATAATAACCAGTAAGGTTTTTTAAGTCAAAAAATAAGTTGTGTGCCCCATTTCTGCAAAATATAAAATTGTATCAACCTTATTCATAGCGCAGTTGTACAAATCAAAATAGCCTGTAATGTTTTAAGTCAAAAAATAAATTGTGTGCTCAATTTCCTTAAAATAGAAATATGGTGCGTTCTTATTCTAAAGCCAGTTATATGTTGAAATTCATCTGTAACGTTTCAACACAAAAAATAGAATGTGTATCCCATTTCGGCAAAAATAGAAAAATTGATACAGCTTTGTGAAACAACGTTTAAAAAGAGATACGCCAACCATAAGCAATCCTTTAACACTAAAAAGTACCAAAATAGTACATCTCTTTCTACAGAGTTTTGGAACAAGAAATAACAAGGAAAGAATCCCCGTGTAACTTGGCGAATCATAAAGAAAGTACAGGAATATAAACCGGAAAGAAAAACATGTCCGTTATGCCTAAACGAAAAGTTTGAAATTGCAACATACACAGGGTCGAACTTATTGAATAAACGGAGCGAAATCGTGGCCCAATGCCGTCACAAGAAAAAGTTTTTGCTTTCGTCTTTTGACAGTAAAGATTGACGTGATAAGAAGACATGACAATTAACATTGCACTGTATTGTAATTAACGGATTAGTTTGCTGAGGATTGTTGCCCTTGCAAAAAGTACAAACTAAGGGGCTATTTCTTTCATACCTGAGATTCAAATCTGTATGCTCCAACTGCTCCAAGTGCTCCGGTGACCAAAGAAACAACACAGAACCGAATCCAAGTGCTCCGACATTTTAATATGGTTTAAAAATATAGCTTATATTTTTTGCATAATTTTTGCATAATTAAGAAACCTCGGCTCTTTTTGTAAACAAATATGGCTGTTTCCAAAGCGAAAGTGCTAGCGTTTACATTTGAAGCTGTCCTGTTTGTTTATTTTTCCGCATAATTAAGTTTCGTCTCCCGTGGTTTTTTAATTTATGTAAAGTATTCAAAATGGTTTTTCACTGCAAGAGTTTTACTGGCGAAAAAATGTGCGCCAAAGAAATGGGTATTCGGAGCAAGAAGGCTTTGACCGTAGTAAGTCAAATTATTAGTTCTGAGTGCTCTAAATGCTCCAAGTGAACTGCTCCTCGAGGAGTTCATCCAGATTCGATTCTGAATGCCTCAAATTACCAAAGAAATGGTAATTGGGGCACTTGGAGCATTCAGAACCGATTCTTGTGTGCGAAAGAAATAGCCCCTAATATTCTGTTGTTTTCTTTATACCTGAATATATTTGCTCTACTGCAATGTATCGAGCATTGTGACTTAGAAAAGAAGACTTCGAAAAATAATATATACAACGCCTTTTTACGCCCTTTAAGCACTGAAACGCCATAAAACCGACTCTCTGACATACGCGATAGACGTTAAGTATTGATCGAATTGATCGAAAAAGGGGAATAAATGACAACATAAAATACATTAAAATATTTATCATCAAGGTAGTAATCAAACCAGCAATAAGACAACACAACACCATCATAATGTTTTTTATAGATTGAAAGTTATTAAAGCTTTCTTCATATTTAGCACCAAAATAAAGTTTTCTGCAGATTGGAGGTTATTAAAAAATAACCAAATCAAAATCTTCTTTCTTCATAAATATAATAAAAAATTCAAAAATATAATGAAATGGAACCATGGACAAAATGCCTTCATACAAATCATTGAAAACCCTCGTGTTAATAATACGTTCCACACATCGTGTTACAAACATTAAAATTATGGGCATAGTTGGGATTATTAGTTAAGTAAGGAACATTCTTGCGTAAAAATGTTAACCTACTTTTGGAAAATTTGTAAAAATATGTTACGTTTGATTCGATTCATCATGTTTCAGAAATAATGTACAAAGCATGAATTACAGACAACTAGATTTAAGCAATGAGAAGAACAAGGATATGTATAAAGTTAATCTGTTTTGCTTTAAAATGTTAGCATGACAACTATTAATTTTAACAGATATATACATTGCCAGCATCGTCATAACATATATCAAGAGAAAGTTCATAAGGTTTTTAAAATGACCTTTGAAAAAGACAAACCTGAGAGCCTTCACTACAATGAATAAACCTTAAGACGTCCTCTCGCAAGTTACAATGGGAAGAATAATCGTGATCACTGAGGTGTGGAGCTTGTCGTAGTGAGTGCCTACATTATATTTTCCAATACCGTTAATAAAACCTGAAGGGAATGAATCTACCAAGGTTCTGCAGATAAAACTTGTTTAGGTTTAATAGGTTTCGATTTAGAAATCCCTTTGACGAAAAAGATTTTAAGTTAAAGGTTTGCTTTTTACAAATGGAAGAAGTCTCGTCATTAGTGCTAGAAGTACCACATTGATTAACTAACGTTTGGGCTAATGCAAAAGGAACAACTTTGAGATGATACACACGTTTCCTTTTTCTTTTCTTTTGCTTTGTTATCATAACGTATGACAACCTAGCTTAAAATATTGAGCAGAACGCTTTAACGTAGCTTTACTCAAACTTAAAGAAACTGAAGGGATTAGGTTTAAATTGCCCAGAATGTTTGTCATTATCGCAAAATGAAATAGATACTGGTTGTAAATTTTTATTTGAAGGCAGATGAGGAAAAATCTTCTGATTTAAAACCGTCTTGAATCATAGCTGACCACAATCAGGATAAAAAGTTAAAATATTTCTCTTAAATAAACTGTTATAAGGGCTTATAAGAATAGCTTTATTCTGTATAGCTACAAGATCTGCTGTCTACACAGAGTTACAGAAAAGGATGAATGGCTAGCTAACTGAAAACTTGAAAGTGCTTTCTACACAGGAAAACAAATCTGAAGATTTACATACAGATACAAAAATTGGATGGTTCGAGTATAGAGAATTTTCATGAAGCTCTATACAAGTTATAAAGCTAAATACGGATCCACGTTTGACAGCAACATCATGCTTCCTTCACTTCTTTTCACATCTTCCTAACAATAAAGTAGAACAGTCGCATGACATATTTTATAAAACATATTTCATATTCATCACAGATCTTTGCACTTGACATCGACCGACTTGTGACCAGCAACTGGATTAAAAACTTTCTCGGTATCCACGGCCAAATGTGGATTGCATCTTTTGTGCGTATTTTCCAAGAAAGAAAACCGTGAAGCTGGTCACTTTACAGTTGTCGATGTCCGTCTGTTCTTCTTCACACCAACATTTTCTTGATTATTTGCGCCGGTGCGGTACATAAAACGAAAATTGCATCAATTAATATTAATGACAGTTAAAGTTTGCGATGCTTTCCACGCGACCAAAGACCGAGGCTTGGCCGAGGATACAACACGTGCATTTATACTATTCTCATGCGCATGCGCATAACCCGAAAAGTCGGGTTACATTGTAGTGCAGAATCCGAAAAGAAACTTCGTTCCCGACTTATCGCAGAACGTCGGAAACAGCGCTTCTTTTCACATCTTCCTAACAATAAAGTAGAACAGAAAAAACAACAGTATTGGAGTAACTTGTTATATTGGTAGGAGAGTTAAAAGAGGACCAATTTTTGTTACAATCCTAAATCTTTGCTTACTGGAACTTGATGACCACCTGCCGTGTTTACTTATCATTCTGTCAGTGACGCCGTTATTTGTAGCAGCACTAGCTCCACCTGAGCGTAAAGAATGTAACCCAAAATTTTCCGGTATTTTTTGAATTGTATTCAAATGTTCGTGAAATGTTTTTCTGGCGCTTTCGTAGGATATAGAAAGATGCCCTAACACATTGTGGCCTGTCTTTGTTTTCGCCAAACGACAAATTAAATAAGAATCCGGCTGAAATTTCAAATTAGTCATACACAGATACTTTCGTAACCAGGTTACTGGACATGTGGAATTACCAGTGTGAGCTATGTACACAATATGACCTTCTCTTAGCTGATCCGTTTTAGATTTTTTAACACTAATTTCAAATGAATCTTGTTTATCTTCCAAGTCCTTAACTTTTAAGGCTAATAATTCGCCAATGCGAAAGAATCCTGCGAATCCTAACACGCATAACACTATAAACCTCATGTGCATGAAGTTTGAACTTTCTCCATAATATGCAATTATCTCTTTAATTATGTCCACTGTGAACGGCTCTTTCTTATTGCACGTTTTACCGACTAATCGTTTTGCGCCTGCAAAGGCTAATTTAACAATAGAGTGGTCTGTTGGCGACGAAAAACCTGCATTAATGTGTCCCCAGCGTATTCCACAAAGTGCCGAAATTATTGTACTTATTGAACATCCTTCCATAACCAAGTCGTTAAAATAAATACATACGAAAAATGGGTCGGCAGGACAATGGTTGACCTCAGTATATTTAGAGCTCCAATCTACCCACTTTTGCCAAGCTCTTTTGTATTTAATAATCGTTTCCTTCGCGTAAGCCGCTTGTAAAAGTTGTGGTAAATTTGCTGCTTTCGACTTAAGTGCAGTGTTTTGTATCGCGTCTAGTTTTTCCCAAATACCAACATTGATGTGATCTGTTAAGAATAAAAGAATGTAAATAAGCCTCCTATATATGATTTTTTAGAAAACCTAACCTTTAGTGGTTCTGGCTAATTTAATGCACACGCCCGTCCGGCGATTTAAGACATACGCCCGTCCGGCGGTTACTCACATACGCCCGTCCGGCGATTTAAGACATACGCCCGTTCGGCGGTTGGCGGTTAAGTAATATACATAAGTCTGCTAAGGCTTTTTTCACCCGTGCGGCAGTTGTCCTTGTGTCAAATTCGTTACAGAGAAAATTACAAAAGTTGATTTTTTAATCTGTATTAAATTCCACTAACAAAGCTAAAGATTTAAACTTAGCAAAGCCTTCAAATACGGTTTTACTGGCGGTATAATTATAAAAATAAGGATCTAAGTAATCTTTTACAAATTCGTAAAAATAGATTCCGTTCGGAGTTAACAATGGCCAGAAATATGATGATTGCCACATAGGGACTAATAGAACGCCTCGATAGGGGGGCACAACCAATTAAAATCACCGAACCAATTGTAAGTGAACGCGTTAACACCACGCGAATTCGGTCAAAAATATTTTGAGTTAAAGTTGTTAATTTTCTTATTTATGTCATCGGCGAAACGATCGACTGTAAAAATGCCAAACTTCTGTTGAATGTAATTAAATGATTCGTAATCTATCCCCCAGTTGTCGGAATCAATTATTTTTGATAAAAAATCTGCTTTGTTATTTGCCTCCCTCGGGATCCATGACGATTGTAATTTGATATTATAAATCATTGAAGCATCAAAAATTTCTAAAGCGAGTTTTTGTAAATGCGGTCTCCTGCTGCCTACTTCTATAATTCGAGTGACATTAACATTATCGGAAAACCATTGAACTGATTCATTTTTTACACGTGGGCCTACTGCTTGCAGAATAAGTTTAACAGCTAAAAGTTCCCGGTAAGTAGAACTTGTACGTCTTTCTTCCGCAGTAAAATTTCCCCTGGCGATAATATCTCCCAACCGTTGCACAACATAACCCCCATAACCACTGTCACTGGCGTCGGAGTAAATAACCTTGGTTGTTAAGGTGTTCTTTTTTATTTGATAACCGTTTGTGTTGAAGAGGTTTCTGTACCAAAAAAGAAGATCTGACTTTAAAAATTCATCCAACGTTTCTAATTTTTGCCAAGTTATACGAGATTCTATAAAGCGGTACATGTGCCTTGTAAAAAGTCTTGTTAAAGGGCCAATAGCTAAAGTCATTGAGATAATTCGTCCGGCAATTTTTGAGATAAATTTTGCGCTTACACGATCGCTGTTTAATGCTAATTTCACAAGTGAGAAAAGTTTACTTAGTTTTTCAGATGGAACGTAAAATTTGCTGGTGCGGGTATCGATGTTAAAGCCGAGCCATTTTCCAGTTTTACAAGGCTCAAACTTTGATTTTTCTAGATTAATGGTGAGTCCTGCTTTTGCTAAATCGTTTTGAATAATCGCAGAATGCTTTTTTGTTGTCTCTAATAATTTTGAACCAAAAATACCATCATCTAAATACATAGTACATCTTATACCGTCTTTTCGCCATTTTGTTAACAAAGGTCTTGTCAGCTTTGTAAACGCGTAACAAGCGCTAGCCAGACCGAATGGTAAAACGAGAAATTGATAATATTTGACCGTGTTATCTGGAAAAGTCCAGGAAAATCGTAAATACTTTCGATCATGCTCATGAATTGGAATGTGATGGTAGCCGTGTTTTAAATCAAACGTTGATAAGTAATAATCTGTTTCAAGATGCTGTGATACGATTTTTAAATCTTCGTATTTAAATTTTGGAAAAGTTAAGTAATCGTTCACATGTCTTAAATCTAAAACCAATCGTAATTTATTTCCTTCTGCTACTGTAAGCGGATTGCAACAATATGGAACGTTGGAAACCTCTTCGATACAACCGTCTTTTAAAAGTTGCTTAATACTATGCGCTACAAACTCTTTATGTTTTAGACTCGAGGCATTGTTCTTAGCGGCAAACGATGGCGGTTGAAGGTTAAAAGGTAGGCGATAGCCATGCTTTATCATACTTAAAACGAAAGGTGACGTATCAAGCTCATCCTGCCAGAATCTTAAATTTTGTTGAAAGAATTACATTAAATTAAAAACGTGTTAAACTCAAAAAGTAGATTCGAAAACTAAAATTGTTTGTCTCTTTTCAATTCGTTATGAGTGACTTGTGGTACCATCGTATTGTTGCTTCGTGAAAAAGGACAACGTGCGGAATAATGACCCAGTCTACCACAGCCCCAGCATACAATGTTTTTGCTTAGGCGAGGACTTTCTCTTGTTCCAGAATACCTTGGGCCAAAATACGTTTGAAATTGGGATGCTGGTCTACTACGATCAAAGTTCATTCGTTGGGGAAAAGTGCGTTGCTTTAATTTTCTACGCTTTTCGCTTTTAGCATTGGCTGAACGGATTGCTCGATTTATAAGTTTTTCGTCTTCTGAATCAGACGCTAAGTCGTCACTTAAATATTCATTAACCGTTGCCCAATCTTCTCTGTCTGCCAACTTAATGAGTTTAATACGTTTCTCAACTAAGGTCTTACCTTCAGACAACAATTTTTGCGCTTTTTCGATGTCCTTATCCGCCAAACTGTCCGCTGCCTTGTCGAATTTGTCCATAACGTTTTGGCAAAAGTTAAATTGGTGTTGATTTCCTTTGCCTTTTAGATTGACGCTGGCCAATTTCTTTTGAGATTCCAACGCTTTATCAATCTTTGACTGTTGGCTGTCTAAGAAACGTGAAGCAATTGTTTCAGCAACAGAGGTAGCAGCTGCCAATGTTTGCTCTTGGTGACGTTGAAGTGTATCTTCCACCAGCTGTTGGATACGTGTATCGAGTTCTTCAGGATTCGACATGCTGTTTATAGTTTGCGATGCTTTCCACGCGACCAAAGACCGAGGCTTGGCCGAGGATACAACACGTGCATTTATACTATTCTCATGCGCATGCGCATAACCCGAAAAGTCGGGTTACATTGTAGTGCAGAATCCGAAAAGAAACTTCGTTCCCGACTTATCGCAGAACGTCGGAAACAGCGCCTTCACAACTCCGCTAGC
Source organism: Hydractinia echinata (assembly GCA_030067915.1). Classification (NCBI taxonomy): domain Eukaryota; kingdom Metazoa; phylum Cnidaria; class Hydrozoa; order Anthoathecata; family Hydractiniidae; genus Hydractinia; species Hydractinia echinata. The sequence goes on from JASGCC010000028.1 coordinate 2,593,761, forward strand.
CTTGTTTTTTTTTGACTTTCTTGCGTATGTTCTATAGCCATATATGGAGCGAATTTTTAACCTCTCTGCGAAATTTACTAGCCAATAGGATGCGTCCAAAATGACCATAAATGGAAGACACAAGACCGTACATAGGCATAATTTTCGCAGGTAATCCTGCGAAAAAGACTATCTGCGAAACAAAGTAGAGATTCAACACCTCAGCCCGCAAAACAAAGTGGATACTGCTAAATCCTGCGAAAACGACGTGCGAAGCGAGAAGCTTGTGTGCGCCGCCCGGGAAAAGATTTGTACCGCATGCACAATTGGTGCGCCCATCCATGTGTTGGCGGTGGCGGTGGAAAAAACGACGTGTTGAAATGAAAAAAGTAGGGTCAGTCGATCGCAGAGCCTGACTGACGCTAGCTACGCCCCTGGTTCCGTTGTTCAAGTTGAAATAGTTTACTATTTTCATGTTACTCTGAATTGTTATTGATAATCCACAGTCCTTAAATGTTTTTTGGATGCCTTTCTTAATTTTTTCTAATTGCGGTCCACTTTTCTTCTTAAACACGGCCAATCCATCGTCTCTATACAAACCAATGTCGGTTTTTTCATATTTCCTTGCTACAAGATTTAGTATATACGTTCCTACGAGTTCGCAAGTTTCAGCTCCATCATATGCGCCCATTGTAACGTCAAAAAGACCACTATTTGATTTTATCCATGTATCATCACCATTAAATAGTAAAGATTTTTTTGAATGTTTTATGATTTCTTCATCCTTTTTAGAGATTTTAACAATTGTTTTGGCGAATGTTAATGCTTTGTTTAGTATTATTTCGTTTATAGAAGGATAAAAATCTTTGACGTCAAACATTAAGAATTTGTGTTTTTCTTTATTTTCGATCTTGTTGAACCATTTTATAACATCTTCTGTACTTTTCCATTGATTTACCTGTAAAGCTTTCACCAATTTCTTGTTTATAGTTTCAAGGATTTCTTTGCTCATACGTCCAAGTTCGTTTTTCGCCGGATTAATTAACCGTACAGTTGGGTTATTTTCAAAATTCTCTTTGTGATCTTTTAGAGTAATAAAACAGTTATTTTTAGAATTTACTTGTAATCTATCTATAACATTGTCGCCTTTTAAAATAACTTTACCTTTGTTTATAACCTGCTTGTGAATATTGCTGTTTGTTTTTTTATAAGCTGATGTAATAGAATTTGTAATTAATTTATTATAGTCTTCCTTGGAAAGTTTATACATGTTTGACGTTTTATCTGCTGATGTTATTGTTTTGTTTGACTTACGGATTTTCTTCAAATCATTGTTTAGTTTATCTTGGAAGTTGTTATGTACGTACTGGAACTTGACGTTTCTGATCATTTCTATTAAATCGTTTTCAAAAGGTATCAATTCTTTAACTTGTGGCGGGCATTTTAAAGTTTTTAGTCCATATGTATTAGTTTTTATGCTGTCGTCTACTTCAGATTTCTTTGTTTCCAAAAATATAGCTTTCCAACGCATTCGTTTTATTAACAATTCGACTTTTTCCGTGAGTTGCATTAAGTAACTTCTTTTTGATGATATTGGTATATTTTTAGTCGAGTAATTGAGGTTGATTTTCTCCATTTCTTGGGATAATAAAACAAAGTGCTCAACAATTAAGGATAATACTTATACTTACTTATACTTAAGAATATCTATAACAACCAGATAACAGGAAAAACAGTGACTAGAATGAAACATATTATATTTGGAATAAGAACCTTCACAATAACCTGTCAATCCAAACAGAAAAAATGTATACCGCAGAAAAAAGTTGTCAAGGAAGAAATATTGCAGATTAAGGTTATAAAACATAACATATTAAGAAAACAAGTATATATATTCATTAAAAACATAACATCTAGCAATTGTTTTATTGTGCAATTTCACACACCACAAACAAAGACCATGTAAAACCAAATTCTTCTTGAAGTTGCAAAATATATATTGATGCAGCAATTTGAACGGTCTGGTCGATGAGGGCAAGAAGCATTGGCAAGATTATATTATACTGGACATAATATCAGCACTAGGTGTTTGAAACAAAATAACATTAATGAGTTTTTGGTGATGATATAACGCTCTTTACAATGTAATTTTTCTGAAAGCTTATTTGTGCAATACGACAGAAAATCTTTAATTGTCTTTCACATTTACGGCAGTATTAGTTTGCATAATTGTGATATTTGAGGTTCCAATACTTCCGAAAACTGTTTTAAGTTTGTTTCAGCCAGCAGCCTACATACTTCAACACACCCACCATAAACTTTATGTGTTGCGATATTTTCTTTCTCATTGCCTAAAAACAAAATGTTATATATGTTATAGTTCTTGTATATATTTATTTTTATTTATACAGCTAGCTATACTTTATTCCCTAATTTATTTCCATTAATTTTTCAATACTTTAACTAGTATTTTGTCCCAAGAGTTTGTTAAAAGATATCTCTTGACACGTGTGGCATTTTATGAAAAATTGGTTGTCATTGTTGTGTTTGTGCATCTTTAAGCCAACAGCATCTAGCCAGTTAGTCAGCATACACACTACATAGTTGCATCTGTACGAAGTTTTTCTTTACTTTTTAGCATATGAAAACAAAAATAAAATTTTCAGTTTTTTTAAAATGAAGTATTGTGTCCCAACAAAAGGTGAGAGTACCTGTTACTTTCGTTCGCAGGACAGGATGTTCGTCGCACTATTCCATTTGAGTTGTCAGCTGCCTCTTTCACCATCAGTGAGGAAACAAAAGAAATGTTTAAAAAATTTTAACAGCTTTGATAAATTTGTAAACGATGCAAGGAAGTCAAAAATAACGTGTATATAAATATTTTCTTCATAAACAAGTAACCAGAAAAATCTTCGTAATGCTCACCGCCATATTTGTTGTTGATAAAAAAATGCAGTGCTTGCAAAAAAACGTCTGCATTAATTATCTTTTTAACATAATTTAAAAGACCGTGCACGCAATCTCATTGGTTGATTAAGTCTGTTGTACCAGGGCCTCGTACGCGTTTCATCCTCATATAAAAAAAAAGCTAAAGGCCCTGGAATCGAGGTTGGTCCTGGCGTAAACCTTTTGTCGATCCACAAGTCAAGAATGTCCATAAAATAATCTTTAAACAAGTTTTTTGCCGTTTAAGTTCGGAATCCACGCGAAACAAGAATTCTCAAGATCGAAGCACCCACGCTGTACAATTTCTTCTGTGGATGCAGGCATTAGTACCACCTAGTGTTTAAACGAAACCGATTTTCAAATCGAAGTTTTGTCTTTCAGTTATTTTGTCGAGATATTTCCTGTTTCGCCCTGTTTTAGCTTTTCTGTCGTCCAAAAAATAGCGCATCAGTTCTTCTGGAAGACGAGTCAGCCTTGCGAAAATGCGCTTTGCTCAATCCATAAACGTGACCCTTGAGGAACAAAGGCGGCCAAAAAGGCGCTTGCAATAACGCATGTTATTCAGTTATTTGGTTAGGCGTCGAGCAGCAAAATGTCATATTTTGCCTATACTTCTCCTAGCAACGGGAAACCATGGCAATCAATCAATGAAATTTTTGACTTAATTTTGTCGTACCGTCACATACTATGATATCCTCATCAAGTATCTTCAGAAAAGACAATCCTCTGCGATATAGTTTTTTTTCTAGGGGTACCACCTTAAAGCCGGTTTCCGGTGTTCATATTTTTTGCACTATTTAGGCATAATATGGACAAAATTTTCCCGATTTTCTCATTTTTGTGTTATTTTCATGACTGTGATCAGGAAAAGTCGAGAAGAAAGGAAAAAAAAATTTCATCGATCGGACTTGAATCCGTGCGTTCTACGGAACCACTGTTTCCGTTTTGGGCAATTGGTTAAGCCCTAAGGGCTTACACTATTGTACACAGTTTTTTGGACAGGATGTTGGTACTCACTCCCAGGCGAATCCGAATTATCGAAGAGAACAGTTATTTAGGTTATGAAAGTAGTGCTAGTCATAGAACACTGATTTGCGCATTCTCCCAAATTGCTCCGCTTTTCTGCTTAAGGTGGTTCTCCTAGAAAAAATTTCTAAATTTCAAGAATTGTCATTTAGCTGTTTTCTGACAGCAAATTCATCTTAGAATACCGTGGCAAGAGCTAGTGTAGGGAGTCAGTATAACCAGACTTTTCCAAAAAACACGGTCAAACTCTCATAAAAAATAACATACAGAATTAGACTTGTGACGTCACAGCTTTTCATCACAAAAATCCGACGCGCGACAAAAATCCGACGCGCGACAAAAATCCAACGCGCGACAAAAATCCGCTGACAATCAGCAAAAAATCAATGCATGCGCAGTAATGTGACCAATATGTTGAATAGGGGAAATTCCCAAATTGCTTGGCAAACACCGGACGTTGTTGAAATCTGTATATAATAAATGAGTTGGTTTAAAAATTTTTTGGACCATTTCAAAACGCAGGACATATACAATTGGGTGGTTGAAGAGTATCCCTACCAGCTCAAGCATGTGCCGGATCAATTCAAGACGGAGTACATGTGCAACAAGGCTGTTGAAGAGGATTTCTATATGTTCGAGTATGTGCCAGATCAATTAAAGACGCAAGACATGTGCAACAAGGTTGTTGAAGAGGATTTCGATATGTTCGAGCATGTGCCAGACCAGTTCAAGACGCAAGACATGTGCAACGAAGCTGTTGAAGAGTATCCCGACCTGTTCGAGTATGTGCCGGATCAATTCAAAACGCGATACATGTGCAATTGGGTGTTTGAAGAGGATCCCTACCAGCTCGAATATGTCCCGGATCAATTCAAGACGGAGGGTATGTGTATCGGAGCTGTTGAAGAGGATCCCGACATGCTAAGGTATGTACCAGATCGGTTCAAGACGCAGGACATGTACAACAAGGTTGTTGAATGGTATCCCTATACACTCGAGTATGCCCCCGACCAGTTCAAGACGCGAGACATGTGCAACAAAGCCCTTAAAGAGGATCCCTGTTTGTTCGGGCACGTGCCGGATCAATTCAAGACGGAGGACATGTGCATCAGAGCCTCCGAAGATGAGCCTGAACTACTCGATGCCTATCGCCAGAGGAAAGCCCATAAGGCTAGAATTAAGGAGGATCTGCTTCCATTAGCCTGGCATCCAGATAGAGTCATAGATTGGTGTTTTTCAGAAAATGACAAGGAAAATCTTGAAAAATTGTGTCAATCAAAATTCGAGATGCTGGGAAATGTCGTAGGCCTAATATTTATCGTTGGGGTTGGTCTCTCTCTACCACTTAGGGCATTTGCATTAATGGAAGAGTCTATGGAGAATGAACGATCAATTAAAAATCTGGAGGAGCGTGTGCGTGATTTAGAAGAATAGCTAAAATAACAGGTTATCTTATAGCTCCTCAGAGCCATGAGATAAATGGAACAATACTGCAATGACTGCGAACGTATGCTTGACGAGTATGATAGGTGTAGCTGCGGACGGAGGCTTATAATAAAGGCTAAAATGCAGTGCTGGTACTGCTACAAGGAGTATGTCACATATAACGGGGGTAGTTTCGCATGTGCGAGAAACGATAGAAGCAATTCTCGGACCTTGTTTAAAATTCAATAAAGGATGCTGAAATTTGAGAATGAGCTTGTCAACCCCAGAAATTTCTACAGTTTTGCGTATACTTTTACTGACATCAATGACATTAACGTAGATTATCTGACGGTGTCAGATCCCGTCCCTGCCAACGGGGGCAAGGATAATCGTTACACTGTAGGGTATCATACACGGGACCTCATAGTAGCCCTGAGGATAAAGACAACTGAAGTCTGGTCTAATGGAGTCAGTCAATACAATACCAGTGCAGTACCAGCGATGAGTCTTGATTTCGAAGAGTACCCTGATTTTATCTAAAAATATCATCAAATTTGGGCTAAAATCGAGGAGTTGATATCTCAAAACTTGACGACGGAGCCGGTGAAAAAAGGGAGGTATATCAACGCCAAGCTCAAATACTACAACGACGCAATCACAACTAACTTCCATGGCCAACCAGTACGCTATAATGAGCCCTGCAAACTTAGTGGTGTGCTGGCGATATCATCCGTATACATTCAAGGTAGCAACTACTACCCTCAGGTACATGTTGTGGAATGTAGGTATAAAAACCTGAATAAATGGTTATTATAGAAACCACTGTTTTGTAACCCATACAAGGTTACAAAACATACTAAGGCTTGTAAACAGGTGGGGGATGTAGATACTGCTTGCATACTGTACAGATTGAAGTTTTTTTAAGATGTCGTTTCTGCCTTCCTCCCAACCTTTCGCAACTAACTGAGCACGCTCTCGTTCATTGATGGAGTCAACAATACGTTTAAAGCGTTGTCTCATCTGTTCTTTTAACAACATATACTTTTGCTTCTCTTGCATAATGAGACTAAACACGTAGTCGCTGATAACCCCATTTTCTACCGCTTTTGAGATAAGATCAACGATGGAATTCAGCTTTGATTCCGCGAGTAGCCTTATATTCTCGTGTTCTTCGATTTGACACCAAGCCTTTTTCCAGCGTTCCTCAAGCCAGCTTGCCCGATCCCTACGGCAATCGTAATCCCACCCATTGCGATACAAAGTGGGACACCAAGACCTGAGGCTAACTCCCCAATTCCGACACCCGAGGTGATAATGCTAATGCTCAGCAATCCATGATCGCAGAATCGGACCCAGGTCCCGTGCATCTTGAACTTTTTTGCGAGTCTGTCCCGCTCTTTAATTTCACTTCGTAGATATTTTTCAATCTCTCCGATCTTGTCAAGTCTATATTTTTGACTTTCATCCTGCATAGTATCGTCCTCAGGCGCACTTGGTAAATTCGGATATAATTTGGTTACATCCATTTATTCTATGAGCAAATGCATCGTAATTCCAGTGAACGAAACATTTTTGTCGTGGTGAAATTCGTCCGTCAACATGAACTCGAGGCGATCCGTAGAACCCTTCAAGGACATGTAAATTGGCGTATCAAAACTCCAGGTCAGCATATCTCCCCAGGCATTTAACTCTTTGGTGGGAAGCATAGCGAGAATTTTAGACTTTTTACCATCAAGTAGGGCGTCATTTTCGTCCAACTGAGGGCAAACAAGTCGTAGCCGAATATAGACGTCGGTCTTGTAGAACGAATCATAGTCGCCCTTTGTGTAATACTTACCACCAGTCGGAGCAGGTGGGCCCAGGAGCTCTTGCAATTGTCTGTTAATCACCACTGTGTACCCGTCGCTGACACGGAGCATGCAGAGTCCATTTTTTAGGACAAATAGTTTGATCTTATCCTGTGCCTGACTGTTGACGATAGTTGCCAGAGCCTCGATTTTATATAGGCCGTTCATAATCTCGATTCGAGTAACCCTCTGATCAGGCCCCATCTTACGGATAGTGAGGTCGTTGTCGCTGTAAATGTTAAGCCACATGGGCCGGATACTTATCGATTTCAGGGCAATTCTCGTGTCCTGTCCCAGGTAATGTTCAAACAGTGTGGGTTTTTCAATATCGGTAATGTAGAGTTGCTTCATCCTTTCTTCTAAGAAAGGATGAACATATATTCGAACAACACAAAAGCAAAGTACAAGTCAAACAGGGGCGAATGGCCTCTTGGTGTAACAAACCTGGAACACCAGGACCTGTACGTGTCTACAGAATCACATATTTCCATGGTATTCCCCGAGTTTACCAAATACTCCATCAAAATTCCAACAAATTTGCTGAATGATCCTGTTAGAGTTGGATGGACGGGGCAAGCATTGGATTACTGGAACATTCAGGTTAATTTCGCAACACATTGCGCAACAACAGCCCTGGGCATATCAGCAAAACACATGACAGGGTCCGTACCACTCGTCAACTCAACCTTCAAATTTCATGTATACTACCACATGCGTCGTATCCTTACCAGAATGAAGGTACCCATGCCTTATGACGATGGGTTTGCCCAGTACAAAAATCCCTACTCAACCTCTGGATACCCGCAAGTGTGTCGTGAGTACGGTGCCACCCCCAATAGTCTGTACAAATTTAAGGCGCTAATGTCGTCACTCACCAACGGTTCATGGTGGCCTCAAGTTGATGGTGACTGTACAAAATTCATCCTACCAACAATTCAAGACCTGACGTCGGAAGGCCTTACCAAGCTAAGCGAAAGTATTCGCGTCTACGTGGTCTTGTTGCTTGGATCGCAGGCGGGGGCCAAGGCATCCCCACTCAGTTCTGGTGCGGACAATTACACAGCCAGGCAAATTCTGTTACAAAAATTTGAAAGTATGGTGCGGCGTGAAGAGAATGTAGGGCAAGATATAACACAATTTCAGAAAGTGCTGCAATATGCAAGAACGCCGGTTAATTTTGCTGTTATACCCAGCGTGTACATGTTACCCTCAGATATGCTCTTGCGTATAGGTAAAATTGAGGGGTACAACAACAACATCTTAATTGCACATGTAAACGTTGGGGCCCAGGTTGAAGTGAATAATGTGAAGCCTATTGTGAAGCATACGGAGCGGGCTATCAAATCATCCCCTAGGCATACTATGCCCCCTAGGTATACTACACCTCCTAAACATACTACACCTCCTAGGCATACTATACCTCCTAAGCATACTACACCTCCTAAGCATACTACACCTCCTAGGCATACTACACCTCCTATACATACTACATGTCCTAAGCATACTACACCTGAGCACATAGAACCCCCACAACAGCACGAGGATACCAAGGCCGCATTGATCACGACAGGGGTAGGCCTCATCATTGCCTACATCTGGCTTAAAAAATAGGTCTAATGTATTTGATGAAACATATTAGACTTTTCTCTTTCCAACGTAGACCACAATAAACCCAACGGCGGCCGCGATTGCCATGTACAGATGCTTGGCTGCATATTCGATAATCTTTGCAGCTACCCTAAAAAAGAACGAGACAACCGTGCCAATAATACCAGGAAGGGCAGCACCTGCCTTATCTGCCAGGTATTTCAGAAATTTTCCCAATCTTTCCAGCTGCTTCTCTACAAACCCTTTTCCTGCGGCACTTCCTCCTGCACCCGTTGCGGCACTTCCTCCTGTAACTGCGAGTACGATGGTGGAAATCAGTAGACCAACAGCTGAGATGATACTCGCTATGGTCAGACCCTGGTCCTTGAAGAGGATCTTGAGCTTTTCAAGTAGGGATGTGTCATCCCCGGCGATTTTCATCAGCGTCGCCTTGATGGCCTTCAGCTGACTATGGATGCTGGACGATAATAGGCCGTGTACTTCTCGCGTGGCCTCTACCTTATCCTCCAGATTTTCAATCTCTTCCCTAACCTTTGCTATTTCCCTATCGAGGGTAGCCCTTTGTCCCTCGGTTGCCCCGGACTTCTGTGCCTCGAGTTGTTTCACCTTAGCCTCTGCCTTGTTGATATCACTAGCATATAGGATCATCTTGCTTTTCAAGTTCTTTAAATTACCTCTTACTGTTTGAAGTTCGAGGTTAAGCCCCCTTCTTTCACGTTCGGTGATACCTTTATCACCACCAAACGAAGTATCTTCAATAAGGCTTTCCGTCTCGTCTAGAACATTCCCGACAAATTCCATCATTTCAATATCATCACCCTTCTCCCCGAGCTTCTCATCGAGGTGGTCGAACTTTTGCAGGAGTGTCTGGGCCCTTACTTTACTACCTTTGTTGGGTGTAGTATAGTCGGTAAAACCCAGGGCTCGCACCGTTTCTGCCTTCAATTTCTTTATTATCTCTCCGGCAGCTCGCAGCTCACCCTTCTCTTTTGTAATGGCCTCCGTAATATCTACATCTTTGAAAAAAAGACGATTCCCTTCTATTCTAAACTCATCGTAGGGTATCGCATTAGGCGGCCCCAGCCTCTTCCTAAGATGTTCGTACAGATCGTCGACCTTTGATTTTAGTATTTCTCCCCTCTGCCTTATTGTGGTGCCTCCCGGAGCGCCCTGTTGTTCTCCCGGCCTTGGCACTGGAGGCCTTGGTGTTGCTGGAGGATCTTCAGGCCTGTCATCTGGAAGGTCTTCCTCCGGTGTGAAATCGTGTTCATATGCTGGGTTCGTTGGCATTTTATTTTTAAAAATCCCCAATAAATAAATGAGTGCATTTGGAATTAAACTCGATCCTCACCAGGAGCTTAAAACGATGTCGGGTATTAAAGGGAAGAGGCAGCGCGTCAAGGTAAGTCACGCACCTTCCACAATCAACCAGAATGAGGACCTCTATGTTGATGTACCAAACCTTGGGCAGAACGATGTTATCTTTCCCGGGAGTATCAAACTGTTGTTCAACCTGGAACTTACGGGGACCAACACGAAACGCACCCTTGTCAGCAACATAAGGAAAAGTCTAGTTCGAGATCTACGTATCACCTTGAACGGCAAGGAGGTGCAAAACATTAACGACTATGGACCCCTCCCAATCTGCCGGGATCTCTGACTACCTAAGTTTGATCGGGAAAACAACTTGATTTTAGAGGGTATTAACCCTAATGACGGTACCATCAGGGCCCTACAGGTAAAGGCTACTGACCATGTAGGCACCGACGAAGAAAAAGCCATTGCTGCCGCGTATGGGAACACCTTTTGCGTCCCCCTCGGTAAAATGTTCGAACTGACGAGAGACTTGCCGTACTATTAGGCCGGGCTGTATGACAGATTGCAGTTTGTCCTACATTTTGCCTCACATAGCGACGTTATCAAAGACGGAGGTACAGCCGCCTCAGGGTCTACCACAGCAAAGCCTGCCGACGCTACCTACAAGATAACAAACATAGCCTTGGAATTTGACAAGGTCAACCACGAGGGTCTCGCGAGTGCTATGATTTCACGTTATAGCCGCCTCGCGTTACCCTATGAACGGATACTTCGAAGCAAGGTGGTAACCCTTAAAAAATCAGATACCAGCTATAATTTACAAGTTGATACTCCAGCCAAGTCTCTAAAGGGTTGCTTGTTGCCGTTTGTGGATCCTACACTAACTAAGGCTTACTCTGGTGCTAACGAGGTGTTCTACAACCCTAAAATCGAGAGGGTATCCATCACTGTGGCGGGGGAACCCAATGAGCTCTACTCACATGCCATGCTTCCAAAAGACCACCTCGAACAGATCGTGAACCTCTTCGGCAGCCATGATTCGAACGTCACAATTGGGCAATTTCTAACAGAACGATACGCCTTGTTTATCGATTTCCGAACTTCCCCCGACCCTAGTCTGCATGGATCTGGAAGACCCTTACAACGACTGAGTGACGGCATCACGCTCCACATGACGAAGAAAGCCGACGGGACGGGAGATATCCACTGCTATGTGGACCTCCTGCAAGATGCCCAGCTAAACATCCTAGATGGTAGGTTTCACTCTGTAGAGTATTAGTGACCACAATTTGTGTTTGTCCTAGGGGCAAATACAAATCAATATGGAAAACAAGAGCTGCTCAATATGTAAAAAGTGTTACCCCTCGACAATTTTAGGATCAGGGGGAATGGTCAAACAAAAAGTTGCATAGTTTGCTTGGATAAAAAGAAACAGCGGCGTGCCAAAAACAAGTGCCCCCATGGTAGGCGGAGGGATCAGTGTAAAGACTGTAGGGGGAGTCAAATCTGCGAGCCTAAAAGACAGAGGGCTTGCTGCAAAGAGTGTAGGGGGGAGTCAAATCTGCGAACATGAAAGGGTGAGGTCTCAATGTAAGGACTGTAAGGGGAGTCAAATCTGCGAACATGAAAGGCGGAGAGCCCAGTGCAAAGAATGCAAGGGGAGTCAAATCTGCGAACATGAAAGGGTGAGGTCCCGCTGTAAGGACTGTAAGGAGAGTCAAATCTGCGAACATGAAAGGCGGAGAGTCTATTGCAAAGAGTGTAAGGGTGTTGGTATCTGCGAGCATGAAAGACAGAGAGACTATTGCAAAGAATGCAAGGGGAGTCAAATCTGCGAACATGAAAGGTTGAGGTCTCCCTGTAAGGACTGTAAGGGGAGTCAAATCTGCGAACATGAAAGGCGGAGAGTCTATTGCAAAGAGTGTAAGGGTGGTGGTATCTGCGAGCATGAAAGACAGAGAGACTATTGCAAAGAATGCAAGGGGAGTCAAATCTGCGAACATGAAAGGGTGAGGTCTCACTGTAAGGACTGTAGGGGGAGTCAAATCTGCGAACATGAAAGGCGGAGAGTCTATTGCAAAGAGTGTAAGGGTGGTGGTATCTGCGAGCATGAAAGACAGAGAGACTATTGCAAAGAATGCAAGGGGAGTCAAATCTGCGAACATGAAAGGGTGAGGTCTCGCTGTAAGGACTGTAAGGGGAGTCAAATCTGCGAACATGAAAGGCGGAGAGTCTATTGCAAAGAGTGTAAGGGTGGTTGTATCTGCGAGCATGAAAGGGTGAAGTATCGCTGTAAGGATTGTTAGCTTACCAAACAATAAATTGCAACCTTGGCAATCATGGCAGGGGGAGCACTCATTAACGCATTAGCCTTCAGTGGTACCAACTTCCTCTTCAATAGGCTTTCAGGGCATGGTGAGGCAGAACGCAAAAGACATGACGAGGCGATGGAAAAACTACAGAGCGCTCAAGCACAGTGGGTACAAGACCGACAGGCTAAAATCGACTGGTTCAACAAACAACGAGAATTGCAAATACAGGGCGGTAAGAGCCTTCGGGAGCTGGAAGATGACATGTACAAGTACTACATTGCATCAAAGCCCCCAAAATTGTCTGATTATTACACACCCTCCAAAAAACAACAAGATGGTGAGCTCACCTTCATTGTTGGCTCCTTGACCCTTCTGGGGTTTGTGGCCTACAGGTATTTGTAAGAACGTTTTTGACATGTAATAAACATGTCAAAAGCATCACATATCGTTACTGAGGAGGAGGCGGAAAAATTAAGTAAAATTTACTACACTCCGGAACATCTCTGGACTGGACGCAAAGCTATCGGATTGCTCGCGAAGCAGAGTAACCTATCCAAAAAGAAGGTCACTTACTGGCTGTCTCGTCAGCTGCTCTGGCTCCGGCATATCAAAGGTCCAAAACGTATCGATTATCCCCATTTCACAATTACAACACCCAACGAGATGCATCAATTTGATATCTTGTACATGCCTCATGACAAGCTGTATGGTAGCACGTACAAGTATAGTATCTCACGGGCATCGACGTGGCTTCAAGGTACAAGGTAGCGAGGCCTCTACGTACCAAAAAGGCCAGCGAAGTCGCGGACATGATCAAGGACATTTATAAAGCAGGACCTCTTCGATACCCCAAGATTTTTCAGTGTGACAATGGTAGTGAATTCAAATCAAATGTAACAAAATTGTTAGAGGACAAGGGGGTGGAGATTAAACGGGCCACCACCAAATATCACCATACTTTCGCGGCCTTTGTAGAGAGCTATAACAAGGTACTCGCGGAATGACTCTTTAAACCTCAAGATGCGCAAGAGTTGGTCTCTGAGGAGACTAGTAGCATCTGGGTCAAACACCTGTACACTATCGTCAAAAGTCTCAACAACACAAAGACTGCCATAATTAATATGAAACCTAACAGGGCGATCAAGCTTGAGGAGGTACCACTTGCGAGGGGGCAACAATACTCCGAGGAAAAACCCTTACCTGAGGATGGTTTATATCTCTATCTGCTACAGCCAGGAGAAGAGCATGGTGATTCGAAAAGACGCGCAACTGACGCCGTTTGGAACAAACATACTTACAGGTTGGATCGTATTGTAGCGTACTATTTGAAAGACGGGCCTGATCGTAGCTTCGTGTCGGAAGAGTTGATGCTGATCCCAGAGGATGTTCAGGTACCTCCAGAGGATGTTAAGGCTTGGTAATAGTTCTTCAGGCGTTCATCTAGATTCTCATCCCAATTTTCGTCATTCGGATCTCGCAGATAATCCAAAGGATGTAGTGTATAGAACGGGTACCCATAGACGATGCCTTTGATAACATTGGGTTCATTTTCCAAATCAATATCAACTAAGCGTCTATCTTGTATAGGAAACTTGAGTATGTCGCCTATTGTTTCTATATTAGCGAAATCCGACAGCTTCAACTCGTTATCTTTGATGACCTCGTAACAGATTGCACCATAGTTGTTCCTAGCCTTTTGAACGATATGGAGCCCTAGGCGTTTTATATCCTTCTCTAACTTTTTTTCTTTTTTTTTTCTTGCGAATGTTGCCCATGCTTTTTTCCCTGACGCTACCCTGCCTAAAAGCTCTGCGTCATTGGGGTGCTCAAACCCCTCGTAGTATAGTCCATCTCGAAACCTAAAATTTTCCAAACATGTTGGGCAATAACCAGTCTCTGACTTTGCCCTGATACAACATTGTAGTACAGCTACATCGATCTTATTGTAATCATTTGTAAATTGATTTTTATGTACATATGCTTCCATATTTTGATATTTCAATAACTTTTAGCATGGGGCCAAACGGGTCTAAAATGCCTATTTTCCAAAGTGTCCCTACACTTTGGAAAAAACTGTCGCCTATTCCCCGAGCTCAAAGAGACTTTGATGAGTATAATGTTCACCAAGCCTAAAATGTCTAACACGCTCCGGGTTGACTTCGATACAGCCGCGTTCTCGAAGCCAGTTGTAGTGCACGATTGCATTCGCCGTTTCTGCTAGCACCACAATCTCACTTTTAGGATAGTCAAAAAGTTTGTTTCGAATCTTTTGTGCCTCGTACTCTTGTTGACCACAGATCGCCACATATGGAAAGGGGTCGTTGTTGTTCTTTTGGATCACAGCCATACCGTTATCTTTTTGAGGGTCTTCGAAGTAAGGCACGGCACGTGGCTGTAATGTGTCTACTTGGTCCCGGAGCTCCTCAAGCTCGTCCCCCAACACCATGAGTTGCTTATCTCTGTCGTCTAGATCATCCTCGAGGAGCGCTAGGGCCTTAATTTCATCCTGCAATTTTTCCACTCCTTTTCGAGCTAGCCATTTTGTAAAAGCTACGGCCTTGGGTTTTTTTGATTTGGCAACTATCTCCAGGGCACCATCTAATGTGACGAAGACGTCATGCGGATTTTCCCTCCTCCTAGCATACCTGACCTGGGGAGGGTGGCACCATTACCATTCCTTCCTACAATTTCTTGCCTTGTTATAGTTTCTTCGGCCAAATATTGAAAATTGCACTTGATATCAGCAATTCCTAGAAACCTCCCTAGGTCGGCACGTTTAAAAAGAGGCTGATGTTGTTCATTGAATAGAGTCTCGATGGCTCCTGCTGGTATTGCGTTGAACATGGTAAGTTGCGACGACATTTTAATATACTAAGGTTCAGCCAGAGGTTTTTACCCCCAAGTGGTAATTTTACTACTCACAGGGGTGGGAAAATTAGTGCCTCTCTAGTCCTCTAGTGCTGGAACACCCAAGTGATAGAGGTCGTCTCGAGTAAGGTCGATAAGCCTGAAGTGACACCCGCAACGCTCCACATGCCCATCCTCTTCAAATCGATTAAAGGCGTGCATGTTGTTGGGATTATCAATGACGACAATCTCTTCGGATTTTGGGTAGTTGTCTTTGAACCATCTCCCTTTGGTGGGAAGAATACGTCTTTGAACACGCGCACAGTAGTACGGAAGATGATGATACTCGTCGTCGTCCCGCGTGGTATGCTTGCGATAGATCATGATCATGTTGTCTTCCATATTTTGTTTTTTGATATGGTTTTGAATTTTCGTAGAGCTCAAGCAGCATGTGACGAAGATATCGTGCCAATTTTGACCTTCCTTGAGGGTAGGGTGTTCACTGCCTAATATAGCGATAAATTTTGTTAATGATGTGAAAAATAGAGAAGTCTGGAACATCAGGGTTATATTGTATAAAGGTGCATCCCAAGGCTTGCTCGATATGTTTTTGTCTCTTTACCTCGTAGCCTATATCTCTATCAGCATGTCCAAATTCATCACATTCGACAGCTAATCTATACTTTGGGAAGTACATGTCGATCCTATATCCGTCAACAATGAATTGATGTCTCATATCTTCACACTTAAACACTTGGAAAATGCAAGCTAGCGTATCCTGTTCCTTGGAGAGACATATGCTGCCTTCGACAGTTATCCCAAGCCGTTTTGCTATTTCCACAGCTTCTGGCTTACCACATCGTGCTAAAAAACATCGAAAACCTGGTTCTGTCAGCAAAACCGTGTTTGGTTGAAGGTTAACATCGGCGTCGCCTATCCGCAATTTATATTTCTTAGGAACATGTCGCTGAATGGCTTTTACTCCCGCTCCTCGCTTATATCCTGCGGCTCTCCAAACATCGGAGGCTACGATACATTGACCTTTATCCTCGACATAAAATAATCGGATTTGTTTTCCTTGGAAATAATCAACCGCTGTAAGAGACATCTTTTCCCTTATAGGATAGAATTGGATTTTTTGCATGGTCACTCGAAAATTTTCCAACTCCTAGGATGTTCCAGCCTTACGTACAGGCATGCATGTTTGGCATTTTTCAACTCAGTTTTGATCCCCCCCCCAATCGGATATCAAGCTAGTCTCTTCATCGATCATCTTCATATCAGACTGTTCATGGGGATACCAGACAAATAGTTGCATCTTCTGTCTTCGAAGGTTCTTGGGTAAAGCAGTATAAGACTGCGTTAAGAGCCACAAACTATGCTTGCGATGCCTACCTGAAATAGCAAGCTCAAGCAGGGATTGTCTCCGCTTGTCGAGGCTCTTGTCAGCTATACAGTCGTCAACGACAAACAACGTCTCTTCGCCCGCCAGCAACGATGGAAATTTTTTAACCCATTCGAAAAGTTCATCCTTGGGGTTTATCAGGAACACATAGTCGTCCTTCCAAAGTGAGTCTCTCTCAAGGTAGGTGCTATTCCATTGTATATTAGGACATAGTATGACTATGTTGCAGTAGTGTTTTTTATACTCGTTTTCAAGCAGGTCCAGGACACGTTGCGTCTTGCCGCAAGACGTAGGACCAGAGAAGATAGCCGTGTGTGGTTCCTTGACAACGTCTAGCATTTATATTAAACGTCCTGTTTTTTTCTGGATTTTTGGGATAGTGGAAAGGCAATCGACACAAATCCACGCGCCACCGTGGTTGTTGACAAGATTCCCCGTACAGACGGGGCAGTAGGTGGTCTTGTATACGAAGGGTAGAGGATCAAACGATATCTTACCCTCTAGGTACCGCAATACTTTGCGATATCTCTCGACGAGGCGCGCCTTTCCTGGGAGACTAGGCAGGGTCCGCGGTAAAAGAAGGGTATCTTGATTGGTGTTTTTAAAAGCTCAATGTACCGAGGTACAATTTCGTGGGAAAACAAGGTGAAGAGACGTAGGTAATTTTCGTCCTGTTGAGACACCCTAATTTCCTTATCAATTCTGGCTACATCTATCATTTATTGTTTCGGAACGATGCTTGCCGGGATCCAACCCTTGGAGACAGCCATCTCACGAGAAGCCCGGCCTCCTGCGAAATAAGCCGTCATCTTCATGACGTCGCTCATGTCCATCTTTGCAGACGGGCGTGAAATGCCCAGGAATTTCTTACCTGCGAGCGCATATGCAAAGGTAAAACTGAGATCGACGACAGTCTCATATAGCATGTCCAAAATTTCCTTCTCTTTGGGAGTTATGTTGCTTGTTGCTTTTGTAGTCATTTATTTAATGCATTTTGAAAATATCAATTTGAGGTTTATCCTTTTGTTGGACCTCGGGATGAATCGCGGGCTTGTGAGGTTCTACCTCATTTTTACCTCCAAACTTATACCAGACCCCAACCCCCAGTGCGAGCACAGCAAGCGTCCCTACATCGTAAAGGTAGACATTTGACTGTACGGAACTGTTCCCAGAAGAGGTTTTGACTCTAGGTTCTACTGTACCCTCTTGTTGATTCATTTCTTCCTTCCTTTTCTTCATCAGTGCTGCCAATTTGTGACCCTGCGCAACCCTCCCCGGATGCTTTACCGGTCTTGTGAGGACTTTCTCTTCTTGTCTCTGTTCTTCAGTCATTTGTTATAAGTCTTATGACTTATAAGAAATTTTAATGTAGGCCCTCAAGGATCTTTCTCGCTGGTCTCCGCCCCCTCCTGTTTTTTGCTCATATGCCGGGCCGTGTGGCCTACCACCCAGATGGGCGCCAAGCACCTGCCAATTGCACAGTACACGAGGATCCCAAAGTCTGCCATGGCATCTCTGATAATTGGGTCCTCCTCGATATCTTGGCGGAGGCCTTCAGCACTATCAATATCCACGAAGTTTCCAACCATGTTTACATACAGGTTGACCACGTGAGTAGTTAATGCTTTGGTCGTCTTTTCCCCCTTCTCTTGGATTTCTCGTTGAACATAGTCGGTATGTACCTTTTCGATAGCTTCATCAGGAGCCTTGTCAACAAAGCCTTCTGTACATTTCTTCGACAGGAGATGCCCCTTGCCTTTGCGCAGGGCTTCCTTTAAAACTTGGCGGTTATCGATAGGTTTTTCGACATGTTCAAAATTTTCTGCGGAGTCGAATACTTGTGTACGCTCTGACATCTTTATTAATAACTTTTTGTGACGAAAAAAACAAAACACGATCAGGGCATAAGGTAAAATTACAGCGATTAGTAGACACACTTCCATTTAGTTATTCAAAAATGCTTACAGGCAATTAAAAAACAATCGGAGAGGTATGTACCCCGTCGTCATGTACAACTCTTTTGTCATAAAAGGCCGGGAGACCGAGCTTGTTTTGTTCAAATCATACCCTGATTGTGCATCCGAAAACCTACTTTTTTGGCCATGTCTATACCACCCTTTAGCGCACTCATGTACCTAGACCAAGTCACGGCATTTTGCTTCTTTGACATGCCCTTACACAAAAATTTCGTACCTTCCTTACCTTCGACGAAATAGCACTTGGCCGTCGTGGCGATCATTCTAAACCCTATGAATTCAAGTTTGAATAACCCTCCCGTTCGACTCGAGCATTTATCGGTGAAGAGCCAGTTTTTCACGTCCTTGTCGTACTCGTCAAGCAGTTCGGGGCGAACGGCATTTCTTAACTCTTCCCCAGAGATGGCAAAATAGGCACTGTCAGTGTCCATGTAAATATACTCAAAATCTCTACGATCCACATACTTATCGAGAAAATCGTAGTAAAACTCCAACATGCGAAGTTTAGCTAACTGATACACAGTAATACCACACTGGTAGGCCCTGTCGATGCTGCACTTGTGTTTGCCTTTTCTGAGCTCGTACGCATCTCCGATCTCTTCAAGATCTTCTAGGTACGGGCTTCGCAGGGCTGAATCAACCTCTTTTTCATTCCCGGTGGACGTAGTATCTGCGTGTCTCGCTAGGTCTTCAATCATCTTGCCGTAGAAGCTGTTCCCTTTTAACTTTGCTGTATCCCCCGCAATACGCTTGTCGGGTTCTTTATCAGCCTGTCGTCGTGCATCGGCAATCTCTTCGGGAAACCATGCAAATGGCTTACCTCGAGTGTACTTGAGGAATTGGTAAAAAGCACTCACTTTTAGCCCATGGTCAAGGTACACTTTTAGTACCGGGGTATACAGTAGGATTTTTTTAAATTTTAGTAAACCTAAAAGCTTACGCGTACCCGGAACACGCTTGCGACCCGTAGTTTTCAAGTACTCGTGCATATGCTCGGGGATTTGATCGTCAGGTATCTCCTTCACGACAAACAGTGGGGCCATTTCGCTGAATTTGTCACGCAGATCTTCAGGTACCTCGATATCAACTTGGGCAAATCCAAAGAGCGATTCATCTCGCACACCTCGCGCCAGCAGCTCGATATTGTTTTCCGATGTTGGTGCAGCCACTTTGTTTAGCTGTTCCTTCCCACAAGGAAAGTCTTGCATCAGGGTACTCGGGTAGAGAATGTTTGCGTCGTACCCCAGAATGGTCTTACACGCGTGTGGCTCCTCGTACACGTGAGATCTGATACCCGTCACGTCTCTTTCGTGGTACCTACAGAATACGATCGCGGGCCCGCCCACCATCCCCGTCCGCAAGAGCTCGTAGGGCTCATTCCTCGTACATTTTCACATGCTTTCTGTACCTGTTTACAATTCTTACAACCCTTGGCACAGCAAGAGTCCTCGCACCTGTGCCTGCAGGGGTCTCCGGGAGCGTATAGCTCCAGCTTGGGGCTCAGTCGTAGAGATTTGTTTAAAACGTGGCGCATCGAGACACCTGGGATACTTACCGCATCCTTCAAAATGTCTATCTCGTCGGTATAATACTGACGCCTCGTCTTTTCCACAGCCTCAATGAATGGTTCCACATCGGCTAGGTTGTACTCCCGCAGCCAGTCCATCATGGTGACACAGCCCCGCCTGTAAAACTCGGCGCGGAATGTTTCGTACTCTTCAGGAGATAGTGGGTTTTTCCCACTTAGCCTGTTGTAGAAATCTTCGTGCGCGACAGGCCCAGCATGGTCCAACTTACCGTGATCCGTCAACCACTCGAATGGAAACACAAGCTTCTCAAGCCTACATGCTAAAGATTTGCACCAGTCGTCATAACTCATGCCTGGGGCGAGGAAGTTTTTAATATCTAAAAACTTAAACTTTGGGGTGGTGAGAAACATGTAGGTGTTGTCTTTCTTAGCTACCCTAATCTTGGCATCCTGTGTAATTTCTTCAACAAAATACCGCTTGATCAAGTTGATGACGTACTTCCCACTGTTGAAACCAATTACAGATACTTGGTTTACCCACTCATTCCATACATCCTGGTTCTTTTTGGAACGCATCTCGAAATCGTCGGGCTTGCCATACATTCTCTCAACTTCTTCCATAATGAGGGCATGCCTCTTTTCCAGCTGCTCCACAAACAGTTTAACCAACATTTTAGGATCCTTGTGCTCAATGAATGTTGAGCGGCTATTTAACATACTATCGGCAATACCAACACTTACAGGAACATGTCTTGAAAGATATGTGAGATCGGATGTTTGCCGGTAATTTAAGGGTTCGAGGAGGGCTTCAAAATCAAAGGCAATGTAGTGGGGGTAAGGTCTGAATTCTTTCTTAAAGTACCTGTTAATTTTGGGGGGTTTCACACATTCCCAAGTTGTGACGAGGTTGTAACCCTGTTCCCGTATCATCCTTTCCTTGGACAGAGTTGCACCGTACCGAATCTTGTCCGCTTTGGTTCTCTCAGGCTGACAGGGACAACCGTGCCATTTACAACCGTTGTATTCATAGACGGTCTTTGTGATAGGCTCATAGCCATCAACTTTCCACTCCTTTTTACCCTCGCGGATAACGCGTTCACCACCATGACCACATAGGGCATGATGAATATGCCTTCTGGTTTGCTTCGACATGTATTCAATCCATCTGGATGCATCGTAGCTAAGCCCCTCATCGTAAAAGACCTTCTCCGCCTTGCTAGGAATACGCTTCACCTTCCCACCCTTGTAAATGATTGTCGTCTAGACGCCCTCGCATTCATTTCCTTTATGCCGTGATAGGTTGCAGGCTTTGTAGCCGCATACCTCACATTCCCAGTGTTTGCTCAGCCTGTCTAAATCCTTGATGTAAAAACAGTGGCCGTCGAACATACCAAGATTTATGTGGTCTAAACCTTCTTTGTGCTGTTTTTGACCATAAACAAGTCGCCATGGTGCTTTTTCAGAGTTTGTTTTAGGTTCGAAGACTCTGATGTTGATCTTGAATTTTTTCGCAACTCTTTCAAGATCCATCAGCCTTGTAGGGCGCACGCCCGTACATTTAAGTCTAGGGTCCTCGTAGTAATCTCGGGCTAAGGTGAGGGCTGGCCTTGTTAGAAACTCTGTCCCTCGTATTACGTTAGCCCTTTCTCCTACAGCTAGACACCTCCAAAAGCATAAGTTGTCCGTTCTGGCATCTTTGATAACCATGGCGTAGATGCACTTCTTATCTCGCAACCATTTTGAGAGAGGGCCGCATCCCAGAAGAGGTTCACGCGTGCTTATCACCTTGATCTGTATGTGATCAAAAATGATCTTCCCTTCATAGGCCCCTGGTGTCACGGTGGTTCTAGCGGGCGGTAAATAAGCCTTAGTCCAAAATTCAACATCCTCCAAATCTAGACGCTTCAGTTCACATTCTTCAATGAAGGTTTCGATTTCCGCTATACTTGATAGCGACCTCAATGTGCTCTTGGTTTTGTGATATTCGGACACACCACCCCCGCCTTGGTAAATATTACAGCTGAAACTATACACAACCTTAACACGCATTTCTAAGTGTGGTGTAATTTTTTGTATAATAGCATCTTTTAGACTTTGATTTAAATGGTTGTTAAACCTCCATGTTTTGATCCTTTTCACATCCTCCACCATATTATCATATTCATCAAAAATATGTCGAATGTCTTGGATCCCTTCCGGGTCCGTGGTATGCTTCTTCTCCCTAGGGAACATGTGCTTGAGGTCTTCAATCCCTTGATATTCGTCTTGTATGTCCTCCTGTGCTTCCTGTTCGACCTCATCGTGAAGCGTTGTCCCTCTCGAAATTTGTTCCTTTGCCTTGTTGTAGTAGAAGGCAACGGTATCCCGCACGTCCTTCAATCGATCGGTAAGAGCGTCGCGGGTTGCTGCCACTGGTGTCCACACGCTGCTATATAGTTTGCTGATTGCATTCTTAACCAACTCATTTATTATATACAGATTTCAACAACGTCCGGTGTTTGCCAAGCAATTTGGGAATTTCCCTTACCCTACAACTTGGTCACATTACTGCGCATGCGTTGATTTTTTTGCTGATTATTAGCGGATTTTTATGGGGGTTTCGGATTTTTGTCGCGCGTCGGATTTTTGTGATGAACAGCTGTGACGTCACAAGTCTTATTCTGTATGTTATTTTTTATGAGAGTTTGACCGTGTTTTTTGGAAAAGTTATACTGACTCCCTACACTAGCTGCAAGTAGTGCTTATCACAAATTTAGGGTTTTACTGCGCATTCTGCCACTTTTTCCAACCAACCGCAAATATAAGTGCATAGCAACGCCCATAGCAACCATTTTCGCATTTTTAGACAGCTTTCTTGCCCCTCCGTCGATGTTTAATTCCTTGCAATAGCTAGATGATACTTTAGGGCCTCCTAATACAATATATGACAGTTCTGAATATTAAAGGTGGTGTTCCACAAGCATTCAGAAAGCTGCCTTAACGACGCACCCTCCGAAGTGAACTCGTCACAGTTTACTCGAAGACTTAAGACTTAAGGTATTTGGTGCTTTTCAGGTAGAAATAGTGCTGGCGTACACCTTTTGTCGATCCACAAGTCAAGAATGTCCATAAAATAATCTTTAAACAAGTTTTTTGCCGTTTAAGTTCGGAATCCACGCGAAACAAGAATTCTAAAGATCGAAGCACCCACGCTGTACAATTTCTTCTGTGGATGCAGGCATTAGTACCACCTAGTGTTTAAACGAAACCGATTTTCAAATCGAAGTTTTGTCTTTCAGTTATTTTGTCGAGATATTGCCTGTTTCGCCCTGTTTTAGCTTTTCTGTCGTCCAAAAAATACCGCATCAGTTCTCTGGAAGACGAGTCAGCCGGTACAAAGACGTTTAAAAGACGCAGCCGCCGACGTCTAAAAAACGTCTAAAATTGGTCTAATATGTCCGCTTTTAAGACGTTTTTTGCAAGACGTCTTTTAGACGTCGAAGGAAAGACGTTTTTTAGACATCTTGCCTAGACCTTTTTAAGACGTCTTGCCGTAGACCTGTTTCAGACGTCTAAAAAGCGGACAAAATAGACGTGATTTAGATGCTTTTTAGACGTCTTTCTCAGACGTTTTGAGGACGTCTTGTTGGAGACCTGTTTAAGACGTCTTTCTAAAAGGTTTGAAAGACGTGTAATTGCAGACATTTTATGCCGTACACGTTTTTATATGTCATGGCACAGTGTGCGTATTTTAAACATTAAAACTTAATTCTGTTATAAGGATTTAAAATTTATTCCCTTATCACTGGGAAAAGATCTTTCTTACTTACTTCGCTTAAAAAATACCCTGTCCAGTTTTCAACGCGGGGACGATAATAAGTCTGATTTATTTACAACAATTTATTCCATTATAAACAATGTCATTCGCAACAATAAATAATTTCACAACAATAATTTAATAACAATTTTTGATGTACAATTCCTATATTTTCCTACCACAAATGAGGAGAAAAGTAAGAAAAAACACACATTTTCTTCCAACATTTAGAAAGAAAATGTTCTAAAGAACCTGTCAACGTACTTCGAGTTGTTGTTGTTTCTTTTTTGGCGAGTTAAAAAACAAGGACGGTGTAAAATACTCGATTGGGTGTGGCATGTAGTCAAAAAAAAATTTGTGAAGAAAGTATAAATCCGTTCCGTACTTGCTTCAATAAACTTTCTGCGAAGTGTTATTTAGAAAATAAAGCACACAGCTATAGCTTTTATAAATCAATTTTACAAGATAATCCGATGAAATAAATCTAAAACGGTGTTTAAAAATCTGGGTACTAATAAATAAATAAATAACTATACAAATGCACACTAATTGTTTTTCCGACCCATTCCACCTTTGGCGCTGGGAGCATTTTTTAATTTTACAGCAACAACTTGCCGCACAAGTTTTTCATTTGTGCCGTATTTTTCTTTCACGGCATCTATTACAACAAATAATTTATTAAGTCCAACATCAGATATCTTTAATGTAAGACCATAATTGCAAATCAATGTTAAAATAAATTAGTAACGCTTACCAATAATCAATTTGAAAATAACTCTTTCTTCAAGTGCCGTCTTCCCATCATTTCCTTTCAAATTGCACTTTCCCATAAAGTTTGTATTAAATACTCTAATAAAAATAAGAAAGTTAAGAATTAGAATGTAATAGAAAGATAAATGAAATCATTTGTTTTTTAAATCGAAGGCATATAGATATTTAATATTAAAGTTACCTTTCCATAATTAATTTTGTCGCTTCCCTGTAATCATTCCCGCCAATTTGTTTGAACTGACACACCTTGAGTTACAAATAAAACAGTATATGTATAAGATAAATAGACCTTTAAAACAGTGCAAGCCTAAATGAAGCTGGTAATGAGTTTACGACTAACTTAGATCTTCTTTCTTTTTTATATGTAAAATCAGACGTAAACAATTTTGAAGTGTTAATACCATCGTTTTCTTTTCTTCTTCCGTAATATTTTTGACTTCATTTAGTTGCTCAACTGTGTCAATGGTGGAGATGGTTAAACGTGGAGCATCATTAAAAATTGGTTGCTGGATAAGCTTTTGGTCCAGCTTAACTAACATCTTCATTATTTTCGATTGTCTGTCTATTACTGTTTTTATCATGTCGAAATGTACAATAAAGAATATTCCAGGATCTTTATAAAAATCAGGAACACTAAAGGCTTTCGGGAATTACAGTTCATTATGGATTGTTTAAAATGTGAAAATTGATCTCCATTGATTATATAAACCTAAAAATATTTTTGAAGAACAGAAATGAAGCACACTTCACATCTTACCTTCCAATCTATCTATTCTTGCTACTTCATCCGTCTTTTCGCTGCAGGGTGTTGATTCAACATCACTAAAAATTGCACGGTAATTTGTTTAAGAATAACAGAAAAATTGGCATACCTAAGTTTATAAATACGTTTGTTCACTTACCTATTAGTATCTAATTGACTAGCAGAGTTCCTACAAAAACAATGATAACAATTTGATTCATCTTTTCAATGTACGAATAACAATATAAAATTAAACATAAGCTTTTGCAAATATACCTGGATTGTATAAACTTTCTTTTCAGTGAAATACTTGGTGGTGATGACAATTGTGGTGGTGGTGGAGGTGGAGAGTCTGGTAATGATGGCAGCCTATATTATGAAATATTAAAGTCGTACATTAGAGGACTCTGTAATAATAATTTCTGCTCCTTTACAATGGTAAATAATGATTTGTTTAAAAACAGTAGTGACAAAATTTTGCCTTCGTACCTTTCATTCAAATACAAATTGATGGGTGATACCAATTTTGAAGACGTTTTCTCTTCCACTAAACAAAATAAATAATATTATACAAAAGAAAAAAAAAATGATATGCCAAATAGCTTTTTTGAAATTTCGAGAAATATAATTCTGTAAATTTATACCTTTTTAACATACAATGTCATCTTCACTCTCTACACTACTCCCTATGTTTTGACAAATATCTTCTTCACCTAATTCAATGAAAATACTTTTTAATAATTAGCACTCAGTCAGTATTTTATAAAACAATACTGTGTAATGCAATATATCAATTTGTATTTTGCGTAAATATGTTTTAAATTTCCTTGTTTCCAAGATGTTCATGTCCCTGGGACTTGAGGTTTAGGATCTTATATTGATACTTATAATACCATCTGCATTACCTAGTATCAAATCAACCACCGACTTATTAACATAGAATTGAACAACACTTACAATGTGGGAAATTGTACTAAAATCTCTACATACCAGTGAATAAAATTTTCGACACAGGTATTTCAAGAATTGTCATTTAGCTGTTTTCTGACAGCAAATTCATCTTAGAATACCGTGGCAAGTAGTGATTATGACAAATTTAGGTTTTTATTGCGCATTCTGCCACTTTTTCTAACCAACCGCAAATATAAGCTCATAGCAACGCCCATAGCAACCATTTTCGCATTTTTAGACAGCTTTCTTGCCCCTCCGTCGATGTTTAATTCCTTGCAATAGCTAGATGATACTTTGGGGGCCTCCTTAGACAATGTTAAATGTGGTGTTCCACAAGCATTCAGAAATCTGTTTTAACGACGCACCCTCCGAAGTGAACTCGTCAGAGTTTATTCGTCATCAATTAGACTTAAGACTTAGGCATTCGGTGCTTTTCAGGTCGAAATAGTGCTGGCGTACACCTTTTGTCGATCCACAACTCAAGAATGTCCATAAAATAATCTTTAAACAAGATTTTTGCCGTTTAAGTTCGGAATCCACGCGAAACAAGAAATCTCAAGATCGAAGCACCCACGCTGTACAATTTCTTCTGTGGATGCAGGCATTAGTACCACCTAGTGTTTAAACGAAACCGATTTTCAAATCGAAGTTTTGTTTTTGAGTTATTTTGTCGAGATATTGCCTGTTTCGCCCTGTTTTAGCTTTTCTGTCGTCCAAAAAATACCGCATCAGTTCTCTGGAAGACGAGTCAGCCGGCACAAAGACTTTTAAAAGACGCAGCCGCCGACGTCTAAAAAACGTCTAAAATTAGTCTAATATGTCCGCTTTTAAGACGTTTTTTGCAAGACGTCTTTTAGACGTCGAAGGAAAGACGTTTTTTAGATATCTTGCCTAGACGTTTTTAAGACGTCTTGCCGTAGACCTGTTTCAGCCGTCTAAAAAGCGGACAAAATAGACGTGATTTAGATGCTTTTTAGACGTCTTTCTCAGACGTTTTGAAGACGTCTTGTTGTAGACTTGTTTAAGACGTCTTTCTACAAGGTTTGAAAGACGTGTTATTGCAGACATTTTATGCCGTACACGTTTTTATATGTCATGGCACAGTGTGCGTATTTTAAACATTAAAACTTAATTCTGTTATAAGGATTTAAAATTTATTCCCTTATCACTGGCCAAAGATCTTTCTTACTTACTTCGCTTAAAAAATACCCTGTCCAGTTTTCAACGCGGGGACGATAATAAGTCTGATTTATTTACAACAATTTATTCCATTATAAACAATGTCATTCGCAACAATAAATAATTTCACAACAATAATTTAATAACAATTTTTGATGTACAATTCCTATATTTTCCTACCACAAATGAGGAGAAAAGTAAGAAAAAACACACATTTTCTTCCAACATTTAGAAAGAAAATGTTCTAAAGAACCTGTCAACGTACCTCCAGTTGTTGTTGCCTCTTTTTTGGCGAGTTAAAAAACAAGGACGGTGTAAAATACTCGATTGGGTGTGACATGTAGTCAAACAATTTTTTGTGAAGAAAGTATAAATCCGTTCCGTACTTTAATATCGGGAAAATAGGTTAAATAAGAACACGTGTTTACAATATATCTCTGTTTATCTCTTTCTACCTATTCACTATCATAACTCTCGTGTCATCAAAATCGTCCCTGTTCTTCTGCCCAAGTCCTCTCCATCGTCGATGTCTTTACGACATTACATCTTCCCCTTCGCTAGACGATATGCACGTAGTCCGTATCTAAATGTAACAAAACAACAGCAGGCAACGTTCATATAAAATGTCAGGGGTTTTGACTGCTGAACTAACTTTCTTTAACATAATGTCTTATATGGTCCTAATATTTACACATGGATAGTGTTCAGTATTTCCTCCACTGGTGAACTGGTCTTCTTGATCTGGTGGGATAAATTTTGCGATTTTGGTTGGGCGGTGTATAGTTTCTGAATGGAGGTTTGTTTGCGGGTTGCGATACTGGAAGTTGTGGCTCTATGGCGATGTCTTCCTCCTCCTTTACAATGATAGGAGTAGGTGCAGTTGTCGGGATACTTTTAAAATGAGAAATATTTCTTGTGATGTTGGATGAGTCAATTTCCGATTGAGCGGTAACCATTGTGTCATTTATTTTCGTAACTCTGTAGGGTTGTATGCTGTAAGGAGTGGAAAGCTTATTGTACTTCAGTTGCTTGACAATGACACGGTATCCGACACATAACGATGGTTCTTTCGTATGTCGACGTTCATCTGCGTACTGTTTGTTCTTTATTTTGGCCGCTTTGTCATTGGCAGTGCCTATTTGTTGCTGGTTTTCGTATGTTAGTTTGTTGTCTATTGATGGTATTGAGTAACTAATTTTTCTATTGAACATCAGTTCTGAAGGGGCAACTTTGGTGGTACTATGAGGTGTGGAGCGGTAAGCAAATAAGAATCTATAAACTTCTTCCCTCCAATCCTTGTGTTCTAGTTTAGCTGTCCTCATTATTTTATTAAGCGGTTGCATAAATCGTTCTGCTTCTGCGTTTGCCTGTGGCCATAGTGGAGTGATGCGTCTGTGTTTTATTCCACTTTGTTTGAAGTAAGATTTGATTTTCTGCGAGCTGAATGGTGGGCCATTATCGGAGATAACGTTGCGTGGATTACCGTATGTGCTGAACATTCTATCTAAACAAGGTATCAGTGTTTCAGCTTTGGTACTCTTGAGAAATTCCACCTCTGGAAACTTAGATCTTTGGTCGATCATGACAAATAGGTAGTGTCCTGTGGGAAATGGTCCAAGAAAATCAATGTTCAAAGTTTCCCAAACTTGTTCTGGTATATCCATTATTCTGATAGGCGCATCTGCTCTTGTTGGTGTAACAGCTTGGCATGGAATGCAGTTTGAAATTTTCTTTTCAACCATATCGTCTATTCCTTGAAAATAAACTTTCGATCTGAGTAACTCTTTTGTTTTCTGAACACCTTGGTGTCCTTGATGAGCTAATGTAACAGCAATGTTATGGTAGCATTTTGGTAAGATAATGCGTCTTTGTTTTAAGACAATGTCTTTGTTGTTCGATACGGTGAGTTCGTGTTTGAACTTGCGGTAATGCTTCAGCTCGTCTAGTTCTTTGCTACTTAAATCAGGGTAGTTAGTCGGTTTGTCTAGTAGGTGCCAGTTGTTCTTTTCTATAATACTGGCTAGATGTTGACATATTTTATCTTGTGAAGTTTGTGTTTTAATATCGTCTAGGGTAATCGCTTTTGGACATGCATATGTGACTGTAAAGTTTACATATTCTTCTATACCGTTGCTTTTTTTGTCGTCGCTGAAGGTGTGAGGGTGTCTGCTAGCGTAATCTGATATGTTTTCTGCACTCTTTACATGTTTTATTGTGAAGTTGTAACCTTGAAGTCGAAGTGTTAGTCGCTCGATTCGCAGAGGTATCGTGGATTTTGGGTTATTTAAGAGATTGACTAATGCTTTATGGTCGTTGAATATGGTGAACTCTCTACCGATTAAGTACAAGCGATTTTTTTCGCATCCGTAAACGATGCTTAAACATTCTCTTTCGATTTGTGCATATTTCATTTCAGTTTCTGTGAGGGATTTGGATGAATAAGATATAACCTTAACATCATCTTTACCCTTGCTTTTCTGCAACAATACGGCGGATATACCATATGGGCTAGCGTCTGTAAACATAAATGTCTCTTTGTTTTCATCAAAATATGCTAAGCAGGATTCACTACTCAAAGCGCTTTTCAAAGTAGCAAAGGCATGTTCACATTCGGATGTCCATTTCCATTCGGCTTTCTCTTTGATCAATTGTCTAAGTGGATAAGTTATTGTACTGTAGTCCAGTATGTATGTTTGCATGTAGTTGGTGAGTCCCAAAAAGCTTCGAAGTGACTTGACATCTTCGGGTTGAGGCATGTTTGTAATGGTTTCAATTTTCTTTGGGCTTGGTTTCATACCTTCTTCTGAGAAGATATGCCCAAAAAATTCTAAATTGCTTTTGCAGAATACACATTTTTCCAGGTTCAATGTGAGTCCTTTCTCTTCGAAACGTTTTAACACCTTGTTTAAAGTAACGTCGTGCTCTTCTTGAGATTTTGCGAATATAAATAAATCGTCCGCAATATTTTCAACTCCATTGATGTCTGCTATTAAGGATCTAAGCACATGTTGCATTTCTTCCGACGCGGAGTTCACGCCAAAAATCAGGCGGGTGTAACGTTTTATTCGAGTTTCGGATTGGAAAGCGGTGATAGGTCGTGAATCTTCGGATAATTCCAGTTGATGAAAAGCACTTCGCATGTCTAACTTGGTAAATACTTTTGAGCCACTTAGCTTGATTTTTAAATCCTCTACGGTGGGGGTTGGATATCTTGTTCGGTTAATAGCCTTGTTTGCTTCTCTCATATCGAGACAAATTCGTACTCCTCCCTCGGGTTTGGGAACAATAACTAGCGGATTTAACCATGGCGTCGCTTCGTTTGTGACATCTTCTATTATGCCTGCTTTCTCCATTTTGGCGATTTCTGCATTGACTCGCTTTCGTAAAGCAAAAGGTATGCGTCTTTCTTTTTGCGCTACTGGGGGTACGTTGTTATCTATGTGAAGATGCACTTGATAGTCCTTCAGTTTTCCGATTTTCTCACTGAACACGGTATCTTTATAACTTTCTAAAACTCTGCGGAGGTGTGTTGGAATGTTTTCTTTTGATTTTAGTTTATCAGGTGCTTTGTAGTTTGGCTGCATGCTTCGCTGATTTTGTAAAGAAAAAACTTGTTTTTTTATCAAAATGACGTCAAGATCAACTGCTGTTCGACCTGATAATAGGTTTCTATGGGAAGTGTCGATCACGAAAAATGGCGCGTTAATCATTTTAGAGGTGGTTTCTACTAAGAGGTTAATGCGTCCTAAAACTTTCAAATTTGAAGTGTCACCTCCGTACGTT
Organism: Hydractinia echinata; assembly: GCA_030067915.1. Classification (NCBI taxonomy): domain Eukaryota; kingdom Metazoa; phylum Cnidaria; class Hydrozoa; order Anthoathecata; family Hydractiniidae; genus Hydractinia; species Hydractinia echinata. Next base: position 2,625,199 of record JASGCC010000028.1, read on the forward strand.
ACGACGCTTGTTTTTGTTTTGAGTAGATTTAATTTTTTTGGAAGGCGTTCGTTTAACTGATTGAAAGTACGCAATGTGAGAATGTTAATGCTAGCTCCTGTATCGACTAGAAAATTTACTTTTACTCCTTCTAATTTAACAACAGTATTGAAATCAGAATTTTTCTTACTATTCTTATAACTGTGGTTACTGTTACTTGTGTTTTCTGTGCTATCGAATGGAGAATTCACAACATCAGACGAATAAGACACAGTACTAATCATAGGATGTTCACAATCATACAAAGTTTGGATAGAAAATAACATTTCATCATCACTTTCAGCTTCAAGGGTATTTTGCATAGCAGAAAAATCGTGTAACGGCGAATGAGTAACGTTATTCAAGGGCTGTCTTGATTGGTAAAAAGATCCCCTCCCCAGACGTGCTCGGGTGTTTTGATGTCGATATGTTTTGGTTCTACAACATTTTGAAAAGTGACCCTGGTTTCCACATGCGTTACAAATTTGGTTTTCAGCAGGGCATCTGTTTTGATGGGGAAATGGTCCATCACAACGATAACATTTAGCATTTTGAGGTCGGCCTCTTTTACTCATTCCTCGTTGGTTTAAAGAATGTGGCTTACCTCGGCGGTCGGTGTAAACCGACCGCAATTCGTTGATTCGCTCTGTATCGTTCGCCTGTGCTTTTTGAAGAACTTCTGCTTGCTGTATGGTGCTTTCTAAAGTCTTTCCTGTCACCAGTATTTCTTCCGAGGTTTTATCAGGATTTCTGAAGCTATATAAACGTAACTTGTTGGTAGTAGTAGAAAGTTCAATCTGTCTTTTGATTTCCAAATTTTTATCGTGAAAGTCACATTTTACTGCTTGTTCTTTTAATCGTATAAAATACTGATGTATCGTTTCATCTTCCTGCTGTATCATATTGCGAAATAAATATGTTTCGTAACTTTTATTTACTTGTGGTTCGAAGTGTTTTTCTAACGCCGCGATGACATTCGGATATGTTACATCTTCTTCGCGTTCAGGCTTAACATTTTCATATATTTCATACGTGCTATTTCCAACGTAGGTCAACAACATAGCTAGTTTTTGAGACTCATCTGTGACCCCAATAGCGTGACACAAAAGTTCAAATCTTTGTTTATACTTCTTCCAGCGCGAACTGAGTGTAGACACATCTTCTGTGGAAAACTCTGGAAAGGTTGGCAGATTAAGATTTCGAACAGCCATCGCAAGTGCATAAAAATTTAAAATTACTTCACAGATAAGAATTAAATCTTGTCGAATTTAATCTTGTCGAATTTAATCTTCGTCTGTTATTCCCTTCTCCTCGTCGCCAGTTTAATATCGGGAAAATAGGTTAAATAAGAACACGTGTTTACAATATATCTCCGTTTATCTATTTCTCCATATTCACTATCATAACTCTCGTGTCATCAAAATCGTCCCTCTTCTTCTGCCCAAGTCCTCTCCATCGTCGATGTCTTTACGACATTACACGTACTTGCTTCAATAAACTTTCTGCGAAGTGTTATTTAGAAAATAAAGCACACAGCTATAGCTTTTATAAATCAATTTTACAAGCTAATCCGATGAAATAAATCTAAAACGGTGTTTAAAAATCTGGGTACTAATAAATAAATAAATAACTATACAAATGCACACTAATTGTTTTTCCGATCCATTCCACCTTTGGCGCTGGGAGCATTTTTTAATTTTACAGCAACAACTTGCCGCACAAGTTTTTCATCTGTGCCGTATTTTTCTTTCACGGCATCTATTACAACAAATAATTTATTAAGTCCAACATCAGATATCTTTAATGTAAGACCATAATTGCAAATCAATGTTAAAATAAATTAGTAACGCTTACCAATAATCAATTTGAAAATAGCTCTTTCTTCAAGTGCCGTCTTCCCACCATTTCCTTTCAAATTGCACTTTCCCATAAAGTTTGTATTAAATACTCTAATAAAAATAAGAAAGTTAAGAATTAGAATGTAACAGAAAGATAAATGAAATCATTTGTTTTTTAAATCGAAGGCATATAGATATTTAATATTAAAGTTACCTTTCCATAATTAATTTTGTCGCTTCCCTGTAATCATTCCCGCCAATTTGTTTGAACTGACACACCTTGAGTTACAATATAAACAGTATATGTATAAGATAAATAGACCCTTAAAACTGTGCAAGCCTAAATGAAGCTGGTAATGAGTTTACGACTAACTTAGATCTTCTTTCTTTTTTATATGTAAAATCAGACGTAAACAATTTTGAAGTTTAATACCATCGTTTTCTTTTCTTCTTCCGTAATATTTTCGACTTCATTTAGTTGCTCAACTGTGTCGATGGTGGAGATGGTTAAACGTGGAGCATCATTAAAAATTGGTTGCTGGATAAGCTTCTGGTACAGCTTAACTAACATCTTCATTATTTTCGATTGTCTGTCTATTACTGTTTTTATCATGTCGAAATGTACAATAAAGAATATTCCAGGATCCTTATAAAAATCAGGAACACTAAAGGCTTTCGGGAATTACAGTTCATTATTGGATTGTTTAAAATGTGAAAATTGATCTCCATTGATTATATAAACATAAATATTTTTGAAGACCAGAAATGAAGCACACTTCACATCTTACCTTCCAATCTATCTATTCTTGCTACTTCATCCGTCTTTTCGCTGCAGGGTGTTGATTCAACTCACTAAAAATTGCACGGTAATTTGTTTAAGAGTAACAGAAAAATTGGCATACCTAAGTTTATAAATACGTTTGTTCACTTACCTATTAATCTAATATAGAGATTTATAAAAACAATGATAACAATTTGATTCCTTTCATTACGAATTATTTAAACTAAGATTTTGCAAATAACTATTGTATAAATATAGTAAAACTGTGGTGATGAAGTGGTGGTGGTTTAGACTAACTTAGATCTTCTTTCTTTTTTATATGTAAAATCAGACGTAAACAATTTTGAAGTTTTAATACCATCGTTTTCTTTTCTTCTTCCGTAATATTTTCGACTTCATTTAGTTGCTCAACTGTGTCGATGGTGGAGATGGTTAAACGTGGAGCATCATTAAAAATTGGTTGCTGGATAAGCTTCTGGTACAGCTTAACTAACATCTTCATTATTTTCGATTGTCTGTCTATTACTGTTTTTTATCATGTCGAAATGTACAATAAAGAATATTCCAGGATCTTTATAAAAATCAGGAACACTAAAGGCTTTCGGGAATTACAGTTCATTATTGGATTGTTTAAAATGTGAAAATTGATCTCCATTGATTATATAAACATAAAAATATTTTTGAAGACCAGAAATGAAGCACACTTCACATCTTACCTTCCAATCTATCTATTCTTGCTACTTCATCCGTCTTTTCGCTGCAGGGTGTTGATTCAACATCACTAAAAATTGCACGGTAATTTGTTTAAGAGTAACAGAAAAAATTGGCATACCTAAGTTTATAAATACGTTTGTTCACTTACCTATTAGTATCTAATTGACTAGCAGAGTTCCTATAAAAACAATGATAACAATTTGATTCATCTTTTCAATGTACGAATAACAATATAAAATTAAACATAAGATTTTGCAAATATACCTGGATTGTATAAACTTTATTTTCAGTGAAATACTTGGTGGTGATGACAATTGTGGTGGTGGTGTAGGTGGAGAGTCTGGTAATGATGGCAGCCTATATTATGAAATATTAAATTCGTACATTAGAGGACTCTGTAATAATAATTTCTGCTCCTTTACAATCGTAAATAATGATTTGTTTAAAAACAGAAATGACAAAATTTTGCCTTCGTACCTTTCATTCAAATACAAATTGATGGGTGATACCAATTTTGAAGACTTTTTCTTTTCCACTAAACAAAATAAATAATATTATACAAAAGAAAAAAAATGATATGCCAAATAGCTTTTTTGAAATTTCGAGAAATATAATTCTGTAAATTTATACCTTTTTAAAATACAATGTCATCTTAACTCTCTACACTACTCCCCATGTTTTGACAAATATCTTCTTCACCTAATTCAATGAAAATACTTTTTAATAATTAGCACTCAGTCAGTATTTTATAAAAAAATACTGTGTAATGCAATATATCAATTTGTATTTTGCGTAAATATGTGTTAAATTTCCTTGTTTCCAAGATGTTCATGTCCCTGGGACTTAAGGTTTAGGATCTTATATTGATACTTATAATACCGTCTGCATTACCTAGTATCAAATCAACCACTGACTTATTAACATAGAATTGAACAACACTTACAATGTGGGAAATTGTAGTAAAATCTATACATACCAGTGAATAAAATTTTCGACATAGGTATTTGCTGCCAATCTTGAGACGGTTCAACCCGTGTTTTATAAAACCTGTAGTTATTAATTGACTTGGGCCAGTACAAAATATTGTCAATCACCCAATTTTATGGCACAGTTGACATTTGCTTTTCACCATTCTCCAAATATTCAATACAGCTGTAACTCATTCTAAGCTAACTATTCTATGAATAAAGCCTGTCAGTTAACTTTTTACTATCTGACTTTGTTATTTGCGTTAAATATCCTATGTCAACAGACTAATAACTAATATCTACATATTTTCCACTGTTATATTTAACACTTTAACACAAAATTGATATACTGCAGTTTATGAAAATGCAGAAAACATAAGATATTACTCACTATTCAAAAACTATTTCATTCAAAATCTAATACTTTAGTCCTAACATTCCATTTGTTTCATAATTGTGATAAATATTCTACCTCAACAAACTATAAATAATATCTACATATTCTTAACTTAACTTAATTGACTGTACACTGTTGCAACACTTTCAAGACACAACACACAAAATTAACATAGTTTAATGAACGAATTGGTGAATAAATGAAACAGGACCATGTATATACATCATGGCAAGCTAAATTATGCAAGCAGGCTCTAGTATATATATGTATATATTATACAAGTATAATAAAATATTAAAACTTTGTTTTTTCAATTTCATGCAGCAATAGGTAAAAAACTATACCTTCCTTAAATGGCAACATCACAATTTTTTTTTTAAATCACACAGCTTCACATCTTTTACAGTTTTTCTTTCATTGGAATCTTTAATGTACACAATGCCTATCGTTCTTGAATCAGTTGGAATTGAATAAAGAGGATCACAATTTTTTGCTTTGTAAACATCACATCGTAACATTTCATTATCAAGCACTTCCCTTACTTTGCAAATATTCCCATTGACGCATTGAAATCCAGTATCTTGTGGCTTATTTGATAAAACCGAAACATTATTAATTTTGGAACAAGTAATTCCACCAACACGTTTCATTATTTGAGCAACAAGATTGTTACTATTTTTTGTAAACTTTTTTAAAGTTTGCATGTAGTTTTCAAATTTAAATGCAGATATTTCATTTAATAAACATGAGAAATTTCTTACATCATCAGCTAAATGGATCAGTGAATGCACATTGTAGACTGCAAACGAACTACCATAGATATATTTACAGCACTTAACAAACCAAATTAGTAAATCTTTGGCATAGTCAACTAAATCTGGCTGATTCTCAATACCATCAGATAATAAAAAACACATTGAAACATGTAAGGCAAGGAAGTGGTTATAAACATCATTAGATACAATACCTTTTAAAACAATAGGGCCATGGTACAGAAGGAACTGGCGAAACTCAGAGGCTTTCCAGTGTGGTAGCACTGTAAGCGAACGAGGCTGTCTGTTTAATTCAGATGGCATTTTTCCATGAAACAGAAGCAATTTTTCAGACATAAGGGTTGATTGCATATTTGATATTCGACATAATGGTGGTCCTTTAGTTAAAAAGTTCAGCAAACGTTTAACCACGCCAAGCTACACTAGATGCATATAATCAAGAGGAAAGTGTTTGATCATATCCAAATTTAACTCAGTGAGGGGTGAAATTTCATTTTTTTGATGAGAATGTTGGTAACGTAAGGATCGAAACTCTTGATCTGTTCTTCGTTCATCTGCTCCAAAATCGTTGAACACAATGCGGTTTTGTAAATATTGTCCTTTAATTTTACAGCGTTCACATGAATGATAACCAGTATGACCAATAATACATTTGAGGAAAGAACGAGCAGGAGCGTCCACAAATTATCGCTTGAAGATTAAATTGGTATAGCTTATTTTCTATTCTGACACCATCTTGCAACAGCGTTTTTGCCTCAACAATAAATTCTGACAGATAATCTACAAGTGAATTTGGTTTAGCATAGGCATGAAAAATAGCAATAGGAAATACATGATTACTGTTATTAATGGAACCAAGTATTGGCGACAGCTGAGAATTGGAGGATTTTGACAAAGGCAAACCATCAATGTTAATAACTAATTTAATGGCATCAGTGTCTAAAGACAGAAAAGAAAAAGCTTTATTTATTCCATTTTCTATGCCCACATACCCAAAGGTCCCTTCACACTTTGTGGTAGTCTGTACTGTTCTTGGTGTTCTCAGTAGTGTCCGTGAATCTTTTGGAAGTTCTGACAAACCACTATTTCTTAATAAACACAATAGTTCATTAATGCATTCTCTAGAGCAGTTGTACCTAACTGCCCATGTAGCTAAATCAAATTGCAACTCACACTGTTGTTCAACATCTTCACCAATCACATCTACGTCATCCATTGACAGAGAGGAACTTGATGACGACTCTGTACTTTCAAGATCTGACACAAAACTACAGTCAGCACTACCTAAATCGGATTTATCACCTCTAATAGCAATTTGTGCTGTTTCGACTGCAGGCATAGGCTCATCATTACTATCACTACTGAACAATCTTTCTGTCTCACGCTGAAGTTTTCTTCTAGCATGCCTTTTCTTTGACCTTTCCATAATAGCTAGGAAGACATATATATACACTACAAATAACTACATAAAAATCATAGTATTCTAACTAAAGGCCTTAGCTATACCTCTGTAGAGACGCTTAAACTCATAAAAACTAAAATACTATTCTTTTCGCAATATAGCTAGCTAGCTAGCTATAGGTTAAACTTAACTCAAAGTTTTCATTAGCTGAGATGTTACATTTCAAAGTAATCTTTAACTTGCCTAAACAAAATTAAGGCTAGCAGATATTACTTTATCTTGAAAAAAAGATCACTCTTCTCTCAAGAAAGAACCAGACACACTTGATTGCCATTATTAGTCTTTGTTGTGTTATGTTGGTCAATGTTTTTTAGAAAAAATGTAAACTTACCGACAAAGATGACACCTCTTTCAAGCGTGATGAAACTAACTGAGGTGTTGCGGCAACTAGCTGGGGGTCATTGTGAGAAGGACATACTTTTAATTCATATTCATTACTTTTTTTGACGAAAGAGTTATAAGAATAATCATTAAAAGAAGAAACATATTAAAATAAAATAAAAGGGTTTAGGATCATATTATTTTTTAACATAACTTAATCAAGCATTTAATTATTTTATCTCTCCCCCCCCCCCGTACGTTATGAAACACCACGGCTGCATCAGAAAACACAGGTCTAAATTACGTCCTAAAAGACGTCTTTACTAGCCGTCTTTATTAAACGTATTTTAAACGTCTAAAAGACATCTTTTTAAAGGCCCGTTTAAAGGCCTAACCAAATAACTGAATAACATGCGTTATTACAAGCGCCTTTCTGGCCGCTTTTGTTCCTCAAGGGTCACGTGTATGGATTCAGCAAAGCGCCTTTTCGCAAGGCTGACTCGTCTTCCAGAGAACTGATGCCGTATCTACGGAACCACTGTTTCCGTTTTAGGCAATTGGTTAAGCCCTAGGGGCTTACAGTATTGTAAAAAGTTTTTTGGACAGGATGTGGGTACCCACTCCCAGGCGAATCCGGATTATCGAAGCGAACAGTTATTTAGGTTATGAAAGTAGTGCTAGTCATAGAACACTGATTTGCGCATTGTCCCAAATTGCAGCGCTTTTCTGCTTAAAGTGGTTCCCCTAGAAAAAATTTCTAAATTTCAAGAATTGTCATTTAGCTGTTTTCTGACAGCAAATTCATCTTAGAATACCGTGGCAAGTAGTGCTTATGACCAATTTAGGTTTTTATTGCGCATTCTGCCACTTTTTCCAATCAACCGCAAATATAAGTGCATAGCAACGCCCATAGCAACCATTTTCGCATTTTTAGACAGCTTTCTTGCCCCTCCGTCGATGTTTAATTCCTTGCAGTAGCTAGATGATATTTTAGGGCCTCCTAAGACAATATATGACAGTTCTGAATATTAAATGTGGTGTTCCACAAGCATTCAGAAAGCTGTCTTAATGACGCACCCTCCGAAGTGAACTCGTCAGAGTTTACTCGTCATCAATTAGACTTAAGACTTAGGTATTTGGTGCTTTTCAGGTCGAAATAGTGCTGGCGTACACCTTTTGTCGATCCACAAGTCAAGAATGTCCATCAAATGATCTTTAAACAAGTTTTTTGCCGTGTAAGTTCGGAATCCACGCAAAACAAGAATTCTCAAGATCGAAGCACCCACGCTGTACAATTTATTCTGTGGATGCAGGCATTAGTACCCCCTAGTGTTTAAGCGAAACCGATTTTCAAATCGAAGCTTTTCTGCTTAAGGTGGTTCCCCTAGAAACATTTTTAAATTTCAAGAATTTAGAAGAATCTGGCTATTGCAAGGAATTAAACAACGACGGAGGAGCAAGAAAGCTGTGGAAAAAAATGCGAAAATGGTTGCTATGGGCGTTGCTATGCACTTATATTTGCGGTTGGTTGGAAAAAGTGGCAGAATGCGCAATAAAAACCTAAATTTGCATAAGCACTACTTGCCACGGTATTCTAAGGTGAATTTGCTGTCAGAAAACAGCTAAATGACAATTCTTGAAATTTAGAAATTTTTTCTAGGGGAACCACCTTAAGCAGAAAAGCGCTGCAATTTGGGAGAATGCGCAAATCAGTGTTCTATGACCAGCACTACTTTCATAACCTAAATAACTGTTCGCTTCGATAATCCGGATTCGCGTGGGAGTGAGTACCCACATCCTGTCCAAAAAACTTTGTACAATAGTGTAAGCCCCTAGGGATTAACCAATTGCCCAAAACGGAAACAGTGGTTCCGTAGAACGCACGGGTTCAAGTCCGATCGATGAATTTTTTTTTCTTTTCTTCTCGACTTTTCCTGATCACAGTCATGAAAATAACCCAAAAATGAGAAAACCGGGAAAATTTTGTCCATATTATGCCTAAATAGTGCAAAAAATATGAACACCGGAAACCGGCTTTAAGGTGGTACCCCTAGAAAAAAACTATATCGCAGAGGATTGTCATTTCTGAAGATACTTGATGAGGATATCATAGTATGTGACGGTACGACAAAATTAAGTGAAAAATTTCATTGATTGGTTGCCATGGTTACCCGTTGCTAGGAGAAGTATAGGCAAAATATGACATTTTGCTGCTCGACGCCTAACCAAATAACTGAATAACATGCGTTATTGCAAGCGCCTTTTTGGCCGTTTTTGTTCCTCAAGGGTCACGTCCCAGCCGACACAAGCCGTTTTTAGACGTCTAAGTAAGGTCTGTTTTCCCGCTTTGAAAGACGCGCAACTATTAGACGTCTTTTAAACGCTTTATAAACGTTTATCGCGACTAAATAAGACGTTTAAAAGACGTCTTTTTGTGGTTTAGCGAACGACGCGCATAAACGGGCCTTTAAAAAGATGTCTTTTAGACGTTTAAAATACGTTTAATAAAGACGGCTAGTAAAGACGTCTTTTAGGACGTAATTTAGACCTGTGTTTTCTGATGCAGCCGTGGTGTTTCATAACGTACGGGGGGGGGGGGGGGGGAGAGATAAAATAATTAAATGCTTGATTAAGTTATGTTAAAAAATAATATGATCCTAAACCCTTTTATTTTATTTTAATATGTTTCTTCTTTTAATGATTATTCTTATAACTCTTTCGTCAAAAAAAGTAATGAATATGAATTAAAAGTATGTCCTTCTCACAATGACCCCCAGCTAGTTGCCGCAACACCTCAGTTAGTTTCATCACGCTTGAAAGAGGTGTCATCTTTGTCGGTAAGTTTACATTTTTTCTAAAAAACATTGACCAACATAACACAACAAAGACTAATAATGGCAATCAAGTGTGTCTGGTTCTTTCTTGAGAGAAGAGTGATCTTTTTTTCAAGATAAAGTAATATCTGCTAGCCTTAATTTTGTTTAGGCAAGTTAAAGATTACTTTGAAATGTAACATCTCAGCTAATGAAAACTTTGAGTTAAGTTTAACCTATAGCTAGCTAGCTAGCTATATTGCGAAAAGAATAGTATTTTAGTTTTTATGAGTTTAAGCGTCTCTACAGAGGTATAGCTAAGGCCTTTAGTTAGAATACTATGATTTTTATGTAGTTATTTGTAGTGTATATATATGTCTTCCTAGCTATTATGGAAAGGTCAAAGAAAAGGCATGCTAGAAGAAAACTTCAGCGTGAGACAGAAAGATTGTTCAGTAGTGATAGTAATGATGAGCCTATGCCTGCAGTCGAAACAGCACAAATTGCTATTAGAGGTGATAAATCCGATTTAGGTAGTGCTGACTGTAGTTTTGTGTCAGATCTTGAAAGTACAGAGTCGTCATCAAGTTCCTCTCTGTCAATGGATGACGTAGATGTGATTGGTGAAGATGTTGAACAACAGTGTGAGTTGCAATTTGATTTAGCTACATGGGCAGTTAGGTACAACTGCTCTAGAGAATGCATTAATGAACTATTGTGTTTATTAAGAAATAGTGGTTTGTCAGAACTTCCAAAAGATTCACGGACACTACTGAGAACACCAAGAACAGTACAGACTACCACAAAGTGTGAAGGGACATTGGGTATGTGGGCATAGAAAATGGAATAAATAAAGCTTTTTCTTTTCTGTCTTTAGACACTGATGCCATTAAATTAGTTATTAACATTGATGGTTTGCCTTTGTCAAAATCCTCCAATTCTCAGCTGTCGCCAATACTTGGTTCCATTAATAACAGTAATCATGTATTTCCTATTGCTATTTTTCATGCCTATGCTAAACCAAATTCACTTGTAGATTATCTGTCAGAATTTATTGTTGAGGCAAAAACGCTGTTGCAAGATGGTGTCAGAATAGAAAATAAGCTATACCAATTTAATCTTCAAGCGATAATTTGTGACGCTCCTGCTCGTTCTTTCCTCAAATGTATTATTGGTCATACTGGTTATCATTCATGTGAACGCTGTAAAATTAAAGGACAATATTTACAAAACCGCATTGTGTTCAACGATTTTGGAGCAGATGAACGAAGAACAGATCAAGAGTTTCGATCCTTACGTTACCAACATTCTCATCAAAAAAATGAAATTTCACCCCTCACTGAGTTAAATTTGGATATGATCAAACACTTTCCTCTTGATTATATGCATCTAGTGTAGCTTGGCGTGGTTAAACGTTTGCTGAACTTTTTAACTAAAGGACCACCATTATGTCGAATATCAAATATGCAATCAACCCTTATGTCTGAAAAATTGCTTCTGTTTCATGGAAAAATGCCATCTGAATTAAACAGACAGCCTCGTTCGCTTACAGTGCTACCACACTGGAAAGCCTCTGAGTTTCGCCAGTTCCTTCTGTACCATGGCCCTATTGTTTTAAAAGGTATTGTATCTAATGATGTTTATAACCACTTCCTTGCCTTACATGTTTCAATGTGTTTTTTATTATCTGATGGTATTGAGAATCAGCCAGATTTAGTTGACTATGCCAAAGATTTACTAATTTGGTTTGTTAAGTGCTGTAAATATATCTATGGTAGTTCGTTTGCAGTCTACAATGTGCATTCACTGATCCATTTAGCTGATGATGTAAGAAATTTCTCATGTTTATTAAATGAAATATCTGCATTTAAATTTGAAAACTACATGCAAACTTTAAAAAAGTTTACAAAAAATAGTAACAATCTTGTTGCTCAAATAATGAAACGTGTTGGTGGAATTACTTGTTCCAAAATTAATAATGTTTCGGTTTTATCAAATAAGCCACAAGATACTGGATTTCAATGCGTCAATGGGAATATTTGCAAAGTAAGGGAAGTGCTTGATAATGAAATGTTACGATGTGATGTTTACAAAGCAAAAAATTGTGATCCTCTTTATTCAATTCCAACTGATTCAAGAACGATAGGCATTGTGTACATTAAAGATTCCAATGAAAGAAAAACTGTAAAAGATGTGAAGCTGTGTGATTTAAAAAAAAAATTGTGATGTTGCCATTTAAGGAAGGTATAGTTTTTTACCTATTGCTGCATGAAATTGAAAAAACAAAGTTTTAATATTTTATTATACTTGTATAATATATACATATATATACTAGAGCCTGCTTGCATAATTTAGCTTGCCATGATGTATATACATGGTCCTGTTTCATTTATTCACCAATTCGTTCATTAAACTATGTTAATTTTGTGTGTTGTGTCTTGAAAGTGTTGCAACAGTGTACAGTCAATTAAGTTAAGTTAAGAATATGTAGATATTATTTATAGTTTGTTGAGGTAGAATATTTATCACAATTATGAAACAAATGGAATGTTAGGACTAAAGTATTAGATTTTGAATGAAATAGTTTTTGAATAGTGAGTAATATCTTATGTTTTCTGCATTTTCATAAACTGCAGTATATCAATTTTGTGTTAAAGTGTTAAATATAACAGTGGAAAATATGTAGATATTAGTTATTAGTCTGTTGACATAGGATATTTAACGCAAATAACAAAGTCAGATAGTAAAAAGTTAACTGACAGGCTTTATTCATAGAATAGTTAGCTTAGAATGAGTTACAGCTGTATTGAATATTTGGAGAATGGTGAAAAGCAAATGTCAACTGTGCCATAAAATTGGGTGATTGACAATATTTTGTACTGGCCCAAGTCAATTAATAACTACAGGTTTTATAAAACACGGGTTGAACCGTCTCAAGATTGGCAGCAAATACCTATGTCGAAAATTTTATTCACTGGTATGTATAGATTTTACTACAATTTCCCACATTGTAAGTGTTGTTCAATTCTATGTTAATAAGTCAGTGGTTGATTTGATACTAGGTAATGCAGACGGTATTATAAGTATCAATATAAGATCCTAAACCTTAAGTCCCAGGGACATGAACATCTTGGAAACAAGGAAATTTAACACATATTTACGCAAAATACAAATTGATATATTGCATTACACAGTATTTTTTTATAAAATACTGACTGAGTGCTAATTATTAAAAAGTATTTTCATTGAATTAGGTGAAGAAGATATTTGTCAAAACATGGGGAGTAGTGTAGAGAGTTAAGATGACATTGTATTTTAAAAAGGTATAAATTTACAGAATTATATTTCTCGAAATTTCAAAAAAGCTATTTGGCATATCATTTTTTTTTCTTTTGTATAATATTATTTATTTTGTTTAGTGGAAAAGAAAAAGTCTTCAAAATTGGTATCACCCATCAATTTGTATTTGAATGAAAGGTACGAAGGCAAAATTTTGTCATTTCTGTTTTTAAACAAATCATTATTTACGATTGTAAAGGAGCAGAAATTATTATTACAGAGTCCTCTAATGTACGAATTTAATATTTCATAATATAGGCTGCCATCATTACCAGACTCTCCACCTACACCACCACCACAATTGTCATCACCACCAAGTATTTCACTGAAAATAAAGTTTATACAATCCAGGTATATTTGCAAAATCTTATGTTTAATTTTATATTGTTATTCGTACATTGAAAAGATGAATCAAATTGTTATCATTGTTTTTATAGGAACTCTGCTAGTCAATTAGATACTAATAGGTAAGTGAACAAACGTATTTATAAACTTAGGTATGCCAATTTTTCTGTTACTCTTAAACAAATTACCGTGCAATTTTTAGTGATGTTGAATCAACACCCTGCAGCGAAAAGACGGATGAAGTAGCAAGAATAGATAGATTGGAAGGTAAGATGTGAAGTGTGCTTCATTTCTGGTCTTCAAAAATATTTTTATGTTTATATAATCAATGGAGATCAATTTTCACATTTTAAACAATCCAATAATGAACTGTAATTCCCGAAAGCCTTTAGTGTTCCTGATTTTTATAAGGATCCTGGAATATTCTTTATTGTACATTTCGACATGATAAAAACAGTAATAGACAGACAATCGAAAATAATGAAGATGTTAGTTAAGCTGTACCAGAAGCTTATCCAGCAACCAATTTTTAATGATGCTCCACGTTTAACCATCTCCACCATCGACACAGTTGAGCAACTAAATGAAGTCGAAAATATTACGGAAGAAGAAAAGAAAACGATGGTATTAACACTTCAAAATTGTTTACGTCTGATTTTACATATAAAAAAGAAAGAAGATCTAAGTTAGTCGTAAACTCATTACCAGCTTCATTTAGGCTTGCACAGTTTTAAGGGTCTATTTATCTTATACATATACTGTTTTATTTGTAACTCAAGGTGTGTCAGTTCAAACAAATTGGCGGGAATGATTACAGGGAAGCGACAAAATTAATTATGGAAAGGTAACTTTAATATTAAATATCTATATGCCTTCGATTTAAAAAACAAATGATTTCATTTATCTTTCTGTTACATTCTAATTCTTAACTTTCTTATTTTTATTAGAGTATTTACTACAAACTTTATGGGAAAGTGCAATTTGAAAGTAAATGGTGGGAACACGGCACTTGAAGAAAGAGCTATTTTCAAATTGATTATTGGTAAGCGTTACTAATTTATTTTAACATTGATTTGCAATTATGGTCTTACATTAAAGATATCTGATGTTGGACTTAATAAATTATTTGTTGTAATAGATGCCGTGAAAGAAAAATACGGCACAGATGAAAAACTTGTGCGGCAAGTTGTTGCTGTAAAATTAAAAAATGCTCCCAGCGCCAAAGGTGGAATGGATCGGAAAAACAATTAGTGTGCATTTGTATAGTTATTTATTTATTTATTAGTACCCAGATTTTTAAACACCGTTTTAGATTTATTTCATCGGATTAGCTTGTAAAATTGATTTATAAAAGCTATAGCTGTGTGCTTTATTTTCTAAATAACACTTCGCAGAAAGTTTATTGAAGCAAGTACGTGTAATGTCGTAAAGACATCGACGATGGAGAGGACTTGGGCAGAAGAAGAGGGACGATTTTGATGACACGAGAGTTATGATAGTGAATAGGGAGAAATAGATAAACAGAGATATATTGTAAACACGTGTTCTTATTTAACCTATTTTCCCGATATTAAACTGGCGACGAGGAGAAGGGAATAACAGACGAAGATTAAATTCGACAAGATTAAATTCGACAAGATTTAATTCTTATCTGTGAAGTAATTTTAAATTTTTATGCAATTGCGATGGCTGTTCGAAATCTTAATCTGCCAACCTTTCCAGAGTTTTCCACAGAAGATGTGTCTACACTCAGTTCGCGCTGGAAGAAGTATAAACAAAGATTTGAACTTTTGTGTCACGCTATTGGGGTCACAGATGAGTCTCAAAAACTAGCTATGTTGTTGACCTACGTTGGAAATAGCACGTATGAAATATATGAAAATGTTAAGCCTGAACGCGGAGAAGATGTAACATATCCGAATGTCATCGCGGCGTTAGAAAAACACTTCGAACCACAAGTAAATAAAAGTTACGAAACATATTTATTTCGCAATATGATACAGCAGGAAGATGAACGATACATCAGTATTTTATACGATTAAAAGAACAAGCAGTAAAATGTGACTTTCACGATAAAAATGTGGAAATCAAAAGACAGATTGAACTTTCTACTACTACCAACAAGTTACGTTTATATAGCTTCAGAAATCCTGATAAAACCTCGGAAGAAATACTGGTGACAGGAAAGACTTTAGAAAGCACCATACAGCAAGCAGAAGTTCTTCAAAAAGCACAGGCGAACGATACAGAGCGAATCAACGAATTGCGGTCGGTTTACACCGACCGCCGAGGTAAGCCACATTCTTTAAACCAACGAGGAATGAGTAAAAGAGGCCGACCTCAAAATGCTAAATGTTATCGTTGTGATGGACCATTTCCCCATCAAAACAGATGCCCTGCTGAAAACCAAATTTGTAACGCATGTGGAAACCAGGGTCACTTTTCAAAATGTTGTAGAACCAAAACATATCGACATCAAAACACCCAAGCACGTCTGGGGAGGGGATCCTTTTACCAATCAAGACAGCCCTTGAATAACGTTACTCATTCGCCGTTACACGATTTTTCTGCTATGCAAAATACCCTTGAAGCTGAAAGTGATGATGAAATGTTATTTTCTATCCAAACTTTGTATGATTGTGAACATCCTATGATTAGTACTGTGTCTTATTCGTCTGATGTTGTGAATTCTCCATTCGATAGCACAGAAAACACAAGTAACAGTAACCACAGCTATAAGAATAGTAAGCAAAATTCTGATTTCAATACTGTTGTTAAATTAGAAGGAGTAAAAGTAAATTTTCTAGTCGATACAGGAGCTAGCATTAACATTCTCACATTGCGTACTTTCAATCAGTTAAACGAACGCCTTCCAAAAAAATTAAATCTACTCAAAACAAAAACAAGCGTCGTAACGTACGGAAGTGACACTTCAAATTTGAAAGTTTTAGGACGCATTAACCTCTTAGTAGAAACCACCTCTAAAATGATTAACGCGCCATTTTTCGTGATCGACACTTCCCATAGAAACCTATTATCAGGTCGAACAGCAGTTGATCTTGACGTCATTTTGATAAAAAAACAAGTTTTTTCTTTACAAAATCAGCGAAGCATGCAGCCAAACTACAAAGCACCTGATAAACTAAAATCAAAAGAAAACATTCCAACACACCTCCGCAGAGTTTTAGAAAGTTATAAAGATACCGTGTTCAGTGAGAAAATCGGAAAACTGAAGGACTATCAAGTGCATCTTCACATAGATAACAACGTACCCCCAGTAGCGCAAAAAGAAAGACGCATACCTTTTGCTTTACGAAAGCGAGTCAATGCAGAAATCGCCAAAATGGAGAAAGCAGGCATAATAGAAGATGTCACAAACGAAGCGACGCCATGGTTAAATCCGCTAGTTATTGTTCCCAAACCCGAGGGAGGAGTACGAATTTGTCTCGATATGAGAGAAGCAAACAAGGCTATTAACCGAACAAGATATCCAACCCCCACCGTAGAGGATTTAAAAATCAAGCTAAGTGGCTCAAAAGTATTTACCAAGTTAGACATGCGAAGTGCTTTTCATCAACTGGAATTATCCGAAGATTCACGACCTATCACCGCTTTCCAATCCGAAACTCGAATAAAACGTTACACCCGCCTGATTTTTGGCGTGAACTCCGCGTCGGAAGAAATGCAACATGTGCTTAGATCCTTAATAGCAGACATCAATGGAGTTGAAAATATTGCGGACGATTTATTTATATTCGCAAAATCTCAAGAAGAGCACGACGTTACTTTAAACAAGGTGTTAAAACGTTTCGAAGAGAAAGGACTCACATTGAACCTGGAAAAATGTGTATTCTGCAAAAGCAATTTAGAATTTTTTGGGCATATCTTCTCAGAAGAAGGTATGAAACCAAGCCCAAAGAAAATTGAAACCATTACAAACATGCCTCAACCCGAAGATGTCAAGTCACTTCGAAGCTTTTTGGGACTCACCAACTACATGCAAACATACATACTGGACTACAGTACAATAACTTATCCACTTAGACAATTGATCAAAGAGAAAGCCGAATGGAAATGGACATCCGAATGTGAACATGCCTTTGCTACTTTGAAAAGCGCTTTGAGTAGTGAATCCTGCTTAGCATATTTTGATGAAAACAAAGAGACATTTATGTTTACAGACGCTAGCCCATATGGTATATCCGCCGTATTGTTGCAGAAAAGCAAGGGTAAAGATGATGTTAAGGTTATATCTTATTCATCCAAATCCCTCACAGAAACTGAAATGAAATATGCACAAATCGAAAGAGAATGTTTAAGCATCGTTTACGGATGCGAAAAAAATCGCTTGTACTTAATCGGTAGAGAGTTCACCATATTCAACGACCATAAAGCATTAGTCAATCTCTTAAATAACCCAAAATCCACGATACTTCTGCGAATCGAGCGACTAACACTTCGACTTCAAGGTTACAACTTCACAATAAAACATGTAAAGAGTGCAGAAAACATATCAGATTACGCTAGCAGACACCCTCACACCTTCAGCGACGACAAAAAAAGCAACGGTATAGAAGAATATGTAAACTTTACAGTCACATATGCATGTCCAAAAGCGATTACCCTAGACGATATTAAAACACAAACTTCACAAGATAAAATATGTCAACATCTAGCCAGTATTATAGAAAAGAACAACTGGCACCTACTAGACAAACCGACTAACTACCCTGATTTAAGTAGCAAAGAACTAGACGAGCTGAAGCATTACCGCAAGTTCAAACACGAACTCACCGTATCGAACAACAAAGACATTGTCTTAAAACAAAGACGCATTATCTTACCAAAATGCTACCATAACATTGCTGTTACATTAGCTCATCAAGGACACCAAGGTGTTCAGAAAACAAAAGAGTTACTCAGATCGAAAGTTTATTTTCAAGGAATAGACGATATGGTTGAAAAGAAAATTTCAAACTGCATTCCATGCCAAGCTGTTACACCAACAAGAGCAGATGCGCCTATCAGAATAATGGATATACCAGAACAAGTTTGGGAAACTTTGAACATTGATTTTCTTGGACCATTTCCCACAGGACACTACCTATTTGTCATGATCGACCAAAGATCTAAGTTTCCAGAGGTGGAATTTCTCAAGAGTACCAAAGCTGAAACACTGAT
Source organism: Hydractinia echinata (assembly GCA_030067915.1). Taxonomy (NCBI): domain Eukaryota; kingdom Metazoa; phylum Cnidaria; class Hydrozoa; order Anthoathecata; family Hydractiniidae; genus Hydractinia; species Hydractinia echinata. Next base: position 2,644,149 of record JASGCC010000028.1, read on the forward strand.
ACCTTGTTTAGATAGAATGTTCAGCACATACGGTAATCCACGCAACGTTATCTCCGATAATGGCCCACCATTCAGCTCGCAGAAAATCAAATCTTACTTCAAACAAAGTGGAATAAAACACAGACGCATCACTCCACTATGGCCACAGGCAAACGCAGAAGCAGAACGATTTATGCAACCGCTTAATAAAATAATGAGGACAGCTAAACTAGAACACAAGGATTGGAGGGAAGAAGTTTATAGATTCTTATTTGCTTACCGCTCCACACCTCATAGTACCACCAAAGTTGCCCCTTCAGAACTGATGTTCAATAGAAAAATTAGTTACTCCATACCATCAATAGACAACAAACTAACATACGAAAACCAGCAACAAATAGGCACTGCCAATGACAAAGCGGCCAAAATAAAGAACAAACAGTACGCAGATGAACGTCGACATACGAAAGAACCATCGTTATGTGTCGGATACCGTGTCATTGTCAAGCAACTGAAGTACAATAAGCTTTCCACTCCTTACAGCATACAACCCTACAGAGTTACGAAAATAAATGACACAATGGTTACCGCTCAATCGGAAATTGACTCATCCAACATCACAAGAAATATTTCTCATTTTAAAAGTATCCCGACAACTGCACCTACTCCTATCATTGTAAAGGAGGAGGAAGACATCGCCATAGAGCCACAACTTCCAGTATCGCAACCCGCAAACAAACCTCCATTCAGAAACTATACACCGCCCAACCAAAATCGCAAAATTTATCCCACCAGATCAAGAAGACCAGTTCACCAGTGGAGGAAATACTGAACACTATCCATGTGTAAATATTAGGACCATATAAGACATTATGTTAAAGAAAGTTAGTTCAGCAGTCAAAACCCCTGACATTTTATATGAACGTTGCCTGCTGTTGTTTTGTTACATTTAGATACGGACTACGTGCATATCGTCTAGCGAAGGGGAAGATGTAATGTCGTAAAGACATCGACGATGGAGAGGACTTGGGCAGAAGAACAGGGACGATTTTGATGACACGAGAGTTATGATAGTGAATAGGGAGAAAGAGATAAACAGAGATATATTGTAAACACGTGTTCTTATTTAACCTATTTTCCCGATATTAAAGTACGGAACGGATTTATACTTTCTTCACAAAAAATTTTTTGACTACATGCCACACCCAATCGAGTATTTTACACCGTCCTTGTTTTTTAACTCGCCAAAAAAGAGGCAACAACAACTCGAGGTACGTTGATAGGTTCTTTAGAACATTTTCTTTCTAAATGTTGGAAGAAAATGTGTGTTTTTTCTTACTTTTCTCCTCATTTGTAGTAGGAAAATATAGGAATTGTACATCAAAAATTGTTATTAAATTATTGTTGTGAAATTATTTATTGTTGCGAATGACATTGTTTATAATGGAATAAATTGTTGTAAATAAATCAGACTTATTATCGTCCCCGCGTTGAAAACTGGACAGGGTATTTTTTAAACGAAGTAAGTAAGAAAGATCTTTGGCCAGTGATAAGGGAATAAATTTTAAATCCTTATAACAGAATTAAGTTTTAATGTTTAAAATACGCACACTGTGCCATGACATATAAAAACGTGTACGGCATAAAATGTCTGCAATAACACGTCTTTCAAACCTTTTAGAAAGACGTCTTAAACAAGTCTACAACAAGACGTCTTCAAAACGTCTGAGAAAGACGTCTAAAAAGCATCTAAATCACGTCTATTTTGTCCGCTTTTTAGACGGCTGAAACAGGTCTACGGCAAGACGTCTTAAAAACGTCTAGGCAAGATATCTAAAAAACGTCTTTCCTTCGACGTCTAAAAGACGTCTTGCAAAAAACGTCTTAAAAGCGGACATATTAGACTAATTTTAGACGTTTTTTAGACGTCGGCGGCTGCGTCTTTTAAAAGTCTTTGTGCCGGCTGACTCGTCTTCCAGAGAAGTGATGCGGTATTTTTTGGACGACAGAAAAGCTAAAACAGGGCGAAACAGGCAATATCTCGACAAAATAACTCAAAGACAAAACTTCGATTTGAAAATCGGTTTCGTTTAAACACTAGGTGGTACTAATGCCTGCATCCACAGAAGAAATTGTACAGCGTGGGTGCTTCGATCTTGAGATTTCTTGTTTCGCGTGGATTCCGAACTTAAACGGCAAAAATCTTGTTTAAAGATTATTTTATGGACATTCTTGAGTTGTGGATCGACAAAAGGTGTACGCCAGCACTATTTCGACCTGAAAAGCACCGAATGCCTAAGTCTTAAGTCTAATTGATGACGAATAAACTCTGACGAGTTCACTTCGGAGGGTGCGTCGTTAAAACAGATTTCTGAATGCTTGTGGAACACCACATTTAACATTGTCTAAGGAGGCCCCCAAAGTATCATCTAGCTATTGCAAGGAATTAAACATCGACGGAGGGGCAAGAAAGCTGTCTAAAAATGCGAAAATGGTTGCTATGGGCGTTGCTATGAGCTTATATTTGCGGTTGGTTGGAAAAAGTGGCAGAATGCGCAATAAAAACCTAAATTTGTCATAATCACTACTTGCCACGGTATTCTAAGATGAATTTGCTGTCAGAAAACAGCTAAATGACAATTCTTGAAATACCTGTGTCGAAAATTTTATTCACTGGTATGTATAGATTTTAGTACAATTTCCCACATTGTAAGTGTTGTTCAATTCAATGTTAATAGGTCAGTGGTTGATTTGATACTAGGTAATGCAGATGGTATTATAAGTATCAATATAAGATCCTAAACCTCAAGTCCCAGGGACATGAACATCTTGGAAACAAGGAAATTTAAAACATATTTACGCAAAATACAAATTGATATATTGCATTACACAGTATTGCTTTATAAAATACTGACTGAGTGCTAATTATTAAAAAGTATTTTCATTGAATTAGGTGAAGAAGATATTTGTCAAAACATAGGGAGTAGTGTAGAGAGTGAAGATGACATTGTATGTTAAAAAGGTATAAATTTACAGAATTATATTTCTCGAAATTTCAAAAAAGCTATTTGGCATATCATTTTTTTTTTCTTTTGTATAATATTATTTATTTTGTTTAGTGGAAGAGAAAACGTCTTCAAAATTGGTATCACCCATCAATTTGTATTTGAATGAAAGGTACGAAGGCAAAATTTTGTCACTACTGTTTTTAAGCAAATCATTATTTACCATTGTAAAGGAGCAGAAATTATTATTACAGAGTCCTCTAATGTACGACTTTAATATTTCATAATATAGGCTGCCATCATTACCAGACTCTCCACCTCCACCACCACCACAATTGTCATCAGCACCAAGTATTTCACTGAAAAGAAAGTTTATACAATCCAGGTATATTTGCAAAAGCTTATGTTTAATTTTATATTGTTATTCGTACATTGAAAAGATGAATCAAATTGTTATCATTGTTTTTGTAGGAACTCTGCTAGTCAATTAGATACTAATAGGTAAGTGAACAAACGTATTTATAAACTTAGGTATGCCAATTTTTCTGTTATTCTTAAACAAATTACCGTGCAATTTTTAGTGATGTTGAATCAACACCCTGCAGCGAAAACACGGATGAAGTAGCAAGAATAGATAGATTGGAAGGTAAGATGTGAAGTGTGCTTCATTTCTGTTCTTCAAAAATATTTTTAGGTTTATATAATCAATGGAGATCAATTTTCACATTTTAAACAATCCAATAATGAACTGTAATTCCCGAAAGCCTTTAGTGTTCCTGATTTTTATAAAGATCCTGGAATATTCTTTATTGTACATTTCGACATGATAAAAACAGTAATAGACAGACAATCGAAAATAATGAAGATGTTAGTTAAGCTGGACCAAAAGCTTATCCAGCAACCAATTTTTAATGATGCTCCACGTTTAACCATCTCCACCATTGACACAGTTGAGCAACTAAATGAAGTCAAAAATATTACGGAAGAAGAAAAGAAAACGATGGTATTAACACTTCAAAATTGTTTACGTCTGATTTTACATATAAAAAAGAAAAAAGATCTAAGTTAGTCGTAAACTCATTACCAGCTTCATTTAGGCTTGCACTGTTTTAAAGGTCTATTTATCTTATACATATACTGTTTTATTTGTAACTCAAGGTGTGTCAGTTCAAACAAATTGGCGGGAATGATTACAGGGAAGCGACAAAATTAATTATGGAAAGGTAACTTTAATATTAAATATCTATATGCCTTCGATTTAAAAAACAAATGATTTCATTTATCTTTCTATTACATTCTAATTCTTAACTTTCTTATTTTTATTAGAGTATTTAATACAAACTTTATGGGAAAGTGCAATTTGAAAGGAAATGGTGGGAAGACGGCACTTGAAGAAAGAGCTATTTTCAAATTGATTATTGGTAAGCGTTACTAATTTATTTTAACATTGATTTGCAATTATGGTCTTACATTAAAGATATCTGATGTTGGACTTAATAAATTATTTGTTGTAATAGATGCCGTGAAAGAAAAATACGGCACAGATGAAAAACTTGTGCGGCAAGTTGTTGCTGTAAAATTAAAAAATGCTCCCAGCGCCAAAGGTGGAATGGATCGGAAAAACAATTAGTGTGCATTTGTATAGTTATTTATTTATTTATTAGTACCCAGATTTTTAAACACCGTTTTAGATTTATTTCATCGGATTAGCTTGTAAAATTGATTTATAAAAGCTATAGCTGTGTGCTTTATTTTCTAAATAACACTTCGCAGAAAGTTTATTGAAGCAAGTACGGAACGGATTTATACTTTCTTCACAAATTTTTTTTTGACTACATGCCACACCCAATCGAGTATTTTACACCGTCCTTGTTTTTTAACTCGCCAAAAAAGAAACAACAACAACTCGAAGTACGTTGACAGGTTCTTTAGAACATTTTCTTTCTAAATGTTGGAAGAAAATGTGTGTTTTTTCTTACTTTTCTCCTCATTTGTGGTAGGAAAATATAGGAATTGTACATCAAAAATAACCATGGCAACCAATCAATGAACTATTTGACTTAATTTTGTCGTACCGTCACATACTATGATATCCTCATCAAGTATCTTCAGAAATGACAATCCTCTACGATATAGTTTTTTTCTAGTGGTACCACCTTAAAGCCGCTTTCCGGTGTTCATATTTTTTGCACTATTTAGGCATAATATGGACATTATTTTCCCGATTTTCTCATTTTTGTGTTATTTTCATGACTGTGATCAGGAAAAGTCAAGAAGAAAAGAAAAAAAAATTCATCGATCGGACTTGAACCCGTGCGTTCTACGGAACCACTGTTTCCGTTTTGGGCAATTGGTTAAGCCCTAGGGGCTTACACTATTGTACAAAGTTTTTTGGACAGGATGTGGGTACTCACACCCAAGCGAATCCGGATTATCGAAACGAACAGTTATTTAGGTTATGAAAGTAGTGCTAGTCAGAGAACACTGATTTGGGCATTCTCCCAAACTGCAGCGCTTTTGTGCTTAAGGTGGTTCCTCTAGAAAAATTATCTAAATTTCAAGAATTGTCATTTAGCTGTCTTCTGACAGCAAATTCATCTTAGAATACCGTGGCAAGTAGTGCTTAGGACAAATTTAGGTTTTTATGGCGCATTCTGCCACTTTTTCCACCCAACCGCAAATATAAGTGCATAGCAACGCCTATAGCAACCATTTTCGCATTTTTAGACAGCTTTCTTGCCCCTCCGTCGATGTTTAATTCCTTGCAATACCTAGATGATACTTTAGGGCCTCCTAAGACAATATATGACAGTTCTTAATATTAAATGTGGTGTTCCACAAGCATTCAGAAAGCTCTCTTAACGACGCACCCTCCAAGTGAACTCGTCATCAATTAAACTTAAGACTTAGGTATTTGGTGCTTTTCAGTATTTGGTGCTTTTCAGGTGGAAATAGGGCTGGCGTACACCTTTTGTCGATCCACAAGTCAAGAATGTCCATAAAATGATCTTTAAACAAGTTTTTTGCCGTTTAAGTTCGGAATCCACGCAAAACAAGAATTCTCAAGATCGAAGCACCCACGCTGTACAATTTATTCTGTGGATGCAGGCATTAGTACCCCCTAGTGTTTAAGCGAAACCGATTTTCAAATCGAAGCTTTTCTGCTTAAGGTGGTTCCCCTAGAAACATTTTTAAATTTCAAGAATTTAGAAGAAACTGGCTATTGCAAGGAATTAAACAACGACGGAGGGGCAAGAAAGCTGTCTAAAAATGCGAAAATGGTTGCTATGGGCGTTGCTATGCACTAATATTTGCGGTTGGTTGGAAAAAGTGGCAGAATGCGCAAAAATAAATTTTTTTTTCTTTTCTTCTTGACTTTTCCTGATCACAGTCATGAAAATAACACAAAAATGAGAAAATCGGGAAAATATTGTCCATATTATGCCTAAATAGTGCAAAAAATATGAACACTGGAAAGCGGCTTTAAGGTGGTACCACTAGAAAAAAACTATATCGCAGAGGATTGTCATTTCTGAAGATACTTGATGAGGATATCATAGTATGTGACGGTACGACAAATTTAAGTCAAAAATTTCATTGATTGGTTGCCATGGTTACCCGTTGCTAGGAGAAGTATAGGCAAAATATGTCATTTTGCTGCTCGGCGCCTAACCAAATAACTGAATAACATGCGTTATTGCAAGCGCCTTTTTGGCCGCTTTTGTTCCTCAAGGGTCACGTGTATGGATTGAGCAAAGCGCATTTTCGCAAGGCTGAGTCGTCTTCCAGAGAACTGATGCGTTATTTTTTGGACGACAGAAAAGCTAAAACAGGGCGAAACAGGCAATATCTCGACAAAATAACTGAAAGACAAAACTTCGATTTGAAAATCGGTTTCGTTTAAAGACTAGTTGCTACTAATGCCTGCATTCACAGAAGAAATTGTACAGCGTGGGTGCTTCGATCTTGAGAATTCTTGTTTCGCGTGGATTCCGAACTTAAACGGCAAAAAGATTGTTTAAAGATTATTTTATTGGACATTCTTGACTTGTGGATCGACAAAAGGTGTACGCCAGCCCTATTTCCACCTGAAAAGCACCAAATACTGAAAAGCACCAAATACCTAAGTCTTAAGTTTAATTGATGACGAGTTCACTTGGAGGGTGCGTCGTTAAGAGAGCTTTCTGAATGCTTGTGGAACACCACATTTATTGTTAAGAACTGTCATATATTGTCTTAGGAGGCCCTAAAGTATCATCTAGGTATTGAAAGGAATTAAACATCGACGGAGGGGCAAGAAAGCTGTCTAAAAATGCGAAAATGGTTGGTATAGGCGTTGCTATGCACTTATATTTGCGGTTGGGTGGAAAAAGTGGCAGAATGCGCAATAAAAACCTAAATTTGTCCTAAGCACTACTTGCCACGGTATTCTAAGATGAATTTGCTGTCAGAAGACAGCTAAATGACAATTCTTGAAATTTACATAATTTTTCTAGAGGAACCACCTTAAGCAGAAAAGCGCTGCAGTTTGGGAGAATGCCCAAATCAGTGTTCTATGACTAGCACTACTTTCATAACCTAAATAACTGTTCGCTTCGATAATCCGGATTCGCTTGGGTGTGAGTACCCACATCCTGTCCAAAAAACTTTGTACAATAGTGTAAGCCCCTAGGGCTTAACCAATTGCCCAAAACGGAAACAGTGGTTCCGTAGAACGCACGGGTTCAAGTCCGATCGATGAATTTTTTTTTCTTTTCTTCTTGACTTTTCCTGATCACAGTCATGAAAACAACACAAAAATGAGAAAAATCGGGAAAATAATGTCCATATTATACCTAAATAGTGCAAAAAATATGAACACCGGAAAGCGGCTTTAAGGTGGTACCACTAGAAAAAAACTATATCGTAGAGGATTGTCATTTCTGAAGATACTTGATGAGGATATCATAGTATGTGACGGTACGACAAAATTAAGTCAAATATTTCATTGATTGGTTGCCATGGTTACCCGTTGCTAGGGGAAGTATAGGCAAAATATGAAATTTTGCTGCGCGACGCCTAACCAAATAACTGAATAACATGCGTTATTACAAGCGCCTTTCTGGCCGCTTTTGTTCCTCAAGGGTCACGTGTATGGATTCAGCAAAGCGCCTTTTCGCAAGGCTGACTCGTCTTCCAGAGAACTGATGCCGTATCTTTTGGACGACAGAAAAGCTAAAACAGGGCGAAACAGGCAATATCTCGACAAAATAACTGAAAGACAAAACTTCGATTTGAAAATCGGTTTCGTTTAAACACTACGTGGTACTAATGCCTGCATCCACAGAAGAAATTGTACAGCGTGGGTGCTTCGATCTTGAGAATTCTTGTTTCGCGTGGATTCCGAACATAAACGGCAAAAAACTTGTTTAAAGATTATTTTATGGACATTTTTGACTTGTGGATCGACAAAAGGTGTACGCCAGCACTATTTCGACCTGAAAAGCACCAAGTACCTAAGTCTTAAGTCTAATTGATGACGAGTAAATTCTGACGAGTTCGCTTCGGAGGGTGCGTCGTTAAGACAGCTTTCTGAATGCTTGTGGAACACCACATTTAATATTAAGAACTGTCATATATTGTCTTAGGAGGCCCTAAAGTATCATCTAGCTATTGCAAGGAATTAACCATCGATGGAGGGGCAAGAAAGCTGTCTAAAGATGCGAAAATGGTTGTTATGGTCGTTTCTATGCACTTATATTTGCGATTGGTTGGAAAAAGTGGCAGAATGCGCAATAAAAACCTAAATTTGTCATAAGCACTACTTGCCACGGTATTCTAAGCTGAATTTGCTGTCAGAAGACAGCTAAATGACAATTCTTGAAATTTAGAAATTTTTTGTAGGGGAACCACCTTAAGCAGAAAAGCACTGCAATTTGGGAGAATGCGCAAATCAGTGTTCTATGACTAGCACTACTTTCATAACCTAAAAAACTGTTCGCTTCAATAATCCGGATTCGCCTGGGAGTGAGTACCCACATCCTGTCCAAAAAACTTTGTACAATAGTGTAAGCCCTTAGGGCTTAACCAATTGCCCAAAACGGAAACAGTGGTTCCGTAGAACGCACGGGTTCAAGTCCAATCGAGGAATTTTTTCTTTCTTTTCTTCTCGACGTTTCCTAATCACAGTCATGAAAATAACCCAAAAATGAGAAAACCGGGAAAATTTTGTCCATATTATGCCTATATAGTGCAAAAAATATGAACACCGGAAACCAGCTTTAAAGGTAGTGTCTGCTACAAAATAAAAACTTTTATATTAACTGATATAGATATACAAATAAAGAAATCACATACCTTTTTTTTTATTAATCTCTGGAAATACATATAAACAAAACTTTTTTACTTGGCCATGTCGAAGCACAGCTAGAGACGTTCTGAATAACATGCGCGAAAAAAGGCCTGGTAAAAATAATTATTATGCGTAATTATGCATTTGACGTCAGTGGTTGGTTGATTTGAAAGACCGAACATGCGAAAACGCGACAAACGCGACAAACGCGACAAGCCCCCCTGAAAATAAAAACTTTTCCTTTTTCTTTTTTTCTTTCAGGCGGGAGAAGGTATAAAAATATTCTTCAAATCATTTATAGGTCTTTAAAACTAGGCGGTTTTAATTTTAAATAATGGCGCAATCTAGACTATCCAATAAACCGAACGTTATAGGGTTTCAGTATGAGCCCCAGAGAGCGCCTGGCGCAAATGAAATGCCCGAATTTAATGACTCATCTGACGAGGATGAAGAAAGTGCGAAACCTCCAAGAAGTACCTTGAATAAGGACAAGTGGTGCTTATGTAAAAACTGCGAGGTTATGCCATCGCAGCAAGAATGCATTTGTTGTCATGAAATTGACGAGATAAAGTACGCCCATCTGAACGGTAAGAACAATTACCTACATCTCGTTTCAAGCCTACTTTTTTGTCTCTAAGGAGGGGGCGGCAGAGACACTGGAAACGCATGACTAGTATAAATGTTTTTATAACAATCGACGTTCCTATATTTTATTATAGACAAACATTGCATACTTGACCATCCTGACTTTGTACCAGTCGTGCTCTTGAAAAACAACCTTTGGACGGCGTTAGTGGGCTTGCACGATAGAGAAAGTCGTGGTTTATCAAGCAGGAATAATGTTTCCAACAGGTATTAATATTACAACATGTATTTATGCGATGGCCGTAACTGGAGTAGATGACTGTTTGCTGTTATGTTTAGATCTTATAGATACGCTGCCTATCGGCAGTTTTGTTGGTTTATCCACACCAGATTAGGAAGAAGTGTACGTCGAGTGATCCCAGCTTGTGTAGTAACGAGGATTCGTCAAGAATACCCGAGCCCTGATGGAAAGTACGTGGGTTTTTGTGAAGAGACAGGAGTCTCAGAGGTGGACTTTTCTTGGAGTGGAGACAATTAAATTTTGTTTTTAAACATAACCGTTAAGTGTAACATATATAAAAGAGAAGACGGACTATAAAATATTTGTTGCTCAGAATTAATATCTTATTGCGGCCTTTTATGTTCTAAAAAAAAACGTTTGTATTCTGTTTTCGTACTAACTATTTACAACTTTATACGCTTGTATTTTATCGAATTTGATATAATTTCTTCTCTATCTGGTCGTGCGACAGGAGCAATTTTCTTGTCGTATTGACGTTTTTTTCTCTTCGATGCGCTGGCTTTACTTCCAGATGATGCACGCAAAATTATTTTTTGAATTATGTAAAATAGATATCCTATTTCTTTTTCCTCTTTAACTGGTTTAGCCACAAATCGTTTGGTTGGTTTAGAGTACGCAATTTGAAACAGCGGTGTTGCTGTACCTTCATCATCCACCTGATATTTCTGTGAACGAAACATAAAATTTAACACTCTATTAACATATCTTGTAGAGAAGATTTAAGTATTTTTTTTACCTGTTCCCTTCTACAATTATTATTATGGTCGAGGATTACTAATTGTGTTCCAGCGATCATTTTTTCCATTCCGAAGAACGAACTTTTTGGAAGATATCTAATCTTCAAGGAATGAAAAACTTCGAGCATGGTCGTGTGAATTTGTTCGTTCACTTGCTCTAGATCTTTGACGAGTGTTTTTTGCGTAACAATATGGATCAATGCATTGTGCGCAGGGGATCCCATTTGAAACCATTCTTTTTGCCGCTTATCCTCGTCCGTTAACTTCTCGTGTTAGCATTCTTTATAAATTGAATTTTGTGGAAAAGTGTGTTTATTTGCAGTATGATGGACGACTGACACAAATCTTTCAGCCAATTCTTTCCCGTCCCCTTTACACGTAGCGATGGACCAATATAAGTGGTTAACCACTGCTGGAGCCCATCGTGCGAGAAGCTTAAAATCTGAAACAACAACAAAAACATTAAAATATTCCAGTTCGCAGCTTGATGTGAATATAGGCAAGTGGTGTTACGTTTGTTACCTTTCTTTTTGGATGCCTTTATCATTTTTTTCAAAATTCCTTTACCAATGTGCCAAGGGTCAAACTGGTGGATGATGTGTTTAAACCTTGGATCAGTTCGCATCAATTTTTTAATGGAAACATGGCGGTCTGTCGATATAACGCGGATCTTAACATCCAGATCGCTTTGGATGGTATTTATGCAACGCAGAAACCCTTCTTTTTCCATCGCTTGGGAACTTGTTACCTCCTAGACAAATATTTCTATTTTAAATTAACACCGTTGCTAACTACTAAAAATATGTATTGAAAGACAAAGTATACCATACCGTTACATGAACTATGCTATAATTTAGTACTTTGTTGGTGAACGTGTCGATTGCAGATACGGTACTATACGATGCATTATGACCTGGTGTGTCGCATTGTCCATCAACCGCGAGCTCTAAACTTCGATTGGCTTCCGTAATTTCAGTTACTTGCTGTTGTTGTTCCTTTCGCCAAGCATGGTCAATTTCCGGAAAGATGTAATTGCCTCGATGTTCAAAATACATCTGTTTCGACAGGAATTGTACTTTTAAAAGCTTTGCAAACTTATGTAACTTTGGGTAGCTAACTCTCGCCAGTTCTGCCGCTGCAGCAATTAAAAGATTTCCAGCTCCCTTTGTTCCATTGAGCATGGGTTGCGATGACCACTTATAGCTACATCCTAAATAGATTGAAAACCTTTCTCACATAAAAGAAAAAATGTTACGAACATTCAGCCGCACAGGTAATTTATACCTACCTTTAGCACATGTTAAGTTTAACATTAGTTGACTCCCCGTGTTTTTTGTTTCTGTTGTTAATGACGAATTGATTGTCGCTCCACATTTTAAACAGTATTTTACCAGTTGCAGTAACTGTGATTCGTACACAAGAAAAACCTTTTGTTTGTGAAGAGGTTTTGTTGCTGATAATGATGGTGTGCTTTCAGAATCATCATCATCGAATTCTGATTCTGAGTTGTCATCGGGCGAATCGATAGCTGCGAAATCGGGATCTTTTTTCGCACTTCTAAATATGCAACGTTTAAAAAATAAATTTGCATAAAAAAGACTACTTTCATTACTTCTGGTTTATAAAATAACTTTTCACCTTTCAAGAGAGTTTTTCAGCCATTCGTCATCGTTCACATCAATTTCTTCGTTTTTTTCGAGAGGGTCTGAAACTGCTGATTCTTCAGCAATCTGCGTTTTTAAGTTAAAAGACAAAGAAACTCCAAGGACTTCCAAGAATCTTTCCAACTCTTCTATGTTGTTCAACTGAAACGTACCGTGAATACTATTCATCCTTTCTGTACTTTCAACATCTTCTTCATCCTCGTCTATTTCGTCATCGCTGCTTACCACGTCCATGCTTTGATCTTGGTTTTTTTCGGCATCTAAAAGTAAATCATATTTTAACGGTTTAACTAAATACTTACACGCTTCTTAAGTAAAACTTAAGTGAAACTGTTTACAAAGCCTTGAGTTCTTATTACGAAAAAGTTGATATTAATTTTACCATCAATAACACTCGAGTACTGGTTCGTAATTTGCGTTGCTCTGTTACAGCGCCTCGTGGGCAGTGTTTGGGTTTGGGCGTGAATGTCTGGCCTAAAATCCATTTGATTTCCATAGTCCCGAACTTTTCGTGACGGCACCTGTGTTCCAAAATCTCTTGTTTTCCTTTTTTCTGTTTGTATCCCAATCGAGTACGTCGAGGGTAAAGGTTCGCAGGACGCGCAAGGTTCATCATGTGGCAATTCATCCCTCGTTATAGCGTTTTCGATAACCTTGAAGTGGATTACAAATAAAATAAAATAATTCTACAAAATACCGCTTAAAAATGAGCCTAGGAATTATTTTAAGAACCGTATGTACCTCTTTTAAACTTTTTTTTTCAGCTCTTTTCTTGGAAGTTTGCCTTTCCTTAGGTCGCGGTTTGTGTGGGAAAATTGTTGGCAAAGATCCCGGTACGAATTTCCTTTTTGCCGTTCTCTCGGTATAAAACAATTCATTTTGAAGGCTCCAGCTTTTATCGAAACAGTTCTCCGTAAAGTGATCAGAACATAAGAGAACTTTTTTCGGCAATTCTGTTCTGTTTATAGCTTTTACCCAGGCATTTCGTACATTTGGATCTCCTGGTAGACGAAAAAAACTTTTTTCTTTGTCGCGTTTACTATTATTGCTGCAACCGAACGCTGAGCACCAAGACATGTTCGTTCTTAAACTGATAATTTTGAGACATATCTTTGCTTAACTGCTTTGATAAACTGTCTAGCAACTTCGTATCCACGTTTTTTTAGTGTTTTTTTATAACAGTTCCGTCCCGACCGGGATAGATGTTTGGTCTATGCTTAAGTGTGTGTTCATACTAGCATAATCTTCAACGTTTCGCATTGTTTAAAACCCACGGCATTCAAAAATGTTTAAGAAAAAATAAAAATAAAATTATTCTATTGCTTGTTTATGTATGACATTACATACATACTTTGACAGATAAATTTACTTTTTTCCGTTAAATAAATTTAAGGAATTCATGTTATTAATTTGTGATTTCTATTTTTGCAGTCTGTCAATAGCCTTTCACGATCCAAAAATACTTATCGCAGACGATACATTTTTTATTCGAAAGCGTCTGGCTCGTAGCCGGGGGTTAATTTTTAAATCTTCGGCATTACAAATTAAATTTGTTCTTCATACATTCCCCATGTTTTCGGTCCCGATTTTGAACCTGGACACTGACGTAGGCGGGGACATATTAGATAAGCCTCGCATTCATGCGCGGTCGTGTTTACAATATGGCGAACTAATGTAGCTACACGAGGAGGAAACTCTCAAATTTAAAAGAACAACATTACACTGGTACTTTGTATTTATTAAATTTTAACCTGAAATTCGTTAATAATAACATGTTCTCTTTATGTAAACTAACTTTAAGTTTTGTAGCAGACACTACCTTTAAGGTGGTACCCCTAGAAAAAAAACATTTCGCAGAGGATTGTCTTTTCTGAAGATACTTGATGAGAATATCATAGTATGTGACGGTACGACAAAATTAAGTCAAAAATTTCATTGATTGGTTGCCATGGTTACCCGTTGCTAGGAGAAGTATAAGCAAAATATGACATTTTGCTGCTCGACGCCTAACCAAATAAGTGAATAACATGCGTTATTGCAAGCGCCTTTTTGGCCGCTTTTGTTCCTCCAGGGTCACGTGTATGGATTGAGCAAAGCGCATTTTCGCAAGGCTGACTCGTCTTCCAGAGAACTGGTCCGGTATTTTTTGGAAGACAGAAAAGCTAAAACAGGGCGAAACAGGCAATATCTCGACAAAATAACTCAAAGACAAAACTTCGATTTGAAAATCGGTTTCGTTTAAACACTAGGTGGTACTAATGCTTGCATCCACAGAAGAAATTGTACAGCGTGGGTGTTTCGATCTTGAGAATTCTTGTTTCGCGTGGATTCCGAACTTAAACGGCAAAAAACTTGTTTAAAGGTTATTTTATGGACATTCTTGACTTGTGGATCGACAAAAGGTGTACGCCAGCACTATTTCGACCTGAAAAGCACCAAATACCTGAAGTCTTAAGTCTAATTGATGACGAGAAAACTCTCACGAGTTCACTTCGGAGGGTGCGTCGTTAAGACAGCTTTCTGAATGCTTGTGGAACACCACATTTAATATTCAGAACTGTCATATATTGTCTTAGGAGGCCCTAAAGTATCATCTAGATATTGCAAGGAATTAAACATCGACGGAGGGGCAAGAAAGCTGTCTAAAAATGCGAAAATGGTTGTTATGGGCGTTGCTATGCACTTATATTTGCGATTGGTTGGAAAGAGTGGCAGAATGCGCAATAAAAACCTAAATTTGTCATAAGCACTACTTGCCACGGTATTCTAAGATGAATTTGCTGTCAGAAGACAGCTAAATGACAATTCTTGAAATTTAGAATTTTTTTCTAGGGGAACCACCTTAAGCAGAAACGCGTGCAATTTGGGAGAATGTGCAAATCAGTGTTCTATGACTAGCACTACTTTCATAACCTAAATAACTGTTCGCTTCGATAATCCGGATTCGCCTGGGAGTGAGTACCCACATCCTGTCCAAAAAACTTTGTACAATATTGTAAGCCCCTAGGGCTTAACCAATTGCCCAAAACGGAAACAGTGGTTCCGTAGAACGCAAGGGTTCAAGTCCAATCGATGATTTTTTCTTTCTTTTCTTCTCGACGTTTCCTAATCACAGTCATGAAAATAACCCAAAAATGAGAAAACCGGGAAAATTTTGTCCATATTATGCCTAAATAGTGCAAAAAATATGAACACCGGAAACTGGCTTAAGGTGGTACCCCTAGAAAAAAACTATTTCGCAGAGGATTGTCTTTTCTGAAGATACTTGATGAGAATATCATAGTACGTGACGGTACGACAAAATTAAGTCCAAAATTTCATTGATTGGTTGCCATGGTTACCCGCTGCTAGGAGAAGTATAGGCAAAATATGACATTTTGCTGCTCGACGCCTAACCAAATAACTGAATAACATGCGTTATTGCAAGCGCCTTTTTGGCCGCTTTTGTTCCTCAAGGGTCACGTGTAACTGATGCGGCATTTTTTGGACGACAGAAAACCTAAAACAGGGAGAAACAGGCAATATCTCGACAAAATAACTGAAAGACAAAACTTCGATTTGAAAATCGGTTTCGTTTAAACACTAGTTGGTACTGATGGCTGCATCCACAGAAGAAGTTGTACAGCGTGGGTGCTTCGATCTTGAGAATTCTTGTTTCGCGTGGATTCCGAACTTAAACGGCAAAAAACTTGTTTAAAGATTATTTTATGGACATTCTTGACTTGTGGATCGACAAAAGGTGTACGCCAGCACTACTTCGACCTGAAAAGCACCAAATACCTGAAGTCTTAAGTCTAATTGATGACGAGAAAACTCTCACGAGTTCACTTCGGAGGGTGCGTCGTTAAGACAGCTTTCTGAATGCTTGTGGAACACCACATTTAATATTCAGAACTGTCATATATTGTCTTAGGAGGCCCTAAAGTATCATCTAGATATTGCAAGGAATTAAACATCGACGGAGGGGCAAGAAAGCTGTCTAAAAATGCGAAAATGGTTGTTATGGGCGTTGCTATGCACTTATATTTGCGATTGGTTGGAAAGAGTGGCAGAATGCGCAATAAAAACCTAAATTTGTCATAAGCACTACTTGCCACGGTATTCTAAGATGAATTTGCTGTCAGAAGACAGCTAAATGACAATTCTTGAAATTTAGAATTTTTTTCTAGGGGAACCACCTTAAGCAGAAACGCGTGCAATTTGGGAGAATGTGCAAATCAGTGTTCTATGACTAGCACTACTTTCATAACCTAAATAACTGTTCGCTTCGATAATCCGGATTCGCCTGGGAGTGAGTACCCACATCCTGTCCAAAAAACTTTGTACAATATTGTAAGCCCCTAGGGCTTAACCAATTGCCCAAAACGGAAACAGTGGTTCCGTAGAACGCAAGGGTTCAAGTCCAATCGATGATTTTTTCTTTCTTTTCTTCTCGACGTTTCCTAATCACAGTCATGAAAATAACCCAAAAATGAGAAAACCGGGAAAATTTTGTCCATATTATGCCTAAATAGTGCAAAAAATATGAACACCGGAAACTGGCTTAAGGTGGTACCCCTAGAAAAAAACTATTTCGCAGAGGATTGTCTTTTCTGAAGATACTTGATGAGAATATCATAGTACGTGACGGTACGACAAAATTAAGTCCAAAATTTCATTGATTGGTTGCCATGGTTACCCGCTGCTAGGAGAAGTATAGGCAAAATATGACATTTTGCTGCTCGACGCCTAACCAAATAACTGAATAACATGCGTTATTGCAAGCGCCTTTTTGGCCGCTTTTGTTCCTCAAGGGTCACGTGTAACTGATGCGGCATTTTTTGGACGACAGAAAACCTAAAACAGGGAGAAACAGGCAATATCTCGACAAAATAACTGAAAGACAAAACTTCGATTTGAAAATCGGTTTCGTTTAAACACTAGTTGGTACTGATGGCTGCATCCACAGAAGAAGTTGTACAGCGTGGGTGCTTCGATCTTGAGAATTCTTGTTTCACCTGGATTCCGAACTTAAACGGCAAAAAACTTGTTTAAAGATTATTTTATGGACATTCTTGACTTGTGGATCGACAAAAGGTGTACGCCAGCACTACTTCGACCTGAAAAGCACCAAAGACCTTAAGTCTTAAGTCTAATTGATGACGAGTAAACTCTGACGAGTTCACTTCGCAGGGTGCGTCGTTAGGACAGCTTTCTGAATGCTTGTGGCACACCACATTTAATATTAAGAACTGTCATATATTGTCTTAGGAGGCCCTAAAGTATCATCTAGCTATTGCAAGGAATTAAACATCGACGGAGGGGCAAGAAAGCTGTCTAAAAATGCGAAAATGGTTGTTATGGGCGTTGCTATGCACTTATATTTGCGATTGGTTGGAAAAAGTGGCAGAATGCGCAATAAAAACCTAAATTTGTCATAAGCACTACTTGCCACGGTATTCTAAGATGAATTTGCTGTCAGAAGACAGCTAAATGACAATTCTTGAAATTTAGAAATTTTTCTAGGGGAACCACCTTAAGCAGAAAGGCACTGCAATTTGGGAGAATGCGCAAATCAGTGTTCTATGACTAGCACTACTTTCATAACCTAGATAACTGTTCGCTTCGATAATCCGGATTCGCCTGGGAGTGAGTACCCACATCATGTCCAAAAAACTTTGTACAATAGTGTAAGCCCCTAGGGATTAACCAATTGCCCAAAACGGAAACAGTGGTTCCGTAGAACGCACGGGTTCAAGTCCGATCGATGAAAAAAGTTTTTCTTTTCTTCTCGACTTTTCCTGATCACAGTCATGAAAATTACCCAAAAATGAGAAAATCGGGAAAATGTTGTCCATATTATGCCTAAATAGTGCAAAAAATATGAACACCGGAAACCGGCTTTAAGGTGGTACCCCTAGAAAAAAACTATATCGCAGAGGATTGCCTTTTCTGAAGATACTTGATGAGGATATCATAGTATGTGACGGTACGACAAAATTAAGTCAAAAATTTCATTGATTGATAGCCATGGTTACCCGTTGCTAGGAGAAGTATAGGCAAAATATGACATTTTGCTGCTCGACGCCTAACCAAATAACTGAATAACTTGCGTTATTGCAAGGGCCTTTTTGGCCGCTTTTGTTCCTCCAGGGTCACGTGTATGGATTGAGCAAAGCGCATTTTCGCAAGGCTGACTCGTCTTCCAGAGAACTGATGCGGTATTTTTTGGAAGACAGAAAAGCTAAAACAGAGCGAAACAGGCAATATCTGGACAAAATAACTCAAAGACAAAACTTCAATTTGAAAATCGGTTTCGTTTAAACACTAGGTGGTACTAATGCTTGCATCCACAGAAGAAATTGTACAGCGTGGGTGCTTCGATCTTGAGAATTCTTGTTTCGCGTGGATTCCGAACTTAAACGGCAAAAAACTTGTTTAAAGATTATTTTATGGACATTCTTGACTTGTGGATCGACAAAAGGTGTACGCCAGCACTATTTCGACCTGAAAAGCACCAAATACCTTAAGTCTTAAGTCTAATTGATGACGAGAAAACTCTGACGAGTTCACTTCGGAGGGTGCGTCGTTAAGACAGCTTTCTGAATGCTTGTGGAACACCACATTTAATATTCAGAACTGTCATATATTGTCTTAGGAGGCCCTAAAGTATCATCTAGCTATTGCAAGGAATTAAACATCGACGGAGGGGCAAGAAAGCTGTCTAAAAATGCGAAAATGGTTGTTATGGGCGTTGCTATGCACTTATATTTGCGATTGGTTGGAAAAAGTGGCAGAATGCGCAATAAAAACCTAAATTTGTCATAAGCACTACTTGCCACGGTATTCTAAGCTGAATTTGCTGTCAGAAGACAGCTAAATGACAATTCTTGAAATTTAGAAATTTTTTCTAGGGGAACCACCTTAAGCAGAAAAGCACTGCAATTTGGGAGAATGCGCAAATCAGTGTTCTATGACTAGCACTACTTTCATAACCTAAATAACTGTTCGCTTCGATAATCCGGATTCGCCTGGGAGTGAGTACCCACATCCTGTCCAAAAAACTTTGTACAATAGTGTAAGCCCCTAGGGATTAACCAATTGCCCAAAACGGAAACAGTGGTTCCGTAGAACGCACGGGTTCAAGTCCGATCGATGAAAAAAGTTTTTCTTTTCTTCTCGACTTTTCCTGATCACAGTCATGAAAATTACCCAAAAATGAGAAAATCGGGAAAATGTTGTCCATATTATGCCTAAATAGTGCAAAAAATATGAACACCGGAAACTGGCTTTAAGGAGGTACCCCTAGAAAAAAACTATATCGCAGAGAATTGTCTTTTCTGAAGATACTTGATGACGACATCATAGTATGTGACGGTACGACAAAATTAAGTCAAAAATTTCATTGATTGGTTGCCATGGTTACCCGTTGCTAGGGGAAGTATAGGCAAAATATGACATTTTGCTGCTCGACGCCTAACCAAATAACTGAATAACATGCGTTATTGCAAGCGCCTTTTTGGCCGCCTTTGTTCCTCAAGGGTCACGTGTATGGATTGAGCAAAGCGCCTTTTCGCAAGGCTGATCCGTCTTCCAGAAAACTGATGCGGTATTTTTTGGACGACAGAAAAGCTAAAACAGGGCGAAACAGGCAATATCTCGACAAATTAACTGAAAGACAAAACTTCGATTTGAAAATCGGTTTCGTTTAAACACTAGGTGGTACTAATGCCTGCATCCACAGAAGAAATTGTACAGCGTGGGTGCTTCGATCTTGAGAATTCTTGTTTCGCGTGGATTCCGAACTTGAACGGCAAAAAACTTGTTTAAAGATTATTTTATGGACATTTTTGACTTGTTGGTCGACAAAAGGTGTACGTCAGCACTATTTCGACCTGAAAAGTACCAAATACCTAAGTCTTAAGTCTAATTGATGACGAGTAAATTCTGACGAGTTCGCTTCGGAGGGTGCGTCGTTAAGACAGCTTTCTGAATGCTTGTGGAACACCACATTTAATATTCAGAACTGTCATATATTGTCTTAGGAGGCCCTAAAGTATCATCTAGCTATTGCAAGGAATTAAACATCGACGGAGGGGCAAGAAAGCTGTCTAAAAATGCGAAAATGGTTGTTATGGGCGTTGCTATGCACTTATATTTGCGATTGGTTGGAAAAAGTGGCAGAATGCGCAATAAAAACCTAATTTTGTCATAAGCACTACTTGCCACGGTATTCTAAGCTGAATTTGCTGTCAGAAGACAGCTAAATGACAATTCTTGAAATTTAGATATTTTTTCTAGGGGAACCACCTTAAGCAGAAAAGCGCTGCAATTTGGGAGAATGCCCAAATCAGTGTTCTATGACTAGCACTACTTTCATAACCTAAATCACTGTTCGCTTCGATTATCCGGATTCGCTTGGGAGTGAGTACCCACATCCTGTCCAAAAAACTTTGTACAATAGTGTAAGCCCCTAGGGCTTAACCAATTGCCCAAAACGGAAACAGTGGTTCCGTAGAACGCACGGGTTCAAGTCCGATCGATGAAATTTTTTTTTCTTTTCTTCTCGACTTTTCCTGATCACAGTCATGAAAATAACCCAAAAATGAGAAAACCGGGAGAATTTTGTCCATATTATGCCTAAATAGTGCAAAAAATATGAACACCGGAAACTGGCTTTAAGGTGGTACCCCTAGAAAAAAACTATATCGCAGAGAATTGTCTTTTCTGAAGAAACTTGATGAGGATATCATAGTATGTGACGGTACGACAAAATTAAGTCAAAAATTTGATTGATTGGTTGCCATGGTTACCCGTTGCTAGGGGAAGTATAGGCAAAATATGACATTTTGCTGCTCGACGCCTAACCAAATAACTGAATAACATGCGTTATTGCAAGCGCCTTTTTGACCGCTTTTGTTCCTCAAGGGTCACGTGTATGGATTGAGCAAAGCGCCTTTTCGCAAGGTTGACTCGTCTTCCAGAGAACTGATGCGGTAATTTTTGGACGACAGAAAAGCTAAAACAGGGCGAAACAGGCAATATCTCGACAAAATAACTGAAAGACAAAACTTCGATTTGAAAATCGGTTTCGTTTAAACACTAGGTGGTACCAATGCCTGCATCCACAGAAGAAATTGTACAGCGTGGGTGCTTCGATCTTGAGAATTCTTGTTTCGCGTGGATTCCGAACTTAAACGGCAAAAAACTTGTTTAACGATTATTTTATGGACATTCTTGACTTGTCGATCGACAAAAGGTGTACGCCAGCACTATTTCGACCTGAAAAGCACCAAATACCTTAAATCTTAAGTCTAATTGATGACGAGTAAATTCTGACGAGTTCGCTTCGGAGGGTGCGTCGTTAAGACAGCTTTCTGAATGCTTGTGGAACACCACATTTAATATTCAGAACTGTCATATATTGTCTTAGGAGGCCCTAAAGTATCATCTAGCTATTGCAAGGAATTAAACATCGACGGAGGGGCAGGAAAGCTGTCTAAAAATGCGAAAATGGTTGTTATAGGCGTTGCTATGCACTTATATTTGCGATTGGTTGGAAAAAGTGGCAGAATGCGCAATAAAAACCTAATTTTTTCATAAGCACTACTTGCCACGGTATTCTAAGCTGAATTTGCTGTCAGAAGACAGCTAAATGACAATTCTTGAAATTTAGATATTTTTTCTAGGGGAACCACCTTAAGCAGAAAAGCGCTGCAATTTGGGAGAATGCCCAAATCAGTGTTCTATGACTAGCACTACTTTCATAACCTAAATCACTGTTCGCTTCGATTATCCGGATTCGCTTGGGAGTGAGTACCCACATCCTGTCCAAAAAACTTTGTACAATAGTGTAAGCCCCTAGGGCTTAACCAATTGCCCAAAACGGAAACAGTGGTTCCGTAGAACGCACGGGTTCAAGTCCGATCGATGAAATTTTTTTTTCTTTTCTTCTCGACTTTTCCTGATCACAGTCATGAAAATAACCCAAAAATGAGAAAACCGGGAGAATTTTGTCCATATTATGCCTAAATAGTGCAAAAAATATGAACACCGGAAACTGGCTTTAAGGTGGTACCCCTAGAAAAAAACTATATCGCAGAGAATTGTCTTTTCTGAAGAAACTTGATGAGGATATCATAGTATGTGACGGTACGACAAAATTAAGTCAAAAATTTGATTGATTGGTTGCCATGGTTACCCGTTGCTAGGGGAAGTATAGGCAAAATATGACATTTTGCTGCTCGACGCCTAACCAAATAACTGAATAACATGCGTTATTGCAAGCGCCTTTTTGACCGCTTTTGTTCCTCAAGGGTCACGTGTATGGATTGAGCAAAGCGCCTTTTCGCAAGGCTGACTCGTCTTCCAGAGAACTGATGCGGTAATTTTTGGACGACAGAAAAGCTAAAACAGGGCGAAACAGGCAATATCTCGACAAAATAACTGAAAGACAAAACTTCGATTTGAAAATCGGTTTCGTTTAAACACTAGGTGGTACCAATGCCTGCATCCACAGAAGAAATTGTACAGCGTGGGTGCTTCGATCTTGAGAATTCTTGTTTCGCGTGGATTCCGAACTTAAACGGCAAAAAACTTGTTTAAAGATTATTTTATGGACATTCTTGACTTGTGGATCGACAAAAGATGTACGCCAGCACTATTTCGACCTGAAAAGCACCAAAGACCTTAAGTCTTAAGTCTAATTGATGACGAGTAAACTCTGACGAGTTCACTTCGGAGGGTGCGTCGTTAAGACAGCTTTCTGAATGCTTGTGGAACACCACATTTAATATTCAGAACTGTCATATATTGTCTTAGGAGGCCCTAAAGTATCATCTAGCTATTGCAAGGAATTAAACATCGACGGAGGGGCAAGAAAGCTGTCTAAAAATGCGAAAATGGTTGTTATGGGCGTTGCTATGCACTTATATTTGCGATTAGTTGGAAAAAGTGGCAGAATGCGCAATAAAAACCTAAATTTGTCATAAGCACTACTTGCCACGGTATTCTAAGCTGAATTTGCTGTCAGAAGACAGCTAAATGACAATTCTTGAAATTTAGATATTTTTTCTAGGGGAACCACCTTAAGCAGAAAAGCGCTGCAATTTGGGAGAATGCCCAAATCAGTGTTCTATGACTAGCACTACTTTCATAACCTAAATCACTGTTCGCTTCGATTATCCGGATTCGCTTGGGAGTGAGTACCCACATCCTGTCCAAAAAACTTTGTACAATAGTGTAAGCCCCTAGGGCTTAACCAATTGCCCAAAACGGAAACAGTGGTTCCGTAGAACGCACGGGTTCAAGTCCGATCGATGAAATTTTTTTTTCTTTTCTTCTCGACTTTTCCTGATCACAGTCATGAAAATAACCCAAAAATGAGAAAACCGGGAGAATTTTGTCCATATTATGCCTAAATAGTGCAAAAAATATGAACACCGGAAACTGGCTTTAAGGTGGTACCCCTAGAAAAAAACTATATCGCAGAGAATTGTCTTTTCTGAAGAAACTTGATGAGGATATCATAGTATGTGACGGTACGACAAAATTAAGTCAAAAATTTGATTGATTGGTTGCCATGGTTACCCGTTGCTAGGGGAAGTATAGGCAAAATATGACATTTTGCTGCTCGACGCCTAACCAAATAACTGAATAACTTGCGTTATTGCAAGGGCCTTTTTGGCCGTTTTTGTTCCTCAAGGGTCACGTGTATAGATTGAGAAAGGAGCATTTCGCAAGGCCGACTCGTCTTCCAGAGAACTGATGCGGTATTTTTTGGCCAACAGAAAAGCTAAAACAGGGCGAAACAGGCAATATCTCGACAAAATAACTCAAAGACAAAACTTCGATTTGGAAATCGGTTTCGTTTAAAGACTAGGTGATACTAATGCCTGCATCCACAGAAGAAATTGTACAGCGTGGGTGCTTCGATCTTGAGAATTCTTGTTTCGCGTGGATTCCGAACTTAAACGGCAAAAAACTTGTTTAAAGATTATTTTATGGACATTCTTGACTTGTGGATCGACAAAAGATGTACGCCAGCACTATTTCGACCTGAAAAGCACCAAAGACATTAAGTCTTAAGTCTAATTGATGACGAGTAAACTCTGACGAGTTCACTTCGGAGGGTGCGTCGTTAAGACAGCTTTCTGAATGCTTGTGGAACACCACATTTAATATTAAGAACTGTCATATATTGTCTTAGGAGGCCCTAAAGTATCATCTAGCTATTGCAAGGAATTAAACATCGACGGAGGGGCAAGAAAGCTGTCTAAAAATGCGAAAATGGTTGTTATGGGCGTTGCTATGCACTTATATTTGCGATTGGTTGGAAAAAGTGGCAGAATGCGCAATAAAAACCTAAATTTGTCATAAGCACTACTTGCCACGGTATTCTAAGCTGAATTTGCTGTCAGAAGACAACTAAATGACAATTCTTGAAATTTAGAAATTTTTTCTAGGGGAACCACCTTAAGCAGAAAAGCACTGCAACTTGGGAGAATGCGCAAATCAGTGTTCTATGACTAGCACTACTTTCATAACCTAAATAACTGTTCGCTTCGATAATCCGGATTCGTCTGGGAGTGAGTACCCACATCCTGTCCAAAAAACTTTGTACAATAGTGTAAGCCCCTAGGGATTAACCAATTGCCCAAAACGGAAACAGTGGTTCCGTAGAACGCACGGGTTCAAGTCCGATCGATGAAAAAAGTTTTTCTTTTCTTCTCGACTTTTCCTGATCACAGTCATGAAAATTACCCAAAAATGAGAAAATCGGGAAATTGTTGTCCATATTATGCCTAAATAGTGCAAAAAATATGAACACCGGAAACCGGCTTTAAGGTGGTACCCCTAGAAAAAAACTATATCGCAGAGGATTGCCTTTTCTGAAGATACTTGATGAGGATATCATAGTATGTGACGGTACGACAAAATTAAGTCAAAAATTTCATTGATTGGTTGCCATGGTTACCCGTTGCTAGGAGAAGTATAGGCAAAATATGACATTTTGCTGCTCGACGCCTAACCAAATAACTGAATAACTTGCGTTATTGCAAGCGCCTTTTTGGCCGTTTTTGTTCCTCAAGGGTCACGTGTATGGATTGAGCAAGGAGCATTTCGCAAGGCCGACTCGTCTTCCAGAGAACTGATGCGGTGTTTTTTGGCCAACAGAAAAGCTAAAACAGGGCGAAACAGGCAATATCTCGACAAAATAACTGAAAGACAAAACTTCGATTTGAAAATCGGTTTCGTTTAAAGACTAGGTGATACTAATGCCTGCATCCACTGAAGAAATTGTACAGCGTGGGTGCTTCGATCTTGAGAATTCTTGTTTCGCGTGGATTCCGAACCTAAACGGCAAAAAACTTGTTTAAAGATTATTTTATGGACATTCTTGACTTGTGGATCGACAAAAGGGGTACGCCAGTTTATTTCGACCTGAAAAGCACCAAAGACCTTAAGTCTTAAGTCTAATTGATGACGAGTAAACTCTGACGAGTTCACTTCGGAGGGTGCGTCGTTAAGACAGCTTTCTAAATGCTTGTGGAACACCACATTTAATATTAAGAACTGTCATATATTGTCTTAGGAGGCCCTAAAGTATCATCTAGCTATTGCAAGGAATTAAACATCGACGGAGGGGCAAGAAAGCTGTCTAAAAATGCGAAAATGGTTGTTATGGGCGTTGCTATGCACTTATATTTGCGATTGGTTGGAAAAAGTGGCAGAATGCGCAATAAAAACCTAAATTTGTCATAAGCACTACTTGCCGCGGTATTCTAAGCTGAATTTGCTGTCAGAAGTCAGCTAAATGACAATTCTTGAAATTTAGAAATTTTTTCTAGGGGAACCACCTTGAGCAGAAAAGCACTGCACTTTGGGAGAATGCGCAAATCAGTGTTCTATGACTAGCACTACTTTCATAACCTAAATAACTGTTCGCTTCGATAATCCGGATTCGCCTGGGAGTGAGTACCCACATCCTGTCCAAAAAACTTTTTACAATAGTGTAAGCCCCTAGGGATTAACCAATTGCCTAAAACGGAAACAGTGGTTCCGTAGAACGCACGGGTTCAGCTCCGATCGATGAAAAAAGTTTTTCTTTTCTTCTCGACTTTTCCTGATCACAGTCATGAAAATAACTCAAAAATGAGAAAATCGGGAAAATGTTGTCCATATTATGCCTAAATAGTGCAAAAAATATGAACACCGGAAACTGGCTTTAAGGTGGTACCCGTAGAAAAAAACTATATCGCAGAGAATTGTCTTTTCTGAAGATACTTGATGACGACATCATGGTATGTGACGGTACGACAAAATTAAGTCAAAAATTTCATTGATTGGTTGCCATGGTTACCCGTTGCTAGGGGAAGTATAGGCAAAATATGACATTTTGCTGCTCGACGCCTAACCAAATAACTGAATAACATGCGTTATTGCAAGCGCCTTTTTGGCCGCCTTTGTTCCTCAAGGGTCACGTGTATGGATTGAGCAAAGCGCCTTTTCGCAGGGCTGATCCGTCTTCCAGAAAACTGATGCGGTATTTTTTGGACGACAGAAAAGCTAAAACAGGGCGAAACAGGCAATATCTCGACAAATTAACTGAAAGACAAAACTTCGATTTGAAAATCGGTTTCGTTTAAACACTAGGTGGTACTAATGCCTGCATCCACAGAAGAAATTGTACAGCGTGGGTGCTTCGATCTTGAGAATTCTTGTTTCGCGTGGATTCCGAACTTGAACGGCAAAAAACTTGTTTAAAGATTATTTTATGGACATTTTTGACTTGTTGGTCGACAAAAGGTGTACGTCAGCACTATTTCGACCTGAAAAGTACCAAATACCTAAGTCTTAAGTCTAATTGATGACGAGTAAATTCTGACGAGTTCGCTTCGGAGGGTGCGTCGTTAAGACAGCTTTCTGAATGCTTGTGGAACACCACATTTAACATTCAGAACTGTCATATATTGTCTTAGGAGGCCCTAAAGTATCATCTAGCTATTGCAAGGAATTAAACATCGACGGAGGGGCAAGAAAGCTGTCTAAAAATGCGAAAATGGTTGTTATGGGCGTTGCTATGCACTTATATTTGCGATTGGTTGGAAAAAGTGACAGAATGCGCAATAAAAACCTAATTTTGTCATAAGCACTACTTGCCACGGTATTCTAAGCTGAATTTGCTGTCAGAAGACAGCTAAATGACAATTCTTGAAATTTAGATATTTTTTCTAGGGGAACCACCTTAAGCAGAAAAGCGCTGCAATTTGGGAGAATGCCCAAATCAGTGTTCTATGACTAGCACTACTTTCATAACCTAAATCACTGTTCGCTTCGATTATCCGGATTCGCTTGGGAGTGAGTACCCACATCCTGTCCAAAAAACTTTGTACAATAGTGTAAGCCCCTAGGGCTTAACCAATTGCCCAAAACGGAAACAGTGGTTCCGTAGAACGCACGGGTTCAAGTCCGATCGATGAAATTTTTTTTTCTTTTCTTCTCGACTTTTCCTGATCACAGTCATGAAAATAATCCAAAAATGAGAAAGCCGGGAAAATTTTGTCCATATTATGCCTAAATAGTGCAAAAAATAGGAACACCGGAAACCGGCTTTAAGGCCACGGGTGACTCAAACGGCCGTACAATGGAATTTAAGCGCATTTGCCGGGAGTTTGGGGCGAGCTTCCAAAATTTTGTAACAAAGTTGCCGATAAAGGCACAACTTCTAATGTCGATAACAGAAATTTTACTCTCGCGTGGCCTGATATAAATCTATTTAACTAGCATCTAGGGTCTTCAGATGCTGTGGAAAAAAAAGTGACCTAGCTAACAGGTCGGCTATAACGTTATATAGAGTTTTTCACCCAATCAAACTGATATGTTACGAAAGTCCAAGGATTATACTTTCTATTTTTAAAGTTCCATACTCCTTTCAGTTTTTTTCTGAAAAATATTTGTCATCAAATTTGACCAAAATTCATATTTTTAAAATAGTGGCACAGACAGGAAAAAAAGCTTATGGTCATGAAATGTGAAACTTTATGTTTCCAAAAAGCTTTTGACTAAGTTAAAAAATATCATTGGAAAGGCAACGATTAAACTGGTTACATAATATTATTTTTTAGAATAATTATAGCTATAGAATGGCAAAACATACAGATCTAACCAAACTTTGTCGCATATGTGGAAATATTTTGAATGGAAGAGTTTCCTATCTTGTAAAGAAAAACCTTTCTGGCCTTCAGTCAGCATTTCAGGAGAACTTTGAGCAAGATGTAAACAAAATACATCCACCAAAATTTTGTAATAAATGTTACTGCACAATGCAAAATTTTTAATTTGCGGGGCACAAAAACATCAAAATGCCCAGTAAAATGGAAAGAAGGCAGTGCATCAAATTTCTCGAAAATTAAATCTAAAGAGGGACGGCCTATAAAATCTAAAAAAGGTGGAAGGCCAAAAAAAACCATTGAGCCAGAATTGATGACACCCAACGACATTTTAAAGCTAAGTCCGTCTAAGCCTGTACCGACAATTATTGAAAAATGTATGACACATTTGGTTGGTATCAAAATTTAACAGTCAACACTACCGAATCAAACGATTCAATTTGCTACAAAAGGACCACAGGTATATAAATAAACATTTAGAATATACATATATTTCTGCATTTACCTGAAAATTATTCATATTTCTACTATATATATAGATATATATATTATATACCTAACAAAGACTAAAAATAAAAAACATTTCTTTATTTTAGCCAATAACGGTTACACCGATCAGCATGCCAAGAAAATTATCAAATGAAAGCAGTAAAACAAGCTTATCTGATCGGAGCAAAACAGCTAAAAATATAATCAACATGATTTCAGGAAATTCAAGTGATGCATTTGTGAAACAAACAGCTGCGATCATGAAAAAATGCGACAAGGAGCAGCGAAAACAAATAATCGTAGAAATCCATCATGTCTCCATTCCAGCTGAGACTGCTGCCGCCATGAAAGCCACCTTGAATTTGACATGGAACCTTATGCGAAATATTTCCCGATGGCTTCCACTTTTGACATCAAACTCCCATCTGAAAATACAACAAGACAGGTTGCACACAAGTGGATAGGGAAAGGGCTTGTTGCTGAGCTAGCTCCTCTAACTCGGAATTTAGTAGCACTAATAAGCAGCTTGTTGTAGATCCCAAGCCTTGGGTATACCTTTACAATGTTTTAGGTCATATATTAAACCGGTTAACAGAACTGAGTAAAGATAATCAATTAGTTCATCTTTCATTTATACCAGATGATGAAACACATGTTAAAATTGGTGGTGACCATGGTGATAACAGTTTCAAAATGAGCTATCAAGTGGCAAATATTAGAAATCCCAATCGAAAAGAAAATACAACCATCTTCAGCATATTTGAGGCAAAGGATTCCGTGACAAATTTAAGAATCTGCTTAGAAAGATTTAAACCCCAAATTAGGATTCTACAAAAACAGAAGTGGAATAATTTGAAGATCCGTCTCTTTATGTATGGAGATTACGAGTATTTATGTGCTATGTATGGAATTACTGGGGCAAATGGTAATGACATGTTTGATTAAATTAAAATAAATATCATATTTCGAAAATTTCACATTAAGGAAAAACAAAAATAGCTTCAAAAGTTCCTTCCTTGGGCACATATCACTTCAGATTCCTTAAAAAATTGTGTGTATTATATATCAATAATACACACATTATATGTGTATTATATAAAATAAAATCTATCTATAAAATTACCTTAGTGTTTTAAATTTTACAGGACGTCACTGTTGTCTCTGGTGCAGCATAGAGACTGACCAACTTTGCATCCCAAAATTTATTCATGAATCCTTTCCAAAACGTAGCTTGGACAGTTTGAACACAAACCTGCAGCGATTTCGTCACAATGGATCGTTAGTGAAAAACGCCAAACACTATCAAAATGTGATACATGATTTCTTCTTTAACATCCCCCTAGAACAAGTAAGTATAATGTGCTTCGTGCAATGTTATGGAAATTCAGCAAACCTATTTTTTATTACTTTTTATATAGGTGGCTATACCAGGGCTCCACCTAACACTTGGGATATATTTAAAAATGTTCAACAACTTGGAAAACTACTGTCAAGAAGTTGATTTAAGAATTGCCACAATTCATGCTCAAACTACTGATGGTGAAATTAATATTAAATTTGCAGAGCTTATGGAAAATATGAGAATTTTAATGTATGTACACCTTACTAGATTTTTATTATTATTAATACTACTTCCAATCATATTTTGGGCTGCATTTGTTTATAACATATCTATATATATATATATATATATATATATATGTATCTTGCCGCATTTAAAGACACCAGCGGACCCGCGATGGAACGCATCAAAAAGAAAATACAAGCATTATTCCAAGAATGCGGTTTAAAAATTGTTATTGAATGCAATAAGAAAATTGTGAACTTCTTAGACATCACGCTAAATCTCGACAATTGAACCTTTAAACCATACAGCAAACCTGACAACATCATTCAGTACATCCATACTCAATCCAACCACCCACCTAATGTCATCAAACAAATCCCAATCACTATTGAGCAGCGTTTATCCGAACATTCTTCAAATGAACAAATATTTAACGAAGTCGCCCCAATTTATGAGAAGGCGTTAAAGGAATCCGGGCACGATGTTAAACTGCAATACCAAGAACGAAAGAAAGCTGTTTCAAAACTCGCAGAAAATAAGAAAAGAAAAAGAAATATAATATGGTTTAATCCTCCTTATAACGTAAACGTATCTACGAAAATCGGAAAGTTGTTCTTGCTTCTTATAGACAAACATTTCCCGAAACAAAACAAGCTCCACAAAATATTTAACCGCAACAACGTAAAAGTCTCTTACAGCTGCACAAAAAACATGAAAGCCTATATAAATATCCACAACAACAAAATCATCAATAACAACGATACAGTAATGGATAGAAATTGTAATTGTATTAAAAAGGAACAATGCCCAGTTGAAAATAAATTTTTAACAAAAAACATTATTTATAAAGCAACCACAAATTCAAACATCCCCAACTATGAGCGCAAGGTTTACATTGGTCTAGCAGCAACAACGTTTAAACAAAGATATGCCAACCACAAAAAATCCTTTAACACAGCTAAATACAAAAAAGACACGGAACTTTCAAAAGAAGTATGGCGTATAAAAGATAAAAATTACACACCATTAATCACATGGAAAATAATCAGACAATGTAATGAACTTGTCCCTAACTCCAAAGCGATTAAATGCAATTTGTGTTTAGCCGAGAAACTAGAAATCGCAATGTACGATAATAACAACTTATTAAACACGCGATCAGAATTAATATCCAAATGCAGGCACATCAATAAGTTCTTGTTTCAATACAATGCTTATACAATTTGTATTGAAACAAGATAAAGTAAACGAAAAATATAAATTGTATTATGCATAAGTATAATTTCACAAATTGGTTTACAACAAACAGTAGACAATATTATAGGATGGCAACATAAAGTATTTATGTGATCGTATTCCTGAAATTGTACAGCATCAATGTGATAATCAAGTTTTATATCTGGAGTGTCAAGAAACATGCAAGAAGTTTGAACAACAGTTCAAGCTGTATGGTTCGTGTCACTCAATATTCAATTCTTCATGTATTATGACCCAAGAAATGTTATCAAATTTAGGTAAAATATGCAAGTTTGATTTTTATGAAATGCTTAAAAGTAGAAAAGTCATTTGATAAAATTTGTGGAACCAACTTTTAGAGACATCTATCAATCAGTTCATGTGCTATTTAAGAGCTAACTAGACTTCAATATACATCAGTCCAAAGCTGCACATACTAGAAGACCATGTATTGGATTTTGTAAACAAGTGGAGAGTGGGCTTAGGTTTTTATGGTGAACAAGGTGGAGAATCTATTCACCACAATTTGCATGGTATGACAATAAATTATTCAAACATCAAAAACCCAGTTGACAGGTTCAAATACATTATGAAACAGCACCTTTTGACAACAAATCCAGAAGCTCAAGACTTGAAGCCAGCAGCTAAAAAGCGTAAATTTACAAAAGGCGAGGAAGAGTAATGACAGAATTTTCTACTAGCTGTTAAGTGGATGTGACTGTATTTTGTTGCCTACCTAGCATGTATATATATAAAAAATGTATGTTAACTAACCTTGTGTTAACCAGTTTCTAGCAAATTTATAACACAGTAATGCCACATTGGCTTAGTTAAACGATATTGAAGCTTTCATACGTATTTGATAGTTATCGTGAAACTGTGAAAAATATGCCTACTTCAAAAGTCATTTTCTGATTAAAAAAAACTGAAAGCACTTCAAAGTTGTATTTTTCTCCTAGGGCCATGTGTGCTTGATGTAAAATAACTTTTCTACAGCCCTAGAAAACTCTGAATAACCAGTTAATTACCTTGACGTTAGCAACGTAACGCAAACAAGCAAAAATCTTGATTTTTTCTTTCATCTACTTGAGTAGTTTTGTTCCTCGTACCTAGCTCCACTACAACAAAAATGTTTCGCTGAGCCTCTTCGTTGACTTATCACATGTTCGTTTACGGCTAAATTAGATCCATTGAAATATTAGATGGGAGGATCACAATAGATTTAAATTTGCTCCCATTATTCCTCCACGGATGTCGTTAAAAACCCGCGCATGCGCTAACTCTTAGATTCCGCTTCGAACCACCCGTGAAAGTGGTACCCCTGTAAAAAAACTATATTGCAGAGGATTGTCTTTTCTGAAGATACTTGATGAGGATATCATTGTATGTGACGGTACGACAAAATTAAGTCAAAAATTTCATTGATTGGTTGCCATGGTTACCCGTTGCTAGGAGAAGTATAGGCAAAATATGACATTTTGCTGCTCGACGCCTAACCAAATAACTGAATAACATGCGTTATTGCAAGCGTCTTTTTGGCCGCTTTTGTTCCTCAAGGGTCACGTGTATGGATTGAGCAAAGCGCATTTTCGCAAGGCTGACTCGTCTTCCAGAGAACTGATGCGGTATTTTTTGGACGACAGAAAAGCTAAAACAGGGCGAAACAGGCAATATCTCGACAAAATAACTGAGAGACAAAACTTCGATTTGAAAATCGGGTTCGTTTAAACACTAGGTGGTACTAATGCCTGCATCCACAGAAGAAATTGTACAGCGTGGGTGCTTCGATCTTGAGAATTCTTGTTTCGCGTGGATTCCGAACTTAAACGGCAAAAAACTTGTTTAAAGGTTATTTTATGGACATTCTTGACTTGTGGATTGACAAAAGGTGTACGCCACCACTGTTTCGACCTGAAAAGCACCAAATACCTTAAGTCTTAAGTCTAATTGATGACGAGTAAACTCTGACGAGTTCACTTCGGAGAGTGCGTCGTTAAAACAGCTTTCTGAATGCTTGTGGAACACCACATTTAATATTCAGAACTGTCATATATTGTCTTAGGAGGCCCTAAAGTATCATCTAGCTATTGCAAGGAATTAAACATCGACGGAGGGGCAAGAAAGTTGTCTACAAATGCGAAAATGGTTGCTATGGGCGTTGCTATGCACTTATATTTGCGGTTGGTTGGAAAAAGTGGCAGAATGCGCAATAAAAACCTAAATTTGTCATAAGCACTACTTGCCACGGTATTCTAAGATGAATTTGCTGTCAGAAAACAGCTAAATGACAATTCTTGAAATTTAGAAATTTTTTTTAGGGGAACCACCTTAAGCAGAAAAGCGCTGCAATTTGGGAGAATGCGCAAATCAGTGCTCTATGACTAGCACTACTTTCATAACCTAAATAACTGTTCGCTTCGATAATCCGGATTCGCCTGGGAGTGAGTACCCACATCCTATCCAAAAAACTTTGTACAATAGTGTAAGCCCCTAGGGCTTAACCAATTGGCCAAAATGAAACAGTGGTTCCGAAGAATGCACGGATTCAAGTCCGATCGATGAAATTTTTTTTTCTTTTCTTCTCGAGTTTTCCTGATCACAGTCATGAAAATAACCCAAAAAAAGAGAAAACCGGGAAAATTTTGTCCATATTATGCCTAAATAGTGCAAAAAATATGAACACCGGAAGCCGGTTTTAAGGTGGTACCCCTAGAAAAAAACTATATCGCAGAGGATTGTCTTTTCTGAAGATACTTGATGAGGATATCATTGTATGTGACGGTACGACAAAATTAAGTCAAAAATTTCATTGATTGGTTGCCATGGTTACCCGTTGCTAGGAGAAGTATAGGCAAAATATGACATTTTGCTGCTCGACGCCTAACCAAATAACTGAATAACATGCGTTATTGCAAGCGTCTGTTTGGCCGCTTTTGTTCCTCAAGGGTCACGTGTATGGATTGAGCAAACCGCATTTTCGCAAGGCTGACTCGTCTTCCAGAGAACTGATGCGGTATTTTTTGGACGACAGAAAAGCTAAAACAGGGCGAAACAGGCAATATCTCGACAAAATAACTGAGAGACAAAACTTCGATTTGAAAATCGGTTTCGTTTAAACACTAGGTGGTACTAATGCCTGCATCCACAGAAGAAAGTGTACAGCGTGGGTGCTTCGATCTTGAGAATTCTTGTTTCGCGTGGATTCCGAACTTAAACGGCAAAAAACTTGTTTAAAGGTTATTTTATGGACATTCTTGACTTGTGGATCGACAAAAGGTGTACGCCACCACTGTTTCGACCTGAAAAGCACCAAATACCTTAAGTCTTAAGTCTAATTGATGACGAGTAAACTCTGACGAGTTCACTTTGGAGAGTGGGTCGTTAAAACAGCTTTCTGAATTCTTGTGGAACACCACATTTAATATTCAGAACTGTCATATATTGTCTTAGGAGGCCCTAAAGTATCATCTAGCTATTGCAAGGAATTAAACGTCGACGGAGGG
Source organism: Hydractinia echinata (assembly GCA_030067915.1). Lineage (NCBI taxonomy): Eukaryota > Metazoa > Cnidaria > Hydrozoa > Anthoathecata > Hydractiniidae > Hydractinia > Hydractinia echinata. The sequence goes on from JASGCC010000028.1 coordinate 2,679,697, forward strand.
GCAAGAAAGCTGTCTAACAATGCGAAAATGGTTGCTATGGGCGTTGCTATGCACTTATATTTGCGGTTGGTTGGAAAAAGTTGCAGAATGCGCAATAAAAACCTAAATTTGTCATAAGCACTACTTGCCAGGGTATTCTAAGATGAATTTGGTGTCAGAAAACAGCTAAATGACAATTTTTGCAATTTAGAAACATTTTCGTTTACTTTATCTTGTTTCAATACAATGCTATACAATTTGTATTGAAACAAGATAAAGTAAACGAAAAATATGAAATTGTATTATGCATAAGTATAATTTCACAAATTGGTTTACAACAAACAGTAGACAATATTATAGGATGGCAACATAAAGTATTTATGTGATCGTATTCCTGAAATTGTACAGCATCAATGTGATAATCAAGATTTATATCTGGAGTGTCAAGAAACATGCAAGAAGTTTGAACAACTGTTCAAGCTGTATGGTTCGTGTCACTCAATATTCAATTCTTCATGTATTATGACCCAAGAAATGTTATCAAATTTAGGTAAAATATGCAAGTTTGATTTTTATGAAATGCTTAAAAGTAGAAAAGTCATTTGATAAAATTTGTTGAACCAACTTTTAGAGACATCTATCAATCAGTTCATGTGCTATTTAAGAGCTAACTAGACTTCAATATACATCAGTCCAAAGCTGCACATACTAGAAGACCATGTATTGGATTTTGTAAACAAGTGGAGAGTGGGCTTAGGTTTTTATGGTGAACAAGGTGGAGAATCTATTCACCACAATTTGCATGGTATGACAATAAATTATTCAAACATAAAAAACCCAGTTGACAGGCTCAAATACATTATGAAACAGCACCTTTTGACAACAAATCCAGAAGCTCAAGACTTGAAGCCAGCAGCTAAAAAGCGTAAATTTACAAAAGGCGAGGAAGAGTAATGACAGAATTTTCTACTAGCTGTTAAGTGGATGTGACTGTATTTTGTTGCCTAATATGACATTTTGCTGCTCGACGCTAACCAAATAACTGAATAACATGCGTTATTGCAAGCGCCTTTTTGCCGCTTTTGTTCCTCAAGGGTCACGTGTATGGATTGAGCAAAGCGCATTTTCGCAAGGCTGACTCGTCTTCCAGAGAACTGATGCGGTATTTTTTGGACGACAGAAAAGCTAAAACAGGGCGAAACAGGCAATATCTCGACAAAATAACTGAAAGACAAAACTTCGATTTGAAAATCGGTTTCGTTTAAACACTAGGTGGTACTAATGCCTGCATCCACAGAAGAAATTGTACAGCGTGGGTGCTTCGATCTTGAGAATTCTTGTTTCGCGTGGATTCCGAACTTAAACGGCAAAAAACTTGTTTAAAGATTATTTTATGGACATTCTTGACTTGTGGATCGACAAAAGGTGTACGCCAGCACTGTTTCGACCTGAAAAGCTTTTAAGTCTAATTGATTGACGAGTATTCACTTCGGAGAGTGCGTCGTTAAAACAGCTTTCTGAATGCTTGTGGAAACCACATTTAATATTCAGAACTGTCATATATTGTCTAGGGGCCCTAAAGTATCATCTAGCTATTGCAAGGAATTAAACATCGACGGAGGGGCAAGAAAGCTGTCTAAAAATGCGAAAATGTTGCTATGCACTTATATTTGCGGTTGGTTGGAAAAAGTGGCAGAATGCGCAATAAAAACCTAAATTTGTCATAAGCACTACTTGCCACGGTATTCTAAGATGAATTTGCTGTCCGAAAACAGCTAAATAACAATTCTTGAAATTTAGAAATTTTTTCTAGGGGAACCACCTTAAGCAGAAAAGCGCTGCAATTTGGGAGAATGCGCAAATCAGCGCTCTATGACTAGCACTACTTTCATAACCTAAATAACTGTTCGCTTCAATAATCCGGATTCGCCTGGGAGTGAGTACCCACATCCTATCCAAAAGATTTTGTACAATAGTGTAAGCCCCTAGGGTTTAAACAATTGCCCAAAATGAAACAGTGGTTCCGAAGAATGCACGGATTCAAGTTCGATCGATGAAATTTTTTTTTCTTTTCTTCTTGAGTATTCCTGATCACAGTCATGAAAATAACCCAAAAAAAGAGAAAACCGGGAAAATTTTGTCCATATTATGCCTAAATAGTGCAAAAAATATGAACACCGGAAACCGGCTTTAAGGTGGTACCCCTAGGAAAAAACTATATCGCAGAGGATTGTCTTTCTGAAGATACTTGATGAGGATATCATAGTATGTGACGGTACGACAAAATTAAGTCAAAAATTTCATTGATTGGTTGCCATGGTTACCCGTTGCTAGGAGAAGTATAGGCAAAATATGACATTTTGCTGCTCGACGCCTAACCAAATAACTGAATAACATGCGTTATTGAAAGCGCCTTTTTGGCCGCTTTTGTTCCTCAATTGTTACGTGTATGGATTGAGCAAACCGCATTTTCGCAAGGCTGACTCGTCTTCCAGAGAACTGATGCGGTATTTTTTGGACGACAGAAAAGCTAAAACAGGGCGAAACAGGCAATATCTCGAGAAAATAACTCAAAGACAAAATTTCGATTTGAAAATCGGTTTCGTTTAAGCACTAGGTGGTACTAATGCCTGCATCCACAGAAGAAATTGTACAGCGTGGTTGCTTCGATCTAGAGAATTCTTGTTTCGCGTGGATTCCGAACTTAAACGGCAAAAAACTTGTTTAAAGATTATTTTATGGACATTCTTGACTTGTGGATCGACAAAAGGTGTACGCCAGCACTGTTTCGACCTGAAAAGCACCAAATACCTTAAGTCTTAATTCTAATTGATGACGAGTGAACTCTGACGAGTTCACTTCGGAGAGTGCGTCGTTAAAACAGCTTTCTGAATGCTTGTGAAACACCACATTTAATATTCAGAACTGTCATATATTGTCTTAGGAGGCCCTAAAGTATCATCTAGCTATTGCAAGGAATTAAACATCGACGGAGGGGCAAGAAAGCTGTCTAAAAATGCGAAAATGGTTGCTATGGGCGTTGCTATGCACTTATATTTGCGGTTGGTTGGAAAAAGTGGCAGAATGCGCAATAAAAACCTAAATTTGTCATAAGCACTACTTGCCACGGTATTCTAAGATGAATTTGCTGTCCGAAAACAGCTAAATAACAATTCTTGAAATTTAGAAATTTTTTCTAGGGGAACCACCTTAAGCAGAAAAGCGCTGCAATTTGGGAGAATGCGCAAATCAGTGCTCTATGACTAGCACTACTTTCATAACCTAAATAACTGTTCGCTTCGATAATCCGGATTCGCCTGGGAGTGAGTACCCACATCCTATCCAAAAAACTTTGTACAATAGTGTAAGCCCCTAGGGCTTAACCAATTGCCCAAAACGGAAACAGTGGTTCCGAGAATGCACGGGTTCAAGTCCGATCGATGAAATTTTTTTTTCTTTTCTTCTCGACTTTTCCTGATCACAGTCATGAAAATAACCCAAAAAAGAAAACCGGGAAAATTTTGTCCATATTATGCCTAAATAGTGCAAAAATATGAACACCGGAAACCGGCTTTAAGGTGGTACCCCTAGAAAAAACTATATCGCAGAGGATTGTCTTTTCTGAAGATACTTGATGAGGATATCATAGTATGTGACGGTACGACAAAATTAAGTCAAAAATTTCATTGATTGGTTGCCATGGTTACCCGTTGCTAGGAGAAGTATAGGCAAAATATGACATTAGTATCATCTAGCTATTGCAAGGAATTAAACATCGACGGAGGGGCAAGAAAGCTGTCTAAAAATGCGAAAATGGTTGCTATGGGCGTGCTATGCACTTATATTTGCGGTTTGGTTGGAAAAAGTGGCAGAAGGCGCAATAAAAACCTAATTTGTCATAAGCACTACTTGCCACGGTATTCTAAGATGAATTTGCTGTCCGAAAACAGCTAAATAACAAATCTTGAATTAGAAATTTTTTCTAGGGGAACCACCTTAAGCAGAAAAAGCGCTGCAATTTGGGAGAATGCGCAAATCAGTGCTCTATGACTAGCACTACTTTCATAACCTAAAATAACTGTTCGCTTCGATAATCCGGATTCGCCAGGGAGTGAGTACCCACATCCTATCCAAAAAACTTTGTACAATAGTGTAAGCCCCTAGGGCTTAAACAATTGCCCAAAATGAAACACTGGTTCCGAAGAATGCACGGATTCAAGTCCGATCGATGAAATTTTTTTTTCTTTTCTTCTTGAGTATTCCTGATCACAGTCATGAAAATAATCCAAAAAAAGAGAAAACCGGGAAAATTTTGTCCATATTACGCCTAAATAGTGCAAAAAATATGAACACCGGAAACCGGCTTTAAGGTGGTACCCCTAGGAAAAAACTATATCGCAGAGGATTGTCTTTTCTGAAGATACTTGATGAGGATATCATAGTATGTGACGGTACGACAAAATTAAGTCAAAAATTTCATTGATTGGTTGCTATGGTTACCCGTTGCTAGGATAAGTATAGGCAAAATATGACATTTTGTTGCTCGACGCCTAACCAAATAACTGAATAAATGCGTTATTGCAAGCGCCTTTTTGACCGCTTTTGTTCCTCAAGGGTCACGTGTATGGATTGAACAAAGTGCATTTTCGCAAGGCTGACTCGTCCTTCCAGAGAACTGATGCGGTATTTTTTGGACGACAGAAAATCTAAAACAGGGCGAAACAAGCAATATCTCGACAAAATAACTGAAAAACAAAACTTCGATTTGCAAATCGGTTTCAATTAAACACTAGGTGGTACTAATGCATGCATCCACAGAAGAAATTGTACAGCGTGGGTGCTTCGATCTTGAGAATTCTTGTTTCGCGTGGATTCCGAACTTAAACGGCAAAAAACTTGTTTAAAGATTATTTTGTGGACATTCTTGACTTGTGGATTGACAAAAGGTGTACGCCAGCACTATTTCGACCTGAAAAGCACCAAATACCTTAAGTCTTAAGTCTAATTGATGACGAGTAAACTCTGACGAGTTCACTTCGGAGAGTGCGTCGTTAAAACAGCTTTCTGAATGCTTGTGGAACACCACATTTAATATTCAGAACTGTCATATATTGTCTTAGGAGGCCCTAAAGTATCATCTAGCTATTGCAAGGAATTAAACATCGACGGAGGGGCAAGAAAGCTGTCTAAAAATGCGAAAATGGTTGCTATGGGCGTTGCTATGCACTTATATTTGCGGTTGGAGAAGTGGCAGAATGCGCATAAAAACTAAATTTGTCATAAGCACTACTTGCCACGGTATTCTAAGATGAATTTGCTGTCAGAAAACAGTAAATGACAATTCTTGAAATTTAGAAATTTTTTCTAGGGGAACCACCTTAAGCAGAAAAGCGCTGCAATTTGGGAGAATGCGCAAATCAGTGCTCTATGACTAGCATTACTTTTATAACCTAAATAACTGTTCGCTTCGATAATCCGGATTCGCCTGGGAGTGAGTGCCCACATCCTATCCAAAAAACTTTGTACAATAGTGTACGCCCCTAGGGCTTAACCAATTGCCCAAAACGGAAGCAGTGGTTCCGAAGAATGCACGGGTTCAAGTCCGATCGATGAAATTTTTTTTCTTTTCTTCTCGACTTTTCCTGATCACAGTCATGAAAATAACCCAAAAAAAAAGAAAACCGGGAACATTTTGTCCATATTATGCCTATATAGTGCAAAAATATGAACACCGGAAACCGGCTTTAAGGTGGTACACCTAGAAAAAAACTGCATCACAGAGGATTGCCTTTTCTGAAGATACTTGATGAGGATGTCATAGTATGTGACGGTACGACAAAATTAATTCAAAAATTTCATTGATTGGTTGCTATGGTTACCCGTTGCTAGGAGAAGTATAGGCAAAATATGACATTTTGTTGCTCGACGCCTAACCAAATAACTGAATAACATGCGTTATTGCAAGCGCCTTTTTGACCGCTTTTGTTCCTCAAGGGTCACGTGTATGGATTGAACAAAGTGCATTTTCGCAAGGCTGACTCGTCTTCCAGAGAACTGATGCGGTATTTTTTGGACGACAGAAAATCTAAAACAGGGCGAAACAGGCAATATCTCGACAAAATAACTGAAAAACAAAACTTCGATTTGCAAATCGGTTTCAATTAAACACTAGGTGGTACTAATGCCTGCATCCACAGAAGAAATTGTACAGCGTGGGTGCTTCGATTTTGAGAATTCTTGTTTCGCGTGGATTCCGAACTTAAACGGCAAAAAACTTGTTTAAAGATTATTTTATGGACATTCTTGACTTGTGGATTGACAAAAGGTGTACGCCAGCACTATTTCGACCTGAAAAGCACCAAATACCTTAAGTCTTAAGTCTAATTGATGACGAGTAAACTCTGACGAGTTCACTTCAGAGAGTGCGTCGTTAAAACAGCTTTCTGAATGCTTGTGGAATACCACATTTAATATTCAGAACTGTCATATATTGTCTCAGGAGGCCCTAAAGTATTATCTAGCTATTGCAAGGAATTAAACATCGACGGAGGGGCAAGAAAGCTGTCTAAAAATGCGAAAATGGTTGCTATGGGCGTTGCTATGCACTTATATTTGCGGTTGGTTGGAAAAAGTGGCAGAATGCGCAATAAAAACCTAAATTTGTCATAAGCACTAATTGCCACGGTATTCCAAGAGGAATTTGCTGTCAGAAAACAGCTAAATGACAATTCTTGAAATTTAGAAATTTTTTGTAGAGGAACCACCTTAAGCAGAAAAGCGCTGCAATTTTGGAGAATGCGCAAACCAGTGCTCTATGACTAGCACTACTTTCATAACCTAAATAACTGTTCGCTTCGATAATGCGGATTCGCCTGGGATTGAGTACCCACATCCTATCCAAAAAACTTTGTACAATAGTGTAAGCCCCTAGGGCTTAACAAATTGTCCAAAACGGAAACAGTGGTTCCGAAGAATGCACGGGTTCAAGTCCGATCGATGAAATTTTCTTTTCTTTTCTTCTCGACTTTTCCTGATCACAGTCATGAAAATAACCCCAAAAAAAAGAAAACCGGGAAAATTTTGTCCATATTATGCCTAAATAGTGCAAAAAATATGAACACCGGAAACCGGCTTTAAGGCGGTACCCCTAGGAAAAAACTATATCGCAGAGGATTGTCTTTTCTGAAGATACTTGATGAGGATATCATAGTATGTGACGGTACGACAAAATTAAATCAAAAATTTCATTGATTGGTTGCCATGGTTACCCGTTGCTAGGAGAAGTATAGGCAAAATATGACATTTTGCTGCTCGACGCCTAACCAAATAACTGAACAACATGCGTTATTGCAAGCGCCTTTTTGCCGCTTTTTGTTCCTCAAGGGTCACGTGTATGGATTGAGCAAAGCGCATTTTCGCAAGGCTGACTCGTCTTCCAGAGAACTGATGCGGTATTTTTTGGACGACAGAAAATCTAAAACAGGGCGAAACAGGCAATATCTCGACAAAATAACTGAAAAACAAAACTTCGATTTGCAAATCGGTTTCAATTAAACACTAGGTGGTACTAATGCCTGCATCCACAGAAGAAATTGTACAGCGTGGGTGCTTCGATCTTGAGAATTCTTGTTTCGCGTGGATTCCGAACTTAAACGGCAAAAAACTTGTTTAAAGATTATTTTATGGACATTCTTGACTTGTGGATTGACAAAAGGTGTACGCTAGCACTATTTCGACCTGAAAAGCACCAAATACCTTAAGTCTTAAGTCTAATTGATGACGAGTAAACTCTGACGAGTTCACTTCGGAGAGTGCGTTGTTAAAACAGCTTTCTGAATGCTTGTGGAATACCACATTTAATATTCAGAACTGTCATATATTGTCTCAGGAGGCCCTAAAGTATTATCTAGATATTGCAAGGAATTAAACATCGACGGAGGGGCAAGAAAGCTGTCTAAAAATGCGAAAATGGTTGCTATGGGCGTTGCTATGCACTTATATTTGCGGTTGGTTGGAAAAAGTGGCAGAATGCGCAATAAAAACCTAAATTTGTCATAAGCACTACTTGCCAGGGTATTCTAAGATGAATTTGGTGTCAGAAAACAGCTAAATGACAATTCTTGAAATTTAGAAATTTTTTCTAGGGGAACCACCTTAAGCAGAAAAGCGCTGCAATTTGGGAGAATGCGCAAATCAGTGCTCTATGACTAGCACTACTTTTATAACCTAAATAACTGTTCGCTTCGATAATCCGGATTCGCCTGGGAGTGAGTACCCACATCCTATCCAAAAAACTTTGTACAATAGTGTAAGCCCCTAGGGCTTAACAAATTGTCCAAAACGGAAACAGTGGTTCCGAAGAATGCACGGGTTCAAGTCCGATCGATGAAATTTTTTTTCTTTTCTTCTCGACTTTTCCTGATGACAGTCATGAAAACAACTCAAAAAAAAAGAAAACCGGGAACATTTTGTCCATATTATGCCTATATAGTGCAAAAATATGAACACCGGAAACCGGCTTTAAGGTGGTACACCTAGAAAAAAACTGTATCACAGAGGATTGCCTTTTCTGAAGATACTTGATGAGGATGCCATAGTATGTCACGGTACGACAAAATTAAGTCAAAAATTTCATTGATTGGTTGCTATGGTTACCCGTTGCTAGAAGAAGTATAGGCAAAATATGACATTTTGTTGCTCGACGCCTAACCAAATAACTGAATAACATGCGTTATTGCAAGCGCCTTTTTGACCGCTTTTGTTCCTCAAGGGTCACGTGTATGGATTGAACAAAGTGCATTTTCGCAAGGCTGACTCGTCTTCCAGAGAACTGATGCGGTATTTTTTGGACGACAGAAAATCTAAAACAGGGCGAAACAGGCAATATCTCGACAAAATAACTGAAAAACAAAACTTCGATTTGCAAATCGGTTTCAATTAAACACTAGGTGGTACTAATGCCTGCATCCACAGAAGAAATTGTACAGCGTGGGTGCTTCGATCTTGAGAATTCTTGTTTCGCGTGGATTCCGAACTTAAACGGCAAAAAACTTGTTTAAAGATTATTTTATGGACATTCTTGACTTGTGGATTGACAAAAGGTGTACGCTAGCACTATTTCGACCTGAAAAGCACCAAATACCTTAAGTCTTAAGTCTAATTGATGACGAGTAAACTCTGACGAGTTCACTTCGGAGAGTGCGTTGTTAAAACAGCTTTCTGAATGCTTGTGGAATACCACATTTAATATTCAGAACTGTCATATATTGTCTCAGGAGGCCCTAAAGTATTATCTAGATATTGCAAGGAATTAAACATCGACGGAGGGGCAAGAAAGCTGTCTAAAAATGCGAAAATGGTTGCTATGGGCGTTGCTATGCACTTATACTTGCGGTTGGTTGGAAAAAGTGGCAGAATGCGCAATAAAAACCTAAATTTGTCATAAGCACTACTTGCCACGGTATTCCAAGAGGAATTTGCTGTCAGAAAACAGCTAAATGACAATTCTTGAAATTTAGAAATTTTTTGTAGGGGAACCACCTTAAGCAGAAAAGCGCTGCAATTTTGGAGAATGCGCAAACCAGTGCTCTATGACTAGCACTACTTTCATAACCTAAATAACTGTTCCCTTCGATAATGCGGATTCGCCAGGGATTGAGTACCCACATCCTATCCAAAAAACTTTGTACAATAGTGTAAGCCCCTAGGGCTTAACAAATTGTCCAAAACGGAAACAGTGGTTCCGAAGAATGCACGGGTTCAAGTCCGATCGATGAAATTTTCTTTTCTTTTCTTCTCGACTTTTCCTGATCACAGTCATGAAAATAACCCCAAAAAAAAGAAAACCGGGAAAATTTTGTCCATATTATGCCTAAATAGTGCTAAAATATGAACACCGGAAACCGGCTTTAAGGCGGTACCCCTAGGAAAAAACTATATCGCAGAGGATTGTCTTTTCTGAAGATACTTGATGAGGATATCATAGTATGTGACGGTACGACAAAATTAAGTCAAAAATTTCATTGATTGGTTGCCATGGTTACCCGTTGCTAGGAGAAGTATAGGCAAAATATGACATTTTGCTGCTCGACGCCTAACCAAATAACTGAACAACATGCGTTATTGCAAGCGCCTTTTTGGCCGCTTTTGTTCCTCAAGGGTCACGTGTATGGATTGAGCAAAGCGCATTTTCGCAAGGCTGACTCGTCTTCCAGAGAACTGATGCGGTATTTTTTGGACGACAGAAAAGCTAAAACAGGGCGAAACAGGCAATATCTCGACAAAATAACTCAAAGACAAAACTTCGATTTAAAAATCGGTTTCGTTTAAACACTAGGTGGTACTAATGCCTGCATCCACAGAAGAAATTGTACAGCGTGGGTGCTTCGATCTTGAGAATTCTTGTTTCGCGTGGATTCCGAACTTAAACGCCAAAAAACATTTTTAAAGATTATTTTATGGACATTCTTGACTTGTGGATCGACAAAAGGTGTACGCCAGCACTGTTTCGACCTGAAAAGCACCAAATACCTTAAGTCTTAAGTCTAATTGATGACGAGTAAACTCTGACGAGTTCACTTCGGAGAGTGCGTCGTTAAAACAGCTTTCTGAATACTTGTGGAACACCACATTTAATATTCAGAACTGTCATATATTGTCTCAGGAGGCCCTAAAGTATCATCTAGCTATTGCAAGGAATTAAACATCGACGGAGGGGCAAGAAAGCTGTCTAAAAATGCGAAAATGGTTGCTATGGGCGTTGCTATGCACTTATATTTGCGATTGGTTGGAAAAAGTGGCAGAATGCGCAATAAAAACCTAAATTTGTCATAAGCACTACTTGCCACGGTATTCTAAGATGAATTTGCTGTCAGAAAGCAGCTAAATGACAATTCTTGAAATTTAGAATTTTTTCTAGGGGAACCACCTTAAGCAGAAAAGCGCTGCAATTTGGGAGAATGCGCAAATCAGTGCTCTATGACTAGCACTACTTTCATAACTTAACTAACTGTTCGCTTCGATAATCCGGATTCGCCTATTAGTGAGTACCCACATCTTATCCAAAAAACTTTGTACACTACTCGGCGACGTTAAGGTGCATTTTACGGCTCCAGGTTTTTTTAACTCGCCAAAGTTAAGGCATACGTTTGGCGAGTAAATTTATACCGCGCTATCTGGTCTGCAATTTTTTCGTGGCTAACCAGGAATAATGGCCGTGATATTTCTTCAGAAAATCTAATTTCAAAGGTTTGAGAAAGGTTAAATTACATTATGATGTTGGATCAAGAAAGAAAATTGATGTGAAATATAGTATACCAAGTTAGTTTATTTAGCATTTCTAGTTTTAGCGCTAATAGTGATTACTAATTATATATATATCTACCCTAATGTATTGATGAAGCTAGGAGCTAGCTAGCTATAGTTCATACATAGCTACATAAAGGTCTAAGCAAGTTTTGAGGCATATGGCTTTATCGTCCTGGTTCGCAGGAGTCTCAGTGTAATTTTTCTTACTACGTGGGGAATTTGGAAGAGTAGATAATTTGTTGTTAAAGTCTGTAAAAAAGCTAGCTATATATATTATATAATTGGCTCAGGCAAGTTTAAGAAACGTTGTGCAAACATTGTGATTAAGAATTTAAATTACTGCTTACGTAAAGTTTTAACTTTGCATAAAAAATTATATTTTCAAATATAAACTTATTATTTTTAACTTTATTTTACAGGTGTTCTTTTCATTATCAGCAATCGTGCTCGGAAATTTTGCAAGTATATATATATTTATGTACTTTCCTAATCACCAAAAGTTAGGACCTATATATATATAACTTTAGAATACGTACGGAAATTTTTTTAATTGGAATTAAACTGCAACACAGACGTACCCACTTATATACTGTATCTGCATTTCTATGTTGCCGTGTCTTGATGAGATGCTCCAAAATTTCTCCTTTTTTAAAAGTGCGCATCTGCATATCTGCGTTGCAGCATTTATGTGATGATAAAAAACTGTCGTTCTTTCAAAGAAGAAAAATAGCTATATTAACTTTAATAAAATAAAACTGCAATGCAGATGTGTACCTACTCACCACATCTACATTACATTGCAGCTTTTATATGATGCTCGAAAATTCTTGTTCCTTATTATTCCATACTCGAGTATCTGTGTTACATATTTAAATTATAATTCTAGGCATGTATTCTATGTAATTACATCACTATATACAAGTGAAAGAAAAAAATCATCTGTTTTTTACAAACATGAGTATGATTTTAAATTCAGGAAAATTTGACCTTGAAAACTGTTGGAAAATGTTATTTAAAATACGCTTTTTTATAAAAACAATGCCAATTTTAAACGTTTGCAACAAAAATTTTAAACAATGGCTAAACACTTCACATTTTTGGCAATTTCTGCAACATTACGTTCTTAATATGTGTAACAAAGCCTTGATCGTCTAACGTAAGACACCTTTGTAGGAAATCCAGGTTCAAGTCCTGGTCAAGGCAATTATTCTGTTATCTTCAGCTTGCCAACTATATTATATATTACTATTTTCCTGTTTTTTTTTCCTCTACAGTAATAGAACTATAATTTGTTTGTCATTATCTTTATAACTAAGCAGATGTAATTTGAAAAATATTGTATGTATATACAAAATAATAAATTTTAGTGTGTGTTAGTATAAACTTTTGAGCAATAAAATTTCTAAGTCTAAAAAACAGTACTAACAAAATTGTGAAAGCTAGGCTATTAAAAGTTTGGTTGTGAAAATTTGTCCTTGAATGGGATTCTTTTACTCTGCAATAATTCTTGATACACCTTAACGCATGTTTTTTAATTTGTTTTATATTGTAAAATACAATTATTAGTCGTAAATGAAGGCTAAGCACAGTCAGCATCTGTTATCTATTCGTTTAGCATTCACAGTAAGGTTTCCTATAATTCTCATTAGCACCAGTCTTCATTGTTCTTATTTCCCTGCCTTATAGTTGTTACAAAAAAGTGGATAACTGTAACATCAAATTGTCTTGACCAGGATGTGAGCCTGGATTTCCTTCAATGTAGGTGTCTTACATTAGACGACCAGTAAAATATATTACCTCTTTAGGTTGAAATTATTTTGGTCCTAAAATTTTGAGTATTTTTTCCTTTTTTTATAATGACACACTCTTGTGATCTAAAATTCAGATGAAAATACAAGTTTTGAAAAATCACAACAAATGATTCTGTGCTAATTTTCTTTTTTGAAAGATATTTCCACATTATCGTGGGTGTTTTTTACGAAAATAGAATAATCGTATTGTTTGTTCTTACTTTTGCAATTTATATACACTACTTTTAAGAATTGTCCTTGAAAAAGGTCCTGTAAACTTGACTCATGTGTATGCAGGACAATGTTATACGTATTGAGTATGTGATAATTTACCCATAAAGTTTAGTCAACATCAATCACAGGAAGTTCGATTGTTAAAACCAACTGTATATATATTTCAGAGTCAGAACTTCTCATTTCAAGCATTGAACATCCACGATGGCTTTGACGCAACCGGAGTTGGCAGGTTTCTGGAAATTAAAGCTAGATTTGCTGATAAATCTGATATTTTAAAAGCTATATATGCGAAAAAGCAAATTATTATAGTTGTACATATGCGTGGTGCATGTGCATATACTTCTAGTCACAAAATCAAAACATTACGTCACTCCGCAATGTATTTATATATAGCAATTGTCACAGAAAAATAATGTGTGTGAAGCTGCTGAAACATCCCACCCGCGTGTTGGCTCACCCGAAACAACCAATTTTCTCATATCATCATTCTCGGCTTAACGTCCGTTTTCCATGCTAGCATGGGTTGGACGGGGTATATTAATGACCCTCTTCCAATCTGATCTAGACTGTGTTAGATCTAAACTCAACTTCCTCTGTATCAAGTCTGTCCTTATAACCTCCTGCCAAGTCTTTCTCGGTCTGCCTCTGGGCTTTGCCCCAGGAACTATCAAGTCTCTACACTTTCTTACCCAATTATCCTCCTCCATTCTTTCCAAGTGCCCCAGCCAATTCAATCTTCTTATCTGGATAACATCTTTAATTCTATGGATACTTAGCCTGCTTCTTAGCTCATCTGAACTCTTTCTGTCTCTCAGACTGGCGTTACACATCCACCTAACCATTCTCATATTATTCCTTTCTAAACGGTCAAGATCTTCCTGCTTCACTGCCCATGTCTCACTACCGTACAACATAACACTTCTTACACAGGCCTCATACAACCTGCCTTTTACCTCAATTGACAAGACTCTGCTAGTCAACAAAGGAAGTAACTCTCTGAACTTTTTCCAAGCAGAACCTATCCTGCAAGTAACACTTCTTCCAACACCCCCTTCACTGCCCAACATATCACCTAAGTAACAGAAGTTCTCAACTATCTCTAACGAGCCACTGTTGTACATCATTAAAGCTGGAAATACTTCATTCTCTATAATCTCACCTTTGCAACGCTTGCATACAAACTGAATGTCAGCTCTTAACCTTCCACCAATACTACTGCACTTCTTATGTACCCAATGCTTGCAAGTCTGACAAAAAATTGAGTTACTACCAACCCCTTTCCTGCAAACTCCACAAGACCACTTTCCAACTACAAGGTCACACTTGGCTGCAATGCTACTAATCATGACTTTAGACTTTGCTGTGTTCACCCTTAGCCCTTTCTCTTCTAGTCCTTTCTTCCACTTCTCAAACTTTTCAACTAATTCTTCCATCGACTCTGCTATGAGAACCAAATCATCTGCATACAATAACTCCCATGGACAACCTGTTCTGAACTCCATCGACAGCGCTTCTAAGACTAGAACAAACAAGAAAGGACTAAGTACAGAACCCTGATGTACACCAACATTTACACTAAATTCATCACTAAGTGAATCGTTAATCCTGACACGACTTCTAGCATTGCTGTACATAGACTGTACCATCGTAACTAGCCACTCATCCACACCTAATTTTCTCATAGCCCACCAAATAACTTTACGTGGCACTCTATCAAAAGCTTTCTCTAAATCTACAAAGGCAAAATAGAGATTTTTTCTCTTTCCTAAATACTTTTCCTGAAGCTGTCTGAGTAAAAATATTGCATCTGTAGTGCCACGCCCTGGAACAAAACCAAATTGCATCTTATCTATATTAATTCTTTCTCTAAGTAACTTATCAATCACTCTTTCAATAACTTTCATTACTTGATCAACCAACTTCAAACCTCTATAGTTACCTCTTTCTAATGCATCACCCTTGCCCTTGAAACGATTCACTATTACACTTGACTGCCACTCACTCGGAATAGCACCATCCTTTATAATCTGATTAGCAAGACTTGTAATAAGCTCAACTCCAATATATCCAGATGCGTTTACCATCTCTGCAACAATACCTGATACTCCTGCAGCCTTGCCAATCTTCAATTTCCTAATAGCCTCCACTACCCATTCTGTCTTGATCTGCATAGCTGGCCCTTCTACAACATCATCATCAGACAAATTATCCTCATCCCATTCAAACTCAGTGTTAAGCAACCTCTGATAATAATTCTTCCAAGCTACCCTTTTCTCCTCCTCTGTGCTAGCCAAAACACCTTCATCATTACGTATACACTTCTCACCTACAACATCTTGATTAGTCTTCTTCATTTGTTTTGCTATCTTGAATACCTCATTGCGCTGGTCTTCCCTTCTTAACACATCTGCAAATCTGTTTCTCTCTGCTTCTGATTTTGCCTTATACACTGCTGTACGAGCACGACGCTTAGCATCTAAGTATATATTTTTACTACCCCCTGATTTCCACTCTTTCCAAAGTTTCCTCTTTTCCTTTATACACTGGTCAACCTCATTATTCCACCACCAGGTCTGTCTATGTCTAGCTGGTCCTTTCGGCCACCCACATGTATCATCAGAAGTTTCTAGAAGACAATTCTTCAAAGTAGTCCAAGTACTTTCAACATTGTCACTATCACATTGACCATTGTGGGCTAACTGCTGAACTTTTGCACTAAATTGTCTTGCTACAATCCCTTCCTTCAGCTTCCAGACTTTACGACGGGGCCTGTACTTTCCCTTGGCTTCCTTAACACTCTTCAAGATAATATCACAAACCAGCAACCTATGCTGGGAAACACACTCTTCCCCCGATATAACTTTCACGTCCTTCACCACTTTCTTGTCTGACTTTCTAACCAGGAAGTAATCTATCTGTGTCTTACAGCCACCTGACTCATATGTTATCAGCCTACTCTGTCTCTTACTGAATGATGTGTTGCAAACCACCATGTCCGTTGCCATTCCAAACTCAAGCAATCTCTCCCCTTCCTTATATCTGCTCCCAAATCTATAGCCTCCATGCACACCTCTATAACCTTCAGATGACTTCCCAACATGACCATTAAAGTCGCCGCCCACCATGACAAGTTCAGTGTCTCCAAACTTTGATGGGACTGCTATCAACTCATCATAAAACTTATCTTTATCTTCCTCACTGAGTCCACACTGTGAAGCATAAACTGACAGAAAAGTGACAATCCTATTACCTATCAAAAACTTTATAACTATAATACGACTGTTAACACGCATAACATCTATTACTTTTTCTACCCACTTCTCTGCAACGAATATGCCAACTCCTCCATATCCATCACTATTACCAATCCAAAAAAGCTTATACCTTGCCCTCCTACCTTCCACAAATCTCACTGAAGCTCCTCTCCACCTGACTTCCTGAACACAACACATATCAACAGATCTACGTTCTAACATTTCAACTACTTCCCCTGCTCTACCTCTCAGACTACCAACATTTACACTAGCCATCCTCAACCTAGTGTTATCTACCTTGTGATGTGATAGCTGTGTAACGGTCTGACGATGCTCACACCTGACATCTGTCCTACCGTGCGCGACACCTTCACTCCTTAGAGTTCCAGCCCCGTTTACGCAGTTTGTCTGATCAACTGTTCTTACGGCCATTAATAAAGAGTTTTGGCATTGTTTTACAGCTGGATGCCCTTCCTAGCGCCAACCGTTCACAGACCGGACTAAAGCACAATTTGCAGAAAAATATATAAGCACAAAATGAGGCTAAATTCTGAAGTCATTTTCTTACGAATAAGAACAAAATAAGAACATATCAGTGACAGGACTTGCAAAAAATAAGAACAACCAGTCTCAAGTCAGATTTTACTGGTTCTTATAAACAAAAATGTGTATGTAAATGTCAATAAAAAAATAGAAGTGACAGGACTTGCACCTGTGTCTGCACGATAAATCGGCAGCTGCTGGAACACACTTCTTTCTCTTGTATAGTCTATAACACTTTTTTATTGAAATTTCAGAGTTAAAGATCGTGAATTTATAGTATATATATAACCTATTCTTGCTTATATCCTTTGTCTAAAATGAATTTGTATTAAATTTACGGGGGAAAATTAAAAAAGAGCAGGAATTAACGTAAAATGCAAAATAAAAGAACGTCAAAAAAAAAAAAAGTTTTACGGGATTTATATATGTTTGCGAATTGGGCTCTCAGCAAGGAAATTGCGAATGTTTATAATATGTAAAAGAAATATATACAATATTTTTTTTGCGAATCGGAGGTTTCAAGAGTATGCTAAACAAAGATCAAAGGGTAACATTTGTTTTTTGCACTGTATTTTAATAATTCTAAATCTCACAAATCATCTAGAATTTCAAAAATGTTATTAAAGTTAATTAGTGTATAAAAAAATGCCATTTTGCGATACTTATTTTTGCAAATACCAGTTCACAGATATTTTTGCGGGAAATATTTTTGCGAATAGACGACTTCCCAAATCTTTTTTGCAGGACTTAACTTTGCGAAAAGGGGGCAAATTCGCAAAAATTAATCCGGCACAAACTTATCCAGCACAAACTTATCCTGCATTAATTAATACACATAAGGTAGTCTGTTTCTTCGCATGAAGGTATCGATACGACTTTATATGAATATATGTCAATCAGAAGGTATCCATCTACACTCAATTAGTTTAAAGCCTCAACACAATGTTTCCGTAGTAGAAAGAAATGGACTGAAAAAGACCTTTCTTCAGCAAGCAAACATTCAAAAAGTTCTATAAATTTGTACAGGATATCACACACAGGACACAATCACTTTTTATGTGTAGCTAGCTACCAAAACACATTAGGCAGCAAACAAACACAAAAGGAAGCATACAAATTGCAAAACATATCTGGCTAGCTAAGCATTAGAAATTAAAACTTATAATATTATTGCTAACCATATTGAAAGAGAAAAGAGAAAGCTAGCTAGCTAGGAGAAGAGAGGAGGAGGCAAAAGACTTCATTTTTTTATGATGGCTTCTGCAAAGTTGCAGTTTGCTTGTTTACGTGATCAACTTCTTCCCCAGGGCTTCGCCCAAGATTGTCAAAAAAGTAAACCGGCCCCGGGGACGAGATTGTCATTAGCTAGGTCTTAAAAATGACGGACCACACAATGGCGGCAAAGTTCAGGGATTTTTAAAGGTAGTGCATTGAAATGCTTCTGCCGCTGGCTGAATATTGCACACCAGTTGTAAAAATGTAGTAAAAAGTGTGGCTTAGATAATGCAGAATGGGTTTTGTTCAAGGCATAAGTGCAAAAAGTAAGGAATAGGAATAAATTGTACAAAATGAATGACAAGTTGCCAAAATTGGTTCAAAATATGGCAAAGATTGTCAATTTTTACTGCTTTATATTGAAGTTGGGACTTATGTCACGTACGATTTTGTAAGATTGTCATGTTAACTTACCAATTTATGTGTTTTTTCCCCCAGTGACTCGACAAAACTTCAGCGGTTTTCGAAAACATGCTATTTTTGGTACCCCTACTTCTGGAGCTCCCTGTGGTCATACGAGAGGGAATCTGAAACCGAGGTTATCATTTTTGAAAAGAGGAGGCTTTGCTGACCAAAATATGAACGAGTTATATTTTTTCGTCGTAAAATGGTCGAGTTAATTAAACATAAAGTTCCCAATTTTTCAAAAGCTGAAAAACGTGTAATTTACAGACCCGGCCTTAATATCGCCGAGTAGTGTAAGACCCTAGGGCTTAACCAATTGCCCAAAACGGAAACAGTGGTTCCGAAGAATGCATGGGTTTAAGTCCGATCAATAAATTTTTTTCTTCTTTTCTTCTCGACTTTTCCTGATCACAGTCATGAAAATAACCCATAAAAAAAGAAAACCGAGAAAATGTTGTCCATATTATGCCTAAATAGTGCAAAAATATGAAACCGGAAACCGACTTTAAGGCGGTACCCCTAGGAAAAAACTATATCGCAGAGGATTGTCTTTTCTGAAGATACTTGATGAGGATATCATAGTATGTGACGGTACGACAAAATTAAGTCAAAAATTTCATTGATTGGTTGCCATGGTTACCCGTTGCTAGGAGAAGTATAGGCAAAATATGACATTTTGCTCCTCGACGCCTAACCAAATAACTGAACAACATGCGTTATTGCAAGCGCCTTTTTGGCCGCTTTTGTTCCTCAAGGGTCACGTGTATGGATTGAGCAAAGCGCATTTTCGCAAGGCTGACTCGTCTTCCAGAGAACTGATCCGGTATTTTTTGGACGACAGAAAAGCTAAAACAGGGCGAAACAGGCAATATCTCGACAAAATAACTCAAAGACAAAACTTCGATTTAAAAATCGGTTTCGTTTAAACACTAGGTGGTACTAATGCCTGCATCCACAGAAGAAATTGTACAGCGTGGGTGCTTCAATCTTGAGAATTCTTGTTTCGCGTGGATTCCGAACTTAAACGACAAAAAACTTGTTTAAAGAATATTTTATGGACATTCTTGACTTGTGGATCGACAAAAGGTGTACGCCAGCACTGTTTCGACCTGAAAAGCACCAAATACCTTAAGTCTTAAGTCTAATTGATGACGAGTAAACTCTGACGAGTTCACTTCGGAGAGTGCGTCGTTAAAACAGCTTTCTGAATGCTTGTGGAACACCACATTTATTATTCAGAACTGTCATATATTGTCTCAGGAGGCACTAAAGTATCATCCAGGTATTGCAAGGAATTAAACATCGACGGAGGGGCAAGAAAGCTGTCTAAAAATGCGAAAATGGTTGCTATGGGCGTTGCTATGCACTTATATTTGCGGTTGGTTGGAAAAAGTGGCAGAATGCGCAATAAAAACCTAAATTTGTCATAAGCACTACTTGCCACGGTATTCTAAGATGAATTTGCTGTCAGAAAGCAGCTAAATGAAAATTCTTGAAATTTAGAAATTTTTTCTAGGGGAACCACCTTAGGCAGAAAAGCGCTGCAATTTGAGAGAATGCGCAAATCAGTGCTCTATGACTAGCACTACTTTCATAACTTAAATAACTGTTCGCTTCGATAATCCGGATTCGCCTATTAGTGAGTACCCACATCCTATCCAAAAAACTTTGTACACTAGTGTAAGACCCTAGGGCTTAACCAATTGCCCAAAACGGAAACAGTGGTTCCGAAGAATGCACGGGTTCAAGTCCGATCAATAAAAATTTTTTTTCTTTTCTTCTCGACTTTTCCAGATCACAGTCATGAAAATAACCCATAAAAAAAAAAAACCGAGAAAATTTTGTCCATATTATGCCTAAATAGTGCAAAAATATGAACACCGGAAACCGGCTTTAAGGTGGTACCCCTAGAAAAAAACTATATCGCAGAGGATTGTCTTTTCTGAAGATACCTGATGAAGATATCATAGTATGTGACGGTACGACAAAATTAAGGCAAAAGTTTCATTGATTGGTTGCCATGGTTACCCATTGCTAGGAGAAGTATAGGCAAAATATGACATTTTGATGCTCGACGCCTAACCAAATAACTGAACAACATGCGTTATTGAAAGCGCCTTTTTGGCCGCTTTTGGTCCTCAAGGGTCACGTGTATGGATTGAGCAAAGCGCATTTTCGCAAGGCTGACTCGTCTTCCAGAGAACTGATGCGGTATTTTTTGGACGACAGAAAAGCTAAAACAGGGCGAAACAGGCAATATCTCGACAAAATAACTCAAAGAAAAAAATTCGATTTGAAAATCGGCTTCGTTTAAACAGTAGGTGGTACTAATGCCTGCATCCACAGAAGAAATTGTACAGCGTGGGTGCTTCGATCTTGAGAATTCTTTTTTCGCGTGGATTCCAAACTTAAACGGCAAAACACTTGTTTAAAGATTATTTTATGGACATTCTTGACTTGTGGATTGACAAAAGGTGTACGCCAGCACTATGTCGACCTGAAAAGCACCAAATACCTTAAGTCTTAAGTCTAAATGATGACGAGTAAGCTCTGACGAGTTCACTTCGGAGAGTGCGTCGTTAAAACAGCTTTCTGAATGCTTGTGGAATACCACATTTAATATTCAGAACTGTCATATATTGTCTCAGGAGGCCCTAAAGTATCATCTAGCTATTGCAAGGAATTAAACATCGACGGAGGGGCAAGAAAGCTGTCTAAAAATGCGAAAATGGTTGCTATGGGCGTTGCTATGCACCTATATTTGCGGTTGGTTGGAAAAAGTGGCAGAATGCGCAATAAAAACCTAAATTTGTCATAAGCACTACTTGCCACGGTATTCCAAGAGGAATTTGCTGTCAGAAAACAGCTAAATGACAATTCTTGAAATTTAGAACTTTTTTCTAGGGGAACCACCTTAAGCAGAAGAGCGCTGCAATTTTGGAGAATGCGCAAACCAGTGTTCTATGACTAGCACTACTTTCATAACCTAAATAATTGTTCGCTTCGATAATGCGGATTCGCCTGGGAGTGAGTACCCACATCCTGTCCAAAAAAATTTGTACAATAGTGTAAGACCCTAGGGCTTAACCAATTGCCCAAAACGGAAACAGTGGTTCCGAAGAATGCACGGGTTCAAGTCCGATCGATGAAATTTATTTTTTCTTCTCGACTTTTCCTGATCACAGTCATGGAAAGAACCCAAAAAAAAAGAAAATCGGGAATATTTTGTCCATATTATGCCTAAATAGTGCAAAAATATGAGCACCGGAAACCAGCTTTAAGGTGGTACCCCTAGAAAAAAACTATATCGCAGAGGATTGTCTTTTCTGAAGATACCTGATGAGGATATCGTAGTATGTGACGGTACGACAAAATTAAGGCAAAAATTTCATTGATTGGTTGCCATGGTTACCTGTTGCTAGGAGAAGTATAGGCAAAATATAACATTTTGCTGCTCGACGCCTAACCAAATAACTGAATAACATGCGTTATTGCAAGCGGCTTTTTGGCCGCTTTTGTTCCTCCAGGATCACGTGTATGGATTGAGCAAAGCGCATTTTCGCAAGGCTGAATCGTCTTCCAGAGAAATGATGCGGTATTTTTTGGACGACAGAAAAGCTAAAACAGGGCGAAACAGGCAATATCTCGACAAAATAACTCAAAGACAAAACTTCGATTTGAAAATCGGTTTCGTTTAAACACTAGGTGGTACTAATGCCTGCATCCACAGAAGAAATTGTACAGCGTGGGTGCTTCGATCTTGAGAATTCTTGTTTCGCGTGGATTCCGAACTTAAACGGCAAAACACTTGTTTAAAGATTATTTTATGGACATTCTTGACTTGTGGATTGACAAAAGGTGTACGCCAGCACTGTTTCGACCTGAAAAGCACCAAATACCTTAAGTCTTAAGTCTAATTGATGACGAGTAAACTCTGACGAGTTCAGTTCGGAGAGTGCGTCGTTAAAACAGCTTTCTAAATGCTTGTGGAATACCACATTTAATATTCAGAACTGTCATATATTATCTCAGGAGGCCCTAAAGTATCATCTAGCTATTGCAAGGAATTAAACATCGACGGAGGGGCAAGAAAGCTGTCTAAAAATGCGAAAATGGTTGCTATGGGCGTTGCTATGCACTTATATTTGCGGTTGGTTGGAAAAAGTGGCAGAATGCGCAATAAAAACCTAAATTTGTCATAAGCACTACTTGCCACGGTATTCCAAGAGGAATTTGCTGTCAGAAAACAGCTAAATGACAATTCTTGAAATTTAGAAATTTTTTCTAGGGGAACCACCTTAAGCAGAAAGGCGCTGCAATTTTGGAGAATGCGCAAACCAGTGCTCTATGACTAGCACTACTTTCATAACCTAAATAACTGTTCCCTTCGATAATCCGGATTCGCCTATTAGTGAGTACCCACATCCTATCCAAAAAACTTTGTACACTAGTGTAAGACCCTAGGGCTTAACCAATTGCCCAAAACGGAAATAGTGGTTCCAAAGAATGCACGGGTTCAAGTCCCATCAATAATTTTTTTTTTCTTTTCTTCCCGACTTTTCCTGATCACAGTCATGAAAATAACCCATAAAAAAAGAAAACCGAGAAAATGTTGTCCATATTATGCCTAAATAGTGCAAAAATATGAACACCGGAAACCGGCTTTAAGGTGGTACCCCTAGAAAAAAACTATATCGCAGAGGATTGTCTTTTCTGAAGATACCTGATGAGGATATCATAGTATGTGACGGTACGACAAAGTTAAGTCAAAAATTTCATTGATTGGTTGCCATGGTTACCCGTTGCTAGGAGAAGTATAGGCAAAATATGACATTTTGCTGCTCGACGCCTAACCAAATAACTGAACAACATGCGTTATTGCAAGCGCCTTTTTGGCCGCTTTTGGTCCTCAAGGGTCACGTGTATGGATTGAGCAAAGCGCATTTTCGCAAGGCTGACTCCTCTTCCAGAGAACTGATGCGGTATTTTTTGGACGACAGAAAAACTAAAACAGGGCGAAACAGGCAATATCTCGACAAAATAACTCAAAGACAAAACTTCGACTTGAAAATCGGTTTCGTTTAAACACTAGGTGGTACTAATGCATGCATCCACAGAAGAAATTGTACAGCGTGGGTGCTTCGATCTTGAGAATTCTTGTTTCGCGTGGATTCCGAACTTAAACGGCAAAACACTTGTTTAAAGATTATTTTATGGACATTCTTGACTTGTGGATTGACAAAAGGTGTACGCCAGCACTATGTCGACCTGAAAAGCACCAAATACCTTAAGTCTTAAGTCTAATTGATGACGAGTAAACTCTGACGAGTTCACTTCGGAGAGTGCGTCGTTAAAACAGCTTTCTGAATGCTTGTGGAATACCACATTTAATATTCAGAACTGTCATATATTGTCTCAGGAGGCCCTAAAGTATCATCTAGCTATTGCAAGGAATTAAACATCGACGGAGGGGCAAGAAAGCTGTCTAAAAATGAGAAAATGGTTGCTATGGGCGTTGCTATGAACTTATATTTGCGGTTGGTTGGAAAAACTGGCAGAATGCGCAATAAAAACCTAAATTTGTCATAAGCACTACTTGCCACGGTATTCCAAGAGGAATTTGCTGTCAGAAAACAGCTAAATGACAATTCTTGAAATTTAGAAATTTTTTCTAGGGGAACCACCTTAAGCAGAAAAGCGCTGCAATTTTGGAGAATGCGCAAACCAGTGCTCTATGACTAGCACTACTTTCATAACCTAAATAACTGTTCCCTTCGATAATCCGGATTCGCCTATTAGTGAGTACCCACATCCTATCCAAAAAACTTTGTACACTAGTGTAAGACCCTAGGGCTTAACCAATTGCCCAAAACGGAAATAGTGGTTCCAAAGAATGCACGGGTTCAAGTCCCATCAATAAATTTTTTTTTCTTTTCTTCCCGACTTTTCCTGATCACAGTCATGAAAATAACCCATAAAAAAAGAAAACCGAGAAAATGTTGTCCATATTATGCCTAAATAGTGCAAAAATATGAACACCGGAAACCGGCTTTAAGGTGGTACCCCTAGAAAAAAACTATATCGCAGAGGATTGTCTTTTCTGAAGATACCTGATGAGGATATCATAGTATGTGACGGTACGACAAAGTTAAGTCAAAAATTTCATTGATTGGTTGCCATGGTTACCCGTTGCTAGGAGAAGTATAGGCAAAATATGACATTTTCCTGCTCGACGCCTAACCAAATAACTGAACAACATGCGTTATTGCAAGCGCCTTTTTGGCCGCTTTTGGTCCTCAAGGGTCACGTGTATGGATTGAGAAAAGCGCATTTTCGCAAGGCTGACTCGTCTTCCAGAGAACTGATGCGGTATTTTTTGGACGACAGAAAAGCTAAAACAGGGCGAAACAGGCAATATCTCGACAAAATAACTCAAAGACAAAACTTCGATTTGAAAATCGGTTTCGTTTAAACACTAGGTGGTACTAATGCCTGCATCCACAGAAGAAATTGTACAGCGTGGGTGCTTCGATCTTGAGAATTCTTGTTTCGCGTGGATTCCGAACTTAAACGGCAAAACACTTGTTTAAAGATTATTTTATGGACATTCTTGACTTGTGGATTGACAAAAGGTGTACGCCAGCACTATGTCGACCTGAAAAGCACCAAATACCTTAAGTCTTAAGTCTAATTGATGACGAGTAAACTCTGACGAGTTCACTTCGGAGAGTGCGTCGTTAAAACAGCTTTCTGAATGCTTGTGGAATACCACATTTAATATTCAGAACTGTCATATATTGTCTCAGGAGGCCCTAAAGTATCATCTAGCTATTGCAAGGAATTAAACATCGACGGAGGGGCAAGAAAGCTGTCTAAAAATGAGAAAATGGTTGCTATGGGCGTTGCTATGAACTTATATTTGCGGTTGGTTGGAAAAACTGGCAGAATGCGCAATAAAAACCTAAATTTGTCATAAGCACTACTTGCCACGGTATTCCAAGAGGAATTTGCTGTCAGAAAACAGCTAAATGACAATTCTTGAAATTTTAGAAATTTTTTCTAGGGGAACCACCTTAAGCAGAAGAGCGCTGCAATTTTGGAGAATGCGCAAACCAGTGTTCTATGACTAGCACTACTTTCATAACCTAAATAATGGTTCGCTTCGATAATCCGGATTCGCCTGGGAGTGAGTACCCACATCCTGTCCAAAAAAATTTGTACAATAGTGTAAGTCCCTCACGGTCATTTACGGCAGGAAAAAAAGTGTGCGCATGCGCCATTATTTGTTATCAAATTTTCTACCGCAAGCGATCCATAATGGCCACCATCGCACGTGCTTCAAATTTCCCTTAAAAACAAATGTTTTTTGAGCCTCTGCGGTAGAGATCATCTCTTAAAAAGATTTTATTTTAGGAGAGCAGGCCTTGGACTATACAAAAACTCTAGATTCGACTACCCGATCACTTTCACTTTTGTTGGGAGGAGACAGAAAGAATAGCAATGTTTTGATCATAAAATTTTATATGTTGGTGGAAAATGAAGATATTTGCCTTCCAACGCAAAGTCATGCTTTAAGACATGTTTTTCCTGAAAGCTGATAGCCTGTTTTATCAAATAAAACCAGTGGTTTGTTGCTGCCACTTTTTTTCTGAAAGAAATTGGTCCTTGGAAATGACCTTTCACAAGACTTCATAAATCGGTAAATATCATTATTTTAAATGAGAATTGTGCACTCAATAAGATAAATATAAGCAATAAACCAGTGTTAGATGTGAAAAATGTTGCTTGTGGCTACCCCCCACCCCCTCCCCTAACCTTTCACACATATATATATATAGTCCCAGTTGCCCAAAAGGGGTTAGGGTTTATTAATAGTTCTGCTAAAAATAATTTTTCGTAGCGAAGGTTTGTTTGTTAATGAAAAATCTCATACCAAAAGAAATCGATAATATTTTTCTATCATATGTATATAATTAACAAAACAACAAGTAACACTAAACCAGAGATGCTCCTGTGCATTTATTTGGACAGCATATCTGTTCGTACCCTGGAAAAAAATTTTGACTTATATAATTGAGGCTTATGCCGAGTTTGTGGTGTCTGATAAATCATGAAAAATTTATGTTTATCTCGCAAAAAAAAAATAGTTTCATCAGAAAAAAGTCAGGGATTTCACAGGAATATGTTAAACATTAAAGGTAGGTTTCCATACGACTGCATTTTCCGCTCGAGTGGAAAAATCTCAAGAGCTTTTCCCACAAGCATGCGCCATGAAGTAGAATGACCGCTGACCCGACGTAAAAAGATGCTCCCGAGCTTCTCTCCAAAAGTTGAACTCATTCAACTTTTTCAGCACGTATTTTTTCTCTCAAGCTTTTTAACCAATGAAATTCAAGAAAATGTAAACAATTGCGCAATCCATTTTATTCAAGAAAAATATTAGAAAAACAACAATTTCTTCTGCACTTCTTTATTCACAAAATAAAAACACCTTTCAGAAAGGTGTTTGGTGTTAAGTACAGCAGAGAGACCTGTTAGCATTGAATTTGTGAACAAAAGTTATGGATTCATAAATTCTTTTCAAATCTTCCTAACAACCACAAAAATCAACTGCTTGTTGGGGGGCCATTGGAAGTTAAATTCATAAACTAACAATAAATAATAACTTTCCCCTTTTTCATGAAGAAGTTTTCTCATCTTTCTTAGTTGTTGTTTCCTGTTACGTCTTCTTTTAATTCGCTGCCATAAAAACATTGTTGTTATTATTTTTAAATTTCGTAGCCAAAGGTTTTTTCTGTTTACGGCAGCCATTTTATTCTGAACATCTTTTCTCTCAAGCGGGAAATTGATTTCCATTAAGTTCAAACTCAAGAGAAAAATGCTCCCAAGCTTTCTACGCTCGAGCGGAAAATGCAGTCGTATGGAAACCTACCTTAACTCACATGTCTGTACGTTTTCCATGCACACTTGGCTATCATTTTACATGCTTTTTTATGAGAGCCTCAGATTTTTTTATAGGTAAGAGCTTTTTGTAGGCCCTGCCGCCTGCTCAATCATTGTTTTACAAACCAAAAATAACCTAGCATGCGGTTGTGGTAAACACTGGAACTATCCAGAATCACCAGAACCACCTAGAATCACCCAGAACCAGCCAGAATCACCCAGAACCAGCTGGAATCAGTTAGAATGACCTAGGAACAGACCGAATTAACAAGAACCAATCAGTCACTTGAAAAAAATATAAACAACCAGGAAAAAACGCTGGTGTAAATAGTGCGTTAATAATTGGCTCCGTATCGAACGTGTGTTCCATAGACTTTAAAGGGAAAGACTCCTGTTAGGTAGAAGACCTTCCAAGCCAACATTAAGAAATCGAAAAGGAGGACATTTAGTAAGAAGTTGGGAATTATGAAACTTTTTCGTACAAAAAATTACATTTTATAATTGAGACTTGAAAAAGAAACTTTTCGTTTTTCGGGAAGTCGGCTGTATATACAAGGTTTGTACCCTGGGTCCATTGAACGTTGACGGCTGGTCCGTTAAATTATTGAATTATAAAAGATTGAAAACGATTGCCACACATTGGACACGCATGCGTCTTCGTGGTTTTGGGTGGTTCTGGGTGATTCTGGTAGCTTATATTGTACTTTCTGTTTTTTCACATTTTAGGAAACCAGTCCCAAATTGTTCTATGATACAAAACATGTTGGCACGATTTCATTGAAGTAATTTTGACCCTACAATTCACAATTTCAAGCGTCATTCAAACGTGATTTGCATGTGAAGATTTGTTGACAGAAGCGGTTAAAAAAAAAGATGGAACAATGATGAAACAGAAGAGCTTACTGATTTGCTCGATTACCACTTTTTGTTGGATGCGTTTGAAATAAGAATATATTCGTTAAATACAGATTATGAATTGAAATAAAAAATACTTGTAATAGCCTAATTTGTAAAGTATTTTTATATAATTCAGATTGACTTTCGTGGTGAAAAATCTCACGATTAGGGAATGGTCTAGGCTGAAATGTCTAAAAATGTGTAAATTGTTAGTTTTTTCGGTTAACATATATATATATAACTGTACAAATTTTTTTCATTTGCAATCAGTTGCTAGTCTAACAACAACAACAACAACAACAATAATGATAAATATTTAAAGTGTTTCTAGCCCAGAAAATCACAAAAACCTATTGTTAGTGGATTATTTCCATTGGGGTCCACTGAGTCTGAGTGAGGCTAGCTTTCTCACATTTACATTTAGCTTTAGCAGGCTTCTAGAGAACTAATCAAGACCAACCTTAGAGCTAGCTAAGGTTACAGATCAGATGAAGTTTTTTTTTCCTTTACAAGACTAAAGTGGCATTTAAAATTTAATTTTAGAAGTATAATATCGTTTGTTCTTTGTTTATTAGCGTCTATTTTACATTTCTAATAGTTGTCAACCATTTTTTTTGTGAAAACGAAAGTGAAATGTATGGTTTAGAAAAGCTCAAAATTTTAGTAGTAAAAAAAGTGGCAGCTACTACCTAATACGATAGAACGCTCGATAAGGGATACATGCAAACAGGAAAAGTAATTTTTAGGCAAAACTTTGCGTCAGAATGTTGTACAAGAGTGTTCTTGTACTGGTAAATTGTGAGCTAGCCATCCGGGCTTTTGTGGACCTTGCCGTCTGTTTAGGCTGCCCCGGGTAGCAACCAAAGGCGAAATAGTAGTCTATGGTCATCCTTCTTTAGTTTTAAAAGAAAAAAATGTTAAATTTTCTTTTATTGAGCGACTAAAACAAGATAATAGAGAGTGAGGTCAATATCGATGACGTCATAATCTTATGCCGTAGGCGCTTTTTTTTAAAAAAAATTTTGGCGCATGCGCACACTTTTTTTCCTTAAAATCGCGGTTTTGAACGACCGTGCCCTAGGGCTTAACCAATTGCCCAAAACGGAAATAGTGGTTCCAAAGAATGCACGGGTTCAAGTCCGATCAATAATTTTTTTTTTTCTTTTCTTCTCGACTTTTCCTGATCACAGTCATGAAAATAACCCATAAAAAAAGAAAACCGAGAAAATGTTGTCCTTATTATGCCTAAATAGTGCAAAAATATGAACACCGGAAACCGGCTTTAAGGTGGTACCCCTAGAAAAAAACTATATCGCAGAGGATTGTCTTTTCTGAAGATACCTGATGAGGATATCATAGTATGTGACGGTACGACAAAGTTAAGTCAAAAATTTCATTGATTGGTTGCCATGGTTACCCGTTGCTAGGAGAAGTATAGGCAAAATATGACATTTTCCTGCTCGACGCCTAACCAAATAACTGAACAACATGCGTTATTGCAAGCGCCTTTTTGGGCGCTTTTGGTCCTCAAGGGTCACGTGTATGGATTGAGCAAAGCGCATTTTCGCAAGGCTGACTCGTCTTCCAGAGAACTGATGCGGTATTTTTTGGACGACAGAAAAGCTAAAACAGGGCGAAACAGGCAATATCTCGACAAAATAACTCAAAGACAAAACTTCGATTTGAAAATCGGTTTCGTTTAAACACTAGGTGGTACTAATGCCTGCATCCACAGAAGAAATTGTACAGCGTGGGTGCTTCGATCTTGAGAATTCTTGTTTCGCGTGGATTCCGAACTTAAACGGCAAAACACTTGTTTAAAGATTATTTTATGGACATTCTTGACTTGTGGATTGACAAAAGGTGTACGCCAGCACTGTGTCGACCTGAAAAGCACCAAATACCTTAAGTCTTAAGTCTAATTGATGACGAGTAAACTCTGACGAGTTCACTTCGGAGAGTGCGTCGTTAAAACAGCTTTCTGAATGCTTGTGGAATACCACATTTAATATTCAGAACTGTCATATATTGTCTCAGGAGGCCCTAAAGTATCATCTAGCTATTGCAAGGAATTAAACATCGACGGAGGGGCAAGAAAGCTGTCTAAAAATGAGAAAATGGTTGCTATGGGCGTTGCTATGAACTTATATTTGCGGTTGGTTGGAAAAACTGGCAGAATGCGCAATAAAAACCTAAATTTGTCATAAGCACTACTTGCCACGGTATTCCAAGAGGAATTTGCTGTCAGAAAACAGCTAAATGACAATTCTTGAAATTTAGAAATTTTTTCTAGGGGAACCACCTTAAGCAGAAAAGCGCTGCAATTTTGGAGAATGCGCAAACCAGTGCTCTATGACTAGCACTACTTTCATAACCTAAATAACTGTTCCCTTCGATAATCCGGATTCGCCTATTAGTGAGTACCCACATCCTATCCAAAAAACTTTGTACACTAGTGTAAGACCCTAGGGCTTAACCAATTGCCCAAAACGGAAATAGTGGTTCCAAAGAATGCACGGGTTCAAGTCCGATCAATAAATTTTTTTTTTCTTTTCTTCTCGACTTTTCCTGATCACAGTCATGAAAATAACCCATAAAAAAAGAAAACCGAGAAAATGTTGTCCATATTATGCCTAAATAGTGCAAAAATATGAACACCGGAAACCGGCTTTAAGGTGGTACCCCTAGAAAAAAACTATATCGCAGAGGATTGTCTTTTCTGAAGATACCTGATGAGGATATCATAGTATGTGACGGTACGACAAAGTTAAGTCAAAAATTTCATTGATTGGTTGCCATGGTTACCCGTTGCTAGGAGAAGAATAGGCAAAATATGACATTTTCCTGCTCGACGCCTGACCAAATAACTGAACAACATGCGTTATTGCAAGCGCCTTTTTGGCCGCTTTTGGTCCTCAAGGGTCACGTGTATGGATTGAGCAAAGCGCATTTTCGCAAGGCTGACTCGTCTTCCAGAGAACTGATGCGGTACTTTTTGGACGACAGAAAAGCTAAAACAGGGCGAAACAGGCAATATCTCGACAAAATAACTCAAAGACAAAACTTCGATTTGAAAATTGGTTTCGTTTAAACACTAGGTGGTACTAAATGCCTGCATCCACAGAAGAAATTGTACAGCGTGGGTGCTTCGATCTTGAGAATTCTTGTTTCGCGTGATTCCGAACTTAAACGGCAAAACACTTGTTTAAAGATTATTTTATGGACATTCTTGACTTGTGGACTGACAAAAGGTGTACGCCAGCACTATGTCGACCTGAAAAGCACCAAATACCTTAAGTCTTAAGTCTAATTGATGACGAGTAAACTCTGACGAGTTCACTTCGGGAGAGTGCGTCGTTAAAACAGCTTTCTGAATGCTTGTGGAATACCACATTTAATATTCAGAACTGTCATATATTGTCTCAGGAGGCCCTAAAGTATCATCTAGCTATTGCAAGGAATTAAACATCGACGGAGGGGCAAGAAAGCTGTCTAAAAATGCGAAAAATGGTTGCTATGGGCCGTTTGCTATGCACTTATATTTGCGGTTGGTTGGAAAATGTGGCAGAATGCGCAATAAAAACCTAAATTTGTCATAAGCACTTACTTGCCACGGTATTCCAAGAGGAATTTGCTGTCAGAAAACAGCTAAATGACAATTCTTGAAATTTAGAAATTTTTCTAGGGAACCACCTTAAGCAGAAGAGCGCTGCAATTTTTGGAGAATGCGCAAACCAGTGTTCTATGACTAGCACTACTTTCATAACCTAAATAATGGTTCGCTCGATAATCCGGATTCGCCTGGGAGTGAGTACCCACATCCTGTCCAAAAAAATTTGTACAATAGTGTAAGTCCTCACGGTCATTTACCGGCAGGAAAAAAAGTGTGGCCGCATGCAGCCTTACTTTGTTAATCAAATTTTCTACCCGCAGCGATACATATGGCCACCATCGCACGTGGATTCAAGATTTCCCTTAAAAACAAAATGTTTTTTGCCCGGTGATGACGAGTAAACTCTGACGAGTTCACTTCGGAGAGTGCGTCGTTAAAACAGCTTTCTGAATGCTTGTGGAATACCACATTTAATATTCAGAACTGTCATATATTGTCTCAGGAGGCCCTAAAGGTATCATCTAGCTATTGCAAGGAATTAAACATCGACGGAGAGGCAAGAAAGCTGTCTAAAAATGCGAAACTGGTTGCTATGGGCGTTGCTATGCACTTATATTTGCGGTTGGTTGGAAAAGTGGCAGAATGCGCAATAAAAAACCTAAATTTGTCATAAGCACTACTTGCCACGGTATTCCAAGAGGAATTTGCTGTCAGAAAACAGCTAAATGACAATTCTTGAAATTTAGAAATTTTTTCTAGGGGAACCACCTTAAGCAGGAAAGCGCTGCAATTTTGGAGAATGCGCAAACCAGTTCTATGACTAGCACTACTTTCATAACCTAAATAATGGTTCGCTTCGATAATCCGGATTCCCTGGGAGTGAGTACCCACATCCTGTCCAAAAAAATTTGTACAATAGTGTAAGTCCCTCACGGTCATTTACGGCAGGAAAAAAAGTGTGCGCATGCGCCATTATTTGTTATCAAATTTTCTACCGCAAGCGATCCATAATGGCCACCATCGCACGTGCTTCAAATTTCCCTTAAAAACAAATGTTTTTGAGCCTCTGCGGTAGAGATCATCTCTTAAAAAGATTTTATTTTAGGAGAGCAGGCCTTGGACTATACAAAACTCTAGATTCGACTACCCGATCACTTTCACTTTTGTTGGGAGGAGACAGAAAGAATAGCAATGTTTTGATCATAAATTTTATATGTTGGTGGAAAATGAAGATATTTGCCTTCCAACGCAAAGTCATGCTTTAAGACATGTTTTCCTGAAAGCTGATAGCCTGTTTTATCAAATAAAACCAGTGGTTTGTTGCTGCCACTTTTTTTCTGAAAGAAATTGGTCCTTGGAAATGACCTTTCACAAGACTTCATAAATCGGTAAATATCATTATTTTAAATGAGAATTGTGCACTCAATAAGATAAATATAAGCAATAAAACCAGTGTTAGATGTGAAAAATGTTGCTTGTGGCTACCCCCCACCCCTCCCCTAACCTTTCACACATATATATATAGTCCCAGTTGCCCAAAAGGGGTTAGGGTTTATTAATAGTTCTGCTAAAAATTAATTTTTCGTAGCGAGGTTTGTTTGTTAATGAAAAATCTCATACCAAAAGAAATCGATAATATTTTTCTATCATATGTATATAATTAACAAAACAACAAGTAACACTAAACCAGAGATGCTCCTGTGCATTTATTTGGACAGCATATCTGTTCGTACCCTGGAAAAAAATTTTGACTTATATAATTGAGGCTTATGCCGAGTTTTGTGGGTGTCTGATAAATCATGAAAAATTTATGTTTATCTCGCAAAAAAAAATAGTTTCAATCAGAAAAAGTCAGGGATTTCACAGGAATATGTTAAACAATTAAAGGTAGGTTTCCATACGACTGCCATTTTCCGCTCGAGTGGAAAAATCTCGAGAGCTTTTCCCCACAAGCATGCGCCATGAAGTAGAATGACCGCTGACCCGACGTAAAAAGATGCTCCCGAGCTTCTCTCCAAAAGTTGAACTCATTCAACTTTTTCAGCACGTATTTTTTCTCTCAAGCTTTTTAACCAATGAAAATTCAAGAAAATGTAAACAATTGCGCAATCCATTTTATTCAAGAAAAATATTAGAAAAACAACAATTTCTTCTGCACTTCTTTATTCACAAAATAAAAACACCTTTCAGAAAGGTGTTTGGTGTTAAGTACAGCAGAGAGACCTGTTAGCATTGAATTTGTGAACAAAAGTTATGGATTCATAAATTCTTTTCAAATCTTCCTAACAACCACAAAAATCAAATGCTTGTTGGGGGGCCATTGGAAGTTAAATTCATAAACTAACAATAAATAATAACTTTCCCCTTTTTCATGAAGAAGTTTTCTCATCTTTCTTAGTTGTTGTTTCCTGTTACGTCTTCTTTTAATTCGCTGCCATAAAAACATTGTTGTTATTATTTTTAAATTTCGTAGCCAAAGGTTTTTTCTGTTTACGGCAGCCATTTTATTCTGAACATCTTTTCTCTCAAGCGGGAAAATTGATTTCCATTAAGTTCAAACTCAAGAGAAAAATGCTCCCAAGCTTTCTACGCTCGAGCGGAAAATGCAGTCGTATGGAAACCTACCTTAACTCACATGTCTGTACGTTTTTCCATGCACACTTGGCTATCATTTTACATGCTTTTTTATGAGAGCCTCAGATTTTTTTATAGGTAAGAGCTTTTTGTAGGCCCTGCCGCCTGCTCAATCATTGTTTTACAAACCAAAAATAACCTAGCATGCGGTTGTGGGTAAACACTGGAACTATCCAGAATCACCAGAACCACCTAGAATCACCCAGAACCAGCCAGAATCACCCAGAACCAGCTGGAATCAGTCAGAATGACCTAGGAACAGACCGAATTAACAAGAACCAATCAGTCACTTGAAAAAATATAAACAACCAGGAAAAAACGCTGGTGTAAATAGTGCGTTAATAATTGGCTCCGTATCGAACGTGTGTTCCATAGACTTTAAGGGAAAGACTCCTGTTAGGTAGAAGACCTTCCAAGCCAACATTAAGAAATCGAAAAGGAGGACATTTAGTAAGAAGTTGGGAATTATGAAACTTTTTCGTACAAAAAATTACATTTTATAATTGAGACTTGAAAAAGAAACTTTTCGTTTTTCGGAAGTCGGCTGTATATACAAGGTTTGTACCCCTGGGTCCATTGAACGTTGACGGCTGGTCCGTTAAATTATTGAATTATAAAAGATTGAAAACGATTGCCACACAATGGACACGCATGCGTCCTTCGTGGTTTTGGGTGGTTCTGGGTGATTCTGGTAGCTTATATTGTACTTTCTGTTTTTCACATTTTAGGAAAACCAGTCCCAATTGTTCTATGATACAAACATGTTGGCACGATTTCATTGAAGTAATTTTGACCCTACAATTCACAATTTCAAGCGTCATTCAAACGTGATTTGCATGTGAAGATTTGTTGACAGAAGCGGTTAAAAAAAAAGATGGAACAATGATGAAACAGAAGAGCTTACTGATTTGCTCGATTACCACTTTTTGTTGGATGCGTTTGAAATAAGAATATATTCGTTAAATACAGATTATGAATTGAAATAAAAAATACTTGTAATAGCCTAATTTGTAAAGTATTTTTATATAATTCAGATTGACTTTCGTGGTGAAAAATCTCACGATTAGGGAATGGTCTAGGCTGAAATGTCTAAAAATGTGTAAATTGTTAGTTTTTTCGGTTAACATATATATATATAACTGTAAAAATTTTTTCATTTGCAATCAGTTGCTAGTCTAACAACAACAACAACAACAACAATAATGATAAATATTTAAAGTGTTTCTAGCCCAGAAAATCACAAAAACCTATTGTTAGTGGATTATTTCCATTGGGGTCCACTGAGTCTGAGTGAGGCTAGCTTTCTCACATTTACATTTAGCTTTAGCAGGCTTCTAGAGAACTAATCAAGACCAACCTTAGAGCTAGCTAAGGTTACAGATCAGATGAAGTTTTTTTTCCTTTACAACACTAAAGTGGCATTTAAAATTTAATTTTAGAAGTATAATATCGTTTGTTCTTTGTTTATTAGCGTCTATTTTACATTTCTAATAGTTGTCAACCATTTTTTTTGTGAAAACGAAAGTGAAATGTATGGTGTAGAAAAGCTCAAAATTTTAGTAGTAAAAAAAGTGGCAGCTACTACCTAATACGATAGAACGCTCGATAAGGGATACATGCAAACAGGAAAAGTAATTTTTAGGCAAAACTTTGCGTCAGAATGTTGTACAAGAGTGTTCTTGTACTGGTAAATTGTGAGCTAGCCATCCGGGCTTTTGTGGACCTTGCCGTCTGTTTAGGCTGCCCCGGGTAGCAACCAAAGGCGAAATAGTAGTCTATGGTCATCCTTCTTTAGTTTTAAAAGAAAAAAATGTTAAATTTTCTTTTATTGAGCGACTAAAACAAGATAATAGAGAGTGAGGTCAATATCGATGACGTCATAATCTTATGCCGTAGGCGCTTTTTTAAAAAAAAATTTTGGCGCATGCGCACACTTTTTTTCCTTAAAATCGCGGTTTTGAACGACCGTGCCCTAGGGCTTAACCAATTGCCCAAAACGGAAACAGTGGTTCCGAAGAATGCACGGGTTCAAGTCCGATCGATGAAATTTTTTTTTTTTTCTTCGCGACTTTTCCTGATCACAGTCATGGAAATAACCCAAAAAAAAGAAAACCGGGAAAATTTTGTCCATATTATGCCTAAATAGTGCAAAAATATGAACACCGGAAACCGGCTTTAAGGTGGTACCCCTAGAAAAAAACTATATCGCAGAGGATTGTCTTTTCTGAAGATACCTGATGAGGATATCATAGTATGTGACGGTACGACAAAATTAAGTCAAAAATTTCATTGATTGGTTGCCATGGTTACCCGTTGCTAGGAGAAGTATAGGCAAAATATAACATTTTGCTGCTCGACGCCTAACCAAATAACTGAATAACATGCGTTATTGCAAGCGGCTTTTTGGCCGCTTTTGTTCCTCCAGGATCACGTGTATGGATTGAGCAAAGCGCATTTTCGCAAGGCTGACTTGTCTTCCAGAGAAATGATGCGGTATTTTTTGGACGACAGAAAAGCTAAAACAGGGCGAAACAGGCAATATCTCGACAAAATAACTCAAAGACAAAACTTCGATTTGAAAATCGGTTTCGTTTAAACACTAGGTGGTACTAATGCCTGCATCCATAGAAGAAATTGTACAGCGTGGGTGCTTCGATCTTGGAATTCTTGTTTCGCGTGGATTCCGAACTTAAACGGCACAAAACTTGTTTAAAGATTATTTTATGGATATTCTTGACTTGTGGATCGACAAAAGGTGTACGCCAGCACTGTTTCGACCTGAAAAGCACCAACTACCTTAAGTCTTAAGGTTAATTGATGACGAGTAAACTCTGACGAGTTCACTTCGGAGAGTGCGTCGTTAAAATAGCTTTCTGAATGCTTGTGGAATACCACATTTAATATTCAGAACTGTCATATATTGTCTCAGGAGGCCCTAAAGTATCATCTAGCTATTGCAAGGAATTAAACATCGACGGAGGAGCAAGAAAGCTGTCTAAAAATGCGAAAATGGTTGCTATGGGCATTGCTATGCATTTAAATTTGCGGTTGGTTGGAAAAAGTGGCAGAATGCGCAATAAAAACCTAAATTTGTCATAAGCACTACTTGCCACGGTATTCCAAGAGGAATTTGCTGTCAGAAAACAGCTAAATGACAATTCTTGAAATTTAGAAATTTTTCTAGGGGAACCACCTTAAGCAGAAAAGCGCTGCAATTTTGGAGAATGCGCAAAACCAGTGCTCTATGACTAGCACTACTTTCATAACCTAAATAACTGTTCCCTTCGATAATCCGGATTCGCCTATTAGTGAGTACCCACATCCTATCCAAAAAACTTTGTACACTAGTGTAAGACCCTAGGGCTTAACCAATTGCCCAAAACGGAAATAGTGGTTCCGAAGAATGCACGGGTTCAAGTCCGATCAATAAATTTTTTTTTTCTTCTTCTCGACTTTTCCTGATCACAGTAAACTGGTTGCTATGGGCGTTGCTATGCACTTATATTGCGGTTGGTTGGAAAAAGTGGCAGAATGCGCAATAAAAACCTAAATTTGTCATAAGCACTACTTGCCACGGTATTCCAAGAGGAATTTGCTGTCAGAAAACAGCTAAATGACAATTCTTGAAATTTAGAAATTTTTTCTAGGGGAACCACCTTAAGCAGAAAGCGCTGCAATTTTGGAGAATGCGCAAACCAGTGCTCTATGACTAGCACTACTTTCATAACCTAAATAATGGTTCGCTTCGATAATCCGGATTCCCCTGGGAGTGAGTACCCACATCCTGTCCAAAAAAATTTGTACAATAGTGTAAGTCCCTCACGGTCATTTACGGCAGGAAAAAAGTGTGCGCATGCGCCATTATTTGTTATCAAATTTTCTACCGCAAGCGATCCATAATGGCCACCATCGCACGTGCTTCAAATTTCCCTTAAAAACAAATGTTTTTGAGCCTCTGCGGTAGAGATCATCTCTTAAAAAGATTTTATTTTAGGAGAGCAGGCCTTGGACTATACAAAAACTCTAGATTCGACTACCCGATCACTTTCACTTTTGTTGGGAGGAGACAGAAAGAATAGCAATGTTTTGATCATAATATTTTATATGTTGGTGGAAAATGAAGATATTTGCCTTCCAACGCAAAGTCATGCTTTAAGACATGTTTTTCCTGAAAGCTGATAGTCTGTTTTATCAAATAAAACCAGTGGTTTGTTGCTGCCACTTTTTTTCTGAAAGAAATTGGTCCTTGGAAATGACCTTTCACAAGACTTCATAAATCGGTAAATATCATTATTTTAAATGAGAATTGTGCACTCAATAAGATAAATATAAGCAATAAACCAGTGTTAGATGTGAAAAATGTTGCTTGTGGCTACCCCCCACCCCTCCCCTAACCTTTCACACATATATATATATAGTCCCAGTTGCCCAAAAGGGGTTAGGGTTTATTAATAGTTCTGCTAAAAATAATTTTTCGTAGCGAAGGTTTGTTTTGTTAATGAAAAATCTCATACCAAAAGAAATCGATAATATTTTTCTATCATATGTATATAATTAACAAAACAACAAGTAACACTAAACCAGAGATGCTCCTGTGCATTTATTTGGACAGCATATCTGTTCGTACCCTGGAAAAAAATTTTGACTTATATAATTGAGGCTTATGCCGAGTTTGTGGTGTCTGATAAATCATGAAAAATTTATGTTTATCTCGCAAAAAAAAAATAGTTTCATCAGAAAAAAGTCAGGGATTTCACAGGAATATGTTAAACATTAAAGGTAGGTTTCCATACGACTGCATTTTCCGCTCGAGTGGAAAAATCTCAAGAGCTTTTCCCACAAGCATGCGCCATGAAGTAGAATGACCGCTGACCCGACGTAAAAAGATGCTCCCGAGCTTCTCTCCAAAAGTTGAACTCATTCAACTTTTTCAGCACGTATTTTTCTCTCAAGCTTTTTAACCAATGAAATTCAAGAAAATGTAAACAATTGCGCAATCCATTTTATTCAAGAAAAATATTAGAAAAACAACAATTTCTTCTGCACTTCTTTATTCACAAAATAAAAACACCTTTCAGAAAGGTGTTTGGTGTTAAGTACAGCAGAGAGACCTGTTAGCATTGAATTTGTGAACAAAAGTTATGGATTCATAAATTCTTTTCAAATCTTCCTAACAACCACAAAAATCAACTGCTTGTTGGGGGGCCATTGGAAGTTAAATTCATAAACTAACAATAAATAATAACTTTCCCCTTTTTCATGAAGAAGTTTTCTCATCTTTCTTAGTTGTTGTTTCCTGTTACGTCTTCTTTTAATTCGCTGCCATAAAAACATTGTTGTTATTATTTTTAAATTTCGTAGCCAAAGGTTTTTTCTGTTTACGGCAGCCATTTTATTCTGAACATCTTTTCTCTCAAGCGGGAAATTGATTTCCATTAAGTTCAAACTCAAGAGAAAAATGCTCCCAAGCTTTCTACGCTCGAGCGGAAAATGCAGTCGTATGGAAACCTACCTTAACTCACATGTCTGTACGTTTTCCATGCACACTTGGCTATCATTTTACATGCTTTTTTATGAGAGCCTCAGATTTTTTTATAGGTAAGAGCTTTTTGTAGGCCCTGCCGCCTGCTCAATCATTGTTTTACAAACCAAAAATAACCTAGCATGCGGTTGTGGTAAACACTGGAACTATCCAGAATCACCAGAACCACCTAGAATCACCCAGAACCAGCCAGAATCACCCAGAACCAGCTGGAATCAGTCAGAATGACCTAGGAACAGACCGAATTAACAAGAACCAATCAGTCACTTGAAAAAAATATAAACAACCAGGAAAAAACGCTGGTGTAAATAGTGCGTTAATAATTGGCTCCGTATCGAACGTGTGTTCCATAGACTTTAAAGGGAAAGACTCCTGTTAGGTAGAAGACCTTCCAAGCCAACATTAAGAAATCGAAAAGGAGGACATTTAGTAAGAAGTTGGGAATTATGAAACTTTTTCGTACAAAAAATTACATTTTATAATTGAGACTTGAAAAAGAAACTTTTCGTTTTTCGGGAAGTCGGCTGTATATACAAGGTTTGTACCCTGGGTCCATTGAACGTTGACGGCTGGTCCGTTAAATTATTGAATTATAAAAGATTGAAAACGATTGCCACACAATGGACACGCATGCGTCTTCGTGGTTTTGGGTGGTTCTGGGTGATTCTGGTAGCTTATATTGTACTTTCTGTTTTTTCACATTTTAGGAAACCAGTCCCAAATTGTTCTATGATACAAAACATGTTGGCACGATTTCATTGAAGTAATTTTGACCCTACAATTCACAATTTCAAGCGTCATTCAAACGTGATTTGCATGTGAAGATTTGTTGACAGAAGCGGTTAAAAAAAAAGATGGAACAATGATGAAACAGAAGAGCTTACTGATTTGCTCGATTACCACTTTTTGTTGGATGCGTTTGAAATAAGAATATATTCGTTAAATACAGATTATGAATTGAAATAAAAAATACTTGTAATAGCCTAATTTGTAAAGTATTTTTATATAATTCAGATTGACTTTCGTGGTGAAAAATCTCACGATTAGGGAATGGTCTAGGCTGAAATGTCTAAAAATGTGTAAATTGTTAGTTTTTTCGGTTAACATATATATATATAACTGTAAAAATTTTTTTCATTTGCAATCAGTTGCTAGTCTAACAACAACAACAACAACAACAATAATGATAAATATTTAAAGTGTTTCTAGCCCAGAAAATCACAAAAACCTATTGTTAGTGGATTATTTCCATTGGGGTCCACTGAGTCTGAGTGAGGCTAGCTTTCTCACATTTACATTTAGCTTTAGCAGGCTTCTAGAGAACTAATCAAGACCAACCTTAGAGCTAGCTAAGGTTACAGATCAGATGAAGTTTTTTTTTCCTTTACAACACTAAAGTGGCATTTAAAATTTAATTTTAGAAGTATAATATCGTTTGTTCTTTGTTTATTAGCGTCTATTTTACATTTCTAATAGTTGTCAACCATTTTTTTTGTGAAAACGAAAGTGAAATGTATGGTGTAGAAAAGCTCAAAATTTTAGTAGTAAAAAAAGTGGCAGCTACTACCTAATACGATAGAACGCTCGATAAGGGATACATGCAAACAGGAAAAGTAATTTTTAGGCAAAACTTTGCGTCAGAATGTTGTACAAGAGTGTTCTTGTACTGGTAAATTGTGAGCTAGCCATCCGGGCTTTTGTGGACCTTGCCGTCTGTTTAGGCTGCCCCGGGTAGCAACCAAAGGCGAAATAGTAGTCTATGGTCATCCTTCTTTAGTTTTAAAAGAAAAAAATGTTAAATTTTCTTTTATTGAGCGACTAAAACAAGATAATAGAGAGTGAGGTCAATATCGATGACGTCATAATCTTATGCCGTAGGCGCTTTTTTAAAAAAAAATTTTGGCGCATGCGCACACTTTTTTTCCTTAAAATCGCGGTTTTGAACGACCGTGCCCTAGGGCTTAACCAATTGCCCAAAACGGAAACAGTGGTTCCGAAGAATGCACGGGTTCAAGTCCGATCGATGAAATTTTTTTTTTTTCTTCGCGACTTTTCCTGATCACAGTCATGGAAATAACCCAAAAAAAAGAAAACCGGGAAAATTTTGTCCATATTATGCCTAAATAGTGCAAAAATATGAACACCGGAAACCGGCTTTAAGGTGGTACCCCTAGAAAAAAACTATATCGCAGAGGATTGTCTTTTCTGAAGATACCTGATGAGGATATCATAGTATGTGACGGTACGACAAAATTAAGTCAAAAATTTCATTGATTGGTTGCCATGGTTACCCGTTGCTAGGAGAAGTATAGGCAAAATATAACATTTTGCTGCTCGACGCCTAACCAAATAACTGAATAACATGCGTTATTGCAAGCGGCTTTTTGGCCGCTTTTGTTCCTCCAGGATCACGTGTATGGATTGAGCAAAGCGCATTTTCGCAAGGCTGACTTGTCTTCCAGAGAAATGATGCGGTATTTTTTGGACGACAGAAAAGCTAAAACAGGGCGAAACAGGCAATATCTCGACAAAATAACTCAAAGACAAAACTTCGATTTGAAAATCGGTTTCGTTTAAACACTAGGTGGTACTAATGCCTGCATCCATAGAAGAAATTGTACAGCGTGGGTGCTTCGATCTTGGGAATTCTTGTTTCGCGTGGATTCCGAACTTAAACGGCACAAAACTTGTTTAAAGATTATTTTATGGATATTCTTGACTTGTGGATCGACAAAAGGTGTACGCCAGCACTGTTTCGACCTGAAAAGCACCAACTACCTTAAGTCTTAAGGTTAATTGATGACGAGTAAACTCTGACGAGTTCACTTCGGAGAGTGCGTCGTTAAAATAGCTTTCTGAATGCTTGTGGAATACCACATTTAATATTCAGAACTGTCATATATTGTCTCAGGAGGCCCTAAAGTATCATCTAGCTATTGCAAGGAATTAAACATCGACGGAGGGGCAAGAAAGCTGTCTAAAAATGCGAAAATGGTTGCTATGGGCATTGCTATGCATTTAAATTTGCGGTTGGTTGGAAAAAGTGGCACAATGCGCAATAAAAACCTAAATTTGTCATAAGCACTACTTGCCACGGTATTCCAAGAGGAATTTGCTGTCAGAAAACAGCTAAATGACAATTCTTGAAATTTAGAAATTTTTTCTAGGGGAACCACCTTAAGCAGAAAAGCGCTGCAATTTTGGAGAATGCGCAAACCAGTGCTCTATGACTAGCACTACTTTCATAACCTAAATAACTGTTCCCTTCGATAATCCGGATTCGCCTATTAGTGAGTACCCACATCCTATCCAAAAAACTTTGTACACTAGTGTAAGACCCTAGGGCTTAACCAATTGCCCAAAACGGAAATAGTGGTTCCGAAGAATGCACGGGTTCAAGTCCGATCAATAAATTTTTTTTTTCTTTTCTTCTCGACTTTTCCTGATCACAGTCATGAAAATAACCCATAAAAATGAAAACCGAGAAAATTTTGTCCATATTATGCCTAAATAGTGCAAAAATATGAACACCGGAAACCGGCTTTAAGGTGGTACCCCTAGAAAAAAACTATATCGCAGAGGATTGTTTTTTCTGAAGATACCTGATGAGGATATCATAGTATGTGACGGTACGACAAAATTAAGTCAAAAATTACATTGATTGGTTGCCATGGTTACCCGTTGCTAGGAGAAGTATAGGCAAAATATGACATTTTGCTGCTCGACG
This sequence comes from Hydractinia echinata, assembly GCA_030067915.1. NCBI lineage: Eukaryota > Metazoa > Cnidaria > Hydrozoa > Anthoathecata > Hydractiniidae > Hydractinia > Hydractinia echinata. Next base: position 2,723,843 of record JASGCC010000028.1, read on the forward strand.
CCTAACCAAATAACTGAACAACATGCGTTATTGCAAGCGCCTTTTTGGGCGCTTTTGGTCCTCAAGGGTCACGTGTATGGATTGAGCAAAGCGCATTTTCGCAAGGCTGACTCGTCTTCCAGAGAACTGATGCGGTATTTTTTGGACGACAGAAAAGCTAAAACATGGCGAAACAGGCAATATCTCGACAAAATAACTCAAAGACAAAACTTCGATTTGAAAATCGGTTTATTTAAACACTAGGTGGTACTAATGCCTGCATCCATAGAAGAAATTGTACAGCGTGGGTGCTTCGATCTTGAGAATTCTTGTTTCGCGTGGATTCCGAACTTAAACGGCACAAAACTTGTTTAAAGATTATTTTATGGATATTCTTGACTTGTGGATCGACAAAAGGTGTACGCCAGCACTGTTTCGACCTGAAAAGCACCAAATACCTTAAGTCTTAAGTCTAATTGATGACGAGTAAACACTGACGAGTTCACTTCGGAGAGTGCGTCGTTAAAACAGCTTTCTGAATGTTTGTGGAACACCACATTTAATATTCAGAACTGTCATATATTGTCTCAGGAGGCCCTAAAGGATCATCTAGCTATTGCAAGGAATTAAAAATCTGCGGAGGGGCAAGAAAGCTGTCTAAAAATGCGAAAATGGTTGCTATGGGCTTTGCTATGCACTTATATTTGCGGTTGGTCGGAAAAAGTGGCAGAATGCGCAATAAAAACCTAAATTTGTCATAAGCACTACTTGCCACGGTATTCCAAGAGGAATTTACTGTCAGAAAACAGCTAAATGACAATTCTTGAAATTTAGAAATTTTTTTTAGGGGAACCACCTTAACCCTATTCCAACTGGGCTTTTAAGGGCTCTCAATCGCTGGGGGGGGACCATTTGGTCCCCCCTATGTATCTTCTGATTGAGAAAGGCTAATTACTTCAAATTTGGTAGGGAGTTAGTATTTGATAAATAAAATCAATTTGATTAAAAAAAATCATGATGACATCATTATTTTTAAGATGACGTCATCAAAACCCGTCAAATTGGACTCTTGGAGTTAATCAAATGACGGAATTGATTTCATTAGCTACGGCTCTATTTTTTTTTAGTTTTGTGATTTGTGGTTTAAATAATTCAAAAAACTATTTATTTTGGCGATGTCACGCATATTATGACGTCATCGTCATCGATCAAAAGGACGAAATTTCCCTTCACAGAAAATCAACATACGTTGATAAAAAGATAATTATTTGACTGCGCTAACAGTAAAAACTAAGTAGATATATAAAATCTCTGTAAAATTTGCAAAACAATGATATATAATAGTATATATTTCATTTTTTTATCAACTTATTGTCTTTTTTCCATGATAACAGATGACAATGGATTAGTGACATGAAAATGTACCCAAAATGAGTAAATGTCATATTTGAGTATGTTTTTCCGTTCTATATTTTAAAACAATAGTAAAAGTATTGAAATTGATTTATTTCAGCCAAATTAAAAATATGTATACTTTTTGGATTTTGCCAACCTCAATAAATTGAATGAATGCTGAAGATGAGCATAATTTTTTCCAAAAAAAATTAAGGCAAAATATTGCTAAATAAATTTTAGAAAAAGTCAGAAAATTTCAGGGCCATATCATAATCCTATAAAAAGTTATGCAACAAAAACTGGTAGGGGGGACCATTTGGTCCCCCCCCAGTTGGAATAGGGTTAAGCAGAAAAGCGCTGCAATTTTGGAGAATGCGCAAACCAGTGCTCTATGACTAGCACTACTTTCATAACCTAAATAACTGTTCCCTTCGATAATCCGGATTCGCCTATTAGTGAGTACACACATCCTATCCAAAAAACTTTGTACACTAGTGTAAGACCCTAGGGCTTAACCAATTGCCCAAAACGGAAATAGTGGTTCCGAAGAATGCACGGGTTCAAGTCCGATCAATAAAATTTTTTTTTCTTTTCTTCTCGACTTTTCCAGATCACAGTCATGAAAATAACCCATAAAAAAAGAAAACCGAGAAAATTTTGTCCATATTATGCCTAAATAGTGCAAAAATATGAACACCAGAAACCGGCTTTAAGGTGGTACCCCTAGAAAAAAACTATATCGCAGAGGATTGTCTTTTCTGAAGATACCTGATGAGGATATCATAGTATGTGACGGTACGACAAAATTAAGTCAAAAATTTCATTGATTGGTTGCCATTGCTAGGAGAAGTATAGGCAAAATATAACATTTTGCTGCTCGACGCCTAACCAAATAACTGAATAACATGCGTTATTGCAAGTGGCTTTTTGGCCGCTTTTGTTCCTCCAAGATCACGTGTATGGATTGAGCAAAGCGCATTTTCGCAAGGCTGACTCGTCTTTCAGAGAAATGATGCGGTATTTTTTGGACGACAGAAAAGCTAAAACAGGGCGAAAACAGGCAATATCTCGACAAAATAACTCAAAGACAAAACTTCGATTTGAAAATCGGTTTCGTTTAAACACTAGGTGGTACTATTGCCTGAATCCACAGAAGAAATTGTACAGCGTGGGTGCTTCGATCTTGAGAATTCTTGTGTCGCGTGGATTCCGAACTTAAACGGCAAAAAACTTGTTTAAAGATTATTTTATGGACATTCTTGACTTGTGGATCGACAAAAGGTGTACACCAGCACTGTTTCGACCTGAAAAGCACTAAATACCTTAAGTCTTAAGTCTAATTGATGACGAGTAAACTCTGACGAGTTCCCTTCGGAGAGTGCGTCGTTAAAACAGCTTTCTGAATGCTTGTGTAATACCACATTTAATATTCAGAACTGTCATATATTGTCTCAGGAGGCCCTAAAGTATCATCTAGCTATTGCAAGGAATTAAACATCGACGGAGAGGCAAGAAAGCTGTCTAAAAATGCGAAACTGGTTGCTATGGGCGTTGCTATGCACTTATATTTGCGGTTGGTTGGAAAAAGTGGCAGAATGCGCAATAAAAACCTAAATTTGTCATAAGCACTACTTGCCACGGTATTCCAAGAGGAATTTGCTGTCAGAAAACAGCTAAATGACAATTCTTGAAATTTAGAAATTTTTTCTAGGGGAACCACCTTAAGCAGGAAAGCGCTGCAATTTTGGAGAATGCGGAAACCAGTGCTCTATGACTAGCACTACTTTCATAACCTAAATAATGGTTCGCTTCGATAATCCGGATTCCCCTGGGAGTGAGTACCCACATCCTGTCCAAAAAAATTTGTACAATAGTGTAAGTCCCTCACGGTCATTTACGGCAGGAAAAAAAGTGTGCGCATGCGCCATTATTTGTTATCAAATTTTCTACCGCAAGCGATCCATAATGGCCACCATCGCACGTGCTTCAAATTTCCCTTAAAAACAAATGTTTTTTGAGCCTCTGCGGTAGAGATCATCTCTTAAAAAGATTTTATTTTAGGGGAGCAAGCCTTGGACTATACAAAAACTCTAGATTCGACTACCCGATCACTTTCACTTTTGTTGGGAGGAGACAGAAAGAATAGCAATGTTTTGATCATAATATTTTATATGTTGGTGGAAAATGAAGATATTTGCCTTCCAACGCAAAGTCATGCTTTAAGACATGTTTTTCCTGAAAGCTGATAGCCTGTTTTATCAAATAAAACCAGTGGTTTGTTGCTGCCACTTTTTTTCTGAAAGAAATTGGTCCTTGGAAATGACCTTTCACAAGACTTCATAAATCGGTAAATATCATTATTTTAAATGAGAATTGTGAACTCAATAAGATAAATATAAGCAATAAACCAGTGTTAGATGTGAAAAATGTTGCTTGTGGCAACCCCCCACCCCCTCCCCTAACCTTTCACACATATATATATAGTCCCAGTTGCCCAAAAGGGGTTAGGGTTTATTAATAGTTCTGCTAAAAATAATTTTTCGTAGCGAAGGTTTGTTTGTTAATGAAAAATCTCATACCAAAAGAAATCGATAATATTTTTCTATCATATGTATATAATTAACAAAACAACAAGTAACACTAAACCAGAGATGCTCCTGTGCATTTATTTGGACAGCATATCTGTTCGTACCCTGGAAAAAAATTTTGACTTATATAATTGAGGCTTATGCCGAGTTTGTGGTGTGTGATAAATCATGAAAAATTTATGTTTATCTCGCAAAAAAAAATAGTTTCATCAGAAAAAAGTCAGGGATTTCACAGGAATATGTTAAACATTAAAGGTAGGTTTCCATACGACTGCATTTTCCGCTCGAGTGGAAAAATCTCAAGAGCTTTTCCCACAAGCATGCACAATGAAGTAGAATGACCGCTGACCCGACGTAAAAAGATGCTCCCGAGCTTCTCTCCAAAAGTTGAACTCATTCAACTTTTTCAGCACGTATTTTTTCTCTCAAGCTTTTTAACCAATGAAATTCAAGAAAATGTAAACAATTGCGCAATCCATTTTATTCAAGAAAAATATTAGAAAAACAACAATTTCTTCTGCACTTCTTTATTCACAAAATAAAAACACCTTTCAGAAAAGTGTTTGGTGTTAAGTACAGCAGAGAGACCTGTTAGCATTGAATTTGTGAACAAAAGTTATGGATTCATAAATTCTTTTCAAATCTTCCTAACAACCACAAAAATCAACTGCTTGTTGGGGGGCCATTGGAAGTTAAATTCATAAACTAACAATAAATAATAACTTTCCCCTTTTTCATGAAGAAGTTTTCTCATCTTTCTTAGTTGTTGTTTCCTGTTACGTCTTCTTTTAATTCGCTGCCATAAAAACATTGTTGTTATTATTTTTAAATTTCGTAGCCAAAGGTTTTTTCTGTTTACGGCAGCCATTTTATTCTGAACATCTTTTCTCTCAAGCGGGAAATTGATTTCCATTAAGTTCAAACTCAAGAGAAAAATGCTCCCAAGCTTTCTACGCTCGAGCGGAAAATGCAGTCGTATGGAAACCTACCTTAACTCACATGTCTGTACGTTTTCCATGCACACTTGGCTATCATTTTACATGCATTTTTATGAGAGCCTCAGATTTTTTTATAGGTAAGAGCTTTTTGTAGGCCCTGCCGTCTGCTCAATCATTGTTTTCCAAACCAAAAATAACCTAGCATGCGGTTGTGGTAAACACTGGAACTATCCAGAATCATCAGAACCACCTAGAATCACCCAGAACCAGCCAGAATCACCCAGAACCAGCTGGAATCAGTCAGAATGACCTAGGAACAGACCGAATTAACAAGAACCAATCAGTCACTTGAAAAAAATATAAACAACCAGGAAAAAACGCTGGTGTAAATAGTGCGTTAATAATTGGCTCCGTATCGAACGTGTGTTCCATAGACTTTAAAGGGAAAGACTCCTGTTAGGTAGAAGACCTTCCAAGCCAACATTAAGAAATCGAAAAGGAGGACATTTAGTAAGAAGTTGGGAATTATGAAACTTTTTCGTACAAAAAATTACATTTTATAATTGAGACTTGAAAAAGAAACTTTTCGCTTTTCGGGAAGTCGGCTGTATATACAAGGTTTGTACCCTGGGTCCATTGAACGTTGACGGCTGGTCCGTTAAATTATTGAATTATAAAAGATTGAAAACGATTGCCACACATTGGACACGCATGCGTCTTCGTGGTTTTGGGTGGTTCTGGGTGATTCTGGTAGCTTATATTGTACTTTCTGTTTTTTCACATTTTAGGAAACCAGTCCCAAATTGTTCTATGATACAAAACATGTTGGCACGATTTCATTGAAGTAATTTTGACCCTACAATTCACAATTTCAAGCGTCATTCAAACGTGATTTGCATGTGAAGATTTGTTGACAGAAGCGGTTAAAAAAAAAGATGGAACAATGATGAAACAGAAGAGCTTACTGATTTGCTCGATTACCACTTTTTGTTGGATGCGTTTGAAATAAGAATATATTCGTTAAATACAGATTATGAATTGAAATAAAAAATACTTGTAATAGCCTAATTTGTAAAGTATTTTTATATAATTCAGATTGACTTTCGTGGTGAAAAATCTCACGATTAGGGAATGGTCTAGGCTGAAATGTCTAAAAATGTGTAAATTGTTAGTTTTTTCGGTTAACATATATATATATAACTGTACAAATTTTTTTCATTTGCAATCAGTTGCTAGTCTAACAACAACAACAACAACAACAATAATGATAAATATTTAAAGTGTTTCTAGCCCAGAAAATCACAAAAACCTATTGTTAGTGGATTATTTCCATTGGGGTCCACTGAGTCTGAGTGAGGCTAGCTTTCTCACATTTACATTTAGCTTTAGCAGGCTTCTAGAGAACTAATCAAGACCAACCTTAGAGCTAGCTAAGGTTACAGATCAGATGAAGTTTTTTTTTCCTTTACAAGACTAAAGTGGCATTTAAAATTTAATTTTAGAAGTATAATATCGTTTGTTCTTTGTTTATTAGCGTCTATTTTACATTTCTAATAGTTGTCAACCATTTTTTTTGTGAAAACGAAAGTGAAATGTATGGTTTAGAAAAGCTCAAAATTTTAGTAGTAAAAAAAGTGGCAGCTACTACCTAATACGATAGAACGCTCGATAAGGGATACATGCAAACAGGAAAAGTAATTTTTAGGCAAAACTTTGCGTCAGAATGTTGTACAAGAGTGTTCTTGTACTGGTAAATTGTGAGCTAGCCATCCGGGCTTTTGTGGACCTTGCCGTCTGTTTAGGCTGCCCCGGGTAGCAACCAAAGGCGAAATAGTAGTCTATGGTCATCCTTCTTTAGTTTTAAAAGAAAAAAATGTTAAATTTTTTTATTGAGCGACTAAAACAAGATAATAGAGAGTGAGGTCAATATCGATGACGTCATAATCTTATGCCGTAGGCGCTTTTTTAAAAAAAAAATTTGGCGCATGCGCACACTTTTTTTCCTTAAAATCCCGGTTTTGAACGACCGTGCCCTAGGGCTTAACCAATTGCCCAAAACGGAAACAGTGGTTCCGTAGAACGCACGGGTTCAAGTCCGATCGATGAGAAAAGTTTTTCTTTTCTTCTCGACTTTTCCTGATCACAGTCATGAAAATTACCCAAAAATGAGAAAATCGGGAAAATGTTGTCCATATTATGCCTAAATAGTGCAAAAATATGGACACCGGAAACCGGCTTTAAGGTGGTACCCCTAGAAAAAAACTATATCGCAGAGGATTGTCTTTTCTGAAGATACCTGATGAGGATATCATAGTATGTGACGGTACGACAAAATTAAGTCAAAAATTTCATTGATTGGTTGCCATGGTTACCCGTTGCTAGGAGAAGTATAGGCAAAATATGACATTTTGCTGCTCGACGCCTAACCAAATAACTGAACAACATGCGTTATTGCAAGCGCCTTTTTGGCCGCTTTTGTTCCTCAAGGGTCACGTGTATGGATTGAGCAAAGCGCATTTTCGCAAGGCTGTCTCGTCTTCCAGAGAACTGATGCGGTATTTTTTGGACGACAGAAAAGCTAAAACAGGGCGAAACAGGCAATATCTCGACAAAATAACTCAAAGACAAAACTTCGATTTGAAAATCAGTTTCGTTTAAACACTAGGTGGTACTAATGCCTGCATCCATGGAAGAAATTGTACAGCGTGGGTGCTTCGATCTTGAGAATTCTTATTTCGCGTGGATTCCGGACTTAAACGGCAAAAAACTTGTTTAAAGATTGTTTTATGGATATTCTTGACTTGTGGATCGACAAAAGGTGTACGCCAGCACTGTTTCGACCTGAAAAGCACCAAATACCTTAAGTCTTAAGTCTAATTGATGACGAGTAAACACTGACGAGTTCACTTCGGAGAGTGCGTCGTTAAAACAGCTTTCTGAATGCTTGTGGAACACCACAATTTATATTCAGAACTGTCATATATTGTCTCAGGAGGCCCTAAAGTATCATCTAGCTATTGCAAGGAATTAAACAACTACGGAGGGGCAAGAAAGCTGTCTAAAAATGCGAAAATGGTTGCTATGGGCGTTGCTATGCACTTATATTTGCGGTTGGTTGGAAAAAGTGGCAGAATGCGCAATAAAATCCTAAATTTGTCATAAGCACTACTTGCCACGGTATTCCAAGAGGAATTTGCTGTCAGAAAACAGCTAAATGACAATTCTTGAAATTTAGAAATTTTTTCTAGGGGAACCACCTTAAGCAGAAGAGCGCTGCAATTTTGGAGAATGCGCAAACCAGTGTTCTATGACTAGCACTACTTTCATAACCTAAATAATTGTTCGCTTCGATAATCCGGATTCGCCTGGGAGTGAGTACCCACATCCTGTCCAAAAAAATTTGTACAATAGTGTAAGTCCCTAGGGCTTAACCAATTGCCCAAAACGGAAACAGTGGTTCCGAAGAATGCACGGGTTCAAGTCCGATCGATGAATTTTTTTTTTTTTTCTTCTCGACTTTTCCTGATCACAGTCATGGAAATAACCCCAAAGAAAAGAAAACCGGGAAAATTTTGTCCATATTATGCCTAAATAGTGCAAAAATATGAACACCGGAAATCGGCTTTAAGGTGGTACCCCTAGAAAAAAACTATATCGCAGAGGATTGTCTTTTCTGAAGATACCTGATGAGGATATCATAGTATGTGACGGTACGACAAAATTAAGTCAAAATTTTCATTGATTGGTTGCCATGGTTACCCGTTGCTAGGAGAAGTATAGGCAAAATATAACATTTTGCTGCTCGACGCCTAACCAAATAACTGAATAACATGCGTTATTGCAAGCGCCTTTTTGGCCGCTTTTGTTCCTCCAGGATCACGTGTATGGATTGAGCAAAGCGCATTTTCGCAAGGCTGACTCGTCTTCCAGAGAACTGATCCGGTATTTTTTGGACGACAGAAAAGCTAAAACAGGGCGAAACAGGCAATATCTCGACAAAATAACTCAAAGACAAAACTTCGATTTGAAAATTGGTTTCGTTTAAACACTAGGTGGTACTAATGCCTGCATCCATAGAAGAAGTTGTACAGCGTGGGAGCTTCGATCTTGAGAATTCTTGTTTCGCGTGCATTCCGAAGTTAAACGGCAAAAAACTTGTTTAAAGATTATTTTATGGATATTCTTGACTTGTGGATCGACAAAAGGTGTACGCCAGCACTGTTTCGACCTGAAAAGCACCAAATACCTTAAGTCTTAAGTCTAATTGATGACGAGTAAGCTCTGACGAGTTCACTTCGGAGGGTGCGTCGTTAAGACAGCTTTCTGAATGCTTGTGGGACACCACATTTAATAATAAGAACTGTCATATATTGTCTCAGGAGGCCCGAAAGTATCATCTAGCTATTGCAAGGAATTAAACATCGACGGAGGGGCAAGAAAGCTGTCTAAAAATGCGAAAATGGTTGCTATGGGTGTTGCTATGCACTTATATTTGCGGTTGGTTGGAAAAAGTGGCAGAATGCGCAATAAAAACCTAAATTTGTCATAAGCACTACTTGCCACGGTATTCCAAGAGGAATTTGCTGTCAGAAAACAGCTAAATGACAATTCTTGAAATTTAGAAATTTTTTGTAGGGGAACCACCTTAAGCAGAAAAGCGCTGCAATTTTGGAGAATGCGCAAACCAGTGCTCTATGACTAGCACTACTTTCATAACCTAAATAACTGTTCCCTTCGATAATCCGGATTCGCCTATTAGTGAGTACCCACATCCTATCCAAAAAACCTTGTACACTAGTGTAAGCCCCTAGGGCTTAACCAATTGCCCAAAACGGAAACAGTGGTTCCGAAGAATGCACGGGTTCAAGTCCGATCGATGAAATTTTTTTTTTTTTCTTCTCGACTTTTCCTGATCACAGTCATGGAAATAACCCAAAAAAAAAGAAAACCGGGAAAATTTTGTCCATATTATGCCTAAATAGTGCAAAAATATGAACACCGGAAACCGGCTTTAAGGTGGTACCCCTAGAAAAAAACTATATCGCAGAGGATTGTCTTTTCTGAAGATACCTGATGAGGATATCATAGTATGTGACGGTACGACAAAATTAAGTCAAAAATTTCATTGATTGGTTGCCATGGTTACCCGTTGCTAGGAGAAGTATAGGCAAAATATAACATTTTGCTGCTCGACGCCTAACCAAATAACTGAACAACATGCGTTATTGCAAGCGCCTTTTTGGCCGCTTTTGGTCCTCAAGGGTCACGTGTATGGGTTGAGCAAAGCGCATTTTCGCAAGGCTGACTCGTTTTCCAGAGAACTGATGCGGTATTTTTTGGACGACAGAAAAGCTAAAACAGGGCGAAACAGGCAATATCTCGACAAAATAACTCAAAGACAAAACTTCGATTTGAAAATCGGTTTATTTAAACACTAGGTGGTACTAATGCCTGCATCCATAGAAGAAATTGTACAGCGTGGATGCTTCGATCTTGAGAATTCTTGTTTCGCGTGGATTCCGAACTTAAACGGCAAAAAACTTGTTTAAAGATTATTTTACGGATATTCTTGACTTGTAGATCAACAAAAGGTGTACGCCAGCACTGTTTCGACCTGAAAAGCACCAAATACCTTAAGTCTTAAGTCTAATTGATGACGAGTAAACACTGACGAGTTCACTTCGGAGAGTGCGTCGTTAAAATAGCTTTCTGAATGCTTGTGGAATACCACATTTAATATTCAGAACTGTCATATATTGTCTCAGGAGGCCCTAAAGTATCATCTAGCTATTGCAAGGAATTAAACATCGACGGAGGGGCAATAAAGCTGTCTAAAAATGCGAAAATGGTTGCTATGGGCGTTGCTATGCACTTATATTTGCGGTTGGTTGGAAAAAGTGGCAGAATGCGCAATAAAAACCTAAATTTGTCATAAGCACTACTTGCCACGGTATTCCAAGAGGAATTTGCTGTCAGAAAACAGCTAAATGACAATTCTTGAAATTTAGAAATTTTTTCTAGGGGAACCACCTTAAGCAGAAAAGCGCTGCAATTTTGGAGAATGCGCAAACCAGTGCTCTATGACTAGCACTACTTTCATAACCTAAATAACTGTTCCCTTCGATAATCCGGATTCGCCTATTAGTGAGTACCCACATCCTATCCAAAAAACTTTGTACACTAGTGTAAGACCCTAGGGCTTAACCAATTGCCCAAAACGGAAATAGTGGTTCCGAAGAATGCACGGGTTCAAGTCCGATCAATAAATTTTTTTTTCTTTCCTTCTCGACTTTTCCTGATCACAGTCATGAAAATAACCCATAAAAAAAGAAAACCGAGAAAATTTTGTCCATATTATGCCTAAATAGTGCAAAAATATGAACACCAGAAACCGGCTTTAAGGTGGTACCCCTAGAAAAAAACTATATCGCAGAGGATTGTCTTTTCTGAAGATACCTGATGAGGATATCATAGTATGTGACGGTACGAGAAAATTAAGTCAAAAATTTCATTGATTGGTTGCCATGGTTACCCGTTGCTTGGAGAAGTATAGGCAAAATATGACATTTTGCTGCTCGACGCCTAACCAAATAACTGAACAACATGCGTTATTGCAAGCGCCTTTTTGGCCGCTTTTGGTCCTCAAGGGTCACGTGTATGGATTGAGCAAAGCGCATTTTCGCAAGGCTGACTCGTCTTCCAGAGAACTGATGCGGTATTTTTTGGACGACAGAAAAGCTAAAACAGGGCGAAACAGGCAATATCTCGACAAAATAACTCAAAGACAAAACTTCGATTTGAAAATCGGTTTCGTTTAAACACTAGGTGGTACTAATGCCTGCATCCACAGAAGAAATTGTACAGCGTGGGTGCTTCGATCTTGAGAATTCTTGTTTCGCGTGGATTCCGAACTTAAACGGCAAAAAACTTGTTTAAAGATTATTTTATGGACATTCTTGACTTGTGGATCGACAAAAGGTGTACGCCAGCACTGTTTCGACCTGAAAAGCACCAAATACCTTAAGTCTTAAGTCTAATTGATGACGAGTAAACTCTGACGAGTTCACTTCGGAGAGTGCGTCGTTAAAACAGCTTTCTGAATGCTTGTGGAATACCACATTTAATATTCAGAACTGTCATATATTGTCTCAGGAGGCCCTAAAGTATCATCTAGCTATTGCAAGGAATTAAACATCGACGGAGGGGCAAGAAAGCTGTCTAAAAATGCGAAAATGGTTGCTATGGGCGTTGCTATGCACTTATATTTGCGGTTGGTTGGAAAAAGTGGCAGAATCCGCAATAAAAACCTAAATTTGTCATAAGCACTACTTGCCACGGTATTCTAAGATGAATTTGCTGTCAGAAAACAGCTAAATGACAATTCTTGAAATTTAGAAATTTTTTCTAGGGGAACCACCTTAAGCAGAAAAGCGCTGCAATTTTGGAGAATGCGCAAACCAGTGCTCTATGACTAGCACTACTTTCATAACCTAAATAACTGTTCCCTTCGATAATCCGGATTCGCCTATTAGTGAGTACCCACATCCTATCCAAAAAACTTTGTACACCAGTGTAAGACCCTAGGGCTTAACCAATTGCCCAAAACGGAAATAGTGGTTCCGAAGAATGCACGGGTTCAAGTCCGATCAATAAATTTTTTTTTCTTTTCTTCTCGACTTTTCCTGATCACAGTCATGAAAATAACCCATAAAAAAAGAAAACCGAGAAAATGTTGTCCATATTATGCCTAAATAGTGCAAAAATATGAACACCGGAAACCGGCTTTAAGGTGGTACCCCTAGAAAAAAACTATACTATATCGCAGAGCATTGTCTTTTCTGAAGATACCTGATGAGGATATCATAGTATGTGACGGTACGAGAAAATTAAGTCAAAAATTTCATTGATTGGTTGCCATGGTTACCCGTTGCTTGGAGAAGTATAGGCAAAATATGACATTTTGCTGCTCGACGCCTAACCAAATAACTGAACAACATGCGTTATTGCAAGCGCCTTTTTGGCCGCTTTTGGTCCTCAAGGGTCACGTGTATGGATTGAGCAAAGCGCATTTTCGCAAGGCTGACTCGTCTTCCAGAGAACTGATGCGGTATTTTTTGGACGACAGAAAAGCTAAAACAGGGCGAAACAGGCAATATCTCGACAAAATAACTCAAAGACAAAACTTCGATTTGAAAATCGGTTTCGTTTAAACACTAGGTGGTACTAATGCCTGCATCCACAGAAGAAATTGTACAGCGTGGGTGCTTCGATCTTGAGAATTCTTGTTTCGCGTGGATTCCGAACTTAAACGGCAAAAAACTTGTTTAAAGATTATTTTATGGATATTCTTGACTTGTGGATCGACAAAAGGTGTACGCCAGCACTGTTTCGACCTGAAAAGCACCAAATACCTTAAGTCTTAAGTCTAATTGATGACGAGTAAACACTGACGAGTTCACTTCGGAGAGTGCGTCGTTAAAACAGCTTTCTGAATGCTTGTGGAACACCACATTTAATATTCAGAACTGTCATATATTGTCTCAGGAGGCCCTAAAGTATCATCTAGCTATTGCAAGGAATTAAACATCGACGGAGGGGCAAGAAAGCTGTCTAAAAATGCGAAAATGGTTGCTATGGGCGTTGCTATGCACTTATATTTGCGGTTGGTTGGAAAAAGTGGCAGAATGCGCAATAAAAACCTAAATTTGTCATAAGCACTACTTGCCACGGTATTCCAAGAGGAATTTGCTGTCAGAAAACAGCTAAATGACAATTCTTGAAATTTAGAAATTATTTCTAGGGGAACCACCTTAAGCAGAAGAGCGCTGCAATTTTGGAGAATGCGCAAACCAGTGTTCTATGACTAGCACTACTTTCATAACCTAAATAATTGTTCGCTTCGATAATCCGGATTCGCCTGGGAGTGAGTACCCACATCCTGTCCAAAAAAATTTGTACAATAGTGTAAGTCCCTAGGGCTTAACCAATTTGCCAAAACGGAAACAGTGGTTCCGAAGAATGCACGGGTACAAGTCCGATCGATGAATTTTTTTTTTTTCTTCTCGACTTTTCCTGATCACAGTCATGAAAATAACCCCAAAAAAAAGAAAACCGGGAAAATTTTGTCCATATTATGCCTAAATAGTGCAAAAATATGAACACCGGAAACCGGCTTTAAGGTGGTACCCCTAGAAAAAAACTATATCGCAGAGGATTGTCTTTTCTGAAGATACCTGATGAGGATATCATAGTATGTGACGGTACGACAAAATTAAGTCAAAATTTTCATTGATTGGTTGCCATGGTTACCCGTTGCTAGGAGAAGTATAGGCAAAATATGACATTTTGCTGCTCGACGCCTAACCAAATAACAGAACAACATGCGTTATTGCAAGCGCCTTTTTGGCCGCTTTTGGTCCTCAAGGGTCACGTGTATGGATTGAGCAAAGCGCATTTTCGCAAGGCTGACTCGTCTTCCAGAGAACTGATGCGGTATTTTTGGGACGACAGAAAAGCTAAAACAGGGCGAAACAGGCAATATCTCGACAAAATAACTCAAAGACAAAACTTCGATTTGAAAATCGGTTTATTTAAACACTAGGTGGTACTAATGCCTGCATCCATAGAAGAAATTGTACAGCGTGGGTGCTTCGATCTTGAGAATTCTTGTTTCGCGTGGATTCCGAACTTAAACGGCAAAAAACTTGTTTAAAGATTATTTTATGGATATTCTTGACTTGTGGATCGACAAAAGGTGTACGCCAGCACTGTTTCGACCTGAAAAGCACCAAATACCTTAAGTCTTAAGTCTAATTGATGACGAGTAAACTCTGACGAGTTCACTTCGGAGAGTGCGTCGTTAAAACAGCTTTCTGAATGCTTGTGGAACACCACATTTAATATTCAGAACTGTCATATATTGTCTCAGGAGGCCCTAAAGTATCATCTAGCTATTGCAAGGAATTAAACATCGACGGAGGGGCAAGAAAGCTGTCTAAAAATGCGAAAATGGTTGCTATGGGCGTTGCTATGCACTTATATTTGCGGTTGGTTGGAAAAAGTGGCAGAATGCGCAATAAAAACCTAAATTTGTCATAAGCACTACTTGCCACGGTATTCCAAGAGGAATTTGCTGTCAGAAAACAGCTAAATGACAATTCTTGAAATTTAGAAATTTTTTCTAGGGGAACCACCTTAAGCAGAAAAGCGCTGCAATTTTGGAGAATGCGCAAACCAGTGCTCTATGACTAGCACTACTTTCATAACCTAAATAACTGTTCGCTTCGATAATCCGGATTCGCCTGGAGTGAGTACCCACATCCTATCCAAAGAAATGTGTACACTAGTGTAAGCCCCTAGGGCTTAACCAATTGCCCAAAACGGAAACAGTGGTTCCAAAGAATGCACGGGTTCAAGTCCGATCGATGAAATTTTTTTTTCTTTACTTCTCAACTTTTCCTGATCACAGTCATGAAAATAACCCAAAAAAAAAGAAAACCGGGTAAATTTTGTCTATATTATGCTAAAATGGTGCAAAAATATGAACACCGGAAACCGGCTTTAAGGTGGTACAACTAGAAAAAAACTATATCACAGAGGATTGTCTTTTCTGAAGATGCTTGATGAGGATATCATAGTATGTGACGGTACGACAAAATTAAGTCAAAAATTTCATTGATTGGTTGCTATGGTTACCCGTTGCTAGGAGAAGTATAGGCAAAATATAACATTTTGCTGCTCGACGCCTAACCAAATAACTGAACAACATGCGTTATTGCAAGCGCCTTTTTGGCCGCTTTTGGTCCTCAAGGGTCACGTGTATGGATTGAGCAAAGCGCATTTTCGCAAGGCTGACTCGTCTTCCAGAGAACTGATGCGGTATTTTTTGGACAACAGAAAAGCTAAAACAGGGCGAAACAGGCAATATCTCGACAAAATAACTCAAAGACAAAACTTCGATTTGAAAATCGGTTTCGTTTAAACACTAGGTGGTACTAATGCCTGCATCCACAGAAGAAATTGTACAGCGTGGGTGCTTCGATCTTGAGAATTCTTGTTTCACCTGGATTCCGAACTTAAACGGCAAAAAACTTGTTTAAAGATTATTTTATGGACATTCTTGACTTGTGGATCGACAAAAGGTGTACGCCTGCACTGTTTCGACCTGAAAAGCACCAAATACCTTAAGTCTTAAGTCTAATTGATGACGAGTAAACTCTGACGAGTTCACTTCGGAGAGTGCGTCGTTAAAACAGCTTTCTGAATGCTTGTGGAATACCACATTTAATATTCAGAACTGTCATATATTGTCTCAGGAGGCCCTAAAGTATCATCTAGCTATTGCAAGGAATTAAACATCGACGGAGGGGCAAGAAAGCTGTCTAAAAATGCGAAAATGGTTGCTATGGGCGTTGCTATGCACTTATATTTGCGGTTGGTTGGAAAAAGTGGCAGAATGCGCAATAAAAACCTAAATTTGTCATAAGCACTACTTGCCACGGTATTCCAAGAGGAATTTGCTGTCAGAAAACAGCTAAATGACAATTCTTGAAATTTAGAAATTTTTTCTAGGGGAACCACCTTAAGCAGAAAAGCGCTGCAATTTTGGAGAATGCGCAAACCAGTGCTCTATGACTAGCACTACTTTCATAACCTAAATAACTGTTCGCTTCGATAATCCGGATTCGCCTGGGAGTGAGTACCCACATCCTATCCAAAAAACTTTGTACAATAGTGTAAGCCCCTAGGGCTTAACCAATTGCCCAAAACGGAAACAGTGGTTCCGAAGAATGCACGGGTTCAAGTCCGATCG
Source organism: Hydractinia echinata (assembly GCA_030067915.1). Taxonomy (NCBI): domain Eukaryota; kingdom Metazoa; phylum Cnidaria; class Hydrozoa; order Anthoathecata; family Hydractiniidae; genus Hydractinia; species Hydractinia echinata. The sequence continues at coordinate 2,740,555 of JASGCC010000028.1, forward strand.
ATAGAAAATTTTTTTCCTTTCTTCTCGACTTTTCCTGATCACAGTCATGAAAATAACCCCAAAATGAGAAAAAAGGGAATATTTTGTCCATATTATGCCTAAATAGTGCAAAAAATATGAACACCGGAAACCGGCTTTAAGGTGGTACCCCTAGAAAAAAACTATATCGCAGAGGATTGTCTTTTCTGAAGATACTTGATGAGGATATCATAGTATGTGACGGTACGACAAAATTAAGTCAAAAATTTCATTGATTGGTTGCCATGGTTACCCGTTGCTAGGAGAAGTATAGGCAAAATATGACATTTTGCTGCTCGACGCCTAACCAAATAACTGAACAACATGCGTTATTGCAAGCGCCTTTTTGGCCGCTTTTGTTCCTCAAGGGTCACGTGTATGGATTGAGCAAAGCGCATTTTCGCAAGGCTGACTCGTCTTCCAGAGAACTGATGCGGTATTTTTTGGACGACAGAAAAGCTAAAACAGGGCGAAACAGGCAATATCTCGACAAAATAACTCAAAGACAAAACTTCGATTTGAAAATCGGTTTCGTTTAAACACTAGGTGGTACTAATGCCTGCATCCACAGAAGAAATTGTACAGCGTGGGTGCTTCGATCTTGAGAATTCTTGTTTCACCTGGATTCCGAACTTAAACGGCAAAAAACTTGTTTAAAGATTATTTTATGGACATTCTTGACTTGTGGATCGACAAAAGGTGTACGCCTGCACTATGTCGACCTGAAAAGCACCAAGTACCTTAAGTCTTAAGTCTAATTGATGACGAGTAAACTCTGACGAGTTCACTTCGGAGAGTGCGTCGTTAAAACAGCTTTCTGAATGCTTGTGGAATACCACATTTAAAATTCAGAACTGTCATATATTGTCTCAGGAGGCCCTAAAGTATCATCTAGCTATTGCAAGGAATTAAACATCGACGGAGGGGCAGGAAAGCTGTCTAAAAATGCGAAAATGGTTGCTATGGGCGTTGCTATGCACTTATATTTGCGGTTGGTTGGAAAAAGTGGCAGAATGCGCAATAAAAACCTAAATTTGTCATAAGCACTACTTGCCACGGTATTCCAAGAGGAATTTGCTGTCAGAAAACAGCTAAATGACAATTCTTGAAATTTAGAAATTTCTTCTAGGGGAACCACCTTAAGCAGAAAAGCGCTGCAATTTATGAGAATGCGCAAATCAGTGTTCTATGACCAGCACTAATTTCATAACCTAAATAACTGTTCGCTTCGATAATCCGGATTCGTCTGGGAGTGAGTACCCACATCCTGTCCAAAAAACTTTGTACAATAGTGTAAGCCCCTAGGGCTTAACCAATTGCCCAAAACGGAAACAGTGGTTCCGTAGAACGCACGGGTTCAAGTCCGATCGATGAAATTTTTTTTTCTTTTCTTCTCGACTTTTCCTAATCACAGTCATGAAAATAACCCAAAAATGAGAAAACCGGGAAAAGTTTGTCCATATTATGCCTAAATAGTGCAAAAAATATGAACACCGGAAACCGGCTTTAAGGTGGTACCCCTAGAAAAAAACTATATCGCAGAGCATTGTCTTTTCTGAAGATACTTGATGAGGATATCATAGTATGTGACGGTACGACAAAATTAAGTCAAAAATTTCATTGATTGGTTGCTATGGTTACCCGTTGCTAGGAGAAGTATAGGCAAAATATGACATTTTGCTGCTCGACGCCTAACCAAATAACTGAATAACATGCGTTATTGCAAGCGCCTTTTTGACCGCTTTTGTTCCTCAAGGGTCACGTGTATGGATTGAGCAAAGCGCATTTTCGCAAGGCTGACTCGTCTTCCAGAGAAATGATGCGGTATTTTTTGGACGACAGAAAAGCTAAAACAGGGCGAAACAGGCAATATCTCGACAAAATAACTCAAAGACAAAACTTCGATTTGAAAATCGGTTTCGTTTAAACACTAGGTGGTACTAATGCCTGCATCCACAGAAGAAATTGTACAGCGTGGGTGCTTCGATCTTGAGAATTCTTGTTTCGCGTGGATTCCGAACTTAAACGGCAAAAAACTTGTTTAAAGATTATTTTATGGACATTCTTGACTTGTGGATCGACAAAAGGTGTACGCCAGCACTATTTCGACCTCAAAAGCACCAAATACCTTAAGTCTTAAGTCTAATTGATGACGAGTAAACTCTGACGAGTTCACTTCGAAGGGTGCGTCGTTAAGACAGCTTTCTGAATGCTTGTGGAACACCACATTTAATATTCAGAACTGTCATATATTGTCTTAGGAGGCCCTAAAGTATCATCTAGCTATTGCAAGGAATTAAACATCGACGGAGGGGCAAGAAAGCTGTCTAAAAATGCGAAAATGGTTGCTATGTGCGTTGCTATGCACTTATATTTGCGGTTGGTTGGAAAAAGTGGCAGAATGCGCAATAAAAACCTAAATTTGTCATAAGCACTACTTGCCACGGTATTCTAAGATGAATTTGCTGTCAGAAAACAGCTAAATGACAATTCTTGAAATTTAGAAATTTTTTCTAGGGGAACCACCTTAAGCAGAAAAGCGCTGCAATTTTGGAGAATGCGCAAATCAGTGTTCTATGACTAGCACTACTTTCATAACCTAAATAACTGTTCGCTTCGATAATCCGGATTCGCCTGTGAGTGAGTACCCACATCCTGTCCAAAAAACTTTGTACAATAGTGTAAGCCCCTAGGGCTTAACCAATTGCCTAAAATGGAAACAGTGTTTCCGTAGAACGCACGGGTTCAAGTCCGATCGATGAAATTTTTTTTTTCTTTTCTTCTCGACTTTTCCTCATCACAGTCATGAAAATAACCCAAAAATGAGAAAACCGGGAAAATTTTGTCCATATTATGCCTAAATAGTGCAAAAAAAATGAACACCGGAAACCGGCTTTAAGGTGGTACCCCTAGAAAAAAACTATATCGCAGAGGATTGTCTTTTCTGAAGATACTTGATGAGGATATCATAGTATGTGACGGTACGACAAAATTAAGTCAAAAATTTCATTGATTGGTTGCTATGGTTACCCGTTGCTAGGAGAAGTATAGGCAAAATATCACATTTTTGCTGCTCGACGCCTAACCAAATAACTGAATAACATGCGTTATTGCAAGCGGCTTTTTGGCCGCTTTTGTTCCTCAAGGGTCACGTGTATGGATTGAGCAAAGCGCATTTTCGCAAGGCTGACTCGTCTTCCAGAGAAATGATGCGGTATTTTTTGGACGACAGAAAAGCTAAAACAGGGCGAAACAGGCAATATCTCGACAAAATAACTCAAAGACAAAACTTCGATTTGAAAATCGGTTTCGTTTAAACACTAGGTGGTACTAATGCCTGCATCCACAGAAGAAATTGTACAGCGTGGGTGCTTCGATCTTGAGAATTCTTGTTTCGCGTGGATTCCGAACTTAAACGGCAAAAAACTTGTTTAAAGATTATTTTATGGACATTCTTGACTTGTGGATCGACAAAAGGTGTACGCCAGCACTATTTCGACCTGAAAAGCACCAAATACCTTAAGTCTTAAGTCTAATTGATGACGAGTAAACTCTGACGAGTTCACTTCGGAGGGTGCGTCGTTAAGACAGCTTTCTGAATGCTTGTGGAACACCACATTTAATATTCAGAACTGTCATATATTGTCTTAGGAAGGCCCTAAAGTATCATCTAGCTATTGCAAGGAATTAAACATCGACGGAGGGGCAAGAAAGCTGTCTAAAAATGCGAAAATGGTTGCTATGGGCGTTGCTATGCACTTATATTTGCGGTTGGTTGGAAAAAGTGGCAGAATGCGCAATAAAAACCTAAATTTGTCATAAGCACTACTTGCCACGGTATTCCAAGATGAATTTGCTGTCAGAAAACAGCTAAATGACAATTCTTGAAATTTAGAAATTTTTTCTAGGGGAACCACCTTAAGCAGAAAAGCGCTGCAATTTTGGAGAATGCGCAAATCAGTGCTCTATGACTAGCACTACTTTCATAACCTAAATAACTGTTCGCTTCGATAATCCGGATTCGCCTGGAGTGAGTACCCACATCCTGTCCAAAAAACTTTGTACAATAGTGTAAGCCCCTAGGGCTTAACCAATTGCCTAAAACGGAAACAGTGGTTCCGTAGAACGCACGGGTTCAAGTCCGATCGATGAAAATTTTTTTTCTTTTCTTCTCGACTTTTCCTGATCACAGTCATGAAAATAACCCAAAAAATGAGAAAACCGGGAAAATTTTGTCCATATTATGCCTAAATAGTGCAAAAAATATGAACACCGGAAACCGGCTTTAAGGTGGTACCCCTAGAAAAAAACTATATCGCAGAGCATTGTCTTTTCTGAAGATACCTGATGAGGATATCATAGTATGTGACGGTACGAGAAAATTAAGTCAAAAATTTCATTGATTGGTTGCCATGGTTACCCGTTGCTTGGAGAAGTATAGGCAAAATATGACATTTTGCTGCTCGACGCCTAACCAAATAACTGAACAACATGCGTTATTGCAAGCGCCTTTTTGCCGCTTTTGTCCTCAAGGGTCACGTGTATGGATTGAGCAAAGCGCATTTTCGCAAGGCTGACTCGTCTTCCAGAGAAATGATGCGGTATTTTTTGGACGACAGAAAAGCTAAAACAGGGCGAAACAGGCAATATCTCGACAAAATAACTCAAAGACAAAACTTCGATTTGAAAATCGGTTTCGTTTAAACACTAGGTGGTACTAATGCCTGCATCCACAGAAGAAATTGTACAGCGTGGGTGCTTCGATCTTGAGAATTCTTGTTTCGCGTGGATTCCGAACTTAAACGGCAAAACACTTGTTTAAAGATTATTATATGGACATTCTTGACTTGTGGATTGACAAAAGGTGTACGCCAGCACTATTTCGACCTTAAAAGCACCAAATAGCTAAGTCTTAAGTCTAATTGATGACGAGTAAACTCTGACGAGTTCACTTCGGAGAGTGCGTCGTTAAAACAGCTTTCTGAATGCTTGTGGAATACCACATTTAATATTCAGAACTGTCATATATTGTCTCAGGAGGCCCTAAAGTATCATCTAGCTATTGCAAGGAATTAAACATCGACGGAGGGGCAAGAAAGCTGTCTAAAAATGCGAAAATGGTTGCTATGGGCGATTGCTATGCATTTAATTTGCGGTTGGTTGGAAAAAGTGGCAGAATGCGCAATAAAAACCTAAATTTGTCATAAGCACTACTTGCCACGGTATTCCAAGAGGAATTTGCTGTCAGAAAACAGCTAAATGACAATTCTTGAAATTTAGAAATTTTTTGTAGGGGAACCACCTTAAGCAGAAAAGCGCTGCAATTTTGGAGAATGCGCAAACCAGTGCTCTATGACTAGCACTACTTTCATAACCTAAATAACTGTTCGCTTCGATAATCCGGATTCGCCTGGGAGTGAGTACCCACATCCTGTCCAAAAAACTTTGTACAATAGTGTAAGCCCCTAGGGCTTAACCAATTGCCCAAAACGGAAATAGTGGTTCCGAAGAATGCACGGGTTCAAGTCCGATCAATAAATTTTTTTTTTCTTTTCTTCTCGACTTTTCCAGATCACAGTCATGAAAATAACCCATAAAAAAAGAAAACCGAGAAAATTTTGTCCATATTATGCCTAAATAGTGCAAAAATATGAACACCAGAAACCGGCTTTAAGGTGGTACCCCTAGAAAAAAACTATATCGCAGAGGATTGTCTTTTCTGAAGATACCTGATGAGGATATCATAGTATGTGACGGTACGACAAAATTCAGTCAAAAATTTCATTGATTGGTTGCCATGGTTACCCGTTGCTAGGAGAAGTATAGGGAAAATATGACATTTTGCTGCTCGACGCCTAACCAAATAAGTGAACAACATGCGTTATTGCAAGCGCCTTTTTGGCCGCTTTTGGTCCTCCAAGATCACGTGTATGGATTGCGCAAAGCGCATTTTCGCAAGGCTGACTCGTCTTTCAGAGAACTGATGCGGTATTTTTTGGACGACAGAAAACCTAAAACAGGGCGAAACAGGCAATATCTCGACAAAATAACTCAAAGACAAAACTTCGATTTGAAAATCGGTTTCGTTTACACACTAGGTGGTACTATTGCCTGAATCCACAGAAGAAATTGTACAGCGTGGGTGCTTCGATCTTGAGAATTCTTGTGTCGCGTGGATTCCGAACTTAAACGGCAAAAAACTTGTTTAAAGATTATTTTATGGACATTCTTGACTTGTGGATCGACAAAAGGTGTACGCCAGCACTGTTTCGACCTGAAAAGCACCAAATACCTTAAGTCTTAAGTCTAATTGATGACGAGTAAACTCTGACGAATTCCCTTCGGAGAGTGCGTCGTTAAAACAGCTTTCTGAATGCTTGTGTAATACCACATTTAATATTCAGAACTGTCATGGTTACCCGTTGCTAGGAGAAGTATAGGCAAAATATGACATTTTGCTGCTCGACGCCTAACCAAATAACTGAACAATATGCGTTATTGCAAGCGCCTTTTTGGCCGCTTTTGGTCCTCAAGTGTCACGTGTATGGATTGAGCAAAGCGCATTTTCGCAAGGCTGACTCGTCTTCCAGAGAACTGATGCGGTATTTTTTGGACGACAGAAAAGCTAAAACTGGGCGAAACAGGCAATATCTCGACAAAATAACTCAAAGACAAAACTTCGATTTGAAAATCGGTTTCGTTTAAACACTAGGTGGTACTAATGCCTGCATCCACAGAAGAAATTGTACAGCGTGGGTGCTTCGATCTTGAGAATGCTTGTTTCGCGTGGATTCCGAACTTAAACGGCAAAAAACTTGTTTAAAGATTATTTTATGGACATTCTTGACTTTTGGATTGACAAAAGGTGTACGAAAGCACTATGTCGACCTGAAAAGCACCAAATACCTTAAGTCTTAAGTCTAATTGATGACGAGTAAACACTGACGAGTTCACTTCGGAGAGTGCGTCGTTAAAATAGCTTTCTGAATGCTTGTGGAATACCACATTTAATATTCAGAACTGTCATATATTGTCTCAGGAGGCCCTAAAGTATCATCTAGCTATTGCAAGGAATTAAACATCGACGGAGGGGCAATAAAGCTGTCTAAAAATGCGAAAATGGTTGCTATGGGGATTGCTATGCATTTAAATTTGCGGTTGGTTGGAAAAAGTGGCAGAATGCGCAATAAAAACCTAAATTTGTCATAAGCACTACTTGCCACGGTATTCCAAGAGGAATTTGCTGTCAGAAAACAGCTAAATGACAATTCTTGAAATTAAGAAATTTTTTGTAGGGGAACCACCTTAAGCAGAAAAGCGCTGCAATTTTGGAGAATGCGCAAACCAGTGCTCTATGACTAGCACTACTTTCATAACCTAAATAACTGTTCCCTTCGATAATCCGGATTCGCCTATTAGTGAGTACCCACATCCTATCCAAAAACTTTGTACACTAGTGTAAGCCCCTAGGGCTTAACCAATTGCCCAAAACGGAAATAGTGGTTCCGAAGAATGCACGGGTTCAAGTCCGATCAATAAATTTTTTTTTTCTTTTCTTCTCGACTTTTCCAGATCACAGTCATGAAAATAACCCATAAAAAAAGAAAACCGAGAAAATTTTGTCCATATTATGCCTAAATAGTGCAAAAATATGAACACCAGAAACCGGCTTTAAGGTGGTACCCCTAGAAAAAAAACTATATCGCAGAGGATTGTCTTTTCTGAAGATACCTGATGAGGATATCATAGTATGTGACGGTACGACAAAATTCAGTCAAAAATTTCATTGATTGGTTGCCATGGTTACCCGTTGCTAGGAGAAGTATAGGGAAAATATGACATTTTGCTGCTCGACGCCTAACCAAATAAGTGAACAACATGCGTTATTGCAAGCGCCTTTTTGGCCGCTTTTGGTCCTCCAAGATCACGTGTATGGATTGCGCAAAGCGCATTTTCGCAAGGCTGACTTGTCTTTCAGAGAACTGATGCGGTATTTTTTGGACGACAGAAAACCTAAAACAGGGCGAAACAGGCAATATCTCGACAAAATAACTCAAAGACAAAACTTCGATTTGAAAATCGGTTTCGTTTACACACTAGGTGGTACTATTGCCTGAATCCACAGAAGAAATTGTACAGCGTGGGTGCTTCGATCTTGAGAATTCTTGTGTCGCGTGGATTCCGAACTTAAACGGCAAAAAACTTGTTTAAAGATTATTTTATGGACATTCTTGACTTGTGGATCGACAAAAGGTGTACGCCAGCACTGTTTCGACCTGAAAAGCACCAAATACCTTAAGTCTTAAGTCTAATTGATGACGAGTAAACTCTGACGAATTCCCTTCGGAGAGTGCGTCGTTAAAACAGCTTTCTGAATGCTTGTGTAATACCACATTTAATATTCAGAACTGTCATATATTGTCTCAGGAGGCCCTAAAGTATCATCTAGCTATTGCAAGGAATTAAACATCGACGGAGGGGCAAGAAAGTTGTCTAAAAATGCGAAACTGGTTGCTATGGGCGTTGCTATGCACTTATATTTGCGGTTGGTTGGAAAAAGTGGCAGAATGCGCAATAAAAACCTAAATTTGTCATAAGCACTACTTGCCACGGTATTCCAAGAGGAATTTGCTGTCAGAAAACATCTAAATAACAATTCTTGAAATTTAGAAATTTTTTCTAGGGGAACCACCTTAAGCAGGAAAGCGCTGCAATTTGGGAGAATGCGCAAATCAGTGTTCTATGACTAGCACTACTTTCATAACATAAATAACTGTTCGCTTCGATAATCCGGATTCGCCTGGGACTGAGTACCCACATCCAGTCCAAAAAACTTTGTACAATAGTGTAAGCTCCTAGGGCTTAACCAATTGCCTAAAACGGAAACAGTGGTTCCGTAGAACGCACGGGTTCAAGTCCGATCAATAAAATATTTTTTCTTTTCTTCTCGACTTTTCCAGATCACAGTCATGAAAATAACCCATAAAAAAAGGAAACCGAGAAAATTTTGTCCACATTATGCCTAAATAGTGCAAAAATATGAACACCAGAAACCGGCTTTAAGGTGGTACCCCTAGAAAAAAACTATATCGCAGAGGATTGTCTTTTCTGAAGATACCTGATGAGGATATCATAGTATGTGACGGTACGACAAAATTAAGTCAAAAATTTCATTGATTGGTTGCCATGGTTACCCGTTGCTAGGAGAAGTATAGGCAAAATATGACATTTTGCTGCTCGACGCCTAACCAAATAACTGAACAACATGCGTTATTGCAAGCGCCTTTTTGGCCGCTTTTGGTCCTCAAGTGTCACGTGTATGGATTGAGCAAAGCGCATTTTCGCAAGGCTGACTCGTCTTCCAGAGAACTGATGCGGTATTTTTTGGACGACAGAAAAGCTAAAACTGGGCGAAACAGGCAATATCTCGACAAAATAACTCAAAGACAAAACTTCGATTTGAAAATCGGTTTCGTTTAAACACTAGGTGGTACTAATGCCTGCATCCACAGAAGAAATTGTACAGCGTGGGTGCTTCGATCTTGAGAATGCTTGTTTCGCGTGGATTCCGAACTTAAACGGCAAAAAACTTGTTTAAAGATTATTTTATGGACATTCTTGACTTTTGGATTGACAAAAGGTGTACGCCAGCACTGTTTCGACCTGAAAAGCACCAAATACCTTAAGTCTTAAGTCTAATTGATGACGAGTAAACTCTGACGAATTCCCTTCGGAGAGTGCGTCGTTAAAACAGCTTTCTGAATGCTTGTGTAATACCACATTTAATATTCAGAACTGTCATATATTGTCTCAGGAGGCCCTAAAGTATCATCTAGCTATTGCAAGGAATTAAACATCGACGGAGGGGCAAGAAAGTTGTCTAAAAATGCGAAACTGGTTGCTATGGGCGTTGCTATGCACTTATATTTGCGGTTGGTTGGAAAAAGTGGCAGAATGCGCAATAAAAACCTAAATTTGTCATAAGCACTACTTGCCACGGTATTCCAAGAGGAATTTGCTGTCAGAAAACATCTAAATAACAATTCTTGAAATTTAGAAATTTTTTCTAGGGGAACCACCTTAAGCAGGAAAGCGCTGCAATTTGGGAGAATGCGCAAATCAGTGTTCTATGACTAGCACTACTTTCATAACATAAATAACTGTTCGCTTCGATAATCCGGATTCGCCTGGGACTGAGTACCCACATCCGGTCCAAAAAACTTTGTACAATAGTGTAAGCTCCTAGGGCTTAACCAATTGCCTAAAACGGAAACAGTGGTTCCGTAGAACGCACGGGTTCAAGTCCGATCAATAAAATATTTTTTCTTTTCTTCTCGACTTTTCCAGATCACAGTCATGAAAATAACCCATAAAAAAAGGAAACCGAGAAAATTTTGTCCACATTATGCCTAAATAGTGCAAAAATATGAACACCAGAAACCGGCTTTAAGGTGGTACCCCTAGAAAAAAACTATATCGCAGAGGATTGTCTTTTCTGAAGATACCTGATGAGGATATCATAGTATGTGACGGTACGACAAAATTAAGTCAAAAATTTCATTGATTGGTTGCCATGGTTACCCGTTGCTAGGAGAAGTATAGGCAAAATATGACATTTTGCTGCTCGACGCCTAACCAAATAACTGAACAACATGCGTTATTGCAAGCGCCTTTTTGGCCGCTTTTGGTCCTCAAGTGTCACGTGTATGGATTGAGCAAAGCGCATTTTCGCAAGGCTGACTCGTCTTCCAGAGAACTGATGCGGTATTTTTTGGACGACAGAAAAGCTAAAACTGGGCGAAACAGGCAATATCTCGACAAAATAACTCAAAGACAAAACTTCGATTTGAAAATCGGTTTCGTTTAAACACTAGGTGGTACTAATGCCTGCATCCACAGAAGAAATTGTACAGCGTGGGTGCTTCGATCTTGAGAATGCTTGTTTCGCGTGGATTCCGAACTTAAACGGCAAAAAACTTGTTTAAAGATTATTTTATGGACATTCTTGACTTTTGGATTGACAAAAGGTGTACGAAAGCACTATGTCGACCTGAAAAGCACCAAATACCTTAAGTCTTAAGTCTAATTGATGACGAGTAAACACTGACGAGTTCACTTCGGAGAGTGCGTCGTTAAAATAGCTTTCTGAATGCTTGTGGAATACCACATTTAATATTCAGAACTGTCATATATTGTCTCAGGAGGCCCTAAAGTATCATCTAGCTATTGCAAGGAATTAAACATCGACGGAGGGGCAATAAAGCTGTCTAAAAATGCGAAAATGGTTGCTATGGGGATTGCTATGCATTTAAATTTGCGGTTGGTTGGAAAAAGTGGCAGAATGCGCAATAAAAACCTAAATTTGTCATAAGCACTACTTGCCACGGTATTCCAAGAGGAATTTGCTGTCAGAAAACAGCTAAATGACAATTCTTGAAATTTAGAAATTTTTTGTAGGGGAACCACCTTAAGCAGAAAAGCGCTGCAATTTTGGAGAATGCGCAAACCAGTGCTCTATGACTAGCACTACTTTCATAACCTAAATAACTGTTCCCTTCGATAATCCGGATTCGCCTATTAGTGAGTACCCACATCCTATCCAAAAAACTTTGTACACTAGTGTAAGCCCCTAGGGCTTAACCAATTGCCCAAAACGGAAATAGTGGTTCCGAAGAATGCACGGGTTCAAGTCCGATCAATAAATTTTTTTTTTCTTTTCTTCTCGACTTTTCCAGATCACAGTCATGAAAATAACCCATAAAAAAAGAAAACCGAGAAAATTTTGTCCATATTATGCCTAAATAGTGCAAAAATATGAACACCAGAAACCGGCTTTAAGGTGGTACCCCTAGAAAAAAACTATATCGCAGAGGATTGTCTTTTCTGAAGATACCTGATGAGGATATCATAGTATGTGACGGTACGACAAAATTCAGTCAAAAATTTCATTGATTGGTTGCCATGGTTACCCGTTGCTAGGAGAAGTATAGGGAAAATATGACATTTTGCTGCTCGACGCCTAACCAAATAAGTGAACAACATGCGTTATTGCAAGCGCTTTTTTGGCCGCTTTTGGTCCTCCAAGATCACGTGTATGGATTGCGCAAAGCGCATTTTCGCAAGGCTGACTCGTCTTTCAGAGAACTGATGCGGTATTTTTTGGACGACAGAAAACCTAAAACAGGGCGAAACAGGCAATATCTCGACAAAATAACTCAAAGACAAAACTTCGATTTGAAAATCGGTTTCGTTTACACACTAGGTGGTACTATTGCCTGAATCCACAGAAGAAATTGTACAGCGTGGGTGCTTCGATCTTGAGAATTCTTGTGTCGCGTGGATTCCGAACTTAAACGGCAAAAAACTTGTTTAAAGATTATTTTATGGACATTCTTGACTTGTGGATCGACAAAAGGTGTACGCCAGCACTGTTTCGACCTGAAAAGCACCAAATACCTTAAGTCTTAAGTCTAATTGATGACGAGTAAACTCTGACGAATTCCCTTCGGAGAGTGCGTCGTTAAAACAGCTTTCTGAATGCTTGTGTAATACCACATTTAATATTCAGAACTGTCATGGTTACCCGTTGCTAGGAGAAGTATAGGCAAAATATGACATTTTGCTGCTCGACGCCTAACCAAATAACTGAACAACATGCGTTATTGCAAGCGCCTTTTTTGGCCGCTTTTGGTCCTCAAGTGTCACGTGTATGGATTGAGCAAAGCGCATTTTCGCAAGGCTGACTCGTCTTCCAGAGAACTGATGCGGTATTTTTTGGACGACAGAAAAGCTAAAACTGGGCGAAACAGGCAATATCTCGACAAAATAACTCAAAGACAAAACTTCGATTTGAAAATCGGTTTCGTTTAAACACTAGGTGGTACTAATGCCTGCATCCACAGAAGAAATTGTACAGCGTGGGTGCTTCGATCTTGAGAATGCTTGTTTCGCGTGGATTCCGAACTTAAACGGCAAAAAACTTGTTTAAAGATTATTTTATGGACATTCTTGACTTTTGGATTGACAAAAGGTGTACGAAAGCACTATGTCGACCTGAAAAGCACCAAATACCTTAAGTCTTAAGTCTAATTGATGACGAGTAAACACTGACGAGTTCACTTCGGAGAGTGCGTCGTTAAAATAGCTTTCTGAATGCTTGTGGAATACCACATTTAATATTCAGAACTGTCATATATTGTCTCAGGAGGCCCTAAAGTATCATCTAGCTATTGCAAGGAATTAAACATCGACGGAGGGGCAATAAAGCTGTCTAAAAATGCGAAAATGGTTGCTATGGGGATTGCTATGCATTTAAATTTGCGGTTGGTTGGAAAAAGTGGCAGAATGCGCAATAAAAACCTAAATTTGTCATAAGCACTACTTGCCACGGTATTCCAAGAGGAATTTGCTGTCAGAAAACAGCTAAATGACAATTCTTGAAATTTAGAAATTTTTTGTAGGGGAACCACCTTAAGCAGAAAAGCGCTGCAATTTTGGAGAATGCGCAAACCAGTGCTCTATGACTAGCACTACTTTCATAACCTAAATAACTGTTCCCTTCGATAATCCGGATTCGCCTATTAGTGAGTACCCACATCCTATCCAAAAAACTTTGTACACTAGTGTAAGCCCCTAGGGCTTAACCAATTGCCCAAAACGGAAATAGTGGTTCCGAAGAATGCACGGGTTCAAGTCCGATCAATAAATTTTTTTTTTCTTTTCTTCTCGACTTTTCCAGATCACAGTCATGAAAATAACCCATAAAAAAAGAAAACCGAGAAAATTTTGTCCATATTATGCCTAAATAGTGCAAAAATATGAACACCAGAAACCGGCTTTAAGGTGGTACCCCTAGAAAAAAACTATATCGCAGAGGATTGTCTTTTCTGAAGATACCTGATGAGGATATCATAGTATGTGACGGTACGACAAAATTCAGTCAAAAATTTCATTGATTGGTTGCCATGGTTACCCGTTGCTAGGAGAAGTATAGGGAAAATATGACATTTTGCTGCTCGACGCCTAACCAAATAAGTGAACAACATGCGTTATTGCAAGCGCCTTTTTGGCCGCTTTTGGTCCTCCAAGATCACGTGTATGGATTGCGCAAAGCGCATTTTCGCAAGGCTGACTCGTCTTTCAGAGAACTGATGCGGTATTTTTTGGACGACAGAAAACCTAAAACAGGGCGAAACAGGCAATATCTCGACAAAATAACTCAAAGACAAAACTTCGATTTGAAAATCGGTTTCGTTTACACACTAGGTGGTACTATTGCCTGAATCCACAGAAGAAATTGTACAGCGTGGGTGCTTCGATCTTGAGAATTCTTGTGTCGCGTGGATTCCGAACTTAAACGGCAAAAAACTTGTTTAAAGATTATTTTATGGACATTCTTGACTTGTGGATCGACAAAAGGTGTACGCCAGCACTGTTTCGACCTGAAAAGCACCAAATACCTTAAGTCTTAAGTCTAATTGATGACGAGTAAACTCTGACGAATTCCCTTCGGAGAGTGCGTCGTTAAAACAGCTTTCTGAATGCTTGTGTAATACCACATTTAATATTCAGAACTGTCATATATTGTCTCAGGAGGCCCTAAAGTATCATCTAGCTATTGCAAGGAATTAAACATCGACGGAGGGGCAAGAAAGTTGTCTAAAAATGCGAAACTGGTTGCTATGGGCGTTGCTATGCACTTAAATTTGCGGTTGGTTGGAAAAAGTGGCAGAATGCGCAATAAAAACCTAAATTTGTCATAAGCACTACTTGCCACGGTATTCCAAGAGGAATTTGCTGTCAGAAAACATCTAAATAACAATTCTTGAAATTTATAAATTTTTTCTAGGGGAACCACCTTAAGCAGGAAAGCGCTGCAATTTGGGAGAATGCGCAAATCAGTGTTCTATGACTAGCACTACTTTCATAACATAAATAACTGTTCGCTTCGATAATCCGGATTCGCCTGGGACTGAGTACCCACATCCGGTCCAAAAAACTTTGTACAATAGTGTAAGCTCCTAGGGCTTAACCAATTGCCTAAAACGGAAACAGTGGTTCCGTAGAACGCACGGGTTCAAGTCCGATCGATGAAATTTTTTTTTTCTTTTCTTCTCGACTTTTCCTAATCACAGTCATGAAAATAACCCAAAAATGAGAAAACCGGGAAAATTTTGTCCATATTATGCCTAAATAGTGCAAAAAATATGAACACCGGAAACCGGCTTTAAGGGGCACGGCTGTTTCAGGGCGGAAAGTAAGACTACGCATGCGCTGGTTGCTTGAGCACGTTGCGGGCGCAAAATGGCGGCCGAGAATAAAAACAGTTTCGATAAATAAGTAGATACACTTTCCACATCGTTTTTGCGCACATTAAATCAATTTCAGCGGATTTGCTTCAGTTTTTCAAAATTATTGAAGCCGTTGGCGGGCGATGGTGTGCATCACAACATAGACGAGCTAGAAGAAACTGGGGCAAATTTGGTCTAATTTAGCCATACATTTTTGATCGAAATTGGGAAAATGAAAGTTACACTAAATCATTTTGAATTTGTGGGCAGTGTGAAGTTATGTAGCTAGTGCGGCATACCTTTTTAGAAAGCTAAAAGAACAATCTAACAGGTAAAGAAAAAATTAAGTTTGTATCAGTACTTCTGAAAAATTACTGTTTTGACAAACTTTTGGTAAAAAATGTGCTGAAAGTGTAAAAAATTGCTTTCTTTTTTGGCATGTAATGGACTTAATTCCTAATTTATTAGTATTGTTATTTACTGGTAGGGTCAAATATGCTGGGTATGTAACCCTAAAAGGCACCATAATGATATAATTTTACTTTTAATGTAAAAAATTGCTCGTTTTTAGCCTAAATTTTTCTGCAAAATATTTGTTTGTAATACCGTACGCAATGCCTCTTTTAGATAATCATGTGTGTAGCTGCTGGGCTGAATGGGTAATATATACAAAAGTGCAAAAATGGACAAACATGGCATGGATGGAATAGATAGCTATATACCTTAATATATACCTAGTAAGTAGGACAACCTATTGCTCCAACATTCACAAGCTAGGTAGTATTCATACACTGAGTTCAATCAGTTTTTCAGCCACAATTTATTATAGGTTCTTTTTGTGATTTTGTTCAAACCTTTAGCTAGACATAGCTTGCTAGCTAGATGCTGCAATACAGCTTTACGATAATTCAATTGTACATGCGTTCCTACGGCTCTCCATCGTTTTACAATATCGGAAAAAAGGAGGTAAAAATCGTGTTTTTATGAGAGTTTGTTAGAGACTAAAGCATGTTTTCTCCATTTTTTTAACTTCCGTTGTATCAATTTCTTTCAAATTTTCAGGAAACGTTAATAATAATAAGATACAACTTATGTGTACTTTTCATTAAAAACAAAACGCAGCAAGCAATGTTATCACGAAAGAACGTGTTTTCTGCTTAATAAACTCTTATAAAAGTGTGATGTTTACCTCCTCCGATTGCAAAATAAGCTGTGATGGAGTGTTAGTTTTCCCGAATTATCGTAAAGGTGTATTGGGACCACCATGTCTGGCTAAAGAAAGTTCCTAGACTAAATTTTAAATTTTGTATAACTAGATGTAAAAGTCAAGGAGTTTGCTTGTGATATTTTTTTGAGAAAAAAATATATACAATTGATATTGTTTATATTAAAATATTTAAAAAGTAATCAATTCTTGCCTTTTTGTCTTATTGTGTGTTCCATTACATTATTAAATTTGTTTGGGTGTTTTTGTTAGTTTTTTATCCTTTTATTTCACTTGCTTTTTCAATAGGTTAGAACATTTGCATACAAGATGGAACGACCTGTTGCCGTGGAATTTTGATAATTCTAGTGAAAATATGTATATATATATATATAAATTATCTTTTATTACATATATATATATATATATATATAAATTATCTTTTATTACATATGTATATATATATAAATTATCTTTTATTACATAATACTCACATGTTTAGCAAATAGCAGTATTCTTTTGTTTTTCAGTTCCCATAAATGCATTAATATTGTATATATAGTATATATACGTGTGTTTGCAAAGCGGATTAGATATATTTCAAAATATATGTATATACTATATACATGGATAAAATATTTACAAAACTTCAAGTTTCATGCTATGCGATCATCAGTTGTGAATATTTATAAGTATTATATGTATTTTTCGTGTAAAAAAATTGTTTCCTGGGTACTCAACTATTTTTTGCCTGGCAATTATATTCTTGCGAAAAAGTTTTATTTGTTGATTTAAAATTTTAGTGCCCAAACAAATTATGTATGAGGTGGTCTGGCACAGCTGCAAAAAAGCAGCCATTTTAGCAAAAAATGCAATAAATGCCTCTCATTAGTTTGATTTTATAGCCATAATATGTTGCTGACAAAAATGATTGCTGCAATATAAAATTTTGTGAATAAAAGGATGCTTTTGAGACAAATTAAGACTTAACAACATGCATTTGCCACACATTATTCCAGTTTGGGGCTGTTATGTAATGTATTTTTTGGTGTAAACTATTTTGATTGCTCTCAGATTTCACAAGTTCTCATTCTCCAAATGTTTTGTAAAATATTTTACATCCAAAATTCTGCTAAGACAATATGTCAACAACATGCAGGTTTTTTTCTATGTAAAAAGGTAACTTAAGTCTAGGGGTCATTTCAATTTCTTGACAAATGTTAAAAAATATAACGTACTATAAATGCGTGGGGCGTTTATTCAATTTTCAGAATTTCTAGGCAGCGTTTACTGGAGACAGGCGTTACATTAATACAAATATTCCTCTTTAACACAAACCTTTATTTTTATCATAAATTCACATAAATTAAATTTAAATGCACCTTCTTGAATAAAGAAATGATCTGTTTATTAGAGCCTCAACGTTGGGGGAGTGGGTGTTTATTGAAGACAGGCATAAATATAGATTGGTTGTTTAATTAGGCATTTACCGTTTTCTATCTTTTCAAACTCCTAAGTTTGTGCGCGAAAGTTTTTTTATATTTCTTTATTCGCAACAGTTTATGGCTCACAATGCGTTTTTTCTTTAGCAAAAGTAAAACCACAAAACTTGGTCCTTTTTGGCTTCCTGAAAATTTGCTTTAATAGTAATAAAAATGCCCCCTAAAATAAAATGTCTAAAAAACCGCCCATTTTACTAAAGCACTGTGAGTACAGAATCCTGTTGATTCTGTACTCACAGTGCTTTATTTCCAGTATACTAGCCTGAAATAAAGGGAATAAAATTTGTTGTTACAATAGGATTAAAATGCCTAAGCTTAGTATATTTGGAAGAATTTTCTTGGTTTGCCGGAAAATGTTAAAACATATGTTTACTTCGGCTGAGCATTCTTTTTAAAAAGTTAATTTCAAATCGACATTACCCTGCTAGCGACAAAATCACTTACATGTCGGCCAAGGTTAAAACATTCTCACTTAGGATTTTGTAAAATTGATAATTTTTTACTTATATATAAATAAAATTTGGTTTAAAAACTTTCCTTGTTAGCTACTGATATGTACCTCTTGTGTAAGAGGTACATATCAGTAGCTAACAACCCAGTTTGTCTCAGTATTGTGAAGGTCGGTCAACATACTAAAAACAGGTATCCAAGATATAGCTAGGTGTGGGACAAAATTTTGTTCCCCAACTCTTTTTATGCAAAAAAAAACTAATTTTCTGAAGTTCTTTGAACATGTAGAACGTTTTTGCTATCAAGACTAGGTGAAATTCTATAGTGGCCATGTTGAATTTAACAAAAAAAATTTTAAAAAAAACGTGTTTTGTCACAGACCATAATTTTTTCTAAAGTACTGATACACTTCAAATTAATGTCTTATAGGTTTCACGTAAGCCTCAACTACCTGTTTTAACCAAATTTATTGCCAGGATAACTTCGTGTTTACAAAAATTTAACAGGATTGAGAGGGTATCTGTTTTCATTAAAAAAAAGACATAAAATCTAAGCTTGTTGTGGTAGCTGATAAACATATGAAACTTAGTAATTTTTTCAAAATGTTATTGATAAATGAATAAATTTTTATTATCAAATCTCAGTTTTAAGGTTTCAGTGTGTTTAATGGGTATAAAGCTGTATCCAAATAAAGGTTAGCTAGCCTAAAATATGTTTACATTTTAACGGATCTCGCCCCAGTCCTAATTCAAAAAAATGTTTAGACATGCGCAGTCTGAGTTTCCGAAATATTGCCCGCTGAAACAGCCGTGGGGGGTACCCCTAGAAAAAAACTCTATCGCAGAGGATTGTCTTTTCTGAAGATACTTGATGAGGATGTCATAGTATGTGGCGGTACGACAAAATTAAGTCAAAAATATCATTGATTGGTTGCTATGGTTAACCGTTGCTAGGAGAAGTATAGGCAAAATATGACATTTTGTTGCTCGACGCCTAACCAAATAACTGAATAACATGCGTTATTGCAAGCGCCTTTTTGACCGCTTTTGTTCCTCAAGGGTCACGTGTATGGATTGAGCAAAGCGCATTTTCGCAAGGCTGACTCGTCTTCCAGAGAAATGATGCGGTATTTTTTGGACGACAGAAAAGCTAAAACAGGGCGAAACAAGCAATATCTCGACAAAATAACTGAAAGACAAAACTTCGATTTGAAAATCAGTTTCGTTTAAGAACTAGGTGGTACTAATGCCTGCATCCACAGAAGAAATTGTACAGCGTGGGTGCTTCGATCTTGAGAATTCTTGTTTCGCGTGAATTCCGAACTTAAACCGCAAAAAACTTGTTTAAAGATTATTTTATGGACATTCTTGACTTGTGGATGGACAAAAGGTGTACGCCCGCACTATTTCGACCTGAAAAGCACCAAATACCATAAGTCTTAAGTCTAATTGATGACGAGTAAACTCTGACGAGTTCACTTCGGAGGGTGCGTCGTTAAGACAGCTTTCTGAATGCTTGTGGAACACCACATTTAATATTCAGAACTGTCATATATTGTCTGAGGGAGCCCTAAAGTATCATCTAAATTGATAAAAGAAGGAAGAGGCGGAAACATTGCAAATTTCATGGTGGCTGTGGCCCACGACAAAGGAGTGGTTTTTTGTAAACATTATCCATGGACATTGACAGGTGCCAAATTTGCTGAGTTAATAAAACACTGCTTCCCACTTGTTTTTTGAAAAATGTGGAACAACACCTGCTGGCAGACTATTTCTTCAAGATGGCGATCCAAGACGAGCTTCCACGGCCGCACAGAAAGCATGGGTAGAGCTTTGTTGTGAAATTTTTGCAATTCCACCAAGATCGCTAGATCTGAACCCTATCGAAAATGTGTTTCATTTGATACGAGAACAACTACGATCAGATGCTTTGGAAAAACAAATACGCAGGGAAAGTTATGACGAATTTTGCAAAAGGGTCGCTACGACAATCAATTCCTTTCCAGTTCACACAATAAACAAAACTATTGAATCTATGGATCGCCGACTTGAGATGATTATTCGACACAGAGGTGACAGAACCAAGTATTGAGCTTTTTTATATTCTATTATATATGAGACTGTCTGTTTGCATCATCAAAACAACGTGTCACAACGTGTCACTTTGAATTAAATTTCTCGTCACGAACTTTACTAAGTGAAATAACCCATAGTTACACGTGTCACGACATGTCACGACATTTTTTATATAAAATATATATTTTCTCTTATATAAGAAATTTTCGTGACATGTCGCGACATGTTGAATTCCTTACATTAACATAGTTTCTTAGCCTTGAGAGATATGTGACATGTTGTGACACGTTGTGACATGTTCTCAATACTATATATTATATGAACAAAATTCGAAGAAAAGAAGGCTAACCATATAAAGATGTTAGCTACTGATTTTAAACTGTGTTAGTCTTCATCAGCTCCTTGCAATACCAGCTCACTAAAGCAACGAGGACATGGTTCCATGTGTTTAGCTTTTTCCTTCGGAATTTGTTCGTACAGCTCAATTTATTCCATCTGGATGTCATCATGTCAGTTTCGCGGTCGTCACGACTGTTGAATTTTCCCACGTATTCTATCGGGCCTTTGCTGGTGGCGAACAATGGAATTGTGTTTTCTCTGCTAATCCGCATGTCGGTGGCAAACTGATTTTTCGGTATCGGCAAGTGTACAGTTTGGCCTTCGAGGAGCAGCAAAAAATCACTCCACGCAATGGTTTCGGGATTCCATCGAAAATCATTGAGGTAGGCAACTTCACACTCGTCGAGACCCACCCAGGCATATTTCCCTGTAGCCGGATTTACAAACGCTTTCTAAAATAATTTCCAAAGGATTCAACAGAAAAGATTTTCCACAGTTGGTCGGTCCAACCATCAAAATGTTGACATGTTTTTGTCTGCCTTTTGTCAAACTCTGTCTTATGGCAAATGCAAAATTGAAAATATTTATTCTATTGTTTTTAAGAACTTCTTTCGCGCATTTCAACCATTCTCCAGCGCAATCATCTGAACAACGACCTTCGAACGATTGTCTTATTAAGGACATACGGCTCATATTTGAACGTTCAAGTGTTTTTGGTGAATCCTGCATTTTTCCAGGTGTCGGCTATGAGATCTGCTCTTGCTTTGGGAGTACGACTCAATACGAATCTTCGCAAATCATTCTCTCCTCTCTGGCTACGGCTCAAGGCCTCTTTCGTCAGCGCCGCCTCCGTTCTAATGTTGTTTTCCACCAAATAGTCAGCAACATCACAAATGTCCAATCTTTTTTTTTTTGCAGGTTTTGTAGTACTCGTGCCAGCTGATAAAGACGAATCGGACTGAGATCCCTCAGATCTACGTTGTTTCACCTTGTCATTCTGTCTTTGCATTGCTTTTTTTGTTTTCGGCGATTTTATTTCATCAAGGTTTGCATGGCCGACACTATGAAGAACTTCGTCCTTTGATTTGTTTTTACATATGTAGCGATATGCTGCTACATAACCGCAGTTCTCTAAAGCAAAGTCCACCGATATGCCATGCTCTTTATATATGTAACGCCATATTGGCTTCCATCGGCGCGTACCATCAAACTGAAGGGACATGTGGTAGTGCTTGCCTCCATCAGCATGGTCTTCTTTCGCACATGTCCAATCAGTCACATTCTTTTTGCTAGTACTACTTTTCTCTATACCTGATAGCACACACTGGCTAAATTGCACACATGTCGGAAACTTTTCCAGGTCCGCCTGCAAGTATGTGAGAAGAAATGAACGTCTACTATCATCAAACTCTCCGCCATCACTATTCTCACCGACAAAGGTTAAGATTGCCATTTTTGTGTGCACTAATCTATACTCTCAGTAACCTAAAAACAGAAAAAAGAAATGCTATGACACAAGTACTATCACATGGTCCTTTTTTCACTGTTTATACTGTTTATAGTGTACATGCATCTTTTGTTATTATTTTTACGTAGTCTAGGCTCATTTTGTTATAATTTTTACTTAGCTTAGGCCCATTTGTATTTCTGTTTTGTTTGTAAAAAGGTTCACACTTGTGATTTCCCCTATATTTCAGCTCTTTGTTTTGATTTCTTGTAAAAAGGTCACGAATCTGAGATTTTATGTAAAAGTCACGAATTATAAAACCATGTGCTTCCAAGTGACTGAATTCAAGATGGCTAGCAAGCTGGAGGACTTTATTTTTAAAAAAATTGCTGTATCCAAGGTGAACCCCTTTTCAAATTTTTTCTCATTTTCAGACAATCCTGGACAAAATAAATGGCAAAACAGTGATGACAGCTGTGAATTCCCCCCTTCCCCCTGTATCAGTGCTCTGACAGTGTTTTTGTCTGCAAAAAAAGCCTTGATATAGGGGGAAGGGGGGGAGTAAACTTCAGTTGCTATACTTAACTGAATTACTCTGAGTTTTGCCAATATGTTTTGTCACTGATTGTAGCTATTGCAAGGAATTAAACATCGACGGAGGGGCTAGAAAGCTGTCTTAAAATGCGAAAATGGTTGCTATGGGCGTTGCTATGCACTTATATTTGCGGTTGGTTGGAAAAAGTGGCAGAATGCGCAATAAAAACCTAAATTTGTCATAAGCACTACTTGCCACGGTATTCTAAGATGAATTTGCTGTTAGAAAACAACTAAATGACAATTCTTGAAATTTAGAAATTTTTTCTAGGGGAACCACCTTAAGCAGAAAAGCGCTGCAATTTGGGAGAATGCGCAAATCAGTGTTCTTTGACTAGCACAACTTTCATAACCTAAATAACTGTTCGCTTCGATAATCCGGATTTGCCTGGGAGTGAGTACCCACATCCTATCTAAAAAACTTTGTACAATAGTGTAAGCACCTAGGGCTTAACCAATTGCCCAAAACGGAAACAGTGGTTCCGAAGAAAGCAAGGGTTCAAGTCCGATCGATGAAAACATTTTTATCTTCTTCTCGACTTTTCCTGATCACAGTCATGAAAATAACCCAAAAATGAGAAAAGCGGGAAAATTTAGTCCATATTATGCCTAAATAGTGCAAAAAATATGAACACCGGAAACTGGCTTTAAGGTGGTACCCCTAGAAAAAAACTATATCGTAGAGGATTGTCATTTCTGAAGATGCTTGATGAGGATATCATAGTATGTGACGGTACGACAAAATTAAGTCAAAAATTTCATTGATTGGTTGCCATGGTTACACGCTGCTAGGAGAAGTATAGGAAAAATATGACATTTTGCTGCTCTACGCCTAACCAAGTAACTGAATAACATGCGTTATTGCAAGCACATTTTTGGCCGGTTTTGTTCCTCAAGGGTCACGTGTATGGATTGAGCAAAGCTCATTTTCGCAAGGCTGACTCGTCTTCCAGAGAACTGATGCGGTATTTTTTGGACGACAGAAAATCTAAAACAGGGCGAAACAGGCAATATCTCGACAAAATAACTGAAAGACAAAACTTCGATTTGCAAATCGGTTTCGATTAAACACTAGGTGGTACTAATGCCTGCATCCACAAAAGAAATTGTACAGCATGGGGGCTTCGATCTTGAGAATTCTTGTTTCGTGTGGATTCCGAACTTAAACGGCAAAAAACTTGTTTAAAGATTATTTTATGGACATTCTTGACTTGTGGGTCGACAAAAGGTGTACGCCAGCACTATTTCGAACTGAAAAGCACCAAATAGCTAAGTCTTAAGTCCAATTGATGACGAGTAAACTCTGACGAGATCACTTCGGAGGGTGCGTCGTTAAGACAGCTTTCTGAGTGCTTGTGGAACACCACATTTAATATTCAGAACTGTCATATATTGTCTTAGGGGGCCCTAAAGTATCATCTAGCTATTGCAAGGAATTAAACATCGACGGAGGGGCAAGAAAACTGTCTAAAAATGCGAAAATGGTTGCTATGGGCGTTGCTATGCACTTATATTTGCGGTTGGTTAGAAAAAGTGGCAGAATGCGCAATAAAAACCTGAATTTGTCATAAGCACTACTTGCCACGGTATTCTAAGATGAATTTGCTGTCAGAAAACAGCTAAATGACAATTCTTGAAATTTAGAAATTTCTTCTAGGGGAACCACCTTAAGCAGAAAAGCGCTGCAATTTGGGAGAATGCGCAAATCAGTGTTCTTTGACTAGCACAACTTTCACAACCTAAATAACTGTTCGCTTCGATAATCCGGATTCGCCTGGGAGTGAGTACCCACATCCTGTCCAAAAAACTTTGTACAATAGTGTAAGGCCCTAGGGCTTAACCAATTGCCCAAAACGGAAACAGTGGTTCCGTAGAACGCACGGGTTCAAGTCCGATCGATGAAAATTTTTTTTCTTTTATTCTCGACTTTTCCTGATCACAGTCATGAAAATAACTCCAAAATGAGAAAAGCGGGAAAATTTTGTCCATATTATGCCTAAATAGTGCAAGAAATATGAACACCGGAAACCGGATTTAAAGTGGTACCCCTAGAAAAAAACTATATCGCAGAGGATTGTCTTTTCTGAAGATACTTGATGAGGATATCATAGTATGTGACGGTACGACAAAATTAAGTCAAAAATTTCATTGATTGGTTGCCATGGTTACCCGTTGCTAGGCGAAGTATAGGCAAAATATGACATTTTGCTGCTCGACGCCTAACCAAATAACTGAATAACATGCGTTATTGCAAGCGCTTTTTTGGCCGCTTTTGTTCCTCAAGGGTCACGTGTATGGATTGAGCAAAGCGCATTTCGCAAGGCTGACTCGTCTTCCAGAGAACCTGATGCGGTATTTTTTGGACGACAGAAAAGCTAAAACAGGGCGAAACAGGCAATATCTCGACAAAAATAACTGAAAGACAAAACTTCGATTTGAAAATCGGTTTCGTTTAAACACTAGGTGGTACTAATGCCTGCATCCACAGAAGAAATTGTACAGCGTGGGTGCTTCGATCTTGAGAATTCTTGTTTCGCGTGGATTCCGAACTTAAACGGCAAAAAAACTTGTTTAAAGATTATTTTATGGACATTCTTGACTTGTGGATCGACAAAAGGTGTACGCCTACACTATTTCGACCTGAAAAGCACCAAATACCTTAAGTCTTAAGTCTAATTGATGACGAGTAAACTCTGACGAGTTCACTTCGGAGGGTGCGTCGTTAAGACAGATTTCTGAATGCTTGTGGAACACCACATTTAATATTCAGAACTGTCATATATTGTCTTAGAAAGCCCTAAAGTATCATCTAGCTATTGCAAGGAAGTAAACATCGACGGAGGGTCAAGAAAGCTGTCTAAAAATGCGAAAATGGTTGCTATGGCCGTTGCTATGCACTTATATTTGCGGTTGGTTGGAAAAAAGTGGCAGAATGCGCAATAAAAACCTAAATTTGTCATAAGCACTACTTGCCACGGTATTCTAAGATGAATTTGCTGTCAGAAAACAGCTAAATGACAATTCTTGAAATTTAGAAATTTTTTCTAGGGGAACCACCTTAAGCAGAAAAGCGCTGCAATTTTGGAGAATGCGCAAACCAGTGCTCTATGACTAGCACTACTTTCGTAACATAAATAACTGTTCCCTTCGATAATCCGGATTCGCCTATTAGTGAGTACCCACATCCTATCCAAAAAACTTTTGTGCACTAGTGTAAGACCCTAGGGCTTAACCCAATTGCCCAAAACGGAAATAGTGGTTCCGAAGAATGCACGGGTTTCAAGTGCGATCAATAAATTTTTTTTTTTTTCCTCGACTTTTCCTGATCACAGTCATGAAAATAACCCATAAAAAAGAAACCGAGAAAATGTTGACCATATTATGCCTAAATAGTGCAAAAATATGAACACCGGAAACCGGCTTTAAAGGTGGTACCCTAGAAAAAAACTATATCGCAGAGGATTATCTTTTCTGAAGATACTTGATGAGGATATCATAGTATGTGACGGTACGACAAAATTAAGTCAAAAATTTCATTGATTGGTTGCCATGGTTACCCGTTGCTAGCCGAAGTATACGGCAAATATGACATTTTTGCTGCTCGACGTCTAACCAAATAACTGAATTAACATGCGTTATTGCAAGCGCCTTTTGGCCGCTTTTGTTCCTCAAGGGTCACGTGTATGGATTGAGCAAAGCGCATTTTCGCAACGCTGACTCGTCTTCCAGAGAACGATGCGGGTGAATTTTTTGGACGACAAGAAAAGCTAAAACAGGGGCGAAACAGGCAATATCTCGACAAAATAACTCAAAGACAAAACTTCGATTTGAAAATCGGTTTCGTTTAACACTAGGTGGTACTAATGCTTGCATCCACAGAAGAAATTGTACAGGTGGGTGCTTCGATCTTGAGAATTCTTGTTTCGCGTGGGTTCCGAACTTAAACGGCAAAACACTTGTTTAAAGATTATTTTATGGACATTCTTGACTTGTTGATCGACAAAAAGGTGTACGCCAGCAACTATTTCGACCTGAAAAGCACCAAATAGCTAAGTTCTTAA
Organism: Hydractinia echinata; assembly: GCA_030067915.1. Classification (NCBI taxonomy): domain Eukaryota; kingdom Metazoa; phylum Cnidaria; class Hydrozoa; order Anthoathecata; family Hydractiniidae; genus Hydractinia; species Hydractinia echinata. The sequence continues at coordinate 2,767,535 of JASGCC010000028.1, forward strand.
GTCTAATTGATGACGAGTAAACTCTGACGAGATCACTTCGGAGGGTGCGGCGTTAAGACAGCTTTCTGAGTGCTTGTGGAACACCACATTTAATATTCAGAAACTGTCATATATTGTCTTAGGACGCCTAAGTATCATCTAGCTATTGCAAGGAATTAAACATTGACGGAGGGGCAAGAAAAACTGTCTAAAAATGCGAAAATGGTTGCTATGGGCGTTGCTATGCACTTATATTTGCGGTTGGTTGGAAAAAGTGGCAGAAATGCGCAATAAAAACTTAAATTTGTCATAAGCACTACTTACCACGTATTCTAAAGATGAATTTGCTGTCAGAAAACAGCTAAATGACAATTTCTTAAAATTTAGAAATTTTTTTCTAGGGGAACCACCTTAAGCAGAAAAGCGCTGCAATTTGGGAGAATGCGCAATCAGTGTTCTTTGACTAGCACAACTTTCATAACCTAAATAACTGTTCGCTTCGATAATCCGGATTCGCCTGGGAGTGAGTACCCACATCCTGTCCAAAAAACTTTGTACAAAAGTGTAAGGCCCTTGGCTTAACCAATTGCCCAAAAACGGAAAACAGTGGTTCCGTAGAACGCACGGGTTCAAGTCCCGATCGATGAAATTTTTTTTTCTTTTATTCTCGACTTTTCCTGATCACAGTCATGAAAATAACTCCAAAATGAGAAAAGCGGGAAAATTTTGTCCATATTCACGGTCATTCAGTTCCGCCTGTACACGGGAAATTCAGTCTGCGCATGCGCTAACTTTTGAAATCTCAAAACGCAAAAATTTCGTGGCGATGATGACGTCATAATCTCGACATACCTGACTTAACATGCTAAATTACAACGCATGGTGCTAAAATATTGTTTACTTTGTATTTTATTATAATAAGTGTGGCCAAGGCTCCGTATAAACACTGAAAACGACGGGTTTGCTTTTGTTGTGGCAACGTAAACGAAAGGGTTTTTTTATCCGACAAATTTACAGAATTCCTATATTCTACCAAAATTTGAGAGAGAACTAAAGTTTTTTACCCAGTAAAGTATATATATTTTGAAAAGCTACGGATTTGTCTTTCTGCTGCAAAAAACCTTATTTTGCTTACATTTTTTTACTAAAAGTTTTTAACCATTTTCCACGGTAAGGGTGTTTGGCTAGCTAGCCTCCTTGAATATCAAACAAACAATGGCCGACAGATCAACATGCAAAAAGTTCTATAAGTCTTAGATAATCGAAAAAGGTTAAATTAATCTCATTATTACATTTAACAGTTCTTTTGATTTCACTCTTGATTTGCAAAATCTAAGTATGAAAGTGTGGTAGATTAAGACCACCTAGATACAGTGTAGAGCAGGCCATTGGGTAGCTAGTCATAAATGCTAGGACAGGGAAAAAATGCAGCAAAACCTTAAGATATAGCAGATTGATATAGGTGGCCACACGATTGCATTATCTTCAATTTAATAGCACATGGGTTTAATTTTTGGCCAAAGAATACAAGTCTTAAATTTGGATGAAATAATAGCATGTTTTAAAGAGCACTCCAAGAGCCTAAGTGGCAGTTTCGGCTTTATATTTAACTAGCTGGCTGTTAATTAAACTGTGAAAAATTAAAACCAAATAGAGCCTTATGAATGCTTTAAACAATAATTACTGCCACGCTTTTGCTGTTAAGTGCAAAATGTCATATTTAGGGACTGTTCATATCAAATATTTCCTCTGATAGCAGGGAAATATTTCAGCATGATATAATTTTTACTTTCTGTTCATATGGCATGGGCGAGAAAACTTTTCCTCAGGTGAGAAAATACCATGTGATAAGTTTCTATTGTTTATTATGATAAGAATCTATTGTTTATTTTTAAAAAATTATGCCCAATCGACATAAATTTATTTCGCCTGCCGAGGAAACTTCTGTTTTTTGGGAAAATGCATTACCCGCTTACCGAGATCTCGATCATGCGCACCCGAGATCTTGGTAGGCGGGTAAATGTTTTTTCTCATATGAACGCAACTAAATTTTGTTAACAACCCGAGATCTTGACCTGATATCATGCTGAAACATTTACCCGGTTCCCGAGGAAATATTTCCCATATGAACTTGCCCCTCAGAACTCATGAAGAAAAGTCTCAAACAAAGATAAAATAATCTAAGTTACAATATAATTTGTGTATTTCATTTAGCAAACATAAAAATAAAAACTGTACATTAACATATATAATTCTTTAAATAAGTCTTTCAATAAGAACCATATAATGTGCATAGTTGTGTTTGCAACAAAAAGCATCCCAAACGATTGAAACCATACAAGGAGTAATCCATAAACACATTAACAGGTTGTTGACGCCACATGGAAACTAAAAAAATATGACAGTGTATTTTTAATATTTACATTACCTTAACAGGATAAATTTTGAAATAAATTTTTTGCCTTGGATTTTCTTTTAATGTATATATTTCATAAACATTTCAAATGACTGGAATTTTAAGCTTGTGCAGGTAAAAAAGACGTGCATATAATTGTATAGGAGCAAATATAAAAGTAAAATTAAGTTATTTTAAGCGAAATATATTTAATCAAAAAAGGGTTTTCTTATACAAAAAAGTGTATGCATATATCCTTTTTTTTGTAAAATTCACTGTTCAATCCTAACATATTTTTACACAAAACTCTCTGACAATAAGTATTTTTAATGTGTACATTTATTTGAATTTTTAAGTTCTTATTCAGGGGGTTTTGGCAAAAAACAAATTAATTTTTCAATGATGCTCTAAGGAATATTTTCTGTGAAAACATTAGCTTTTGTATAAATATACTTATTATATATACTTATTATAATAATACTTATTAATGAAATGCAATATTTTTGCCACAAAAGAGGTCAAGAGGTTCCACAAAATCATTTTTTCCACAATACACCTCTCACAGTTTAAGTCGTTCACTTATGTTCTGTATTAAAAAAGGGAAATAAAACAGAGTGAATTTAATAGTTATTTATTTATTTATTTATTTATTTTCCATCAGACAGTATGAATACAATAATAATAATAAAAATTATTCATGCAAACTCATTAAAATCACCTAATGAAGGGATAACCACCACGAATAAGGCTTTGACCACGGTTTTGTTTTAATTTATAATGTTTGATAACATGTTGGCGAAGACAAAAAAATTGTTGCGGTATGGCGAAAAGCAAGAAAACGAAAGTAGAACATTTCATTGTCAAGAACGTTTTTTTTCCGACAGGGCAAAAAGGACATAATAAAAATGCCTAAAACTAACATTCTAAAGTTTTCCAAGCTATTCATAGTTATTTTTATTAATTTCAAACATTGTTTTACCAGAAGACATCAAACGTCTAGTGCTTACATTTTTTTGCTCTGAAAAATTTGCCTTCAAAGTCAAGATATTTTGGTGACCTGTAGCTACTATAAATGGCACTTGAATGATGATGTATGAGTAGTATAATGAATTGTAAGTAGAATTTGTTATTACTGACTAACAAAGATTACTATATGAATGTTTTTCTTAGTAAACTATATTTTGGTGTTTTTTTTATCTTTCAACGCTGGGCCTCCGCTCTCCTAGAACGGCATTGTTAATATGACTAAAGTACTGTGATAGCTTTACAACTTTGTGCATAAACATGGTAGCCTTAAAGTAAATACCTAAGGGTAGTACAATAAAGAGTGTATTACACTTGTTGTTTAAAAAATATAGTGTGAATAGAACTATTTTATTGCGTTTACAATTGTTTATCACCAATTATGACGTGTTATTCTATTCTTACCTAAATTTCGGATTTACGATTCCTAGGAATTGCTAAAACCTCTCCCCCATTCTTTTTAGTGTTTGAAAAGATGCTCACAGTTTCACAGTCTTTTCTTTTGTTACCACGTCTTAATTGAGAATTAAAAAGAAAAACTAATTATTCTTCAGAAATGAGAAATATTCATAATGCCTA